>CM062525.1:50113509-51456867 GCA_031439595.1 Pterocarpus santalinus | reverse complement strand
TTATATGGTTCATCCCTTTAGGTCTTAGCCATATCTATTGTATCTATGTGAGGATGTCTCATCCTCTTTTGTGTATTCCATTCTCTTCTAATAAAATTTCTTTTTCTATCAAAAAATGTAATTCTCTCTCATTGTCTGTGTGTTCCTTTGTGAACTGTGAAATAATGGCAACAGAGAGTAAGGTGACAGAAAAGTGGGATTGTTGTGGTTGGATAGGCACTCTAGTGCTGCATGCTGGAATGATTCCTGATAGAAACTGGTAACAGAGAGATATAGAAGAGTTATCAGCGTGACACCTTCAAGCTATGGAAATGGAATATTACAGATAAAGCAGAAAAATAACAAATGAGGCTCTTCGAGAGGCCACCACTCTCCCAAATTCCCAATAACTGATTTCCTAACTATCCCCATTCTCTCACACCCAGACATATATGACCGATTACCCAAATCCCAAAAAATCCTCCTCTCCCTCCAATTTTCCTTGCCAGCTCAGCATTAGGCAGTTAGTTATGGGCCTGACTCCTTCTGGGCTCTTCTCCAAAATATCCCTTAGTTATTTTGAGGTTCCTAGCAATTCCACTCTGTTTCAATTTTCTGTGCTATTGGTGTTGATCCATTAAGAAGCATAATGCTGACATTTATTTTTTTGGGTTGAATTTGGAATACTTCATGTATTTATTTGAAATGGGTTACGTAATCAAGCTTTTTCCCACTAAGTGGGTCAACTAAATGGGTTGTATGAAGCCTTTTATCTTTTTGTTTGATCGTCTTGCCTATTATATTATTGAATGTTACAATGTGTCCGTTTATCTCATTCTTGTATCTAGTGTACCAAATTATGTATTATATAGATATAGATACCTCTGTGAAGTTATATTTTAGTCAAGGCAAAATTCAATTAGTGCTGTATTTTGTTATTTTTTTATCTGGTCAGTCTGCTCAATGTTAAGTTGGCACATCTTATTCTTTGCTGGGTTTTTTAATGTGCAATGTGGTTTTTGCCTGGCCGGCTTTTCATTAAAATTGAGTTTTATCATGTTGTGCAGAGGATCAAGGATTGGAATTCGTTCACAAGAACCAAGCTCTTTGATTGCATTTCGTAACTTTGAAGAGGAGATGAGACGTCCCGGGGTTTGGGAGTCAGAGCAAGGTACTGTTTCAACGGCAGAAAGTTCTCGGGATAATCTTGCTTCACTGTATCGCCCTCCATTTCATCTGATGTTCAATGGTCCTTTTGATAAGGTAAATGTGCTTCTCAGTTTGGACTGTTGAGGTTTAATTGGGCCAAGCCAAGCTGAGGCAACATCTATTTATTGAAATTTTTAAAGTGATATGGCATGCCATTTAGACTTCAATTCCATGTCACTATTACTTATAATGAATATTTTCCATAGTTTAAAGAAAGATGAATTAGCGCCCCAGCAACTTTCCATATGTAAATAGGGAATCTGAACAACAATTTTTTATTAGTAACGAGTGGTGGAGGGGTGACACTTAAGTTATGGCCATGACGCTCTTGGACAAAAACAACAGATAAGAAAATTTATCTAGAGATATGATACTTTGAATCAGATATGGAAACTTGTCTTGCATATATGAATGAATTTTGATAGTTTCTCGTCTTATCTTTGTCTCTGTGTTAGTGGTAGTTTATGTCCAAAATTCATTTGGAAACACAACATTCATCTGCATCTCCTAGTTTATGGGATTTATTTGCATTTACGTTGTCGCAGTGGTTACTCTAGACGGGTAGTGTATGTACAAATTATAAAACATTTATTTCTTATGCAATTGTGTCTAAGATTGGTATTTGAATGCAGGCAAAAGGTGCTGCTTCTGTGCAGGACAAATGGCTGTTGGTGAACATTCAATCCACCAAGGAGTTCAGCTCTCATATGGTATTATATTCTTAGTGCTTTCTTTACATTTTCCTTGAATATTTGTTTCAGCATTAGCACTAATGGTATTAATGTTTGCTTTGTGAAGCTGAATCGGGATACATGGGCCAATGAAGCTGTTTCTCAGACCATTAGTACAAACTTTATATTCTGGCAGGTCATTTTTGTATTTTGAGAGTGTTATTTTGCTGGTAGCTTATGTCCTGATCACTTTAGTTACTTAGTCTTATGAGAAAAGCTTGTGGATATTATTTCGGCTTATATTAGAGGGATCAATTTACTCAACTGACACAGGAAGGCTCCGAGGATAAGCTTTTAAAAGAAACTTGTTGAGATAAAAAAGAAGATAATTGCAAAACGTTTGGAGGATATGAATTCTCCTTGGCATAAAAAAGGGGACAAAAAATAAATAAATAAATAAAGAAGCAAGGCTTACCAATACCTTACAGTAGCTATGGTGGAAACCCCCTAAAGTGAACACGAGCTTTACACCAAATAGATGCCCAAAGGGCCTAATCTAATCTTAACCCAAATCAGCTGCTAATCCAAATAAACTTCCTTAAAGATAAGAGAGTTACACTCCAACCAAATGCACCAAACTGTAGCATTGAGTGCACATTGCCAAGTTCTACTTTCCAAGTTTACTTAAAATTTTCCAACTTTACTTCTACTTTCCGAGTTCTGTCTGGGGTTTCTCAAAGGACTGAGATGGTTATGAGGGATTTTCCTTGCCCAGTATTGGGAGAGATGAAAGGAGACTGTTTAGTTGGGTGTGCTGTTTTAGGTTTAAGGAGGGAGGTTTGAACCTTGGTAATTTGGCTTGCATTTGCACACCATTAGCCCCAAGATGACTATTCTAATTCCTCAGCATTTCAAATGTGTAAAGTGAGAGTAGATGTGTCTTGCAGGTAGGTCCTACTGTGATATTTTCAGCGGCATTTGTTGCTAATTTTTTACATGTGGTGCATGTGGAGTTATGTTGTATATTTTTGTTTTATATGTAGTTTTCCATTGTTAATTATTTTTCTGCGTATATAGGTATACGATGATACAACTGAAGGAAGAAAAGTCTGCACTTATTACAGACTGGAATCAATTCCTGTAGTGCTTATCATTGATCCCATCACTGGCCAAAAGATGCGATCTTGGTTTGGAATGGTTCAACCTGAAAGCTTATTAGAAGTATGTGATAGAACCTTATACCTTGCAATGATGGGAGCTTACTAGGGAAACTCTGAAACATTATTCATATTATTAACCTTGGACCCGGTTGTCTTATTATAATTACTGATTTGAAGAGCCCTGTGCTTTGCTTTAGGGTCTACTAGCATTCCTTGATGCAGGCCCCAAGGATCATCACAAGACCTTATGGTCCTTATCTCACAAGCGTCCTAGAGGCAGTTCTAGCCCACCTAAAACTAGAGGTTTGTTACTAGTTTCTATCTGTGTGTCGCATTCTGTTAGGTGTTAGGATGACTTGATATTTAATGTATCTCTTTGTATTTTGATACACTCCAAATTAATTGAGATGGACCTTACCCACTTCCAGTATTCAACTTCTGATCATGCTATCGTTGGCATAATTTTCGTATCATCATGATAACTTGTTTCATGTTACAGCCGTGGTGGATTCAGATGAGAATAAAGATGAGGATGAGGAGATTCAAAGAGCTCTGGCAGCATCCATGGAAGGCATGAAAGGATCAAGTGCAGCGAATGGAAGTGATGATAAGGATGCAGATTCCGTTGTCAGCCAGCAAGAAACAGCCTTGCCTAAGAGGCCCACATATCCACCCCTTCCTGAGGAGCCTAAGGCTGAAAGAAATCTCCTATGCAGAGTTGGTGTTCGGCTTCCAGACGGCTGCAGGGTTCAGCGTAACTTCTTACGCACTGATCCCATTCAGGTAACACGCGACATGTTGCTGTCATATACGTGTAGGAAAATCCATTCAATGGTATGTTTTCATTGGTCTTATGAATAGTCTTCTGCTGATTTCATGCGATTTCTCAATGGTACGTACGTTTATTTTCTTTCCCTTGGAAATGCTGCTTGATATGATTTTATATCTGCTTATGTTTGAGAATCTTGATTATTTCCTTGCTGTAGCTCTTTTCAGAAACATTTTGATTATAAGTGGAAGTGGATCATTTTGGAGTTAATAATATTTTTGCCAAATTAACCCTAAATATCAAATATTATATAATATAAATTATAATGATATACACGAGTCATTTCATACCCTTTTTTTTAATTTACTATGCATAAGCAATTTTTTTTTATACAATCCAAATATGAAATTGATTCTATCATAATTAATTATTAAAAAAATATTATTGAAATAATTTTAATATAGCTAATCCAAACACAGCCAGTCTCTGACCATACTTTAATTAGTAAATTTTTGTATCATGTTGGTTATTAGTTTTATTTGTCTGGTTTGGATTTTCTGATTGTTGTTTTGTTTCTCTTGAAGCTGTTGTGGTCATTCATTTCAGCTCAACTAGGGGAAGATGAGACAAGGCCATTCAGATTAGCCCAAGCAATTCCTGGAGTCTCTAAAGTTCTGGACTATAAAAGCAATTCAACCTTTGAGGAATCAGGGCTTGCCAACTCTATGATCTCTGTGACTTGGGACTGAGTTCAAAGTTATTGCTTGGTTAAATTTTTAAGACTTTGGAGAATTTTTATTGGTGATTCCCATCTATATGATCCCTTATTTTCATCTTTTGAAATGATGAGGATGGTCTATGATCAAAGAAAAGGGGATGTTTTATTTAGACATCTTGTGTATATTTTATGAATATGAATGATGGGTTAAATTTTAATTAGTGGAAATATATCAATATTTTTATTTTTTAATTGTTTTTTGATCCAAAGAAATATACCAGTGTTGTTTGTGCTCTTTTTATTCCCTTTGGGTTTTCAAGCTGTGTAAGTTTCGACAAAGTGTTGATGGAGGTAGTCAATCAACTTATGTTTCAATTTGTTTTAATTGAGAAATTTCACTGTAAAGTCTAAAACAATTGTCCAAGGATCAAATTATTAAGGGTGTATTTGTCTACACTTAAAAAAGAAAATGCTCTTATAGTCTCTGTTAATAGTTTTTTTTTTTTTGAATTTGAGAGTTATTTTTTTAGCTTTTAAAAATGTACTAAATAATTAAGTTTTATCATTTAACAGTTTATTTAATTATTTCAGAGTTTTATTAATTTTTTATTAAAAATGTCTTTTAAAAGAATTCAAATAAACCGACCCTGAACATACATTTATGGTTTTGGTTATTATTTTTCTTGAGTGTAAAATAGGTTAGTCCTAACGCATCCTTCTCAAGATTTGAATTTTTTGTAACGCGACCTTTGACAAAATGAAAGCTAAAATAGTTGAATCTTATCTAAAGGAAGAGGGCCCACTTCATGGAGTCAGCCAGGCAAATGTGTCATTTTGTCCTATCATATTTCAGGTCAATAAATATTTTTGTCATAAAAATTTGATTAAATTTTACATAATTCTCTAGTGCCTAATATATATATATATATATATATATATATATATATATATATATATATATATATATATATATATATATATATATATATATATATATATATATATTTCGGTATAAAGAATCATTCCTGCAATTTTGAGTCAGAGTAAATAAGCAAAACCTTTTCTACAGTTCCCAATCCAATATTTAAACCTCCAACATTATTAGGTAAAGTTCATCGTAGTCACAATCCACTTTCACTTTTTTTTAGTATATTAGCAGTAATTAAATTCGAACTCTTAATTTCATAGATACTACTTAGCTTCTTACCACTAGATGGTTTAATCCACTCTTACTTTAACTAATCATTTTGAGTGATTATATAAAGATTTGCCACAAAAAAGTATACAGGATAAGTTACCTTTGATGAGAAAAGAAAGCAACCCTTTCCAAATTTTCATACTGCAAAGACAAAAAGTTATTAAAAAGGAGACAATGTTAAACAATGGTGGGAGCATTACAGATCTCTAGCTTTTAATTATTTGATTTATAAAAAACACAATAGAGATTTGTTAACTGAAATAATTAAAAAAAAAATAGAGGATGGTAATAGGTATTTCACCTACAAAATAGTTATATTTTTTTTCTTCTCATATTCTAAATTAAATTTCTTGATAATAAAGTCGTATGTCTCAAAAATATAATAAAAATTTAGAGAATGCCAAGCTTAAATGCAACACTCAAACGTTTCGGTAGTATCATTCTAACAAATATTAAATTATCAAAATTTATAGGTACGATATATAAGACATAAACTCCAATTCATTAATAAGTTTTGTAAAGCATATTTAAATTTTATGCATTATAAATATAAAAATATTTGATTTTTATATTTTTTATCTTAAAAATCTTCTACATAATAATATATAATTAATATTAGTATAAAAAAATTTTCTATTAAGTATTGATTATATAATAAAATTAATCTTTTTATAAAAGAATCATGAACCCCAAACCCTAACGAAAAGTTATTTAACAATGTTGAACTTACGTAACTCGAGCCGGACCCTTTTGACACATGCTCCTTCGGCATCGCACACTCTGGAAGTTTCTATGGCTTTTTTACTCTTTTAAAATAAAAAAATATTATTTATGTGTATACAACATTTTAATATCATTTTTAAAAATATTTTCTTTTTCTGAACTTTGGATAAATTGGTTTAAATTGCATCGATTTACCAACGGATACTAATATAAGAGAATCGATTTAAGTTGAATCAATTTATATACTTTTCATATTAACAGTATATAAATTTGATTTGTTTATAATAAAATAAAATTTATAAATTATTTATTTTATTAATTTAGAATTAAAATAAGATAATTAATAATTTAAGTTAATAATTTTTTTAATGATAATTAATTAAAAAATTATAAATAATTTTTTAAATTTAATTATTATTAATTTTAATATTTTAGTCTCAATATCATTTTTTAGTAAAAAAATTTAGATATTTGAGTTACCATTAAATTAGTTTAAGATATATTTGTTTGATATGAGCATTTGGCATGTAACACAGAATTATATAATATTTTAGAAAAAAAAATCATCAATAACTTACTTAATATGATATGATTTAAAAGTATACAATTTATAAAAATAATAAAATATATATAGTATTCTTTTTAATTAATGTTATGCGATATTATTATAACTTTTGCATAAAAACTAAAAATTAGTTAACTTTTTTATTAATGTTATTTTGATACAAATTACTGTATAATTTATTTTTACTTTATGAAATTTGATTTTCTATTTTTCTAATTTTGTTGACTTACTCAACGATTTTTATAAGGATTTGCAGAAAATCAAGGAACAAGAACATAACATAAGAAAATAAGTAGAAACAGAATAACAAGAACAAAAGTAAATGAGGTGGTAAAAAGAAAGAATAAGAAGGTATTCCTTACCTTATTAGGTGTCATCTCTTCAAAAAAATATATATTTAGAAATATGCAATCTTATTTTATCCTTGAACTTGGAAAAAAATATAAAAGAATGAAGAAAATAAAGTATATAAAAAGTGTATAACTTTTGTTAAATAAAGTATATAAATTTTATTTTATTATAAATAAATCAAATTCATGCACAGTAGATAAATGTATGAATTTGATTTATTTATAATAAAATAAAATTTATAAATTATTTATTTTATTAATTTAAAATTAGAATAAAATAATTAATAATTTTTTTATGATTATAATTAATTAAAAAATTGTAAATAATTTTTTAATTTAATTATTATTAATTTTAATATTTTAGTCTCAATTTTATATTTTAGTAAAAAAATTTAGATATTTTAGTTACCATTAAATTAGCTTAAAATATATTTGTGTGATGTGAATTTTTGGCATGCATCACAAAATTGATTAAATTGTAACTTTTGCTATAAAACAATATTCTAGAGTATGATGATGCACTCTTGAATTGGGATGACATCTTAGGACGCCACCACCACTTAGAATTAGGAATTTTTGATATATACCAAAAACCCATATCACATAAATATATCCTAAACTAATTTAATGCTAACTCAAATATCTAAATTTTTCACTAAAAAATAAAATTGAGACTAAAATATTAAAATTAATAATAATTAAATAAAAAATTATTTATAATATTTTAATTAATTATCATTATAAAAATTTATTAATTTAAATTACTAATTATCTTATTCTAATTCTAAATTAATAAAATAAATAACTTATAAATTTTATTTTATTATATATAAATTAAATTAATACATTGTTCATATGAACAGTATATAAATCAATTTTAGTGTATATAAATTGATTTTCTTGTGTCGGTATTGTTGATAACCTAAATTGATTTATCCACAATTTAGAAAAATATGTATATGCATAAATAATTTTTTTATTTTAAAAGAGTAAAAAATTATAATTATTTCTCTTTATTTTTTAATTTTTATTAATAGCTTATTCTCAATATTCTTTCCTTTTGCTTTTTTAAATTAAAATATTTACAATTGAAATAAAAAAAATGCCAAAGAGGTCTAGGAAACGTACAATTGACAGAACGATTTTGATTGTCTATTAAAATATTAAAACGTACAATTACTTTTGATTGACTATAAACCGGTTTGTTTTCAAATTGGTTTATATACTATTATTTAAATTGTGTATAAATCGAATTGATACAAATTGATTTATGCACTATTTAAGTTTAAATTTTATGTTTCTGTAAAAATTTTAAATAGTAATAATTTGATATAATACAAATCAATTTATCAATAATCTAATAAATCAAGATATTTAAAAAAAATTAAAATGATGCATTTAGATAAATGATAAATTTTTTATTTTATATATATAAAAAAACCAAGTTTCTATAGTGGTGACCCTAAAAACAAAGCGTAGGCTGAAAATGAGTATTGTGCTGAAATAAGCTAAGAGATTGATGTTATTTAAATATCATTGCTCAATATTACATATGACACTCTTTTTATATAAAGAGGAAAAATAATTTTTATGTGTTAATAATATAAAATAATTACTTTTTATATACTAATAATATAAAATAGAATTTAAATTATAATAAATAATTATCATAATAAGTAACTCATCATAATTTGATTTTTTTAAAATTTAATTGATTGATAATATAAAATTTTTTTATACTATTATCTAATTAGATATTTATATTTATAAGATTTTTAGGATATTAAATCATTGAATCAAGTATTATTATTAGTATAATAATATATAATTAAATATCGATATAAAACTTATATATATTATCGGAATATATAAATTAAATTTTTTGTATAAATATATAAAATACTTTTGTGGAAATTATATATAAAATAAATTTTTTTATTTCAATATATATGTGGTTATGTACATAAATATTATTCTTTCGCACTCGTGATTAATATACGACATCTAAAGGGTTGAAAGAGGTTTTCCCAGCCTAGGGGAATAGGCTGCGAAACAGGAGAGGTTGTGGGGGCACCCGTTCCTCAGTTACTCCGGACTGCTGCTCCAATTGTGCGTGTGTCAAACTCCCCTTCTTCAAACTCTCTTCTCTTGCGTCACTCCCAACAACAGCATCAGTCATCACCAACAACAATGCCTCCATCTCCATCTCCATCTCCATCTCCATCTCCAATGTAGCCCCCATTTCCCCATATCCCACACACACACACACACACAAACACAAACACAAACACAGACACAAACACAAGCACCCCCTCCTCTCTTTTTTCACTTCCCTCACTCACTCACTCACCAGTTCCATTTAATTATTATCTCCCATCCCATGGACTCTCTTCTCTCACTCCAAACCCCCACCCCCAACAACAACGACAACAACAACAACAACACTTTCCCTCACTCACCCCCAGGCATCATCACCCCCACACCCACACCCACACCCACACCCAACAACCAAACCTTACTTGTCCCCAAGCCTGAACCTTTAGATGATTTCTTCTATTCCCAACACCCCCATTGGCTCCTCCAACAACCTCAACAACACCACCACGACCACACCCCTCACTCCCCACCATTCCCATCTCCCGACGCTGCTGACGTGTCCGACCACGACGAAGAGTCCGACCTCTACGCTCACTTCTTCCGCGTCTCCCAGCTCTTCCGCGTCGCATTCGGCGACACCCTCCACCACCACCTCGCCCAAAACGACGTCGTTTCCGACCCACCACCAACCCCCAATTCCCTCCTCGTCGTCCCCGATTCCCATCCCGAGGACGTCAACGCCGCTGTCCCCGACCCCAATTCCCGCGCCATCGTCCCCGTCCCGCCGAAAGAGGAGTCCTCGTCGTTAGCCGTCGCCGCTCCGACGAAGAAAAAGAGCCGCAAGAAGGAGCTCGTCAGAGTCTCCGATCTCGGCCCCAAGGAGCATCACCATTTCCGGGAGGTCGTCCGGCGAACGAGGATGATCTATGATTCCCTTCGCGTCCTCGCAATGTTAGAGGAGGAGAAAAGAGCCGCAATCGCCGCTGCCGCCACCGCCACCGTCTCCGCCGACGCCGTTCCCGAGCCCGCCGGCGATCAACAACCGACAATCAATAATGCCGCCGGCGGCGATCGGCGACCGTCGATCAACAGTGCCGCCGCCGGCCTCGCGCGGCGGGTTCGGCTTCGCGGGGATCTCAGGGCGGCGGCGTTGATGAGAGAACGAGGATTGTGGCTGAACCGGGATAAGCGGATCGTGGGAGCGATCCCCGGAGTCTTTGTTGGTGACGTGTTTCTTTTCAGGATGGAGCTGTGTGTCCTCGGAATGCACGGTCAGATCCAGGCTGGCATTGACTACCTGCCAGCTGGCATGAGCCCCAACGGCGAGCCGATCGCCACGAGCGTGATCGTCTCCGGTGGTTATGAGGATGATATGGATGATGGTGAGGTCATAGTTTACACTGGACATGGTGGGCAGGGTAAGAATTCGGTGAGGCAGGCCTCACACCAGAAATTGGAAGGTGGGAACCTTGCATTGGAGAGGAGCATGTATCATGGAGTTGAGGTTAGGGTCATTAGAGGGATAAGGTATGATGGGAGCGCTTCAAAATCCGGTAAGCTTTATGTTTATGATGGGTTGTATAGGATTGCTGATTGCTGGTTTGATGTTGGAAAGTCTGGTTTTGGTGTTTATAAGTACAAGCTTATGAGAATTGAAGGGCAAGCTAAGATGGGTAGTGCTATACTTAAGGAAGCTAGGGATGTTAGGAAAGGGGGGTTTGATTTTAAGCCAATGTATTGTGTTTCGGTTGATATTTCGAAGAAGAAAGAGAAGGTTGTGGTTCGGCTTTTTAATGACATAGATGACAATCAGGATCCACTTTGTTATGATTATCTTCCGACGACAAGCTTCCCGCCGTTTGTGTTTCATCAGAGTGGGAAAGCTACCGGATGTGACTGCATGGCTGGTTGTGCTGATGGATGCTTTTGTTGTATGAAGAATGGAGGCGAGTTTCCTTATAGTCAACAGGGTTTTCTTGTGAGAGGAAAGCCTTTGATTTTTGAGTGCGGACCTTTTTGCAGTTGTCCTCCTAATTGTAGGAATCGTGTTACGCAAAACGGGCTGAAGAACAGGTTGGAGGTGTTTAGGTCTAGGCAGACAGGTTGGGGAGTTAGGTCACTGGATCTTATTCAAGCTGGTGCTTTTATCTGTGAGTATACAGGGGTTGTTTTGACTAGGGAGCAAGCGCAAATTTTGACTATGAATGGTGACTCGTTGATATATCCTAATCGATTTTCTGATAGGTGGGCTGAATGGGGTGATTTATCTCAGATATACTCGGATTATGTGCGACCATCATATCCATCAATTCCTCCTTTGGATTTTTCTCTGGATGTGTCGACAGTGAGGAATGTTGCTTGCTACATGAGCCATAGTTCAAGTCCAAATGTATTGGTTCAGTTTGTTCTGTATGATCACAACAATTTGATGTTCCCTCACATTATGCTGTTTGCATTGGAGAATATCCCTCCATTGAGAGAGCTCAGCATTGATTATGGGGTAGCTGATGAGTGGACGGGCAAGCTCTCTATATGTAATGGATGATTTTGAATGGTTCAGGCACTTCCTTTTTGGCTGAAGCTGAGTTTTGGGCATGGTTTCGCTGAGGTAAAGCCAAGTTCTATTGTTTAACTTGTTTGTTTTCACCATTATTTTCTGTTTAATTGCATCTTCTGCATATCTGTTACTTTGTGCAGTCTCCAATGTAAACTCCGTTGACTATATGATAATGGGTTGTCGGCATGTTATATTAGTATTGTGGAATTTGAAACATCCCGGTGTATGTACTTTGGATGGTGGAAAAATATTACAGTGAAGTGATGATTGACCTGCTGTGTTTGAATATCTTATTGTAGTCTGCGTTGTAAATTGCACGCTGATTAGGACCACGGTTGCTCTGATATATCAGCATTTTGTGTAGTAGTTGGTGCTTGATTTAGCAGCTCATATTTTTTGGTTGGTATCTGTTTTCTCCATATACTTTCATCTATCTTCATGTGTGCTATTTTACTGAACATACACTCTTAAAACTTGTCTCCCATAATTAAATGTTCCCTCACCGAATTCATTCTATCGAGTCAGTTTGTTTGCCAAATGATTAATGTCATTATACAGTTAGATAATTCGTGTTAACATGATTTTAATACCTATAACCACTACTCTTTAAATTTCAAACTGCCTTTAAGAAGAGAGTGTTTTTGCTGATTTGGTGGTCATTCTGGGGCAAGAGTATTTAATTATTGAACTCGGTTCTTTGTTAGTTATTTTTGAAGAGGATTACTCTGGTACACATTTTTTCCTGGGTAGCAATAACTTGTTTAGTTGTCAACCATTTATTGGTTGTTGGCTTGGTTAATACACTTGGTGGACTAAACATTTATTGTGAGAACCAGCAACTGATAGATGTTTGACTACTAGGCTATTGGTTGAACTTGGGCACCCTAGGCCATAGCAACTCCCATTTGTGAGATACCGAGTCCAACTTTTACTTTGCACTATTTATAGAAATTACGTGAAATGCCTAAAAAAAATTTTTCAGTTAAAAATAGGATGGTTTGTAAATTTGCATTGACATAAAATGTGTCATGATCAGATAAACCATAAGCCTGAGGTGATTATTGGATATGAAACATATGGAGAATTCTTAATTCCAATGTTTGATCTGTCAAAACCAGCATTCAGGTCTTGAGTATTTAACATGAATCTTGCCCAAATATCTTATGAATGGACGTCTAAGTAGTTAGGAAACTAGAATGACCACGTAGCAAGCAAGCTGGCAGGATTTAGTTCACTCAGTAAGGGTTCAGGTCCCTATGGAGGGGTTGATTCTCTTTGTTTTCTCTCCATTGAAGCAATTTGTTTACTGTTCTATGCAAATATAATCCATGCATTTAAAAATTGATAAAACATAATTCATATTCAAAAACATTTGAAAGTGAGCATATCAACCTTGATTGAAGCCAATCTTATAAAAGTTCTGGTATCAACTCCTGTGCTTGAACAATAGCAACCTTGCCTAATCTGATTTGCTTTGTGAAAACAAGTCCAATTTCTAAATCAAGTTCTTTCTGGGCATATTGGCAAAATATGAATAGAGCTAGTTGCCATTTGCTGTAGTTATTTCCTTTCAAGTAGTATATAATGCAATAGATGCTAGGAACCACATAACATATAATACCATTTGTCCTACTTCCTACAAGTTGATATCTTGATAGTTTCCCCAAGACCCCAACATAAGATCTTGTTTTCGAATCATAGTTTTCTTTGATAAGAAAAGAATTCACTAAAATGGAAAGGTATCCAATATAAGAGGATCGGGAGTGTTGGTAAATGAATCCCCTCTTTACATACATTGATAAAACCTTGGTAGGGAAATACAAAAAATAAAGCCATAGAAAATATAACCATATAAGCTCCAATCAAATCATAAGCAAATCTTTAACGTGGTTTGCCACCACCACTCCTACGTCTTCAAACGAGAAGGGTCAAATCCACTATTACAATAAAACAATAGGATAAGGTCCATGGGAACTCTTAGTCTCTTCTATGCCACTACTACCTCACCATTGTCCATCCATCTCTCTTCCAAACCCCTTTTTCATATCACTGTTTATCATAACAACTTCTTAATATAAGTATTTGTAGCCAACAAGAACTTGCTTGGCAAACAACCCTCTGTTCTTCTTATTGAATAATGACTTAATTTTTATTTTGTTGAAAGAAAATAAAAACATCTACTAACAATACAACCTGTTAAGTATATGAAACAAATATTTGGCCTTTACCGAATAGCTTAATCTTTTAGGGGGTTGGTCTTTGACATATGTATTAGAGCGTCTATGATTAATTGGTCAAGAGTTTAACCCTTGCCACTCCATGCTTCATAATTAAGTGGAATTTTAGCACAAGGTATATTGGACCTATACATTGCCCATGCTTCAGGCGCAAAGGACACTTGGTGAGGGCGCATGTTAGATATATAAAACCAATATTAGGCCTTTACTTGACAGCTCAAGCTTTTAGAAAAGTTGGTCCTTAATGCAACCCACACTAGGATATTACCACTGACTATCAAAATAGGAATGGGGGTCAAACCCAACAAGGAATTCTCTTAAAGTCGGAAAAAAAAAAAAAAGTCGAAGAAAGGAATACAATAGCTCAAAGAAACTAGTCACTGGCCTTGGACCTATTTATGAGCTTGCCTTTGATCAATATTACTTATCTAGTAATGTAAAAAGGTATACTTAACTAAATCCATGAGAATGTCAAGTAGTTTAGTTATGGTTGTTGTAGTCCTAAACGGGTCTACTTGGCCTCAATTTTAGATTAACTGAATCCCCGAATGCTCCAGGTGGACCCATCTCAAAGATTCTACACAATTTGTTCCTTTATTAATTTCTTGGTTTTTGAGATTCACTATCAGAGGCCATTAAATGTGACTTGGAGAAGAGGAAAATAACCTATCAAGGCATTATCAAATATTTGTGTTTGTGTTTGTGTGGGACCCACTCAAACTGTAAAAATACTTGAAAAGACTGCTGACCACTAACAATTATTCCTTTTAAAATCTTGTAGAATGTGCTTTAGTAGACAAATTCTTCTTGGAAAGGTGCTATCATGAATCATTTCTTCCAAAAGCTTATATCATCGGGTAGAAACACATGGGTGACTTTATATCTTAACACACCCTTTCATGAAAGAGTCTTTGGGGGTTGAAGCGTAGGCAATGCACAAGCCCACCTATCTTGTGCTAAAATTTAACTTATTTTATTTAGAAGAATGGGGGCAGCAATAATCGAATTCTAGAGCAATTGGGCATGAAAGTTCTAGTATCATGTCATTAACCAACCCTCTCAAAAGCTTAAACTGTTGGATGGAAGAACATGAATAATTTTATACCTTGACAGGTGCTTTATCTTCTAATAGTGCAAGATATATGCGCTTCATAGGCATCCGTCTCAAAGATAGAAATAGAATCTTGGTTGTATGTTTTAATCTAAGGCAGTAATTTCTTTTATCAAAAAATTAATGCAGGGAGGGCTTACCCTAGCATGCCTTTGTTTAAAATTCTCAACATCTTTATGGTTGCCTGCCTCATGGAGCATACCTTCCGTTTTTGTTTAATTGGTGTGCCTCATCCTGTTAGATATGGTCATGCATGGTAAAACTCTCAAAATTCATTTATTTGACAATAGTTTTTTGCTAGGACTTATGGAAGCAACGAGCATTTATTCCTTAAATTTGTTTATTCTTCTAAAATTCTTTTAGTAGGTTAGGTGGATGATTATGATTTTAGAGATTGTAAACTTTGCTTTCTTCTAGTTTTCATTTAATTCATGTATGGCATGTGTTTCTTAATGAGAGTAACAAATGAATACATAAGACATTCTTAATTGAGTACTTTACTTCTTGCTGCTTTGTTCAACTAATGCTTCATAATAAAAGGGATATTGACAATTTGGTAAAATGTGATCATTTTAGAGATCATAAGTGGGTTGATGGGTGTATTAGTAAGTCAAGATAGTAAATATAATTATCTTTGTTTCTGCTCAATGACAAAGTTATAAAAGGATGGGATTGACATTCTCAATCTATTTTTGAAATGGTTTTTGTTAATTGCTTGATCAGTTAGTTCCATTTTCAGCATTAGATTCCAACAGATTTAAGTGGTGCTGTAAGTCTAATGGACTGAAAAGCGAGTGGCCTGAGGTTTCTGAACCCAAAACTAAAAATAAACAAGTGAAACACAATCCGTGAGTTGGCATTCATATTATATTAAGCTTTTTACAATTTTAGGGTAACCATCCTTTGACTACATTCTTCTCTTTTATTAGATTCGAATATTGAGCTCTGCTGATGAGAGAAAGTCTGGATGCTGGATCATTATTTTCACATCTTTGTAAATTTCTTCAATCATAAACTCTTTAATCACTTCCCTATAGGTATTTGATTTGTATAGCACATGTTGCCTCATACCACTACTGCTAAAGGATTAGAGATGTCAAAACAGGTCAACTAGTCCCAACCCACCATGGGTTAACATGAAAACAATGCAGGGTGGGTTGACATGTTTTAGAAAAAATGGGTTAGAATTATCAACCCCTCTTGTTTTACAGCAGACTGATGGGTTAGTGGGTCAACCCATCTAAAATAAAAATAATGGGTTAAGCGTGCTAAACCATGAATTAACCTGTCAACCTGCCCAAGTTAACTTTAAAATAATTAAAAAAAAAGGTAGATTAGGTAGGTGTATTTGTTTTGTTTTAAACATGGTTTTTAATATTGCATCTATTAGCCATTGACTTTTTAGTGTCTAATTAATGGGTTGAGTTTAGATTGCACTTTGACTCTGCGCTAGGCGTAGTAACCAATACTCACTGATGTGTTTTTGTATTCATTTGCAGACTTAGCCTGGTTTTCAGAAGGGTTCAGCCTAACCAGATTTTGTGGAACCATGGGAGTGCTTGGTATATGAACTCTTAGGGTATCGAAAATTGCGTAATAGCTATATTATATAATCCTGGTTCTATCTAACTTTTGTTGGCTAATAGATGGCCTTTGCTGTGTGGTGAAGAAGATCAGGAAGTGGAGTTCCAAGTCTGCTTAATATTGAACACTTCTGCAATTGTTCTCTCAGTCGCTGCAGTCATTTGTTTGTCCATTCCTGTTCTTCGGCAACACATTCGCAAGTCTTGTCACCACGATATTTTAGGAAGTAGTTCGGCTTTGTTAACTTGTTTTTTGTCATTGTATATAATGTAAGTTCAAAGCTTGTACAGGGATGATATTAGTGGTTGGCAATGATAGATGGATAGAATGCAGCAATTTAATGGGCTTGGAAAGCGAATGGGTTAGACATACTGGTAATCTGCAGCTTATAGAATATGCAGATCTATCACAGTCTCCATGTTTTTGCCCATCGAATATACTGTAGATATTTAGTTCTGAATTTTATTTTAATTTTATGTTGATACTGACATGTCTGATGCATTTAGATGGCTTCAGAACACCCCATGTACAATGTTGAATACCAGATATTTGCTTGATGTAGGTTTAAACTGGATTGGAGTCAGGTATAGCTAATGCTTCTTAGGAAAAAGCTTATGATGAAATGGATAGATTGGTTTATTATACAGGACTCAAAATAATAGCTGCAGAACACCTCTTTAACACAGGCATGATAGGATATCATTCATTCATTGGCAGGCGCCATGGATGACGCACAGTATTGAACATTTTCAAGAGTGACAAAGTCTCAACTTGAATTTTAATTATCATCATATGCCATATTGATAATTGCTTGTAGAGAGTTAAATGAGATGTCTAGAATGAGGCTCTTACCATAGCACAGCTTCTGACTTCTGGTTTACTTGACTTCTAGCCTTTCCTACAGTTAGGGAGGGAAGTGATATTCAGCGACCGTTTCATGCTTAAAGTTATTTTTGTGGGTTGGGGAGTGGTTTCATGCAAACAATTGTTGTGACATGGAAGATTCTTTCAACAACACGAAATTTGAGGCATAATAACTAGCTGAATTAGGGAGGGGCTTCTGGGAAATGGTGGGAGTAATGATATTATAATCTTGGTTCCTTATGAACTCTATACATGGTAAGATTTTAACTATTCAAAATGTTATTTACAATTATAATATATAAATATAATAAGAATTATTGGTTGATATATTGTTATGTGTTGGCTTTATTATAAATTTGAGTCTATAATATTATTTTTCTTAAAATATTATCTTAAAGCAGATGCACAGCAGTTCATTATCCTCGATGGATTTGAGATGCTTATGATCAAAGTGTATTGATTATATTTTTTTTATTAAATTAACTGTTTTACTTTATCCTATCCATTCCTTATCGAGAGAGAAATCATATTATTTTAACTAAATAACAAATAAATTAATTTAGTTAAATAAAATGAATTTAAACAATCCTTAATGAGTTTGAACATAGAAATAGATCAGCGCGTCAATCTAAATCATTTATTTTTCACTAGCGTATTTATAATCACTGCTTGTTTGTTAACTTATATTTTCTACTTCACACAATAAAAGTAAATAAAAATAAAGATTGTTTAATATATTAAATATAGTTATAATTAGATAATAAAATTAATATTTAAAATACGTTCTATAGAAAGCTCAAGTCCTTCAACGTCTAACTTTCCTTTTTACCTTGAGGGCCAGTGAAGGTATGCATTACAGTGCTTAAATGCACAATAACTGTTTAATATTTAAATTATATTTATCTTTAATTTCTTCAAAAAAAAAAAAAAAAAACTAATCAATAATGATAATTACCATAGTATAAATATTATTAAAATAGCATTATAAAAATATAAATTGTATCGAATACAACCGGCGACAAGAAGTCAACGAGTAGGTTGTGTGTGCATAGCCTAATGATGAAACATAATCCATCTCTAGTATATACCATGAGAACAGTTTATGCATATCCTAATCACATTTTAAACTCAATTTTCTACCTGGTTTAACAACGAAGCTCCTAGAGCTTGATATAAACATTTGACTAGGTTACCTTGAGGTTTAGAATGAAGCGGTTAAAAGCAATTAGCATTCTTATGAGCTGAACTGCATGTTGAACAGACAGAGGTATATCTCACCAAACAGATATCTGCATTGATCAGTCTGCACAACTAGTAGGCAAATAGTGTGTTTAATGGGTGCATATATTCTAAGTTTCAATGTCATATTCTTAAAAAAGAACAACAAAGTGCTATCAAAAATACTGTTGAGAAGGGTGTCTGCTTAGACGCCTGACCATATCCCAAGATATTAGTCTCTCACTCATCGAATGAAAGGATACTCAAGAAAACCAAAAAAAACAAAAAGAATTAATTTATAGAACATCCAAAAGTGATTGGCTGAAGTGAAAATTCACTGCAATCCAACTCAGTAAATTTTACTTGTAATAACAGAAATTCAGATCACGAAATCGTGAGTTTAAGGAAAATATTACCAAACTATTACCCAAAACCGTGTAAGCAATTTTCAAGAAAAAAGAAAGAAAGAATTACAAGGTATCTTATTGGAGTCTCAGAAGGAACATTGAACTCTAAACTTACTTTGATGTACAAGATTCTACCCAACAATTGTAAATCAAAGAATTTGTCAAAATGAAGGAAAGAAACAAACTGGGTTCCTTCTTATATCAGTGAGACAGATCAAGACTTTTGGCAAAACTTGATCAAGCTCACGACCTGAAGGCTGCAGCACCAAACACCGTGCCTGCTTAAGGCATACAAAGTCAGTCCTTTCCCGTGAAGAATTAATGTGAATTTCTAGATGAGAAATGATTCTTATAAATCACCATAAAATATGAGCCCCATTTGTCACGTAGCTGATTTGTCATAGAATATGCAAACTACATCAGAATTACATGTACTCTGTTAAGCAAAGTCTAGAATGTAGCATTGAACAATGCTACTATCATTCTCAACCATGATGATTACATGTCAAATGTAATGTTATTGTCATAATAACCAATGTGACAATTATATTTTATATGCATAATAAATGAACAATATTTTAAGTTAATGAAATTCATACATATCTTCAACTAAATCAGTATGGACTGCAAACAGCATAATCTAAAAATTTTGTATTCATCTTTCTAATCATCGTCTATGGAATAAATCACAAACAAATTTCATTGTGAAATATAAATCAATTAGAAATTACCACTTTGTTATTGCTCAAGTAACAGCCAACTAAGCCACTAAAATCATAACAACTATATATAAACATTTTATCTGGTAAGGCAATAAATGAATGGTAAGCGATACGTTATATCACCAACAGACATGCCTATTGCAGTTAGACATCAAACCACCTGAATAGAAGAAGAACAAAAACCAACTTTTTGCATTAAATACACAATCCCCAGAAAATTCGCTGATGTGGCACTTTTTTTTCTTCCAAAGTGCTGTAAACTTTGTAAAATTGCTTATGAATCTCTTCTCAATGCACAGGGATGGCACGTCATGTCATGACCACCTCAACTCAATACCAGTCATTGTCAGATGATTCCTTTCAAAGCATGCCTCAAAGGACAATTGCTTGTATATGTTGAACAAGATGAAGCATTATTTCCACAAGTCCATGATCATGGCTTCCAAAGTCCAGACCATCATCTTACTTTGATCTTGTGTCGCCACTCACCGAATGAACAAAGGAGTTCAACCATTCAGGCAATTAAGAAATTGGCCATACTCAAGCTGCATACAGCAAAAGAGAAGTTATACTCATCATCCTCAAACTGAGAATTTGAGTAAATATCACACTGCTAATTCTGTCCTACAGATTTCAAGTTTAAAATAATTTTAACAGTAAAAGCATATTTCATCAAGTTGCAAAAAATTAAACAAGTAAATAAATTTTCAATCTGTTGAAAAGAGTTAACGACATGCATAATAGATATAGAATAATTTAACAGACTGATTGGCTGCATGGTTTCCCTCAAATGCTCTCCAGAAAGATAAAAGTCCATCTTAAACCCAGCATTTTTATACAAAATCATTAGTCTCCCTAAAATCATAGTTTATAGCGCTCATTGTCAGGTATTATCTATCCAGTCCAAGTATTTCGCTTTCTTCCAATTGAATATTCTAATGCACACTGCACAAGCTTTATCATTCTGAGCATTTAGCCTCATTTGCTTGTTCACATAACAACATATATCATGTTGAAAGTTTAGTGAAAATATGGAAAAGGAGGAAAGGAGAGATAGTATTTTATTGATAAAGTACTAGTGAAGTACTATTTATATGGGAATACAATACAAAACACTAACACCTATTTATACTTATAATCTAGGTCGAGTACTAGTGAAGTACAACTAAAACAAGCTCAGCCTAATCAAACTATTAAAATCATAAGACTCCTAAAGCCCTTAGACTTCTAGAACATTGAGAGTCCTATTATTCAAATAGGGCCCTTGAGTTAAATATATAATGTTGCTTCAGCTTATTTATACTCATCATTTAGACAATACTCTTTGATTCTCTTATTCGCTAAGTCTGTGTCTCTAATAATAGTTCAGTTTGAATTCCCTACGGGACTAAAGAGGTAACGTATTGATGAAGAATTTCACATTTTTTTTTTACATGTTAAAGCCTACACCCTACATGTTGACATACAACCTCCTGTTAACATTTTAGGTTGGTGACAAGGATATCACCAAAATCCAGATAGATTCCAATGAGTTATTAATTCACCCACCCCCTTCAATTGATTTGATCATTTTATTTTCTTAACAAATGACCAAAAAAGTATCACAATGGTACCTGTATCCTGTATCAATAATATCTTCACTGCAGGAACCTCAACAGTATAGCAGCATCTCAGAAACTAGTAAAACAACACGTCTAAAAATTGAGAACAGAATTCAAAGATATTCCCTTCTGTCTGCATCTTTCTGCAATGTTTTGGGCCTCTTCAATGCGGCCTTGTTGAACCAGTTTTTTAATAATTAAGTTACATATATATGAATCAGGAGAGCAACCATTTGCCTCCATTGAGTAAAACATCTTCTTGGCTTCCTCTAATCTCCCAGATTCAGACAGTGCTTCCATAAAAGCACTGTATGTGTAACTGTCAGGATTCAAGCCAGATCTTGACATTGAAACTAAAAGCTTTTCAGCTTTCTCAACTTTATTCGTCCTACAACAAATTTGAATCAGAGCATTATAGGAGTATGTGTCAGGGCTTATTCCTTCCTCTTGCATTCTTCTTAAAAGTTTCGTCGACCTTGCAATATCCCCAATAGCGCATAAAGACCGAATCAAGATATTGTAAATAATAGCATTTGGGTTGATGCCCCACTCAATCATCTCAGTAAAGCATTCAAAAGCTTCCTCAGTCCTCTTTATTCGACAGAGTCCATCAATTATAGAACTAAAAGTGAAGATATCAGGTTTAAGTCCATTTCTTAGAAGCATCTCCAGCAGCTCTCGTGCCTTAGCTATTGCTCCATCCTTGCAATGGCCATTAATAAGTGTATTGAAAGTAACGAGGTTGGGAGTAAAGCCCCCAAGCTGCATATCTCTGAAAACCTCATATGCTTTATCCATCATTTTGGCTCTGCAGTAGCAATTAATTATCATGTTATATGCAAAAACATTTGAAATTAGACCATCCCTAGTCATTTGATTGGAAATTTGATCCCCTTCCTCTCTCTGTCCATCCTTGTATAAGGCCTCAACAAGTGAAAGATAAGTATCAATGCTCGGCTTCACACCTTGCTTTCTGAATCGTTCAAACATCTCACACGTCTCTTTCAGCTCTGCTCCCTTGACCAAACAAGCCATTATGACATTGACAATGGAACTGTCTGGTACATAACCTCTTGCTAGGGCTTTTCTCAGAAACACAATTACCTCTTTCGCCATAGACTTATTTGTTAGGCAATACAGTATGGTATCACAAGCTAACTTAAAATGGATTGGTTCCCTCTCAAAAAAATCAGATAATAACTCATGCGCCTTACTTGGATCCTCCACGCAACGAAAAACCCCGTGAACTAATGTTCTAATGGTGGCTTCATTCTGACGAACTTTACTCTCCTTCATTGTCTCCAAAACTCCAAAGGCATCATCAACCCTCCTCGCATTACAAAACCCATCAATTAGTATCGTATAGGTGAAAACATTAGGGAAATGCCCTCTCCCCTTCATTTGTTTGATCAACCGAAGTGCCTCGTCCACGACACCCTTTTCACAGACTCCATGAACAAGGATATTATAAGTGATCCGATCCGGAGCACAATTATCTGCCGCCATCTGCTGGAACTTCAGGTATGCCTGATCAATCGAATTCGACTTCACCAATGCATCAATAAGAGCATTATACAACCTTGTGCTTGGACTAATTCCCAAGAATGATATCTGCCCAAAAACATCACCACAATATCTTGCCAAACCAAGCCTTCCCCAACTCCCAAACAACACACAAAGCAGTTCCTCGGATACCCGAAAACCCGAATCCTGAACATCCTTAATCAATTCAGCAGACAATACTACAGGACCTTTCCTATAAAGGGTGTTCCCTAAAACTCTCTGAACTGATTGATCCTTTGCCAATGAAGGGTCGACACTAGAAACCCACGTGTAAAACCTGATACAGTGTAATGGGTTCTCTTGGTTTTGACAGATGCTTGCAACAAAACGAGGGCTGAGCAATGCCCTCTTTGTGGAAAACTCATGTTTGAGCAACAAGGCCCAGTCGGTCCTAGAAAGTAGCTCTGAAATGTAAAAATGATCAATGGGTGAAGAAGGGTTACCTCTTGAAGAAGAAGAAGAAGAAGAAGATGATGATGATGATGATGATGGAGCGTGTCTCGGAAGTGGTTGATTTTGATTCGGTGGTTTTGTGGGAAGCATCTTGGAGGGTCTTCGGTGCTTGAAAGCAGGTGTTGGTTTCGGTGTGGGAGATGGTAAAGAAGAGAAGCGTCTCATTCTAATGTTTTGGTTTTGTGTGTGACTGTGAGAGTATGGATCAGTGAATGAAGGAGTGTAGGGCGGGTTGAGTAGTGTTGTGCGTTGATGCATCCATCACCATGTCACTCTTGACCACGAGAGTACGAGGTCGAGGTATGTGCCTGGTCGGAGACACCCACAAAGAGTCCTCATGGGTAAATTAAGATTGGACTTATGGGGTGTTTGATTCGGTTTATTTTATTTTAATTTATATTTAGAAGTTGAAATGAGTAATTTATGTGAAAAGTAATTTTTTTAGTAACTAAAAATTTTATTTTTTATTAAAAAAAGTTGTAACAAATTTAACCTTGATCTAAATACATGGTTATTGTAAAAAAAAAAAAAACTTATATAATTATTTAATTTTGTATAATTTATATTAAAGTTGTTTTATTTTTATTATGATTAATTAAAATTAATATAAAATATAAGACATGATTAGTTAATTACCTAAAATATTTTAGACTATTACTGTATCAAAATTAGTTTTTAAATTAAATCTAGTATTTTATTCAAAGTATTTATACATAAATTTTTATAATTAGTATTAATATGACTGAAGCGAAAAAAAAAATCCAAGTATTTATTCATTAGTTTTTTATTGGTGTTTATACATTAGTCTTTATAATTACTATTTATATGTTTAATTAAAGAAATTTAAAATATAAAAAAAAATACATTTGAGAAGACTAAACTCTTATTTTCATTTTCTAAAATTAAAAATGTCATCAAACTAGTCCAATAAATTAAGATTATATTACTCTTATTTTTCTCAATGACAAAATTTTTTAGAGACCAAAGCAATAGCATTGTATTTTTTAGGATGAAAAAAAAATAGTTTAATCGATCTGAGAATATGATTTTATATATTTTGCCTCATTATTTAGTCCGAATCACTACTATTTTTACTTTTAGCTATTGATCTTCATGGCGAAACTACATACTTATATAAGACTCGATTATTGTGTAACTCTGCCATGAAAATGAAAATGTCCAATTGAAGGTTGTTTCAATCGAAATAAGAGATTTTAATATTTTCTGACTAAGATTTAAGATTGTAATAGTAACTATCAGTCACCATTTTCATCAAGATATTGTATTCAGTGTTTTAGTGCAAAGTATTCAAATATGTCTTTGGATTCTGTTATTTAATAAGGGTATATTTGTTTTAAATTTTTCTTGATAGAAAAAGAGAAATCTGACTTCTCGAAACACCTTAATCACTTATACTAAAAGTACTTTGACAAGCAAAATTCTTCCTTTTCGGTTGGAAAAATTTTAAACCAAACTAGCTATAAAATAGCATTCCGACTTAGAATTTAGGTTTATTAGTTGCATATGAGATATTGGTAACCCTTAATAAAATTCAATGTGCCTATATGATACTCGGGATACGTGCAAGTAGAATCAAGTAACTATATTAAGCGCAGACTTAAGCTGTTAATTATATTTGTTGGATTTGCCTTTATCTGGAGGATTCTCTCGTATATATAAATTGCACATGACTTCTCTCATCATTCATTTTAAAAAAGTAAAAAATTTAAGAGATTAAAAAGTCAACAGCGAAAATGTGAACATGCCCAACTCATGTATAATTTACACGTGAAAAAAGTATCCTTTCCATTCTTGAGTTGCTTTATATCTTATTCACTATTATGCCTTTTAAGCTTTGAATCACTAGCGAGGCTGAATTTTGGCACAACAGTTAAATTGTTACATTGTAATGTTACGGGTTTCAATGGCATAAACAGTCCATTTGGTTATGGGAATGATAATGTTATTTAGCTCTCCCCAAACTCTCGTGTATTGAGCCTTGCTTAGACTTGAGTAATATAATTGGTAAATTGATGTAAAATGTAACTGAGGCAATGATGCAAAGTTAATTTATTGGGAGGAATGGTAAGTTCCAACTAGATGACAATAATCATTATATTATCACAACAAGAAAGACATTCAACTATGTAATAACACTCTCAGCGATACAGAATAACACATCCTGACTAGGTAACCTATGCAGTAGAAGATGCCATATGACATCACTTATTGAGCTCTCTAATCTGCTAAATACTGCATATTACTCTCTTGCTTTGATTTCAAGGAAGGGTGTACTCTGTAAATTGCAAATAGAAAGAGAAAAAGGTGAAGTATATTAAAGATTTGCTCAAAAGAAATATGAGTACAGAAAATCCATATTAGCATCCCTCGTATTATTACATTCCATAGTTGATTTGTAAAGCAATAGTAGACTTTCATTTTCTTCAATTTCCTTCTTAATCAGCTAGTAAAATTTCCACACATGTTCTATTTGTGTCAAATAATGAAAATCCATATCTACAGATGTGCCACGCATTGACCAAATCAAAATTCTCGTACTACAGTTAACAAGTGGACCAATACCTAAGAAAGTTGTCAATCATATATTTAATCATTAGACTGCTGAAAACTCATTGGCTATGTTCTTTATCTGGACTAGCATTGTTCTAGTCTAATTGTTACTAAAACAATTTTCTCATTTGACTGTCTACTTAAGGGAAACGGTGCCTGTCATATAGGCTTTCTTAAGCATAAATATCTGGCAGAAAATTTTTTTTTTTCATACAATATGTTATAAATTTAGGATTTGAGTTCTCTAAGGTGTAAGATGCACTTTAGCGAGTAAAATGTACACTTTAAATCGTTAATGAGATAATCAAAGGAATTATTGAACGTTAATAATCTGTTATGGAAATCTTTGTATAAAATTCTGAACCGTTGATTTTTTCATCAATAGTTGACATCATACACTTTACTCTCCAAAATGCATCCTAAGTCGTATAATTAGAATAAATGAAAGGTATATATGAAACTAATTGGGATCAAGTTCAAGTGGTGACTTACTTCCACATTTCTTTCCAGCAGGCCTGTTCCTGATGTTGCACCTCTTGGGGACAGTGATAGCAGTGGCAGGATTGATCTTGGCCTGCTTAGCCAAAGGTGACAACAGCACAGCACAAAGGCACCTTGGAGCAGTCCTGATCAAAGCAGCAACTCTAGCACAACAAGCTGGTGGAACCTTTGCCCTCACATTCCTGGTTGCACCCAAGCATGGACTCAAACTAGCAGCTGCAGACCCAATAGGGGTCCTCCCACACTCTCCAGCACCCTCAGCTTCCAAAATCAACACCTTTGATGCCAACAAAAACACCACCACTGTCACAAGGAATGCTCTAACCTTGAACTCCATCACTATTCTTTGAGAATCTAAACTTAACACACTGATCACACAGAGTCACTTACTAATACAATTTGCTATAGCACACTGAATTAAGTACCAGCAGCACCTTGTTTATATACTATACTTAAAGGGAAAAGTTGGGGCCTCATTAACACTAGTGGGGTGGTTGTGGCTCTATGATATTCAACATATAATGATAAAGTTCTTGCTAGAATGTTCACACACAATGAGCAACCCTTAGGCATGATAGCATCAAAAGGCAATGTATTAGATTTTGTTTCATCATAAAAGTTGTTTCTCCTTTCTTTTTCAGGTCTAGTATGTCCTATTCTATCAGCAGAGTTTAGAGCTTGGAGGTGCAGGTGTGATGAAAATCCAGTGTGAACATGGGAAAAATTTGGCAGGCCTAAACTTTGATGCACTTGGGGTTGCCTCATAATTTACTCCACTAGGCATGCTTGACATATAAGACAAGTACACGTGGTTTTGTTTGCATGAGTGATTCACTGGTGCATAATACTGGTAGAAAGAAGTTCAACAAATTTTATTGGAGAAGCTGCTTTTGTTATTTTGTTGCATGGTTAGTGCTCTTTGGCATGATTGCATGGGAAGAATACATGTTGTAAGAGATAATAATGATGTTTTTCATCGTTTCTAAGTTATGAGATGTGATTGGGATTTAAAAACTCTTGTTCCTTGGAAATTCAATGCAATTGTGATATAAGCCAAGATCGTTAATTTAAAAGTAATTGGTTCAGAGTATGATTATAACATATTTCAATCTTAATTGAACAAGGCTCGTTGTCGGGGGTGAATTATAACAAAATTGAGCATATATGTATATTATATAGTATGCTAATACCACTACCTTTTCAATCTAAGGTGGTCTTAAGAGGCCGTGGTAATGTTGCGCAGCAATTATAGGCATTCAATTGTTGAGTGCTTACATCGAAATTAACTGGGACAAAACAAAATTGAAATGAACATTATAACAAATTAGGAAGGAATCCACTTATGCCAATGTAAGTTAAAATAACTTTTATACTATTAAATAATTTTTTAATAAATTAATTTTTTAATAAAATTCACCGTTTAATTAAAAATTTATATGTTATAAATCATATTTATGAAATTTTATAGTTATTTAAAATCATTTAATATATTTTTTTATATGTATCAAAATCGACACAACAAATACTTCGTAAACGTATAAAATAAATATTAATTGGTCAAATTTTTATTGATGTTCAAATTTTTAAAAAATTTGACACAAACAATCAATATAATAGATAACTATAATTCAAAAATTGAATGGATAAAAATTACTATATGCTATAAAACGTTATTAAATGATGTAAGTATATCAACTCTTACACTAACTTCAATGGATATCTCCCCATAAATTTTTCTATATTATTATTTTGGTTGCTGATTTGTCACAATCCCAGTTGCAACAAGGATTACATTTAATGATTTCATTTTTCATTCCAATGCATGTTGTTTTCAGTTTTGGGAGTCTTCCTGTGTGTTACCCTGGTTGGTGAAGAGAAAATAAATGTAGGCACTAGTGATGTAGTCGTTGCATCATTAGTATCTTTTGCTGAACAGTAGTTACAATCTACTTATAGTTTATAAAAAAGCCAAAAAAATAATAATAATAATAATAATAATCTACTTATGGTCATAAATGTTTTTTTTTAAAAAAAAGTCAAGAATAAATAAGGGTAATTTGGCCCAACTTTCATTATAATTTATATGCTTACCCCAGTGGAATCAAGGATATTGGTCATCACCAAAACAAAGTTGTAGGCCCCGCTCCAAAAAAAAAAGACGTTTTGTAGATCTATCTCTTAACTTTCTAATAACTATATTGATCAAAATGAAATGTACTTCTCCAAATCCATCTAACATAACCACAATGGTCCCATAACATTACAAAATGAAATGTATTTCTCCAAATCCATCTGAACTTCACTTTGGTGAATTGAACATAACCACTATGGTCCCATAACATATTACAAATTCCATCTAATATCCTAGTGCTTCCAGAAATAACATGTCTAAAGACCTATGCTTTCATACAGCCAAAGATTTGATTCTAGTGGTGTAAAATGTTAAATCCTGAAATAGTAACGGAATAATTCATAGCCATCTATAGCATATTTGGTTTTCTGTTTAAAATCCCTAAACTATGGTTTGAATAAAAGCAATAAGTAAGAGAGAAATTTTTGTCCAAATCATAGTATAGGGGCTTGCAAACGAGAAACCAACCATGTTAATAGTGTGCTAATCCCTATCTAGTTGAAAAGCAACCTAACGTGGTAAAGGTGCCACAATAATGGTTATGTACAAAGGGAAGGGGGAAAACAATAAACTATGAAAGTTAAATGATTCTGTTTGCTGGCTAGAAAGGACTGACACCATGAGCCAATTTCAACATGCATTCGGGTACAAGGCGTCTCCTCGGTGGAGCCATGGCGTCTCTAGCACGGGCCTCAGGATCATTAGCGTGGATATACCCTACTAAATCTTCAAACATATCATCTTTGCCACCTCTCATGGGATCCTGAAAGGTAGCGGCATATCACTTGAATGGGTACATAACAAGGATTAATTATCCAAGAGAAAATGTTCGGTAGAAGGGTAAAAATGAAGAGAAAATTTTCATTGATGGGACTTATGCGTAAAATTACACATAAGTGAGAGTAAAAACTTCATGGATGAGGTCTATGTGTAATTTTACACATGAAACTTATCCATGAAAATTTCACCCCTATTTTTAACCCCCAACCAAACACACCCTAATTTATAAAAAATTTCCTCTCATTTTTACCTCCTTACCAAACTCATCCTAGGAGAAAAATTCAAAAAGCACCAATACTTGAGAGAAAATTCATCGCAAGCCAAATTATTCGAGAAAATGTTAGCAAGAATGAAATGTGAAAATGATACAGATAGATAGAGAAAAAAAATGAGTAATACGTTTAGATAATGCACTAATGTCTTCACAATGTTGGCGAGCCAAAATTTTTCCCTGTATGTATTTGCAAGAATGATATGGCATACAAGTTGCAATTGAATGGCCAAGTGGCTCATACCACTTTATTGCATCCAACTACCACGCTTCTTTTCTTTTCTTTTTTGTTAAAAATTCTAATAATTTTTTGTTTTGATAATGTAGCATTACTCTTAACCAAGCACCGCTTTGGCTTAACGCTAACTAATTTTAGGTTCAAGTGAATAAGCAACTTCTCTAGGGACATATGATGACATAAACCTTGAGGTAGCTACATATAGAGGTTTAAAGGTGAAAATGAATGTTGGCAACCGCAAGGACTGAACGAATTTAAATGTAAGTATTCATAATTCTTTTGAAGATTTTTATATTCCTTATACATATTTTTTTATATCATGGATTATTGTAAAAAAGTAGTACAGAATTGCAGATGAAACATAAAACAAGAAACGGCAGTGTGAACCCCATAAAAGAGAGAAAAAAAAAAGGGTTAAACACAATTGTCTCTGTGATTAATGGAAAAGACTTGGCAAAGCTTCTCAGTGGGAAGTAGACTAATCGATTACCTGAAGAAACACATCTGTGTGAGTCTTCCCTTCATATAAAATAGATTCAGCTTTGACTCCAAGTCTTTTAAGAGTTTCAGCAAATGATTTACTGTATAAAACAATATGTTAATAGTAGTCCAACAGCTGAAAAGTAAGAGGAAATTTTGAAAGAAATTGCTTCAATTTCGAAATAGAAGCAAAGTAGTTGTACTTAAAATGATAATTCACAGCAATACAAATTAAGAAATTTACTGGCTGGTACAAGAAACCTTTTCACGAATATCACGAAATGATGTGAAACCTTGACTTTAACTCATCACATTAGTTGGTTATTGAAATCTGCCAAATCATTTATTTTATTGCATTTTCTTGCAATTTGTTGGAGGGGAAAAAAGGCGCCTTTGTAACATATAGTACTGCTCACAAAAAATGTCCTCTCTTGAATTTATGTGTCTCTAATAGCTTGCAAATTTAGAGGGTTAGGCTGATATAGACTTAAAGCCTACCTTAACCCGTATCAAAAAGCAAAAGATCTTGTGCCAAAAAAGAAAAAAAAAGGCATAAGATGCTGAAAATTACATTTAATCTATCCAAGAAACATGGGTTCAATAGTTCATTACCACAATTTAGAGCACAATAAAATGATCCTTACTTGAACCTTCTTCAATATCATTAAATCATCTGGCTATTTTTACCTTTCAACTAATTCCAAGCAGATATGGTTAGATGGCAGCATTAGATTTTATATTACCATTGCATGCTTCCAGCCTTACACTTTGTTAGCATTGACACGGGAAATTAAATTATGTGATTATCTATACCTTGAAGTTAAATTAAGTCGGCTTTTGTTAACTAAGGTCTTTCAGTCTGATTATTCTAAGCTTTGCACTTTACTATTGCTTAAAACAATTAACACTCTTGTGCCCCTTAAACAGGGCCAATCTATTCAAATTTCTGTTTTCTACTGCTACCACAATTTAAAATCCCTTTTTAAAAAGGCTCAAACCTGGCATCTGATGGTATGGAATAATCTCCAGTGCCATGAAAAAGAACTATGGGAGGTAGTAGAGAAACAGCATTTGCCATGTTTGGATCTTGAACCATTACTTCTGGAGAAAACCGTCGGAGGGATTCCTCCCCTTCCATTATGCTGTAAGATAAAAGCTGTCATTTAAAACTCTAAAAGGCAGACATTCATGTTAAACATTTAACTCACTTGAAGATGAACAAAGTAAGTACCTTAAAAAGAGGGAACGATAAAGACCTCTACTGTGGAAGTGATCTATTAGGTTAAACAAATTATACCTGCTTTGATGTAAAAAAGAAAAACAGCAGATCAAAAAAGCAATTCTTAGTGTTGAATTTGTTCAGATCATGGGATTTAGGCAGGGAATGAGGAAAAGACAGAATAAGACAATGAATAATATGAAACTGATGAATGATGGTGATTTAATATAATGTAGTGTGTTGATAAAAGACAAAGACTAATCTCTATTTATAATAACGATTTTATGCAAGTACCTACCCTCCAGACAAACCAAAATAAGCCTTAATCTGGGAAAGACTCCAGGAAATACCCTCTCCTTCACCAGCCTCTTTGATTGCCTGCTCCACGAGTGCGCATGCCGCAATATGTGCGCCAGCTGACTGCCCCATTAGGTAAATTCTATGCCAAAAAACAACCATGAAAAAGGCATCATGCCATCATCAGTGAACGAGAGAACGCATTACCCCACAGGGCCCAAAAAAAAAAAACCCTGTAATGAGAAAGATAAACAAAGCCATAAAGCATGAAAAATTTATCCCAATTTTTAGCCCCCAACCAAACACACCCTTAGAAGTGAAAGGTGCCCAAAAGCAAATGCCTCAGTCAAGAAAGGCATTAAAATTAGAAAAAGAATAAACAGTAAACTTTGTTTATGTTGAACTGATTTTCCGCATGAATTAAGTGATCAAAAATAACATTCACCATAAAAATAAAAACTCAAATGTTTAAGTTATAAAACACAGTCCCAAAAACCGAAAATTAGCATTTTTCTAATATTACGACTATTTTACCCCTTTAGCATCTGTGCTAGCAAGTTAAATGGCCGGGCCTGTTGTGTTTTTTAAATTTATCAATAATCAATAAGGCACTAAAATTGTGCCTTGCCCTAAGCTAGAAATATGCACCAAAGGCCTGACCCTCACTGAAGGGCAGCACCTCAACCATCAAGAGGCACTGAACCCTTCTGGTGCCTAGCATTAGTGCCTTTTTGTGCCTTGGACCAAAGAGAAAACTTTGGAGTTTTAGAGATCAATCACTAACCTGTTAGGGTCACCTCCATATTCTGCAATATTGTTGCACACAAATGAGATACCTTGGGAAGCATCAGTTACCATATCACTCATGGTTCCCTGAGGAAAATTTCTGCAGGAAAAGAGATGTCAGACAACACTGCAATAGACACAATACACGAACAGCAGACATGCTGTTGTGGACATGAGGTGTAACATAGTTTATTCCAGAAAGACACAGGACCAATAAAGAAGAGTCCATATGGAAATTAGGAACCATTTCAAGCATTAGTTACATAGATAAGAGTTATGCATAACTAATCTCTGGGCACAAAGCAATTATTTTCATTGTAACAAATGGTCCATCACTGTACCATGATTAATATTAGCTTGGCGTATCATGAGACAGTCACATGAACAGTGTATTATAAACTTAGTTAATCACTAAAGTGACCGTGTAACAGGAAAAGAAAAAGAAACAAAAGAGAAGGAAACTTCATAGAGGACGTCACTGACTGTGTCACTTCAGTATGACATCTTGGAATAGTAAGCATGAACAAAGCTGGAATCTACAGTAATGCAGCTTGAAAACAATAACACTTAAATTTTTAGATAATTGATGCTAATTATATGTACTGTATATCCATCATAAGAAATGAATCAATCTAGTGTCTTCCAGATCAGTAGACACAAAATGAGAGGTCCAAGGTGCCCCATAAGGTATAGACAGAATCTTACTTTTGATTGGATGGTATTAGGAGAACAAAAATAATTTATTGCTATTAGCACACAAGAAAATATAATTTGCAGGGTATACTAAACAATTCATGCACTAACAGTGGACACAAATGATAGTTCAGAATAAGGATACCACGAAAATTGGAATAAGTAATCCAATAATAAGCCTATCGAAAGATCATGCAATTCACAGTGAAGAGTGATTAACCATCAATACTTCCCTTCACAAAATTTTTATTTATCATTATATCTTTCCTAAGGGAGAACCAGAGAAGGGAAATGTAGCCTTCAAAGTCCATTATATGATGAATGGCTAGATTTTTTTATTGCTCTTTTTTTATGTATTTCCCCCCACCCTTTACTTGTTAAACTAATCCTCGCTTGGGTTATCTGTTTGCATGATCGAGCAAGATCATGAACTCATGATCCTGGAAAGTACTAATTAGGATAGCTGGTCATTGACATGGTATCAAATCCTATGTGACCAAATGGTCGAGTGATCAATCTTTGCCGCCCCATTTTTCAATATAAAATGAATTTGATCATATGGTAAAATGGACTTGTGCAATATCCACCCTTCAAGCCCATAGCGCTCTTGCAAGACGATGGTGCTAGAGATGTAAAGGCATTCATGAGCCACCACCTAACAAGCTTAAGCTTTTGAAATAGTTGGTCATTGACAAGGTACACTACAAGTAATGCTTGCTTAACCAATAAGACTTTCTCAACTATGTAACAACATATTTTTCAACAGAAATTTTAGTACAAAAATAGAAGATAGTTAACTATCAAAGAAGTCTCCTCATATTTTTTTTTTTTCAATAAAAAGAAGATACCATTAAGAGAGAGTACAAACTAGAAAAGATCACCTGTAATCAATGCATGCCACAATGATATCTCTCTCTGACAACTGTTGACCTAGAAGAGAACCCCATGCTTTGTAACTGCACAAATACAAGCACCTCAAAACTTGTAAGAACTGAATTGGTATGTGATGAGCGTGTGTGTGGGAGAGTAAGGTGTATATAAAAATATAAACACACATGAATCCCTTCAAAATAAAAAAATATAAAATTAGCAGAATCTAACTGCACAAGGTACAAGATAACCATCTCCTCGGGTTGAATTCTATCAACTTAATCAAACATTATATATTTTAGCAAATTTTTAAATGAAGCATGTACATCACTTACCCAATAATCCAGGCTCCACCAGTAACAAAGGCAACAACTGGTTTTGGACCATGGCTATTTTTAGGTAAATACAAGTCAAGCCTGCAAAAGAAAATAAAAATATCAATAAAAATTACAGCAGTTGTTGAAATTTCCAAATTAAGAGCGACGATATAAATAAAGCACACCTATTTCGTGGTTTATCTCCATACACTATGCTTCTGCGTATCTGACTGGAGAAGAAATAGTTATATCCAACTAGAAAACAGAAGGAAAATACTTATGCTCCAATGATGACCATTGATGAGAGATACTAGTGCATTCAAATAAGAATCTGGATATATGTGCATGAGAAGGATGCCAAATATTGCTAAATTCAAACCTTGAATAAAGCCTGGGAAAAGCAAAAATGCATAACAACCAAGTGCAAGGAATCTTGTAATCCATTTATAGCCTACCCTGAACAGAAATAAACGATCAGAAAGTATCCAAAACTTGTTATTTAAAAATATCCATGCCAAAAAAACAAACATTACAAAATAGGTAATTAATTAAACTTTCAGGAATCTTGAAACCATATTATTATATCATTGATATGACACATTCTGTCTGCTTCAAAAGACACAGAGAAAGAGAAGCAGTCAGTTGTCAACAAGTTAGTTTGCACATAGGAAGATTATGTCTTTTATAATGAAAAAAAGCTAGCGTTAGAAGAGTTTTACTTCTATAGTGGGCCAACCTGCCTTCAAGCAGATTAATTGTATTCTATGGATTCCGGATATTGGTGGTTTATGCCCCCCCCAAAAAAAAAACTAGGACTATGAGTTCTTAAAATATCTAGGATTCCTTAGGTTTTCTCAGTGTTTCTGTATTTCCTCTGTTTCCCTCTCTCTGGATCTCTCTCATAAATAGCATTTAAGATTGTTTATTCCCTATATGATGTCCCAACCACCTACCCTTGTAGCAAATTTTCCTTTCAGAGCTATTAATTAAGGTCTTGCAGACATCAACTTTAGTATTAAAAGGTGCTCCCAATGTTCTCCTCTTAATTAGTTAGAAAAGGGGACAAAATATTTAGCCACACTCTCAACGTGGCATTTTAACCGTTACTTTTCAAGTTATCCATCTTGTTAGCTAACAGTTCACATTATTATATTTACTAAGAAGGGAATAAGTGATGAACCTACTAGGTCAATAGAACTGCATTATAACTCATTCTCAGCAGAACCCTGTGCACTAGATGAACTTATGAATCCCGGAGCCTACTGAAAAGAAGGGGACAAGACAAAAACCTAGCATGTAAACAATAAAAAAAAGTTTATGATGCTAACGCATACTCTAGTTTGTCTTTTGTACTCCATATGATAACCAAGCCTCAAAAATTTAAGTTTATCGAAATCTTACATCCAAAACCCCAAGTATACAAAATTGATATCGCATCAGAGTTTTCCATATACACAATCATTCCACGTTGTGCATAACTGAAGTGCAGCTTGGAGTCTCCAAGCACCCGAATTCACAAATGACAAATCACAACAACAAAATGCTTAAACAGCATGTCTGGGTTTTTCTCCAACACAAATCAACTAGATCAAATTCATTGGCAGGGAATATACAAATGGCACACCTGACAGCACCAGAGAATAAATAAAAATTGCAACTAAATTGCATCAACACCCATTACTCAATCCACAGTTTCAAATCAGTTGGATCAACATTTAGTGATAAAATCCCATACCCCATTAATGAAAATAAAAAGTTCCACATATAACCAACAACAACAACTAAGCCTTTTCCCACTCGGTGAGATCAGTTACATGGATCAAACATCGCCACTGCATCCTATTGTAAACTATGGCTATGGACAAATCATTAAAATCTTAAGTCCATTTTCATTGTTGGACTTAAAACTTTTGAAGTTCCACACATAACCATCAACAACAACAACAACAATGTCTTTTTCCACTAGGTTGTGGGGTCGGCTAAATGATCAAAACAGTGCCATTACGTCCAATCATAAACCATGTCCACATACAAGCCATTAAAATTTAGGTCCTTTTTCAATGGTTGGACTTAAAATTTTAAAGGTCCACATATAACATTATAACCAAAACAAAAAATAAAATACAAAAATACAAAACAAGACATGAGAATCACACCCAAGGTATGTCAACATCTTCAACCCGAGTCTTGTCAAGAGAAAGGTCTCAGATGCAACATGCCTAACATCATTGCCAATGGAAGACCTTCGACCACTACTGCCACCATTGGATATGGATGATGACAAGGAGTCTTCACTTGCAGCACGTCTCCTCCTCTTCTGGTTAAAGTATGAGCCACCCATTGAGCCGTTACTGTTGCTGTTTGCATTGGTATTGGTGAAACTCGAGGCCCTTGAAAGAAGGGGCTTAAAGGGCATCATGGTCTTTGTGTTGATGCTGTCATCTAATGAAGAAGAAGAAGAAGAAAAGAGAAGGAGGCTTGCAGAAGGGTCATCTTGTTCAGCCCCTTTGACCAACATTGTTGCAGTGACAGAAGAAGAAGAAGGAGTGGGAATGGCATAAAGGGGTAAATGATCCAATGCACCCTTCTTGTTAGAAATAGGGAGGATGTGAGATGGCATCTTTTTTTCCATTTTCCCCCCCATTTTTTTTGGGTTTATTTTATTTTTATAATTTTGTGGGGGAATAAAAAAAAGGGAAATTGGCAAAAGGGATTGGACAATTGGCACTGTGGGAGGAAAATCTTGATGCGGGTTTGTTTTTGTGTTGGTTTGTGTTGTGTTGGTCTTGAATCTGTGTGTTCCTATTTTGTTGGGATGGATTGGTTCCAGCATGGACAAGTGTTGAGGATGAGTTATGTATGAACTGCTGCACCAGAAGAGAGAGAGAGAGAGAGAGAGAGGAAAAAAATGAAGGAGAGGAAAGTGGCCAAAATTTTGGGTTCAAAATTCAGAAACTGAGATTGGGAAACAGAGAGAGAAAGAGAGAAGGCGAGTGTCCTGATTAGATTTGGTGGTTGGAATGTGGGGCCAGCTGGGTTTTGAGTAGGACAGATGAAATGAGGTGTAACAGATAAATACCATTTGAAATTGAGATTAATAATATATATCGTTCACTCGTGTTGCACTCAAATTTTTTCAAGTTTTCGTGTTAATTCACTTTTATTTATCATTAGAAGGAATTCATATATATTAGATGTGAGTAAGTTAGCATAAAAGTTAAAAAAATTTTAATATAAATAATAGATAATTAAGTTTAATATTTTTATTAATATAATAATATATAAATAAATATTTATATAGAATTTTATTAAATATTTTGAAATTTAACACTTTTTTATTGATTTTAATATATATATATATATATGTAAGATTTAATTTGTCTACAATTTTTATAATAAAAAATTTTATATAAATATTTAATTATATATTATTATATTAATAAAAATATTTAATTTAAATATTTATTATGTGAATGATTATATAAATAAAAAAATTTAATTAAATAATAATATAAAATTTTATATATTATTATTATACTATAATTATATTTTTTAATTTTTGCATATTATTGATATAAAAATTTAAATATTTTATATAAATATTTAATTATATATTATTATATTAATAAAAATAATTAAATTAAATACTTATTTTTAAAATTTTATAAATAAAAATATATAATTAAATAATAATATAAATTTTTTTATATTAATAATATATCAAAATTAATTTTTAAGGAGTAATTTTTGGGGATCATGGGAGGGGCCCAAAAACTCATTGCAGTTCACCGATGTGCAATTTATCACTTAGTCATTGGCTCATCTGCACCATTGTTAAAAGTTCGAATTCGAAAATTATGATTTTAAAGGTAATTTTAGCTAATCACGACTTTTGGTTTAAAATTGTGTGTACAATTTTTAAGGCCACAGATTCATATATTGTTAATATGTGCTTTTTAAAATAGTAATTGAAAATTTTAAATATTTTTATTAATATGATAATATATAATTAGATAATTTTATGTTAAAATATTTTTAAAAAATTAATTTTAATATATTTTTAGTAAATTATATACAATCATTTAATTATATATAATTATATCATTAAATTTGTTTAATCCTCACCATGATTACCTTAAATGTCCTATTAAAAATAATAATATATAATTAATTGATAGTATGTAAAAACTAATCTACTTTTTGTTTGACGTAATATTGACACAGGAAATTGATGTATAAATTGACGGAGTTTTGATTAGGTTAATAATTAACGTGTTAAAGTGATAAAATAAATTTCAAAATCTTTTCCCATACTCTTCAATAACGTAATTAAATTTTTTAATAATTTATTCATGGATCCCGATATCCACAAGGCAAAGTGATATCCGAAAACATCTCAAGAAACCTTTCTGAATAACGACAGCTGGTTTTGCTTAGATGTGTCTGTTTATGAATGGATCTATACTACGCAAGGCTGGAATTGGTCACTTGCTTATAGCGGTGTCTGTATCAGGCTCAGCATTGATTTGTGGTATTTATTTATTATACTTAGGGTGTGTTTGTTATTAATTTTTGTCATAATTTAATTACATATTTTATCATTATATTATAATAGAATACTATGATTAAAATAATTAAAAATCAAGAATATTAATTATTTAAAAATTTAAAAATAAATGCAATATAATAATAAATTCTTATTAATTAAGTAAGTATCTAAGATAAATAAAAATATTCGAATATTTTTATTCTTAAGTTACTATTGTCTTCAAATACTTTTTAACTTTTCACTGTGTGTAACAATAATAATTTACTTTGAATATCTTTTATTTTTATGTATTTTTTATCTTAATAAACTAAAAATATAAATTGATATTCTGGTAGTAAATGTAAGTTTTGTGAGAATTCCACACATATTGTTACTACGAGTGGAATGATAGCACCTACCAATTTCCATTTTTCACATTAAATAAAATAAGCCTTGATTTTGAATTATTTAATTCTTGTGCGTGTAGCCAAAGTGACATGACTGGGATAGTAGCATTTTAGTAAATACCAAGAAGGAGAAAATTGATTTTCGTCAATTAATAAAATTGTTAACTACAAAACTTAACATTACTTCTAAGTTGAATTAAAAAGATAAAATGAATTTTTTAGCCTAATCAAAAAAGTGAAGGATGCTAACATTAACTCAAAGATATTTTATATATGGTGATTTCTGTGCTACCCTCTCTAAATTGGAGGACTCCAAATATAATTTGATCACTTATTAACATGTTCTCCATTTAAACAGTTAATATTACTTCAAATTTTATGTTTGGAATCACATTTTTCGTTTGTTTTGAATTTACCCTAATCCCTAATCCCTATTTCAAACATAAAATTTTTTTAAATCACAAATAGTCAAAATTTAGTATCTAAACAAGTAACATATGAAATTAATATCTATGAAAAATTTGATGAAACATAAAGAACCCCCATCCTAATGCATGATTGAAGAACCCTAGCCCCCCTTTTTTTGTTTGACAAGAAAATTATCTCATAACATTTCGATGATGCTCTTACCATCAACTTAATCTAGGCTGGAAACTAAAATTCCATTTCATAGATTTTTATGTGACAAAATACTCCTCAATTTTTGAGTAGGCTGGAGATTTTCGATGTTGATAATATTTAATATGAGATCGCATCATTTGCAACTTTTGATTGTCGATTCATGAAATTTATCAATATAACTAACAACTCTAAAGTCTTTTTTGGATTTTCGTAGAGGGGATGTACAAATAGGAGTAATAGATTCAAACAAACAAAATTTTCACACATGAAGTGATTCCAATTCTCCCCTGTATGATATTTGATATCTTGAATTCATGGATGAATTGGTACAATTTTGAGTACTGATGGCATCTTGTTTAACAAAGAACAATAGCTTTATCTGAACAAAAATTGGTGCAAAAAAAAAAGGAGATCAAGGATCTTCCATCATGCATTAGAATTGGGATTCTTTATGTTTTGTTAGATTTTTTTTTTGCATATATTAGTGTCATATGTTGCTTGTTTGGAAATTTAACTATTTGTGGTTTAAAAAAATTTATGTTTAAAATAGGGATTGGGGTAAATTTGAAATAAATAAGAGAATATGGGTCTAAATATAAAATCTTGAGTAATATTAAGTAAGTGCTTATACGGATAAAAAAGTTAACAAATAGTCAAATTGCATTAGTCCAATTAGAAAAAGATTTGGAACCCTCTATTTTAGAGAAGGTACCATAGAAATCACCATTTCAGATCCATTAAGCTTGGCTAAATAAATCAATTTGCAAACAATATTAAATTTGTAAGAAAACCATCCAAAACTATGAAAAAAAAATTAAATTATCTATATAATAAATTCATTCAAATATATATTAACTCAACAAAAAATAAAAAATAATGTACCCTTTAAAAATGCCTACTACCACTATTTAGCAAAGACAAAGCACAAAAATAAATAAATAAATGCTAGGTTCCAAACATGTTGGACAACAAAAAATGAAACATAAAATCGTAAATAAATTTATCTCCCACTAACACCTAGTGACTTGATAATAAACTCACAATTGAATCAACTGAACTTATCGCCTTTTCATAATATGAGCACCCAACAACATGATTAACTCCTAATTGAATCAAGAAAAGTTTTGAAAAAAAAAAATATTAACCCAACCACTTCAATGGAACAAAACAAAAAGAGGGATAACAAATTATTTGAATGAAAAAAAAAATTGTATGGCTTGAAATATTAGTTGGGTACCTAACTCAACAACTTAGCATTTGTAGTCATTTTAAGTTATAGGGTATAATTTAATTTTGCATAAAATAAACAATAGAAAAAAAAGTAAGTGTTTGGTTAATTTTTTTGTTTCAACATACAAAGTGCAAAGCTAAAGTTTAGAAAATTTCCCCCTCCTTATTTGGGCGAAATTTCCCGCTCGAAAGAAATTGACAAATACTAATCTCATTAAATTAAGATGTATATTTTCTTTTTCTTAATAGTTATTAATAGAGTATTTATTTCTCTCTCCTTGTAACTATTGATTTCTCTCTCAATAATTATTAACATCATAAAAAATTTTATTTCCTAAAAAAATATTTTATTAATAATTTAACATTAAATAAATTTATTTAATACTAACTAATGTAATATCACAAGTTATTATATAGGTGGAATTAATGTAGATTAAATTTTTAATTAATATTTGCAACATTTTCAAATATAACATAAATATGGTGTTGTATTATTCGTTTTATATTTTTTTAATGAGATTGAACTAAATTATTTTATTATTATATTGAAATGGACTAATTAAAATTATTTGGTTACCAAAAATTATCTAATTAAAAATTATTAGAAAAGAAAATTATCTATGGATTAGTAGGAATTAAGAAAACAATAATAGTACCTCCTATCCACTTTATGTGACACTTTGAGAGAAAAAAATATTCTTTGTCAATTTTATTACTAGTTTTTTTTTTAATTTTACCCATTACATAGTTCTAAACGTACCATTAATCGATAAATATTGTGTGTAAAATTAATAGAATGAACTAACTAGATATTCTAGATCAAATAAGGACATTTTAGTAAATATGTTTTATAACTAAGCCTTGATTTTAAATTGCTTAATCCTTGTACATATAGTCAAAGTGATAGATAAAGTGGAATAGAGGTAATAACATTTTTGTAATTATTAAGAGAGAGAAAATTTATTTTCTTCACTTAATGAAATTGTTAATTACAAAACTTGACATCACTCTTAAGTTGAATAGAAAAGATAAATTGAACTTTTTAGTCCAGTAAAAAAAGTGAAGGATGCACACATTAATTCAAAGATGTTTAATTTTAAGTCAAATCAAATTAATGCATGAAAGAAAAAAAGTTAATTTTAAGTCAAATCAAGGAATTAATATGAAGGATTTAAGTCAAATCAAAGATTTAAGTCAAATTTGAAGGATGCTAACATTAATTTAAAAATATTTTATAACTATATATACATAATGAATTAAAAATATGAAATTTAATTTTAAGTCAAATCAAATTAATGCATCAAAGATAAAGGTTAAATATTTCAAATCTTTGTTAAATTTTGAAACTCATTTAGCACTATAAATTTCTAGCAAAAAGTCTCAATTGCAAGCACAAAAACAACAAACCACTGTTTGAGACTCTAACCTAAGTAGTAGTATAATTCATAAGAAGATATGGCAAAAGTTTCAATTCAGATAGCCTTTGCAGTGGTCCTTCTTGCTTTAATAACTATCAATGGTAAATTTTCTTTTCATCTTCTATGTGTTTGTGGGAACATATGTAAATTTCCTATAATATTCTACTTATGCTAAAATTGTATATATGATATCTTTTGCAGGGTTTGGTCTCCCAAGAGTACCAGCAAGCATGATGCCTGATGCTGAATGTGACAATTGTGATTATTTTATACCTTATTGTGCTCCATTTGGAGTTAAGTGTGAGAAAGGCCATTGCGTGTGCTTTGTTGAATGACACAAGCACAAATCAAGAACGCCATATATAACAATATTGATTGTGAAAAACAAGGCTAATAGTGTATGCCATTGCCAATGTAATTGAAATATGTGCCACATGCTAGAGATGTTGTTGCTTGTGGTATATAGTACCCAGTTAATAAATTCAATAATGGCTAATTCTCAGTGTCAATTTCATGAAAATGCTTGAAATTCTTAACTCCTTGGTGTAGAATTAGTGATATCTCTATATGTTGTCATATGGTGTCAACAAAAACTAAATGGATCATGGGTCTTAGGTGATCTTACGAGACAACATATCGCCTTCGTGCAGTTATGGAAATTAATTCTCCTAAAGGCTAAATCCGACATTTGAATTCAAGTAATTAATCAAAGGATGCATCTACTACATAACAAGTATTAGAAATGTAGTTGGAATAAGGAGACACATTTTAATTTAAGTGACTTAAGAACACAAGAGCATGTTCTTATTAAAAAGTTAAAGATCAATTCAAAAAAGATTAGTCACAAGTTGAAGTGTATTACCAACCCAAAACAAACTTTATATGTTATATTAGGGTTTCAAATTCTAAAATCACTACTTAAAAAAATCACCCTATTGATTACCATTTCCAACCCAAAAATATGTGAGCAATTTTTAGAGAAAAAAAAGTTTAGAGGTTAATTTTTTTTTTTTTGGGGGGCTAAAGTTACACCTAGGAAAACTTTAAGAATATGATAGGCAATCCGAGCGAGCAGTGCGAGGGGGTGTGAGACAGGAATGGAAAAGTGGCTCTAAGCGAACAAACAAAGGTGAATATGATCCTGGGAATTAGGAGAGGGATAGGGTGTTGCCGTAGAGGGGAAGAGAGGAATATAGTGTCCAAGGCAAAGATGTTGTTAAGATGAGTTTTAGGTTATCCTTTAGAGACAAGGTTCTTGTGGAAACTAGCCCTTTCAAATCAAATACAAGTACTAGGTGACATGATGAAAAGAAATCGTGCACACTTGATACTAAAGGATGGGGATCGGATGTTGCATATGGTAACATTTGATGATTCCATCATTAAAGAGTTGTCTCTACCTTGGCAAGATGCTTTGGTGATCAAATTGCTAGGCAAGCATGTGAGTTACTTAGCCATGAAGGACTGTCTGATGCAACTGTGGCGACCTTAAGCAAGTTTTGATAAGATTAGTGTTAACAACAGTTATTTCAAAGTGAAAATTGATTTTGCAGCGGACAAGGAGAAGATGATTAGAAGTGGTCCTTGGCTACTTTTCGATCATTACGCTGCTGTGAAAAAGGGGTCTCCAGAGTTTAATTCGAGCAAAGAGTGCTTTGCACAAACGATCATGTAGGTAAGGCTTTTTAAGTTGAATCTAATGTACTACCATGCCAGTGCATTCATGGTTACTATTGCTAGGATTGAAAGACTTATCCTGGTAGATTTGGTGACTGAACAAGTGGGTTGAGAAAAGTATGCTAGAATTTGTGATAACGTGAACCTAAAGTTACATACTGTGTAGAAGGTATGGATTCAAGAACATTGGCATGCAGTGCAGATTGAGAGTCTACACTTGGTATGCATGCAATACAGGTGCATTGGCCATCAAATTCACAAAAGATGGTTCAGTTGAGAAACCTGAGACATTGTTTGATGGAGGAGCTCCAACAAAATAGCCCAAGTTGAATTCAAATTGAGTCAATTGTAATTATGTTTCCACTAATGCAGATCATTCAAATTCAAATTTTGTTGGCATGAATTGTGGGGCAAATTATGGTGATTTAGTAATGGATAAGGAAAGATGGACTATTTTTAAGAAAAAGAATATTTTGAATAGTGAAAAGGGGAAGGCAATCACCAAAAATTCAAGGATTAAGAAAGGTGAGTTACAAAAAATTGCTCAAGTGCATTTTCATGCAAATGTTAATGAGGGGGCAAAATATCACATGCAAGCATCTGAAAACCCTAAAATGTTGGCTACTGAACGCACCAAGAAATGTTGTTAAGAGGTCTTCCATAAGAATATAGTGTTCAAGGTAGTGCAACCTAATGCAAAGGTAAGGGGTGGAAGAATTTTTGGTGTTGTGGAAGCGAAGAAGCAAGAACGAAGCACGGTAGTTTGTCATGAAGTAAAGCCTGTAGAAGGGGCAATGGGTCAAAAAAGAATAAGAGTTGCTGACCTGGACTTTTCTCCTTTTGATGCCAAATTCCAAATTTTCTCAAATAGGTAATGGTCTTCAAGTTGAGCCAAGCAAAGGGAGTGTTTCAGGTATGAGTGTTGAAAATGTGGAACTTGGGTGATTTGTAAATAAGCAAACAAATGGGAAGGCGATTAAGGAATTTGGGGATTCTGTTCCAACGTGAATTAAGGATGGTGGCGGTTTGCCTGTTTTCTCATTCCAAATTATTGTTAGTCATAATGTCAGTTTTTAATGGTTTTTCAATAATTAGTTGGAATGTGATAAGGGCAGGGAGTTAGGTGGGAAAGAGATTTTTAAAAATATATAGAACATCAAAATAAGAATGTCACAACAATATTCACAACAAAAAACAAAGTTTATAATGTATGCCATTGCAAATGTAATTGACATATGAGCCACAAGCTGCAGATGTATGTTGCTTGTGGTCTGTAGTACGAAATTAACAAATTCAATTATAGTTAATCTTAAGTGTCAATTTCATGGAAATGCTTGAAATTCTTTACTCCTTGGTGTAAAATTAGTGATATTTCTATTTGTTGGCATATGGCATCAACAAAAACTGAATGGATCGTAGGTCTTAATGTGATCTTACGAGGCAACACATCACTTTCATTCAATTATGGGAATTAGTTCTTCTAAAGGCTAAAGTCCAATATTTGAATTCAAGTAATTAATCAAGGGATGCATAAACTCCATAACAATCTTCTGGCCCTAGATGTGGACTTGTTATAATGGTGCTATAGCACTAGGAAATTGTAAATTCAGAATGAACAAAACATATGCTACATAACAAATTGTCACTTATTTCACATCCATTAAGCTTGGTTAAATAAATCAATTTGTAAACAATATTAAATTTGTAAGAAAACCACCCAAAATTGCAAAAAAGAAAAAATCACTAAATTCAAATTTGTGTAATAAATTCACCCATATATATATATATATATATATATATATATATATTAACTTAACAAAAGATGAAAATAATGCACTATTTAAAAATGTCCACTACCACAACAAAAGCACAAAAGTAAATAAATAAATAAGTGAATGCTCGGTTCCAAACATGTTGGACAACAAAAAAATGAAATATAAATCATAAACAAACTTATTTGTCATTAATACCTAGTGACTTGATAATAAACTCACAATTGAATGAATTGAAACTTAGCAAACTTATTTCGTTCCCTTAATATGAACACCCAACAACATGATGAACTTGTAATTGAGTCAATAAAAGCTTTGAAAAAAGAAAATATTAACCCGACCACTTCAGTGTAACAAAACAAAAAGAGGGATGACAAATGATTTCAAAGAAAAAAAATTGTATAACTTCAAATATTAGTTGGGTCTTTAACCCAACAACTTAGCATTTGCGGTCATTAAACGATAGGGTACAATTTAATTTCGCATAAAATAAACAATCGAAAAAAAGTAAGCGTTTGGTGAATTTTTTTGTTTCAATATACAAAGTGCAAGGATAAAAATTTAGAAGTTTTCCCCCTCATATTTGGGAGAAATTTTCCGTCCAAAAGAAATTGACATATACTAATCTCAGTAAATTAAGATGTTCATTTTCTTTCTCTTAATAGTTACAAATATAGTATTTGTTCTCCTTATAACTATTGATTTCTCTCTTAATAATTATTAACGTCATAAAAATATCACAAGTTATTATAGGGGGAGTTACTATAGATAATACTTACCATAACGGGATCAATAGGTGATCAAGGAGTTTATGTAGATTAAATTTTTAATTAACATTTTCAACATTTTCAAATATAAAATAAATATGGTGTTGTATTATTACTTTTATAAATTTTTAATGAGATCGAACTAAATTATTTTATTGAAATTTTTTTAAAATAAATTATTTTATTATTATATTGAAATGGATTAATTAAAATTATTTGACTGAAAAAAATTATCTAATTAATAATTATTAGAAAAGAAATTTATTTATGGATTGGTAGGAATTAAGAAAACAATAATACTACCTCCTATCCACTTCATGTGACACTTTGAGAGAAAAAAAAAAAAATCTTTGTCCATTTTATTACTAGTTTTTTTAATTTTACCCTTTACATAATTCTAAGCATATCATTAATCAAAAAATATTGTGTGTAAAATTAATAGAATGACCTAACTAGATATTATAGATCAAATAAGGACATTTTAGTAAACATGTTTTATAATTAAGCATTGATTTTAAATTCCTTAATCCTTGTACATATAGTCAAATTGATAGATAGAATGGAATAGAGATAACAATATTTTGGCAATTATTAAGAGAGAGAAACTTTATTTTCTTCAATTAATGAAATTGTTAATTACAAAACTTGACAACACTTCTAAGTTGAATAGAAAAGATAAACTGAATTTTTTAGTCTAGTAAAAAAAGTGAAGGATGCTCACATTAATTCAAAGATATTTAATTTTAAGTTAAATCAAATTGATGTACCGAAAAAAAAAGTTAATTTTAAATCAAATCAAGGAATGAATATGAAGGATTTAAGTCAAATTTGAAGGATGCTAACATTAATTTAAAAATATTTTATAACTATATATACATAATGAATTAAAAACATGGAATTTAATTTTAAGTTAAATCAAATTAATGCATAAAAAAAAAAGTTAAATATTCAAAATCTTTGTTAATTTTCGAAACTTATTTAGCATTATAAATTTGTAGCAAAAGGTCTCGATTGAAAGCACAAAAACAACAAACCCCTGTTGAGACTCTAACTTAGGTATTAGTATAACTCATAAGAAGATATGGCGAAAGTTTTAGTTCGGATCACCTTTGCAAAGGTCATTGTCGCTTTAATAACTATCAATGGTAAATTTTCTTTTCATCTTCTATGTATTTGTGGGAACATATGTAAATTTCCTATAATGTTCTACTTATGTTGAAATTGTATATATGATATCTTTTGCAGGGTTTGGTCTCCCAAGAGTACCAACAAGCACGATGCCAAACGCTGAATACGATAATTGTGATTATTTTATACCCTATTGTGCTCCATTTGGAGTTGAGTGTAAAAATGGCCATATGTGCATTGTGAACGACACAAGCACAAATCAAGAACATCATATATAATAATATTGATTGCGAAAAATAAGGCTAATTGTGGATGCCATTGCCAATTTAATTGAAATATGTGCCATACGCTAGAGATGTATGTTGCTTGTGGTCTATAGTACCAAGTTAATAAATTCAATATGGTTAATTGTCAATGTTAATTTCGTGAGAGTGCTTGAAATTCTTTACTCGTTGGTGTAGAATTAGTGATATTTCTATATGTTGGCCAATGGCACCAACAAAAACAAAATGGGTCATAGGTTTTAGGTGATCTTACGAGACAACACATGGCCTTTGTGCACTTATAGGAATTAATTCTCCTAAAGGCTAAGTTCGGTGTTTGAATGCATGTAATTAATCAAAGGATGCATTTACTCCATAACAAGTATTAGAAATGTAGTTGGAATAAGGAGACATATTTTAATTTAAGTTACTTAAGAACACAAGACTATGTTCTTATTAAAATGTTAAAGGTCAATTCAAAAGTGATTAGTCAAACTTGAAGTGTATTACAACCCCAAACAAACTTTAAATGTTATATTAGGGTTTCGAATTCTAAATTCACTACTTAAAAAAATCACCTCATTGATTACCATCTCCAGCTCGAAAATACGTGAGCAATTTTTAAGGGAAAAAGAATTTAGAGGTTAAAATATTTATCTTTTGTTTTGGCTAAAGTTACACCCAAGGAAACTCTAAGGATATGATAGGTAGTTCGAGAGGGTAATGCAAGGGAATCAGGTGGGAAAGACATTTTTTAAAATATATAGCATGTCAAAATAAAGTGAGATGAAAAATATTAAATTAATTTTAAAATTTATGAAATTTTATACATTTTGAGCTCATTTGGGTATCATTATTTTGATTAAAAAAAGAATTTTTTTAAGTACTTTTTACATTTTTTCTAGTGGTTTATGTGAATCAGGTAGACCTAAATAAAGCCAATGAACCTGAGCCAAACTAATTAAATTGGTTCGGGTCATTAGATCCAATCGAATAGAATTTGACAAAACTTGATCATGATCGATTCGAATATCAGGTTCAGTAATTTTAAACCCAATGATTCAAACCAATGACCCAATCTCTTTTTTTTTTTTTTTACACCTTATTTAATCTATGATGAGTTATGTTATGTTTTTATTATTAATTATATTATTGACCAAATATTTATGTGTAGTTATTATATACTTAATAGCTATATTTTGCTAATTGTTGTGATAGAATTTTATTATTATGTTATTAACTAGAAATTTGTAAATAAAATTAAAAAAATTTGCGTCAAATTGAAATATGTGATGTTTTGTGATTTTTTAATATATTTATTGGCTGCAATTTTTTTTTCAAAAAAATGATTCGACCACCTAAATCGAACCAACTTGAATTTGGTTGGTTTAGTTTGATTCAAATTTGGCCAAAAAGGTTTTTTTTCAACTCATACCAAATAAAACAAATTAAAATTGATTGATTTAGTGTTATTTCTCATCTAAACTTGAATCATTCTGATTGATTACACCCCTAATTTTTCCATATATTTGAGTAATATTTTTTTTATTACAATAGAATTACTAGAAAAAAATGTATATTTTTTCATAAACCATTATTTTCTAGAAAAAATTATTTTTATAATATAAAATTATAAAAAATATTAAGGATAAAAAATCTTTTAAAATTATATCTAAATATAAAATAACTTTTATTTTTCAAAAAGATCTTTTATATTATTAGTCAATTAGATATTACTTTTTATACAACTTTTAAGATAATTATTGTAAGAATTAATGTTGTTAACCACATAATTGGACAATTTTGAGGATAAAAAAATAGTTTTACTGTATATTAAAATTAGAATTTAATTTATATATATTATCAATATAAAATTTTTTTATATAAATATTTAATTATATATTACTATATTAATAAAAATATTTGACTTAATCATTTATTATTTAAATGGTCATGCAAATAAAAAATATAATTAATTAGTTATATAAAATTTTTCTACATTATTAATGCATAAAAAATAAACTCTTAAAATTAAATTAAATTCAACATATAAACCAAAAATTCTGAAAAACCCTGTTTAGAGTGTCACAAGCACTTCCGTAGCCTTGTGCTTTGTTGTTGCTGCTGCTGCTGCTGCTTTGTTGGAACAGAACTGGTCGGTGTTGTGTTGTGCTGTGTTGGTCTTCTCCGCCACGGCGTGTTGTTTGTTAATCTTCCATGTGGCTTGGTCTCAATCTTCCCATCAAGTTCACTCACAGGTTCTTCAGGTTTTCATCAACTGCTGCACTTGCCACGTGGCAACAACCCATTTTCTCACACACCCATCTGAGTGAAGGTGAAGAATCCTCTTCCTCTTCTTGTGGTTGTGGCAACAGTAGCAAGAACAACAACAACAACAACAACAACACCCTTTTCTCTGAGCTACAAGAACACACTTTCCAACTTGTGAACCGTTTGCAGAACAACCCTTCTCTTGCACTCTCCTTCTTCGCTCAACTCAAGCAACAACAAAATGGTGGGTTCCCTCAAAACATCTTAACTTATGCTGCAATTATTAGGATCTTGTGCTACTGGGGCTTGGATAGGAGGTTGGATTCTGTGTTCCTTGAACTTATTTCTCTTTCCAAACAATACCCTTCATTTGAAATCCATGAATTGTTTGAGGTACTATTGGATGGTGTTGATGGGAATTACCATCACCATCACTACTTGCTTAGAGCATTTGATGGGTATGTTAAAGCTTGTGTTAGTCTTAACATGTTTGATGAGGCCATTGATTTCTTGTTTCAAACTAAAAGGCGTGGGATTGTGCCAAATATCATGACTTGTAACTTTCTCATTAATAGGTTAGTTGAGAATGGTAAGGTGGATATGGCATTGGCCATTTATAGGCAACTCAAGAGGCTTGGTTTGAGCCCCAACCATTACACTTATGCTATTGTGATCAAGGCATTTTGTAGGAAGGGTGAGTTGGAAGAGGCCGTTTATGTGTTCAAAGAGATGGAGGAGGCTGGGGTGATGCCTCATTCGTATTGTTACGCAGCTTATATTGAGGGGCTTTGCAACATTTGGAGGTCTGATTTGGGATATGAGGTCCTCCTGGCTTGTAGAAGGGACAATGCCCCCATAGAGGTTTATGCGTATACTGCGGTTATTCGTGGGTTTTGTAATGAGATGAAGTTAGATGAGGCTGAGAGTGTGTTTTTCGATATGGAAGGGCAGGGGGTTGTTCCTGATGTGTATGTTTATTCGGCATTGATTTATGGGTATTGTAAAAGTCATAATTTGCTTAAAGCTTTAGCCCTACACGATGACATGATTTCGAGGGGTATAAAAACAAATTGTGTGATTGTTAGCTACATCCTCCAATGCTTGGGCGAGATGGGTTTGACTTTGGAAGTCATAGAGCAGTTTAAAGAATTGAAGGAATCAGGAATGTTTCTTGATGAGGTAGCCTACAACATTGTATTTGATGCTTTATGTAAGTTGGGGAAAGTGGATGATGCTATAAGTATGGTGGAAGACATGAAAGCTAAGCATATGGTTTTAGATATTAAGCACTACACTACCCTTATTAGTGGATACTTCCTTCAGGGTAAACTCATTGATGCCTTTAGTATGTTCAAAGAAATGAAGGAAAAAGGTTTTAAGCCTGATATTGTCACATATAATGTGCTTGCTGCTGGGTTGTCTAGAAACGGTCGTGCTTGTGAGGCAATTGACCTTTTGGATTATATGGAGAGTCAAGGTGTGAAGCCAAACTCTATTACACACAAGATGATCATTGAAGGTTTATGTTCAGGAGGCAAGGTTGTAGAAGCTGAGGCATATTTTAACAGTCTGGAAGATAAGAATGTTGAAATCTATTCTGCCATGGTGAATGGCTATTGTGAAGCAGACCTTGTTGAAAAATCGTATGAACTTTTCGTTAAGCTGTCAAAACAAGGAGATATTGCAAAAGAAGGTTCCTGTTTTAAGCTACTTAATAAACTCTGCCTGGTAGGAGACATTGACAAAGCTATTATGTTGCTGGAGACAATGTTGTCTCTTAATGTGGAACCTAGCAAAATTATGTATTTGAAAGTAATAGCCGCTTTTTGCCAGGCTAGGAATATGAGATATGCTCGCTCTTTGTTTGATTTTTTCATTGAGAAAGGATTTACACCTGATGTTATAACTTACACAATTATGATAAATACATATTGTAGGATGAACTGCTTGCAAGAGGCCCATGACCTCTTTGAGGATATGAAGAGGAGAGGGATCAAACCTGATGTCATTACATACACAGTTTTACTTGATGGGAACTTAAAAGCAAATTTAAGAAGGCGTTTCTCCTCTCCACATAGCAAGGGAAAGAAGGCAGCAACATTGGATGTTTCTTCCATTTGGAGAGATATGGTGCAAATGGAAGTAACTCCAGATGTTGTTAGTTACACTGTTTTGATTGATGGACACATAAAGACAGCTAACTTTCAAGATGCCATTAGCCTCTTCGATGAAATGATTGACAGAGGACTAGAACCAGATACTGTAACATACACTGCTATGATTTCTGGCTTCTGTAACAAAGGGCACATGGAGAAAGCTGTTACTCTGCTTAGTGAAATGTCTTCCAAAGGAATGACACCAGGATTTCATGTCATCTCAGCTTTAAAACGTGGTATTCTAAAAGCTAGAAAGGTGCAATTTCATAAGTAATTAGTCAGTTTAGACTGTTTGCACTTGGATTTGTCCCAAGTCCTAAAATGTATCAAGTCAATACCTAAAGGTGAAGCATAATCCCATGTGCTGTTTGCTAATTTGTGAAGACTTAAGACTAAAGCATAGTTGTTTAGTTATTGCTCTGAAAGATTGTGTTTGACTCTACACGTCGGAAAGAGAAAAGCTCCACAATTTGAATACCGGGAAGTTGTTGTATATAGGTATGGATCTGCTTTATACTGAGTTAGAATGAAATGTAATTGTGAAACAATTAATACTTTGTTTTCTACAGTAAATCATTTATTGAAACTCTTAAAAGAATTGGAGTCAAAGCAGAATCAATTTTTAATGAAGGGAAGACTCATACAGATGTATTTCTTCAGGTAATTGACTATTCTACTTTTCACTGGTAAGCTTTGCTAAGTTTTTTCCTTTAATGGCAGAGACAGCTTTGTTTAACCACTTTTTATTTTTTTTATTTTCTGGTTCACACTGCAGAATTTTGTTTTCTGTTTCATTTGTAATTCTGTACTGCTTTTTAATAATAATCTACGATACTAAAAGTTATCAGGAATATGAAAATCTTTGAAAATTGAAAGAATTAATACTTAAATTTGACTCCTTTCAGTCCTTGCCAACTTTTATTTACACCTTCAAACTTCTATGTCATAATTTTTTCCTCAAGAAGTTGCTTTGCCTCTTGAACCAAATACTATTCCTACCATAAAGCCAAAGTTATGCTTGGTTAATATGAAGACATAGTGCATTCTCTAAACATATTACTTATTTTTCTTCTCCATCTATTTCATTTTAACATTTTCACTCCTGTCAAAATTTTGTTAAGTAATTTGGCTTACTAACAAATCTTTTCTCAAGTATTGTTGCTTGTTAATTTTTGTGAAAAATCTCTCTTGGATGAGTACTTCTTGTTTAAGTACCAATTTATGTTAAAGCATGCAACATTGATACATATGTTCTGCTTTGTAAGCATAAACATGTAGTTATTAATAACTTCTTTGTGGAGACCTTTTTGTGAATTTTCATTGATGATATTTTGATCTAGTTGAACATATCTTCTTGCTCATTTGTTTTATCTTTGATGTATAGTTATTGCAGCTTTATTGTTAATGATAGTATCATTATCATTATAATGGTAAAAGAAAATCATTCTGCATAAGTCAGTCTTTTGTAATTGCTGATAATAGAGGTTGACTGCAGAATTAACTGTTCTCTATTCCTTTGATTAGTGAAGTTCCTAATGAGGAAGAGGTTTCCCTTCTCCTGGAGATGTTTGGGTGAGTCTGCCTCTTTTACATATATCTCGAATGTCTAATCGTGATTTGCAATTGCCACCATGTATGTGCTATTTTAGTGGCATGGAAGTGCATACTTAACATGTTTGATGCTAGTTTTTTTGTGCATGTGACATTTGGGTCTATTGAATCCTCCTGGTCCTGGATTTGAAACCGTTTGGTGCATATTTGTGTGAGAATTATGCGATAAATGTTTTATAATTTTGAAAAGGGATAAAAGAACTTTACCTCTCTTAAACTATAGGCCATGTGCATTTTATTCCCATGATTTTGAAAACATGCAAATAGACCCTTAACATTTCTTAACTGTGTAAATCGACCCAACTTTCCCATCTATTGTTAATGGAAATGACACATGCTCAAAAAAGTTTAGGGTATCGGGTTGTATGTTGTTTTTTAGTTTAGGGACTAAACGGCACATGACCCAAAGTTCCTCTAGGGGGGTTTTATAATGCATTTATTTTCTGTTAACAATGAACAGAAATTTAACAGTAGGACTAAAATGTATATTTAGGAAAGTTCAGGGGTTGATTTGCTCCCTTTTAAAAGTCTATGGGTAAAATGTGCATGGCCTATAATTCAGGGGGGCAAAATGCTTTTTTTCCCTTTGAAAATACTGTTGGCACTTACTAGTTTTTTAATTTCATTTACATCTTTGGGATAACCTGTATTAGTCCTGCAAGGAATCGTACTATATAATCAAATGAGATTTTTATATTTCATTTCGCACAAACATAGGCGCGGTCATATCTTAAACATCCCTTGTGTTATAGGCTGTCTTACTGGAGGAAAAGAAGTTCATAATGCCATAGTACAGAGCTTGGATCTAGCTAGCAAGAGCATTTTCAAGCTAATGAGATAAAGTACTGGTAAGGATGATTATGATTACACTCAGATTTATGAATAGATATATTCTTCAGTAGTAAAAGCTTCCAATGTTTTTTGCCTCCTCTAAGGCTGATTTTATCTTTTGAATTGAGATGTGACTCTGAAATCTTTGGAGGTTGCTTGATAGTTGATGCGTTGATAAACAAGAATCAATATTTACATTCACATTTAAGTTTCAATTTCAAGTGCATGCAGTTTGAACTCCTGAAGTAGCATTTTCCTTCACCAAGTTTTGAGTTGTTAATTATGGAAAATATCTAAAATGATTAAGCTAAATTTATGCTATACAACAGAGTATTAAAATGACAGTCAATGTAGAAATTCTGTTGAATCTTCGGGACATGACCAAAGACTATTGAAACTAACAAATAAATTATCTGGAAACATTGCACCAAAAGTTATACAATAGTGATATTAGTGGTAATACTACTAAATAACTATTAAGAACCGTATTGGGAACTTGTCCTAATTCCATGACTTGGTTATTTTCTTTTGCAGGCTTGACTTAACAATGGTCCAAAACCAGTTGTTGCTTTTGTTACTGGTGGAGCCTGGATTATTGGGTATGTGATGTACTTGCTTCATTTTCAAATTGTTTAAGCTGTATAGTGTCTGATTAAGTTGATAGAATTCAACTTGAGGACATGTTTATCATTTTTTTTCTCCTTCTCCCACCATACCTTGTGCAGCCAGATTAGGGTGTGTTTGTTTGCAATTTTTTTGGCAAAAAATTACTTTTTTTATTGAAAAAATCAGTTTTTATATATTTAAATAATTTTTAAAAAATAACAAGATTCTCATAAAAATCTATTTTCAGCTTTTTTTTGTAGAAGCTGAAAAGAGTGGTTTCTAAAAAAAATCAGTTTTTAACTTTTCAATTATATATAAAATTTAAGTTTTGTAATCATTTTTTCTAAAAGCTGAAACAAACACATCCTATACTAATTTGATTTTTTTCTTTCATTGTTATTTGAAGGATTCATGTGTTTATATTTTTATACACACACACACAAACACTCACCACATACCCAATTCAGTTCTTACAAATTTTGAAGTGCTTGTATTTGTGCAGTTACAAAGCATGGGGTTCTCTTCTAGGTCAACAGTTATCAGACAGAAAGAGATATTATTGTGGTATGCATTGATTACAGGTGATCTTTTTAGTTTGTGCTCTCTCTTAATGGTTTCTTCCTTTTATTGAAGACTAACGTGAGGAGAGTTCTTTGATGGGTTACTATCTTCTCTTTTTTGTTGTAAATATTTTGTTGACAAATATACTGTTACATAATTAAGAAGGTCTCGTTTATGCAAGCCATTACTTGTAGTGTACATGGTCAATGCAAGAGCTCCATGGGCTTGAAATGTGCATATTACACAAGTCCATTTTGTATAGAAGAATGGGCCAGTAAAGATTGAGCACTTGACCATTTGTTACTTTAAGATCTGATACCATGTCAATGACCAGCTATCCTAAAACCTTAAGCTTATTAGATGGAGGTTCACCAATGGCTATTATATCTCTTACATACCTTAAGTAGAGTGTATAATTTTATTTTGGTACTCAAAGTATTAGTATTATATCTCTTACATACCTTGAGTGTATAATTTTATTTTGGTAGTCAAAGTATTAGTATAAATATAGGTATAAGGGCAGTATTTTGTGTCACATATACCCAAACTCAATTAGTGAACTATAGTTTCTAATGTTGCCTCTCTATCTCTTCCCTTTTCCAATCTACTCCTAAAAGTTCAACATGTATATAGACATTTTTAATTGTTCCTGTTTCAAAGTCACTGTGATAGGATTAGTTTGATGTGAAGAAACTGATTTGGAAAAAATGAATCTGACTCAATTGATTGATGTCATTGTACAAGGTTTATATAGAGTTTATATGAGAGAAGAGCTACTGTAGCAAACTAACTAACTTAGATAATTAAGTGTTGATCCTATAGCTAACTCCTAACAACTTTTGGTTTGATCTAATTGGCTTGGATCCGGATCTGGTAAGAGATCATTTAGAATCCATCATTGTTCATTTATCAGAGCTTCATTCCCCATTTGCCTTCTGGTTGTGAACCAATTTTCTGATTTCAAAAACCTTGAGAATTTGAGAATCTAACATCATCATTAGAGTTAGAATTGTTCAATCTATACGTTCCTCGTGCCATGGTTTCCCAACAATGCCTGAGACATGTCATATCACTGCAAGAAAACTTGCCCATAGATATAAACAACGTTTAAGTTCAGATAATTATACTCTTAATTTTCACCCTACTTTCTAAATTTTATCCTTTAATTCTCCATTGTCTTCTATCTGACCCTCTCAACTATTGCACTTTCAATTTTTTATTATTTATTTATTTATTTGGAAAAGAATTACTTTCGTGGTTTTTAATGTACACAACTTGGTTCTCTGCCTTGCTGTAGAAATTCCAAGTGGAAAAGTTGCTATACCTACTTTGTACTATTGTGGTCATGTTTTCTTCAAAATTTGTTTTCTTCAGAATTTTATGCAAACATAGATTTCACATAGCTGCTGGGTTAATTCAAAACTTATTGACATACTGGTCAATGTGTTAGGTACCCTCATATGAGATGACTTAAGATGTATTTTAGGAATAGAAGGGGATGTAGTAGGAGACTGAAGTCACATGTAGGCAAAGCGGGAAGTGTGACTTGATATGAAGGAAAACAGAAAGGGTAGGAATATCTTAGAATGGGATATCAATAGTTTCTTTGTTCTCTTGAGAGGAAGTGAGGAAGAGGGTTTCTACTATTTCTGGTCCAGTTCTATCACAATATCCTGTACAAAATTTTGAAAATAAGAGGCTGAATAAAAATAAAGCTATATTTTTGTAATTTATATTGAAAAAAAAAATTTATGAAACCAAACTTACCAAATTTTCATTTCATTCTTGCACTTAATTAATGCATTATCTGAAGAAAGAGCTGTGTGTCGTGTATATGAATCAATATTAGGGGTGTAAGCGGATTGGATTAATCCAATGAACCCGAAGATCCAAACCAAATCAATGGAATTGGTTCGGATCGGTTTGAGTAATCGACTCATTTTCAAGGTAGAATCAAACCAAATCAATTATTATTAGTTCAATTTCGGATTTATGATTTTTCAATCCGATTATCCAAATACCCAACCCGTTCACCTGATCAACTATTTTTTTTTAAAATTTCTAATATTTCAAAGTTTTGCATTTAAGTTTTTTTATAACATAGTCACTTTTTAATCATTTTATTAATATTTATTTAAGAAATTTATCTATTTATATTTTTATTAAGTATATCATAATCAAGTATTATATTATTATTAGTTGTTATAAAAATAATTTTTTTAAAAAAATATGATTCTTTATTTTTTACTTCAATTCAATGACCCGAACCAAACCAACCTGATCTTAATTGGATTGGTTTGGTTCGGATTTGTTGGTAAAAAATTTAAAGTCCAAACTAAACTAATATAATTAAATTTGATAGGTTCAAATTCATTTTTCACTCAAATTCGATCCAAATCAATCCGTTTACACCCATAATTTATATAATTCGTGAATTAGTCAAACGATACCAATATAGTCAATGTTATAATAGGTGACGTCTTCTATACACTGGACTTCCCAAGGTGCATCACATACCCACTTATCTATTGGTGTTGATTCGATACACTATCTATGCTTCTACACTTTAGGGTTGCATTCGAGTAGCTCCTCAACACTCAGAACCTCATCTCTCTTAGCTTTTGCTGCCTTCCTTCATGGTTGTCCTTCTCTACAGCACCGGCAGCTCCACCTATCCCAGCCATCACGGCATTGCCCCCAGCTTCCCCCACTAGTGGTGGAACCTATTATGGGCCCTCCATGGTTATCTTCTTTCCATGGTCTCATGAGCAACAATAAAAATTTTGTAACTACATACACAAGAATCTCTGCAACAAGTTCTCTTCCAAGCTCCAAAATTTATACTCAAAATCAATAAATGAGCTTGATATTGCGTTGATTATGCCAATGTCCATGAAGCATTCAAATTTGCAGCTCTAACATAAAAACAACATCAAGAGAGGTACAATCTGAAGTATTGTAAGATTGTGAATCAATTGCTATAAAAATGAACATAATCAAATCATGGATATTGATTGCCTCCATGATTGAGTTTAGTTTGAATCTTTTTTCCCCCAGGCCAACTTTGATGGCCCCCCAAACAAAGGAGATGAACGAGATCCACCATGCGATACCTCATTTTCCATAACATACAATAAATTTTTGAAAGGACCTCTCTGTGTGGAGACTTCTGAGCACTTTGACGGTGTGATATGTGACGGCGGCGCTTTGGGGGGCGCTAAGGAGGTCGAGCTCGTAGAGTTGCTCAGCGCCATCGACTTCGAAGCGGAGATGAGTTCGGGGCCAATGTTGGGTTGCCGGAGGAGCTATGGACTTAGGCGGCAACGACAAGGCGGTTTAGCTCGATGCCAGAGATGTTGGTGAGTTCTTCGATGGAAGAAGGGGCGAAGGTAGTTGGCGTGGACATGATGCAACTAGCGGTGTCAAGATAGGCAAATTGGGAGGGAGAGAGTTTTGGAGAATTTTAAAGTGAATCATTCTCATGGATACACCTTATATTCTAGCCTTTAGATAACAAGGTGTATCATACACCTTGTCAAATGAGATGCATTGGAGCCTTCACTGTTATAATATATAAAGCAACAAGTTATGCTCTTGGGTCATGTGGGATCCAATTCTGCCATTTGGAGTCTCTCCCATAGACAAAATTGCATTAATATATGGTACTTATCTATTCTAAAATCTAAAATGAGATTAAAATTTGGATGCATTGACAATATAGTGAAGTAAAACATTTTTTTTTTGATATGGTAATATATGATTGAATAATTGTGTAAATTTTTTTTATATTGACTGTGCATACAAATCAAATCCTTTTAAAATTAAGTCATGTTGTAAAAGTTTCATGTTATTCATGTCATTTGTATAATTTTAAATTTGTATTAATTTTATATTTATGTCAATTTTATTATTATTAAATTACAATTACAAACTATGACTAAAGTTAACTTTAGAATAATCCAGTCAAAAAAAAAAAGTTAACTTTATAACAGATAATATTAAGTTTAGAAAGTGCATTAAATTTAATTTTTTACATCTTAAATTCTTTAATTAATCAAAAGTGCAAAATCAATTTTTCACATGTATGTTGCCTTTAATGCACTTTCTAAAGAAAGATCTTTATGTGGTGTATGAATATAAATTGATGTAATTAGTCAATCGATCAATCAATATCAATATAATCAATATAATATATATAATTAAAAGGTCTATGCCTTTCTCTTTTGTAATGTGACGCTCTATTTTCATTTTTTTTTTGTTTTTTTGGGTGTGAAAATGTTTAAGTTGGGGAGAAAATTTACTCAGTTTAAAGTTAAGACATCTTTCTCTACAAACCTACAGTTTTATTTTTTTCCCCTCTTTTGGGTCAAGAAGCCTAAAGTTCTGTTATTTGATATCTACTTTGTTAAATTTTTGTCATATGTTATTTGATATTGCTAATTATATTTAAATAATTATTTAAAATTTAATTTTACGTTTTAATATTGTTCCATTTATTGCACTGGACACAAATACTTTGTATTTAAGGAGGTCTATGCTTTTCTGTTATGTTATGTAATAATCTATTTTAATATTATCTTTTTGTACAACACTAAAATTTTGCTGTATGATATACTTTCTCAAAGAAAAATTTTATTTGTGCTCATTTTTGAGATTTATAGTTCAGTGTTTAAATTTTGCCATATCTCATTTACTATTGCCATTTGTAATTATTTAAATTATAATTTTACTTTCACATGCAATAAACTTATAATTTTACTTTTTAATATTATCGCACGAGGGACACAAATGTTGCGTGTATAAAATAACCTTTAAATTGCTGATAGATTAAAATAAAATCCATATGTTTAACCAATTTTAATTTATTATTTTATACGGGAAAATTCGAAGCTATAGAAATATGTCCAATAAAGAAAGAATTCTCATCTCTGCTTATTTTCATTTCCCATTTTATAGCAACAACATGCATTATGCACCAGGACTCATGAAATATAAAATAGTGATAGGTGGACGCAAAAAAATCAATGCACAGTACCCAATACATTGGTAAAATTTAAAGACACATTGTGCTACCTTTTTTTATTTTTCTTTTTGCATGTCTATCAACCCATTGGACAGTGAGTTACGGGCAAGGGGGGGGCCGCTTTTTTGCGTCCATGCAACATTTATGATTATAAAAATAGCCGAAGAGCAACAATAGACAATGGAAATTGTTAAATTATGGTGTCCAAATGAGGTTAAGCATGTATTATTTAGCGAAAATGAAAGGAAAAAATGAAAAGAAGAAAAAGATCCTTGTCACATACTGGACTATTGTTTTAGTCGGCCGAAAGAGACCAATCATTGGTTTTGACCCAAATGCTTTATCTTTTGATGTTCAAGTAATGTATCATAATGCATCTTACTTTTGCAGCACTACTGGCTAGTGGCGTAACTCTTCCATGATCATACGAGGGAGGTTTTAACCGAAAGAAAAAAATCTATGAGAAAGTTAGGTATGATATTGATAGATCATACTCAAGCTTAATTAGTGATAAAATTTGGAAGCCACACAAATTATATGGAAGCAATTCATAAGCCACACAAATTATATGGAAGCAATTCATAAGCCACACAAATTATATGGAAGCAATTCATACTCAACATTTTGTGTCCACTTTGGTACTACCTTTTAAAAAAGAAGTACGCTATGTTTTCTAAAAGTTACGGTTTAGAATAGAAAAGTTATCTAATATCTAACATAAGCTTGTCGACACTTTTTTCATAAAGGATAGCCAACCCTCACGTATGTGAAAGTATAAATCAAAGTTCCTACTATCAAACCAATGCCCTTTTCAGTCAAAAAGATTGTTTTGTTGTAAAGCATCATACAAGTACAAAGCAACTAACTATCAGTTGAGTATCATAAATTTAACTTTATTAGTGTGGATCATTTATTAAATTAATCATTTATTAAATTAATGTAAACATAATTAAAGCAGTCAAAAGATTGTCCACCCTAAGCGTTTAGCTCTTTAATGAAAGTTTAAGAGGAATCGTGTGTCTGAGAGATTCTGGATTTTTTTATTGCTATATATACACACACATAATTAAAAATGATTGTTTCCATTTCTTTAAGATTTTCTACTTTTCGGTACAAAGTATTCAAACATGATCAAGAAATTTGGGCAACAAAAATTGAATAAACGTGGGAAATATGCAACTTCAAAATTAAGTTAGGCAACATATGTGGGCGAAGGCTATGGTGCATTGGAATTGGAAGTTGCACCATGCAATTTCTTAATTCAATGGGTGGGATTTGATAGTATATTAATATATCAATTATCTATGGTATATCATAATAATTTCAAAAATTTATCTATATAATTTAAAATTAAATGAAATTTTATCTGTATGATTTTGAAATTAAACAGATTTTTTGTGAGATATTTCTTAATTATGCAAATAAATTTTAATTATTTTAAAATATCTGTGATGCACTACAGTAATTCTTAATCTTATCTGTATGATCTTAAAATTAAATAAAATTTTATTTGTATGATCCTAAAAACAGATATTTTTGGCAATATTTTAGGATCACGTAGATAGATTTTGATCATTTTTAAAATATATTTAATTATAATTATGAAATCTGTCTAAAATTTAAAAATTATTATGGTGCACTATAGATATTTGGTATATGGATACACTTTTCAATCATACCCATTCATCACATTGCACCTTTACAAGATGCATGATGCCCCTTGCAAGTATGGGGCACCAAAGATGCCGCGATATATAGGTCACATATATATATATATATATATATATATATATATATATATATATATATATCTAGGCTACAATATGTGGTGATCATTTTGCTTGGAACACGTATTATTGGTCACGGTTCGTATGTTTCAAGTCTGAAAACGATACATGAAGGTGTTTTCTGTGGCTTTATGCAAGGGAATGTGAACATAAGGTTTTAAGAGACCTTACGCTTAATTTCTTGTGAATATATACATTTGCATCCTGAAAATTCATATGTAACACATGGCTATTTGGATTTCATAAGAAAAATACTAGATATTTAGAATTTAGTCATCGGTTATTTTTCGTCAGAAATAAGATGATATTATTTTTAACCTTTAAATGGATTAATGATCTTCACTCTTTTAACTTATCCAATCATTCTCTTTGGGCTTTGGCAATTTATGGCAATAATTTTGACAAAGAATTCTAACTAGTTAGCATTATTCCCTTTTGTAATCCATCAACGGGAGATAATAGTACATCATAGGAAACATGGATGACCGAGAAAAATCACATGTTCATGGGCACTGCCTAGAAGAAACATGAATAGGAACATAATTTTCTTCAGATTTTCTTTTATCACAAAGAAGTTAAATTTGCATTTGATACTGATCGTGCTTCACGATGTATAATATAAGCACGGATAAAGTTCATTCATGATCACATGTCGTGCAGGTCATGGCACTCGTATCAAGTGAGATTTGCTTCTGCTTTTTGGGAACCAAATGGAATTCAAAATGATTTTGGCTGATAGAGACATCGCTTGTTGCAAATACATTGGTTTGTTTGTTAGCTTGTTACCTTATAAAGTTTAATTGAAGATGAAGGGCAACTTGTTGATTTCACAACACTATTTGCATCAAAAGTTATTCATTCATAGTGAGGAAACAATTTGCCTTAGATATACATATTTAGCCCTTTTATTAAAAAAAAAAAAACAAAAGAAAGAAATTACACTTGACTATGACCTTTTGGATTGGCTTTATTTGCACCTTACAGCTTTATTACGTAATGTGGGGAAAGCAATAAACCTCCAAAGAACCAATAATTAGCTCTAAGATATAAAAAGATACATAAGAGATATTAAATGACTTTTCCAATTGTTGTTTGCACTTCGCTCCATAATTGTTTCGATTTTTGTTATGAAATTAACTAGATGTCGCATAGCTCATGTTCTTAATATACAGTAACTCTTATCCATTTTAAGCTTCAGTAAACTTGTCACCAATAACAAAAGGATGTGAGAAGTGTTCAGTTCTTGGTCGAATAACGACAAAGAAGAAAAATCTAATTAAAATTAAGGGAATGACAAGGGATGTGAATTGATCAGGAATTTAATGGAGGAAAATCTTCTTTCTCTAAACTGTGTCCTTTTCTCTAGTAATATTTTGTTATTTGAAAGATAATATATTCATAGAATGATAAGACAGGGAAGGATATAGGACCTGAGAGAGAAGATTTTCACCCAAATTTAAAGGGTTGTGAATTAATGAACGTATGTGAACTAGTGATAGAAAGAGAAGAAAACAAAAGAATGTAAGTGTAAAATTTAGTATAAAAGCTATCACTGCTTAACATTAGTATATATATAGTAAAATGGCAAATAATTGATATTTATTGAAAAAAAAAAAAGAAGAAATTTTGAAGTTCTTATGTGTGCCATTTTGAGTTTTATCTTGATATGATAAAAGATATGATATGATGTTATATTTCTCATCCTTAGCCTATAAATTTTGAAGTTCTTATCTGCACTGACAGCCTTTTTGCACGAAGTGGATAAGGTCTAATAATCAAGAAAAGAAAGCAAATTAAAATTGAAAGCAATTAAGAGATGGTTGAGCCTCAAAATTTTAGTTCATAATTATGGTTGAAATAGTATCAAAGCATGATTGAACAGTCGAAGTCAATTCCACAATCTGTGAAACACTTTATATAAGCTTAAATAAACATTGGCTAATAACAAATGTAATTCTACTTTCTAGTTTTCAAGCACTATCATTTTAATTTGGTGGGGGATCAACTCCCAAATATTCACTATTAACAAGCATGGTCTCAAAAGGTCGCCTAAGTGCTCAAAGCAGCATCTAGATTTCCGGCTTTTATGCATGAATTACCAAACATCTTTTCTATCTTTTACTTATAAATCAAGTGATCCGTATACGAAAGAATTACATCGCATGCGGATAAATTTTGAAATATTTTATAGTGTCAATTAATTATATAACATCATGCATATATATGACTTTTGAAGTAATTATTATAAAAATTAAATATTTTTAATAATGTTAAAATCAATGTACACCGATATAATTTTAAATTATTTTTATAATATTGAATAACTTTTTATTGGTATAAGTATCCACCACTGAATTAGAAGTTCACATATTATAAATTATATTTATAAAATTTCATATTAATTAATGTAATAAGCCATTGGATATATTTTTCATATATAACAAAATTGATGTAATGTCTATATTTTAAAATATATAAAACTAAGAGTTATTTAATTGTATTCATTTTTTATAAATTTGACACAAATAATATTTATGATAGATAGTTGTAATTTAATGTTAAATTGATAAAAAAAAAATTTTATAGAAAACTATTAAGTGGTGTAACTATACTTACAATTACATTAATATATTAACTTGATCTTGACCTCTTTTAATATTAAAATAATATATAATTAGATAATTACATAAAAAAACTTCTACTAATGATATATTAAAACTAAATCTATAAATTTTTCCAAGGATAAGATACGCATCAATATTCATGCATGCGCGTGAATTATTACAAACTGGAGCATGCTCTCGTGTTGCGCACGCATTGCATGATTATGGTCGGGGCTTTCTCTCTCTCTTTTAATTTTTATATATCTAAGTAAGATGGGATATGTTTAATTAGTTAATTTTATAATTCATTCCAATAATTAATTAATTAACTTTCTCAAACATTACCAAAAAAAAAAAACTAACTTTCTCAAACCAATATAGAATTATAGATCTTATTTTAATTAATCTTTCATTCATAATTAAACTTAAAAACAATAACATGATCAAAGACAACCGAAGTTAAACTACAAATTAGATCATGTAATAATTAATGAAGGAAAACTATTAATATTAACACTCCAACTTCCTTTGTTTTTTTTTAATGCGACGTTTAAAAGTAATGAGACATGTCCAAAGAATTACTGAGTTTTCTTTCAATATTCATATTTTTGAGTTGGAACAAAGTTAAAAGTCGTGGCTTTTGAGTAGTTTATTATGCATGGGCATGGCTTCACTGATAGAGTTTTTTTCAAATCATGAATGTTCATAAATGAACAAAGGAAATAAACAAATAAGATAATAGCAGTGAAGTGATTATTCAGATTTTAAATGAAACATCTTTGTTTCAAGGTTTATTAACTTATTTCAAGGAATAATTACTTGGAAATGATATATTTTCATATTTGTTACAAGTTTTATAAAAAGTATTTTCAAGTATCCATCATTCCCGGAAAAGTTATATGCTCATGTTTTGACAGAGTTTTATTTTAATGATAGAGGTTGGGAATGAAAGATTCTTAATTATGACATGTAAATAAAAAATATTGAACAAAAATATTAAAATATATTTCAATTAATAATAATAATAATAATAAATAATTTAATTAAATATGTTAGGAATATTTTTAAAATTATATATATATATATATCTCTAAGAATTTGTATTATGAACCAAACAAGTTCTTAATTTATTCTTGAAAATCTCAAAATATATTCCCAGATATTTTTAATGTTAAACAAATAAGTTCTAAAGAATACCCAGGAATGATATTCCTGGGCAGGAAATAGCCGGGAATATAATTCCTGAAAATATAATTTCAGACTTTAAAACAAATGCCTCCTAAAAAGGAAAAAAAGAGAAATTTTTTAAATCATTGAAGGATGAGAAAGAAAAAAAAAATTGAGAAAACTAGAAAGAAAACAAAAAAGAAGAAAAATGTAAAAGAAACTTAAGATTTGAATCTAAAATGACCTTAAAACTCACAGATGCATTAAAGTTCTAGTGATTAGAAATAGGTGTTATTACTTCTTCTTTTTTGTTTTGTGTTTTTCTTTATATTATAAAAGAAAAAGTCATGATCGATCGAGATTTTTTTTTTTTTGACGTGCATGATCGAGATTTGATAATTAAGAAGGCGAGGAAACATGGTTGGTATTGCTATTGTGGTTTTTTAAAACTTGCATTTGGCATTAGATGCTTTCTAAGAAAAGTATAGTATCAATAAACTACAAAACTATATCGATGCACTGTAAAAGTGGCAAATTTTATATAGATGCTATTTATTTGCTATACCCCTAGAAAGATAAAAGAAAAGAAAAACTAATCTTAGTGCATTTTATATATATATGTAGGTATGTAGGTATTTATCGACGGTAAATTTCTTATCCAAACGCAAGTGTTACATGCATGAAAGTGTAGAAGATCTTGATTATATGCCACACTGCCTGGCACCCATTTTGCTTTTCCCTAATTTTCATAATATATTTGTACTATGGAGCAGAGAAAGGAAAATAGAATAAACTAAATAAATCCAAAATGCTAGATGCCCTAATAGTCATCAAAATGCTCAAAATCTTTAAAAGATGATCTGGATTCTTTCATAAATAAAAATAATAAAATTATTCTCGAATAATCCCACTACATGTGACAGATACATGACTTATTTTTCCTGTCTCCTCTGTATTTTACAATTCTTTTCCTCAGTATATGGAACATTTGTACCGTCCAAGCTAAGATACTAGATTATTGTTCGAATATGTATTATATATTTAGCTACCTTTTAATTTGTTTGCACTTTCTGTTTTGTCCTTTTTTTTTATGGCCTATGTATGGCTACTTGTGTTATTTTAGAGAAATCTACTGTCAACCATAAGAGATGTTTGGGAGTAAATTAAGAAGAAAATTAATGAAAAAATAGAAGAAAATTAATAGAAGAAATATTATTATACTCGTTATTGTTAATATTATAATAATTCATCAAATTACTTCTGTTGTTATTTTAGTGTTGTTAAATTTGCAGTAACACTAACACTTTAGAATTTTATAAATAGAAAAAATTAATGTTAGAAGAGCTTTACTTCATAATAAATTGACTCGATTCAAGTCAAATTAGTTAAAATTTTATAAATTTTGGATACTGATGATTTAAATAAAAAAAAATGTGTTGCCAAAATTACCCCGAGAACAAATCGGTGAAACTTTAGTTTAAGTTTAACTATATATTTTAACTGTTTAGACTGATCGATTAGTTGAATTGGATAACGGCATAAGAATAATTCGCACTAATAATATAAAAATATATTAAAATAAAAAAAAGTTGATTCAAAATAGTTCGATCACCAATTTACCATAAAATTGAACCATATTGTTGTGAATAAGAGATTCTCCTAATAATTATATAAAAATGTATATAAAACTTTTAAAGTGAGTTTATTTAAAGTAAAAAAAAAAAAGATATATTATATATAACTTATTGAATAATTTAGATATATATTTAATTTTTATATTTTGAAAACAAGTTAACCTCATAAAAAATATTTAAAAAATAGGTTAATATTTATCAATAAAACACATAGAGAAAGCGAAAGTTATATGCATTATTATCATCATGACAAGGCGAACATCCTTTTGAACATCTCGTATTAAATGATTTTAAAAAAATTGTAAAATTAGTAATGGAAGGCATATATACTATTTATAGCATGTTTGCTTAGATTTTTATAATCCTAAAAACGTAGTTTGGACAAAAGTTGTAAGAGATGAGTTTTTGCCCGAATCGTGATCTAAGACTTAGTAAAAATTAAACCGAACATATTATTGGTCATAGGAGAGCCTGCAAAATTATGTTATTGTTTAACATTTCCTCCTGTGCGCATTTAAGTTAGTTATGGGGAAAAAATATTTTACTCCCTTAAATCATAAGTTATGTATACTTTATCTCAAATATTTTAAAAAATATACAAATCGACCCTGAATTTTTCAAATTATGCAAAATGATTCTTTTGTTAAATTTTTATTCATTATTAATAGAAAATAAGTGCATTATTTCTCCCAAATTTTGGGTTATATGCACTTTAGTCTCTACACTAAAAAATAATATGCAACCCAATATCTTAAATTTTTTTAAACGTATGCTATTTTTGTTAATAATATATGAGAAAATTAATAGAAGAGTTAATGTACATATTCAAAAAAGTTTAAAAGTCGATTTATATATTTTCAAAATATTCAAAGTAAAGTATATATACGTGACTTATAATTTAGGGGAGTAAGGTGTTTTTTCATGTGGTTATGATAGCTAGTAAGTGTAATTTAGTTAGAGTAGCTGAGATGTTGTGTGTAAACTTTGGATACCGGTTAATTCAATCAAGTGTTTCCATTTTCTCATTCATTCAGTGTAATATATTGAAGCACATTTTACAACTAAACAAACTATAAAACTAAACTTTTATTTAACCTGTGGAACAAATTGGTTTATATCTAGTAGTACCATTATTTGTGCATCGGTCAATAACCAATTTAGTTAATTGCCGTTGAGGTTTTCTCCCTTAGAATTTGAACATTATTTTTGTGGATACTATTATTGTGACATATGGAGGAATTACATACAAATAATTGGGAATGTCAATTGTATAATTGCGAATATGCTTATGAGAAAATACATAGAATTATATGTTAATAGCTGAGGGTTTCAGCTATCTTATTGGTAAATTCAGTAAATTTTTTTTTACATCAATTATTAATTATCTTATCATATCCACCATTATTGCCAATTATAAAAGCGTAATTAAATTTCTCAGTTATTTTCGCATTAATTCATATAGGTCTAAAGTAGTGTTTAAATCATAAGATCGAAAAAAAATATTGAGTTTAAGAAAGATTTCTCTAGATCTAGTTGGTTATTACTTTTGAGTACAAATGCCACAAGCAAATCATTTGATTTAAAAGCAAGCGATTCCAGTATAATAGGCCATTTTGGTTTATCTGTCTGTCAATAACCTTTAGAATTTTTAGGACGAATTTTATTGTCTAAACCTCATGCGAATCCAAATCCTTACTAGCTACAAATGGATTATGAACTGAATTGTTTGCTCAAACAAGGAGCTTTTGCTTTCTAATTGAAGAGTATTACGAACTTCATATAAAGTTTAAGTTCCGTCGCCATTAATGACCTATGGATAAAACAAATTCATTTAGTTATATGAAAATGATAGTTACACACCATTTATTGTCCATTATTTTTATATTGGTGCTTAATATATAAATAATAGATGAAAAACGTTTATTATTTGGTCACTTATTCAGGGACTGAGTATATTAATTAATCATCAATAATTTTTTAAATTACTACATAATATAGGCCATTCACCAAATTATTTGTATGTCGGTTACCAATAACAAAAATGATGCGAAAAAATGTTGTATGCATGTTACGTTGTTAATTATATTTCGCATTACATGTCAACATCAACCTCTCGACTACGTATTCCCCTCAAGAATTCAATGGTTCTAACATCTCTAGAAGAATCAGAACCTCTTACTCACTAATTCACTCTGAGGAAAGTATTATAATACATCGAAAGATGCAAAGGATAAAGCATATGCTCTTAAAACTGCAGAGAGACTATAGTGTGGAGCTGATATGCAAATTCAAGACATGTGTAAGTATTTGGTAAAAGACTAAATGCCCAACTACTGAATCATCTTAATGCACATGTTCGAGGCGGATAAAATCATACAACTATTTATTAAAGTGGGATATTCTTATTTCACATAATTTTTCAGGGAACCTTTTATTTATTGATCACCTTAAGGCTAATGCTTTATAAAAGTATTTGAATTGATTCAGTTGGAATTCAGAAACTTCTTCCTTTTAGAAATTAAGTAATTCTACATGCTGGAGGAAACGAGAATTCATGCGTATTAACAAAAAAAAAAAACTATTGGGAAAACTTTCACCATAAAATTTGTAGATTAATTTTAATATACTGTCACTCTAAAATATTTTATATTTATCAATCAATATAATGTAACATTATATATATGACTTTTAAGGTAACTATTGTAAAAGTTAAATGCTACTTTTGATAACATAATTATATGATTAGATGTCTATACAAAAATTTTTACAATAAAATTACATTAAAATTAAATCCAGATTTAACCCTAACTCGAATATAATTAGTCTCACACACAAAAGCATATGTGGATACCTATAGTTGGATTATATACATGTTGGAGAAAAAGAGTCTAGAACAAAGAATGGCATCGTATTCTAGATTAGTTTACCGAATTTATTCCCCGTGTGTGATGCGAAGTATTGCTCTTGGAAGCATAATTGAAAAATCCCTGCGACAGTTAATTCAATTAGGTGGAAGTCATCAATACAACACTGCTGGTTCTCCTTTGTTGAATTTCTTAAACATAAAAGGTCTACATAGGTGATAAGAATGAAATCTGGGTTGACAAGGGTTTGTCTATATGTTATGTTAAATCATGTTAATATTACGAAGTTAATTTTAGAGATTAATTTTAATATCCTATTTGTATAAAGTGTTTTATACCATCATTCAATCATATATTATTATATGTCTGATGTTTGAGGTAATGAGGCTAGGAGAGTAAGAGTTAAATATTTTAGTTGATATGACAATACATAATTAGATGATTATATAAAATTAAATTCTTATCTTAATTACATCATTATATGCAATAAATCCAAATAGATAATTTAATCAAACATACAAATAATGTGCCAAAATTAATATAAGAGTTTATAACTATCGCATACAATCATGATCTTAAAGCTGGTTTTAGATAAATCCATTTCTTTTCTATTTTATTCTTGTTTTAAATAAATATAAATTATAAAATTAATTAATTTTGATGTATTATCAGTATAAATAGTCTCATATATTGTCAATCAATCATATAGCATCATATGTATGACTTTTGATAATTAAAAAATTAAGTTAATGTTATTTTTTATTATAAAAAATAATATGTTCACCAAAATAAAAATTTGGCATTTGCTTCAATCCTACCTGTAAAAAAGTTAGAACATTGTAATATATTTTTATTAAAAATTACAATTTGAGATAAGAAAGTTACATCCTGATATAAGAAAGTTACAATATCAAGAATACTTTGTTACAATTTATGTTGACAAGTACTCAATGAGACTCATTTTACGCTAGAACATTGTAACTTTTGATATTATTACTAGCTATAACTTTTCTATTTTTGATGATAGCTTTTTTATTCTAAGTTGTAAAAAATGTAGCAATGTATTATTTTTTTAGAGAGTGGAATCTCAACTTGGTCTTCAAAAAATTATGGGACACCAATTTGGTTCTCAAATATTTGTAATATCAATTTGATTCTTAAAAGATTAATTTTCATTTTAAGTTAGTCCAAACGTTAACCTACACAAAGAAAGTATTAACTAATGTTTGATATGTCATATTATGTAATAATGTGTCACATCATCTACAGAGATTATTGGTCCATAAAAGAATTGTAGAATATTCATTTGGTTCTTGAAAAATTAATTTTTATTTCTTCTAAGGACCAAATTGATGTTATGTAACTTTTTAAAGAAATAATTTGAGGTCTATTTTGGCAAATAACATGACAGATTTCTTCAAAAGGGCTAAGATTTGGAGTTTGGACTAACATAAAGTGAAAATTAATATTTCACAACTCTTTTAAAGATTAGTTCAGGGTTTTACTCTTTTTTAAAAAATAGTACCAAAATAAGCACCTAAAAATTTGTATCTAGGATTTGGATCCTCCAATATCTGACTTAATTCCCACTCGATTTTGTAAAATCACCAGAAGAAAAGATCACATCTTTTTCAGCTATAGGTTTTTGTGGCTGGTGACCCACGATGTTCAAATAAAGGTCAAGATGATAGGGCACGTGGGGTCAAATCTATATGCTAGTGTTTGTGAAAAAACGTAGTAGAATGTAAGATGTTAGTGTCAATAATGATCAAACAACGAACTAGCAAAGATGTGGGTTGGGACGAGGCCCTGCTAGGGCGCACCACATATTATGCCATCCTACTCAGCCATCATTTTCATGCCATATCATTGGCTTCATATACCTAAAGCCATATATTTCGTTTCTAAACTTTTTCTCCTACGCGGAAATATATGTTTCCTTAAATTTAAATCATTTACCGAGCTATGGAATATATAAACAAATATGCGTAAGCTTTCCTTCTTAGCATATTGATTGAGATCTTGGCCATATGTGTATAGATGCCAACATATTGGATCAAGATTTGTATGGTGTTACTATATAAAACATTGATTAGAATCATGTCATAATTTCAGTTGTTTAGTGAATAATAGATCAACAAGACTTATTAAGTTGATTACTTTCATGGCACCTTTTGACTACATTTTCATTAATATTTAATAGCTCTTTACTAGCCACAATTATATTTTTAAAAGAGAAATACTATATGTACATAGGTTGTTTCAACATAGCCTTTAACAACCGTGTGATTTGATATAAAAGCATTTTAAAGAAAGTTAAAAATAAATGAAATTGAATTTTAACTGTGAATGATGCACTACGTCGATGCACACCCCCTTTTTGAGGGTTCAAATACCAGCTCTCTTTTTAAAATTATCTCCAACGATGGCTCCAACTGTATTAGAGATTAGTGTGTCTCCAACTGTATCATAAGCATATCCAAAATAACCTGAATCACACTAGCTGTCTTCACTAAAAATGGAATTGCAGAATAGTAACTGCAACATATTTGGTACTAGTTAAGATATTTACTTGTCAATACTTAATTTCTTAAGCTTTAATGCTAAAAGAAAAGAACAATAAAGGAACAGTATAGAGTTCTGATTTCGTTTATTTAATTTTCAGACACGTAGGATATGATTTTGTGTAACTTTTTATGTATTTTTTTTTCATGTTTGAAGCAATAAAATTGGAGAGAAATGGCAGGACAAAAAATTGAAAAAAAAAAATGAATATTTGAGTTAGCTATCTTATGGACACTGGCAATTGTCCACAATTAAAACAAAAATTCTTGCATAATTTGATGTACTAAAATTTGGTTTATTGATCAACAAATTATGCATACATCATTAATTATAACAAATTATTGACGTAATATATCTACATTGAACAACTAAATATATGCAAGTATTTCTTCACTTATAATGGTGATTATAGAATAATGTCTAAGAAGAAATATTAAAAGACGACCCCCTTTGTGCCATTGTTTGTCTATGTCTGATAGCAGTCAAGAGCTACAGATTTTGAATTTGTAGCTTTTTTATGCTATGTCCCATCATGTTTTCAAGTTGGCAAGGGAGTGGGATTAGAACTAAGGAATAGAACCTCCATCACTACAGCCACTACTGCTACTAGTACTAATATACAAGATATATTACAAGCCTTAGATGTCGTCTATACCATTATCATTCTTATCCTAAGCACATATTATATGCAGCATGCAGGAATTATTCTATATAAAACCGTATCAAAGTTGGCTGGGGTAGGGAGCCTAATATGCTCCGCCCCAGGCATAAAGATTCTACCAAAATAAAATTTTTAAGTTCTATAATTATATCTATTCCAATCTAAAAATTGATTCAGGGGGTAGTCTTCCACTATTGTATTTTTATTTATAAAATGTACATAATTTTATCGTGTAAGTATCAAATAGATGTCGGATATTAATGAAGGCATAACTCATTAAGTGAATTGTACTTTTGGAGTAAGATAAAGACATCAATTTAACCCTGATTATGGAAAGGCTTAACCATAGCTCAAAGAAATTATTTTTCATACCCAACGGATGTGAGAATGAGAAACCAAAGTACAATTTTTTTTTTTGTAGTGTATTGGATAGTACAACTTTACAATGTTTGCATTTTATTTTACAGTTTCTAGTATTAGAATTCTTGTCATGAAGAAAAAGGGAGGGAAGTCGGTTCTTTTCTTCTATGCAAGTGTACATATTGTTGCAAAGGTACAAATTTGACTTGCCAACACTGCTTACCAATTGAAATCGTTAATCAGAACAAAAACACCAAAGAACTGATGAAATGAATCCTTATGATGCTTTTAAGAGATGGGTACATCATCTTTTAGGCATATACATCTGCAATGGACTCTACATTGCAAAAAAGAAGGGGGGAAAGAAGAGTTGCTTAATGAAAGTGGGTGTTGTGAAAGTAATTGAAACTTTTTAGTTATCGTCAGTAAGTGGAAATCAGGCTGGTCTAATTAGAGTACACCTTTGTGTGGGTAGCAAACAGTTTAGCCAATAAGCTTCACTTTACACAAATGAGCAAATTCTTGACTAAACTTATAGGACACTATCACATGTACAATCTATATCAAAAATGCCATTGATTCTCTTTATTAATATCTCATTTTGCTCAAAATGGTTTTGCTCGTAAATTATTGTGGCAACCTTTATTCAGCTCCTCCTACATGACAGAACATGGCCACCCCCCGACATGCATTTTGAATAGTAGAATTTGTCCCCACCTTCAAATCCACTTTAAATTCCCCACCCTTTCAAAATCTTCATGAGGACATACTGGCTGTGAAGTGATCATATCCGGTGCCGGTTTGGTCACTTTCCGGCAAAAAACTGGCCACTATACCTTCCAAGTCCCCATAGTGGAGAAGCATAGGATCTAAGGATATTACAGAATGTGCTCCACAAGCATCAGTACCAGCATCTCAATCAAATTCAGATTCCATTTCCATCACAATATATAATGTCATCTTGGTGTTCCATTGATTACTCACCAGGCAACACACACCACCTAGAAAGACTTCCTTATTCCTTGGAATTCATAGAACAAAGAGAGGAGATGGTGAAGTTCTCTAAGCAGTTTGAGGGGCAACTCATTCCTGAATGGAAAGAAGCCTTTGTTGATTATTGGCAACTCAAGAAGGACCTCAAAAGAATCCACCTACTTAACAACACCAACAATACACCCAACAAGCACCACACTAGTTCCCTACCTAAGTCCTTTTTTTCATCACTAAGAAAGTACTCTTTATTTGGCCATCAACATAGAGAGCATGGACCAATTCAAGTAAATCTCTTTTAAAGATATAAGATCTTAATCACAATTTGTTGGATATTGTGTGTTTGTTTGACTCATGGTAGTTGTTTTGGTCTTTTTATAGGTCCATAAGAAACTTGCTTCATCAGCTTGTAAAGGGGACATGTATGAGACAGAGCTGCTAGAGCAATTTGCTGACACTGATGCTACTAAGGAATTTTTTGCATGCCTGGATCAGCAACTCAACAAGGTCAATAATTTTTACAGGATTAAGGAGAAAGAGTTCCTAGAAAGAGGGGAGTCCTTGAAAAAGCAAATGGATATTCTTCTTGAGCTCAAAGCTGCATTCCTAGAGAAGCAAGGCAGAGGGAGCTCTTCCCAAGACTCCAAGGAGGACCAGTCTATCTCATGCACATTCTCTAGTGGTACATAATCAACCCTACCTTCTTAATTGAGCAATGTTAGAATTCAATATGCTTAACTTGGACCTTGATGGAAGGATGACTTTGGAGGGAAATAGAAGGGAGGGTTAATTTCTTATTTCTTAATTGAGAGAATTATTAAATGTTAATAAGAATTAGGGATAATTGGAGAGTTACATGATAATCTCTCATTTTATTTCTCTAATTTAAAAAAATTCTCGAATAAGGAAAATGCTCACTTAAAATGAAAAATTAGCCTTCCTTTCTCTTTCCCTCCAAACTCCTCCTTCCAAGTATCCTTAAGTGACCACTAAAAGTGTTTATGAATCATATCTCCTAAAAGCTTAAGATTTTACCTAGAGACATATGAATGGTTCTTATATCCAACATGTCCCCTCATGCAAGTGAGCCCGTTGGATTTGAAGCATGGATAGTGCACAAACCCACCTACTTTTAATTTAATTTATTTTATTTTATTTAAAAGAGTAGGAGCGACAAGGATGGAACTCTAGACCACTTGGTCATAGAGGCTATGATGTCAAATCATAAATTATCTCTGTCAAAAACTTAACTTATTAGATAGAGGCATATAAATGGTTTTTATATCTAACAAAAAGGAGTGTCATACAAGAATTTTACTGTCATTTTGTTCATTTCTTATAACCAGAATGTGCATTCTAGTCTATATTAGAGGTGAATCACTTCTGTATTTTCACATTATTGTGGTGAAAGAAGGATAAAACAATCTCCTTACTTGGAAAATTAACTGAATTTTGTAGGTAACATACATTGGTGATAATAGTGATTAAACATAATGAAGCAAACCAATGAGTAATCATGTGTATCTAACAACACTCCATTTACTGGCTACAGAGGAGGACTCTGTTAGGAGCAGAGAAGAGCAGGAAGAAATGCAGGACAATTGTGCAGAGGAGATGGAGAAAAATGAAGTACCATTTTCAGATTCCCCTCAATCAGATGAAGCCAGGAAATCGGCACAGATGAAAGGAGAAGAGAGGATGCTGTCTGGCCGTATTGGCAGCTTCCAAGGGAAGAATGTAAGGATTAACATTCCTCTGACAACGCCATCTCGAACCTTCTCAGCAATCAGTTACCTTGTCAAGGAAGATTTGCTCAACCAGTCTTCAAGGAAATGTGGTCCAGAAGGTGGTAAGCTTCACCTTAACAAGACGAAGTTACATCATGCTGAAAAGATGATCAAAAGAGGTTTCATTGAGCTTCATAAGGGCCTAGGATATCTCAAAGATTACAGGTGAATCTCAATTTTCTTTGGCCACATACAGACATATTTTTGTAATTATAAACTTGACAAAAGTTTTGAGTTTAACATGAAAAAAATTCTTATGTTTTCCCTCATCATATTGATTTTTAGGAACTTGAATCTGGTTGCATTTATGAAGATTCTGAAAAAGTTTGACAAGGTAAAGTGACTTAAGAGACTTCAAAGTTTATGCTAAAAATGGAGCTGTTATTAGATGTTTACTAACAAAAAAGAAGTTCTTCTCCTTTCTCTACTTTCAGGTTACTGGAAAACAAATTCTTCCCATATATCTCAAAGTTGTTGAGAACTCATATTTCAACAGCTCAGACAAGGTAAAACAACAGGCACAAATTAAAACTGACAACAAAAATATCCAACTTCCAACATGCCAAACTTTGATGAAAAATATGTTTGGATACTATAGTAAATCGTGTTAAGATGTTGGCCACAAGTTATCCTTGCACTAGAAAGTGTTACGGACAATCTAAAGTGGCCAATCATCCTATAATTCATGTCTGCACCACAAGATGGACTCAGAGTCACACGCATAAAAATTAGATACGCTTGTCTAAATGTCTGTCACTCATACAAGGAATGGATCCTCCCATGTGAAAATTTTAAATCATTTGGTCATATATTAAGGATTTTTACCATTGATCAAGAATGTGTACTATAGTATGGGTCTCGCGAGATAATCTAATCAATAGTAAAAATTTACACATAACCATATCATATAAAATTTTCCACATGACAGGATCCAGTCTCCACTTGTATAAGAGTTTTTAACTTGGTGAACCAACTTTATTTGCTTATTAGTTACAACAATGACAGGTGGTCAGGTTCAGTGACGAAGTTGAGGAGCTATTTGTTAAAAATTTTGCCAAAGATGATCGTAGAAAGGCCATGAAATACCTGAGACCAAGTCAGCGTAAAGAATCTCATGCTGTAACTTTCTTCATTGGTGAGCAACTTTAAGCCACGTATTTTCATTTTTTATTTTTATTTTTATTTTTATTTTTTGTGTTTCTGTCAATCATTGTGGTAAAGATCTTTAAGCTTGTTTGCTTTGTGACCATATCTATCTAAAGAGAACACAATATGGACCCTTTAAGCCACTAGGTTTTCATAAGAATAAAAAGCAACTGGTCCACTTTTTGGGTGGAGGCAAAGTACATGTCCCATGCTACTCTTTATCATGTTCCAACCAAACAATGAACCTTAAAGGCCTATCACAATCTATAGGGGCTGGATCCCAATGTTTCTTTGGCATGTTGCCTAGATGTGTTTCAATAACACTTCCCTTTGGTGTAGTGTTTAACCCTTATGGCTATATGTTTCCTCATATGTATACACAAGTTGATTCATGCAGGAAAGCCAAATCCCAACCACCACCACCACCACCACCACCACCACCAACACCCCCCCTTCTCAAAATTAATAATAATGGTAATAAAAGAAAAGAAAGAAAATTAAGAAAAATAGTTAAAATTGAAGTTCACAATTCATATGTGTAGAGTAAATCAAATGGAAGGCAGTCCAATAACTAGACAAAGAGAGAAACCCAGAAAAATTATAGAAGAAACCATCAAAAAAGATTTAAATTTTAATGGTTTGACTACAGACATAATTTACACTTTGACATCATCTAATCTATCTAGCTAACCCCACCTAGTGGAACAAGGCTTCGATTGTTGTTGTTGAAGTTCTCCATTGACACCTCAGAATGGGTATGAGTTGGTGAATTTAACTGATGGATCAATAAAAATTTGTCAAAAAAATTTAGTAGTCAGTAATGCAAATTGCATACACAGCAAGTTACTTTTAAAATTAACTGAACCTTCCAAATGAAATCAGGACTATTTACTGGATGCTTTTTGGCACTTTTGGCCGGATATGTCATGATGGCTCATGTAACTGGACTGTACAAACGACAACAAAATTCGGTCTACATGGAAACTGCCTACCCTGTGCTTAGGTAAGTAAACTTGATTTTTTAGCAGTACATTGTATTGATACTTGATATTTGCAATAGCAGAACAGAAATAAGTCATAACTCTAAGATTTTGTTATGTTTTTGCAGCATGTTCAGCCTCATGTTTCTGCATTTCTTCCTTTATGGATGCAACATTTTTGCATGGAGAAAGACTCGCATAAACTACAGCTTCATTTTTGAGCTTGCCCCAACCAAGGAACTGAAGTATAGAGATGTGTTCTTGATTTGTTCAATGGCTATGGCTGCCGTGGTTGGGGTCATCTTTCTTCATTTGACTCTACTGACTAAAGGGTATTCTTATGCCCAAGTTCAAGCCATTCCTGGCCTACTTTTTCTGGTATTTTGTTGACTTTGTACATATCATTCGCTTTCACATTATATACTTGTTATTTTTCACACTTGTCTAAAACTTAGATTAGCCACAGCTAAAATTTTAATTATTTTGACTACATGTGCAGGCCTTCTTACTAATACTAGTGTGCCCCTTCAACATTATATACCGGTCAAGCCGATACCGTTTTCTTTGTGTGATAAGGAACATAATTTTGGCACCCCTTTACAAGGTATAGTGTTTTCCCACTCTCATCATTGCGCCTTATCATGCCATCAGGCATAAAACCTTGTGGCACTAATTCCACAAAACAGAAAAATAAAAGCAAAACAAAAACATTTTTGTTGAATGATAATCAAGTATTGTTCTGGCCTTAATCTAACTGGATACTCTCTTCTCCTTAGGTTGTCATGCTGGACTTTTTTATGGCTGATCAACTTTGTAGTCAGGTAATATTTTGCATGAGAAGTTTCTTTGACAATTAAGAACAGTTTTGTAAATTGCCTTATAAGCAGAATTCAAAAATTTATTTTAACAATTATATCATTACTTTATAGGTGCCAATGCTAAGGAACCTTGAGTATGTGGCATGTTACTATATAACTGGGAGTTACAAAACTCAAGACTATGGATACTGCATGAGGACAAAGCACTACAGAGATCTTGCTTATGCAGTGTCCTTTCTACCCTATTACTGGAGAGCAATGCAGGTGAAGTTTTTAAGCATTTTTTGTGTTTCCTTTTAAGCATATTCTGAATTCTAATGAACTGATGTCCTTTAACCGGTTTCTAGTGTGCGAGGCGATGGTTCGCTGAAGGGGACACAGGCCACCTTGTGAATCTAGGGAAATATGTATCAGCTATGTTAGCAGCAGGTGCTAAAGTTGCATATGAGAAAGATGGGGGTGCTGGATGGCTATGCATTGTTGTGATCATGTCAAGTGCAGCAACTCTGTACCAATTATATTGGGACTTTGTAAAGGACTGGGGTTTGCTCCAAATGAACTCCAAGAACCCTTGGCTAAGGAATGAATTAATGCTTCGCAGGAAATCCATTTACTACTTGTCCATGGTATAACATCAGGCTCCTCTCTATTGAAACACAATTGGCGCCCAAGAGCTCATATTAATATACAATGTCTATCCAGTATGGGTTCGAAAAACATTTCCTAGGATAAAGTGCCAAAAAGCGGGGAATAAACATATTCTCTGAATAAATTCTGATAAGGGAATTATACAACTTGAAGTGAGATTCCTAATATAATTCAAAGAGGTTAAGATAAGATTCAGAGAATCATATTTTGTCTAGTATTAAAGAAAAGACATTATAGAAGCAAACTATGATTTCTTTTTCAGATTACCAATATGGAACCTCTACTCTTAAAGTGATCTTAACATGGCAAACTTTGGCAAATTATGCAGGGATTAAATTTTACTCTGAGGCTTGCTTGGTTGCAAACAGTCCTCCATTCAAGTTTCGAACACGTTGATTATCGAGTAACAAGCTTGTTTTTAGCAGCACTTGAAGTTATTAGAAGAGGACTATGGAATTTCTACAGGTAAATGGGTTGAGTCCGGTTCCTTTCACTTCTATCACTATAAATGCACAATTTTCTGAAATGAAGTTTACTCATATGATACATCTCCTTCAACTGATTAAATAAATAAAATTTTTTATTGTTCCAGATTGGAGAATGAGCATCTAAATAATGCTGGCAAGTTTAGAGCAGTGAAGATAGTACCACTTCCTTTTCATGAAGTGGATGAGGAAGACTAATAATGCCAAATTGGCATATTTCGGATTGATGTAGGGGATGCTACCAGACAAATAATTCAAGGTGCAGATTAGTTATTATCCTCATTCAAGTTGATGTAGCATTGCTCAACTTGATTGATTTTTTTTCAGTGGATTGTAGGGACATCATCGTCAATTGTATACACAATTTTTCATTAACTAGAAATAGAAATTAAATGAAAAAAGTGCAATTGCACTAATATCCTAGTACAACCTTGTCATGTACTTTATGTTCTGTTCTTTCCCCACATTGTGTAACATTTGCAACTAGAGAGGGGATAGGGTAAATGACTGTGCTCTCTATGATTGAAGTGCTAAATTATTCCTTAATGACTACCATTTTCTGCATAATTAAGATGGAACCATGACTATGCTCATCTATCTGCACAAATTAGGCTCAACTTTTAGAGCAGTTCATAGGAGATCTAATTAGTGACAGCTACACAAGTATGCTCCCTACTTAATAACAAAAATTAGAAGAAAAAAGGTAGGCTAAACGAATGGGAACAAATATGTAGAATGCAGATTTTGGTAGTGTAGGTCAGATGTAAATAATTAAAATAACTTGTGAAAAAAATATAATTACATTAAAGCAACAAGGGTTAGAAAGGAATAACAACAAAAATGCAGCTCAAAGAGGAGAGCAGGTACAATTTAGTGCACCTTAATTTTAGAAATCATACTCTTGAAAGCATTTTGTGACATAAACTTTGTCACATGTTCTGTTTAGTCCATTTTTCATGGAAATTGTTTCATAACTCCTAAACTCATAATTTCATTTTAACCCAGCGGAGTTGGTTTACTTAGCACTATGATGCACGATCAATGTTGCTTTTGTACTTAAATCTTGATATTTGTGTACTAAATCGGGTGTAACTTGTGTTAGAGAGGCCCAAATCAAGTACTTTAGTGGCATTGGTAAAATAAGATAAAAATCTACAACTTCTATGAAAAACTTATGTAGGAATCGGAATACAAAAGATCATAGGGAACTCTATGATTTTTCACATAGCCATAACATCACAATACGGGATAGCTTGATAGAGACAAGCTATCCCGTTTAATCACAAGGAAGTTAAACAGACTTATATGTCAAGAAATTAAGCATTAGTTAATCTAAAAAATTCCGCTCATCAATTGATTAATCAAACCTTGGTTAGATTGGAATCTTCAACACTAGTTGGAAAATCTAAATATGAGTGTAGTGTCTGGACCGGAAAGTTTAGATTGGAGGAATAAAAGAGACATTTTGTTTTTGGTCAACGAATAAAGCAGATGTTTGAGGAAGCTAAGTTTTGTTTTGGAGGCTAAGCGTTCAAAATTTGCACCTGCGTCGAACAATTTCGGAGCCCAGTGCTGGACCATTACTTTTTGGGCCTTAGACAAAAGAAAAAAATTGGGCCTTTGATCATAAATTAATTACAATATCATAACTTATTATAAATCTATTATTCTTGCCTTTTAAGATTCAACAAGTTTTTTTTTAAGAAAAGGTTTTCATTGCCGGATTCATTCTTTCTAATAAACATAATGAAACTAAGGAAAAATGAAAAAAAAAAAAGTAAAAAGACAACTATAAGGAAGAAAATTAAAAGCAAAATAAAATATGAAATTATAAAATAATTACAGAAAAATAACACCTGATTTAACAGAGCAAAATAATCTTTGAGATCAAACTTGCACAACAACACAAGGATGATTTTCCAGTCTAATGCCAGGCTTCTTGAACAAATGATGCCCTCCAATGGTCTCAGTTAAGCAATGAAGATGAAGTAGATAGAAAGAATATAAGAATGAGACATTGGAGAAGAGATCAAGATAAACGGTGCTTTGAGATAGAGACGTATTTCAAAAATAAATGTAGAGAGTTTTGAGGTAGAGAAGATAAAAAGAACTGTGGATTTTTATGAAGTGCTTAAAGTGTTTATATTTTTGAGAAGAAAATCATTGACGAGTGTTTAAGAAAATTAGGATCATATACCATTCAAAAAAAAAAAAACACTAGGAGCATTTAATGTATGGTCTTCCAATAATTAATTAAATAAAAATTAACCCAATTAGAAATTATCAATACAGTAACAACAGAAAAAAAAGTTTGGGGCCCAAGGCCATGCCTATGTCAAGGGCCGGCATTGTTTGAGCCATGGATTATTCGAGGTTGCTCTTTCTGAATTTTTTTTTTTTAATTAATGTTGTCTACTAGATGGACTTAACGCGAGTATGATTTTTACGAGAAAATAAACACGGATTCTGAAACTCATCTAGTTTCACTGATATTTATGTTCTGCTTAACGCTTCCTGATTCTTGGTTATCTCAGATTTTAACAATTCAAAAACTAAGAACTATACTATAATATATATCAATCTGACTCGAAGTAAATTAATTGGTATACAGTACGGGAAAAAGAAAAACTCATATTCATTAATATTTATGAGAAAATATGACATACAAATAAAAGAACGAAAGAAATAAACAATTTATCTGTATAATTTTTCATTATTCAGTTTCATACATGCGAAATGATTTTATATATTGCAAACCAAACAACTCCTTGGAGTGAGCCCATATTGGTCGTCATATCAGGCTGCTGTAACAGCTGCTGCAGGTCTCAAGCGACAGAAAACAAAATGGAAATACCAAGTACAATACTTGCCCATATCTTTCTCCCTTGCTGATGGTAGGATGATGCACCGTTCTGCGAAACAAAGACAAACATATATAAGATTTGATGAAACTATGAGGGAGTAACTGTCCTAAAAATTTAACTACATAGGTAAAGATTTATGCATGATTTTGTGTTTACGGCACCATTTCATGCAAGAACCTTTTGAGAAGTTTAGAGAATGCAACAGTTTTCTTTTATCTCAGGTTAAAATTTTTTATTTAGAAGAATGAAAGCATGGAAAATTAAAGTTCTAACCACTTGATTTGAGAGACTTTGTTGAGAGATTTTTGCATGATATAAATTTAATACCTCATGTTTAAATACATTCATAATAAAATTAGGTTTCATCAACTTTAATCATGATATACTGACTTGTTTCTCATCTTACCAATTTTGTTGTGAATGTACTTAAATATAAGATGTTGAATATGCACCTAGAGTTTTCAACTTTAATATGATATATTCAATACAGATTGTTCTATGTGCTTCTAAGTTATTAGGTCAAGATATATAATGTTATACAAGAAATTTATTTATATGACTGTTATTTGAAATTGTATTTAATTTTGATATATTTATACCATTCAATCATATATGTCTTTAAAAGTGATTAACTCCTTGTAAAATTATCTTTAAAATTATATGAAAAGTTAGATATAATTGATTAATATTGTAAAATATTTTATACTATATATCAAAATTAATCTACTTGAGATTTAACTGTTCAAAGACATTACCGCATTTGGACTTGGTGCTGGAGAAGGCGTCTCTTCTGAATCCGTAGGAGTAGTATCATCAGCTAGTGGTGCTGGTGGACTCCTCCTAATAATCGTTGGTGCTGGAGCAAGATCAAGAGACGACTGTGAATGATGCCTCTTGTGCTTGTGCTTGTGCCTCCTTCTCCTGTGCCTGTGTGGTGGCGGTTCCGGCACATAATCATCAGGTGAAGGTGCTGGTGTGTATGGTGCCAGTGGCGATGGTGCAGGTGTTGTTGATGGAGAAGGCACAGGTGATGCTATTGGTGCTTTCTTCTTGTGTTTTGGTGCTGGTGCTGGTGCTGTTGGTAATGGTGTTGGTGACACCTTAGGTGGTGGCAACACTGGTGGTGAAGCTGGTGGTGGAAGTGGCTTTGGTGGGGGTGTAACAGGTGGTGGAAGTGGCAATGGTGGTGGTGAAATTGGTGCTTTTTTGGGTGGTCGTGGTGGTGGGATTTTAGGAGCTGGTGCTTTTGGGGGTAATGCTGGTGCAATAGGATCTGGTGGTGGTTGAATTGGAGCAAGTTTTGGAGGTGTAACTATGGGAACTGGTGGTGGTTTAATTGGTGCTGATGCTGGAGGTATTGGTATGGCCTTAGGGGTCACAGGAGCAGATGTTGGAGTTGGAACCTTTGGAGCTGGTAATTTCACTGGGGAAGAAGAGGTTGGGGATGTGGCCTTGGGAATTGGTTGTGGTTGTTTCAATGGGGAAGAAGAGGTTGGGGATGTAGCCTTGGGAATTGGTGAGTTCAAAGGGGAAGAAGTGGCTGGTGATGTGGCCTTGGGAACTGGTTGTGGTTGTTTCAACGGGGAAGAAGAGGTTGGTGATGTGGCCTTGGGAAGTGGTTGTGGCTGTTTCAACGGGGAAGAAGAGGTTGGGGATGTAGCCTTGGGAATTGGTGAGTTCAAAGGGGAAGAAGAGGTTGGTGATGTAGCCTTAGGAAGTGGTGATTTCACAGGAGCTGATGAAGTTGGCAATTTAGAGGGTGAAGCTGTGGTACTTGTGGTTGGTGGTTTGCTAGAAGTTGGAGAGGTTGCTGCTTGTGGTGGTTTCTTTGAAGTAGAAGGGGTTGATGCCACAGTGGGGGGTGTTTTGGCTATTGATGGTGTGCTAGAAGTTGGAGAAGTTGCACTTGGCAATTTTGAGGGTGAAGCTGAACTTGTTGATGGTATTCTAGAAGTTGGCGATGTTGCACTTGGCAATTTGGAGGGTGCAGCTGAATTTGTGTTTGGCAATTTAGAGGGTGCTGCAGCAGAATTTGTGTTTGGTAATTTTGAGGGTGCAGCTGAATTTGTTGCTGGTAATTTGGAGGGTGCATTTGGGGTTGAAATTGGTAACTTTGAAGATGGTGCACCTGATGGTGCTTGGGCATTGGTTGAGGCTAGAGGGTGGTAGCTTAGGCTTGCTAACAATGCCAATGCCCAAAAAATTGTAGCCATTGTGGTTGTAGGACATGGTTTGGTTGGGAGAGTTGGCTTGTTATTTATATGGGCTATGGTTTGTGAATTATGTGATAAGATTTGAAGGTTGAGATGTAGTGTGTAGATGTAGATGACATATGGTGCAAGGGAAGATGTAGCTTTCGTGTGATTTGCTACATTACCACTAAGGAAACAATAAGGAATGTTCACAATGTCTCACCAAAAAAAAAAAACACAAATAAAGGAAGTTCACAGTGGAAAAGACATAGGTACGATTAGCTTCCGCATTAATGTTATTAATTGGTACATAAAATTTTTAGATATTGTTGGGACACATAAAAATTATATATGTATTAATACTCAAAGAATTATATATGATTAATTAGGAATTTTATTCATATATTACCAATGAATTTGTATGTGGAAAATATAATGAATTATGTGTTGATAATAAATTAAAAATTCAGTTATTTTATTGATAAATATGATAAAACACTTCATATTTATTATTAGATACTTTATCAGATCAACAACATTTTTTTTTTAGATACATCAACAATATTTACTAGAAATATAATTGAAATATCTAATTATTTATATATTAACCCTTAAATATCCAAAATAATATCTTAAATATAGGTTTTTTAAAAATAAAAGGAAAAAAAATTCTCTTGGCTTTGCTTGCACCCAATGGTTACTCTGGAATCTTCTGAAAACTCTACCTCTTTGGACAAAATGCCTATTAATTGTTACGTGCATGTTAATGAGAACACAATTTTACCTGTTATATTTACATGTAACCTATATATCAGTATGGGGTCATCTTATTCTGTTATTATCTGATGATCCAATATACCATTGTGATTGATATGTTTTCCCTTCCTCGCAAGTTCTCTCTCTCAGAAGTACCCCACCCCCAACCCAAAGTCTCTCTGGGAGTAATGCAAATAAAGAAAATCAAGTAGGATGTACTAAATCAATAACCATGTACTTTCTTGTCGACATCTCTACTAAAAGGTTCAAGATTCTATATATTTCAATTTGAAAATGAAAGTTTGCAACTATATACTCCAAGTCTGTCCCACCAATTTTATGTTGGCAATTGAAAAATAGATAGGCGAAAAAATTAAATATTTGAGACAATTATTAATTATATTTATATTGTCTTTCAGGTGATAAAATATAATTGATATAACAAGAAAGAGAATAGGCTTTAAGAACCGTTGACTTCCTTTGACAATTATTAAAATGATTTAATATGTAATTATGGTTTTACATCACAATTGTTAATTTTAATTTTTTTAAATACAGTAATTAACGTTTTGTACTTTAAGATGTATTTTTCTTATTTGAGAAGTCGATTCACAACAAATGGTTTCTAAACAATAACTTCTATATTAAACCTTTCAGTGGTATAAATAAATTGATTTATGTGTTTACTATGACAATTGAAAGGTACTTTGGTACTCATGCATTATTGCCCTTCGTCTTTGTTGAAGTAAACCTTGGGATGAATCCTACTTCTTCTTTGTATTAGGGACTTGTATAATTGTATCTCCTTTTATTTTCCGCAATGAAATCCCATTTTTCTATGGTTAAAAAAAGGAAATTTAGATCAAAATACAACTAAGAAGATTGATTACTAAAATCATTAAAATATTCAAAGTTTAAACGGATACATAATTATAATCAAGTATAAGTAATAAAAACTTTACTTATTGAAGAGATAAGTTAATGAATAATTTTTTGGATAATTAAGTTTTAAATAATTAAGAAAACGTGCAAGTGGACAAATTAAAAGGTCAATAGCCTTAACCTTGAAAAGTGTATGAATTAACAACCACAAGTATTAAAAAATAATAATAATAATAATAAACTAAGAAAGCATAGCATTTATAAAGAGTTTTTTTAGGTAATTAAAATTGTAAATAAATAACTAATAATTAAGAATACTAAAATCGTACCAAATGACTTCTATAAAAACCCTAACAATATAGCTGGTGATAATGATAGTGGACGTAAACCCTAAGCAATTATTTACAAAGTCATGGAAATCAATGGAGTCATGATAGTTGAAATCGTGTGTCAAAATCTAAAATCCTATAGTTTTAATTATGATTTTAAAGCTAAAGAACTTGTCAGATGTTAAATGACAAAAGAAATACGGCAAATTATTCCAAAACTCTTTTCAAAAATTAAAATTTTCTACAATCTCAATTTTAGCATAGAACTGTATGTTTTTATATTGGTTAAAACTAATTTTTAGTATCTATACATGTTTTGGATTCTGGTTTTAGTTTCCATACTAAAAAAATTTTGGTTTAGGTCCCTACTAGAATATTGAGTTTGTCCCTACCATTAAAAAATTATTACACATTATTAATTTTTATTGACATGGTTAACAGAAGCTAATACAAGACATAGTGAAACTTGGTTAATATTGTTTTGACTTAAAAAAAAAAAGTAGTTTCAATATTGTTTCGATTATTTTTCTATTTTTTTTAAAAAAGCTCTAATCAAATCTAAAAAAGGCCTAAAAAAATTTATGTCAAAACTACATTAATAATATTATATTTATACCAAATCCTATTACTATATTAACAAAAACTAATATTGCCTAATAATTTTTTAATAATAGGAATTAACTCCTTAATAAAGTATCACCGTAGGAATCTAAACCAATAATTTTTTAATAAAGAAACTAAAATCAAAATATTAGACACATACAAAGATCAAAAATTAGTTTTATTCTTCTATATTTAAAGGATAATTATGCTAACAATGTTGGGGTTTTTTAGATTATGGATCTTAGATTGGATTTGGGCCAGATTAGGGAATGGAAAATGGATCAAAGGCAAGCTATTCTTTTATTTATGATCCAATAAAACTGTATTAAAAAATCCAATGCATGCCAATGATTTTTAAATCAATTATCACCTCCCTTGATCCTTGTGTCAGGGTTGTTAGTGTTGAGTTAGAAATTTAATTGATCTACACATACCCATTCATTCTCCCATCCTAGTTTTACTACGAGCTCTTTAGAACTATTAAAAAAAAAAATCAACTCATCAATCAATTATTCCTTTTGTATAGATACTAAACCATCTTTTTAAGATTATACTATATTTCATTTTAATTTTTCCTTTCTTAACAAAAGATTTATCTGTCTAAAATTTCTCATGTATATTTTTTCTTTCTCTAATAATTTTTATCTCTCTCTCTAAAATTTCTCTTTCTCTCTAAAAGTCAAAGTCCCACATATGGCCAAAGACATTTCTAGCCCCATACAGAGTGGCCACTTCGATTTGATTCTCCATGTCTTGGACACTATGCCTCATCGAGCCTTTGACTCTTACAACAAGGCCTAGGCCTGTTTTGTAAACTATGAGCCCAATTCTAGTATATCACTTAAAAAAATGATTTTTTGACGACCAAAAACCTAATTAACATTTTCAGTTTCTAATCTCACAGCCATATAAAAATATCTAGTCTAAAACCAAAGTGAAAAATCTGATAATTTCACGATATATCTAATAGGTATTTTGTTTTTCTTATGATAAGGGAGTATTTTCTTCTTTTTTTTTCCCCAATAATTATTAATGAAAGAGGCTTAACCCCGGAGGAAGCAAAGTATAGAATAGAAGGGAACAAAATACATCAATAAAAACCAAAGAAGTATCTGATATGCAATATGTTGATACTTCTCTAGATTTTATTGATGTATTTTGTTCCATTCTATTCCGTACTTTGCTTCCCCCCTTGGGGTTAAGCCTCTTTCATTAATAATTATAAAAAAAAAAGGGAGTATTTTTGGATTAGTTAGTTCTTTTTTTTTTTAAAAAAAGTACTCACATAACTTTAAATTAAATATGATAATTAGCTTTTGCGTGCTTTTTCGACTAAAATCAAAGATCCTAGCTAAGTCGAAACTTAAAATAAAACTGGGGAAGCACCTACTTATTAATCATTCAACGAACTCTAACCTATATCTTACCCAACAGCTTATTTGTATTGAACATATATTTATTTATTTATTTATTTTTTGAAGTGAACATGTATTTAATGTTATGGTCTGTAGAAATAATAAAAAATATAGATAACTATCAGTTTCCTTAATTAAAACTATATATTTCTCATGTAGTGAATGCTAATGTCTATAAAAATATTACAAAATATAGACAACTATCAATTTCCTTAATCAAAACAATATAGAATTCATAGCATGGCAAAAAGATGGTACTCTCAAGAATTTACCAATTTAACAAATGAGAATATTTTTTGCTTGAATAAATAAGAATAATTTTTCTTTTACTTTGTTTGTAAAAATATTAGAATTCAGTTATTTAATAATTTTGCATCCTAATAATTTTAGTCTTCATAAGAAAAAATAGTCAAGCATAGCCGCCGAACGCAGAGATAATTTCCGCATAAATATCTGCCCTTGCCTTAGCCTGCTGCATTATTGTCGAACCATATAGATACAGTGTATTTAATTTATTTCATGTGAAAATATTCAATAGAAAAAAGGGTTTTGTTAAAATGCTTGTTTAGGATACAGGATAAGAAATAAAAAAAATTTAAATAAAAATTTAAATCTTTATTACCTTAAATTTTTTTGAAATAACTAATATTTAATTTTTAAGGAATTTAAATGGTTTAATGAAAAAATAGCTATTATTTTTAATCCTTCACATTTATTCTATCAAAAGGGAAAAAAACGTATTGGCATTATGTAATTAGTCAGAGCTACAGCTAATGTAATATTGTGGGACCTGCGATTTATTTGTTTTGGTTGCATTATAAGATATTCTGAGGGAATATCTTATTGAGAAACGACGAACGTAGAAGTGTCTTTTTGTCATTATGGTTTTATGAATTGGGTTTATCCTTTCGGATTCAATTTGCTCATGTTTTTCATAAGACATAGCGAAGGCAATCACAACAAGAACATAAACTACTGGTCCATAAAAAAAAAAAAAAAAATTGACAAAAAAAAGGACACCATAATTATTGGAGTATTAAGGGAATACTCTTCTTTCATGGAGTGAAAAAGATAGAGATGAAAGGGCCTTTAGATTTTTAGAGTCGGATATTTTTAAGATAAATGACAACCTACAACTATGCAAGTCAACACAAACGAAAGCTGTAAAACAATGTTGGATATTTGATTAATGATTAATTGATCTCACGTATGCATTACCAAACCTATTAGAATGTGAGTGAGACAATTGCATCATTTGTAAAACATAGTTGTAGTGGTTAGGTTAGGAAGAGGATTAGATAAGAGATTACATATGAGGTGTTTCAATGTTCAGATTTTGTTCTTACATGAATATTAAGTGATGGGACTAAGACGGCAGACAACTTTATCACGTGGAAATGTTATAGCTCGTTATTTATTATAAGGGGAAAAAATTGAGTTTAATTTTAATGTATTATTAGTAAAAAAAATTTATGTTGTTATTAAATCATATGTTGTTATATGTATGATTTTTAATATAATAAAAATATATACTTGGTACTAATGTAATAATATATAATCAAATGACTATATACTAGTGATATCTCAAAATTAAATTCAATGAAATTAATCGTCGAAGTAAATTTGTTAATCAGTACATTTCTTAAGAGTTGTACTAAAATATTTATATTAAATGGTGCAATAATTAAATTTAACTATTGTACATTAATTTATCAATCAAAATTTGAAAAAGTTACTTATACAAAATCAAAAGATTACTGCAAAGAATTATTTATTTGTATAAATAATGTTTAAAATTTAAAATGATAACGTGATTTTGGTGTGTCTTTTGGTTTTATTAGGAATATTTTACCATAGTATAAAATACATTATCAAATACATTATACTCTTTGCATTGAGTATGACATCTAATTAAGTGGTGATAGATGCGATTGGCATCGATTCTCCAAAAAATGCCCCGCTTTGTCCAATTGGAGAAAATTTCATATTAGTACTTCTCACTTGAAGTTGATGGTTATCAAACTCCGCCCCGGCCCTTCTCAAAACTGTGCTTGGTCAACACTTAATTAAATCCATTTTAGGATGTCCATTGAGTGGTTCATGGAAAGTAATTGACTATGCTAATAATAAAGAAAGAAGCCTTTTTTTATATTCTAAATTTTAATTGAGGGAAACACTTGCCTCAATATAACATTAGGACATATCTCCAAATTTATCAAATATTTTTTTCCCCTAATAGATAAAATGTGATATATATGGCTCAAAACACTCACAATCCATGAGAGGAGCCTACGAAACCAAGAAGACAAAATCAAGACACGATACGTTAGCATCGAATTAGAACAAAAAAAGCACCCAAACCATCATTCATCTGCAAAAGGCAATCGCTTATACCATAACCCCTTAGCATGACCAAAAAATTATAGGGATGGCCAATGCAACTCTAGCAGCAAATATAAGCCCCACCATCAAATTGTTAATCTAGGTAATTATTAAGCACTTTAAGATATATTTACAGATTATTTATCAATAAAGGAAACCTAAGAATCAAACCATACCCAAGTGGTGGTTTATAAACAGAAGAATGATTAGATAAGTTAACCCTATTAAAAGAAGTATTTTATTTTATGTTTTAGGGTGAGTGCTTTGGATTGCTGCATAAGAGCATCACAATTTTCTCGCCATCATCCGGCAAGTGCCATTCCATATATGTTTAACATCGTTATTTCACAATATTCTTAACTCCTCCACTAGGGTTGCAAATAGATATCTATTTTACTCATTGAATTGTGCGAGTGACAAAGGATAATTACTATAGAGAAGATCCTCTCATGTACAAGTTACATGATAATGGTAAATATGTGAAGTGCTATGGTGTCCGTGTTCTCCTTTCTCCCCCTACTCAATGATAACAGGTTTGGGAGAAGTATAGTGGCGGCTGAGGCATAATAAATAAAAGATAGTCTTTGCTTCTGTGGTGCATTAGTGCTATGGTGTCTTTCATGTCTTAGTGTTATGTCTTTTCTTTTACTAGCTTTTTACTTTTGATGTTTTAAGGTTCTGCTCCTTGTACTTTGCTTTCGAGTAGCTTCCTCTGTTTATTGAGGCTACTTGTTCATATTTATACAAAAAAAAAAAATGGTAAATATGGGAACGTGATTAAGTCACCTACGATCCTCTTTATAAATAAAAGCATGTATTTAGTTTCACACATTCGTCAAGTGAAAGGTCGAAGGGGTCGCAATAACGTGCAAGCAAGAATGAGTTTTCCCATAGATCTTGAATTCGAGCTACACTTTTAAGTTTTCATCTTCCTTATTTTTTATTTTTCTTTTCTAGATAATGAGAGTTTAGTAGTGGCAAGAAATAAGGGTTCCAACACACTGTATATATGTGCCCATAAAAATTATGTTCACATCTATTCATAAGTCTTCTATTATGAAGAATTAATTAACATGTAAAATTCTCAACATAAGAATGAATAAAGGTATTAATTTTGTTAATTGGGTTTGACTTAATTGGTTTCGTACTCATGAGAATAAAATTTTATATTACCATCAAATTATATATATGTAACATTATTAAAGAATTTAATAAGTTATCAAAAAATTATTCAACGTTTACTTATATATATACAATCATTAGGTTACAACATGAAAAGTTGAACTTATATCCTTAAGATTATAATTAAGAAGATTAACAATGCATAAAAAGACAATTTTAATAATTAAAAAATTGAATGATCGCCACCAAATCCACATGAATGACATGTTTATATATGCTTGTAACAATTCACTTGGGATAATGGTTCAGGTAATAGTTTGCGTGGAGGAGTTGATCACTTGGCTAGTTGGCTTGGTTAAGAAACACGACGAGCTTCATGTTGAGCTACGTACCAACCACTCTTGAGGTGGCGCTTTCCTAGTGGAATTGGAGATGCTATTGGTTTGAACTGTTTTTCAACAGTCATTTAGTAGGAAAACAAAAAAGCTCAATTATGAACATTCATCATGCTAGGTTTTTTTTTTTTTTTTTGTGGTTCATATAATACTAGGTGTCTAGGTTTGAGTCTATGGAAAAACATGTACCATGGTTTACATGTTTCCTAAGTGAGGCAGTGTATCACATGTTTCTCTGTACAGTTTTTTACCACATTTACCAGTTAATTATTTTTTTTATTCCAACATGTTTCTTATCATACTTTTATCATTTTTTGCTTGTTTGGACAATAATTATGTTTCTCAATAACTTTATAATTCTTTTACATTTATTTACATAATTTTTATTCATTAAAATTTGGAAATTCAAAATTAATCGTAAAGTATAACATGTAGAATTAAAATAAAATTCAAATTTTAAAAGGATAAGTTAATTTAACCAAAGATAAATCAATGCCATCCTATAAAATAAATGAGACTATCTTTGAAAAAAAAACTTATTTTATGGAGCTATGGAATCACCAATTCCACTTGGACAGGAATGATAATTTTTCGATCCATGAAATAAGGCATCGATTGGATTCATGATTCCAAACTCTTTTGACTAACAAACGTAAAAATGCTGAATCCATGGAATAAAGCATGGAATAGAATTACCGCTCCACGTATAAAATTTAACGTTGCTTTCAATTGACATGAATACTTGACTCAATATTTCTTCTAGATATAACAAAACAAAAAAACAAAAAGAATTCACTATACTTTTTCCTATTGTTTTTCTCATGTCTTAATTACTTAATTATATAGGTTTTTTTTTCGGAAATAAAAAAAATTAATTTAAAAAATCCCTTAATCCAAGAATAATTTTACAAATGTTCTAAAATTTGGTTGTTAAAAAAATCGGCCTAGACTAAGTCGATTTGCAAATGTATAGAAATCTGCCCACCCTAGGCCAATTTATGTAATTTAATTCTTGTACAGAAATTGGCTTAAGGTGAGCCGATTTCTATCCATTTGTAAATCAATCCAGCCTAGGCCGATTTTCCCTTAATTATTTCCTGTTACAATCCTTCCCATATTTAGATGGTCGAGATCATTTTCATTTGTTTAGATGAGAGTGTTTTTGAGTGAAAAATGTATAAGAGATCTTTTATACTTATTTATAACAATGGTGAAATCACAAACACAGTAGAGGGAGCAACATTCTGCAGTGAAAATCCAGTTGGTGTGAGTGTTTTTCTTCATCCATCACTCTTTTAGAGTTCAAAATACAATATTGAGGAAGTTAAGACAATTGAATTGGGGGCAAATAACTCAAGTGGTACACAAATTACCCATCGTAGTTAGGGAAGATGTGGTCCATTACACAAGTTTCTTGGTTGAGAATGACGAAGAAGTGAGTCTCATATTCTATTGTCACTGCTCTTAATATCTTGAGATTCACATTATAGAGTTGTTCATCACCCTCGAAACACGAATGTCAACTCTGGAGAATCAGCTTTCCAACCCGCCGTCTGTTAGAATAGACTTTACTGCTAGAGGATCAAATCTTAATCCTATAGCATATCCAACTTTGTTGCTAGTGCCTTTTCCGACTTTTGCTTTATACAGTCCTTTGCAGAATGAAAATGTTCAACATGGAAATACAAAGGATATGAGGGATGGTAGAAACTTCAAACAACCTACAATGCAGATTGTGGAGCCATTTATGGGAGACGGCCCCATTGCGGGTTTGGAAAGTTTTGTCGATCATAGAGACAACGAAGAGGAGCCACTTCAAGTACCATGTGACAGTGATAGTGATTTGGGGATTTGAAATTTTTTTGACACGTTTTGGAAATTTTAGGAACTAATTTAACATATTTTATAATTCAAAGACTTTTTGATATATTTTAGAAATTTCAAGGACTAATTTGAATCTATATAAAATCGTGCCATGTCAGGTGACACATGACACTTAATATGATATGTCAACAGAATAGTGACAGTGGGCTAACAAAGTCGGGGAGAGGGGCTAACGTGACTTATATTTTACAAAGTTAGGGGCTAATTTAATAATTTCGTAAAGTCAAAGACAAAAATGACTCACACCTAAAAAATTTAAAACTAAAGTGAGTATAAATAGAAGGAGCTGGCATGCGAAACAAGGAAAAGATATTAATCAAAGCTTTTCAATAGATGGTAAACAAATGGAGGGACTTAAATGGGCATCCATCAATCTTCTAAATTCAAACATTAACTCTCATATAATATTAATTTCATTAAAATTTTTTTTTTCATATATTCAATCTTATCATTCAGAAGTTTTTTTTTCTTCTTCCTTTTAATAGAAGAAAACAAACTCTTTAGATGGCAAAAAAGAAGAAAAAAAGTTCACTTTACCACCCTCTTAAGTTTTAAGTACGTCAATGACTTTCATTTCTTTCATGAGATTCTCACTCTATCGGTCTATCCTTTTGTAGTGCAGCTTCAATAAGTAGCAAAAGTCCAATATTTCATTATTCTTTGCCTCTCCTCACAACCCAATAAAAACAAAATACACTATTCTTTTCTTCCTTCCTTCCTTCCTTTGCTTTCCCTTCATTCGTTTCTTCCTCCCACTGCCTCTCATTACATGTAACCATAATTATATAGTTTTTATTGAAATATAACATTGATCGTTTTTCAATCAAGTCTAGCGAATCGAATAAATCTAACGAAATCGATTAATATAACTATACGAGAATTGGAAAAAAAGAAAAGGACATTTTTATTGAATTGAAAACATGAGTTAGTGTTTTATAATTTTTAATCTTTCTAGTTTTTATTTTGCTTTATTTTAAATTTAAGACAATAAGTATATCCTTTATCCATTCTTAATCAATGCAAGATTTGCTCACTCACATGAAACAACCAGAAATACCAATCTACTATTATAACACCACTCAAATGAAACAGTCAATTTCTTATTTGATGTGAATATATTCAATTATTTTATATATTCCTATAGTTTCATCCAAAAATTTAAACATATTCTTACAGAGATAATAATTTTGCAATTGGGTTCTTAAATCATTTTCACACATCCAAAAATTTAACATTCTATTGATGGTAAATTAGCCCAAAAACTCAATTAAAAATTGTTATTATTGCAAAGACTTAATTATACAAACTTTTAAATAATAAAGACTAATTTAAAATTGAGTTTTGCTAATTTTCTCCCTCTCATTTTTATGTTGATGAAAGTTAGCAATCTCCACCATATTACGATTAAATAAAAATACCTCTTTGGTATAATTTATCACTTGTCTTATAAAAATAAATTCAAAAAAATTTTCTCTCTCCTCTGTTTTTAATCTATAGTTGACTCATGTTAGAATTAATTCTTCATACAAAAAAAAAAAAGAGATGAGGAGAGAGGAGAGAGAAAAAATTTTTGGATTTATTTTTATCAAAATAAATAAAAAATTATAATAATATTTTTAAAAATAAGTTATTTAATAAATAAAAAATAATATTTCTATTTAATTATAACATGATAGAAATTGTTAAAGCTAACAAAACCCTTTAAAATTTAGATAAAATCATATAAAAAAGTTAATTATAATAATGTTCCAAATATAATTGAAAAAATAAAAAGAAAGAAAGAGAAAAATATGGCACAAGTTAGCAAATAACTAGGCACTCACCAAAAAAGCAAATAACTAGGAACTAGGTCGGAAAAAATCAACTCAAAACAAAAGGTAAAAGGTACAGAAAAAACACTGTTGAGTTAACCTTTGACTCTGTCAGCACACAGCATTAAGTAGCATGCAAGAAACAACGCTTGGCCCCCGCCGTGACGGCGCATCTCATGTCGATGGTCAATACACACACACTCCATCGCTTAAGTTAACTACAATCAAAACTCAAAACAACCAAATTGGCTTCTTCAAATCACATCACATGTCTTACATTTTTAAAACACTCCATTACTTTAATAATTAAACATTGTTATCTCTCTCTCTCTCTAGATTCTCTTTCCTCTCTGCAATTTAAAATAGATATCACAGTCATTTTTGGCTAAAGTAAAGGTAATTCCTTTTTTTTAATTCAACAAGAAAAACAAAATTAGAAAAAAAGAGAAAAGAAACCCATGTTTCATTTTCTGTCCTTTAGTTGCATGTTTTTAGTTTTTGATTTGATACCACATTATTGTCGTTAAAAAAACAAAATCCTTACTCTTTTTTCCCTCCTTAATTGTTCTTGTTCTTCTTCTGTATATTAGTTTGTTTCGGAGTTTCTTGGATAACGAGAAAAAGGAGACAGAGACTACTATTCAGTCACCACCATTGACTAGCTTCATTTCATGAGCTTCTGCACTGTTTGTTTCCTGGGAAAATTATGTGCTACTATTTTTCCCATTTTGTTTCTACCATTTTCATGGTTTTCTTTTTTATTTTTCTCATGGCACTGAGCTTTGTCTTGACAAATAGCCCATCTTGAATTCTTCAAGCTGGTAAAGGGAAATGTGAGATCTGATTATTGAGGTCTTTGTTGAAACTTGAAAGCTAAAAGCTTATTGTTGTTGTTGTTGAGACACCCTTGTTCTTGGTTCTTCTTTGTGGTTCTTCCTAGAATGTTCTATTCCCAAGAATTTCTGGTTGTTTAGGCTCACTGGGGTGTGTCTGTTTCTGGGGTTCTTTGTGTTTTCACTGGAAATTTCACATTCGTCTTCTTGTTGATTACAGTGTTCAGATTGCAGGCCTGGTTCTGCTGTGGTTGGTTGTGTATATCCTTTGTTTTGTCTCTACTCTTAAGCTTTGTTATTATCATCTTTGACCAGGCTTTGCTTTTCTGGTTTTGTGTTTTGAATTCTTTCTCTTCAATATTTTTCTGTCCAAGGTTCCTCTTGTTGTCTCTCTCTCTCTCTCTCAATTATCAGTTTTTTTATTCTATCATTGTTTTTGCCTTGTTATTCATTGCTTATTAAATTACTTGGTTTCTGAGTTCTTTTCTGGTGGGAACCTTTCTGGGGTTTAGTATCTGTTGCTTGCTTTATTTGTTAATTTGTTTTTCTTGGCTTGGTATTTGTGCTAATGGGTTATGGAATTTTGGGTTGTGTGGCATTTTGGGTAAGTTGTTGCGAGTGGCATTTTGTGGCATTTTGCACTTGAAAGTGAGCTCCTTATTAAGCCTTCTGGTTGTTGAGCATGCTTTGAGATTTGGGATTGGGGCAAGTTACCATTTTGGCTGCTAATTTTGGCAGTGATACTTGGGGAGTTACTCCTTGGAGGAGCAATTGTTTCATCTTAGAGGGTCTTTCTGCCTCTTGATATTGGGTAGTTTCTCTTTCGACAATGAGGAGTGGCCGGAAAAGGAAGCTGCGTTGGAGCAAGATCTACTCATTCACATGTTGTAAAGCTTCTTTCAAGGGAGATTATTCTCAGATTGGGGGAAGAGGTTATTCAAGGGTGGTCTTGTGCAATGAGCCAGATAACTTTGAGGCCACGATTAGGAATTATGCAGATAATTCTGTCAGGTCGACAAAATATACTCCTGCCAATTTCGTTCCCAAATCACTGTTTGAGCAGTTTAGGAGGGTGGCTAACTTCTATTTTTTGGTCACTGGCATATTAGCCTTCACAGAACTTGTTCCATATATTGCTGCCAGTGCTATCTTTCCTCTGATTATTGTTACTGGGGCAACTATGTTTAAAGAAGGTATTGAAGACTGGCGTCGGAAAAAGCAGGTATCTTATTCTGCCTACTGGTTTATCCTGTTGTGAAATTTCATATTATAAAGGCAATTTTTTTGAATCATTTTGCACTATACCCTGCAGAACAAGTGGGTAGATTCAAAGTGAACCATACTATTGTGTTTACATTTAAATTTTCTTGTAACTCAGAGTGTCTGTAAAATCTGTTGGAGATGAACAATCTAATAGGTTGAATAATATCTGTAATTATTTAAAAAATTGTGTTATATTTACAAGGTTATGGAAGTGCTTTATTGTAAGAATGAAAGGATTCTCTTTGACGGTAGCTTTATTGAAATTGTGAATAGAAAGGCCAGGGCATTTCAACTTTCATGGCTAATTACAGGCAACTTCTTCATGATTCTTCCTTTTCTGCTTTTATTCTTGGTAATTGTTAGAACTGGAATCAGAAACTAGTGTTTATTTAAGAATTACAAGGTACAGAGGAAATTCCAGAGTCTGATAACTCTCCCAATGACTCACTAACAATTGATCAAAAGACACTAAATAATCCTCTCTTCCTTTTATTTGTAGCCAACTCACCTAGCTAACTCTTAACTAATGGGTCCTAACAGTAATATTTGGAAAGGATGAAGTGCAGTTACTAAGTTGTTTATTCATAGGATTACAGTAAAGTATCTGAATCCTCTAACAGCAGGATGCACTTTAGAGAGTAAACTGCAAGTTGTAATCCCTCATTAAAAAAATCAAGCGTGTGTTCTAAATCCATAGTTGGTATCCGTTTTCTTGTATGTTCAGAAACCAAAATGACGTCTATGTATTCTTTCTTTCTTTCTTTTTCTTTTGTTGTTGAATTCTGCTAAAGTGTTTCTAGCATTCAAAGTTTTGTACAATTATTTTCCCCATGTTTCCTTTCTATTATAATATCTGCATGAAATTAAAGTAATAGACCAAAGTTCTAAATCAATCCTAGTGTAGCTCTGTATATTTGGTGACCAAGAAGGGGAATAAAAGAAAGACAAAGGTTGGTTTTTATCGGTAGGTAACATGTCAGGGTATATAATTTTTCTAGTGGTATACTTTTGCAGGATATTGAGATGAACAATAGAAGAGTTAAAGTGCATAAAGGTGATGGCATTTTCGAATCTACTGAATGGAAGAATCTGAGGGTGGGGGATATAGTGAAGGTAAAGAAGGATGAGTTCTTCCCTGCAGACCTCCTATTGCTTTCAACCTGGTATGAGGATGCAGTTTGCTATGTTGAGACCATGAACTTGGATGGGGAAACAAATTTAAAGTTAAAACAAGGGTTAGAGGTAACTTCTTCCTTACGTGAGGATCTAAACTTCCAAAAGTTTAGAGCTACTGTCAAATGTGAAGACCCAAATGCAAATTTGTACTCCTTTGTCGGGAGCATGGAGTTTGAAGGCCAAAAGTATCCCCTTTCTCCTCAGCAACTTCTTCTTCGAGACTCCAAACTTCGTAATACAGACTACATTTTTGGAGCTGTCATCTTCACTGGTCATGACACTAAGGTTATTCAAAATTCTACCGACCCTCCTTCAAAAAGAAGCAGAATTGAGAAGAAGATGGATAGGATCATCTACTTCTTGTTTTGTATCTTGTTTCTAATGGCATTTGTTGGATCTATTTTCTTTGGCATTTTAACTAAAGATGACTTGCAAAATGGGTTGATGAAAAGATGGTATCTAAGACCTGATGATTCTACAGTTTTCTTCGATCCGAAAAGATCAGCTGCTGCTGCTATATTTCATTGTTTGACAGCCTTAATGTTATATGGCTTCTTTATTCCGATATCCCTGTATGTGTCAATAGAAATTGTCAAAGTTCTTCAGAGCATTTTCGTCAATCAAGATATCCATATGTACTATGAGGAAGCAGACAAACCAGCACATGCCCGTACTTCAAACTTGAATGAAGAACTTGGCCAAGTTGACACAATACTTTCTGACAAAACTGGAACTCTGACCTGCAACGCAATGGAGTTTGTCAAATGTTCTGTTGCTGGGGTTGCCTATGGCCGTGGTGTTACAGAGGTTGAGAAGGCTATGGGAAGGAAAAAAGGCCATGTTATTGGGTCAGAAGCGGATGATATCAAGGAATCTCCTAATAGAAAAGCACCCATTAAAGGTTTTAACTTTACTGATGAAAGGATAATGAATGGAAATTGGGTTAATGAACCTCATGCAGATGTTATCCAGAAATTCTTTCGCCTATTGGCAGTCTGTCATACAGCCATACCAGAAGTGGATGAAGACACAGGAAATGTCTCATATGAGGCTGAATCCCCAGATGAGGCAGCATTTGTGATTGCAGCAAGAGAAATTGGTTTTGAATTTTATAAAAGGACTCAGACTAGTTTATTAATGTTTGAGTTGGATCCAGTTTCTGGCAAGGAAGTTGAAAGGTCAGTCCCCCCGCCTCCCCCCTTCTAAAAAAAAAAAGAAAATTGTTTTGTCTCTTTAGTAACTTGAGAATTTGACTGCTATGTTTTTTCATTTCCTATGAACACGGAAAGATTTAGGATGGATTTTCTTTGAGTTGCTCATGCAAATTTATAATTACTAATTGTCTGACAACAACCATTAATTTTCATCAAACATAGCTCAAAGTAGCAACTTTTACATTTTGAGGTTGGTCTATTCAATGAATACACAGGGATTTCAAGATGGATATTGATATTTTTGGTCCTAAAGTGATGACTAACTAGACTATAGCTGCTCATGGATTAGGTGATTTTGTACCTTTGTATTACACATGTTGTTCCCAATCTTGTATTGTTTTCAAATATCTAAAGTGGAAAAAAATTGGTTATCATGTTGTCCAAATCATCTTTTCTTTTTCTGCATAACTTTTTTTACTAATTAATTATGCTATTTGGAATTTATTATTCCGCTTCATTCATGATAACTAGTGCTTATACTTCTAAAATGCAATATACCAATTTAGTTATTGTTTATGGCTACTTTGTTTTGGTATTTACTTTTGTCATGTTAATGGAGCAGATTTACATTAACTAGTTTCATTATACAGGGTGTACAAGCTTCTCAATGTTTTGGAATTCAATAGCTCTAGGAAGAGAATGTCAGTCATAGTGGAAGATGAAGCAGGAAAAATTTTGCTATTCTGCAAAGGCGCTGACAGGTTTGTGATAAACTGATCCGTAACCTTAAATGATTTTGGAGTGCTTACCTTTATGTTTTGCCTTATTGACTTGCCTTTAGTGATATTTTCATGCAGTGTCATGTTTGAAAGGCTAGCCAAGAATGGGAGGGAGTTTGAAGAGAAGACCATGGAGCATGTGCATGATTATTCTGATGCAGGTCTAAGGACCCTTATATTGGCCTATCGCGAACTTGATGTAGAAGAATACAAGAAGTTTCATAATAAATTCTCGGAGGCTAAGAATTTAGTTAGTGCAGATCAGGAAATATTGATTGAGGAAGTATCAAACGAGATTGAGAGGAATCTAATCCTTCTCGGTGCCACTGCTGTCGAGGACAAACTCCAAAATGGGGTTAGTTTGGATACAAATACATGTTTTACTTATGAGGATCTTTTAATTGGAGCAGGACTTCAAATGATGCCTCTCATGTTGTTTTTCTAGGTTCCTGATTGCATTGACAAGCTTGCCCAAGCAGGAATTAAGATTTGGGTTTTGACTGGGGATAAAATGGAGACTGCAATCAATATTGGGTATCATATGCTGCGTATGCCTTTTTAACTTGGGCTTTATCACAATAATTACTTTTCAAGAGATCTGAAATAAAAATTCAATTGCAGTTTTGCTTGTAGTTTGCTTAGAGAAGGAATGAAGCAGATTATAATTCATTTGGATACTCCAGAAATTCAAGCACTGGAGAAGGAAGGGGACAAGTTTGCTATTGTCAAGGTAAAATAATCCCTTAATCTAATTTTTATATACCATGATGTTGCTGGCATATTGAGTATAATATGTAGTTTTAAGTCGGTTCTGTTCAGCACTGCAATTTTCCAAAAGATTCTCTTACAGGTAGTTGACATGCTGGCTTAATCTGCTTTATATTGCTAACAATATATTCCGGTTTTCCATTAGAACAGCTTGAGAAGCAATATTCCGAATTCCAGTAACTGCAGTTGCATGGTGTTATACTTTTCTGTTTCGAAAGATGCATGATTGACAATGCATGCTTGTATACTGAGTTGCAAACCTCTTTGTTGCAATAAATTTCTGTTATTCCGTTTCTTTACATTTGTTTTTTCACATTAAAACTTATCTTTGCCTCTAGTGGAACTTTTGAAGTGTGATTGCTTCATCGGAAAGTGTCTTAGAGATACTGCAGAGTTGGAAATTTGTATCCTGATATTTTTATGCTGATTCATCTTTTAGGCATCAAGGCAAAGTGTCCTCCAACAGATATCTGAAGGTGCTGCACAGCTTACAGCATACAGAGGAAGCTCTCAGCGGGCATTTGCTTTGATCATCGATGGAAAATCACTCGTCTATGCTCTAGAGGATAATATGAAGAACATGTTTCTGGAGCTTGCAATTCATTGTGCATCTGTTATCTGCTGTCGGTCATCGCCAAAGCAGAAGGCACTGGTATTTGCCTATCTATCTTTTGTTTCAATTCTGTTAATTCTGATAATAATACTAGTTCCATTCTAGAAATAATTTCTATCATTACTCTCAAAGGTTACTATATTGGTCAAATCTGGAACTGGGAAAACAACATTAGCTATTGGTGATGGAGCTAATGATGTGGGAATGCTTCAAGAAGCAGATATAGGGGTTGGAATTAGTGGTGTTGAAGGAATGCAGGTACTGAAAGAATTCACAACTTTTTTTTTTTTTTTTTTTGAGTTTTACTTCCATATCTTGTATTCTTGCAACACTTTCTTCATTGTCCTTCCCATCTGCCAGGCTGTTATGTCTAGTGATATTGCAATTGCACAATTCCGATATCTGGAACGATTACTTCTTGTGCATGGACATTGGTGTTACCGGAGGATCTCATCCATGGTATTGCCATGCTAATATTTGGATCTCAACATTCTAGAGATAGATTCTAAGGCTTACAGGAAACTTCTGTCTGGTATTTATGTTAATTTGTTCATTGTTCTGGCAGATATGCTATTTTTTCTACAAGAATGTCGCATTTGGTTTCACTTTATTCTTATATGAGGTGTATGCATCATTCTCTGGACAACCTGCATACAATGACTGGTTTTTGTCTCTCTATAATGTCTTCTTTTCATCACTTCCTGTGATTGCTCTTGGAGTATTTGACCAGGACGTATCTGCTCGGTACTGCCTGAAGGTACTCACCATCTAATATTTGGCTGTCTTTGTAGTAATTGGTTATAAAATTAAAATTCACTATTGTACTATCATGAAATAGCTTGATGGTTGATGGAAGGACAGAGAGAACCCACCAAAAAGAAAAACTGAACAAGGAAAACTAATAAAATCCTGCACTAATACCAATGAATGTGACCAATTAATATGTACTAGATTTAATTGAACTTGATTTGGTTGTTGTTGGTCTCAATTCAAGAGTAGCAGCATTATTTGAACACAGCATAAATTTCCCTTGGTTGTATATGGATGAAAGTACAATAAGCATTGAATTGATTTACCTGAGGTTCCTTGTTTTCTTCGCTGATATAATTCCTTGTTAATGATGATGGCAGTTTCCTTTGTTACATCAAGAAGGAGTACAGAATGTCCTCTTTAGCTGGCGCCGAATTCTCAGCTGGATGCTTAATGGATTCATTAGTGCCATAATAATCTTCTTCTTCTGCACAAAAGCCATGGAACTTCAGGCCTTTGATGAAGAAGGAAGAACTGCTGGGAGGGATATACTGGGAGCAACGATGTATACTTGCGTCATTTGGGTTGTGAACTTGCAGATGGCACTAGCTATAAGTTACTTCACCATGATCCAACATATTTTCATCTGGGGTTCCATTGCTTTCTGGTATATTTTTCTGCTGGCATATGGAGCAATGCCCCCAAATTTGTCTACAAATGCGTACAAAGTCTTCATTGAGACTCTTGCTCCTTCCCCTATGTATTGGCTTGTCACATTCTTTGTGGTGATCTCAACACTTATACCATACTTCTCATACTCAGCAATTCAGATGAGGTTCTTTCCCATGTATCATGAAACGGTACAATGGATAAGGTATAAGGGGAAGACAAAGGATCCTGAATACTGCAACATGGTGCAGCAGAGATCATTGCGGCCAACGACTGTTGGTTCAACAGCGCGCTTAGCAGCTATGACTAACCACACGCGAGACAGAACTATTAACCATAGATAATATATAGTATTCCGGTTTTTAACTTTCAAAGCATGTAGTTTTGTATAGCTTTCTCAAAATATATTCATTCCTTGCACATAGTTATGGAACTGCTTCTACTGGCACCTCTCAACCAGAAAAGCATGTTGCTTAGGTCCACTTCCATGGTGATGGTATAGTGCACAAAACCAACATTTGGGTGTCATGTTGGGTAGAAGAATAAAACTGTATATCTGTTTTTGGCCATTTGAGGGTGAATAGGGTTCATTTACACTTCTTTCTGTATCACATATAGTAGCATTTACTGTACAGAGAAGCAAGATTAATTCTTTGTAGGATAGGGTGGAAGTTGCTTCCTATTGTAGAAATATGAACGGAATTCCCCTATTCTTGAGTAGTTCTTTTTGGTTTAATCATCTTATAAATCTTTGCACTACTCCTCTATTTGTCTTGTACATTTATTTATTTTTATTTTGGTTCTAATTGAGAACTAAAATAAACTAATGTTACTCAGTCACCCCTGTTGTAGTAGTTCTAGGCCCAAATTAGAGGATTTTTGGATGACCTTAATGTGCAGAATGGCATCGGCTGTAGCTTGATCCACTGAATTTGTCATAATAAACAAGGAATGTTACTAGGTAAGAAACCTGAAGGAAAAAAATTGCATATTTCTCTCTTTTTGTACTATCTGTTTAATTTAAGAAAGTGTGTGTGTATATATTTATTTACTTATTTATAAACATGTTCTTTTCTAAGCCTCTTAACTAAATTATCTAAGCACGCGGTTAGAATTAGAAACAACCCTTAAAAAAGAAGGGTTACAAAAGAAATTAAATTATCTCTTCTCCTCAAGGCCCCATTGCGACGAAAAGTACTCCCTCATTGTCGGCATCTCATCCTCATATTGTAAGTCAATTATTGATTATTTATGAGTTTCATCCAACGGTTTAGGTGTGCAAGAAAAATCTCAAGGTTCCAGCAAGTGGAAAGAAAAGTACGCGTTTCACAAAAACGTCGGCTTCATTTTTTCTTTAGAAATTTTTATATGCTACTAGTCGAATAAAAAAGTAATATTTTATTACATTTATAGATTAACCACTTAACTATTACATAAAAATAAAATAAAATCCATAAAACTAAAATATTGAAATATAAATAGAATAGAGTATAACCTTTTTTTTACTATTACCATAACAATAAGTCAACATCTACATTCACAAAAACGGATTACATTACATAATCACAAGTTACATTTACCAAATAGTTAATAAATCTTGCAATTCAAAGGTAAAAAAAAAAAATTAGTTTTGTTTTCAATCCCCTTTGTGCTTCGACAAAGAAATTAAAGTTTTAAAAAAATAAAATCAAACCCCAATGATCTCCATGAAGCTTGATATATTGGTCTATGAACTATGCTACCTGAATACCCAGAAAATCAGCAGCAGATCTGGCTAAGATGGTAACAAACTCTTCAAAGCTAATAACACCATCGCCATTGCTATCAGCTTGTGCCATCATGTTGGCGAGCTCGCGGTACGTGAGAGGGTGGCCCATCTTGGCCATGGAGCCGACGAGCTCCGCGGCGGTGATGAAACCGTTACCGTCGCGATCAAACATGCGAAACACGTCCAACAGTTGTTGTTGGTTCATGAAGATGTTGTTGTTGGAATCATAGTTGTTGTTGTTATGATCATGATCAGGTATTAGGGCATGCACTAGCTCATCAAACTCCACGTAACCATTGTTGTTCTTGTCCATCTTGGAGAGTAGGGCATGGAGTTCATCGCCCGAGGGCTTGACGCCGAGGGATCGGAGGAGGGCGGCGAGCTCTAGGAGGGTGAGGCTGCCGTCGGAGTCCATGTCGAAGCGGTTGAATATGTCCTTGAGCTGTTTTACTTGATCGGTTTGGTGCATTGATGATGACATGTTGTGGTGAAGGTGAAGGTGAAGGTGAAGATGAAGGAGGAGGATATAGAGGGATATGGTGGTTTTGTGATTTGGTTTTTTGAATAGTGTGGGGTTTAATAATTTTGTTTCTTTTGTTTGGTGGATTGTGATTTGTGAAGTTGCTTTATTTGATGATGTTTGATTTGGTGTAATGAGGTGGGGCTATGATATTTGATATATCGCACATAGAAGTTGGAATGATTCAAAGCGCGTAGCCGGTTAAAAGCACAAAACGTTGTGAAACTTTATTTGGGGTAACGTATAATGACTTTAAAGAATGGATTGGTAACTCAAATTTATATATTTTGAGAAGTGCTATCTACTACGAATAGCGTTTATACGAAAAGGCAGGAAAAGAAAATTAATTAATAATAGAAATCAAGTTTTTGTGAGAAAAAAACCGGAGGAGAGAGAAGGGAAGGAGAAATAGGAACCCACTTACACTATTTGTCAAATTTGTACTAAAATTAATTCGTACTAAGTAATATTTCTCTTATTTTTTATGATACTAATTAAACATTATATTTAGACAAATTTAATATCATATTAATTGAGGTGGTTTGATATTTATTTTTTTGAAGCGAGGTCTTAAATTTGAGTATTATTGATAATTTAAAACAAAAAATATTTAGACACAGTTGTAATAAAATTGAACTCCAGTTACTTTCATGGGTCCATTTTACATTCATGGTATATTCAGTTACTTTTATATGCCATTAAGTTTGTTATAATTATATATCTAAATACAATAGGTTACACGAGGTTTAATCGTAAAATACTCACAAATTATCAAACAAAATAAAGGGAGTCTCTTTAAAATATAATTTTTTAGCCGGTTCACTAGTTTTACTTTTTAATAGTGAAAGATACTTATCATTTTAACAAAAGTCTATATTAACATAAAGATTTCAAATCACATTAGAGTGAGAATTTGAGGAAAAAAATATTTTTGTAAATAAAAAAATTGAGGGACTTTTTTAAAAAAATGAAGAGAAAATATATTTATAGCAATAAAAATAAGAAAAAAATTTGAAAAAAGATTAAATTTTTTTAGAGAAATATTTTAAAGGAGGAAAAATATTTTTGAGAAAGGAAATATTATTTAAATTTGATAAATATACAACTTTTAAAATATCTTTATTTTAAATTATTATGAAATATATTAATTAATTATATTTAATTATTTTAATAAAGATTAAAATTACAAAAAATACATTATAAATACTCCATTTTGTTTCTTTTATCAATTTTATAAACACATGAAAAAGGTGAGGTGAGACCATCGAAAGCCTCTCCTCCACTTATATTTCGTTTCCCATTAATGACTTTTTTTCCTTTTCCCTTACAACTTGTAAAAGCTCCTTAAAGCTCTGCCAATATATATATATATACCATACCTTGTTTAAGAAAAATAAATACTAAATTACTTAAATTAATTTAAAATATAATTTATGCCAGTGTAAAATTTATGAATTTATATTTATTTTATAAGCATTAGGGCAAAAGCCCAAGAATAAAACAATGAAGGTAAGCTACAAACCTAGGCAAGGAGTGGGCTTATATTTTTGTCGATATAATTTTAATTTGATATTTAAGATATACAAGGACAGGCAAAAAAGAAAAAGGGGGGCTGATGTGAACATATGTGCATATATAATTGACATTTTAAAAAATAAAAACATTTTATATTATCTGTAATTTTTTATATTACTCTAAAAATTACAAATATAACCAAATCTATTATCTATTACTGTATATAAAACGGATTCAGCAGAATAACTGTTTTTTGTGTCTTTTCACTCTATTGAAATCTTTATCCATATATATATATATATATATATATATATATATATATATATAGGCATATTATATGAGAGAGGTGATTTATTATGAGAGTGAGAGAAGTAAATTTGATTCGTATAACTATATATGAATAGTCAAGATTTAAAATTATTTAAAAATTATATGATCATTTAAAAAAATTACATGAATTTAAGTTTTAATTTTGACTATTGATATAAGATCCAATTGTCAAAATTTATTTTTCTCATTCTCACAATTAATTACCCCTCGCACTTAATTCTCTCTCTCTCTCTCTCTCTCTCTCTCTCTCTATATATATATATATATATATATATATATGAAAAAAATAGACATATAAGCTGTAAAAAAACATAAATATAGAACCGCACCCATGTCTATCCATTTGTATTAAAAAAAAAAAAAACCCATGTCCATCCCCGGCTTTTTCTTTCTTCTGTCATCACATGCCCCTTCACACTTGCAAGTATTCCTGGAAGGGTAATCGCTCCTCTCTTTAACTGTATGAAAAAATGTTTGGTTTCTTTTTTGGAACCGAAAAAAATTATTTATAATTTTTATATATTATAATAGTTTAAAATAATCTTATATTATTATTAAAATTAAAAAATATTAATATAGTATATTTCTATTAAAAATTAAATAATTTTATATTATCAATACATAAAAATTAATTTCTAAATATATCAATATTTAAAAATTTATAAAAATATATACCAATCAAGCTGCTAGTATATCATAATGATCGTTTTGTGAGAATTATAATATTTAAATTGTTGAAATGAGTTTTGCTTTTATAGTAAGCTAACTCACTTCGAACCGGATTAATTAGAGCCTAATTATTAATAGTTTGGACCAAAAAAAAAAGTTGAAACAGGGGAGGAATATTTCTGAATTTTTGAAAATGTATATTAGTCGGGCGCGATGCAAGGTTACGTGGGTTTATCTTAAACCCAAGCCTACACCTACCTGCATCAAATTTTCACCCTATCCTACCTGCCCTATTACTTAATTGTACACCAAGATTTTCGCTATAATCGAGCATTATTTACCCACCCTAACCTCTGTTATACAATACAAGCATTCCTTGCAACGTAGCCTGTTCAAGCTACAGGCCACTTTGTCAAGAGTTCATTTCTCAATTGGAGTTTAAAGTCATTAACCTTCAAACTTTAAGATCAAGATCCTTTGATAGGCTTTAAAAAAAAAAAAATAGCTTTTCGGGTTAGCAACAATCTTGTACTTGTTTTGTAGGTATTCATTGTATTTGTCATTTTCTGATTGTCCAATTTTATGTATCAATGAGTTATAGCTCGAGTGACATCTTCCATAACCATGGGGAAATAGGTTAGGTTAGGCTAAGTTTTTATTTAAATAGGCTTGATTTGTATTCCTAAAATGTAGTTTGAATTTGGATTTATTACCTGACATAGGCCTTTTTAAGGGCTGTAATTAATATTTTTAAAAGTCTTACATGATTCAAAAACCTATTTAAAGGCATAATAAAATTTTTAAATAGAATAAAAAACCTAATTTTAAATAGATCAAAAGCTTCTAAATATTCCATAAAAAATATTTTTAAATAAGTCAAAAAGCTCTATAAATAAATCAAAATATATTTCTAAATAGATCAAAATATTTTTATTATCATTAAATTTTTTAAATAATAATAATAATAATAATAATAATAATAATAATATAGCATAAATATATCAGCCTATTAGGTCCAATAGACATTTTGATAGCCTATAGTCTGGCATTTTTTGTTGAAAAGATATTTTGAAAAGTCTTGGTCTAAGTTATTTATTAAATAAGCCAATCTTAATATAGACTAGGATGAAGGCATCTAATGAGTAGCCTATCCTAATTTCATCTTGACCCCTAATTCTTGTGTCAGAAAATTGTTAGCATTGGATCAGGAATTCAATTCCTCATATATTCATTTCCTTTTTCCTAACTCTACTAAAAGCTCCTTAAAATAAAAAAGAGAAACCCACCGCACTTTATTGGGATAATGAAAGATTCAAACATTTCCAATTTTTTAGGACAACCTTCTTGGTTAACTTTCTCAACCTGTGTTAATCATTAGTCTTCTCAATTTTTCAAGATATTCACTTTGATGATTTTCTTGGAGTTGCAAGACTATTGTCCTATGATGATTTCGGCTTCTACTTGATTGATAACAATTTTATGAGAAATCTCTCCTTTAATTATTGTTCATCTTAAACTTTCTGAAGACTTAATCCTTGAGTGAACTTTCTCATAATGGCAAGTATCCTTCTCACATTTTCCTCAAAATTTATCATGTACTTCTTTAACTTTTTCATTTGATCCACCCGCTTTCTCTTGTTGTCTTGCATATTTCTCACGAAGTAAAGAATCTTTCTCACGTGATCTATGAGCTTTCTGATGAAATCTTCAAACTTGTTTAGAGCAAATATTTTTATGTGGTTAATTATTAAAATAAATATGAAATTATTCAAATTATTATTTATGTGAGGATAAAAGAATACTATTATTGTGTTCACATTATGAGATAATCAATAATCAAATTTGAACAAAAAAATGAAAAGAATTTAATGAATTTCAAATACTATTATTGAGACGAATTATTTGGAATTCAGTGAATTCCAAATACTAGTTGTTCATACCAAAAAATAAATCATCAATAGCTTTTAAACATTTTCCCAAACATGCCGATATTTAGATTTAAAAAACAGCTAAATTGCAAAAGACAAAGAAAAGGTAATACATAAAAGGGTTTTGCTAATAAATACGCTAATGACACTCGTTAAAATTTTAAAAGTGAAAAATTTTGAGGTATTTATGCATTGAATGCGTTAAAAACTTAAAAATTTTATTTATTCAAGTAAAACTATTCACTATTGAAATGAAACCTTGCAAAACCCTATATAAAATGATGCAGCAAAACCTAACATGCAATAAAAGAAAACTTTTCTTTTTGCTAAACCTTCATCGGCAATTGAGATTTTCCCGTGCTTGGCCGAAATTAACATATGCTTTTTCATGTGGTCTTGCACATTTCTCTCCTCACGAACTAAAGCAACTTTCTCATGTGATATATGAGCCTTCTCATCAAGCCTTCAACCTTGTTTAGAGAGAATGTTTTAATGTAGCAAATTACTAAAGTAAGTATGAAATTATTTAAATTGTTATTTTTTTGAGGGTAAAACAATACTATTGTGTTCGCATTAATTGTGAGATATCAACAATCAAAATTTTAAAAATAAAATTCAAAAGAAAGCTTTAGATGAGAAAATGCCGTTTTATTTGCATCACAAATCATCAATAGCTTTTAAATTATTTTCCCAAACATGTCGATATTTAGTTACAAATACAACTGAATTTCAAAGGGAAAAAAAAAAGGAAAAGAAAAAAGGTATTATATAAAATGATGTAGCAAAACCGAACATGCAGTAAATCCGTCATGACTTACCGTAGTTTTAATCAATTTCTTTTTCAACTGTTAACAAAATCAAAATAATAATTTGGTATGTCTTAACATTTAGCTTCTCTGAGTACAAACTTTCTTTTCCGGGTGTAAACAGGTACATCTAGTTAGTTTTGTACGAGCTTAAAGAAAATATAAAAATACAAAAATAGTTTAAAGAAAAAGGGATTTCTAAACAATTAACCTTGAGACCACAATTCAAAGCAGCTAATTAGAACCATAAATATGGCGATTTTATGCACAGCCTAAGGAACCAACCAATTCAATTATTTGATATCTTGCAAAACTATCATCATTATTATGATGATCATTGGTGACAATTGTAGGAACACCCCAAGGCCCCTTCCTACCCCAAAAGCTTCCAAATGCTAACTCTCCCTTTTCATAAAATTCCTCCATCATCTTTTCAACTTCATCCATACATGACCCACAATTTTGTCCGGGGCCATCTCTTAGTGCCATCATCATCTCTGCCTCAAGCCTAATAGATTGCTCATGAATTCTCACAAGCACATCTTTATAAGACCCCATTTCTCTATGCACCGATCTATCATTTCTCTTCCTTCTACAAAACTTTCTCTTAACGTATCTTCTTGTTTTCCTCACCAACTTGCATGGAAGCTTGAGCAACACAAACACAAGAATTTGCAACATCAAGCACTGGCAGCAACAACATGATATGACTACACAATCGGCACCAAGCATGTTCCAATCTTCCATGGTTGTGAAAAGAGATCAAGAAGGAAGAAATATTGGTGTTGAAGGATTTGATTAAAAGAAGGCATGCCTGTTTAAAGAAGAGGTTCCTTCTCCCCCTATTGAGGTCTTAGTGGGGAAGAAGCAAGAACAATGATAATATGATGAGGGAAAGCTAAGATAATATTGGTGAATAGTGACGGCTATGATTCATGCCTTAAAAATATTTAATTGCAGCCTAGACGCAACCCGTGGCTTGGGTACAAGGGTTATCAACTTATCATGATGTGTGATAGAATATTAAAAGGCAAGAAAACAATCACACCAAGGTACGTATAAATAAATAATGATTTGGTGAATGCTTACACATTCGCCACCCAGTATTTCTGTGAAAGCTTGTTGACGTGGTACTTACGCTTAATGGAAGATTTATCTCTCTGTACACGAGTTTTTTTTTTTTTTTTAGTTAAAACAATCTTAAATTATGTTATGTGTATATATTTTTTTGGATATTGTATCAATTTATATTTTATTTATTATTAGATGAGATGTGAGTCAACATGATATCCCTCACAAAATATATATACATAACAATTTTCAGCAATCTTTATTATAATCACTTTATTTGGTATTAAATATGTGCAAAATTGTACAATTTACAATAAAAATATTCCTTTATATATATATATATATATATATATATATATATATATATGATACTTTCAAAATGATGAGTATAAAAATCAACTATTTTTATTAATATAGTAATACATAATAAATAATGGTATATAATTATTTTATATTAACTATATATCAAAATTAGTTTGAAATACTAATCTCTAAAGGTATATATTTAAATATATGAACCATTAAATAGAATATTTAAAAGATAATCTAATAGACACCGACTATACTTAATAATTTCTCCTTTCGACATTAGCACATTTGGATGTAACTTAAAAAACGTTACGTTCTGTAAGACAGAAACAGCAGCGATATATAAATATTTCAGGGCAGTGTCAAAAGAGTAGTTTAAGATTCCGCCTTTGCTCACTACTTTCCTTTTCCTTCTCCTCTTCTCTTGCCTTTAAATATAAATAAAACCGATAGAAAATAACATAAACCACCCTATAGTTTATCGTAAACCACTTTATACTTTTGTGTATAAGTGTAAGCAATATGTTCTATTATATATTTTTCACTTGCAATGCCTATGCTCCTTTTCTTCTAGCCAGTCACCAATGAGGAACCTGGCTCTGTCACTACCGACGTTAGACTTGTATGTTGTCAAAAGTATATTTTAAATAGAACTAAGTAATCACATTATCCTCTGTTTTGTTTTTGGGAAATTTGTTATCCTGATTTGTTGTATGAATGGTGAATTTGTTTATGAGAAGATTTAGGAACTCACGTGTTAATAATTGTAGATTCTTATTATATTATTGGTGAATCTGATGTAAGAATTTCGCTATTACTTTGCCACATCAATCACATGTATCATATACATAATTGAAATTCTCAATTATTTATATATTGATTCCCAAATATTCAAATGATGTCTAAAATTAGTACAAATATCATTTTCTTAGAGAAAAGTGAGAGAAAAAAGAAAGGGAAAAGAACAAGAAAAACCAGCCATAGCCAAGTTTGCTTGCCTGTAATTAAAAGGATAAATTTCTTTTTGCAAATCTGAAATTGAAGACAAAACACCTTAGGAGAAGCATTAATCTTTCATAGCTCGATTGATTCACAATATGCTGTGAACAATTAGTTTAGAAATTGGATGATATATTGATATGTAAATGTATCATGGTATTATTATTATGTCTCCCAAAGTATACGAATCTCAATTTTTGTTTTTGTATTTATAACAACACCATTTTCTTATCTCGTAACCACGAATGGCAATTAGCTTCAATCGTTGAAGACGAAACAAGAATCAATGATGGATTGTTACGACGAAGGAGGGAAAAGGACTAGACAGATTTGTAGGGTCAAGAAAATCAACTGTGGTTGCTGTGACCGTAGAAAGTAAAATAGGAGATGATTGGAAGTGAAAATTGATCAGAAAGAGGAATCTATGCAACATAAGTAGCAACATTACTAATATTGAACTCGGTACCATAACATTTTTCAAAGAATTTGGGAATGGAGAATTTTGATATTGAACAGAATGAAGTGTTTACACGTACCATTGGATATTTACAGAAGTTCCATCTATAGTCTCGAAATATTCAAAAAGGTCAAAAAAAAAAAAAAGTAATATTTCGTTAAAGGGATAGAAAAAGTTAAAACTCTTAAGAAGCTTCATTTAAATTTTATTTAGAGAGGAAAATTATTCAATTATGTTTGACAGTTTTTTATATGAATTATGTTTGATAGTTAAAATTAATTTAATGAAATTTTAATCACTGTTGTTGACCACTTAAAAACATAAGTTTTAACCATTCATATGATTGTTACTTGGTGGTTGCTATTAATCATTCAAATAACTGTCAAAAATTAATATAAGATTGTTGATCAGGTAACTGTTAATGTTGTCTAAGTGATGCTTACTTAGGCAATATTATTGTCTATTTAAATGTGAGTTATAGTCATTAATAAAAAATATTAAATTACTTAGTGACTGTTATTAACCAATCAGATATGAATAATAATCGTTGACAATGAACACTCTATTGTTAACCACTTGATGATTATTATTAACCTCTAAAATATGGTAACTATGCATGTGATAGATGTCTAGTGACTTTTATTTACCATCAAGTGCCATCAAGTAATTCTTAATAAACAATCATAGATGAGTGATGGATGATAGCCAGCAACAATAAGGATAATTTTGACTATCAGATAAGATTAAATAATATTTCCCTCTAATCAAAATTTGTATGACCTCTCTTAATTAATTTTAATTTTTTTTTACCCTTTTATGTTACATATTACTCTTTAATGATCCTTAGTATTAGTTTTCTTAAAAAAACAGAAAGCTAACTGACTCTAATTGTCATATCATAAATATATATCGAATGTAAATCATTATAAATGAAACTTCAAAATGAGAGCTTTTGCAAAACATTTAACTAATAATTTGTAAAAATAAATTTCAAACGTCTACTGCAATGATGCTACTAATTACACACCGCGCGTCTGTGTTTCTCTTCTATAACAAGTTCATCTTGCAAGACCTTTATCTTTATTCCTTTTCAATCACTTAAATTGAACAATAAATAATCAGTGTACATAACATAATCACATGCTCACACATGTCCTTTATTCAAATTATGCAGAGTTGTTAAACAATCTCACCTTCTCGTTTTCTTGTAGGTACCTCATGCACAAGGCATTGGCTGGGAAGTTGATTTTTATTAATATGAATATTAATATCAATTTTATTTTATTTTTTTATCTTCATCAATTAATTAACTTTATATTAAATTTAAAAATCAGCAAAAATCTAAAAATTTCAACGGGCATCTTTGAATGCCTGCAGTATGCAGTGGAGTGTTATCTGATGTACGAAGGAGATCATTTCGTAGGGCCCACATGACGGGAATCTGCACAACAGGTAACAGAATGAGACCCCTTTCTGTTATTTCACACGCCTCATACTATTCCATCTCTGGCATCTGGTCATTTCCACCTTCGAAAACCTTCACAGTCACTCCACCCTCAAAAACCACCAAGAGAAAACTAATTAGAAATTAGTTATTATATGGTCATTTCCACCACTTTCTTCCTTTTTTTTTTTTCACTCTCTAGAACCATTTCTATTTTTGTCACCCAATAACGTTTTGGACATTGTATTAATTAAGGGTATGATGCCTTTTTTTAAGTTATTCATCCATCTTCCTATATATTATATATAACTCTTGCTCAGTAATAATTGCTTTCTAACAAGAAATATTTTTTGTACATCAAATTCATTGACATCTTGATAGGCTATCCATTGGATACATAGGAAATAACAACATAAAAATTCTAAAATAAAAAATCATGTGTTTTTCACCATTAATTTGATAGAATATCTATTAAGACATCCTTTTTGAATGTTCAAATAACACCCCTCCTTTCTAACACTATTGTTTCTCAATTTAGATCACCATCTCATTTTCTTTGCTGGAACATAACCACTTATAATAGAGACATATCACACATATATCAGTGCCTGGTCCAAAAATGTATGAAGACAGTGATCACTTTGACCCCAATTCAATGATGGTACAAGGCACAGACCCATCATCGGAAGACTCTTTCTCTCAAATTGGTTCAGAGTCAATTATGACTGCCACTGCCACTGCCACTACACAGACCCAAAACAGCTTTTCGGAGAGTGTGGGTACTCTTTCAATGGAAATCTTGCCATACCCATATTCCTGTGGAGAACAAGAACATGCTATAATTGCCACCACCACCAACAGTAACCTCACAAATAATGGAATCGTTGATGCAATGGAGATGATTGGCCACACACAACAAATAGGCTTGGACATGGAAATTCCATACAACAATTGCAATGCCTTCAACACCCCTCTAGTGGAAGAGGCCAATAATAATAGTAGCAACAATCATAGTTCAAGTCATGACCTTTCCTTTGACCATTTTCAGTTTCCTTATCCTACACAAACACCAGACCTCCTTAAGCTTCTCCACATGCCAAGAAGCCCTAACTCTTCACTTGCTAACTCCTCTATCTCTTTTGAAAACCCAATAACAACCCACAACAACACCAACATTACAACAAGTCTTCCAAAACCTTCTTCTGGCTGGGTTGGTAACACGGGACTAGAAAGCACTAATGTGTCCACTGTTTCCTATGACCCTTTGTTGCATTTGAACCTGCAAGCACCTCCTCCTCATACAGCACTGAGAGAGTTGTTTCATCAGTCCCTACCCGATGGCTACACTATGGCACCACCATCAAGGAGTGATTTTGTCTTTGGCTTTGGTGATGATGACATTGAAGGCAATGGGGTTGTTGCCTATCATGATGGAGATGGGAGAGATCTTGATAATGGGGTCCTAGAGTTCACCAAGGATGTGGCTTATGTTGGTAAGAAGAGACGAGGGAAAAGGACCAAGCAGTTTACCAGTACCACTGAGAGACAAAGGAGAGTGGATTTGAGTAGCAAATTTGATGCCTTGAGAGAACTCATCCCTAGCCCCTCCAAGGTAATATTTCACCCATTATCAGAGTTTCTTTGGATATGCATAAAGAACTTAGTTGTCATGTATTTGTCAATATAAATATTTTTATACAGTTATAATAATATTTTGGCACATTGTTAATAGTGTTTGATTCTCACATTAAATATCTCAAATGCTAAACATATGAGCGGATATAATTGATTGGCAATATAGAACATTTTACACTATATAGTATATATCAAAATTAATGTTTATGCATAAATTGTGGACCTTACTTTTCTTTCTTGTTTGTCTTTGTGGAACCGCCACTGAAACCAAGAATGATAGAGCATCTGTGGTAGGAGATGCTATTAACTATATTAGAGAGCTTCTAAGGACAGTGAACGAGCTCAAGTTATTGGTGGAGAAGAAAAGATATGAGAAACAAAGGGTCAAGAGGCACAAGGTTGAAGAAGAAGGGGACACTGAGGTTACAGATGAGCACTCTTACATTGAGGGCCTAAGGAGTTCTTGGATCCAAAGGAAATCCAAAGACACTGAGGTTGATGTGCGCATCATTGACAATGAAGTAACAATAAAGCTTGTTCAAAGGAAGAGGGTCAATTGCTTGGTGTATGCTTCACAGGTCCTGGATGAACTTAAGCTTGATCTCCAACATGTTGCTGGTGGCCACATTGGTGATTTCCACAGCTTTATGTTCAATAGCAAGGTTTGTGTAGAAATGAATATATGAATTTCATACGGTTGATTTTAATAATAATATGCTTTTATATAGGTATATATGCATATAATGTGTGATATATATATATATATTTTTTTCCCTATTGGGGCAGATATGTGAAGGTTCATCAGTATATGCTAGTGCCATAGCCAACAAGCTTATTGAGGTGATGGACAAAAGTTTGGCAGCAATATGATTCAGGTGTCATTTGGTATTTCTTGAACTTCAACCCCAATGTGTGCTGTGATTCTTATATGAAGATGCTGGCTTGAATTCCAGTTCTCTTTAGCATACGTATTCCTTTAATTTTACTTTTAGATTTGAAATCTCTAGTGTTTTAGACATTTCAAAGGATAGGCATGTATAGCTGGAAACAGGAAGTATATTGGCTCAAATGATGATGTTCTCTTACTTCAAAACATGAAAGAATTATGAGAATATTACGGGGGAAGATGTGCACAACTATTCCTTGGCAAACCACAGTTTGCTCTAGCAGCAAATATGGTGCATAAGAAGATATCATAGCACTGATACTAACGAGTAAACAATTGCATGTATGTTAGTGCTTGGCGCTAAAAATAGGTTGATAATCCTCTTCTTTTCATTATGAATAAATGCATATGGATATTTACGTTTGATTTTAAACATTAAAAATGAACATTTTACATGTCAACTTAAGTAACAGAAATGAGAATTTTAATTTAGTTAAAAATAATTTTCTGGATATAGATAGCACCATTCTTCACTGTGTAAATTTTACCCCGCTAGGATGCATTACTAGTTAATAGAGATTGATTGAGGACTTATGTAATCCTTATCAATTAAGGACTTCCGTAGTTTTTTCACTTGAAAACAAATATATCTTTCTTTCATATATATATTGATATATATTGATAATAGTTATTTGGGAAATCAAAATCTTATGTGTGTGTGTGTGTGTGTGTGTGTGTGTGTGTGTATACATTATAAGAATTTCAACTCAAACTTTCTATCAGCATTGAACTTGGTTAAACTAATCAATAAAACGTAAACTAAAGTTTGCACATGCTTCTGTAAAATCAAATGGTGGAGAGAGATAGTAGTAAACATATGAAAATACAACATTAAATAATCGGCAACTATTTGAACACTAAGATTTAAAAATCAAACCGAAGTAGACTTATCATATAAAGGCGTCCAGCTATTGCAAACATATTGAAATAGAATGTAACATCCACAAAAGGCCCTTGACATAGCTACAAGCCTACAACTCACACCAAATATATTAACCTCAAAATTTATCATAACTAGTGATCAGCATAATTATTAGTCTCTCAATTACACCGTGTATCTATTAGCTATGATCAAAAAGATATTACAATATCTTGAAGTTTTCCTGGTAAGCAAACAATCGCATTCCCCACCAATTCAATTCTGTGAAGAAAATGTTTGAAAATCCCATAATAAAACCACCCCTAAAGCTTCTTTTCTTCTCAGCATAATATTGAACTCTTATGGGACTGTTACGCACATAATGTGGCAGGAACAAGATCTCTTCTGTGTAGACCCTACAAATCGGAATATATCTCATTTTAAAACAATCCAGATGTTTGATATTTTCAGGAATATCCGGTAATATGATTTTTTGATGAATCCACACATGATTTTGGTAGTCCTTCAATGTTGACAATTCCATGTGACAAATGTCCTTGTATGTAACCAAACATAAATTTCCATCAAGTTCCATAAGTATGAGGCTATTTTCTCTTTCAACACCATCATGCAATATTCCTCCAAATTTCTCAATTTCCAATCTATCTGGGACAGGAATTTCTCTGAATTGCTCAATTCCCACATCGAATGCTCTAATTACCTTCTTGTCACAATCCACCCAATGTATAGCACCATTGATGCAAGTACCACTAATCTCTATTAAAGAACCTATATTTGACCATATACTACAAGGTACGACATGTGTAATATCCCTCCATACATAGTCACCAACCGTCAAAATCTTCAACTCAAAATAATACTGATCATTGATGATGATGCGGAGAACCTTGAACTTAACTTGAGCAGGGTCATATCCAAAATGGGTGAACATAATTGAAATTTCATTATCATAAGAATCAAAATCTATGGAGCTATCTTCCGGGATGTTAACAATTTGTCTAGTGGTGGGGTTACATATATATGTCTTGAAAGGGGCTAGTGCGAAACTACAAAATGGAATATACAATTTAGGATGGAAGCAAAGCAAGCCATTAACAAATTGGACATCAATTTCGCTACACAAGATGTTACGGGGCATGGCGGATATGATGTGAGTGGAATTGTTTAGTTCTAGGTGGGCTTGGTCTTCATGAATTGGTAATTGTCCTAAGAAAATGTGGGGTTGTGAGAGTTCATTACCCCAATTAGAAGGGTTAGGACACACAAAGAAAAAGTGATTTTTGTTGGGGTTTGTGCTTTGGCGTAAATAAAGAAAATAAGGTTCATGTATATAAGAGTTCCATGCTTTGCATACGCACCTGAATCTCATCATAGACTTGGATGGCACCCTGGCTAGTATGACAATGATCAAAGCTTCAGGGAGATGTGGAGGATTATTCATCATTCTTCCTTGATTCTGAATTTAGAAATAATAACTATTGCGGTACAAAAGTTGTTCCTAGCGTTGGGTATGACTATGACTCAAATATATATTGAGTTTATTGAGTTCTGTTGGGAATCAAATTTGACTTTTTGTTTTGTTAGTTAGTTCCTTAAAAACCATGAATATCACAAATTTATTCTCGTTAAGATTTATACTTTCAATAAAAATAAAAAAAGATTTGCACTCGCATACAACTAGGATATCGAGAGTTAATGAGATCTTATTGAATTTTATTGGCATTTGTCTCAAATTTATTCTTGTTAGGATTTGCATTCACATACAACTAGGATTTCCATAACGATAGTTTCCTTTTTACTTGGAACCTATTGAAAGGAAGTTTAACAAGTTCCTTTCAAACCCAAGAAATATTGAAAATTAAAACATTATCTAACAAAATAATTGTAATCTATACAAGATATTATCTAATAATCATGCAAGATATCTGCTAGAATTTAAACTTACGTTGCATTTATCATCATTATCATATTTACTACGAGATTGTCTCAAATCTTTTTTTTAGCTAAGGTGCCACTGTTTTGTTTCTATTGCCTTGTATGCTGGTATAATTGGTGAACTACCCTGCATTATAAGATTAGCTTTGGCAGTTAATTTGTTTTTTTTCGCCCATTAGAAAATATGAAATCCGATCTCACATAAGAAGCTTCTCTTATTAGTTGTTTCATCTCACATGTCAATTTTTAACCAAGCATGCCTCTTCTTTGCGTGTGGAATCAGTCTTATTACCGAGAGCAGGGCTCCACACGGTATTTGGAAAAACAAACAGAAGGGGATTTTCCATAAAACAGGGCATTTGAAGATAACTTTGACTCACCAAGCATTTTGTTCACGACTTCACGGCTATTGATAAGGGAGTAGTCATGTTTTTGTGCCCTTTATTCAAAGTTTGGAATTCCTATTACTATCTTTTCTACACTATACAAGTCCGGTTTCAAAAATAGTATGAAGAAATTCCTTTAGTATTAATTAGGTGACATGCTCTGAGGGTTGCCTTAATTGTATGTTTTGAGGGAAAATTTATACTAACAATTGAAAAAATTGTTGTGTGTTTATATTCTCCCTCTTCTTCCAAGGCTTATGACAGAGATGATTTTGTACACATTGAAACCATTTATCATTGTGTTTACTTAATTTTTAGTTGATAAAACAAATAAATCGACTATTGTCAATTTGCTTCCTGAATCTCAATTCAGGAAACAGAAGCGGTTCCTCTGATAGATTCTCAGAATTTAGAAGTGTCAAATATGAAAAATGAACAGAGTTTAAATAAAATAAAAATGAAAATGACAAAATGCCAATGAGAGATAGAAGACTCTAAAACAAGAAATTGTTAACGTCAAATGTAAAAATCAAGATCAAATGGTTAAAGTAAATAAAGAGGACAATTACTTGAGTTCCTACGTAATCTTCAATTTTAAGATGAACATTTTGGCATAGTGTTGAAGTGTTTTAAGTGTGTGAAAAATGTCCGTCCTCATCTATGGTCTAATTTTTCTATTTATAGACCAAAGTTTCTTAAAAACTAGGCCCAATTCACCCCACATTCTCCAGCTTCATCTTCAAAGCTCACATTCACCCTTATCCAAGCTAATCAACATCCCTCAACTCCATGTTTGAGTATAATGCATGGGTCCTTCTGCTACTCCACATTCTGCATCCTTTTAGAACCTCTTCTATTCCAAATCTGGCCTGCCTCAAACTGCTGCAGCTTATTATTCCCTAATTTGACTCAACACCCTCGATATTTGATAAGGCCCGATGATACAATTGCATCTTAGTACTCTACTTCGATCCAACACCCTTAATATTCGACCAAGCCCATGTCTTTTGTTTTCTTTTGGCTCATATCGAATATAGACCACACTTGGTGCATAGACTTTGATAAAGTATTGAAAATGTTACCTCGACATGCAAAAGTATCCTCATCATGTTTTTTTTTCAATTGGGCAACTTTTTCTTTCTCTTTCTTAGGAGCATCTTCAGCCGCATTAGGAATTGGAATAGTATTGGAATCAAATACATAAGCAAGATTGAGCACCGAAAGGAGAAATATCGTCTTATCCTTCCAACAATTAAAATTTGTTTCCATCAAATTAATCTAGTTTGACAAACTATCAATTCATAATCTTGAAAATAGTATTCTGATCTTGAATAATCTTCAAGATGAAAATCTCTCTAAAATCGTTAAGAAAAATAAGTAGAAAATGAACAAGATCTTGAATATTATAATTCCAAAGCACAAATCACTTCGCTATCTTTAGAGAGATTTTCATCCCTTATACATAGTTGCTATTAGGCTGATAACAATACTCCCTCAGAATACATTGAAACTTCTATAAATTTCTTGATTAGTAATATCAAGAAATTTTCTCGCTCTCTTTAAACTTGAGGAATAACATTTGCAAAATTTCAGAACTCTCAAATATACATAGCGCACCAAAATTAAAGTGTCGTAGATGTTTGCCTATGGGGACTATATATAGTTAGCCATGAGTCATTCATGGACGTTCACAGCCGCAATAAAATGACACAATGCTTCTAAACTACTATGTCTCTTCATCAAATGTCACGTTGATTCTAAATTGGTATGTCCTTTCATCAAAAGACACATTGACCAAGTATAAAGAAACGTCATATTGTTTCCAATGGATAACAACTTGTCTGCAACTATTCTTTATGCATGGTCACAATTCCTATGAATGCATGTGTCTATCCGATGGCAATTGCACAAATAACTGCACATAGCAAATCAAACGGCCAAAATCAATTTAAATTGTGAAATATATATATCTCAGTTCACCCTTATCCAAGCCTAATCCACGTCTCTCAACTCCATGTTTGAGTATAATGCATGGGTCCATCTGCTACTCCGCGTTCTGCATCCTTCTAGAACCTCTTCTATTCCAAATCTGGCCTACCTCAAACTGCTGCAGCTTATTATTCCCTAATTCGACTCGACACCCTTGGTATTTGATAAGGCCCGACGTTGTAATTGCATCTTAGTACTCTACTTTGATTCGACACCCTTAATTTTCGACCAAGCCCATGTCTTTTGTTTCCTTTTGGCTCATAACCGAATATAGACCACACTTGGTGCACAGAGTTCGATCTTTTCCTAACACTATCGAAGTGTTACCTCAAATTTTACCCCAACACACTGTCATTTAGAAATTAATGGCTGAAGAAAGAAGATGTCCCGAGACAAAAGGCACGATGGATGTCAATTAAGAATGGAAACTACATGAAAATAGTGTCATGGGATGGGTTAGACAAATGTCATTTGATTAGTCTTTGAATGGGACAATTGAGAAAGAAAGTTGAAGATGCATGCAAAGTCAAAGGCAACAAGAACACAAGTCATGCATGCATTTAATGATGGGTTGGAAAATTTGTCCATTTGAAGAGTCTGTAACGTGTATACTGGGATGAATAACGAATTAATGTTACCTAATTAGTGGCCTAGAGACAAGGGTTTACTATAGAAATAAGACTGATATAGTGATCACGGGACTAATACATAATAATTTAGTTTTTGAAGTTGCAAAAGTAATTTAAATTAATCTTTTTAGTGATTCAAATTAGCCTCTACAATATAAATTATTTTTTACAACTTTAGGGACTAAGAATGCATCTGGATGTGATTATGGGAGCAGAAAAAGCACTTATTTTGAGAAGTAAATACCTTTGAACACTTTGTTGTTTGTTTGTTTGTGCTTATGAAAAAAAAAAAAAAAAGAAATAGATAAGGAGTTGCTTATAATTTTAAGCAAAAATAGGAGAAGAGGAGAAACGGTGGCATAGTAAATAAGTCAATTACAATTTCAAAAATACCCTTAATATTTTTCTAATATAACAAAAGATATCCTCAACTCCATTTTAATATGAAAGTCCTCAATTGTAATTTTAGAAGAAAAACATATTTTTATATCTATTATATCTAAACAACTTAACAACTTCTACTTTTTTTTATAATTATATTCAAATATAAAATAATTTTCTGTTTTTGCTCATACTTTTTATTTTGATTTTCTTCTAAGTAGATAAATATTTCTACTATAATTTTAGCCAAACAAGGAGTAAATCATTAATTTTTTAATTTCAGAAACTAAAATAAAGCATATATATAATTTCAGAAATCTCATTCATTTTCCAAAATAAAATTTTCTTTTCTTTTCTTTTCTTTTTCTATTTGCTTGTGATTAGAGTCAATGGATTGGTTTATTAATTGAGAACATAACTATTTTAGTTCTAACATTTTAAAGTTGATATCAATTTGGTTTTAAAATTTTTCTTACATCAATTTAGTTTTAACACTTTGGAATTAATATCAATTTGGTTCTAAAAAATTTTGACATTAATTTAATTCTAAGACTTTGAATTTTGACATCATTTTTACCTACCACTTTTAATTTTGACACTTATTTACTCCTAATAAATTTTTTGTAAAATCAAATCCTCCATTAAATTATCTATATAAGACTAAATTGATGTCAATAGTTAAAAAATTAAGACTAAATTGATGTCAAAAATAATTTTAAGATTCAATTGATATCAACTTAAAAATGTTAGGATTAAAAAGGATATTTATTCTTTATTAATTTGTCAAGATTTGGTAATTTCCATTATACTTGAAGCTGGATCATGCAGAGTCGAGAATGCTATCAAAAATAAGGCATTGCTGTTTTATTTTTATTTTCCTTCCTACATTTTATATACCATAGTAATAATTAAAGCAATTGGGTGCTCAACATGATTGAAAACTAGATTCATTTTCATGGATGAAGTGAGGTAACTAAGATGAGTGTTTGCTAACAAGGGACAAGCGGATGAGTCAGAGAATCAGGGTTGCACCAGTTGATATTAATTTTTATGTATTGACTGTAGAAAATAATTTTATATTATTAGTTAATAGTATTATAAGAAAATAACAAATTATAGTGAGTAGTTATTATAGTGAGCAGACCATGATTAACCAATTTTTTGTAATTCTATTAGTTGACAATATAAATTTATTTATTTTACATTGTCAATATATAAAAATTAATCTCATCTTTGGTTGGTTTAATTTCTAGTGTTGATGGCTTCATTTATATTAAAATAGAAAATGGAAAAGGTCCTCACAAATGTGCTTGTTGTGGCACTAAAGGAAGAATCAAGTCAAGGGTTGAAACTTGAAACTAATTAGGGTGGTTAGATATCCATTAAAATGAAAATTTATTTGAAGGTGAAATTACTTGAACAAAGTGAGAGACTTACACACTTCAAAAACATAAAATTTTTGTGCATAGTCATATATGTAACAACATTTACAAATAAAGTTTAATTAGTATGCACTGATAAGATAAAACAGTTTTATACTATCAACCAATAGAAATAAGGAAAAGTGATAAATCATGGTGGATCCCTCATTATAATGGGTGGTTATTTCTATGAGTTGGCACTTTCCACTATTTTTATTGGCTGACAGTGTAAAACTGTTTTACACTATCAGTGTATTTAAATTAAATTCTTACAAATATACAACAACAACTACTATCAATACATCACCAAGGCATGGAAATATATATATTAAACAAAAACAAAATTACAAGCTCAAGGTAAATAAAATATAGAAACACTCCAGTACAAAACATAAAAGTATTACACATTTATATTACAACCAAGAGTTGAATCAGATATCCCATGCAATAAAACTTGACCCTGTTCTCAACCTTGAACTTCGTTTTCCAAGAAGTTGTGTAGCAAGACATGCTTCAATTAATTTCTTCTTGCACGATTTCCACGAGTCCTCATCACTCTCTTTCCTTTCATCCGTTTTTTAGGATCACGTCCAACCATCCTCACAAGCCATTGAGGCTTTCCTATTAGCAACACACAACATCCTAAGCCCATTCCAAACACCATTCCACATCCATATCCTATTGCCACTGGTTTCCAACCAAACCCAAATTTCTCTTCAATCTCAAAGGTGGGCAAGGATGGGGATTGTTGTTCAGGGCCCTTGTTGCATTGTAATGATAATGGAAATCCACATAACCCCATGTTTCCCTCATAGGACTCATTTGAGAATGTATTGAATTGTTTCCCTTGAGGTATTGCTCCCACAAGATGGTTCTGAGAAAGATTCAAGGCTTCAAGAGAGTTCAGATTGGTTAACTCAGGAGGAATCCTGCCAGTGAGCATATTTGAGGAGAGATCCAATGATTCAAGGTTTGTCAAATTTCCCATGGAATGGGGAATAGGACCGCTAAGTTTGTTATGGGAAAGGTTGAGCCCTTTGAGTCCATGAAGCTCTCCAATAACATTTGGAATCTCTCCTTCAAATCTATTTTCTGATAAATCAATATATACAAACATTCTTGGAATTTTTGTGAAATTGGTACTGACCCCTTTAGTTGTTGCAATCACAGAATTATCATATTCTGGTTGAAAGTTGCTTCTGATAAAGCCAAATCCTGGTACAAAGGGCGTGCCTACTCCGAGGCCAAAATCAATGTTGATGTAATTCGAAATGCTTTGCACCTGAGCAACACTCTTCATGGCTTGAAAGTTTTTTATGTAGGCTTTTGGCAATGGGCCACTAAAGTTATTGCATGAGATATCAAAAATAATTAGACTAGAGAAAGAGTCGATGGTCTTCTTCAAAGTTGAAATGGGGCTGTGGAACTTATTGGCTCGTAAAAGCAAGACTTTCAAAATGGGTAGTGTTTGAAGCCAATGGGGAAATGTACCCTCTATTTGGTTGTTGCCAAGATTTAAAACCTCCAGTTGTGTGCAGTTGGACAAAGATTTAGGCAAGGGGCCTTCTAATTGGTTCCCATAGAGATTTAGAGTGTTGAGCCCATTGTTCATTGAAAATGTGCTTGGCAAAGTGCCATGAAGTTTATTCATATGTAGATCCAAAACCTCAAGGGATGATGAGTTGGCAAGGCATTGTGGAACTGTGCCTGTGAACTTGTAGGACAAGTTGACAACCTTTAGAGAACTAGCATTGCAAAAGAAGGATGAAATGTCTTCAGTCATCAGGTTGAAACTGAGATCAAGCAATTGTAGGTTAAACCAAGAGAATTGGCCTACTGATGTCAACTGGTTTTGTGAAAGGTTCAAATAGATTAATGAACCCATATCATGTATCCATCTGGGCACTTTTCTTTGAAGTTTATTATTGAATAAATTAAGAATATTCAAATTTGGAAACTTTCCTGAGAATTTGGGACAATCAATTAAATTGTTAGAAAGTAACTCCAATACTTCCAAATTGGAGAAATTGTAATCGACACTGATTTCAGATTTTAATGATATTGAACTATAACCTGAAAGAGAAAGAAATTGCAGGTTTTGAAGCTTGGAGAAGAGTGGAAAATAGACAGAACCACTCCAGCTGTCTGATGACAAACATAAGTAAGTGAGGTTTACAAGGTTAAAAATTGATTCGGGAATATTTCCATATAGCTTATTGCCACACAAATCTAGATACTGCAAGGAATATGATGAGATTGCACTTATATGCCTTGTGAATTGATTATTTGTTAGATCTAGAAATGTCAAAGATGGCAAAGATAAACACCAAAATGGAATTATCCCATTCAGTAAGTTGTCATTTAAAACTAATACAGTTATATTTGAAAAACCTGATATTTGGTTAGGTAGAGACCCCTCAAATTTATTAAAAGAACAATCCAGTGAAGAAAGTTGAGTTAAAGTAAATAATGAAGATGGTAACTTCCCTCCTAGATTATTTTGCCTAAGATAAAGAGTCTGTAATTTGGTTAGCTCACCAAACACATATGGAATTTGATCACTAAGTTGATTAACTGAAAGATCCAAGTGAATGAGATGTCGAAGGTTTGAAAGAGATGATGGGATCAAACCACTAAGTTTATTGGCTGAAAGGTCCAAGTGAACGAGATGTTGAAGATTTGAAAGAGATGATGGAATCAAACCACTGAGTTCATTAACTGAAAGATCCAAGCGAGTGAGATGATGAAGGTTTGAAAGGGATGGTGGAATTGAACCGCTGAGGTTACTTTCTGACAAAGACAAAGGGATTGACCCTAATTGACATCCTGAGAGATCCAATATACTAAGAGAAGGGTTACAGTTCAATTTTGGAAGATGCACTTGAATGTAGAAATTTTTGTACAAATATAACTCCTGAAGATTTGGTAAACAAATAATGTCATTTGTTAAGTGTCCCCTTATTTCAGTTGAAACAAGACTGAGAGTAACCAAAGAGGAAGACCAGTTGACAAGCAAAGACAAAGGGCTTAGATCGATTGATGACATATATGTTTCATCTAAAAATAGCTCCTTTAAAACTGTTGCATTTTGCACCAGCCTCTTCCAAGTACTTTGCTCCCAGGTTAATTCATAATTCCTAGAGAGATCAAGTGAGGCTAATTTGGAAAGGTGTGAGATTTTGGAAGGAATATCACCTTCAAAGTAACAATTAGACAAGTTCAAGTGTGTGAGACTCACAAATTCTCCAAACTGAGATGGCAATAGAGACTCATAGAAATAATTGCAAGCAAGGCTAAGTCTTTGGAGATGAGTAAGATGGAAAAGGGTGCTGTTAGGATGGATTTTGCCTTCAAGTCCACTACAACTAAGGTCGAGGCCAATGACATGACCAGACAAAGAGTCGCAAGTGGCTCCAAACCATGAACAACAATCTGTCCCATTTTCCCATGTACTTGTCTTGGGATAAAGCTAATCGCATTCCCAAAAATCTTTGGTAATATTGACATGGAGTGAGTTCTTGAATTGAAGCAAGGCAGAGCTTTGGTCGGGGTGGCATAAGGGTGCTAAGGATTGTGAAGAAGAATAGAAGGAAGGAAGATGGCTGAATAACAAGTGTAAACTCAACATGATTCGAAATGACAGTAGCAAATACCCCATTGGTTGATGTCTGGTGATTTTGCTTGAGCAATTCAAACTTGGGAGGCTAGTGTGTATGACTTGCTTGAAAGGAAAAGAAGAGGAAGTGTGTATGGAATGGTGTGCAACTCATGAATATTTATAGGCAAATTGAAAATGGAAGACAACATTTTCTTGGCAAAAGTTAAGGGTCTATTTGATTTCTGTTTTTAAGATTTTGTGGAGAAAACAGTAAAAATAATAAAATCTTATTTCTTATTTTTATTATTTCCTTCGCAAAATCTTCAATACAGGAAAATTGAAAAGTGAAAATAATAGAAACCAAACAAGCCCTATGCTTGATGAGCAACTCTGCAATGACCCTGTTTGAGTTCCCATCTTCCGCGTTGTTCAGTCTTCCTATCACAATTACTGGAGAGCACTAAAAGCAATAAGGTTCACATCTCACTATCATATCTATATTAAAAGCTAGCAATATTTATATTGTGGACAACTTTTTGAAAAAAAAGGCAGTACGTTTTTTCTCAGTTTTACGAAATTATCTCCAACACAATAAAGTTATAAGGCAACTTTAATTATTGTACAACTCAAATAGGTGCGCAAAAGGACTTATCCCAACAGAAAAGGAAGACTAGAGTAATGATAAGTACAAACTGTAATGACAGTAATTATTTAGCCATTAACAATATTACAGGCATTAGATTTGTGATTCTACAGTCAGAGGGAGCCTTTACACTTTCAGATTTGTCAAGACATGAAAGCAGCCAAAACCTGCATGCTAGATTAAACAATTAAAACTATGAAATTCTGCATCACTTACACCAAAAAAAAAAAAAAAATGAAAATCCTAGTTTTAGCAAGAGAACATCGGACATATATATGATACGTAGTTCGATTTACCATAATAAATTAAACCCCAAATCTATCACAAATTGAAAGATATACGTAAAATAAGAAAAAAGAAACAAACCAAACATGAAAATTTATAGCAGAATGAGTTTTCGCAGGAGATGAACTATAAAAATTACCCACCATGGTAAACCAAATCTTTAAGAGACGAAGCACCGAGGGGAACACAAACTTTCCGTACAAATCCAAAGGAGCAAATGTGGTCCTTCGTATAACTCCTACCTTCATTGATCAAAATTAGTAATCTTATATATTTACTTCTTTTAATTTACCTTTGTGAAAACTGAAAACTTCTTCTCCTTTTTTTCTCTTCGGTCTTTGTTCTAAAATAATATTTAAGATAAGAGTTTTGAATTTAATAAGAGTTTAATTATTATACATTTATAGTATAAAATAGTTTTACACTATCAATCAATAAAAATTCTGAAAAAATGAGAAATTATGGTGGGTCCCTCATTATTATGGGTGGTTATCTATATGAGTTGGTATTTTTTACTATTTCTGTTGGTTAATAGTGTAAAATTATTTTATACTGTCAATGCATTCAAATTAAATTCATTCAACAAATGAATTTTATTTTAAATTATGTAAGATATCATTTCTGCCATAGTCTTTTCACCTTGTTAATAGACTTGCGCATTGCATGGGCGAATAAAATATAGGAATATTTTATTGAATAATGCATAAATAATTAGAAATGAAATGACTATATGCATTTATGATAAAGTGGAAGTCTTGTATATGTAGAAAACCAAGGTATATGTCATTTATAGCTATTTGGAATGTATTGGAACTATATGAATATCTAATATCAAACATGTTTCATCCTTTTAATATTATCTTTGTGCTTTTTTTTTAATTTGAACCTATCCCGTTCAGAGAAGTTGTGAGCAACTGGTCAATATTTGTCATTTGCAGTTGTTATTTTCAAATTCCATATGGTGTAAATTTTTTTATGGGACCGACGTAGGAACATCGTGAAGCAAATTCTTGTGCTAACAGTTCTACCCCAAACATGATCATACTTTGGAGCTGGGCTCTCTTACTTTCTTCCAGGCGCTACCATATTTTTCTATTGCCTTGTATGCTGGCACAAGTGGAACCCTCATTGATAAAAGTAGTTTTGGTAGTTAATTTGTTTGTTTTTGCCGGTTCACCAGGGGGGGGGGGGGGAAGAAAATAAGAAGCTCTTTGTTTCATGTCACATGTCCATTTTTAACCAAGCATGCCTTTTCTATATATATATTTGTTGACAATCCTAATCGAGTTAGGTAGAACCACTTAAATGGCTAAACTTTTTCTTTTGAGTTTTGATATGGTTGCATACCTAGAGCTTGAATCCAACACCTTTAATTAAGCTAGAACAATCTCTCTCAGCTAACACACCCACTCACTGGTCAAGCATGCCTCTTCTTTGCATGTGAAAGTAGACTTTTTGGAATTATTTAAATTATGGAGAGCAACTATGCATACCATTACCAAGACCAGGGCTCCACACGGTATCTGGAAAAACGAACAGAAGAGGATTTTCCTTACAGGGCATGTGAAGATAAGTAGATAACATTGACTCATTACCTTGTTTAGAAGTATAAATATATAAGTCCGGTTTCAAAAATAGTATGAAGAAACTCATTTAGTATTAATTACGTGATATGCTTTGGGTGTAGCATTAATTATGTTCATAGGGACAATTGTAAACTAACAATTGAAAATTGTGTGTATATATTCTCCCTCTCCTTCCAAGGCTAAAGGAACAAATTATGAGAGGGATCATGAAGTATATATATATATATATATATATATATATATATATATATATATATATATATATATATATATATATATATATATATATATATATATATCATTGCCATTTAGAAATGGTTGAAAAATGAAAATGTCCCACGACAAAAGGGCACGACTGGGGTCCGGTCCACATTAAGAATGGGAACCCCAGGAAAATAGCGTGTCATGGATGGGTTAGAAAAATTATAATTGAATTAGTCTTCAAATGGGAACGAAGGAATGTGAATGGGACAAATGAAAAAGATAGTTGGAGATGCAAAGTCAAAGGTACCAAGAACCAAAGTCATGCATGCATTTATGACTTGGGATTATCGTCGTGGTGTGGTTAGAAAAAATTTCCACGAGTAATTGATCAACATTTTCAAGGGTCAACTTAAGTAAAAGAAATAAGAATTCTTTTTTTTCTTTTTTTGGTATTAGAATTCTAATTTTGTTAATAATAATTTCTGGATATGTATATAGCACCATTTTTCATCGTGTAAATTTTGCATATGCATTACTAGTTAACAGAGATTGGTTCGACTTATATAATCCTTATCTTTTTTTCTTTTTTCAATTCCAGACTTATAATATAGTGCTTATTAATGGCTTTTGTAGTTTTTTTTTTATTTGAATACAAATATGAGTTTAATTTTGATGTATTGACGATGTAAAAGAGTTTTACATTAATATTCAATCAAATGCTTATGTTTGTAAGACTTTTCGATAGTTGAGTCAAACACTTTTATTGATGTGGTAATACATCATTAGATATCTATATAAAAATTTTATACACTGATTCAGTATGTACAAATTAAATCCAACAAGTATATCTATCTTTCACATATATTGATAATAATTATTTTAACAGTCGAAAAAACTCTCAATACTTAAAAAAAAAAAAAAATAAGAATTCAACTCAAACTTTCTATCAGCATTGAACTTGGTTAAACTACTCCATAAAAACGTTAAATAAAATTTGTACGTGATTCTGTAAAAACAAATGGTAGAGAGAGATAATAGAAAACATAAGGAAATACAATCTTAAATAATCAGCAACTGTTTGAACACTAAGATTTAAAAATCAAACCAGCGTAGATTAATCATTGAAAGCGTGTATGCCAAACATATAGAGGCCCTTGATAAAGCTACAACTCATTCCAAATCTATTAACTACAAAATTTAGAATTTAATTTAATACACTGACAGTGTAAAACAATTTTACACTGTCAGCTAATAGAACTAGTAGAAAGTGTCAACTCACACAAATAACTACCCATTATAATGAGGAATCCACTATAATTTTTCATTTTTTCCTATTTTTATTGGTTGATGGTGTAAAATAATTTTACATTATCAGTGCATACTTAAACTTCAAAATTTATCATAACTTGTGATCATCATAATTATTAATTTCTCTCAATTACATTGTGTATCCAATAACTATGATCATAACGGTAATACAATATCTTGAAGTTTTCCTGGTAAGCAAACAATCGCATTCCCCACATATTCAATTCTGTGAAGAAAATGTTTGAAAATCCCATAATCAAACCACCCCTAAAGCTTCTTTTCTTCTCATCATAATATTGTACTCTTACGGGCTGTCACGCACACAATGTGGCAGGAACAAGATCTCTTCTGTGTAGACCTTGCAAATCGGAATATATCTCATTTTAAAACAATCCAGATGGTTGATATTTTCAGGAATATCCAATAATATGTTTTTTTGATGAATCCACGCATGATTTTGGTAGTCCTTCAATGTTGACAATTCCATGTGACTAACGTCCTTGTATGTAACCAAATATAAATTTCCATCAAGTTCCATAAGTACTAGGCAATTTTCTCTGTCAACTCCATCATGCAATATTCCTCCAAATTTCTCAATTTCCAATCTATCTAGGACAGGAATTTCTCTTAATTGCTTAATTCCCACATCAAATGCTCTAATTACCTTCTTTTCACAATCCACCCAATGTATAGCACCATTGATTCAAGTACCACTAATCTATATTAAAGGACCTATATTTGACCATATACTATAAGGTACGACATGTGTAGTATCCCTTCAATCAATGTATGAATTGATTTGAATCAAATCAATTTATACATTACATTGATTATAATAAAATAAAATTTATATATTTTGTTTATAATAAAATTTATATACTATTTATATACTTTATTTTTTTTTTCATTTTTTATGCACTATTCAAGTGAATAGTGTATAAATCGATTTGCTTCAAATCGATTTATACACTATTTACTTGAATAGTATATAAATCGATTTGTATTAGATCGAATTATACACTATTTACTTGAATAGTGTACAATTCGATTTGTGTCAGATCAATTTTCATGTTTCGATTAAAAATTTTAAATAGTGATAATTCGATGTAACCCAAATCGATTTATCAACAATCCAATAATTTAGGACATTTTGGAAAATAATATTGAAACGGTGTATTTAAACAAATAATATTTTTTTAATTTCATATATGTGAAAAAAACCTTGTTAATTGTCCCCTTATTTCAGTTGAAACAAGACTGAGAGTAACCAAATAGGAAGACCAGTTGGCGAGCAAAGACAAAGGGCTTAGATCGATTGAAGACATATATATTTTATCTAAAAATAGCTCCTTTAAAACTGTTGCATTTTGCACCAGCCTCTTCCAAGTACTTTGCTCCCAGGTTAATTCATAATTCCTAGAGAGATCAAGTGAGGCTAATTTGGAAAGATGTGAGATTTTGGAAGGAATATCACCTTCAAAGTAACAATTAGACAAGTTCAAGTGTGTGAGGCTCACAAATTCTCCAAACTGAGATGGCAATAGAGACTCATAGAAATAATTGCAAGCAAGGCTAAGTCTTTGGAGATGAGTAAGATGGAAAAGGGTGCTGCTAGGATGGATTTGGCCTTCAAGTCCACTACAACTAAGGTCGAGGCCAATGACATGACCAGACAGAGAGTTGCAGGTGACTCCAAACCATGAACAACAATCTGTCCCATTTTCCCATGTACTTGTCTTGGGATAAAGCTGATCGCATTCCCAAAAATCTTTGGTAATATTGACATGGAATGAGCTCTTGAATTGAAGCAAGGTAGAGCTTTGGTCGGGGTGGCATAAGAGTGCTAAGGCTTGTGAAGAAGAGCAGAAGGAAGGAAGATGGCTGAATAACAAGTGTAAACTCAACATGATTTGAAATGGCAGTAGCAAACGCCCCATTGATTGATGTTTGGTGATTTTGCTTGAGCAATTCAAACTTGTGAGGCTGGTGTATATTACTTACTTGGAAGGAAAAGGAGAGGAAGTGTGTATGGAATGGTATGCAACACATGAATATTTATAGCCAAATTGAAATTAGAAGACAGCATTTTCTTGGCAAAAATTAAGGGTTTGCTTGAGTTCTATTTTCATGTTTTTTTTTTTCTGTTTTTAAGATTTTTGTGAAGAAAATAATAAAATTTTATTTTTTATTTTCACTATTTCCTTTACAAAATCGTGAATTTAGGAAAATCAAAAAATGAAAATAGAAACCAATGCTTGGTGAACAACTCTGCAATGATCCTATTGAGTTCCCTCTCTTCCGCGTTGTTCAATCTTCCTCACAATTATTGGAGCGCTTTAAAAGCAATAAGGTTCACATCTCACTATCGCATCTGGATTAAAAGCTAGCAATATTAATATTGTGGACGACTTTTTTAAAAAAAAGGAAGTACGTTTTTTTCTCAGTTTTACAAAATTATCTTCAACACAATAAAGTTATAAGGCAACTTTAATTATTGTACAACTCAAATAGGTGCGCAAAAGGACTTATCCCAACAGAAAAAGGAAGAGTAGAGTTATGATAAGTACAAACTGTAAAGACAGTAATTATTTAGCCATTAACAATATTACATGCATTAGATTTGTGATTCATCAGTCAGTGGGAGCCTTACACTTTCGGATTTATCAAGACGTGAAAGGAAAGCAGCCAAAACATGCATGCTAGATTAAACAATTAAAACTATGAAAATCTTCATCACTTTCACCAAAAAAAAAAAAAAGAAAAAAAAATGAAAATCCTAGTTTTAGCAAGAGAACATCGGACATATATATGATATATAGTTCGATTTACCAAAATAAATTAAATCCCAAATCTATCACAAATTGAAAGACCTAAGTAAAATAAGTAAAAAGAAACAAACGAAACGTGGAAATTTATAGCAGAATGACCACAAATCTTTTTGTTTTCGCAGGAGATGAACTATAAAAGTTACCCAACATGGTAAACCAAATCTTTGAGAGACCAAGCACGGAGGGGAAACGCAAACTTTCCGTACAAAACCAAAGGGGCAAATGTGGTCCTTCGTATAACGTCCTACCTTCATTGATCAAAATTTAGTAATCTTATATTTTAACTTCTTTTAATTTTACCTCTATGAAAACTGAAAACTTCTTCTTTTTTTTTTTTTTTTTGGGTCTTTGTTCTAAAATAAGATTTAAGATAAGAGTTTTGAATTCGATGAATGAATTTTATTTTAAATTATGTAAGCCATCATTAATGCCATAGTCTTTTTACCTTATTAATCTTAATTAGAATGAGACTCACGCGTTGCATAGACGAGTAAAATATAGGAATATTTTATTAAATAATGTAGAAATAATTAGAAATGAAATAATTACATGTATTTATGAAAAAGAGAAAGTCTTGTAATATGTAGAAAACCAAGGTATATGTCTTTTATAGTTATTTCGAATGTACAGAGACAATATGAATGTCTAATATTAAATGTCAATAGTTGTCATTTGCAGTTGCTATTTTCAAATTTTGTATTGTGAAAATTTTTTATGGGAACAACCTAGGAACATCGTGAAGCAAATTCTTGTGCTAACAGTTGTACCCCAAACATGATCATACTTTGGAGCTCACTTTCTTCCAGGCACAACCGTACTTTTCTATTGCCTTGTATGCTGGCACAAGTGGAGCCCTCATTTCTAAAGGTAGTTTTGGTAGTTAATTTGTTTGTTTTTGCCGAGTTTACCGAGGGGGGAAGAAAATAAGAAGCTCTTTGTTTCATGTCACATGTCTATTTTTAACCCAGCATGCCTCTTTTATATATATATATATATATATTTGTCAGTAATCCTGTTCGAGTTGGATAGATAATTTAAACGGCAAAGCTCTTCCTTCTAAGTTTTAACACAGTTATATATCCAGAGTCTAAATCCAACACCTTTAATTAAACTAAAACAATTTCTATCAGCTAATCTACACGCTAAGTGGTCAAGCACGCCTCTTCTTTGCATGTGAAAGCAGGCTTTTTGGAATTATTTAAATTATGGAGAGCAACTATACATACCAAGGCCAGGGCTCCACACGGTATCTGGAAAAACAAACAGAAGAGGATTTTTCATATAGGGCATATGAAGATAACTTACTCATTACCTTCTTTAGAAGTATAAATATATAAGTCCGGCTTCAAAATCAGTATGAAGAAACTCCTTTAGTATTAATTACGTGACATGCTTTGGGTGTAGCATTATTTATGTTCATAGGGACAATTGTAAACTAACAATTGAAAAAGTCGTTGTGTGTATATATTCTCCCTCTCCTTCCAAGGCTAAAGGAACAAATTATGAGAGGGATCATGAAGTACACAAAAAGAAAAAAAAAACATATATATATATATATATATATATAATGGTTGAAAAATGAAAATGTCCCAACGACAAAAGGGCACGGTTGGGGTCCGGTCCATATTAAGAATGGGAACCCCGGGAAAATAGCGTGACATGGATGGGTCAGAAAAATTATCATTTAATTAGTCTTTGAATGGGAACGAAGGAATGGGAATGGGACATATGAGAAAGATAGTTGGAGTTACAAAGCCAGAGGAAACAAAAACCAAAGTCATGCATGCATTTACGACTTGGGATTATCGTCGTGGAGTGGTTAGAAAAATTTTCCACATCAACATTTTTACGGGTCAACTTAAGTAAAAGAAATGGGAATTCTATTTTTTTTTTTTTGGGGTATTAGAATTCTAATAATAATTTCTGGATACGTATATAGCACCATTTTTCATTGTGTAAATTTTACACATGCATTACTAGTTAACAGAGATTGGTTTGACTTATATAATCCTTATCTTCTTCTTCTTTTTTTCAATTCCAGACTTATAATATAATCCTTATGAATGACTTTTGTAGTTTTTTTTATTTGAATATAAATATGAGATTAATTTTGATGCATTGGTAGTGTAAAAAAATTTTACATCAGCACTCAATCAAATGTATGTACAAATTAATTCCAACAAGTATATCTATCTTTCACATATATTGATAATAATTATTTTAAAAGTCGAAAAAACTATCAATACTTTAAAAAAACAGAATTCAACTCACTTTCTATCAGCATTGAACTTGGTTAAACTACTCAATAAAAACGTTAAATAAATTTGTTCGTGATCTTGTAAAAACAAATGGTAGAGAGAGATAACAGAAAACATAAGGAAATACAATCTTAGATAATCAGCAACTATTTGAACACTAGGATTTAAAAATCCAAACCAGCGTAGATTAATATTAAAAGGGGTGTATGCCAAACATATAAAGGCCCTTGATAAAGCTACAACTCATACCAAATTTATTAACTACAAAATTTATCATAACTAGTGATCATTATAATTATTAGTTTCTCTCAATTACATTGTGTATCCAATAACTCTGATCACAACGATATTACAATATCTTGAAGTTTTCCTGGTAAGCAAACAATCGCATTCCCCACTAATTCAATTCTGTGAAGAAAATATTTGAAAATCCCATAATCAAACCACCCCTAAAGCTTCTTTTCTTCTCATCAGAATATTGTACTCTTATGGGAATGTCACGCACATAATGTGGCAGGAGCAAGATCTCTTCCGTATAGACCTTACAAACCGCAATATATCTCGTTTTAAAACAACCCAGATGTTTGATATTTTCAGGAATATCCGGTAATATGATTTTTTGATGAATCCACACATGATTTTGGTAGTCCTTCAATGTTGATAATTCCATGTGATTAATGTCCTTGTATGCAACCAAACATGAATTTCCATCAAGTTCCATAAGTATGAGGCAATTTTCTCTGTCAACACCACCATGCAATATTCCTCCAAATTTCTCAATTTCCATTCTATCAAGGAAAGGAATATCTATGAATTGCTCAATTCCCACGTCAAATGCTCTAATTACCTTCTTGTCAGTCCACCCAATGTATAGCACCAATGATGCAAGTAACACTAATCTCTATTAAAGGACCTATATTTGACCATATACTATAAGGTACGACATGTGTAATATTCTTCCATACATAGTCACCAACCGTCAAAATCTTCAACCCAAAATAATACTCGTTGATGATGATCCGGAGAACCTTGAACTTAGCTTGAGTAGGGTCCGATCCAAAATGGGTCATAATTATTGAAATTTCATTATCATAAGAATCAAAATCTATGGTGCTATCTTCCAGGATAGTAACAATTTGCCTAGTTGTCGGGTTACATGTATATGTCTTGAAAGGGGCTAGTGCGAAACTACAAATTGGTATATACAATTTAGGATGGAAGCAAAGCAAGCCATTAACAAATTGGACATCAATATCACTACACAAAATGTTAGGGGGCAGGGTGGATATGATGTGAGTGGAATTGTTTAGTTCTAGGTGGGATTGGTCTTCATGCTTTGGCAATTGTCCCAAGAAAACGTGGGGTTGTGAGAGTTCATCACCCCAATTAGACGGGGGAGGACACACAAAGAAAAAGTAATGTTTGTTGGGGTTTGTGCTTTGGTGTAGACGAAGAAAGTAAGGTTCATGTATATAAGAGTTCCATGCTTTGCATACACACCTGAATCTCATCATAGACTTGGATGGCAGCTTCGCTAGTATGGCAATGATCAAAGCTTTGGGAAGATGTGGAGGATTATTCATCGTTCTTCCGAGATTCTCGACTTGGGAATAGCAACTATTGAGTTACAAAAGTTGTTCATACTTCATAGCATTGGGTATGACTATGACTCAAATGTGTAATGAGTTTATCGAGTTCTGTTGCTAATCTAATTTGATTTCTTGTTTTATTAGGTAGTTTCTTTGAAACCATAAATATCGCAAATTTATTCTTGTTAAGATTTGCACTCGCATACAACTAGGATATCGAGAGTTAATGATAGCTTATTGGATTTTATTAACTTAATTAATTATTGACATCACGCATGTAATTAATTCTCGTAGTAAATATGATAATGATGACTTAAATTTAAGTTATAGCAATTACCTAGTTTTCCTTATTAGATAATATCTTGTATAATTTAAACTGATTTTATTATATTATGTTTTAATTAATTGTCCGTATTTTTTGGAGGGTTCAAAGAGCAATTTCAAAGTTTTTATCTTGTAATAAATATGATAATGATGCTAAATTCAACTTAAATTTAAATTTTAGTAAATATCTCGTACTATCAGATAATGTCTTGTATAGATTACATTTATTTTGTTAGATAATGTTTTAATTATCAATATTTCTTGGGGTACAAAGAGCAGCTGAAGTCCAGCTGTGCGTGTGCGCGCGCGATTTGAAGATATTATTATTATTTTATCAACTAGTACTTATATTTTCTTCACCATAGCTTGATTTTATTATTATATTATTATTATTATTATAATATATTAGTATAGTCTTTATTTTATTGAGATTTTAACTAATCAATATGGGATTGATACTTAATTTCTAATATTGACACGTGCTGCATTTATGATTAAAATTATAAAATAGTTGATTATTACAGTAAGCAGACCAGTCCAATAGTTGATTATTTACCCGAAACAGACGTGCCGAAATGCAAGTAAAGTGTCGCTGCATTCGGAGAACAGAATCGTGAAGCAAGAGGGCTAATGTGAATAAATTTCATATGTAATGTAAGCCAAAAAAACACTTAAAACTCCAAGAAAGCATATTCATGTACAGCAACAAAATATTGCATGAATTTCTCATGTTCAAAATAACATTTTCAATAGTAGTTCCAAGTAAGATGAGCTGCTTCACATCACAAGGAGAGCAATAAGGGATGTAAATAGGATCTGACCTCTGGAAGACAAGTAATTTACAAATAATTGCATAGCAATGAATATCGCTTTATGTTAGTCAGCAATACTTTTGGTCCTTTTAATGAAAGTAAGAAAGTTGGATCTGTCAGAAAGTTTGGTTTCAGAAGTTTTGAAGGAGAAAAGTGATCAGGCCTCTTAGGCCATATGCAATGCTTGCTATGATCTGGGGGCTGGGGCTTGTGGTTGGAGAAGGCATGGAAGTTTTCAAGGATGATTTCTTTTGTTGCCTCTGTTAAAGGATGAAGTGGCCTTCTTAGCCGATTTATGGTGCTTAGCTAAAAGGTTTCTTTGCACGACATGCACAAGCTTTGTGTAGATAAGCTTTTCTTCTTTGTTCTGCTTTGTTTTTTATGATTTTCTTTAAAATATATGTCATCATTTTCTCTTGTACTTATTGCTTGCCCTGCTCAAATAATATTTCATCTTTTATCGCAAACAATAAAATGATAACTCCATGACTTTACCTGTAAATGCACGAAAACCAAGAAGAACCAATCTCTCTTCTACTAAGGGTACCCTGCCAAAAATACACCAATGGACTTTGTGAGGAGAAACATGAAAGAGTCATGAAAAAAACCCAAATCACACAATCAACAGAACACAGAATGTGAAGTCACAATACATACCCATCATTTAGCTTTGATGTGAGTGCATTAGCAATGGCAAGTGGGAGGTACAGAAGGGAGTGTACGATGTAAATAAATCTACAAATCAATTATCTTAGCACAATAAAAACTTTAACAATGACTACAAGATTGACACCTACCACTAAACAAATTAAAATAGAACAAAAACAAAACAAAACAAAACAAAAACGTGACACAAAATGACTAATCTATATCCAGAATCTTAATGACTTGAGACTTCTAAACATCCAGCAAGTTTTGGAAAAGTTTTTAAGTGCTCTTAGAGTAAGAAAAACTTGTTACTTTGTACCATTTAAAACTTAACATTTCAACTTTGCAGTTCAGAGCAACAAATGTTTCTTTCTCGAAGTTTTGTAGCCAAGGCAGATAACAAATTAACAAAAAAAGAAGATTGCGAATATAGTATAGCTAGTAATAACAATAATAATAATATATTACAAACAAAGACTAAAATATGCACAGAACCTTAATGGCTCGAGACACCAGAATATCTGGCTAGTTTCGTAGCTGAGGCACGATACACCCCCCACAAAGAAAATTACTGATATTGTAGCAAAAATTGTGTTTATAGTTATGTACATTTTTTTTTTTTTGAGACACAAGATATTCTTATAGGTTCGGTCTATTCAAACTGCCCATAAAGATTATTCCTCGTTCGATGGGAGCACAAGCATTACACAATCTCCCCACAAAAGTTGCTCCCCTAAAATATGAACTTATATTCTCTTCTTAAGGAATCAAAATTGCTTAACCCATATTGAGTTAGTTATGCACTAATTAATATAGTCATATAAGCTATGTTTGCTACTAAAAACTATGGGGACAACAGCCAAATATGGGGGGAAACATTTTTACAAAAAGAAAAACTCTTTAGAATATGACATTCCAATAAAATAAAGAGCGGAGCTTCTTAAACTTTATATGAAAATATAGAAATTAGAATCCCCATATATAAATGCTATTCTTTATTTTGTATTTTTTCACATTATTTACATATATTATTGTAACTTATTTAAATATAATTAATCTATTAGATTCACTAATAATAATTTATTTATTTTTTAAGGGGTATAATCCGCTTCAAAAAATATGCTTTTCAAAAAATACATATATTATAAAATTTTAATCTTAATTATTTATAAAATTTATAAAGAAATTAATATTTTATTCAATTATTGTTAAAATATATTTATTTATAATATAATAATATTATTTTTATTTTTATTATTAACATATTATTCTTTTTTGGATAATGGAGTAAATTGTCTATTTTATATAAGTTTAGGGTTTAGTGTCTTTTCCACAAATCCCAAGGGGATCATCGTACTTTTTTCTAATAATAATAGTAATAACAATAGATTATTTGTCATATATTTATAGTATAAAATAATTAACTAATAAAATCTCATAAAAGTGACAAATTATGGTAAATAATTATTGTAATGGGTAATTTCTACTATGATATAATAATTTTTTAAAATTTTGTTAGTTGATGGTATAAAATTATTTTACATTATCGGTGTATATAAATTATTCTCATAATACAGAACTAATAGAGATCGATTTTGATTGATTTTAGAATTTAATTTATATGCATTGCAATATAAAAATTTTTTACATAGATATCCAATCATATATTATTATATCAATAAAAATGTTTAACTCAACCACCCATTAACTTATAAGTTTTACAAATATAATTATCTGATTGGATAATAATGTAAAACTATTTTACACTACCAATATATACTAATTAAACTCTTGATTTTAAATGGAATCTTATCTTAGATATGATATCTCAAAAAATAAGAAATTACTTAATTTAACGAACTTAACAAAGCTAGATTATTTTAGTTTCAAAATCTTACCAAATTAGATAAGATTTAATAAGAATTAATTTTTAAATTTAATTTTAAAATATATAACAATAAAATAAAATAAATTATTTTTTTATATTATCAGTATATATTAATTAAACTCTTGATTTTAAATAAAATCTTATCTTATATCTAAAATTTCAAAAAAAAAAAAGGGTTTAATTAGGATATATTGACAGTGTAAAATAATTTTACACTATCAGTCAATAAAAATGCTAGAAGCTAAGAAATCATAGTAGATCTCTCATTATAATGGGTAATTATTTATATAAATTGACGTTTTTTAATATTTCTATTGGCTAATTTTACACTGTCAATATATTTAAATTAAATTAAAAAATACTTAATTTAACGAATTTGACAAGATTAGATTATTTTAATCTCAAAATCTTACCAAATTAGATAAGATTTAATAATAATTAATTTTTAAATCAATTCAAATCTTATCTTATCTTAATAAATTTTTAAAATCAATTATTATTTTTAATAAAGTTCAAATGTGATAAATTTGATTATTTTATATAACCAATTACAAATAGAAATATGATTTATCATTCAAGAAGAATTAATTTAAATATATTTAAATTATCTCTTTAATCCTCCGTATTTGGAAGATCCAACAGAACCCGATGATGATGATGATACGTGATCCCCAATCTTCCACCCCGCGAATTGTTTCAGGCTTTCAGTCCTCTACTTATTTTGTGCGCCAAACGGTAACCACCCACACTTGAAGTTGAAGAAGCTTCGAAATTAATCACCATATCCCCCACTTCCCTCTTCGCTCACTCGAATCGAATCGTTTCTCAAATCTGGAAATTTCCGACCCAAATCCCTAGCCATGGTGTTCATCGTGCCACCCAATCACAGGACCCTAGCCCAAGACACAAACACTAACACCACCCCTCTCCGCCACCTCAACTCGAAGCCGCCGCCCAACTACGTCGCCGGGCTCGGCCGTGGCGCCGCCGGATTCACCACCCGCTCGGATATCGGTCCCCCCATCACGACCGGCGGCGGGGGAAGTAGACGAAGGCTACGATGAGGATCAGAAATTCGACGAATTCGAAGGGAGCGATGTTGGGTTGTTTGCTTGTGCCGAGTATGACGAGGACGATGAAGAAGCTGATGCTGTTTGGGAAGCCATTGATAAGAGGATGGAGTCAAGGAGGAAGGATAGGAGGGAGGCGAGGTTGAAGCAGGAGATTGAGATCACGGAGCAGTTCGCCGATTTGAAGAGGAAGTTTCACGCTCTCTCTGCGGAAGAGTGGGAGAGTATACCCGAGATTGGGGATTATTCCTTGAGGAACAAGAAAAATAAGAGGTTGAGAGCTTTGTGCCTGTGCCTGATACCTTGCTTGAGAAGGCGAGGCAGGAGCGAGAGCACGTCATTGCGTTGGATCTCAAGAGTGTAGCTGCCGGAGGGACCGAGACGCCGCCGCGGGCGGTTGCTGACTTGACCGCTGTTGGCGAGGGCACGGGTACTTTGTTGTCGTTGAAGTTGGATAGGTTGTCGGATTCGGTGTCCGGGTTGACCAATGTGGATCCGAAGGGTTATCTGACTACTCTCAAGGGTATGAGGATTGCCGGTGATGCCGAGGTTTCGGATATCAAGAAGGCCAGGTTGCTGCTCAAGAGTGTTACCCGGACGAATCCCAAACACCCTCCCAGGTGGATTGCTGCTGCGAGGTTGGAGGAGTTGGCGGGCAGGATTCAGGCGGCGAGGCAGTTGATACGGTACGGAGAGGGTGTGAGGAGTGTCCGAAGAATGAGGATGTGTGGCTGGAGGCTTGTAGGCTAGTGATTCCCCGGGAGGCGAAGGCTGTGATGGCACGCGGCGTCAAGTCCATTCCCGCTTCTGTGAGGTTGTGGCAGCAGGCTGCAGAATTGGAGCAGGATTTGTTGAGGAGAGGGCTGGAGCACATTCCTGATTCTGTTAGGCTGTGGAAGGCTGTTGTGGAGCTTGCTAACGAAGAAGATGCTAGGCTTTTGCTTCACAGGGCTGTTGAATGTTGTCCGTTGCACCTTGAGTTGTGGCTCGCGCTCTCGCTCGGTTGGAAAGTTATGACAATGCTAAGAAGGTTCTTAATAGGGCAAGGGAGAGGCCTGCCGAAGGAGCCGGCCATATGGATAACAGCTGCCAAGTTGGAAGAAGCTAACGGGAATACTTCCATGGTTGGCAAGATAATTGAAAGGGGTATAAGGGCTCTGCAGAGAGAAGGTTTGGTGATTGATAGAGAAGCTTGGATGAGGGAAGCAGAGGCGGCAGAACATGCTGGGTTGGTTGCAACTTGCCAAGCAATAATCTGCAATACAGTTGGAATTGGAGTGGAAGAAGAAGATAGGAAGAGGGCATGGGTTGCTGATGCAGAGGAATGCAAGAAGAGAGGTTCCATTGAGACGGCCAGAGCTATATATGCTCATGCCTTGACTGTCTTCTAAACTAAGAAGAGCATATGGCTCAAAGCAGCACAACTTGAAAAGAGCCATGGGACGAGGGAATCTCTGGATGCTTTACTTCGCAAAGCGGTAGCCTACAGACCACTGGCTGAAGTTCTTTGGCTGATGGGTGCCAAAGAGAAGTGGCTTGCTGGTGATGTGCCTGCAGTTCATGCTATCCTCCAAGAAGCTTACGCTGCCATTCCCAATTCCGAGGAAATATTGCTTGCGGCTTTCAAGCTAGAATTTGAAAACCATGAACTGGAGAGGGCTAGAATGTTGTTGGCTAAAGCCAGAGAGATAGCAGGTACAGGAAGAGTCTGGGTGAATTCGGCAATTGTTGAGAGAGAACTGGGTAACATTGAAGAGGAGAGGAGATTGTTAGATGAAGGTCTGAAGCAACTGCCTTCATTCTTCGAACTTTGGATGATGCTTGGCCAGCTTGAGGAACGCATTGCCGAGAATTCCAAGCGGCTTGATCAGCCTGAAAAGCGTCTTGATCATATGAAGGAAGCTAAGGTGGTCTATGAATGCGGACTGAAAAACTGTCCTAATTGTGTACCTCTTTGGCTCTTTCTTGCTAACCTTGAAGGGGAGATGAATGGACTGATTAAAGCTCGTGCAGTTCTCACAAGGGCTCGAAAGAAGAATCCCAAAAACCCTCAACTCTGGCTAGCTGCTGCTAAAGCAGAATTGAAGCATGGATATAAGAAAGAGACTGATATTTTGATGGCAAAAGCATTGCAGGAGTGTCCCGACAGTGGTGTTCTTTGGGCAGCATCGATTGAGATGGTTCCTCATCCCCAGCGAAAAACCAAGAGTATGGATGCCCTCAAGAAATGTAATCATGATCCCCATGTTATTGCTGCTGTGGCCAAATTATTCTCGCATGATAGGAAGGCGGACAAATCACAGAGCTAGGACTCGGCTGAATAGGGCACTGATGTTAGCTCCTGACATTGGGGACTTCTGGGCATCCCGCTACAAATTTGAACTGCAGCATGGAACGGATGAGAACTAGATGGATGTATTCAAGAGGAGCTTTGCTGCGGATCCAAAACAACGAGAGAAATTGTAAGCAATCCCAAAGGCAGTTGAGAACTCTCACCAGCCAATGGAAGCCATCCTGAAGAAAGTGGTGGTTGCACTTGGGAAGGAGAAGAATGCAGCTGAGAATGGCAAACATTGATCTGATTATGAATAATTGAATAATTATGTCTCAGTGTGTTTTGAAGGAACATATATATTAGTCCTGATCCGTGACCCTCTTTCGTCTATCTTTTTAAAATATATAAATTTTGCTTGTATTGATGTGTTTCTTATCGCCTATTTATTGAGACATATTTCAATGTGAGATTTTTAATATTCGATGATGTCTAATTTTCGTGGTGTGAGTGTGAGATTGGGTGCCCAGACCAGAAAAGATCAATGGGGCCTGATAACCATTTCAAAATTGAGAAGCAAAAGAAGGATATGAAATGTTAGGAGGATAAATTAGGTCAATGTTAATTTATTCTCTTTGTTAATTTATTGAATCTATCTAAATTCGTGTAATAAGCTAGTATGTCTCTCCTTATTCCCTCAGTTCATAAATGCTAATATTAGGAGATGTCAAATTACAAATGTTCTTCCTTCATCCAAATTGGGTTTCTCTGGATTGGATTAACAATGTGAACATTAAGAATATACCGTTGCATTCTTATGATCCTTATTCTGGAAGCTAATAAAATTATGAATAGTAGTTGCACAGGTAGAACTCTAGGTTTTGTTCCCTAATTCCCTGACCAATTTGGATGCGAATATTAACCTCGTAATGTAATAAGCTTACACACACAGTCTCATCCAGATTGCGTTCACATTCTTCTAAAAGTGCACTTTTAGTTGTCGGGTTTGTGAATGCACTTGTAGTCATGTACTACAACATCAACTAGCATCTTGTTCAGTAGAGTTTGCTTCTCTGTCTGCGTACCTTGGCTTGTGAAGCCAGTTTCGTGTGCAACCCATTATCTCGGGCACACCCTTTCATCCGTCTTTAGTGTTCCAGTTAAAAAAGCACTTCCACTTTCAACTTCAATTTCAACTGCAAGCCCAAGCCCCTTGTCATTCACTTTGAGTTTGAGGGCAGATCAACAATGGCTAGCCAATCAAACACCAAATCAGTTCATGATTTCACCGTTAGAGTAAGCTGCTTTGCTTACATACTCCATTTATTTATCTCTTTTCCTTTTATACTAATAAGGTGTACGTGAAATGGGTCCTCTTTTATGTTATCAACCCTCTGTCTTTTTTCCTTTTTTGTTCAGAATCAACCCTCTGTTTGTAGGATTCCAAGGGAAGTGATGTTATGTTGATCCCGGCGATTACAAAGGAAATGTTCCTTCTCATTGTCAATGTTGCCTCGCAATGGTACTCTGCAAATTCCCTCTCTCCCTCTTTCCCTTTCTTTATCTTGTTAAGTACTACAGGTGAATTTAATAGGGTATCCAGACCTTAAATGATAATAGTTAAAACAATAGCATACTATTCAGGATTACGCCTTCACAAGGCTCAGCAAGTCTGATAAGGCTTGGTTCTTCAACCCTGAGGGAGGTGTAAAAAAAAAGCAAAAACAAAAACAAAAACGAAAACAAAGAAACAAAAATAATTCTTCGGGGTGGGGGTTCAATATCCACTCAAGTGATGCAATGGCTCAAGCAAGGATCAATGTAACAGTGGTAGATATCTAACACGATGAACTCGATCAAAGAGAAGACTTTGGTTAATCATAGAACAATGTGACAAAGGAACAACCCTCACTAAATTGTAAAGAAATCTCCCCTCTAAAGACTCTCCTTTCCGATGCTCTACCAATAGAACAGTGTTTCCAATAATTCTGAGAAGAGAAGCAAGAAGGAAAATAACATTGTATTGCATATCTGGCCTTCACTGTATTTTCAATACGTGATTATATAATTATAATTTGTATATATATGGATTTCTTAGCTGCAAATCAGTAGACTAGAATTACCTTCTTTCTGATTTTTTAGTCTCATCATAAACTAAAACTTCACCTAGTTAAACCAGGGCTCTCTGATTTGTTCAACCCAATGTTCTAGTAGAATTCCATGGCAAAAGGCCAAAAGCAGGAGGCCAGACGTCTAAAATTTGTTCTGCATATAAGTTTTATCTCATTAATTTTTGGTAGAAATGGAGTCAGGAGTGCTACACCTTTTTTTTTCCCCCTTCATCAGAATAACTTCATCACCTTGTAATATACACGGCTTGATTCTATGAAATTTTTAGACTGTTGGAGTGAAGCCAAGCTCAGCTATTGACTCTTCTTGTTTGTCAAGTCTCAATATCTTTAGCTGGTTGAGTATTGATCTTGGAGAATTCAGAACGACCCTACAGTTTTATTACCCATTTGTTTTCGAAAAGCTGTTTTGTTTGTAGTTAATTTCCTTTTTCAGGACTGAAAAAAATAAAAAATAAAAAATAAAAAAGCTCTTGTGAAGGGGAGAATGGCGATCAACCATGTTTTGACTTTTGAGAAAGTATTGCATCATGAATATCATCAACAACTGAAATATGCCAATCTATACACATACCATATCCGGGAGCACGACTGCACAACAAACTCATAATTAGCCTAATGTACATCTCAACGTGCACATTATTTAGTCAAGGGAAAATCACTACGTGCTTGCATGATAAGCATTAGGCAAGGAAATGGTATTTAATTACGTAACTTTTACTCTACTATAAATACCAGAAATAAGGGGTCCAAACATTGTTGTCGCCTAGAAAGAAAATGACTTTGTCAATATCCAGAAAAAAGATCGAAATGACTTTGTCACTAGCAGAGGACTGAGAGGAGTTAACAATGATAAAAACGATGAAGCTTGCAATGGTCAAGGAATATATGCGTATGATTTGTCATCCAAGTCTAACAAGGACTTGGTGGGTCAATGCCGTGACGCGGTTCCATTCCATGGCAGGGTTTTTGCAGTTATTTCAGTAATGATGGGTTGGGTGAGCCAATAGCCAAGCTTGGCAAAGGAAGGTATCAACTATCAAGCTCATCAGTACTCACTTGAACTCATTATTTCATTCGAGGGTTATGAAGCATCCATGCAGGGTTTACAGTGAAAATGATGCAAAGCTCTTCTATGTCCCATTCTGTGGTGGCTTGGATGTCTTGAGATGGCATTTCAAGAACGTGTCAAATGACGTCAAGGACAGTTTGGCTTTGGATCTAGTCAAGGACAGTTCTTTGTCAACAACATCATGCAATATTCCTACAAATTTCTCAATTTCCAATCTATCAGGGACACGGCTTTCTCTGAAATGCTCAATTCCCACATCACATTACCTTGTTGCCATATTCCACCCAATGTATAGCACCATTGATGCAAGTACCATTAATGTTTATTAGAGGACCTACATTTGACCTTATACTATATGGTACGACATGTGTAATATCCCTCCCTACATAGTCACCAACCGTCAAAATCTTCAACTCATGAGAATCATACATACCTGTTCATGATGATGCACGCGAAGAACCATGAAATTATCTTGAATAGGGCCGTATCCAAAATGGGTAATAATGAAATCAAAATGTATAGAGCTATCTTCCCGGATGGCAACGATTTGCCTAGTTGTGGGGTTACATATATATGTCTTGAAAGGGGCCAGTCTGAAACTAGATGATTTAGGATGGAAGCATAGAAAACCATTAACTAACTGGACATCAATTTCATTGCACAAAATGTTATTAGGCATGGTGGATGTGATGCGGGTGGAATTGATTAGTCCTAGGTGGGTTTGGTCTTCATGAATTGGTAGTTGTCCTAAGAAAACTTGGGGTCGTGAGAGTTCATCACCCCAATTAGAAGGATCAGGACCCACAAAGAAAAAGTGATTTTTGTTGAGGTTTTTGCTTTGGTGTAGATCAAGAAAGAGTAATGTTATTTGAACGTGTAAAACAGACACATTTGAGATGCATTATACATCCAATGGCTGAAACTCCATGTGGAATCCAGCTACTTTATTGCAACTTGAAGTTTCAGCCATTAGATATGTAATGCATCCCAGATGCGTCTGTTTTACACGTTCAAATAACATTACTTCTGAAGAAAATAAGGTTCATGAATATAAGAATTCCATACTCTGCATATGCACTTAATTCTCATCATAGACTTGGATGGAACCCTGGCTAGTATGGCAACCATCAAAGCTTCGGGAAGGTGGGGATGATTTATCATCATTCTTCCTTAACTCTCTTTCTTTTGGCTTTGTATTAGTACTGAGACAATTTTACTCGAATCACGATCAACAACTAAATGTAAAGAATTAGCCTCTTCTACTGGATCAATGCCGTTGGTCCTGAGTCTCACTTTAGGGATAATAACCATTGAGGTAAATAATTTCCTAGCATTGAGTATGACTCAAATATATAGTGAGTTTATTGAGTTCTATTAGGAATCAAATTTGACTTTTTGTTTTATTAGGTAGTTTCTGAAAAACCATAAATATCGCAAATTTATTCTTTTTAAGATTTGCGCTCACATACAACTAGCATATCGAGAGTTAATGATATCTTATTGGATTTTATCTAATTACTAATTAGTTATTGACATCACATGTAATTAACTCTTGCGGTTTTTTTGGTACATGTAACTAAATCTCGTAGTAAATATGATAGCGATAAATTGAACAAAAATTGAAATTATGGCAAATATCTTGGATAGTTATCAGATAATATCTTGTATGACTTAAATTGATTTTATTATATCATGTTTTAATCATCAGCACTTTTTGCGGTACAAAAAGTAATTGAAGTCCAAGTAATTCTTTTTTTTTTTTTTTTGAATTTCTTTTTATACTGTAGTAAATATGATACTGACTCTAAATTCAACTTAAATTCAAATTGTGGCAACATTTTGTATGATTATCAGATAATATCTTGTATAAATTACATTCATTTTGTTAGATAATATTTTAATTATTAGTGTTTCTTGGGTACAAAGAGCAGTCGAATTCCAGTATGATTTGATAATATCGTTATTATTTTATCAACTAGTATTTATATTTTCTTCACTGCAGCTGGATTTTATTAATTACGTTATTATTATTATTATTATTATTATTCTTTATTTGATTGAGATTTTGACTGAACAATATTCGACTTATACTAAATTTCTAATATTGACACCTGTTGCATTTATCATTAAAATTATAAGATTTAATTTTAAGATATTCTTAGTGTAAACTTTCTATTTTTACACTAATAGCACATCAATATTAAATTCCTTTTCTAGTATACATTTTCTTGGTAGTATAAGAGTATTGGATTTCAAGTACAACAAAGTTCTACTGTACTTTTGTCAAGTACACAACAGAAAACAAGCGTAGATAGCAATCCGTTGATTGGGGAATTCTCATACTACTTTCGAAGGATGATGGCATCCATGTAATTGGCCGGTCTTAATAGAGGAAACAATTTTCTTTCCTCTTTGAAATATAGTATTAGCACATTTCATCAAAAAAAAAAAAAAATTACAAGTACCATGATTGACTGAAAACCATGACTATTAAAATCTATCAAAAATTGGAAAATTAGTATAGAACAAAATCTTGCCAGTATTTTTCCTCACTTGCAAGCTGAAATAACAAAATTAGTGACTCAGAATGACAGAAAGACAATACACATGTTGAAATAAAATGAATGATAGCATATTAGATTGAGTACCTAAAGAAAATCATCGGAATCATTAAGCTTCCTTCCTAGTTATCCTGCAATAAAAAATGGCAATGCAGTGAGTAGAGAAGAGCATTGGCATTGTTCTTATCAGAGACTAAATACATAATCACACTATAACTGGCCAGAGACAAACCTGCCACCATATTTTTCAAACAATAAGACAAGCATTTGAATGATGTACTAATTTAATCAAATGATTTTCTATATGCACCAACAGTGTAATTGAGGCTGCATCAAGCGATAATGAATTCAAGCATGAAAGAATTGCCAATTTTTTATAATTGATTATTTACCTGAAACAATATATTCCCAAGGCATCTGTAATCTCATGAACGACAGACGTGGCAAAATGCAAGTAGAGTGTCACTGCATTCGGAGAACAGAATCGTCAAGCAAGAGAGCCAATGTAAATAAATTTCATATGTAAAGCATATTCATCTACAGCAGCAAAATATTGCATGAATTTCTCATGTTCAAAATAACATTTTTAACAATAGTTCCAAGCAAGTTGAGCTGCTTCACATCACAAGCAGAGCAATAAGGGATGTAAATAGGATCTGACCTCAGGTAAAAAAGTAATTTACAAATAGTTGCATAGCAGTGAAATATTAGTATATGCTCGATGACGAGACTTATGGTCCTTTCGGTGAAAATTGGATCCGTCAAGAAGTTTGATTTTAGAAGTTTTGAAAAAGAAAAGTGCTCAAGCCTCCCAAGCCATATGCAATGTTTGCTATGATCCAGGAGGGCTTATAGTTGGAGAAGCATGAAAGTTTTCAAGGATGAAGTGGTCTTCTTAGCCCCTTTATGGTGCTCAGCTAAAAGGCTTCTTTGCTGGACTGCACAAGCTTTGTGTACATAATGTGTTTTTTCTTCTTTGTTCGGCTTTGTTTTTTATGATTTCCTTTAAAATATATGTCATCATTTTCTCTCGTACTAATTGCTTGCCCTTCTCTAATAATATTTCTTCTTTTATCGCAAACAATAAAATGGTAACTCAATAACTGTACCTGTAAATGCACAAAAACCAAGAAGAACCAATCTCTCATCTACTAAAGGTACCCTGCCAAAAATACACCAATGGACTTTGTAAGAAGAAACATGAAACAGTCATAAAAAAAACCCAAATCACACAATCAACAGAACTCAGGATGTGAAGTCACACTACATACCCATCATTTAGCTTTGATGTGAGTGCATTAGCAATGGCAAGTGGGAGGTACAGAAGGGACTGTACAACGTAAATAAATCTACATATCAATTATCTTAGCACAATAAAAACTTTAACGATGACTACAAGATATGACACCTACCACTAAACAATTAAAAATAGAACAAAAACAAAACAAAACAAAAGCGCGACACAAAATGACCAATTTATATCCAGAATCTTAACGGCTTGAGGCTCCTAAACATCCAGCAAGTTTTGGAAAAGTTTTTAAGTGCTCCTAGTGTAAGAAAAACTTGTTACTTTGTACCATTTAATACTTAACATTTCAACTTTGCAGTTCAGAGCAACAAATTTTTCTTGCTTTGAAAGCACCTAAGAATTTCTCCAAGTTTTGTAGCTAAAAGGCAGATAACAAATTAACAAAAAAGAAGATTGCTGATATAACATAGCCAAGTACAGCAACAATAATAATAATATAATATATTAGAAACAAAGACTAAAATATGCCCTGAATCTTAATGGCTATAGACACCAGAATATCTGGCAAGTTTCATAGCTAAGGTATATTACACTCCCACAAAGAAAATTACTGATACTGTAGCAAAATTTGGTTTATAGTTTTGCATGATTTTTTTTTTTTTTTTTGTGGGTGAGACCACAAGATATGCTTATAGGTTCGGCCCATTTAAACCACCCATAAAGAATATTCCTCATTCGACGGGAGCACAACGGTTACGCAATCTCCCCAAAAGAGTTGCTTCCCTAGAATATGAACTCATGTCCTTTTCATAAGGGGTCAAGGTTACTTGCAGCCTTTATGCACTAATTAATATGGCCATAAAAGCCATGTTTGCTACATAAAACTATGGGGACAACAGCCAAATATGGGGGGAAAACATCTCAAAAAAAAACAAAGAAAAACTCTTCAGAATATGACATTCCAATAAAACACTTAAATACCATGCACATTCCAGTCTTCAAGCCCTTAGGTTCATCACACAAGTGGGCCAAAATCATCCTTCCCTGCAAAATTGAGCTGTCCTCAGTCAACACTGAAATATAAAGAGTTGGATTGTACACAATATTAAAAATCATACAAATAACTTTTCATCATTCATCCCACATATGAAAACATAAAAAGGAAGCATGCCACAGAAAAATAATAATAATGATAATAAACAAAGGTAGGTAAAGAAGCCCTCAAACAACTAGCTTTCATATTTAAAACAAAGCTCTTACCACTAGAAACCCAAAAGCAAGTCCTGTTCCTATAATAACTAAATGTGGATAGTTCCCCATGATGTCAGATGGTGACAGATAATCCCTGCACAAAAGATTGGCCGTGTGCTTATATGTACAAAAGTATCAAACATGCATTTCTTAGTGACAATAAAAACAAAAGAAATAGAGCAACTTAGGTTATACCACAAGAGAACTGCTCCAATAAGTACAACAAAGGGATAAAGCTGCACAAGAAAAATGCATCAATAAAGCAACCAAAATTCGAAAAGAAAGGGGGGATATCTACAAGGAAAATGGTACCATTGCCAATGCACGTGGCATGCTTCCATTTCTTGCCTTCACAACCTTATAAACATTAGACACACTGCATGGAAAAAAAAAATACAATTTTAACATTTCAACATAACTCCAAAATAAAAATAAAAAATAAAAAAAGGTATGTCGATTATACAGAAAATCAGGAACCATTTTGAATTTGAAATTTCACAAATTCTTGGTTGTTATCATAGATGCAGAGATTTCCATTATTAGAAAATGAGTGGTTCCAGGAATTTAATTTAAACCTACCCAAACTAGCACCAAATGGTTATTAATAATAAGAATAAGGCGATGTCATCAATTCTTGCATTGTTCTGAAGTTTCAGTCTATCAATGAAACAATGCAAATAGTAAAACTAGTAAAAAATAAAAATCAATAGATATGGGACAGAACAGTCAACCTCAAAAAAACTATAATTCACAGATTGTTTCAATGGCATGTGAGCTATTGCACATGGTAAAGAAGATTGAACTTTCAGTAACTTCTGGTATACATACTTGAATGTGACTGTTGGTATAACAGCAAAAGCTACCATCAAATATAAAACAGCTCTGTATGTTGGGATCCCTGAAATGCAGTAAAAGTCAAGCAATTAATTATCAAGAACCTACACAATAATGAAACTTCACAATATAGTAGTATATATTCAATAAGTACACAAAAATAAAAGTATAAGCACTCCTAATAAACATAGAATAACATAACCAATATTATCTGGTTTGTAGTAACACAGTGACAATATAAACATAACAATAGCAAGGTTCTCATTTATATAAACGAAAATGGAAATCATATCCATATATACCAGGGTGTATCAAATAAATGAAACTAGAATAATAATGAACAGTTAAAGAACGAGAGGAACAAAAACAGTCATTCCGGCCATTGAAGTTAATCATACACTGTAGGACAAAGGATTTTGTGCTCTCAGAATACTGTAAAAGAAGAAAACAGCATAGCAGTGTCAACAAATACAAAATTCAACAATTCAAAACAGTCTAGTAACAGGCCTTGCACAGGAATTCCCAAATCTTTGTTTACTCCCAAATTAAATAGGTTCCTTACGCCTATAAGATACAGCACAGAATCATCTGGACTGACAAAGACTATCATATCTCTGGTGAACATACCAAATGAAGGCTTGAAAAATATGACAACATATCACCATTAATATAATGTTTTCCATATGATCAAAACTTGGGGCAAGTATAAATATTATGACAAATAGCATGATAAAAATTAGAGACAGTCAGACCTTTAGGTCCCAAAAAATAGAAAGAATATCACTTGACAAGGACAATTTTACCCCCTATTAAAGGCAACCAGCTTAAAAATGGCATAGACATCCCGAATTGCTGAACCCACCACTCAGCACCTGAATAATAATAATAATGCCACATCATTGAATTTTAACAGAACTTTGTGTCAGTACAAAAATACAGAACTCAGAGAAAGGGCATACCCACGATAGCAGTAAAGAAGTGACAGACGTATATTAACATAAGACCCTCTGTAGGTCCATTTACAACAGGTAGTATAAGTGTATTGGTGAAATAGCTGCACCCAAAACAACATTTCAAAGAAACTAAAAAATGTGAGGGTAAACAAATAAAAAATATTCAATTGACGCTGGTGTAAGGTTTGTAAGACTAGATACACTTCCACCACCCAAACTATATAGATGGTATGTGTGCGTGGATTGGTGGCATAGGTATTAAAATATATAGTCATCCCAATCAAAGGGGAGATAAATCCTTTAAAATAAGAGGTAGGGCATTAAATATAACACAATAGAGACAACTGAGAATGTATAATCATTTTATACACCCATTGCAAAATAAATTTTGCCTAGTATTCCAGCTCCACTAGAAACCTAGAATCACGCTTTATCAGCCAGTATAGAAGATAAAACAAGGCTTAATGCACGAGAGCAGTACTATAACTGCAAGACTTACTAATAATAGCTAAAAAAGAATAATATGTAATGTATCATGTATTGTATTATTAATAAAGCATAATAACTTACTGCTCCCAGGTTGCACCATAAAATGGAACGGCAGATATAAACCAGAACCAAAAGGTACTTCTTCCACACATGGATGTGCTCCCAAAAGCTATTGATTCAAACTGAAAAACAGTTCTCATAGATTTTTGTCTTTGTTCCATTTTAGAGATTAAATATAACAGCCAAAGCGAAGAAACATACAGTACAAGCAAGTGCATCACAACCTGCAAAAGAGTTGAAAATATTTTTGTTAGTATCAAACAGCTATTATTTAGGGAAAACGATGGAATGAACATGATACAAGCAAATTACCATGATCAAACAGCTCCCCCAATGGACTGGAAGAATTTGTTCGTCTAGCTTGCTTCCCATCAACGGCATCAAATGTCTACCACATATATCAATTTTAAAAAAATTATATGGAAAAAATAAGACCTCATCATATCATAATAGTAAACCCATATGAATATTGCACAACATTTGTAGAAAGATAATATGATATCCATGTAGTAGTTGGGACATGAAACTAGACATACAACAAAAAAATTAGTATGGTGCACGAAATAGGATCTAGGCAACCAACTAAATATGCAAAAGTTATTAGGGTTGTTTTCCATCAATACACCAGAACAGAACTACCCAAATATACAATGAGACTAAATTCAAAAAGACAAAGAAGGGAGCAAGTGATATTTTCACTAAAAGAATTTAATGAGACCTGGTATAAAAACAGAAGTAGGCCATGTGCAAAATGAACCCATCTTGGTGGAGCTGAGTCCAATTGAGGTGAGTATATCTGAAAAATAACAATATACAGAAACAGGAATTCAATTATAATATGTCTTAGGATTCACTGTTTCAACACAGCCACTCACACTGCACCAACATGGCCTTCAATGGCCAAGTAATGAACAGTTCAACAAAAGATGTAAACTATAACAAATGAAGTTAACCAGAAATCTTCACAACACTTCGTATACTAGGCATTACTAATTGAAGGTTTCATTATATCATTTAATAAAATGAAAAACAAAGTGAAGAGTTAGAAAAACAGAACTATCAGTATTATGACTACAGCATTATTAAGTACAATGATTAATTAACTCTGGTTCCACTCACATAGCCAAGCAGTGCAGAGAGCATTAAGAACATAAATCCTGTAAGAGTAATCTGCAACCAAACGACTCATGAATTATCAGTGCTATGGCTTGTGATAACAACAGTAAACTATAGACACTACAATAACAGAGAAGCAAAGGTGTACCATGTTTGGACTGCAAAAGAAGCACAGAATGCCAAAAGGCCAAGTGATGGGAACAAATAAAAGGAAAAGGTAGAAGTTAGAGTAATTCAGAATTCAAAAGCTAAAATCATAGAAAAATTAGAAAGGAACAAGGCACAAGAGGGTGGTATCTTCTATTCCATTCCACTCATTGCCTTTCTATTCTATTCCATTATGAACAGATACTAACAGTATTATAGCATAATATCAAGTCATAACAAAGAAAGAACCTTAGTTCAAACAATGAAATTACTCACGGCATCCATAGTGGGAAAAATGTAACAAAGCGTGTCCAGAAGGGCTGCAATACATATTTGGCTAAATAGGAATGATCTACACCACTATATTTGTATCTATGCAGAGCTGCTACACCATGAGCTCCAATGTAACCCATTGTCAAGGGAAAAACTCTGAAATTTGGCTTCAACTACCAGTTAAGCCGTGGCACAACCTTCTGAAATTGGAGCAAGAACAAACAACATGATCAAAATAAACATAGGAAATTTTGCAGGATACCGAGTTATCAAAACGATGAATCACATTGAATTTCACACTCAAAAAACCAACTTGATGAGCGTTCAAAGAGGAAGCCAGAATTTTTTCTAATGAACGTGTAAAAAGACATTTTTTTTCCCTGTTTCTAACTAAGAGGGTATTCATAGGGTAAGAATCAAACACAAATGGAGCTAAAGTTAACCAAAAAATGCGAACTTTCATAAAAATGTGAAAATGGGGAGCTAACAGATCAAATAAATAAATACAAAAGAACCAGAAAATGAAACGCTCAACTTTGCACAGGGTGGAGAATACAAGTACAAGAAGCCAAACAATAAAAAGATGACTTTTTTTTAATTTTCCTTTTCATGGTCATTAGAATCATACAATGGTAATGTGACATGGGGAAATACCAAATCATTGGAAAATGTGAAATTTGAAGAAGAATGAGGAATGGTGCTGAAAACTCACCCAACAAAGCCAGGACTCGTTGAAAAGCGATACACGAATGAGAGAAAGGAATAGCGAAGGATTTGAAAAGCGTGGAGTGCTATGTTTGGAGCTATTATGGAGAATGGTAGGTTTTGGCATGAAATAATGTTATTTGGAGTATCCAATGGTGACATTTATTCATTTTCATAAATTTATTAACGAGTAAATCCGTGATCGCCATTTTATATCAAATAAATTAGTTTCAAATAAAAATAAATTGATAAATTAGTTCCTAATCTTTTAAAATATCAGATAAATTAATATTTAATAAAAATAAATTGATAAATTGATCCTTAATATTTTAAAATTCGACAATTTAGTCACTCCATAAAGTCTCTTCATTAAACATTATGAAGAACTAAATTATCTGATTTTTAAAAAGTTAGAAACCAATTTATTAGTTTATTTTTGTTAGTAACTAATTTATCTAATATTTTAAAGGATTTGGTATTAATTTGTCAGTTTATTTTTGTTAAGAACTAATTTATTCGATGTAAAAATCGTTAGGGATCACCTTAGGAATTTACTCTTTATTAAATTAGAGGACATTTATTTGAGAATAAATTCATTAAATTAAAGGACATTTGTTCTATACCCCAAAAAAAAAAAAGGTGTACATTTGTTCACAAATTTAGTTTAGGAGGAAAAGGAACGGAAAAGAAAGGTCTAAAAGAGTTCTACTTTACCCCTCAAAACCCTCCAATACCCCTATCTTATGGTTCTCCAAGTTGAAGAGTTTTGTTGATATTTAAATTTAATTTACTATCTTATCCCTATTGAAATATTAAAATATATATTTACCAATCCATTTTAGTTTTATTTCAATTTTTCATAAAAATTATATTTCCCTTCTAATTTTTTATCAGTTTCAATCAAAATTTATTCCTTCTTAAAAAATTATTTTTAGAAAGGAAATACTTTTCAAATTTACAAAATATATAATATTTCTAAATATTTTAAAAGTTAATATTATTATAAAAGAAATTAATTATACTATATCATTTTAATGAATGGTAAAATGATAAAAATATATTATAAGTCCTCCATTTCCTTTTCTTTATTGATTTTAAACCATGAATAAGGATGACTAAAACCCTCTAAATTCTTTCCTTTCTTTACCTTTTTCTCCTTTGATGTCTTTTTTTTCCTTTCCCTCATAACTTGTGAACATACTCTAAGAAGGCATTTGGTAGGAGATTTAAGTTTTTATTGCCAGGAATTTTATTCTTGAGAATGCTATCACTGGGAATAGCTTTCCCAGTCATGCGTTTTTTAAAGCATTTAGTAGACGAATCGAATTTTTGCGAATATTTTATATATTTTCAAAAATATCCCTGACAGAGGGTGGTGACAGATGGTTGAGGTTCACAGAGGAAAGCATTCCCCTCCCATGAAATGTTGCAACTCATGTGTGAGATAGGATTATTTTTGGAAGAATATTGTGGAAAAATCAATCACGGGAATGCAACATTTCTGGGAATGCAACATTCTCTATAATGCAATATTTTTTAGAATGTGTTTCTAAATCTTGTTACAAACACCCTACCAAATGCCTTCTAAAGGAATCAAAAATGGAAAGAAGTTTCCAATGCATTAAATACATTGGAAACTTAAAAATCTTATTTTTTTATAGAAAACTTTTCACTTTTAATTCCTTAATTAATATCTTTAGGGTACTGATTAGAAAAATCCTTTAATAAAATATAAATGCTTTAATGGATTAGGCTCTCGCTATTCCAAACTCATAGCTTGACCCAAGGAACTCCTCATCCTCTGAATCATGTAGTTGTTCTAAGCCATTGAAAACCTACATGGAGTGGAGTGTCCAGCTCTTGAACTTGAATATTCCCTTTTCCAAAGAATCTCCAAAATATATTAGGATAGTGAACAATAACCGAAGAGTGACTATTTTCTCCCTTCTTTCTGAATGTGAACTCTCCCTCTCAGTCAGGTACAACATAACACCCATATATTCTTACCTATTCCCCTCAATTTTTTACTGACTTGAGTATCAAGAGTTTTTTAAAGGTCCCCACTAGAATTATGTGAGTTTTGATCAAGATTTGCCTGACCTCTTAATTCTTGAGGTAAGAACCATCCACCATGAGGCCCGTAAATAGCCATATCCCACAATGGCAATCACTTGAAGCTGAAACATGAACTCAACTCAACTTGATGCAGTCGAAAATAACCAAAACTCCATCCTATCTACCATGAAAGCCTCAAACATATCATCCAACAATTTCAGGAGCAGAATCGTAATATGTCTGCTTAGCTCAAAACCTTGGCTCATGTGTAGGAAGGATCAAGACAAGAGCACAAAATCAATAACAAGCAAGATGAGGAGAATAATATGTTTGCCCACTATTTAATAATGCTTATTATTTTTGTCTGCAAGATTGTTCCACAACAACATGCATCAAATTTCTTGCAATTCCTATGTGAGGAATGTTGGGAATATCTGTGTACAAATTTAAAAGTGTTTATTAGTTTTGCTTATTATTTAAGGCTTTTTTTTTGGGTTTTACTTTCTGGCACATAAGACTTTAGTTCAATGTAAGTGTGCTAGTAAACTATTCCAAAAATTAGCCAAAATGATGTTAGTTGAATCACTCGGCTGTTGTGTTGTGCAAAAAGTTACTACACCCCATGTGTTAGGTGATTATGCTAAGGAAGGGAATCAATTCCTCAACTACAAGTTCTCATGTTTGGTAGGCAAATCATCAAGAACTAGCTTGCTTGATGGTTAACAACTAATCGGGTTACTAAAAAAGGTATTGGCGAACAACCAAAAGCTAATATGATGAGTTAAAGTGAACAAAAATCATAACAGCTATAAGTAGATGAAAAATTGTAAAGGAAATGCAATAAAGAAGGGCTATAAAGTGCTAAAATATAAATGTAATCTATCGATACATGATAAAAAGCAGAGGAATAAATAGGAAACTTTTGCCACTTGGCATCCATTTGAAGTATTACTCTATAATCTATGAATAAAACTTCCTAATTTAGGAAATTATTTTATCTGAAATTGTAAAAAATAAAATAAAATAAAAGAATTTAATAATTATTATACCATTACACTACCCAGCCCATTATTCTCGTGTACTTTTTTATGCAAGTGGGTTTTCAATTTGGGTGGTTATCATTAGAGCCCAAAACAAAAGTCTTACCCAATCATTGATTCTAATATTTAGGTCGCATTTTAAAAGCTTTTCCTACACTATTATGTTGAGTGGACGGTGGTGGAAGTGGGTGAAACTGCAAAGTTATTTCTTGCTATTTCTCACTGCTTCTACCCATTTCAAGTGAATGGACGGTGATGTATGCATTGAATTCTTCTCCTTTGTTTGCCTTATTCTGTATTGGCTTTCTTAACCCTCATTGCACGATTCTTGGGGTTGAGACTATCAACCCTAATCATTCAATGATGGGTTTGAATTCATGAATCACAGTTGCTATTGTCGATTCATCATTCATCGTAATTGGTTATTGCTTCGGTTCCTCAATCAAGAATCCCAATCGGTGAGATCTCTCCATGTTTTTCATTCCTATGACCATCTATATATACATTTGTTTTTTGTCTTTTCTTCGCGTTGTTATGTGAGTTGTTTCTTGGTTGTTTTGTTTAAGTTCCGAACTGATACTCTTCTCCTATTTATCTGAGTTGTTTGTTGGTTGTCTCCTTTAATCTCCAAAATGATATTGTTCCCCTGTCTTTGTTCTAGCACTTATACTATTTGAGTAGTTTATCTTGCACTTTCTTTTGTTCCTAACTTAATCTCAATGGCTAATCGATGTATTCCTCTTGAAAAAATTACCCCTGTGAGGGAGTTTTGGAGGATCAAGGTGCTTGTGATTAGTCTTTGGACTTTGTCATCCTTTAATAGTCCTAAATCCATCAACAGTCTTGAAATGGTTGTGATGGATGAATTTGTAAGTGTTTTTGTTTACGGTCTTTTTGGGAATTTTTTTATTTTGCTTAAAAAATTTATTTATTTGCATAACTAATTTAGTAAATTTTACTTAGCAGGACTGTACAATGCACGCTACAGTGAGGAAGATATTAGTCTACAAGTTTAAACCTCTTATTTCTGAAGGACAAGTTTATATAATGGCATATTTTGGAGTGAGTGGAAATACAGGTTATTTCCGCACCACTAGGCATAAATTTCGCGTAAACTTTCAACTAAGAACCACAATTAAGCCATTTGAAACTAAATCCATTCCAATTTATGGGCTAAAGTTGGTTTTATTTGATGAGATTCTTCAAGCTTATGGACAATTTCCTTATTTAGTTGGTATATTGAATCTCTTTTATATGTTAATAATAATGTATAAGTTTTTTATTTAATAAATTAAAAATTACTGATGTAATTTATGTTATTTTAATTCTGTTTGTAGATGTAATGGGTGTTTTGACTGTTGTGGGGACTAAAAAGGAGTATGAGGAGGATAGGAAAAAAAATAATGATGATTGTTATTCACATTGAAGCAGAGAGGTACTGCTTTAAACTTATTACAATTTTACTTAACTGTGGTTGGTGTTAATTGGTTTCTTTATATGTCATTTCTTATTTCTTATCATAAATTTTCCTCATTTCGATTTGAAGCTAAAAATTGCACTATTTAGAAATTTTGTGGATGAAGTAAATAGTTTCATAGGAAATAGTGAAGTGGAACAGCCAATTGTTGTTCTTAAGTTTGGTAAATTTAAGACATTTAAGGGTAATTAAAAATCTATTTACTATTATTAAATAATTAATTTTCTCATTGGCTTTACAATAAATAACTATTTTTTCAATATGTTTATATATTTTTTTCTCTTTCTGCTCAAGTTAAATAGTTGTGCAGAATGTTATGTTTGGTACACAACTTTTGTTCAATCCTGATGTCACAAAGGTGAACAAATTTAAATATACGTATTATTTTATGACATGTTTTTAATTGTTTAAAAACTTCTTTTTGGCAATGGAGTTATTCTTTTATTAACCTCTTCTATTTTTATTTGCAGCTTGCCTCCTATTACCCCTGAATGTTCCTATTCTGTTTCACAACTATCTGATGCTCCCTCCTATTCATTTGAGGAAGATTTTTTAATTTCCACACCAAGAAAATTGATTGAAGAACTCAATGATTAAGTTGTCTGTAAAAGATGAATCCGATACAGCTACCTTTGTACTATTTCATTGTGAGGCATCAGTGATTCTTAAAAAGTCCTATTCTTATTTGCTTGAGTGTATCCAAAAGGTAAGAATTAAGTTTCAATTTTATTAATACTAACTACATTTAATTAAGTGTTATTGTGATCTATAATCACTGACCTTATTCATTAGCTTTTGTGCTTGAGAGCAAGATGTTATTGGTGATACTATTATGACCAAATCTGATGGATTTTAAATTACTTTTATAACATTTGTTTATCAATTTTTGAGATATATTGCCTTCTTATATGTTCTTTATTTAATTTTGATTAATTGTTTGCTATGCTTTCTGCTTAGTGCTTTCTACCTTATGACATTTGTTGTCTGCTCATCATTAGTTTCAAACCGATTTGGCAGTCTAAGTTTAATGCACTATTCCCATTGTTGGTAAACTATTTATCTAGATTTTAGTTAATTTGGTCTTCAATTTATTTTCGATACGAGGTCTTTATATTTTGTTCTTAGCCTATTATATCTTTTTCAATTCAAATATTTGTTCTGTGCCTACGATGTTATATGATCAATTTTTCTTTGATAATGAGCATGTTCATCCTGAAATTTGTTTTGATGATTATTTAATATATTTTGAGCCTTACTTTGAGTTGTCTTTTGTAAATTATCTTGATTTTTTCAAACGGGAATATATGAAGCACAGATTACTTGTGCTTGATATTTTATAAATGTTCATTTTACTGTTATCATTAACATATCTATTTTGATCATACTCATCCTTTTAACTTTGATGGGATTTTAATCCACAACTTTATTCATTTTGTAAAATTTCATTAAAGCTCTTTTATACATAATTGTTCTACTTTTAATTTATTTTGAATTTGTTGATTGTTTTATTGATCATGAATTTCTATTCAAAGTAGAAGTGAAAGAAGTGTTGGCTACCAAGTATAAGCCTTCCTTCAAAGTTTCAAGGGTTTGCTCTGATCTTGAACTCATTCAAAAGTTCAAAACTCATTCTTCCATTTCTAAAAGAATTAACAATGTTCTTGAAGTTGAATACTATTTTCTAGAATCTGACTTTCTCAATATTGCTCAAAAAATAATTGAGGACTTAAAGGATTCTAGAATTGTGAGTTTCTGATCCTCATTTTTTAGTTCATGTTTAGAATAATAACTGCTATTTGCACAGATTACTAATTCAGCTAATAAGCTAATTTTTTCCCCTAACGGATTGTGCATTTAGGGTGGGTTATTTGCTATTTTAGCAACTGTAAAAGATGTTTACAATGGTTCAAATTGGTGGTACCCTACATGCAAGCATACTCACTAAGTCATTCTAGACTCTAGATTTTACTTCTATGCCAAGTTTAATGTTCATGTGGTTAATGTCATCCTAAGGTTTGTTTCACCAAATTGTATTTTTTTTTTTAGTTTTAAAAAACTTCATAATCTTTTTTTTTTTTTCATTCAGCTTAAGTTTAACAATCTCTTTGTTTAGATATCGCATCAAGCTTAAGGTCATGAATCAGTCAGATAGTGCTACTTTTGTCATAGGGGACAGGAATGCTTCTCAAATATTGAAAAAATCGTGTTCTGACCCTTTCAATTCATTAGAACATGTACAATTCATTTTAATTGTTATTGGCATTCTCTTATTATTTAAATAATCCATATCTAACGAAGCTTTACTTTTTCACAAAGCATGATGGCCGTGCTCTGCATCCTATTGAATTCAATGAATGTTTTAATGAAAAAGAATTTATTTTCAAAGCGCAATTCAGATCTGACGATATAAAGCAACTGGAGCCTTCTTTCATAGTAGTTGATATTTGTCATGATCCATTAATTGTTTCAAAAATTAAGGAGTCAAACCCATCTATTCTTACTCAAGAGATATGTGAACATCTCCTTATTCACTTTGCAGTTTTTAGTTCAATTTGATTTCAGTGTCAAGTCATACACTAATTCACAAGATTTGATATTTAACTTCTAATTGTTATTTGTTCTTTAAGCCTGACTTGACTGCTGAAATTTCAATTGTTGATACATCAATGAGCATGGAGTTGCATGATGTACAATCATCGTCTGTGATAAAGGTAAATCGTTTATTAATTTACTTCTGTCTTTATTATTGTATTATTACTTTTATAGACAAGTTTTAATATGTTTTGTGTATCATTTAACTAGGACCTCATGAATGACTTCAATGAAGGAGAAATGGCAATGTCCCAAATGCTGAAAATGTGGTACAACAACTTACTCTGGCCAAAAGACTCTCGGATGAATTTGATTGAGAAAGTGAAGCAAATGTGTCAACCACCAAGTTGAAGTCTGTGAAAATGGAGAAAGTTTGAAGATATTAGTTATTGTATTTAGTTGCTAGACTAAGTGCCCTGTTACTTTGGACTTTTAATTTATCTATGAAGTTTAATTTTTTTGTATTTAGACTTATGGCCTAATGGGCTTTTGATGCTTTCGATCTAAATAAAGTCTAGCAACTCTTTATTTTGGTGCTAAGGTTTATGTAGTTTGATAATTTCTTATTCTGGGCTTTTAATTTATGTCCTTTATGTGAGCTCAAATAATAACATCTATGATACTATATTAGTAGTTGTAGTTTATTTTTAAATAATGATTCATTAAATGGAATGGGTAAATTGTAGTACATGAGCGTATAACACCACTAAATCCAAATTTATTTATTAAAAAAAAAGATCTTGCAAATTTTTTAAGGTATCACAGATAAGTTTATGACATGTGATTATGTAAACACTTACGTATATACTTCGTTTACAATTTTTTTAAAAGAAGATGATATAATCATTTCTGAGATCATAAGACAAGAAATAAAACTTACTAATTGATACATAAATTAAAAATCATACTGCTAAATTATTGTCTTACAGCGTTATGATTATCTTCATTGAATATACTTATGTTTTATTTTTATATTTGTCTTTTTTACATAGTAAAAATACTTTTGATGCAGTTGTAATGAAATAAAATTGTTATAGTTGTAATTTTTTAATATTTTATGCATTACTATTTATATGTTTTAAGAGATCACAGAGTATCAATATTATTTAATAAAAAAATAATATTTAATTGTTCTAAATTATTTTTAAAATTCTTAATCCAGTGCATTGCACGGATTCAAAATACTAGTGAACATAAAAAACTGAGAATAAATGTTAAAATTAGGAAAATAAAAGGTTGAAAGATGAGCGGAAAAATAGACTTATGTTTAATTGATGTGTTTCAAGTTATACAAACAATTTATTAGATTATTTATAGATACAAAATTGCAGTTATTAAGCACTAAATCCTACTTACATTTCCTAAGTTATAAACACATTTCGCTTAGTGGTCAATAACATTCACCACTAAATAATATTGCATTGGCTAAATTATTGGTTGGATTCTTTGTACAAGTTAAGTTGATGGCTCTATAATGCATCCTATTTTGTATAGAGCACTTTCCTCTTACTTTAGCAGCATCTTCCTTTAACCATCTTCCCCTTTCGTGCGGGCAAAAAAAAAAAACACTCTTCCTCAACTAGTCCTATTTTCTAAAAAGTGGTTTTGTATTTTGTCAAACTATTCTCTTCAGCTTTTGGAATTCATTTTCCCTTTACTCAATGCTCAAAATTGATTGCAGAAATGATGATAATCTTAAAGTTGAAGGCCCAATAAAAAGCTCAATACCACAATCATAAGTTAAATTTGTCTCTCAGCTATAGACTATTTTCATCATTCAGCTATCTTTCCTTGGCTACTATCCATTCTCAATTTTCAGCAATTTTTGGGTGCTAACAATTTAAATTTTTTTAAGTTGAAAAAAAATTAGTTAAAAGCTACTTGTTACTAAACTAAGATAATCAACTAAGTGTACAAACCAATGGAATAAAGTGTTGGTCCAAAATAAATAGGTCTACATAATTTGTTTTGCCTTTCATATAGATCAGCTACCGTTTCTTTTTAAAATAATACAAACATTACCGAGTAGTAATTGCTTAAAAAAAAAAATTTACTCTTACAGTACAACACTTTGAAGTAAAGAAGAAATTTCTAAGGACAACGAATGTTCAAGAATTACTAGTAGAGAGATTATGAAAGCACCAAAAACTATAAAACTTTTATAAAAAGACAGAAAGCAATTGTAGTTTATCAACTCAGCATTAATTTAATTAATAACCGGTAATGAGTTTCAATGTCTTAAATATACAAGCATTAAGGAAATTCAGCAGCTGGAGTGCGTTTTGTTCTGTCCCAGGTGCAATTTAAGGTACTTAAGAAGGCTTCTAATTGTAATTTGGTCCCGATATAGCGCTCAAAGATAGCTTAAGACATTAGCAAACAGCATAATGACTTCAGAGCATTAAAACGTTAAAACATGCATGGACGAACCGAATTGTTAATTATTAAAATCAGTAGGTATATTAAACACATGCTACGAGGAAGGGATCTAATGACTTTAGAGCGTACACTTTTTGGACTAAATTCAATGTAAAGTGGGGATCTAATGACTTTAGAGCTTACACTTTTTGGACTAAATTCCATGTAAAGTGGATCCTCTGCCTATGCAGATTAAAACTAAAATAGTTAGATTTATTTTAAGAGAATTTTATGTTGTCATCTAACATAATATATTATTTATATGTCTTTTAAAGTAATGATTATAAAAATTAAATACTTTTACTAATATGAAATACATAATTAAATAACTAAATAAAAAAAGAAGAAGAACTTTATACTGACAGTACTTCGAATCCAAGCTTTCAATTATAAGCAGTATTGTACCGCTTAGAATCTATGGTACAGCATATATGACTTAAAATCTAAGCTTTTATAACTCCAACATAAGGCTGCACTGCAGACCCCACCCACAAACTTCCTTCATATTCTTCCACTTCACTAACAGAATTAAGTTGTTGCCCATATTCTCCATCTATTACCTCAATGGCATTTCCCTCTTCATCAAATTTAATTCCCACAGGGTCTGTTGTCCTTTGAAGTTTGGTGCTTCCAATGTCATTGTTCAAGCCTTGAATCCTTCCCCTCCCACTATTCAATGCCACCCAGAATTCCCCTTTAGCATTCCTCTTGATGTTATCTGGGGAACGTGGAAGCTGTGCAAAGTGTTGTACATGTTTAGTGTTGGAGCCTCCAAGTTGAATCCTCCAAATTTTGAAGGTGGTTGATTCTGCTAGTATAAGGAATGAATTGTCCTTGCTCAGAGCCACACCATTAGGGAATGCTAAGCCTTTGAGCACAACATGCACATTTTTGGTACTAGGGTCATATTTTAGCAATCTTCCAGTTCTCTCCCCGGTGAGTATTATTGGTAAATATGACCTTTGACATGAGAAGAAAAAAGTGTGTTAATTAAGAAGATGAGCTACAAAGAGCCTGTAGAGGGCAGATAATTAGTTACATTTGCTATTCTAAAAGGAACCACTAAATTTGTAAGACTAATTAGCGGAAGGCGCTTGACTGGTGTTGATTTGTAATCTTTAGCAATTTATTTTTCCTCGCTTTTAAAGTGATAGAAAAGAAGTTTATCACAAATTTATTTTGTTCCTTTCCCCAACCGCACCATTACATACTATTAAGGAGTAATAACAGTGTCGAGCTCATTAAAAAATAAAAATTCTATAAAATATTGGCAGTTTCATGTCGAAAGTAATAGTCAAAAACTTTCTCAAAGCAGTCTTAACAATACATATTAGAACTCACAAAAAAAAAAAGCATATTTGTTATTAAAAATAACCAATACAACTAATATTTATAATTTTTACATTATATAGAGAGTTTTTATTTTTCGGAGTTTAATATCTAATACTAATTTTTTTTTTTAGGATATACTTGGAGTTTATTCAAAATAAAAGGAGTAAAACAATATTATATTAATTGAGATACATGAATGCCTTCGGAATTTAGAGCATACCTTCTTTGGTATATGCTGCTGCTATCTGTGAAGTATACTTCACCAGTTTTGGTGTCAATATCCAAAGCATTTGTGAACTTGAGTGGGACTCCCTCAGCAGAAGTGGCTAATTGCTTTGCCACGCCACCGCCAGGTCCTACCGCCACAAGCCCATAGTAGGCGTCGGCAATATACAGATCACAAGTTGCAGTGTTGAATTTGAGCCCTAAGGGCCTTCCACACATTGGTTCCATGTTTGTATTTGTCAACCCATCACAGAGTTTCTTGTCCCTTCACAATCACAAAATTTGTGTTAGCCCCTTCAAGTTGCTTAAATTTTACTTCAAAAATAATATATAAATTTGAATTTAATTTTAATCTACTGTTAGTAAAAAAAATTTATATAAATATCTAATCATATATTATTATATTAATAAAAATATTTGACTCAATTATCTATTATCTTAGAAATTTTATAAATAAAAACATGTAATTGGACTTTTTTACATTGATAATACATCAAAATTCATCTCTATAAATTTTACTCCATGTTTGATCCTTATCATGAAAAACAACAAAGATACAAATTTGTTCAAGGTAGATTTAGAAATGGAGACAAGAATTACACCTCCATTAATTTAACTCGAGTTAGGATAGGGACAGAAAGTGAAGAGGAAGTTCTATTTTATGCTCCTATCCCACTCAAATACCATCCCTATATTTGATTGTCTAGTATTATTTAATTTGAATTAATTGTGCATTTAATGCATTGAGATTTTTTTTGTAATGTTTATGAAAAGTTCAAGTGTTTTTAATTATACAAAATTATAAAAATATGTTTTAAATTAGTGAAGTATTAGTTTAAAATTTAAGATAATAAAACTTTTGATTAAAAATATTTTAAAAATTTTCAATACATTAAAAATATTAAAAACTTTCCACTATCGAGCACTTGTTAGAAAAAGAAATAAAAATCGATTTTGAAATAAGTTGATCTGTTGGAGGCTTAACATTTTTTGACCAGTCAACTCTATAAATGCTGAAGGTGATAGTAACCTGCCCTTCTTTATCTCCTTGTTGGGGGTTCGAATTCCGGCATGAAAGTCGACTTATTAATCACCATGAAAACAAAGACCTGACCGTATAGTATTTATTACTGAAAACATGACCAAACTTGTACCGTTAATAACATTAAAAGTTTCGTTTCTTAGTTTTTGTTAGAGTACAAAAATGTCCAAAGACTGAAGAAAAAAAATGCATTTGCTATTAAAAGAAAAAAAGGGAAACTCTAAACAAAACAGGTGTGCTGGAATGTTCAGGCTGAAATCTGGTCAAGTTGCCCTATTGATAGCACGAGGCGGAAAAAATGGACAGAAGAAAAGGAAGGGCAAAAGAAAAGGGTATAATGAGAATGGAATCATGGAAAATTCATATCAAATATATGTCATCGTGGTGTCTAAGGATGTGTTTGGCTGTGTTTTATTTTTTGACCCAAAAAAATTGCTTTTTTTATTAAAAAATTAATTTTTATATATTTAGATAATTTTTAAAAAATAATCATAATATTTCAAAAGATCTATTTTCAATTTTTTTGAATAAAATGAAAATAGTGGATGGATTTATTTGAAATTTTTTTGGCAAAAAAATACTTTTTTTATCCAAAAAATTAATTTTTTATATTTAGATGAATTTTTAAAATAATCAAAATTTTTTAAAAAATTATTTTTAATTTTTTTGTAAAAATTGAAAAATATAGCTTCTAAAAAATTTACTTTTAATTTTTTCAATTATAAAAAATTTAAATCTCAAAATTACTTTTTTTAAAAGTTAAAATAAATATATCTAATTTCTTTTAAAAAATCAATTTTTAATTTTTTTAATTATACATAAAATTTGATTTTTATAATCACTTTTTCTTCCGTTCGAAAATTTTGGTAGATCCTAATGCATTAACTTTTTAAGCACATGTTCAATAATCTATAAAAATAAAAATATAAAAAAAAATATAAATTTATGGTTAAATCTTATCCACAGATTGTTATTAAGAGGGTGTTTGGCATGCTGTATTAGGCATGATAGGATAAGGTAATACAATACGTTATGATCTTATCCATTGTTTGGTGTAGTCAATGTATTGTATAAACTTATCCATTAAACCTCCCTTATACGTTATAATGATGGATAACTTAATACGGCGTAGGGAGGGCGTATTAGGCCTGATTAGCTTTTAATGTATAAAGGTTCTTCCACTTTTTTATTTTTTAATATATTTTATTAAAAGAAAATTAATTATTAAATAAATAATAAAAAATAAAAATATATAAATAAAAATAATATTATTTAATAATAAATAAATATTTTTTAAAAAATAATTGTAAAATAACTATTCAAATTGAAATAAAAATACAGGAACAAAAATTTATTATTAAAATATATAAATAATAATATTTAATATAAATTTAATATATATAATAAAAAACACAACCAAATATAAGAATATGATACTAACCCTATTTAGATTTTGATGTATAAAAATTACATCTCTATTTCACTCTCTCCTCTCTCTCTCATATTTTTTATATTTATAAAAAGATATTAAAAATAAATAAGTAAATAATTTTTAATATAAAATTATTTTTATATATAATAAAAAATAGCTTAAATAATTATAATAACTATTTAAAAATTATATTTATTATAATCTCTTCTTCTGGTTATATTTTATATAACACAATATCTTATACAATGACATACCAAATATTGCATAGTATTAAATTTTTATCAGACCTTATACTATCAGCCCTTATCCTATCAGGCCTTATACTATCAGGCATACAAACGGGCCCTAATAGTACTCTTGGCCACGTTTAACCTGGACTGGGGTTCATGATGGCCGTGACAAATTTACCAACTATCCTTTTTCTCTTAAAAATCGCTCTCTCTCTCAACTCTCTTCAATCACCTCCCAATCCAAAGCCGGCGGCCAACACCTTCCACCGGCACTGCCACTCCCAGCATAGCCCCTTACCTGCCACCGGTGGCACAACACTCCTCTTCCTCCCTTTTCTCTCCAAAAGCTCTAACAACGTCAACACGACATCCTTAACCTTTAAAACTGCATCGCAATATCCTTAGCCTTTAAATTGCATTAAATTTGCATGATTAATCTCTTTTGCAATTATGACAGTGCTTAAACTTTCAAATCTTAACTTGAACTTAGTTCTAGAAAGTTAGTCGGGTCTGCAGGGGAGAAAACTTTAGATTTGGATGACATCAAACGAGTGGTGATGGTATTAGATTATTGTGTCTTCTAAATAAAATAGATGCTTTTCTTCAATGAAGTACAATGAAATGAAGAAAAGTTATTACTTGAGGGTGCTTTTGCAGAAAGGAAAGCTATTGAAGGAGTTCTTTGGCTCAACCATTAATTTGTGGGGTAGATGGGGGCATGGAGGGTGGAGGAAGAGAAGTGGTTGGGGTAGTGATGGTTGGGTGTTTGATGATGGTGGTGGTATGGTGTTGGTTACGGCGGCAGAGAGCAGAGGAATGGGTGGCTGGAAGCTGGGTGGTAAAGGAAGAGAATGGTAAAAAGGAAAAAATGATGGGGCTATTTTGTCTTTTTAGTTGAAGGATTATTTTGTCATTTTGTCATCTTCATTTGATTTTAGCCGTTCATTTTGATCTAACGGCCTATATCAAACAGCTTTTAGTAATTTCACAGGGTGATCACGGTGGACCCAAAACTTGAAGTATACCCCGTATAAACCCACAGTACTCTTCCAAAACATTCAATTATTATATATTATCATATCATTCAAAATATTTAACTTGTACAGTAATTATATTAAAAATTATATATGTGATGCTATATAATTAATTAATAGTATAAAATTAATATTATATACTAATAATATATCAAAATTAATCTTCGATAATATTTAACTAAAACATCCAAAAAATATATAGAATATGTTTGGATAAATTTTTAAAAAGTTTAATTTTTAGAAAAAATTATTTTATATTTAAATAGATACATGAGAAATATTTTTAAATATTAAAAGTACTTATAAATTTGTTTAGATATAAAAGAACAAAAGTTCTTTTTTTATGGCTAAATTATAAAAAAAATATTCAAAAAAAGGAAAAAGAAATAAAAGTTTGATAAGGAATAAAAAAGAAATAATATGTATTGTAATTTTAATTAAAGATAAAAGATATTTTTAAAAAATAATTTTATTAAAAACTACTTCTGCTTTTATTTTTTTCAGAAGCTAGGTATTCCTTCATTTTAAAAAAAATGATAAATTAATTTGTTTTAATTAAAATATTTTTTAAAAGTTATATCTAAATAATTATAAAAATTTATAATAATACTTTTAAAAAAAATAAATAATTTTTTCTTAAAAAAACCAATCCAAACGGACTCATATTCAACTAAAATTTCATACGAGCATAAACATAGGCGTGTATATATATACTAAAATCTTGCCTGCGCGGTGAGGTGACTGCAAACTCAGTCCAAGCTCTATCTGCCTCTTGCCACTTGAGAATCCTACCATCAGATACACCCACATAAGGTCCTTTGCCATGGCAATCGAAGGCTACACTTTCAGGACCAAAAACTGATGTAGGGAGTTCAAGCTGGGAATAAGAGTTGAGTCCCCCCCTTATGAGCACAGGTCCATAAGACAAAGCATGTGCCGAGTCCAATAGAGTAATAGTGAGAAACAATAATAGAAGGGAAGAAGAAGAAGAAGAAGAAGAAGAAGAAGAACCGACAGTGGATAACTGCTGCATTATTATTTATTGCAAACAATCATCAACTGGATACATATGATAGTGATCATATACATGCACTATATATATAGCACTAGATACAAGGACTTGCTGGACGACTCATATTGCCGAAGTCTGAACCAGCATTAAGTATGCTTAGTTGGTAGTTTCAACAATATTATTAAACTTTGAATAGGATAATGCATACAATTATTTATATATGTTTTTTTAAAAATTTTTTAGGTGATTTATAGATTGGTTTTAACACTTAAACTTTATTTCTTTTGATAAGTAAAGCAACAGAAATTATGCATGATTGAATAAAGGATGTAATCTAGGAAAACTTCAACTAGTTTTTGAATTGATAGAAGGAAATTAGAAAAAAAGAAAAGTTTTAGGAATTATACTTTCTCTTGTTTAGATTTAAAAAAAAAAAAAATACTGCATAAAACACATATTAAAAATGCTTTTCTTCAAAGTTTTCTCTTTCTTTTTTTTTTTTTTTTCTCATTCAAAGGGTAAGTCATAAGCGTGCAAATTGCAGTAATATCACCAAACGTGCATGGTCATGTAGGTTTGGCTCAGCTCACACAATAATACGAGTTATTCTTTCATCTTCTATGAAGAAGAATTTTTTTTTTCTTCACATAATTTTTTAATTATTTATTATTACTTTTCTCTCATATTTTTAGTTCGTTTGTGATTGAGATTCATGTGGAGGAAAAATTGGCTCTTTGTCCATAAGTATACAAAATTTTTTCTAATAACACACGTTTGTCAGTAAATTTATATATGACATTTTAAAGTATCTGTTAATTAAAATGTTTATTACACATTATTTTCTTTGTATCATTTCCTATATCTTTTTGCTTAATAAAAAAAGAAAAGTATTGAAAGATATAATTTCTTATTATATTATAAAAATAATAAAATAAAAATAATGTGCAAATTTCGTAATCAACCTATTAAACCTTTTGAAAAGTACCAAACAAAATCCTCCGCAATCGCTGGCAATGAAAGGGCTTTCGAGTTTTCGTCTTCAGCGTGATGTGACTACTTAACTACTTTTGGTGGGTCGATGGGTCTAACGCCCAAACAATTGTGACTACTCCGCTAAATATGATCCAATCCATTTCAATTTCTCCACTATTAGCTGTCAAATTGTCAGACATTATTGCATACATAACAAGAAAATATTATACTATAAGGTTTGCAACGTCAATTTATATTTCGGCCACAATAATATGATTTTAGAAGTAACATAATTTTCTCCACAAACGAAAAAAAGAAGTATCATAATGAGGGTGATTTTTTTTTATATGGTATTTAGAGTGATTTATTGGGGGATATATGAGATTTTTGATAAAATTTGAAAAATATGAGATTTTGAAAATAATTCGATTTGTTCTAAGACGAATCTCATTATTTTTAATAAAAAGATTTGAAATTCGATATATTTCAATCAGATTCTATTATTTTAAGATAAATAAGGAGAAAGAAAAAAGAAATCTAATTTATTATCAATCAAATTTTATTATTTTAATAAAAAATAAGAGAAAGAAAAGAGAATCCAACTCGTTATTATCATAATTTTATTATTTTAATTAAAAAAATTTGAAATCCACGTGCAAGCACACCGAATTTCATTTTTTTTTTTTTGTGTTGTGTGTGTTGTACTTGTGTTTGTGTGCGTGAGAGAGAGAGAGAGAGAGAGAGAGAGAGAAGAAGAAGAAGAAGAAGAAGAAGAGAAAGGGAGGGAAAAGAAAGAGAGAGGAGAGAGAAGGAAAAGAAAGAAGAAAAGAAGAAAGAGAAAATAGGAGAGAGAAAAAATTATAAAAAATAAAAATAGTATATTTTTTCAATTTTATCAAAAATATCATATTTATCAATTTTTTTATAAAAATCTTACATAAAAAATAATTATCCTCATAATGAAACCATAATTTTTCCTTTTAAACAAAAGTTTAAGTGAAAAGGAAAATTCGTCCCAATTTAGGATCAAAGCAAACTTTTGAATCCATTGAGTATTTATAAAAATACTTGTAGATTACTCACAAAAAAGAGACATCTAAAAATTGAATTCAAGTTATAGTGATGTATGAGCAAAAAATTAATTAAGTGAGCCAACTCCAGTTAACTAAATGAAATTATAATTATAGTTGCATTATTCTGGGGACTTGTGAGATAGTCTATTAATGATATTCTCATATTGTAGTTGGAATCGAATTTGGGATCTGATAGGATTTAAAATCGTTTCTTATCAAATGAACCAACTCTCATTGACTTTTTATTTGCTCTTTTTGTAATTACAAAGTAATTTTAATCACAATTTAAAAAACATCTTTCCATAATATTGTTAATAATTTATATAATCAAACTGCAAGTGTAATTCAAAACCTAAACTATTAGAAAAATTAAAGAGTTTAATATCTATGCATTAAAAATATAAAAGTATTTTATATTATCATCCAATCAAATATTTATATTTATAAAATTTTTAAAATAATAAGTGATTGAGTCAATTATTTTTTAATATGATAATATATAATTAAATATCTATATAAATTTTTTTATATTAATAATACAAATTAAATCCAAAACTAAATTTACTAAACCAAAAAAATGAAGAACAAGTTGGTTACGATGTGAGCGATTGATTTTTGAATAAAATTAAGCAAAAAATAAGGAAAGACTGGCAATGATGTTCCCAATAAATATGACACGGTCAATATAGTGTACGATATGCATGCTGAGGAGACAAGAAGCCTGGAATTGTAAGAAGAATTATTGGAGGGAGGAAGAATCCACTTTGGCCTCTAAAAAGTTAAAATGTTAATAACTTAAATTTTAAAAGATATTTTTTTAATATTTTAATAATAAATACATAAATAAATTAATTCCTAAAAAGTTAATATATTAATAAATTAATTCCTCAAATATTATTTGTTATAGATATTAATTAAGTTCATTAATAATAATAAAATTTATTATTGAGATCCTATGATAAATAAAATATTTTTTAAAATTTAAATTATTAATATTTTAATCTGATCAAATTAATAATTCTCCGTTGGAGGAATGATTTATTGGCATTTGACTTGCATCGGACCTTGATTGTTACAATAAGAAGATGCACGGTTGCATAACGGATTTTTTTTTTTTATGATTATTATTATTATTATTATTATTATTATTGACGTTGCATAATGGATGTTATTGGACCATGCCCCTATCAAATCAAACAATGATTTATCTATGAGAGACATTATGGTGTAATTTGGGTCTTGAAGGCCACGATCCCAGAGAAGGAGACGCCAAGAGGCGCAAAAATACGCATTTCTTTAACTTTTTTTTATTAAGAACATACACATTTTGAACCCCGAAAAACGCAAGAGTGAGAGCTGTACTGGAAACGGCTACCACTTCAAGAGTATCATATAGCATTTAAACGGGACAGCCCTGTTGGTAAGTAGATTATTATTATTATTTGGAAAATTTATATTTTATCCCTCTAAATTATAGATTAGGTGTATTTTAACTCTTATATTTTAAAAAGGTATAAATTGTATTCCTACACATTTAAAAAAGTTTAAAAGATCAATTTACATATGATTCAAAGTTTTAGGAGATATAATACATTTATTTTGGCTAAGTTACACATTCAAAAATGTTCAGATAATCGATTTATACTTTACAGGAGTTAAAGTGCATATAACCTACAGTTCAAGAGGATAATGTACAATTCTCCCTTATTATTATTATTATTACTTTTTAAAAATACAAGCTTAACAAATGAACAAATCCCTTTAAAAAAAAAATATGTTGCCTAACTTATTAGCCTAAAAGGGTCAAACCAACAATCCATTTCACATAATCACCAAATTTTTTCCTCAAAATTAAAATTGAAATTCAATATGAAAAATTACAAAGAATTTAGAAACAACAAACCCTAATCACTATTCTTTTATATACTGAAAAGTTTAGATAGGTTCAACATGGGTCATCTGACCAAGGCCAGGCATGACCTCTAAGCTCAAAAAGCACTTATAGAAGACTTACGAGATTACCTATCAACAAAGTCCTCATATCAGCAAAGGGAATCAAACTTGGGCCCTTGTGGAATACGAGCATGTTCTTTACCAACTGTGCCAATTCTTATTGGCCAAACCCTAATCGCTATAACTCCTCTCCACCCTACATACTTGTGTGGCCCTCATCCACTCCGTCTCATCTTAGTAGGGACACCATTGTAATGATGATTTGTTAGAGTGACAATTTCATTGAATTTTCTTTTCTTGAATCAATGCTTTGTTCATTGTTATAATCGATTACATGACGATTTCTATGAATTTTCTATGATTCTATAAAACGATATACGATATGAAAATTTGACAAATGAATTAAGGTGTAATAGTGTATAGATTTTTTTTCAAAGAAAAAAAATAAGTTCACCTATTTAAATTCGCGAGTTGACCTCCAATAAGCCCATTAAAAACATCTATAGGATTGGCTAGACCTTTTGAACTCACGAATCTAAATGGGTCGAACCTAAATGGGCTAGGTCAGCCTATTTAATAGTGGTATATTTTTATATTTTGTAGCTAATTTAATACTGGCATAGTTGATCTATCAAACTCTTGAGAAATTTTTGGAAAGATCACTAGAAATAATTCTTGTGCGTTGCACAAGATTGCTAATAGTTTTTCAAAATTACTTTTAATAAAAACAATTCTAAAAACATATGTAATAGTGTTTTAAAAATTAGATATCACAATATATATATATAAATTATTCTACACAATATATTTAGTATATGCATATATTCCTCATCTTTATCAACTATAAAAATAAGAACTTTTAACTCTGTAGGAAAGACCACTTTAGATAGTTATAATGCCCTTTATATATTAATGTTTAATAAATTGGCTAATTAATCATTATAAATTGAAGTGATATGATATATAGTTCTATTATTGGTGCATCGCATAAAAGTCAAGTGCATGGTGCACTAGACAGTTGTATCAATTAGAACTATTTAGTGTTTATCAATGGTTGAAATTGTTTTTAAACACTCATACAACTAATAACCACTGGTGCACTTCAAAACCTCCTTAAAGTACCTCATTCTCACTCCTCTACCCTCTGCATGAACTCGAACTATGTTATCGCCTACAACCTTCACTGATGATTCAAATCACCAGTGTGCTGCCACCACCAAAACCAAAGTATCTTATCCTCATTTGCCACATCATCCACAAAAACTTTTTGCAGTTCATAAATCAATATTTTCCAACCACACCAAATCATTTAATCCACAATCAATTCAATTCAAGCAAAGAGATGTGATACAAATTCAAGTAAAAAAACCAATCCATGTTTCCCTTTTCCCATGGATTTCAACATAAGATCTCCGACTGCACCACCAAACCCAACTTTATTTTCATGGGGAAGAAAGCTTCAATCAACACTAATTTTCACAATTCACCGCAAAAAAAAAGGAAATGCATAATTACATTACCAAATTTAAACAACAAATTTGAAAAAAAAAAAACTTTTCAACAAAACAAATCGATAATCAGGCCAAGTTCTTGTTCCAACAATCAAACAATAAACATTACATTCAAACTGACCAAAAACCCAATGCAACTTGTTAGAATCAAATCTAACACTGAATGCACTAAGGAATTTGTTGGAGACGACGGAGACGCCGACACCAATGTCATGGACCATGGTGGAGGAGGAAGATAGGGGACGGTCAAGAGACTTGGTGATTGACCTTAGCTATGGCGATCACTGGAGGTATGCCACTTTCATTGGCGAGGATCATAGTAAGTGTCGACATGATTGCCAAAGATGTGTTGTATATATATGGGTCTTAGTGTGTTTCAAACTTAGTTTGTCTACGTGCATTTAGCTACGGAAGAAGTCCCACATTGCTCATGAAAATATTTTAATAAGCATTTATATATGATGGTACTTAATCAATAAATACTTTATGGTATTGAGGTAGCATTGTGGACTTGGGCCGTAGTTAAATACACATGTGCACCCCGCCCCACCCTGTCTCGTCCGCGCACGTGTGGGCCTGCCAAGCTTTTACTACCCATACGAATTTATTTTTAATTTTAGCCAAAATTCTTTTTTACCGTTGTAGCTCTTTAATGCTTCAACGGCTCTTTTTCTGATCGTTATTCAATGGCTAGTTTACAACAGCTCTTTTTCTGACCGTTATTCAACGGCTAGTTTGCAACGGCTCTTTTACAACAGTTATTTCTTTTGCCTATATAAAGCCTGCTACATGGCTCAACACCATACACAGAACAACAATCATCTCTCTATTCTCTCTTTTGCGCAATAGAAGCTACCCCCACTACTTCTGCTGCGTTTTCTACTTCTTGCAAGGTCTGCTGCTCAACGTATCGGGATCATCGTGTGGACGAGTTCCTGTGGAGACCCACGTCTAATCCTGGAGGGTTAACTGTCAATACCATTCCACCGAGCATAACTTTGGGTAGGACGGAATTAAACCCTTAAGGACAGTGCTTTGCACGATTCGTGGTAACCTTGTTCTACTACTTCTTATTGTTGCTGTTGTCATTTTTATTCTTATTACTTAAAGCTAAAATACTAGTGTTCAACATAATTTTCTACAACATTTTTAAGGGTTTAAAATGGATTCTAGTATTTTAGCTGCTGCTAAGGTCATTCCTGATGCTTCAAGGATTGAATCATTTGATGGAAATAATTTTAAACAATGGCAACATAGAATTTTAGAAGTTTTAGACTTTTCTCAAATCAGTTTTGTTTTGCAAGATCTTAAACCGGAATATGATTCTGAAAATTATCAACAAGCCTTGAAGGATTGGGAATTGACTGATAAATTGTGCAAACATAATATTTTAAGAGCTTTATCAAATGATTTGTATGATATTTACTATCATTATGTTCATGCAAAAGATATTTGGGATGCATTGGTTCAAAAATATATTTATGAAGAAGAAGGTAGTAAAAAGTTCTTGGTTCATAATTATAATGCATTTCAAATGGATGAAAATAAATCTGTTGCTTCTCAAATTAATGAATTTACTAAGCTTGTAGATGAATTAGCTAAGGAAGGAGATATTTTGCCTGAAATGATTGTATCTCAAACTCTTATTGATAAACTACCTGAATCTTGGAAAGATTATAAAATGAATTTCATGCAAAAGAGAAAAGCTATGACATTGCAAGAAATCATTGTGCATATTAAGATTGAGGAGAAAAATAGGCTAATGGCTAGTGAACAAAATGCTAAGGAAATGCATGCTAGAGCTAACATTACTAAGGATATGCATTCTAAAAATTCATCTTATGGCTCTAAAAATCATAACATTAGAGTTCATAAACCCCATTTCATGTATGATTCTAACCAACAGCAAAAGAAGAAAGGTGCTTGTTTTATTTGTGGCAAAACAGGTCATTTTGCATCCGCTTGTAGATTGAGGAGGAACAATCAAGGAGGCGGAAATAAAGGAAGAGGATCATCATCAAAGACAAGAGCAAACGTAGTGGAACATCAATATGATGTTATAGTGGCAGTGATGTCTGAATACTTTTTAGTGAAGGAAGCCAAGGGATGGATTGTGGACTCTGGCGCCACAAAGCACATTTGTGCTAACAAGGAGATGTTCTCTGAGTTTTCTCCCATAGAGGATGGGAAGGATTATATTTACTTAGGAGATTCAAGCAAAATCTCAGTTTTAGGTAAAGGAAAGATGCCATTAAAATTGACATCTGGGAAAACCCTTGTGCTGTCTGAAGTACTCTTTGTACCTGCCATTAAATATTGTCTGGTGTCAGTCCATCTCCTTAACAATGCCAATGTCAAGGTAACTTTTGATAGTAACATATTTACCTTATCTAAGAATGACATATATGTTAGTAAAGGTTATCTTAATGATGGTCTGTATGTTTTGAATGTTGTTACTAATGAAGAAAGTTTTTCTTTTGCTTACTTGGTTGATTCTCTTGATATTTGACATAGTAGATTAGGACATGTAAATGTTCCTTATATCTTAAAATTAAAAGAAATGGGACTAATTAATAGATTGGATAATACTAGCTTGGATAAATGTGAAATTTGTGTAGAAACTAAAATAACTAAGAAGCCATCCAAACAAGTAACAAGACAAAGTGAATTATTAGAACTAATACATAGTGATTTAAGAGATTTAAAGCATATAATGACAAGAGGTGGTAAAAGATTTTACATAATCTTTGTTGATGATTATTCTAGATATACTAAAGTATATTTGTTGAGAACTAAGGATAAGGCTTGTGAAATGTTTATTAAATATAAAAATGAAGTAGAAAACCAACTTGGTAAGAAAATTAAAAGATTAAGAACAGATAGAGGAGGTGAATATGAGTCAAACTCCTTTAATGAGTTTTGCAAACAACATGGTATAATACATGAAATAACTCCACTTTATTCACCTGAATCTAATGGTATAGCCGAAAGGAAAAATAGAACTCTTAAAGAAATGATGAATGCCCTGCTTGTTAGTTCAGGTTTACCTGACTATATGTGGGGGGAAGTTATCCTTTCAGCTTGCTATATACAAAATAGAGTACCACATAAGAAATTTAGTAAAACATCTTATGAGCTCTGGTTTGATAAACAACCTAATTTAGGACACCTGAAAGTGTGGGGGTGTTTAGCTAAGGTAATGTTGTCAGACCCTAAGAAAAGGAAACTTGGTTCCAAAACATGTGATTGTGTGTTTATTGGATATGCTCAAAATAGTAGTTCATATAGATTTCTTGTTATTAAAAGTGATGTGTTAGAACATAATTCCATAATTGAATCTTGTAATGCATCATTTTTTGAGCATGTGTTTCCTATGAAAACTAAAGAGAAGTATATCAGTAACTCACATGAGAATATATCTGAAGATGTAGTTGATCAAAATGATAATGAATTGAGAAGGAGCAAAAGAACTAGGAAAGAAAAGGATTTTGGTGATGACTTTTTATACTTATCTTGTTTCTGATAATCCTTTAACTTATAATGATGCTATTACATCTATTGATGCTCCTTTTTGGAAAGATGCTATACATGCTGAGATTGAATCTATTATGGCCAATCATACTTGGGAATTAGTAGATTTATCACCTAAGACAAAACCTATTAGATGCAAATGGGTATTTAAGAAGAAACTAAAACTGGATGGTGGTGAAGATAAATATAAGGCCAGGTTGGTAGCTAAGGGATACAAGCAACAAAAGAATCTTGATTACTTTGATACTTATTCTCCTATTACTAGAATTGCATCTATTAGAGTTTTGTTTGCCATTACATCTATCTATAAACTTGTGCATCAAATGGATGTAAAAACTGTATTTCTCAATGGTGATCTAAATAAAAAGAATTACAAATAATGTTAAAAATATAAAATAGGATAATGAAGGTACTGTATTAATAAAATTTACACTTTAATTAAATATAAAACATAATTTAATATAAAAATAAAATAATTTTTTTAGTATTATATTTATAATTTTTTTTATAAATGTAGTGTTTATTGTATCTAAGAAATATATTTGAGTATATGTCATCAAATAATTTATTTTAAATTTTATTATTGGTTGAGAATTTAAATAGTCAAACATTTTTTTCTACTATAAATAAATGACAATTTTAATTTCATATTATAATAAATGTAATGTCATAATCAAATAAAATTGTGCCACATAATAAGGATTCCAAATTCCTTTAATTTGAAAGTGCGTAGTAGGAATTTCCTTAGGTTAGTTCTATTACTAATAGAATTTAATTTAAATGTATTAACAGTGTAAAACTATTTTATATTATCAGCCAATAGAAATAATAGAAAGTACTAACTCATACCAATAACTACTCATTATAATGAAGGATCCACTATAATTTCTCACTTTCTCCTATTTCTATTGGTTGATAGTGTAAAACTATTTTACATTGTCAGTGCATACTAATTAAACTCTTACTGATAAGATTTTTATTATTTATGTTTGGTTTGTTTCATTTTAGTTGACATTATCAGTCAAAAATTGAACCAAACTAGATAATTTTTGAAAGAAACCTAAAAAAAAATAAAAATTCAATAGTTTTTTTTTTCTACATATTTTTGGTTGGTTTTTTTCAGTCTGATTCCGTTTCGAACAACTCTATACATAACTCAACAAAGAAGCAAAGAATAAGCGAAAGTCCAAAAAAAAAGGGGGAAATTTTTCTTTTTTTTTTTTCCTACTCTTTTTCCTTTTTATTTCCCTTTCTGAAAAAAATGGGTGGAGCAGAAAAAAAATGAGGCCACAAAAGAGAGACAACAAAACCTAAAAAGCAATTAATGATGGGCACCTTAGAATCTTTTAATGAGCAGTGAACAGCCCCAACTTTCCCGTCACTATTTCCCACCGCCAGCCACGTCCTCATTCTTATCGTCTTAAGATGACCAATAATACCAAACTTTCTCCTACACGAATCTGATTCTCTCTTTTTTGTCGCATTTATGCTTCTCTTTCTATTTGTTGGTCCATGGCCTCATAAATCTCTCCTACGTAGGAAAAAAAAAAAAAAAAACTAAATTAAGGTATGCCACAAGAGCCAAATTCTCACGGCGCTAATTTTTTTAATTTATAAAATTTAAATTTAAGATATTATTTTAAAAAAATAAATATAAAATCACTTTAACTAACCAAATATTATTTTTTAACTGCAATTTAAATCAACTGCATACAACTGTAGCCCGTAGCAAACCAACTAAAAGATAAAATAGAACATTTTAATATCCCTAAAGAAAAGCACATATATTAATCCCATTTTGTATTTTACTTGTCAATAATAATACTCATCTAAATCAATTAGATTTCGTCCTCAGCATTTGTCAAATGGTCGGTAGGACAGATTGTAAAAGAAATGAATCGCTTTTGATAAGCATTAATTGAAATTATTAATGAATTTTTACAAATTATTTCAAATATATAATAATCTATGAATTTAATTTATAAGCAAAATTTCATTACGAGAGGTTTAAAAAATATCAGTTTAGTTTTAGACATAAGCAAGTCTAAACATATACTTAATGGATAGAGAGAATAATTTTTATTTTACTACAAAACAGTAGACAAAAAAACTATAATTAGCTACATGAGACTAATGCTAAAAAGAAAGTCGATTACACATATAACAATGTTATATATATGAGTTTACTTTCAATATACCATTAATATAAAATTTATTATATCAGTAACTAATTATATTGTCATACATATACTTTTTAAAATAATTTGTGTTAGAATCCAATATTTTTAGTGAAATAATAATGCATAATTACTTAATGATTTATAAAATTTTTACATAGACAATGTATTTAAATTAAATCTTATATTAATATACTTGTTGGTTTATTTTTATAAAATTTGTCATTTAATTATCTTTAAATAATTATTTTTAAATATTTATATTCTTATTTTACTATCTATATGAAAGAGATGTGTAATTAATATTTCATTTTGCAGAAATATGGTGATGATACTAATAATTGCAAGGAAAAGTAAATTTTGTAAGGATAAAATGTAAAGTTTCAAAATAATTTAGCTCGACTGGTGGAAAAAGGTACTTATAATAATTGCGCTCTATGAATGCTGAATAATAATAAATTAAAGTGGATGGTGATTCATATACCTTTTGACCTTTGAGTTTGACCACGGATAAAGTAAATAGTTTTTTTTTTTTTGATAATCCAAAGTAAATAGTATTTTAACTTTTGCGTTGAATTAAAAGATTTTGCTGACATATTCTTTTAAGATACTAAGTTATGCATTAAATGTAGCATTTATTTTTAAAAATTATTAAAAATTAAATACTAATATTTGTTATATTTTTAATACAATGAATATTTATATTTTTAGTTTTTAATTTTTAATATTTAATATAATATATAATTCATATTTTATAATATCAATTAATTGCATAATAGTATTTGTGTGATTTTTTAAAAAATTAGTATAAAAGTAAAAAAATTAATTTTAATATATTAATAATATAAAAAATTTTATACTATTATGTAATTATACGTTATTATTTATAAAATTTTTGAGATCATAAATAACTAATTTAATATTATATAATTAGATGTTTATATGAAATTTTTTTATATTGATGTGCATTAAAACTAAATCAAAACTAGAGTAGTTTTAATGATATGGGACTATATAAGTTTTTAAACGGAATGACCATAGATAATTAGATGGTTGTGTACCAAAAAAATTTTTAAAATTAATCCATTGATTTTAAAAGAAAATCCATAAAATAACTTATTTAGCCCTAAATCATAGGAAAGGATATTACAGTCAAAACCCTCTGTGTATGGATGCTGGCAAATGCCATGACCTGTATAAATTCTCTTCATTGACACCACGCAGCAACACAACACAAACGCCTATCCTTATATTCCACCGCGCAAGTGCAAAGCAACGCATTACAACGCACCGTTTTGGTTCCTTCTTCTGCTCCGTCTTTCGTTCATCTTCTAGGGTTTCCCTTTTCTCTGCGTTTTTGGGCTCTAATTTCCTAATCCGTAAGCATTCTCAATTCTTCGTTGTTTTCAATCCTTTGATTGCTCTGTTCGATTTTCGCATTTATCGTTCTTGATATTCGCATGCAATTTTTCAGATACCGTGCGATTGGTGTTTGAAGAATTAATTTCTTGGAGGAATCACTTTCCTCTTCACTATCAAATTTTATCAATACAGGTGCGTTTTATTTTTTATTTTTCGATCAGATGTTATTGTTTCTTTTTCTTCTTTTTTTTATTTGAATTTTTTATCCTTTTTCGATTTGATTTTGCGTAGCATTTAGATTCGCGAAGCATGTTTTTGTTTATATCTCTTACGGATTTGAAGTAATTCTCTCTCTCTTTTTTTTTTCTGTTGTTTAATCTAATTGCTGATTTGGTTCATTGAAGGATATGAGCTTGTTTCCTTCTTTTCTCTGTTTCTCTCTTTAATTGGGTTTTAACGTTTTATGGCCATTTATTTTTATAATTATTTTTTTATGTAAATTAGAATGTTTTCTGCTTCACGTCAAAAAAAAAAAAAGAAAAAAGAGAGAGCATGTTTTCTGCTTAGAGTCTTCCATGTCTCTCACTTAATCATTTATTTATTGCTCTGACTTGGATGACAATACTTTTTCTTATCAGATTCTGGTGTCGTATTTTGTTTCTCAACCTTTTTGTTGTGTTTGGAATCATTAAAATATGTAATTGTTTTGATTTACAAATCAGTTTTCAGGTTTGGAATTCATAGTAAAATATATGATTTGTATTAATTTGCAAGTAAACACTTCACATCAAATTACCGTTATTTACGAGTATTTTACCTATATAACGTACTACGCATGATTTATTTATATGTTTGGATTGGATGACAGTACTTATTCTTTCCAGAGTTGGTTGTTGTTTTTTTTTTTTTACCTCTCAACCTTTTTGTTGTGTTTGGTATCATTAAATATGTAATTGTTTTGATTACCAATCAATTTTCTGGTTTGGAATTCATCATGAAATTTATGACTTGAATTTTGATATGCTTATTCGTCTTATAAATTTCTATCGCATTACATGTCTGCTATTACTCATTTGTTTTGAGGTTTTTGAATTACCAACCATTTTAACTTCTTAGTGGGTGGATTGTCTGATTTGGTTGCTAGCAAGTACTAGTTTTTCCTCCCATTTTTCTGGATTTGTTGAGCTGTTTGGGGCTTTTGTTAATTTCTCTATCATTGGCTATTGTGAAGCAGGATTGAATGATCTAATGGAATCCAAAGGAGGCAAGAAGTCCAGTAGTAGTAAATCATTATTCTATGAAGCACCCCTCGGCTACAGCATTGAAGACGTTCGTCCACACGGTGGAATCAAGAAGTTCAGATCTGCTGCTTACTCCAACGTAAGTTTTATTTTATTAAAAATGGTTAGATGATATTGTTTTTGTATTGTGGGAGCTAATTGGATTTTATTAACGATCTTTGCTTATACCTTTATTTTATGGTTTATGTGCAGTGTGCTCGCAAGCCATCCTGATAACTCTCGGGCGTTGTGTGGAATTGTATTTTGTTAGCTGCTTTTGTCTTCGTTAAGTTTATATTCCCTACTCTACTTCGATTGTCGTCTTTCCAGTCCCTCTCTTTGTGATTGTTCTCTCTATACTCAGTTCTTTGGTTCTGGCTGTGTTCATTTCGTTTCTGAAAAATATGGCCACGGCAGTTTCTGCAATTGGTTTTGAAGGTTTTGAAAAGAGGTTAGAGATATCCTTTTTCTACCCCGGGATCTTTTCTGACCCTGAAGGAAAAGGCCTAAGGTCTCTAACAAAATCCCAGTTGGATGAGATTTTAGCACCAGCAGAATGCACCATAGTTTCCTCATTGTCAAATGACAAGGTCGACTCTTATGTTCTCTCTGAGTCCAGCCTTTTTGTTTATCCGTACAAGATCATCATCAAAACCTGTGGTACTACCAAATTGCTGCTCTCAATCCCACCCACATTGAAGTTAGCTGAGATGCTTTCCCTTAATGTTCGATCTGTAAGGTATACTCGTGGAAGTTTCATTTTTCCAGCTGCTCAGCCCTTTCCGCATCGCAACTTTTCTGAGGAAGTAGCTGTCCTGGATACCTTTTTTGGGAAGCTTGGATCAGGAAGCATGGCTTATACTATGGGTGGCTCAGACAAAGCACATAATTGGCATGTTTACTCTGCTTTTGCAGAGCCAGTCAGTGTATTTGACTCAGTTTACACTCTGGAGATGTGCATGACTGGTTTGGACAGAGAGAAAGCATCGGTTTTCTACAAAGAGCAATCTGGTTCGGCAGCCCTGATGACTGCCAACTCTGGTATTAGGAATATCCTTCCAGATTCTCAGATATGCGATTTCGATTTTGAGCCCTGCGGATATTCAATGAATTCTGTGGAAGGAGCTGCTGTTTCTACAGTTCATGTTACTCCTGAAGATGGTTTCAGTTATGCCAGCTTTGAAGCATGCGGGTATAATGTGGAACTAATGAATCTGAACCAATTGGTTGAGGGTGTGTTGACATGCTTCCAGCCAAATGAGTTTCTGATAGCTGTGCATGTGGATGTTGCAAGCAAGTCATTTAAACAGAGTTGTTTGTTGGATGTCAAGGGATACCGCCGCAAAGAGAGGTGCTACCAAGGGCTTGGAATAGGCGGTTCTGTTGTCTACCAGAAGTTTATGAAGACTTCTGGCTGTGGTTCACCTAGATCGCCTTTAAAATACTGGAAAGACGAAGAAGAAGAAGAGTAGTTTAGCAATTTAGCGTCTTTATGTTGTGTGTCGTTTTAAGTGAAAAATAAATGTGGCCTTCCAGGCTGCTTGTTATGGTTTTATTTGGGGCAGTGCTCAATGCTCCTATGATTGGAGTTAATTGTTTGTGTCGTTGGTTGTCTTTACTTATCTTAGTTTGATTGTTGAATCGAGTAATAAGGTGTATTGTTTGAGCACATCTTTGGACAACTTGTTTTTATATCAATGTATTATTTGGGTTTATGTCTATCTAAATAATCTTATATCTGTATATATGCTCTTCTTAGTTATGCCATTGTTATTCTGGTAAGTTCGTAGTATGGAAGTTGAGAAAATTGGGTCTATTGGAGTCACTTTTAGTTTTCCTTTTGCGTTTGCACTTGTCTATGCTCTCATTTATATTGTTCCTGCTGTAAATAGGTAGCAGTGCGAACAGAAATGGTCTTTCTGCAAGATTTGTGAAGTCAAATGTAACTAGAGTAACGAAAATTAAATATGCGTCAAGACCTTTAGATTGCTACTTGTTCGGGAGTAGATGAGTAGTGAAATGGTATGTGTGTTGACGTTGAATTTCTTTTGGTGGGGTCCATTGGAGGTGCAATGATTATGTTAGTAATAGTCTCTCCCGGACCAAAACAAAAGCAAAAAACCAATATTATCTCAATGACCTAAAAAAAAAAAAGGGAATCAATAGTATCTGTTTTTAATTATTTCTCCTAATATTTAATAATATGTAGTGTGATAGAATATTTTTAAAAGTAATTTTTTATATTTGGTGATAATAATTAATATTTAATACTCATTAGTAACATTAGTTGCCCCAAAAATGTGAAGGTGATTTTACTTTTTTCTAATATAATAACATAATATAGAATTTTTAATTTTTTTAACCATTAACCAATCACATGTTATAATGAGAAATACTAAATCTTCCTAATTGATGTGTCTAAAAATTCTCCTAATTTAAAATATCACTCACATATATTAAATAGTCCTTAGATGTATAAATTATAACTCATACCATTGTGATTGAAATTTCAAATTAGGAAGATTTTTAGGTTGATTGTTAAGAGGATATATCAACACTATATTATAATACATATGATTTTAAATTTAGTTCTAATACACTATCAATATAAAAATATTTTAGATAAATATCTATGACTTGTTATATTAATAATAGTATTTGACTTTCACACACATTACCTCAAAAGTCTCACATATAGTAATATGTGATTGAATAATAATGTAAAACTTTTTTACACTAACAGTGTATACTTTTTTAGCTAGTAACATAAACTAATTATATATTATTATATGTATAATTTTTATATAATCAATTAATTATACTAAAATTTAAATTCTTTTAATAATGTAATAATGTATAATTACGTAATAACTAGATGGATGACAATGTAGAATCTTTTTTGATGATAGACGATCAAAATTAAATTCATATGATATAATACAAGTACTAATCAATTTGTTTTAATCCTTGTACCCTCCGATGGTTTGTGATCTTGAATTCAATTATTCGAGGAAGAGAAATACTACTTAGCTAGAAAATTTTTACTAGAATTTTTGATACAAATTATTGGATGTCATCGAAAGAAATGAATTAGTAAGGTTCATCTATTTATTCAAGAATCAATAACATGCTATATCATTCTAAAAATTCAATCTTGTCAAAAAGCCAAAAACTTCTTGCTCTCCAATATTTTTTTTTTTGAGGAATGAAAAATACTATTCAGCCAGAAAATTTTAACCAAAATCTTTAACAGAAATAATGGGAGTCATTGAATAAATAAAGTGATAAGATCCACTTATTGGATAAATAAAATAGTAAGATTCACTCATTCCTCCAAAAATCAATAATATACTATATTATTCTAATAATTCATTTTGTGAAATGGGTGTAGATAAACTATCATAAGGTTTTTTAAAGTTGTTTATGCTGTATGTATATACTAATACGTGAATGGATCCATTCCCAAGTTGGAGTGTTTGGAAGTATATATCTTTTTTTTTTTTAATTTTAAATAAACACCCAAAGTGGTCTTTATCAATTTTTATATCAAATAAATTAGTCTTAAATAAAAATAAAGTGACAAATTGGTCCCTAATATTTTAGGATATCAGATAAATTTATTTTTAATAAAAATAAATTAATAAATTAATCCCTAATCTTTTAAAAATTAGACAATTTAGTTTCTCATAATATTTAAAAAAGTTGATAAAAGAATTAAATTATCTAATTTTTAAAAAGTTAAGAATTAATTTATCAATTTATTTTTATTAAAAATTAATTTATCGGGTGTGAAAGGTATGCTAATTTTTTATTTTTGAAAGGGGAGATTGGAAGTATATGTCCTTGAAATTAGAAGAATCAACCATTGAGCATCTAGTACAGTGAAATAGTGGCACTTATATGTACGCGACACATCCATAGCAATTAGTGGGTGAGAGAGAGACAAGAGCTCAGAATGGATGCAGTGTCAGCGTGGTTGGGTTTGGTGACGGTGTGTCTGGTGGTGGGTTGTGTGTTGTGGTGGTGGAATGAGCTATGGTACGTTGTTCCTCTCAGAGCCAAGTGCTCAGCTTCAAACACCAAGTTGCCACCAGGCCATTTGGGCCTCCCTTTCATTGGAGAAACTCTTAGATTCTTATGGTACTTCAAATTTCTTCGACGCCCAGATGACCTCATCAATGTTAGGCGACGCAAGTAAGTTGGTGCTTTCCTTCAACGTCCTTAAGGATATAGTATATTAAAAATGGGTAATATATTGATCTTTCTTGAGATTAGATAATACTGTATAGTATACACAATACTCTTTCATTTGTAAAAACATTAAATATATGCTAATCTTTTTAGGGTTAAGATGGTATTACACTTGATTTCTTTATATTTTACTAAAATGTGATATAAGCACCTAACTAAATATAATACTGACTATCCCTTATAGAAGCGTCAATATAGACGTAACAAATGAAGAAATATCTTATATAATATTGCATAATCTCAAAAAAGGTTAGTATAATTTATCTATAAAAATTTGTGCTAAGGATATAGCATATTTGGTATCAAGTTTTAGCTATATCATCTATTTCTTTTTTTTTTTATCTAAATTATTAGTATTTAAAATCTACCGAGTTTAAACTTTCACTTGAATTGAGTCGACACATGACAGGGTAAAAGCTTCTCAATGCTAGTTGTTTTTTATTTACAAAATTCAAATCCAAAATTTTACTTAAAAGAATAAATATTAAACTATTTAAACCAACTAAACATTAGTGCATCTACTAATTTGATTAAACTCAAATGCTCGAGAAATAGAAGTATGGTGGAGAAAGATAATTTCAGAGGAATTTCTCATGTGTTTATAGTCTGAACTTCCTTAGCAAATCAAGTTTCATAACCTGCCTGCCTCTATTTATGAAAGATCTAGAAATCATATATTATAAAAATTGAAAAGGCAACAGCCTCTAATCTTTTTTGGTACATAAAAATTTAAGTGAGGGAAAAGTTAATTACAATTTAAGTTACAGCTTAAGTCAGGACATGAATATGGGCATCGGCAGAAGGTTGACTAGATTAAGCAACTCCCATTGGCTCACAACCCCTAATTTAGTTACAAAAATTCTTGTTCCTAATTAAATTCATGAATTTCTAGATTTATATAGGATTTGTGGGATATCCTGTGATTCTTGGAGTTATGACCATTTTCCACAGTAGATTTAATATTTTTTTGCATTAACAACTATATATTAACACCAAATTGACCTGAGAATGAGTTTGGTATGGAACAAAAATAAGAAAGAAATTTTTATATATTAAATTTATATATAATTTTAGACATAAATCTAATCCAAGAAATTTTTTATCCGTTTGTACTTACATATCAAACACGCCCTTATGGTTCACAATCAAAAGCAAGTTTGAATGAATGCCTCTAATTTTATTGTTATCTATCTTCACTTGATTAATGGAACAGATATGGGGATGGAGTAAGCATGTTCAGAACTCACCTATTTGGCTCACCATCCATCATAACATACACCCCATCAGTGAACAAATTTGTGCTGCACTCACAGGAATTGTTCATGCAAGAATGGCCTAGTGCTGAACTAATGGGCACTGCTTCCCTGGTGGCTGTCCATGGTAAGGCCCACGCCAGGGTTCGCCGCTTTGTCATCAATGCCATCAACCGCCCTGATTCTATACGCAGCATTGCTAATTGTGTCCAACCTCTCCTGGTCAATGCCCTACAATCGTGGGCCCAAATGGGTAAATTCAAAGCCAAGTTTGAAACCCGCAAGGTATATAATGTATACTCTTCATAAAATTAATGTTTTGCTCGAGTTAATTAACCAAATATAACCACCCCCCCTCCCAACAAAAAAAAAAAAAACACACCACAAAAAACCACATGTCTAGAGCATATCCAATGGAAAAAGTAGTTTGTTGTGATAATAATAAGAATAAATCTTGCATGCCAAAAAAATTGAAAAAAATAAATAAATCTTGACTATTAAATTTTACATAAATAATTAATATTAAAATTTAAACTTATGTGACTTTTTTTAAGAGATGATATGATTTTTTAAATAAAAATTATGTATTTATAATATAAAATAATTTTATACTATTAACCAATAAAAATATAAAAAAATATCAAATTATGGTGGATATAGTTACCTAACATATGATTTGACAATTTTTTATATTTTTATTAGTTGATAGTGTAAAATTGTTTTACACTCATTATATACAAATTAAACTCATAAATACATTTCCTATATAAACAAATATGTGTGAGGACTACAAATGCATGCAATTATGCATAAAATTACTTTCTCTGTCTTTTTATAATTCTATTTTTAGCAAAAATATTTTGTTCACAATTATTTGCCATTTAAGTGTTTTAAAATAGTATTAATTAATTTTTTTTTCAATTTTATCCTTACTCTTATTTATTTACTTACTCATAATAAATGTTTTACAATTCCTAAAACAAAAGGGCAATTTTGTCAAAACGTAGCTGCTATTTGGTACGACAACTTTCCAGTACGAAATGGAACGAATTTATGCCATTGGTGAAAATTGTTAGACTGGGCAGAAACCATCCGAAATGATCGGAAATCATAGGAAGGCATTGTGCAATTTTAATGATTTCTTATTTTATGTGACAAAATCTTAAAGGATAGTTATAAGTGGAAGGAGGGAATAATGAAAAACACATAAGGGATAATTAATTGTGTTCATGTCCCTAATATAACAAAACTCTCGCGTCTTGTTCGGTGTTTGGAATTGATTACGGGATTAGAGCTTATGTTAGAAACTACATTGTGAATGCTTCTTTTTTTGGTTGCAAATAATTTTGTATATTAATACTTGTCTCAATCAATGTATAATGTCATTCACTCACACTACATGCAGGTCCCATATGTCCTACGTTATACACTGTAAACCATGTTCAAATCTAAACAATTTCAATCGGTATTTTGATCTTTCCATCAATATCTGGCTAGCTAAAATTGTTGCACTATTCTATTGACTGCAGCTGACATTTGAGAACATTGGGAAATTATTTGTGAGCATGGGGCCAGGTCGTCGTCTACAATCATTGGACAAGTTGTTTCAAGACACGGTTTTAGGAATGAGAGCCTACCCAATCAAAGTTCCTGGTTTTGCTTACCACCATGCTTTTCAGGTGAAGTCAACTCTTACGGTCAACCCAGTTCAATTCCTACTCTCAATGTGTCACAACATCCATTATTTTAAGATTTGTTATGCTTCAAATTATTTTTCATTTCAATATATACAAGACACTAATTATTATCTTTTAATTTTATACTTATATTAATTATAATCATTAATAGAGTAAATCAAAAATATAAATAAATTTATAATTTCAATGTAAGAATAATTTTATAAAATTAATGTATCTTTTGTTATTATCAAAATAATTTATTAGTTTTTTTAATCTGTGTACAAATCTTAAAATAGCATATATTATGAAACGGCGAGAGTAATTAATACTTTACTTCTCGAAATTAACTATACATATACATTAAATTTTCAGTGTAGAAAGAAGCTTGAGGATATTTTCTACGTTGAGTTAGATAAGAGAAAGAACAAAAGAAAGGAGGGAACAAATGATCTAATGGACGGGTTGATGCAAATTGAAGATGATGAAGGCAACAGATTAAGTGACAGAGAAGTGGTAGAAAACATTGTCTCCCTAGTGGTTGGAGGATATACTTCTACTGCCCTTGTATCAATGTGGGGTATTTACCTTCTTGCCAAGTACCCAAGTGTCCTCAGAAAGCTTAAGGTATTAACTTTGTGATTTTTACATCAAATGATTTAATAAAGTGATTAAAACTAGGACAAGACTTGCATCAAATTTTTTATATTCTTGTCATTCAATTCTTAAATCAAGTAAAGATATGTAAATATTTTTCTTAAGATGAGTAATTTAACGGTTAAGAGTGTGTACTCATCTTATAAAAAATGTTCACATATCCTTATTTAATTTGAGAACAAGACAACAAGAATATAAAAAACTTGATCTAAATTTTGTCCTTAAAATTATTGTGTATCTAATCATGTGCTTTTTGCTTACAATTGCAGGAGGAAAACATGGGTTTCAAAAAGGAAAATCCAGGGGATTTTATTACAGTTGAAGATATTTCAAAATTAAAATACACAAACAAGGTGCATATGCAATACACACACATATATCAATAAGACCAAATTGAATTTTCAAGTAAATAATTTTGTTTGTGCATATGTATTTACAGGAAAACTTTAGTTAATTTCCTTAGACTTTGTTAATTGAACGCAGGTCGTAGAAGAAACAATAAGAATGGCTAATGTTGCACCATTTGTTTTCAGAAAGGTTGTGAAAGAAGTTGATTATAAAGGTACACGATTGAATATTGTGGGAAAGTTACTAGATAAAAACTTGAGCATCAAGATGGAATATTTGCTTTTATTCATCAAAGAAAATATAAAACTTAAAGTGTCATTCTGATATTTGCACCCAAAAAGAGTTGGATGAGATAACAAGTAATCTTAACTTTCCAGGAGGAGGACATGAGTTCGATTTCTAGGAAGATAATTCTTCAGATGGACCAGCTCTTTAAAGATACCTATGATCTGAGAAAAAAAAAAAAAGATTTATAATAGTTGCACGTAATAGTTTATTAAATTGTCAAGACATCACTCTATTTCCCGAGCTTAAGAATTTTGATGTAAAAATTTAGTGAATGATGTGCAGTAACCTATGTCGTGTCATGTGTGTGCCCCTTGCAGTTGATGTTATCTGAAAATTCAACGTTATTTTTTTGGCAGGTTATAAGATACCAAAGGGATGGAATGTAATTATCTTGCTTCGTTATGTTCACACAGATCCGAAGAACTTTGATGATCCCTTATATTTTAACCCTGATAGATGGAAAGTATGGTCACTTCTCTTGGTTTTATTTTTCTTCCTATGTTCCTTGTTTTACGAAAGATAGTGACACTTTATTTATAATTCTTAGGAGCCACCAAAGCCTGGAACTCACCTAGTCTTCGGCTCTGGAGAAAGATTATGCCTGGAAACACACTTGCCAAAGTTCAACTTGCACTTTTGCTTCATCATTTGTCCTTAGGATACAAGTAAATTTTGATCATAGTCGTTGATAACTTATATAGTTACTTTTAACTTTGATGCAAACAATTTGTCACATGATTTCAGGTGGGAACTAGTTAATCCAAACGCAGACTTAGTCTATCTTCCACATCCAGCACCAGTGGATGATGCCGAAGTTACCTTCAGCAAATTGTGAAATACCCTTAAAAAAGGGTGGTGGGTGGTGCTTATCATCAGTTTCCCCCAACTTTCTTTGTGAAGACGATGAAAGTGGTAGCTTGTAAATAATGGTTGTTAGTTCCTAGTTATTGAGATATTGTATGGCTCAAATAAATTCACACCATGCTCCATAATACATATCATGTGTTTGTCTTTGGTGCAACTAAAACCCACCTTAGAGATTTTGTGAGGGGAATTTAGAATGTAACAAGGAATTGGGAAAGGGAGAGGGTAGTGTCTTTGCTGTGAATGGATCCCTATTTCCTTTCTTTCTGGATTCTTCCCACTTTGTTCCTCTGTATTAAACCACCATAATAATAATACCAATGTGATGAGATTATCCAGTTGCTAGTTGTGTTCATATTTTATTGATCCTTGCAATGTTTTAACATATGCTCATGGAATTGTTAAAGCAACAGCACATTACAACTGGCTAAAATAAACCCTTCTTACTTAAAGGAGTCTATGAGGAGCAAAATATACAACAAACAAAGATGTCCTAATAATGAATATTACTAAAATTGCACAAAAATATAAGTCACAAGAAAAAAAAAATAATTATTAACGTAGAAAATGAAGGAGACAATAAGTTAGAAAAACTTATTTGGCGTGTAAGAGTTAAATGGCAATAAAACCATGAGTTATTTTAAAATGTTTGGTGCATTTAATCCCAAAACACTAGTTCTTATTTGATTGTGAAGCACAATAGTTATGCAGTTTCTCACAAGAGTTGCATCCCTAAGATTTGAACTCACATCCTCCTAAGGGACAAGGTTGTTTACCATTCAACCAAACTTTTTGTCAGCTTTATAATGACTTTGTCTCTTCATAACCAACATGACAAAAAATTAAAATCAAAGGCCAAAAATGAAAACATTTTTTGACATAAGTGTAAAACAAAAATCAACTAATCTCAGTTACCAAAAAAAAAAAAATCAACTTATCAAAATAGAAATCGAAACAAATTTCAAAAGGGAGAACCGACAAGGCTGGTTTTGGTCATACAACTATATGTTTCCCTAACTGAAATAAGAAAAAGAAAGTTGCATTCTAAGGTGGCTGATATTGATAGTGCTTTGCATATCAAACAAATTCACTGCACTCCCTTTTCTCGGATTGAGCTCACATCATGGGCGATATAAGTACTCATATATATGAGGAGATGATCACAGAACAGTAATTAAATCTTGTCCCACTAGATGGGATCGGCTAAGATGATCACAGAAGTCATTCTAAAAAAATATTAGATTATTATTTTATTGCATATTTAATGTTGAAAATGCCATAAACAAGATGCCTAACTGTACCTATGCCCATGAAATTGTAAAATCTCCAGTGGCCATCATCCCCTCACAGGCCATCAAATGACCCTCAAAGCTAACCAACTACTGCCTTCAAATAATTTTATAGATGTCAATGCATCAACTCCTTTCTTAGCAGAAGGATGTCATGAAGTACAGGAAAAATATATGAGCATATAGCACTGATTAGTAGGTACATGAATCAATTTTTGGTTAACAAGCCCTTCATGAAGAAGATCCCCAAACAACCAACAGCCAACCCCATCATAACATGTGGTCCAGTGGAATCTGAATGTGTAACTGGACCTTTCTTCTTAGTTCTTTTTTGGTGAGAACTCTCTCCCAAGTTTCCCTGGAGAAGTTTATTGAGATTGTCCAATTGATGCATGATCTGATGCTGACCACGTACAATATCTGATATCTGATTATACAGAGTAGTCACAATATAAGTACTAATGCAGCAATCATTCCTTGGTCAAGAACAAATTCTTTTTTGATGCAAAAAGCACAAAACAAATTCTATCTAATAAAAATCAGAAACAACCTGTAAGCGTTTTAAGAGAAAAAAACTTACACCCTGTTAGATATAAAAACAATTCGCGTGTCTCTACCTAACAGCTTAAACTTCTGGGAGAGATGATTATTGACATCGTATCTGAGCCTCTATGATCATGTGATCTAGATTTCAATTCTTGTTAACCCTATACTTTTAAATAAAAGTTATACTTTAGCACAAGGTAAAAAGGGTCTCTGTATTATTCATGCTTCAAGTCCTATGGGCTCTTGCGTGAGGGGGGCGTGTTAGATATTAAAATCCATTCATGTGCCTCTATCAAACGGTTTGAGCTTTGAAAGAGATGGCTCTTGACACACCATAACAACAAAATCAAACCCATTATTGGCCAATTTCTCAACTACTTTATCTTATTCGGTCTACAAAAACATTTTAATGGTTGCCACTGTATTTCTTCACTTGTCATACAAAGACATGAAAGCCCTATTCCAAGAAAGGAGAAGAGCTTGAGTGTGTTTCACTATTGTACCTCAAGACAAATCAATGCTCACTTTTATGCTACACCACTACCAAGATAAGTTAAACCCCCCAAAAAAGGGGTACGTCAATTAACATTACAGATTTTACCTAAATCCTAGACACAATTGTGCCAACAACTCACAAATTCTTTTTATTGTCTTCTATTTGAATCCATCACATTGCTGTTCTAAACAACACCAAACAAAATGTCACTTGTCACTACATTGCCTTTCTGTCGCCCTCTATTTTTTAGTAATATTAAGATAAGCACCCAGCAACACCAAGAGTACAAATCTTAGTAGTTGAGAGAGATTGGACACATTTCATATAATGGAAACCATCCAACTTTCACCACCCAGGAAATCAAAGCACTGAAGGTGAGACAGGATAGTAGAACCAGAAAAACTACCTCATCCATTAAAGGTGACTCTTTAGTTGATTGTGATGAGGACAAGGAACCATCATCCAAGCTAGTGATGAAGTAAGAGGTGGAAGCAGAACCATTGCAGTCCTCAGCTTGCAGAGGCACATTTTGTTGGCGTGGACAATTTTTCTTCATAGATAACTTGGAGTCCAGCGCTTCAATATAATTTGTAAAATCATCCATTCTATCATTTAGGGAAGAAATTTGCTCTGAAAGTTGAGTGATGGCTCCCTGCCAAGTGCACACATATTACAAGTCAAAACTTGGACAATTAATTGGAGACTTAAAAAGTGACGTACATAAAAAGTTAAGCTAAAGATTAGGCATTTAGCTTCCATATGGTCTATTGTGCATGGTATTTCTAAAGGGGTGCCCTTACAAATATGTTGAAATATATTAGCTAGCTTTGCTACATAGGTGCCTTTTGTTAGTTGTTGTTGTTCACTGTTACTTTTCTTTTATTTTAAGGAGGAATTCTTATCCTACTTCATCTTTGTATTCTCCTCTTTGGCTTAATGGATTCTTTAGTTTATCCAAAAAATAAATAAGTCAACAATAACATATTTACAAGACTTAAAATTACCAACAGTAAATGAAGTTACCTGATTTGCCAATGTTTTGGAGGAATCTGAATTATTTCTTTCATGAAGCTCACGATTGTTGGAAATATATCCAGTAAGTGTCACTTGTTTCTTGTCCCTTAAATTTGAAAATGACTTGGACATACCTCTGTTGAAGATACACAGTTTTATTAATAGTTAACTGAAGAATGATTTTTTATGAAATACATAACACAATCCATGTTTTTATTTGAGAAAATTACTATAACCTCATAGATCTAACTGAAATCACACGTCTTCCCACAATTAGCAAAGTCTACGGAAGCTTTTTAACATTCAAAAAGTACAACAAACATCCAGTTAGTGTACAACATGATTTTAAATTGCGGTTGCAGTTATAATTGCAGTTACATGCGAACACAATCGAGCGGCTAATGGTGCCATAATAGCTGCTGCGATGCGGTTGCGAAAGGCACAACAACAGTAGTGAAAATAGCACTCAACAGTACATCGAGGTTTTGAAGTTTGAAGGGCTTATTCGTTTTAACCCAAAACATGTCTTTTCCTCCACAGATCAATCAATAAGCAATAGTATTGAACAAGAATGCAACGGAAATTCAAAAATGCATTTTTCCAGAGAGAACACAAAACTTACTGACCATGCAAGTTTCAATTATGACTTACAAAACATGGAGACCAAAAACCACACTTGCCAAATGCATTGGCATCCATGCATAAGTACATACACCAAGTCCTCAAACTAGAGGACACGAATATAACACTGAAATCAATGTCAGTGACAACCTTAGCTCTCAAAAATGAAATAAAATATATATAGATGGAAAATTATCACCTCCTCAGATGCTTATGTCTCATGGTCATGGAAACCTGGTCAGCAGATTCTTTGGGGCTTGACACAATATCCTCATCAAGGCTGAGCTTTGTCTTTAAATCTTCTGGCAGGGCCTGCAGAATAATTAGACAAAGAATGCTGATAGGGACTAGGCATTAGTAGATGCAAGTTGTCATACCATAACCTCCTTTACGAGCTTTTCATGTTGAATCTGCTCAATGTAGGTACGAGGAACGTAGGAACCTTCCAGCCCCAACTGCTGTGCTATGTTTATTACAACTAGGCGATCTCTTCCAAGTACCTGTTTATTCATACGACAAATCAGTGAAACACAATGTGTTATCAGCCAAAAAACAACAAAGGAAAACACAAGCCAAAAAATAAATAAAAGCACAAAGTGCTACACTGGAAAGATCATAAACCACGAAACATACATGGAATATGCATCTAAAGACCACCAGAAATCTCAACAAATGTAGAATCCTAGTAAAATATTTTACAGTAGTAAGATTGTATTATGGACTTATACTATCATTACCTGAACATAATGTCGACTAAGTTGCTCAAGCCAATCTAGTTTCACACAAACATTATCATCACATAAGATATGGCTGTTTCTTTTAAGGATTGTTGCTATCGTGTATCCCAATGCCATTAGTCCACCAAGAAGGCGTACACTGACCGAGAATGTAATTCTTGGTGATATGACAAATGGATCATCTGTCACCCATTCCTGATAAAATAGAAGTATCCTTTGGTTTACACGAGGTAAAAGGTTCATTCTCAGTGAATCAAGCAACATGAATTAACTATGGAGATAAATGAGCAACCAGGTCAAACAACTTCTTAGAAATTAAAATTAAAACAAGGTCCTCAAACAGGATGAGGCAAACCTCAAACATGAGAATATATTTCCCATCCGTATTTCGCATTCGTAAATATGACTGGCAGCTTTCTGGATCTTCACCAGGAGGTAGAAGATATATGTCATAAGTCTGCTCTGTTGTTTCACTTAAATCTTTGGAGAGAACAGCTTTAATTTGATCCACTGTTACATTCCTTGCTGACTAGGACAGTTTACAGAGCTGGTCACTAACTCTCATAACATAACATCAACAGTCGCAAGCATCAGAATTAACAGGGTTTTCTTTTCTCATTCCCATTTCCTTTAAACAAGTGTAATTAATGATGTTAACTTGGCACTAACCTTTAATATGTATGTAGGGCTTTGGAATGCAGTAAATGGATTGAACTTGTTGATGATTTTTATATGTGCAGTTTGGAGATCTGGCTCAATATAGGCCTTATACATTGGATATACCTGCATAAGAATAAATTTAAGCAATTCTGGAAACACACTTTTCATTTCTGTATGAAAAATATGAAGAGAATAAAAAAAAGGTATGCACTGTTTCAGATATTTGATGAATAATTTCTTCAGGTTCTTGACCAGCTCGTTGTACATCACGTATAACTCGTTTAACAAGGTCAAGGTGAACTCCACCGGTGACAGATACTCGAAGGTCCAGTAGTGGTCGCAACCTCTCACTCAAGGCATAGATACCTTCTATAATTACAATGCGGGAGCTTGGAACTTTCGCTGTTCTGAAACCAGCATACATTTTAATGAGAAAATGAAGGCATAAAAGGCTATACAAATGAATGGAGTATTCCAAAATCAGCAGCAGACTGAAAATTGTCACCAAAAACAATTATAACTCCTGATAGCCCTTTTTATCTCTTTGATCTTTACCTTTCTCAATATAGTGCTCCACGACTACTAGTCAATACATTTTTGCATCAATGAAATATATACCAACAAATGCAGACACTGAAGATAGCTTAGAATAACCTGTATCCTGTACGTGAACTAGACTTGAAATCATATATAGGAACCTGCGCTGGCCTTCCTGCCTTCAAATCATGTACATTTTGGAGCAACGTTTCATAATCTGTTAAGCGTGGATCTGCTCAAATAGATATATGGTGAGAAAACTGTCCTAGCTTAAAACTGTAAGCCTATTAAAACTGTAAGCCTATGTCTAAATGTCACAGTAACTAAAGTATGAATGTGATACACAAACATGTTATTCTGTGGATCTGGTAAATCTTTGCATCAAATGTGGTAAAGAACATCCTAACTCATATGATGCATCAGATACTTCTGTAATGTTCTCTCTCTCCCTCTCTCTCTTTTTTTTTTTTAACATTATTTATTTCAAATTTTGTATGGTTTCAATTTTTAAGTGTTTTCCATGTAATAAGTAGTCATATGACTGGCATGTGAATGAGGTCTAGTCTAAAGTTATCCACCATTGAACCTTCGGCTAGGACATTTACTTATAACTGCCATCCTTGACATAACCATACAAACACTAGGAACATGTTAGGTTCAGCTTATCCTAGGAATGTTTTCTATTTTGACTATTGCACTGTTCCATGCTAAGTTCCAACTAAATCAGACTAGATGCATAACCATACAAACACTATGAACATGTTAGGTTTTGATTATTTTGGGGGAAAAAAATCTCTTTTTTGTTTTAAAGCTCTCTCAGAAAGCTTTTGCTTATAAGTTGTTTTGAACATAAAATAAGCTAACTCAAACATGCTAATTCCATCATTGTAATGTAATATTGACACAGCATATGGGATAGAATTCTGAAGAGGAAAGAGAAATAAGAATAGGCTCCTCACATCTCTTTCAAGAAAAGTTAAAGCATCCTAGGAACAGAAACAGAACACGGAGGAAAGATAAATTGAGAAGAATAACAGCAGAATGCAACCAAGTAAAAAAAATTGTTAAGCTCCATAAACCATATAATTTTGGTCTAAAAAAAAAACAAGGGCTAAAAGGAGGAAAAACTATGTTTTAGCCAGGATTCTTGTCTCTGTGCTTTTGTGCACATACAGGAGAAGACAGACGGACAGACAGAGTGAAGGATGAAATATAATAGCATGTTTTGCACAATTTCAGAAAAAATTATGCAACTGGAGCAGTTCAACAGTTACTTGGACGGACAGAAATTTTGCTGTCTTCATTTTAGTTGCTAATTCCATATAGGAAGAAGCAAGGAGGAAAAAAGACTTTAAGTTCAAAGTTAAAAAGCAATTGATAGTATCTTTCTTATAACTCATTAAGAGATGGTAAATCCAGCTTTCTTTTAGTACAAGATAAATCCAGCTTTCGAAGTCAACAAATTGCCAGGGTCTCACATAATAAAAGTTGTAATGTTTTAGCGACATTGAATTTGCTTGATGGATCTGAGCTTACAATACCTTATTCAAGACTTTCATGAACTTTCATTGACTATAATGCCTCATCAAGATAGTCATATTTCTAAATTTTCTGTCTTCAAACAATTCCACCCCACTTAACACTCGTCATTTCCATACTCTAATGTTTTCCCTTCTCCCTCTCCCCCCATTGCTTAATACTGGACATGCTTCATTGGATTTCTGAGAAAGTGACAACCCCAGCAATCAAACCAAAACAAAGAATAAGGGAAATTCCTATCAGCTCAAAATCAGGTAAAAATATAAAATCTGAATTTGCTTAACATTGACTCAAGAATTGATAATGGATTCGAAGCAATAAATTGAAGAGTCCTAATCACAAAGACATACATAGGCATGCAGAAATCACAGCTGCTACAATTATATAACAAAAATATAAACACAAGAAAAATTTAAAACATGGAGCTTATAAAAACTGAATAAGTTTTTTTTTTTTTTTTTTTGGTTTTTCGGAGATAAAAAACTGAATAAATTCATTAAGACAAAGGGAGGATAATTGCAAAGAGTTTGGAGAATAAGGGATCGTTCTTAACAAAACACGAAAGAGAAACATCTGTGGAGCAAAGCTTCCCAATCCCTCAAGTTATCTGTTACATAACACCCTTAAATAGTTAATAAACACAAGGAAATTAAGTCAATTAAATATCATCCTGGCAACATTGTGTGAAGCCATAAATAATTTCCAAAGAAAAAGCTCTGTTCTGATCAGATATCTTACATTGAAGTAACCTCACAAGCATATAGCAATGTTCAGGTTTTCTTCGCATGTTATAAACTACATAACTGATTGTCAGAGCTTGATTTGATTCCAGAATCAATTTTAATGGTAGCCAGACATAGAAATTATGAAATAAATTTTAAACAGCTAGAAATGAAACATCAATCAACAACCGCAAGACAAACCACACTGAACTTCAGATAGAGGTAGTCATTGCTTAAGAGTATTTTATTTCATAATTGATACTTTAATTAGGAAGAAGAGAAGAGAATGAGTGATGGAATTTATGTATTCGGTCAGGCTATGGAGCTTGCTTCAAGATAAGGCACAACACAGAAAGAATGCTAAAAGCATCACACAAGAAAAGATCAAATGGCGATTTACCATCAAAGTTTCCATCAACAATTCTACTAGCATCATTGTAATTGTCCATTGAAATAACTGCAATGCTGGGCAAGAAGTTGAGGATCTTTTCTGTAAACATAGTCTTTCCAGCTCCTGAAGGACCCGCCACCCCTACCAGTATCATTCCATCATTCTTTTGAGCCAACAATTGGCATGCACGGATTACTATGAAAAAACCCTTCTCAAATGATAATTGATATTGGATCGGAGCAATCTCATAGCGATCAGAGTCGTTCCTTTTTACTAACTGAACTTGATCTTTTAAAAGACCAAGACGTCTATGATGTGAACCACCACCAGAAGTATCTTGAGCCATTGAAGGAATGTTGATTTCCTTTAAAGAAAGAATATATAATATAAGAAATCCTGTTTAATGAATAAATAAGTAAATAAAAATAACATGATCTACAATAGACAAAATTTATATGAGAACCACTGAAAAATACTTGCATTCCCTGCACCAGAAGGCTTTCCCATGTAGTTTTTGTAAACTAAAGGATCCTCACTTCCACTCACCTCTTTCATCCCAACTTCCTTGGTCAAGGACTTATAGAATGAAATTGCTAATTGAAATATTAGATGAATTGCAGAAAACTGCAGAAGGATAAGATGAAATTTCTTACATAGTACAAAATAGACTCCTTAGTGTTATTAAAATTTTGAAAGTAGCTTCAGTATACTTACTATCCTATCTGGTGAAAAAACAACATAATCAGCAAAAAACCAACAAATAGGAAAATGAATTACACGATAGTTAAAGATGCTCTCTAATAATAAAAGGCTTTATGTTTCAAAACTGCATACAGCACAGTATAATCATACAGGTACCAAGTGAGAGGATGATTTTTCTTGTCTAACAATCAAGTGAACCAAGCCAAGGTGATGCCAGAGCTTCCACCCATAGGTCCATTTTTTTTTATATTCAAAACCAGATATTTATACATAAATCAAGTAACAATGTAATTCAGAAAACAACAACCATGCAGAGTTTTCATTTAACCCATCCTATTGAACAGAGGAAGAACAAGTTATCAAAGTATTGACTGATTATAGAAACTTTAGCTTTGGTTCATTATATCACCTATGAACTAGTCACACAACAGCAAGAAAACATTATTTGTGTTGTAAGGAAGATATAGGCCCAAAGTGAAGACTTATTTCCGGTAAAACTCAAATACTCTCACCAGTACAAATTACCTTCCACTTTAACCATTTGCACACTAACTAAGAAACCCAAAATCAAGGGTTGTTATAAAGATGTTTACCAAAATATCCCTATTTAACAACTAATTATATTAATATTTTATTGTTTGTTGCACTTAGAATTGTGTATAGAGGGTAAAATTGGGAAATTCGCAATAAATATTTCGTTGAAATGTGAGAGTGATAGATAACTTGAACCAAAGAAGTATAATGTTGCCAACTTGACATAGAAACAGCAGATTCTGATTAACAGATACACAGTTTTTTTTTCTCCAAGCATTGTGAGCATATAGCTTCCTGCTACCATTATCAGATTTATCATAATCCAAACATCCTAGACACCACCATCTTCTATGCACAACAACCTTGGACAAAACAAACAGCATTGTGATCTAACAGGAAATGTTCCAACTAAAATTAGAGCATGGAAAGGATCACCAAGATAACAGCATCCAAAAAGAAAAACAGCACAACCCGGAAACGAAAACCAAGAGACTCCATGCAAAAACAAAGGAAAAACACAGAAAACAATGGTGGCACATCACACAGCACGATAGCAACAACCACGTGGGATATGAACATTTTTCAAGCTTCAACAAAAAAGATAGAAAAGCCATGAAGGGAATGTGAATCAGAAAATGGATCTAATGTGCACATTTGTGATAATCAAGAGCACTCACCGTGGCACCTCAATGAGCAGTGAGTTCAGCAATGACAACACAGAAGATGCATGGCCATAATTTCAAGGTTTGATAAAGCTATATTCATATACGTGTTGGATTTTTTCTCTACATTCCTTTCCAAGGAAAAAGAAAAAGGGAAATGTGATTTGTAGAGAATCTATGGAGACAACAACAACGTAAGGATTATGGAGAGAACAAGGAGAGAATAAAACAGAATGAAAAAGAAAAAAAAAAGAGAAGAGAGAGAAACTAGCTCCAAATATATTATTATAGTTTAATTAGTATGCATTGACAATATAAAACAATTGTATACTGTCAACTAATAAAAATAGGGGAAAGTGAGAAATCATGATGACCCCTCATTCTATACATTCATGCTATGCATGTATGGTATTAAAAATTAAAAATAATAGTGATGATCTCGTTTAGAATTGATAGTAACAATATTGAATAAAATTAAATTAATTATGATGCTGGGAAAAAAATTTTTCTTGACGTGCTAAAAATGATAATAATATATAAATGTCATATCACATTCAAACTATTTTCATTTTTAATATAATTCTCACGTAACAAGATTTCATGACATGTAACTTCCTTTTATTCACTATATTGATATTGATTATAAAATAGTCATTGATCATTTTTTTGGTTTATCTATATAATAATTTGAGAGAGAACATAATTGATTTCTTTATTTTTTTTCACGAGAATTGATTTATTATATTATTTTTATACACATATATATATAAATAATTTTTTTATTCTCTAATTTTTCATTAGTCCATTACGGATTCGAAAGGATCATGTATTTACAAACTTTTAATTTATTTTAATTTTATTATAGACTCTTTTATAATTTTATAAATAACTAGTTTTTCTAATTTTAATTTTCATCTTGACATGTAAAATTAACGAATTAATTAGCCCCTAATACTTTTTATTTTTCTCTTTTAAATAATAAAAATTGGTGTAGCTTACTCTTTTAAAGAGCTATTAATTAATTTACATAAGAGTGAAGAGATACTCTAAAACCTCCTCCCCCAAAAGAAAAATAAATAGATGTAATATTTGATTTCTATCTATTTAACTCAACCACCCATTACCTTAAAAATCTTACAAATAGAAACATATAATTGAATGATAATTAGTATATCAAAATTAATCTCTTCTATCTTTTCCTCTATATAATCAAACTCTAACCTAACCTAGTTTTTAAAGGCAGATTTTGCAAAATCAAAAGGTTCTAATAGTATTTATTTAAATAAACTGTTATAGCGACTCCAAAAAATTTCAATAAATTTTAGTTAAATTTCATTGCGACGCCTTTCAGATACATTGTGACGCTAATGATATTGAATTTTATTTATCAAAGGCTAGTACATTCAGTTAATTTTCTCAATAACGAATTTAAGAGTACACAAAAGAAAACTACGAATATGGTAACGTGCTCTTCAGCACAATTGGCACCCAAGTCTTTCCAGGCCTTATTGTTATGTAGACATTGGAAATTCAACCCTTCATTGGGCCATATTTTCCTCTCCATTAGGCCATAGTTCCCTGATGTACTTGAACTCCAATGATGGAGAGAGAGAGAGAGAGAGAGAGAGGAGAAAGAGAAGGGGGGGGGGGGGAAGAAGAACAAGTGTAAATACAACGCCTCTTAACAAAAGGCACTTTCCAGAGGCACAATGGGCAACGACCTCCAAAACAATGTCATAATAGACATTTCATTTATTTTTATTAAGAATTAGAATTAAAATCTTCAAATGAACGCTAAGTTGGTGGCCAAGACCAGTACCACAATGATCTCTGACAACCAAGTCTAACAATTCTCTTCTCCAATGAATAAAAGCCGAAGCCAGAAAAACATTCCTGTTCTAGTCCTTTACACTTGCAATTAAAATGAGGATATAGGGCCAAATAATTAGAAGCATGTAAAAATATCATCACAACAAAATGTCAGGCAGCAGACCTAAACCTGAGGAGATGAGATGCATAGACCAATAGTTTAAAACATTGAAAATTCTCTCCAACTTCTGCCCGTTAAAATCAGTGCCGTAGTCGGAACTCCACTCAGTATGAATACCACCCCCACCAATTTGAATGAACATTTGAAAAGGTTTAGCATCTCTGTGGCCAAGGGCACAGAGAAGCTAACCAATTCATCTGCAAGAAAGAAAATCAAACAGGATCTCCCTTAATTTAAGGACAATAGCAAAGGTCATATATGCATGATTGATTTCAACCTACTGCAATCGTCTATCATTTTATATTTCTAATTTATCGACACCTAACAGAGCGAATTTAAATTCTCTTTTGCTTGCCTTGAATCCCAATGTCCCATGAGGCAATGTTACCACAAAAGATCACGAAAAAGTTCAAAACACACACCGAAAAGAGAGAGAAGTAAGGGGTCAAGCCATTTTCTTTGTGGAGTATCCTTCTAAAGCTTTAATTAGTAGGATGAACTAGTAGTAGAAATAGCTTATTAAGCTGCTTCTAGTTTAAAATGTAATTAATGACAATTTGACAATATCAACATGATTCCACATAAAATGTGACTATATTAAAGATGCCTAAACAACTTGTCGCCATTCAAAATTCACCTTTGCCTTAAGATTACATTATGCTCTTGCTTTCCTGCTCAATCTTCATGTTTATCTTCTTCATCTTCTGAATCTGCATAATGGAAATGAAGCAGTTTACAATCCGACAACCAGTTGAAGAAAGCTCATATTAAGCAATACACAAACAGCTACTTAGTTTGAAACTTCTACAGACAAAAGCCATTACTGAAACTACAGCAACCTAGTTAGGGTACATTCATCAACATCAAGATTGATTGAACAAAAACACAATTGATTTCTGATTCTATGATAAACCTAGCAAAGTAATTACATCACAAAGCAAAGCAAAAGTAAAAATCTACACTATCAAAGTGAGGGAATTTATGGGGAAGACTATGACCAAAGCAAAAGTCAACTCAAACCTACACTATCAATCCAGATTCCAGATTGAGATGACACAATAACTCATGCTAGAAATTCTAAAATCATAATATACTCTTAATTTTTGGTCTACTTCCATGCACATACTAAGCATGGGGAACAAATTAATTAGAAGAATGTTCTTTGAATCAAGAGTTTGCAACAGGAAGCAATGCACAGAATACATCTTTCAACTTACCAGATCGAACATCTTCGCTAATTTTTCCTCTTGCTTGGATTTGTTTAACAAGCATCCGAAATATCAGCACCCACCAATAAATATGCAGAACAAGCAAGCAGTATAGAAGACTATTGAACACATAATAATATATTGGACCCTCAACTTTGTGCTTTTCCTTATCCAATGTGAGCAAAACTTCATAGCTGGCAAAAAGAGAAGGAATTAAGACAATTGATCAGAGGAATGCAATGGTATATGAATAACCAACAGCTCTAGTATTACACTTATGCCTTGAATTGTTGAAATATCTGTATAGTTGGAAAGAGATCTTTATTTATTTATTAAATATTTTATTTTATAAGAAATATTATTAGATAAGAAGGGCAAAATACAATAGAGGATAAGATATCCTCCAAAAGAAACTGCAAAGCTAAAGGGAAAAAAAAAAATGAAAAAATGCCCCAAAGGAAATCACAAAACAAACGCACATGGAAGAGAAAATCCTTAATTTTTCTCGTCCTTATAATAAGATTGCTGCAAGATTTATCTACAAACTTTCCCTTGCGGACAAATTTTACTTCATAACTCTGCTAGACAAGAAGTAAAAATCTCCTCAATGAAAGTTCAAAGAGTTTTTGGATGAATTCTACGTCAAACAATTAAAACATTGAAAACAATGACACTAGTCATATATGACTCTGTTTCATCCTTGAGTCCCTCTCAGAGAAAATATAACAGAGAACCGAACCAAAAATAATGTACTTTGGGAACTAACTACTACAAACCTTGTACTCCAAAGAATCCAGAATGGGTAGTAAATGAGGCGCAATATGACCCAAGATAAAACAAATAGAATAAATGCAAAGCTAGCCACTGTTTCAGCACCACTGTATTTGGACATTTTCCCTATCTCCAGAAACACGTCGCTAGCATCATGAAGAGCTAAAACAATGGATCCAACACGAGCAAACCTGAAGGCAATAAACATAGAAGAGAAACAAAATACTGTAATATAAAAGTATCAAAGTGAAGTGTATTTAAATCAACTAGAGCTAGAGTGACATTATTTCTCTGTGAACCTATAGTTAAAATGGTGTGTGTGACTGTATTTATCATGGTTGCTTAAGATTTTAGGATAGTATTTCGCCTTTAGTTTCCATTAGTCTGTAAGTTATAAAATACACCACTAACTCGTTACCAATGAGGTCAACGTCAAAAAGGACATTACTAAAATGACAGGTATGAGCATGAGGTAATCGAAGGTCTTCACAGACTTAACTCTTTTAATGAGGAGCTTGAGAAATATAAGTGAAGTAAACACAAACAAACTAAAAAATTACAGAAATAGTATTTTAAAAAAAATCATTAAATTAAATGTAAAAAAAAAAAAAAAGCTTGGACGACAATATAAACAGAATTCAGCTAACACATACCTAAAAATGTAAGACAACACAATGAGAATGACAGTAGCCACATGATGACTCATGGACACCCCAAAGTCAGAGCGCCTTGTTTCCCAAAATATTAAAGCAAAAATGGAGTATGTATAAAATCCAGCAGCATACATGTAGAGTGCCTTCAATTTCAACCTGAAATGTTAAAAGGTTACAACTCTATCACCGGACTTAAGTTGAATATGAAATTCATAGAAGGGACAAATGATTACAAAAAGAGATTAAACATTGCAACTAAATAACTACAATGATTGGGCAAGTAAACAAATAATCTTACTTAATCTTTTGATCTGGCCAGACCTGACTTCCCGGCCCCACCCAAAAATTTCTTGTATTAGTAAACCAAGGTTCATTGTAAGTTACAGACAAAGCAAAAATCTCTCCTGATAGAAAATAAACACATTTCCAGGCTGATTCCTTGAATTTCTTAATCTTCTTTCTTCTGTCATCAGTCTGGAAATCCAGCTGTTCCTGCCCCCTTCCAAAAATCAATAGTCTGGCCACTTTCTGTAAATGTCATTCAATTCAGTTGGGCTAAATATAACCAAAAAAAAATCCAATGAAAGTTCTAAACGTAGAGAAATACCAAAGTCCACAGCCTACCAAAGGGTGGTTTTTGGCATCATTACAGTATGAAAGCAGACTAAGACTTCAAAATTTAAAAGCAACATGTCTTTATTAATTTCTGACATAGATAAAACAAGTAATGAAAAGCATAACAAGTTAAAATTCAAGTTACACAGTAGCTCCTAAAATACATTATAACAAAAAAACAAATAATGGTGTCAGAATTTTTGCGTGAATTTATTTGCAAGATCTAACACACACACACGTTGACTCTTAGATGCACAAGTGGGTCATATTAGTGTATTCCATCCAACGATCATCCTTGTTTTCTGTTAAAAAATCTGGCTATTTTTTCTAGCTGCACAGTATTGTTCTCATAACAAAGAGATAGGGTAACATTATAAATCTAATTAGCTTGCCAATTAAGTTACATGTAACCCAATACCCACTAACAATTACAGTAAAGGGAAAACAAAAGTAAGCCGCAAAAGTTAAGAAAAGATGGCACTGCTAAAGCACGAGATGGTTAAGTTGGAACGAACTTTAGGGATTCAAAACATGCACCGAAGCATCCGTGATCAGCCCTAATCCAAACAATGCGGAACCATCTCGTGCTCTGAAACTGTAATGCTAATGCCACACAAACAACACTCTCTTTTACTGGTACAAAAGCTCACCACCTATTTATACACCAAGAGATTTACCTTCAAATTCGTTCACAAACTTATTTCTCAACAAATTCTCACGAAGACTCATCAACAAGTGAAAAATGTAAGAATACATTAAAGTCAACGGCCCCATTTGAATACTAAGAAAAACAAAAACTCAAACATCAATGTTGAAGCTTCAAGCCATTGCCATCGCAGATTTTTTATAATGCCAGTGTTCACATCCAATTAGTACTAAAAAGAAAAAAAAAACTCGCTTAATCGGTTCATAATATAATAACAATAATCGGTGAAACGCACCACAAAAATCACAAAAAAAAGAGCAAAAAATAACAATTGAATCAATGAGAGAATGCGCGAAGAGAAGAATCGGTACCTCGAAGACGAATTTATCGAGAACGAAGCGAGCGCAGGGGAAGAAGATGGCGAAGAAAGGGAGGATGGCGAAATCGTGGTAGTCAGGGTAAGATTCGTGGTGCCAGTCGAAGGACCTCAGCTGCTCCTGAATCAAATCCATCATCATCGTCGGTTCGCTTCGCTCGCGGGTGTCAGAAGTTTTCTCGGGAAACAAACGGAAAATCGAGACGGTTCAGTATCTCGCCGCTTTCATAATAATGCATCGCCTCAGAAGTTGGATGTTAATGATCCATTGATTGATTCCCCTCTTTTGGTTATATCTTTTTTTTTTTTTTTAAATTAACTTTTGGTTATATCTCTTTTGCTCTCCTTCTGGTCTCTCGTTTTTGACAAAACTGCCCTTTATTCAAGTCAGCTCTTTTTTTCCCCCGTATCCCGTTTCCGGATCTAACTATACTCTCAAGAATTTGATTTGAGTAAAGGTGATTAAGAAAGTATTGTTAATATAAAAGTTTTTTATATAAATATTTAATTATATATTATTATATTAATAAAAATATTTAATTTAATTATTTATTATTTTAAAATTATATAAATATAAACATCTTATTAAATATTAATATAAAAGCATAGCAATTTAATATTTTATTATTTATAAAATTTACACTTAAAATTTTATTTAAGAGGTATTATTATTGACTTTTGAAAAATATTATATATATATAATTTTTTTTTTAATATAGTTCAATATATACCAATCTATTAATAAGTAAGAAGTTTAATTGGTATATACTGATAGTATAAAATAATTTTATATTATTAATTAATAAAAATAAAAAATAAAAAATTATTGTAAATTTTTTATTATAATAAATAATTATTTATATAAATTAATATTTTTTATTATTTTTATTAAATAATAATATAAAATTATTTTATATTATAAATATATTTAAATTAAATTTATAAATAAAATATAAATTTTATTTAAATTAAACCTTGTATTCTATTTAATAGTAAATAGATATTTATCGACTCAATGTCCAGGAAATGCGGTGTAGACAGAACATAACAAAACTCTGAATTAACCCAGGCTTGCTACTGTTCAGTTATTTATTGTGGGTGCTGCAAGTTGATACTGAGAGAGATCTACTAGTCAGAGAGACAGAGACAAGAGAGAGAGAGAGAGAGACAGAGCCCATCATATGTACATATAGAGGTTTTACCATTAACAGCCCATGTTCATGGGACTTGGTTTTGCCTGGTACAACTGTACGGTGCACTAAGTAATTAATTCATTCAAAGTTCTTAAATGAATTCTGACCAAAAATAGAGGTTCATAAATAATATGGATGATAATAATTGCCTGTGGTACTTTAGATACTTACTCTTATAAAAATGAAAAATAATGTATTTGTTATAAATATGTACCAAATGTTACTTTTTTTTTTCTTTATGTAGTATTGACACATATTCCTCAAACAAAGAAGTTTAGCTATTAAATTAATTTAATCATTTAAAATTACTTACAATTAATTATTTGTTAAGGTAGTAAGAAATAGTTTAACAAATAAATTCATGCGCATATATTTATATAACCAATAAATTTAAATATCTGATTATAAATTTAAGGTTTAAATTTATAATTCACTATAAATACTCAATGACTATATTACTTTGAAAATTAAATAGTTATATGGTTTTAAGGGGATTGTGTAAATTTTTGTTTGTACAACAATCATTTCTTACTCTTTATGTCATGGAATGAAAAGTTGAAAACTAGCTTATGCTTAAGGGTTGGGTTGGATTTAGGGGAAAAAAAAAATACCCAAACTAATTAAATATAATTGAATCGAATTTTTGCCTTTTTTTACTCTCAACCCGAACCAATATAACCCGAGTACTTTTAGATTGGATCGGGTCGGGTATTCAAATAGGCAGTCAATTTCTTTTTTTTTCTGTAAGTAAAAAATATATTGAAACACTTTATTTTATGACATTTTGAAACTTTTAACTTGGGTTTTTGAAATTTGAGTATAATTAAATATGCTTTAAAAAAAATTTACATATATAATCGATAATTCCATAATCATAACCATGAGATATATTATACATCATATATTATATAATATCAATTATTAATAAATCTAATTATATACTAATATATTAATATAGTCTAAGAGCTAATATGTATAATTATATTTTTGTATATTAATATATAAGTGAATAAATTATTATTTATAAATAAAAAAAAGTTGAGGGTGGGGTTCGAGTTAGGTCGTGTCGGATAACTAGTTTAATTTTTTAAACCTGTTACCAGGATCGAATATTGGACAGGTCAATCGAATTTTTCCCGATTAGATCCAATTACTTGATCTGAATCAATTTTTTTGCACACTGGTCGAGTCAGGTCTTCGAATTCATAGATACACCCGTACCCGTGCACACCTGCACTTATGCCTATATATTTTAAAGTTATATTGATTTTTTTGTTTTTATCTAAACAATCGGCATACGAAGTCCATTGAATTTTAATTAGCCTATCTCAAATCAAAGTGGTTAACAAAAATAAATTTCAAACTATTTAAATCAACTAAATGTCAAAATCATTATATTATTTTGAGAATATTACATTGACTATTTCTAATATTTATGATATTACACTTGTTTCTTCATAATTTTTAAAATTACACCCGATTCTCTTAATTTATAAAAGGATGGTAAAATATCCTACCTTATCCCTCAAACAAAGAAGTTTAATTATTAAATTAATTTAATCAATTAATTACTTACAATTAATTATTTGTTAAGGTAGTAAGAAATAGGTTAACAAATAAATGTACCCATATATATTGCCAATAATTTTTTTAAAATATCTGATTGCGAATTTAAGGTTCAAATTCATAATTTAATGTAAGTAGTAAATGATTAAATTAGTTTGAAATTTAATTAGTTCTATAGTTATAAGAGATTTGCATAAATTGTGTTTGTTCAACAATCATTTTTCACTCTTTCCATACTGAGATGAGAGGACACAAATCATAATCTCACTCTTTTTTTTTTAATTATTTTTTCTTTCTCTTTCTTTCCCATTTTGGTCACGGAAATCAATGGTTAATTTTGTATTTTTGTGGTAATGTATTACAAAGTCAGTACCAATAAGTCTTATTTTCCATATTTTAGTAAAATCTTGTTTTAGTTCAAATATATATATATGTCTTTATCGAGAAATCTGGTGCTGCAACAACTCAATTCTGATTTTTTTTTTAAAAAAAAAGATAAACAGTAATTGTTCTTATTCATCACACTCTTCCAATCTTTGAAAAATTACAAATAAAACTACACACTAGAAGTAGGACTGCTCTGTGCTGCCACCTTGTTCCTTGTTAAAACATTGTATTCACATAATGAACTTATATACCTGAAGAACTTTTGGGTGATAGAATTTACTATTTAGCATCTCATTAAGTACTAACGGAATCTTGTAGTATTAAATTATAAAATCACCAAGACAACCAAAGATCAACAGCTGTCCGCCTCATGCAAGTTAAGATGTTAGTTTGTCCTAGACTTGCAGACAATTAGCTTCTCAGTACAGAAACTGATGGAAAAACAGGGAAAAGAAAGAAGCAACGCAAACAGTTCTCAATGTATAGTGTCTTTCAATTGAAAAATGTTGTTTAGACAAATCTTGAATAGTGTTAATGGACTCATACTAATTCGTATATATATAGGATTCACCCAATTTTTTGATTATATAGATGAATTCCCTATTTATTTTTATATAAATCATTATGAATCAATTGATACATATAATGATATGTTCAAATAATAGGATTCCTCTCAATTTAGGGTGTGTTTAGTTTATAGTTGGCAAACTATGGTTTGGTCCAATGAGAAGATAACTTTTTTTCACTTTTGTTTAAGGTATAACAACAAAAACCATGTTAAAATACGTGATTTTGCCAAACATATTAAAATGAGTTGAAATTTGGTTTGCATCTTCCAAATTATACTTTGGCCTATTTTAAGCCCAAAATGATCGCACACTAAATAGTGAATTTTCCTATAAACATAGAGAGCACTAATCTTTAAATTGAATTTGCTTTGACATTTTGGTTATATAATTGAATTTTTCAAATCTTTATCCAAATAAATATTTAGTCTATACAAATGCACTTCTCAAAAGTCAAAACGATTTGTAGCCACTTTATACCTCCATACTCTTTACACATTACATGGAAGCATATCTTCTCATGTGCAAATTTAATATTATTTGATCATAAGCAATAACTACCATGGATCATATTCCCTTCTAGTTGCTCACCTTTGACCGCGTTTGATGTTGTCATGTTACCTTTTAACTATTCCTCATTGATCATATTTCAACAGTTGAGATTATTGCACGTAATCAAATCATACTAAATTTGCATATGAGAATATTTGTTCCCAAATCCCCACTAGTTACTGGTTTTCAACTATGGTTACAGTTGCAGTTGCAGTTACAGTTACATTACGATTACTGTAATAGTAGAAAATTATGGGAAAATAAGGCCGAAACAACCACAATTGCTACTGCGATGTGGTTGTAGTCAACACCGTAACAGCAATATCGGTGTCACAATTACGGCTACAGGCTGCAATTTAAAACCATATGCTGAAGAGGTAAGCTAACCAAATGGCAAACTAGATCACTTTCTTAATGATCTATGTTCTTCTATCCAGTTGCAGAGGACAGTTTTTTATTAAGCTCCATTAGTCCTAGACTCTAATCCTCACATAACACTATCTTCTTCCCATATAACAGTATCACTTATCACAATCAGTGAGGTGGCTCATTTATAAGCTATTTTGTTTAGTTACACACTGATTTTATGTTTGTGTTCAGTTGCTCCAAAGCATAAGCACACTGCCATACAACTTCTATCATTTCCTGTTTATGTTTATGTAGGAACATTGACAGCACAATGATGATGATAGTGACTGCAAGGGACAAGCCAGGAAAGAGTGTTTGGTTACAAAGATAACGGATTACATCTGCACTCTATACTTAATGCGTCAATAAGCCACGATTTATAGGGTGTTTAGATTTCATTTTGCACGCTCCAAACTATTGTTTGAAGAGTGCAAATTGAGTGTCAATTCATGCCAATATGTTCGGCAAAATCACGTAAATTTATATTTCAACATGACTTTTAGTCCCAAATCACGGTTTGAGCAAAGGTTACCTTTCCGTTAGATCAAAGCATGGTTTGTAAACTAAAAACCAAACACACCCTTGGCAATTTCCGCTAGATCATTGCGGCTACTGGTTCAAAGTGCCAACCCAGGCTCTTAATAATTTTGAATTATGGACCTCTTTACAAGAAGGAATTTGGGAAACCAAGCAGTTTAAGGTTTATTTAAGTGATCAATATCGGGGTCCTTAAGTAAGTTTGTAGTTGTGATTCGTGCTGTAATGGTCTATTGGTGGCTATCCTTTTCAGAACGCATATCAATCCCTTGAGTGAAAATGTTTGCAGACAAGTGGCTAAAAGTTAAGGTGTGTCAATGATGACACTTATGTTGGATTTTGGCATAACAACCAAGTAAATGGAGGATAGTTCTTGTTTATAAGAAAGTCATTATCATGGCTTAAGAGTAGGTCAAAAACTTGAGCATGGCATATGAAAATAGCCCTTTGGCACCTTTCTATGTGACTACTGGCTTTCTTACACAACAAAATGATACAAGCTTACATCTTAGGGCCTATAGAATGATAGGAAAACATGGAAAATAGAATAAAAAAGAAGTTTCATGTGTTTTCATCTTATTGCTTACTCAGGCCAGAAGTTTCACAATAAACGGTTTTGAATTCTAGCAAGAGATCCCCTAGAGTTGGTAGGACCCTTTATTTTAAGAGAAATATTACTCAGCCAAAAAATTGTTTACTAGAATCCTTGATAGGAATCGTACGGACTATTAGATAAAATAAAGTGATGTAGCTACTCATTTATCCAAGAATTAATAACATGCCGCTTTATTTAGTAACTTAATCCGCACAAAATTTATGGCTCTCTAGCATTTTGTTTATTTTAAATAAATATGAAAAGTAAGGTGGCTATGGAGAGGTGGATAATGAAGAGAAGTGGAGAATAGAGCACGCATAAAAATGATGCGGACGAATTCTTTGACATATGCCATTAAGCTAATTATGACATATAGTTTTACAATAATGGCGTTTGATTTTCTTCTTTGACGAATTTGCTTGATTACTTTATGTGAGTATTGCAATACCAATAACTTGCTTATGCTCTTAAGTTCTAATTCAGTGTCAAATATAAAATAATTTAAACTTTGCTGCTTTTATATGGTCTAGAAACATATCTTTAAGATTTCCAAATCTTTTATGTGGTTGACTTTCATTTCGGACAAAGCCAAACATGATTCAACTTGAACAACGAAAAGTTTAAGGTTGAAGTAAATTTCTTCACTGCCTGTAGTAAATGGTGTTTTTCCATTGTCAAGTCTATTTGATATGTAATAGCATGTTTTTGGATGCCCAAATAATTGATTTTAGAAGGCCATGAAAATTTTTCACTTCTTCATTTCACCATAATTGGTTTTGGGCATTTATTTACAAATTATGTATTTAAAAGTGATTTTGATTAATACTATTCAAACATATATAAATTACTTCTTAGATCAAATTACTAAATATAAATCACTTTATCTCAAAATCAATTACAATCAATTTAATTTTAACAAAATTAATTCTATATAGAATTAATTTTACAAAAGCAGAACCGGAACTAAATATGTTATAAATAGTAACAAATAAGCACTACAAACTTTTTTTCACTATTGCTTAAGCCATAGTTTGAGACTAAAAATCATATTAATACATAACTCAACATGATTTTGTCAAATACAAAATTTGTAAAAATGAATTGGAACTCATATTGTACCTTTCAAACCATGGTTTGGGATGTGCAAACCAAAATCGAAACACGCTATAGTTTTGTGCATTATAGGCTACTTTCGAGAGATATGCAATCCCATAATTGAATCGTTTTTTTCACCATGTGCTATTATTTTGTTGATCCTTAGCGTGAGTCCGTGACATATGAATAGAAAGATGCAGGGAATGAGAGTTTGTAAGAGAGCCTACATCGGAAAGTAGTGAAAAGAATAGTACATAGAATATAACACAAGAAGTGCATCCAAGTCACCATCGAGTGTGACTCATGCATGAGTCCTCCAAAGGCAAAAAGAAATGTGATCCATGTGGTCAAGTTTTAAGCAGTGAATATGTAATGATTTGCCTTAAATAACATTTGAGCATTAAATTTTTTTCGTCTTGTGCTGTTTTCATTTTATAAGATTTGGATTCCATTTAAGGGTCATAAGAAAATAACTCTAGCCAGTGAAATCAGAATGGCAGAACAAGGGTAGACAATTTCACAATACTAACTTTGATGAGAAATTATGTTAAGTTGTTAACTCACAACTCTTCAGATGCTCAATACTTAATAAGAAAGCTTTCTGGCTTGCAATATGATAGTCTAATGTCTTGTGTAGTAGCCATTAACATACCAGACATAATTTCCTGTTAAAAGAACAGTTTATACTTGAAAAGCATTTGCCACTTCATTAGTTTGATTCATTGTTCTAAAAGATCCTTCTTGTGAAGCACGAAAGCGAATTAAAAAAAGAAGAAAAGAAGAAAAAAAAAGAAAAAAAAGTTACAATTCTAACCTATCCCTTTTAATTGTGATTTTGATAGGGCTTTTTCTTATTTAATAGCAAATAATCGTGACAAATTATTGAGCATTTAAGAGGAATTTCTTTGTTGGTGTATTGTAGCTATTCTGTCAATTTGGAAATTCAAAATGGAGATTATTGGGGTGAAAAAAACTTACTGCTTCAGCTACAGTGTGGTAACATGCTAATTATTATTATTATTATGTTAGGTTAGATCTTTATTGAATTTGACTCTTTATTCAACTTTTGAAATTGCCTTTGTATAAACGCCTCTTTAAATTTGAATAAGTTATTGCCTCTTTATACGATCACCAATTTTTTCCCGAGTCCTTATAGGTCAACTCACTTGACAATGCATGTTCTTTGACTTAATCAAATACCATTCAATACTCTTGTCCATTGAATGGAATGCCTAATAGATGATTTAGTCTTTGATAGGGTTTGAGATTTAGGGTTTGATAGATTCTGTCTACTTAAGAATTTCTCTAATCTTGGCTTGAACCTAGTTGAATCCTTGTTGTGAGCTTTCTTCTATATGTTTCTCTTTGGTTTGACTTGTTGCTATTTTCTAACTAGTGAGTAGATAAATTTTTAGGTGCTTTGATAGTACGAAAAGTATTAGCTGTTGCTACAATCATAATTCTTAGCTGAATTTTACCGGTAACAATATGTTAGTAAATATTTATATCAAAAAATTCTAGAGAGCTACAAATTTTTGCCAGAACTGAATAGCTAGAATGACATAACATTTTATTAACTCTTGAATGAATGAGTGAGCCACACCGCTTCATCTCATCTAATCACTGTCTACACATGCTCAATAGGAGACAGAATTCGACACTTTGAAATGGGTGGAAACTGGAAAGAGGACCTGCTGGGGCTTGCTGATGCCATTGCTTGCAGCTTTACAAAAAGATAATGCTATTTCAAGCACACCTGAAGGGTAGGCTCCACTTTGACATAATCCATGTTGGTGACAAGAATGAATGCTGCTGAGGTACCCCAGGAAGGCATTGATGCCATAAGATAAAAGTTCAGAACAGTTCTTGGGATTTCAGTGGATTCCCCTTTTTTTCATTACATGTTTTTCCTTGTTATGGTATTACTCTAAATGATGATCCACTATCACCAGCACCCTCACCAGCATTTGTCTTATTGGCCCTGTTTGCTCTGTGCAACAATGGACACCCTTGTGAGAGTTCTTTCACATTGATGAATACCATGTTATACTTTTACACGTGCAGACCTCATTCCTCACCACCCCTTAACCCTTAGTCATAAAAAAAGACAGAAACACATCTTGTTCTTATAGCAGATATGAAATGTTTCAATTCCCATTAAACTTTTTCCCCCTTATCTTAGACCTTTAAAATATAACAGTTTCATTTTTAATCTTGTGTCTGGCTCAATTTTTATGCGGGAGCAGTCTGAAACAAAAGTTGGTGGACTGAAATTGACATAGGTACCATATTTAGGCACTCTGCTGCATAAGTAACCTACACATAACTGTTTTGTACTATGGACATTACTTGATTTTTTAATACTGCAATGAAACCAAGAGAAAAACATATAGAGTTGTTATAAGATGGACAAGACTCATATTAAGTTCTTCATATCCGTTTCATACAATTCTTAAATCAACTAAGGGTACGTGGCCATTTTTCTCAACACGAGTATATTAAATGTTAAGAGTGTGTCCTCGCATCGGAAAAAAATGTCCATGTGTTCTTATTTGAGTACAGAATTGGATAGAATAGACATACAGAAGTTGATCTAAGTTTTTTCATTATTAGATATATGTTTCTAAACTCATCATACAGCTCCAAACTGGTTGATAATCATACAAAATAAGAAGGAGCACAGTAGCAGTATCTTTATAATGTTAAAATAGCCCTCATTTTAATAGCAAGTCCACAGAAGCGATTGATTGGTTTGAGGATTCAGGTCTGAGTTGTGGCGTGCTGCATGGAGCCTCATCAAAGTCTCTCCTGGTGGTAGTGCTAGCAAAAGGGGTGCCAATTTGGAGGCCTGCAAGCATTTGGCGAAGATCAGATGCTTCTTCCTTGAGGCGTGCATTCTCTTGGAGGACCCTTTCATGGGACTCAGACACATGATTGAGTTTGTCAATAAGGCTGTGGTTCTCATTCCTGAGCCTAACAACCTGTGACCACAGTTCATCCAAGTGCTTCTGCTTCCTCATCCTTGATCTCCTGGCAGATTCTCGGTTCGAAATCATTCTCCTTTGCCTCCTTTCATCAATGATGCTGAATTGATGCTCATCAGCTTCATCAGAAGTTGAGTTACTGCTAAGACATGAAGGAGGAGGAGGAACAAGTTCATGGCCTGAAGAATGGAAGTAGCAGTTTGGCAAGTGGCTCAATAGGCTATTTATATGCATGTTTGATATGTCACTTTGCAGCAAGGCAAAGTTGGGTGGAACTAGGACTTGGTTTTCAGGTGCTAGATAGTGGAGTCCCCTTATCTCACTGGGAACCATGGCTTGAATGAATTTACAAGATGATGGTGATACTTGAAGGGTTGTGTTGAGGATGTTGCTAATAGCTTGAGATGATAGAAGAAGGTGGTGTGAGAAATGGGTGGGATTTATAGAAGGGTGAGGGCTAGAAAAGTGGACTAGTTTTGAGGCAAAAAGATTCACAGTGCCAAGGGCTTACACGAGCAGCACAACTTTCAACAGTTATTGTGATGTGCTTCTAAATTCTAGTGTAGGCATGTGGTGTTGCCTTCTCTTAGAGGATCGTGTATGATTTGTACTCATTTTATTTATGACTTGATATTTTTCAGTTATAATTAAGATGGGATATAACTAATAACTTATGCATTGTGGCACCAGATATAGCCTATGATAAAGGGACAGGTGGATGATGCAGTGGGAGGATAGTGCTTAAATTCCAAGAATAATTTAACTGAAAAGATGGTAGAGAAGTAAATATAGGGATGTAAAGAAGGGTGCCAGAGTCAAGCCCAGAAGAGTGTTTTTTTCTTGGGGACCCTACCCCAATTTCAGAAGCAATTCTGAAAATTGAAAACTCTTGCAGCCAATAATTCCTTCTGATAGATGACGCAATGAAGGCCAGTTTAAAAGGTAATCTACTTGATTGAATCGAGATTTGATGATCATTTTTATTATAATTGTGATGACTCACAAGCCACTGACATCTATGGATCGGAGGGACCCATGTAGGAAGGTTGGAGCGAGTTTCATTTCTTTCCATATGAATTTTTTACATCAACAATACTTGAACTTAAAACTTTATTCAAGAGAAGCAAGTATCGAATCATTTGAACTATTCAAACACCAGTGAAGGAAGTTTCTTTTATTAGTTAACATCTTGTACCTAAATTCTACCATTTCATTATGAAAATCTTCAATTAAAGAGAACAAGCTAACCCATTATGCAGACACTGAGTGTTAACGCATCATCCTCTGTGGCCCTGCAGTTTTCTAGTTGATTTAGGTCCCTCTGGGTACACCTTGTTATGCTGAGAGAAAGTAGTGCCTCATAATTGCGATGGGAAAACTTGTGAGCCCTTAAATTATGGTCCTCAAATTACCTTATAGCAATTCTAGTTAAAACTACAACAATAACTATTGATTTGGATGATCGCCATTTGGACCTATCAACCATATAATATGCTTTGCTTTAACCTTCTCTAAATTGGTTGGATGGGAACTTAATAGCACTATGTGCATAAAAACCAGTGACACTTTATTATTAGAACCAGTTTATGGTATGCCAGATGTTTCAAGACCACTATCGTAACCATCACAATTCCTGAAGGTCTTCATCACTTGTGGTGAACTCCACCACCATGTTGGTGTTATCTCTACAATAGCGTGCGTTTATTTTAGATTTTGAAAAAAGTAATTTTGAAATTTAAATTTTATATATAATAAAAAAAATTGAAAATTAATTTTTGTTAGAAGTTATTCTTTTTAATTTTTTCAAAAAAGCTAAAAACTGATTTTTTTGAGAATCTGATTATTTTTAAAAATTTATCTAAATATATGAAAACTGATTTTTTTAATAAAAAAAGTGAATTTTTGCTGAAAAAAGTTCAAACAAATACATTCATAGTCTATTAACTTTACATGCTTCTCTTTTAATTGCCTAAAATAACTTATCAAAATTCTATCTTGTTCAAATTAACAAAAAGAGTTGGTATTAGTATCTCTTTAACATGCATAAATCAATTGTTCTTGATAATTGTCTAGTTATTTAAGGAAATCTTTCTCCCCTTAAGCCCCACTTGCATGACATGACAATGGAATCATATACCAAAAAAGATTAGATGCAAAAAGTCCTGGCAAATCTAAGAAGTTTGGTAGCAAATTGCAAACCGAAACGAGCTTGTTTTTATGCTTCAAATGTCCAATCCTTTCGGCCTCTTTTTTATGAATAGATGGATAATGGGAATGGCTATATATACTGCATTTTGCCAATATACAAATTTTGGCGATTCCCCACTATAGTGAGCTTTTCCTTACATTCTAAAATTTTTTATCTGGCGAGGGTGAAGTGCAAGATACTTGGTAAAAGAAAATATAAAAAATAAAAATAAAAATCAGACAATGGCCAAGTACAATTAAAGAACATTCCAGATAAACCATCTGCAAAAGGTCAATTCCAATGTGTCGGAGTATATATGGAAGATCCTTCCCTGTATCCATTATTATACTTTATAAATTCCTCGTAAAGACATATCATGGTGCCGGGCCAATACGCAAATTAAGGGCTAGCTCCTATCAATGAAATGATGCCACAATATAAGGTGGTACCACTCTACCAGTTTATTAAAGAAAAATGAAAAATCAAAACAAAACAAATTAAATGCTGTCACTTAGTGATGCCTACAGATTTGTTGTTTAAATAACTTTGTTCCTCCTATTAGCAAAAAAAAGGATCATACTTTTCTCATGACCTAGTGAATATTATTGTCCACTATATAAAGAGTGTTCGATGCATGCATGTTTGTAGTGTCAAGCTATACTGCTGAATCTTTTTTTTTTTTTCTTTTAAAGAATATGAGATATTCTTATAATTTCAATCCATTTGACTTCGATTACGGGAATATATATAGTCTTTTTATAAGAGTTCTCTTCTTAGGATTTAAACTAGTCCTCCTCCTCGAAGGTCCAGTGTGATTTTTACGTAAGAGTATTCTATTATATATCTTCAGCTATATGGAAGTTGTCCTTTCTGCGACACTCATATTTAGAATCCAAAAAAAAAAAAAAAAAGGATTTAGTAGTTCCAAGCTCCAAGGCCATTAGATACGTGGAAGATAAGCATCAGACGAATTAGGTAAGAATTTCCATTATTCCTTCCACAATCCACAATGCTATTTACTTATATTTTGTTTTCCAGAGTATATTTCTACGTCTACAGGTGTGAAAGTAATCTTTTCAGACACAAAGAGACATGGTTAAGTTTTCCCAGTGGTATTTTATAGATTAGGATATGTTTGATTTGGAAGTAAAAAAAAGGGATAAATTTTTATGGATCCTATTTATATGTAATTTTAGGGTGTAATAAAGTAAACATAGGAGATAAATTTTTATGGATCCTATTTATATGTAATTTTAGGGTGAATTATACTGACCTCCCCTAAGGTTCAGTGTAATTACATTCAATACCCTTTTGTGTACACTGTACAAAGTGAATTAGAGAGGTGTTAAGTATAATTACACTAAATTTTAGAAATGGTCGATATAATTCACTCATAATTTTATATATGAAAATTTACTCCCTATTTTTATTCCCAAACCAAATACACACTATAATCTTTAAATACTTCTAAGAAAGCAGAGGAAATGTTATCCTTAACCAAGTTGGTACTCAAATTATCAAAGCGATTTTATTTTGAGAGGGCAAATGAAATAGTTCCTATAAGGTGAATGCATTAACAATAGATAAGAGAATTTTGATTGAGTTCTCTTAAAAATATGTAGAAAAACTCTGCTTCAAAAACCATACATACTAATTTTATAAATAATTTGGAATGTGTTTCAAATGGATGTACAGATTAATCTTTTAGTTGGAAAAATGAATAACCCAAAATGCAGGCTTAATACCTATAGCACGAGATTATTATTATGAATACATTATTAACTAGAACCTAAACATGAATTTGACACGTGTTGGACACTAACATTTATAAGATACATGTACGATATGTGTTAAACATGCATCCATATTTTTCATTTGTTTTTTTGGGACATACTTGGCTATAGACATCGCTATAGACATGGCTTGAACATATTTTTCAATTTTTTTCATCTCTACACTAGTTTTAATAAACCAACTCAAATAAAAGGTCAAGTCAGTAGACAACAATCGTGGAGATAGAAAATGAAGTTAATTTTTAGATATTCACTTATATTATTTATTTATTTATTTATTTATTTTTATATATGTACTTGGACATGACTAATTTTATTAGGGCATATTTATTTAGGAATTTAAAACAAAATAGAATTTAGAATTGAATTGGTCAATGAACCTATAACTAATAAGAGAATAGGTTTAAGGGTTTAGGATCGGATCATCATTAAATCTAGCAGGTGATGTAGAGCTGTCAATAATGCTATCAGTAAGGACTATTCTTTAAGGAAATACAAGAATGCTGTCTCTGGGTGTCAGTTTCCAGAATGATATCCTTGTCTCTGCCACCTTTCGTTTAGACAGGAAAAGCTTGCAATTTCTTTTATGTTATGCTGTTTTGGAGTTTGCAATGCATTGCCAAGGCGATGATATTATATGATATGCTGGACAGGAACCCCACACAATTTTCAGAGATGGATTTTGGTGCGGTGCTACGAATTCCTTGATATCTAGGAGCAGAATTGTTAAAGGAACATGTTAGAAGAGGTGTGTAAAGGGATTCAATAGCATGATGGAGTACTAGGTGTTTCTTCTGTATAAGCTGGTTGCTTTAGTATGTTGTTTTTGTTGGATTTTCTTATGCTTCTCACTTGTCTTTTAATTTGTGGGTTGAGCTGTTGTATAAACCTATCGAAACAAAAAATCATTGAATCAAGACCGAACCAAATTTAATAATATTTTACATTTTATAAATAATGATAATATATAAAAAAAGATATATATGTTATAACATATATAAATTCTATATATATATATATGCGCGGGCTATAATACTATATATTTTATCAAATAAAATTATATTGAAATTGTTAAATATAAAACAATAAAGAAACATATTATGGGGTGTATTACCCACTGAATTATAATAACTGCGGCAACTGCTGCAGTTATTTCCCAACCCTAGCGAATCTAGGTCCATCATCAATATGACAGCATCCATGGTATGCACATATCAAGTGCCAAAAGGATACATTGTCCTACGAAGGAACCAGAGCAAGAGTAACGGTACAAGCATGTGTACTTGGTGATCCATTAACGTCTTGTAGCACTAGATACCTACAAGCACGTTTCCTTTAGTCATTTAAACCATGAAATCTTGAGTATTCAAAATTCCCAATATCCTTGCCCCTTACCCCTCCGGCAACTTTCCTCGGGTCGAATTAGATTAGTTATACTTGCAGTAATAAAGTTTGGATATTAATGATTTCATTATTTTTTAAAATGATTAAACAAGTTTATAAGAAAAATGCTTGCCAGAAAATTGTAAGCTACATAAATAAAGAGCGATATTACATTTCTAATTGTGTGAGGCGGATACTAAAGTTGTACCCACCCCAATCGCCTAGAAATGAATTAAATCCAAACCTTTAGATGGCATTTGGTATGAGAACAGATTTTTTTGTATTCGAGAATATGAAAATATCTCTATATTTAGTAGGAAGTTTAAAGTAATATTCATGAGAATATTATATTTTTGGAAAGAAAATTATCAAAAAAATATTTTTACTCTTATGAGAATCCAATATTTTCATAGAAAAGGAATATTTATCATAATAAAAGACAAAAATACCCTTATCACCATCTAAAGCCACCTATCGTTAATCATCGTCACCTATCTCCACTGCCCCGATCGTTGCCACCAGATGCGACCTCCATTAAAAGTATTTTTGGAAATTTATCAAATATTTTCGAGAATTCAATTTACACACCAAACACACCTAAAATATCATGCCCGAAAAATATTATTTCTGGAAATAACATTATTTTGAGAAATAAAAATTTATTCCTTCTACTAAACACCTCTTAATATTTTCATTATACAGGAGATTATTATTATAGTAAGTATAAGGTTTTAAAAATTAGATCAGGTATCAAATCGAACAAGTTACCGGTTTAGAGGTTTGACCTTATACAACATAGCATTTCATTGAATCATTTCACTTATTCCAGATTTCAGTACACAATATGAATACACTAATTTAGAAATTTTATTCAAAAACAAATGTGCAAAAAGAAATTACTCAAAATTAGAAAGTAGAAAGTAGAAACAGAACAAAAGTTGCAGCAACTACAAAACAAAGGGAATGAACTCAATGAAGATAAAAACTAAAAGCTTAAACGATGGAAGCCATTGTTGCAACAGCTACCTTCGACTATGGCTGCCTCCAACTATGATGCGACATTGTAACAGAGGTCCTAATGCAAGTGCTGTGGAGGCTGCACGACGTCGTTGTGGTTGCTGCGGTGGACAGCATGACGCAGTGAATGGCGTGGTGGTGGCGCGATGGGTTGTGTGGTGGACGGCGTAGTGGACAACATGGTGGAGGCACAGCGCGGGTGGCATTGTGTTTGTCCAGTTCAATGGTTTTTGGGTAGTTGCAGTGGTTCGCTTCTAGTTTTTAAAAAAGGGATTTTGAAGCTATGACCGGACCAGATACTTAGCCAATTGTTGGTTCAACTGGTTTGACAGATCAGTCTGATCTGGTTTTCAAAACTATACATAAATAACTCTTTGTCATCTACCACTTATTGACTTGACGATATAAAGATAACAACTATACTAGATTCAATAGAAATACGGAAATAGGGAGTAAACCCCAATATAGTACATTACCAAAATATTATGCAATAAATGAATTTCTGAAGGAACAACTCATCTCAAAATTACGTAATTCATCATTTTCATTTCTAAAATTGGCAGCCAACTTCAAATTTGACTCTATCGTTTGAAAACTCTCCCAAGATCCCTAAAGTTGGCAAAATTCAATCAAGTTAATTCTTTAACATCGGTCAAGTTAGTTTCTTCCAAAGATTAACTTGATCGACTTTTGACAACTTCGGAGATCTTAGAGAGGTTTCCCAATGAAATGAACAAATTTATAATCGATTGCCAACTTTAAGGATTAATTTAATGATTTACTCTTTCAAAATTTGTACTGAAAAGTTTAACAATGGAAACTTCAGGTATCTTACATTTTAACGGTGAGGAACTTTGGGTGAAGTTTTTTGTTCAAATTTTTTTTTCATGAGCTAATTTTTCCAAAGATATTTTTGTTGAGGACTCGATTGAGAGTTTACACTAAAAATGAAAAACCCCTAGAAAAGCATATTCCAAAATAAACTTACAAAAAGTTCTTATAGGTGTGTCACGAAGATGAAGTTCGATAAGGCCCTGAAAAGCAACCTGCAAAAAATTAAATGATATTAACAGGCGAGATCTTTATGGTTTAAGGTTTATAGTTAAATTAATTTAATGATTGAACCGGCTAAATATATTATCAAATATCTGTTCTCCCTATTTACCAAAAAAGGTATGTTACTAAATTATGATTGAACTGAAAATGCTTAAATTGAAAGCGTAAGTGCGTAACTAATTTGCCGTACAACTAATTCAACCGTAGTTCTATTTAGTTTTTAAAATAAATTATACATGAAGTTAACCTATAAAATTTTACCTCTCATTTTTATCTTTAAACCAAACACACTCCTAAACTTCGTGATTTCAAACTTAACCTCCATAAAATTACAACCGAGTTCCCTACAACCTTGGAGCAGAGCGCATGGAAATCTAAATTCTAAACGACCTTGGAAGAAATTGATTTTTTGATATTATCTTTCAATTTTAATAAATAAAAGCATAGCTTGTCGAAACTAAAAATGGTTGGTTGCTTCGAAAATAGATTGTAACTTTAAGCAAATTTTACTTGTGATATTAGAAATTTGAACTCTGGAAGCAACACTTTAAGGAGAGCTTTATCTAACTATTATCTTCAAATTAAAATTATGTGAGCAATTTCTAATGAAAAAGTATAATCTAACAAAAAAATATATATATAATATTTTGCTGTTGCTCAAGTCCACTCTAATGATATACGAGAAAAGAAAGGAGACACCACAAAGAGATTAGTGCTGGGTACGGAGGGGCACTGGATTTAACCGCTACAGATTTATGTACCAAGCAAGCTTCCATCACTTGCAATGGCCATATCAAATGCAACACCATGATAAGTTGAGAAAGTTAGGTACAAAGACTCATTTCATAGGGCAACAATAAAAGTCAACAAGTTATCATGTTTAGTGACCGACACTTTAGTTTATTTAAATAATTTGATACTTATTTTTTCAAGTAAAATCTTGAATAGGTTACCACTTGGGAATAGAAAAAATTAAACACAGAGAACTTTATTTTAGTCAACGGAGGTTGGCTCACCTAATTAATCTAACTTTTGCTTATATATTATTATGATTTTGGTTTGATTCTTTAAGTTCTTTTTATTAGTGAGTAATCTATAAGTATTTTTATAAATGCTTGGTAGATTTCGAGATATGTCCCACCCTGAATTAAAGCTAAACTGACTTTTTGGTTTCTTAGGACATCTCTCATCCGACAAGTGAAAAACTAATATGCTAAAATACGGTTAGACACTTAAGCAGAGACCCATCCCAACATTATTTTTATCTGTACACATAAATTTCAGAATCAAACCTAATACCACATACTTAAGGGAATTAAGCCTCTATTATTCAGACCGCCATATTGGTAATTATATATATTGATAATTTAATTCGGACAAATAAATATCATGATGTATAAGTGGGTCCTAATTTTCACAAGCCAAGCGAGTGCTGGATGTGGTGCCTAGTGCACCACCCTTGCATCCAATTGCATAGCACGTCAACTTCAACTCAACTCCTAAAGAATACCACCATTTCGTTCTTCTCCATTTTTTTCCTCTCTTCCTTGACGCATACACGTACATGCGTGCCCAGACACAAACATGCTTCTATTTTCCGTCCACGACAGTTAAAATTCTCCTCGACTCATTATCAATTAAAGGGTCAAAATCAAATTGGTGACCTCAACAATTGGGTCTAGCAGTGGAATCAAATATACTCGATGTATTGGTCACATTGTTACAAATTAGCACTATGTCGATGTCATCAATAATTTTGTCTCATAATGATATTGATTTTAATAATATTTGACGTTAGTTCTAATTTTCATTGAATTCCAGTATTCGCTCAATTTATTGTTTTCATTTTTATATCAATTTTTTAGCATTATACCAATAATTGAAAATTAAAAATTACTTATATCAATATCTTGTCACTATAGTTGGATTGATCTGTAAGTCCCATATAATTCCGCAATAGGCGCCCTTATAATTTGAAGGCAAAGCTCAAGTAAAGTTCTTTAGGGGTTTGTATATTGTTGTTATCCAATATTATCTAATATAAAAAAAATATATGCGTATTACTTTTTAAAATCCTCATTTTTTTATAAAAATACTGTACATGTTATATATTTTTATTTTAAAAACAGCAACTAAAAACCTTTTCTAATTTCTTTTTAATAATGTAATGCTATAAGCTACATATAATTCTGAAAACTTTTCAATTAAGGTCCAAGTAGGGAATTCAAGACTAAATTGGATTAATAGATCCAATTAAAATAAGCTTTTAAGACTAAGGATATATTTAGAAATTAAGCATAATGCAATTTACACAAACGATAATGCTAAACACACATCCTTATTTACATTACATCACATTTCTATATTTTTTACCATTTGGTTATAATCAAGTCCACCTTATTCTCCTCTGAAAAAAAAAAAATCTGCATGTCTACACTCTGATTCTTGGGATGTCTTGCACAACCATTTTTTACGTGCATAGAACATGACCTACTTAAAAACTTCTTTTAAAAGTATAAGGAGCAATAAATTTATTCAATTTTTAGTTTGGCTTTCTTTTAAATTCCTTAACTAATTTAGATGTGAATGAATTCTTTATAACGTGATACTTTTTTTCATTCTTTTCTAACTGTCTTTTAAGAAAATTAATAACTCTAGGATTAAGGACCTTATGTAGTACCCCATATATAGTATCATGAACAAAAACAACTATAACAAGCTGAATTACCTTTTTAACATATCAGAAACTAAAGAGAACGGAATGATCAGAAACAAGAACAAATTAATCAAAATAATTTAGTTTCCTTGTTAAGATTTTAAAACAAAATATAATAAAAGCCAAAAATAAAATTCTGAAACAGCACTTATTAGAAAAAAGGGAGTAATAAATTAAGACAAATTATTCGAATGCATAAATTGATCATGCATGAATTTCGAAATTTCCACGAGACTATAATAAGGCCAATTTTTCAAAGTCTACTTAGGTTTACCCCACCATGGCTTTTCAATTCTTTGGTACAAACATGTACCATTTCTGCATTGTCCCCACCTTACTCCCCACTATAGCAACCCAACTTTTTCTCCTTCTTTCTTCGGTTTTGTATTCTCAGCTGAGGTCACCACATTTTATTGTGATTGGTTGGGTTAGGATAAGCTCCATCTTATATGTATATATAAAACTTACGGTCATCATCTCTTCTTGCCCTACTCAATGTATTGGCCTTTTATAATTTATACAACAAAGTCGAACCCATATTAACCCATTTTGATTATTTAATCTGGTTTTAATATCTGACATTCTCCAAATCTTCTCACGTTTCTTTGTCATTATGGTGTTTTCCTTGTCCTATTATGGTGGTACCTTTAAAATAAGAGAACCTGGCACGCAATGCAAAGTTTATTAAGGTGATAATCCACTAACAATGTGGATGATAAAATTGTTTTTGTTAATAAAAGTAAGGATCTGATTTTGATATATTGATAATATAAAAAATTTATAATATTATCTAATTATATATTATTACATCAATAAATATGATTAATTTTTATATCATCACATGAAAAGTCATACAGATAAAATGATTTAATCAAATGACAATATAAATTTTTTTTATACGAATAATGTATCAAAATTAAATTATAAAAATAATGAGGATTTGTTTTGGTTAAAACCTTCTTAAAGTTGAACTCAAATTTTATAGTCCATAACTACTTGTGAAGATCATATTGAGTCATATTCATATTTTCTCCTTTGCTTAGAATTACTTAAACCAATAAAGATTGGGCATACTAATCGGCGAGCTGTCCTCTTAAAAAAGACAAGAATTTTACCATTAAAAAAGAATTAAAAGATAATCATATAGAAAAGACTTAACCCTAATAAAAAAAACTAATTAAAATCACTTGATTTTAGCTTTCATTTGTATAAGTAATGAATTATCCCAAAAAAAAAAAAATAAATCATTTGTATAAGTCTCGCTCTCTTATAGTTTACTTCACTTATACAATTTATACAATTTATAAAGTGTTTAAGAATGATCTACAAAAAAATATTGTATTTAGCTTTCCAAAAGAATAATATTTAATGCGGATTCCCCAAGAACATCGAACCACAAAGCGGGCAATCCACTCATAGGATTAGCCATTTCATTAGTGACACACCAAATTCTGCAGCATATAGGCCACGCCATCATTATGTGTAAATGCGCCATGTTTTGCCTTGTTTATCATCCACGTATTCGAACCTAACAGGATAAGTGGCGTAATTATATGTCAGCTTCAAGTTTTTGGCGTCTCCATTAGTCATTTATCTGTCCCCACACATACACCCATGTCGAAAAAGTTGGTTAAACCAAATTCTCGGATTAGCATGCATCATACGTAACCAAATGATCAAATGTCGCCATTAGTTTGTGATTAATCTACTAGAATAATTTTAATATATTATTAGTGTAAAAATATTTTTTTTTCAATAGGTATTTATTAGTGTAAAAGGTTTTTAATTATTATTTAATTTATATTATTATATGTATAATTTTTGAAGTAATAATGATAAAAATCAAATAATTTTATTGATATAATAATATATAATTAGATAATTGATATAATACTCTAGTTGTAAAAGATTTTATATTGGTAATATGTCAAAATCAAATCAAATTTTTAATCTATTCGATGTGTCAAAATATTTTTTTTCAAAAATACCTATAAGACAATACTTAAAAAAAGAAAAAGAAAAAGAAAACTCCAAAATTGGTCCCGTTAGAAAAAAAATTCAATCCTCATTCCTTGTCAATTTCAAACATCGGACAAATTACTCCCTTTTTAATATTTTTGAAGAATTTTTAGGACAGATTAATTCCTAACAATTTTATAAATAGTTCAAATTGGTTCCTAATAAAACTATAAATAAAACAAAAAATATCTAATAAAAAATTGAGAAGGGGCTAATTGTTCTATATTTTTAATGTTCAAAGACCACGATATGTATTTTTTTGTTATTGAGGGACTAATTTGTCTGGCGCTATTTTTGATAGAGACCAAATTGAGGGTTTTGTCTGAAAAATGTTTTTGAAAAATAGTTTTATAAAAAATATTTGATACCTGTTTCTTTGAAAAATAGAAAATCGATTATGTTTTTTATTATTCTTTTAAGAATCTTATCTAAATCACAGACATTTTAAAGATATTGTTTATAAAAAAATATCTTTTTAAGCACAAACAAGCCACATCTGAAACTGGATGGTGATACCTCTGAGCACCCATAGCTAAGCCTTTCTCTATCCGTTTCTATTGCTAAAACTTGATGCTACCCTGCCACATTGACTTACGTTTTTCGTTCTCAGTAATAAATTCTATTTTAGTGCTGCGGCAAGTAGAGAAAGCAAGAATATTTGCTTTTATTGCCCTTTCATTTGATCATTAACAAGTTGAAGAATAAGTATATTGTGCGTGAATTGCTTTTTTATATGCATTTCCTGTATACTGTTAGCTTTCCAAACGTAAGCATGCTTCTGGTTCTGGATTATTTTTACACCTGTCTTTCGTGAAAACATCCATTCTCGTACAGTTTATTGTTCTTGTTGCCAGGGTTGGATCAGTTGGGAATAAACAGTCTCGCATCTCATAAAAACGAAAGTTCGATTTCTCCCGCTGATATAAGAATTTCTTTAATAGACAATCTTGCAAATCTTCCATCAATATTCTTTGACCTTTAAAACTTTAATTTGCTCTGACTCTTATAAGATAACCGGCTAAACTTCTATGTACCAAAAAAGTTTATTGTTTTTGGCAATTCTTCCACACAGTTTATTATTAGGGCCACAATTCCTTATCGGCTTTGGATTTGTTTGGTATGCCTTATAGTATGAGGCTTGATAGGATAAGAGTTGATAGTATAAAATTTAATTGTATAAGGTCTAATAAAAATTTAATATTATATAATATTTAGTATATCACTGTATAAGATATTGTATTTTATAAAATATAATTAGAAGAAGAGATTATAATAAATATAATTTTTAAATAAATATTAAATTTAAAAATTAAAAATTAATATAATTGTTTAAATAGTTATTATAATTATTTTAGCTATTTTTTATTATATATAAAAATAATTTTATACTAAAATTTATTTATTTATTTATTTATAATATTTTTTCATAAATATAAAAAATATGTGTGTGAGAGAGAGAGAGAGAGTGAAATAGAGATGAAGTTATACATCAAAATCTAAGTAGATTTAGTATCACATTTCTATATTTAGTTATATTTTTTATTATATATAATTAAATTTATATTAAATATTATTATTTATATATTTTAATAATAAATTTTTATTCTTATATTTTTATTTTAGTTTGAATAGTTATTTTATAATTATTTTTTGAAAAATATTTTATTTATTTTTAAATAATATTATTTTTTATTTTTATATTTTTATTTTTTATTTAATAATTAATTTTCTTTTAATAAAAATATATTAAAAAATAAAAAAATGAAAGAACCCTTATCCATTAAAAGTTAATTAGGCTTAATATGATCTCCCTAAGTTGAATTAAGTTATCCATTATTATAACGTATAAGGGAGGTTTGGTAGATAAGTTTATGCAATATATTGACTGCATTAAACAACGAATAAGATTATAACGTATTGTATCATCTTATCCTATCATGTCTAATACGATATGTCAAACACTCCCTTAATGTATTTCATAGCGCAAAGAGAATTAATAAGATTATATTTTATTATACAGTAGAAGCATAAGTAGGTTTTTTATGTTTATTTTAATAAATTATGAAGCGTGCAAAACAAGGCAGAAAAATATATGTGAATTAAAGAATACAACCAATATCACCAACACAAACGAAAAAAAAATAAAATAAAAATGTCCTATGAAATTCATGAGGTGAAAGACAAATTACTATATACTAACGCATATCAAACTATTCAAAGGAGGAGATGGCATCTGCATAAAGGATTTTCCGTATAATAGCCATCTCAAAATTTATGTAATTGATAATAATATATAATTAATTAATAATATAAAAAATTTACAATTATAATATTTTAAAACTATAATAATATATTTATGGTATCAATATGAGGGAATAGGTGATATAATAAAATAAATAGTTTTGCTTTACGTGAATAACATAAATAATTGATCTCTTTTGTGAATAATAATGACAATGACGATAATAATAGGAATGAATAACGATGATGATGATAGTCATAACGATAACGACTTGAAATTGTTTTATATTTTAAGAAATTAAACTTTGAGATGCAAATATGTGCCGTTGAGAAGTTTATGTTCAAGTTGAAGCAGGGATGGACAGTCTCATTAACCCAATGGTTTAGTCTCACATCTCAAGAGTGGTATAGGTATACTTTTCAATTCAACACTCAATAATGTTTTCATTATTTCAAAATAATTTCCTCTTTCACATAACTGTCTAATAGTGGGATAAACGATTTTAGAAATTAGAATAGTATTCAGGATGTGTGGCTGAAAATATGGCCTCCTTGGTTTAGTCTACCATCATCTAAGAGAAAATATCATCCAAGAGAAAAAGTGCTTCATTCATAGAGCAAAGAAAGCCACTCATAGGCACCAAAGAGATTTGAAAGGTCTTGAGAAGCAATGAATGTGCTTTTGACTGCATTTGGAGACATCTGAGAGGCCGATTGTGTTTCCCATTTATGAATGCGACAAACTCTCTTTCTAAAATCCCATGCACAAAGTATATCCACATTATGAGGCTTGCCTGCAACCTCTACTATAAATTCTTTTGTATCTAGTCTTGTGATGTGTGGTCACTGATCTTAAAAAAGCTGCCCAACTAAACCAATTTAGATGAGGAAAGAAGGAAAAAAGAAAAAAGAAAAAAGAAAAAAGAAAAGAAAAGCAAGGACAAGACAAATGGGAACTCCTATTACTCCCAGAATATGGTCAACCATAAATTTAAGAAAAGTATTATATATTTCTGGTACTCTTGACCATATGTTGCCCCCCATGGTATCATCAATCTACATTTGAGCCACTCCATAGTTTTGAATCTTTTTTGATACGAATACGTATTTGACATTGAGCTGGCTTAATTTCATTATTAAACTGTCGAAGACTTGTCTGCCCTGATATTTTTGTTGCTTGTGAACATAGCGGTTGATTGCAAGCAAGCCAACTGTTGTAGACAGCAAGTTCGCTAGAACTAGTATAGAAAATGAAAGGGATAGAGTTCTTGAGCAGGTGATCATGAAAAGCAGGATCTCGTATATATTTGCAGATGGAAATTGACTTATCCGGTCAATTTTTCATTTATATATCACTATAACTTAGGTTCAATTTTTGGACTCTTTTATTGGTAGATCATTTATAAGTATTTTTGTAAATATTTAGTGGGATCATGATACATACCTTAAATATGAACTATGGAAAACTTTTCTTCACCCTAAATTTTTTGCTTATATATGAAAAATCCATATATTTAATTTAATTAGTGGATAGATTGATAATATCAATTATAGGAGTTTGTTACCAACAAGGTACTCGTCTAAGTAGACGAAATTTAGGCCTCTTAAGTATGAGATCCTAGATTTGATTCTAATATTTAAATGAATGAATATAAATATTGTTGGGAGGGACTCCTGCTTAGGCACCTAATCATAATTCAAGAGATCAGTTTCTCCCTTGTCAGACGAGGGGATATTCCGAGAAATTTAAAAAAATTATAGGAGCTTGTTTGAATGAATGGTATAACACTTAAATATGATATATTTAATAATAATGTGAATGGATAAATGTCTTAAATAAATTTAGATGAAGAAGATAAATAGTAACTTAATTATTAAAAGTTTAAATATAAAACTTTAAAAATTTAAAAACATAATTGATCAGATGATTGTGTTAAGTATTTATATTTTGAGTTGAAAAATTGTAACTTGAATTAATAATAATTAATTTTAATTTAAAAGAAATCAATTACTAGAACCAGGCATCACTGTTGGATGCTACGTTGTGCTAAAAAGAAGGCTTTTCTTTTCTCTTTTTTGGGTTCCGAAGAGAAGGCTCAAAATAAATAAAAGAGTAAAATTTTTAATTAATTTTTTAAAAAGTTACGAGATATCAATTTAGTTTTGAGAAAGTTGTGACATCAATTTGGTTTTAAAAAATTTAAAATTTATTTTAAGTTAATACAAAAAAATTAAAAAAATTGAATTAACTTGAAATAAATTTTAATCTTTTAAATATAAAATTGATGTCATTAATTTTTCGAGGACTAAATTGATATCCCATAATTCTTTTAAAAATAAAATTTATATCACAAGTTATTTATTTATTTTGTTAGAAATGTTACAAATCTTTCAAGAACATACATAATGTGCCACAATTTTTTCGAGGAATAATTTAAGATTTTCCCTCTTAATAAAAAGTTGCATATGAACAAACAGATTAAAATAAAGCACAGCTCACTCAAAATTGGGCTGAGAGACTTCACTACTAATTGACTGGTAATAGTGGGCCTAATCCGAATGTAACCCGACCCAAACAAAATACGCCCTCAATGATGAGACCGCTTCGTTTGTTCACAAAAAAAAAAAAAAAGTTTCGTTTGAAGTGGGTGGACCCCACAAAAACGTACGTTGGACGATGGATAGAGTACAGCACTACTCTTATTACGACTTCACCACGTTCTCGCTCGCTTCACTTCACTCCTCTTTCCTTCTTCTCTCACTCACTCTTCATTTCTTCTTCATTATCCCCTTTCCTTATCCATCCATGATTTCTTCGTTCCAAGCTACGAGGCTCTCCAATGCAGCAACCTTCTTCGTTCTCTCGCCTTCGCTCCCTCCTCCTTCTTCGTTCGCCGTCGGAGGAGGATACCGGAGAGCGCCGCCGAGGAGAACGGTCGAGGCCGCCGCGGGAATCGGAGGGGGAGTCAGGTTCGACGGTCCCGTGCCACTAGCCGGCGACGTCGAGGAGAACGACGTCGTTTTCGAGCAATGCGTCACGCAGACTCTTCCCCCTGCGTTGACGTTGGAGGAAGGCCTTCGGAAAATCAAGGAAGCCGTTGAGATGCTGAAGGTTGCGCCGCCTCGTTCCTCCACCGGATTCCTTAGGTTTCAGGTATTGAAATTGTTCGTTTCAGTTTTTCTGAGAAAATGTGAGGAAGTGTGAGAAAATATGAGATGGAGAGAATTTGTGTGTTTCTGAGAGAATGAATAATTTCCGTTTTCTGTGTAAAATGAATTCTAATCTCTTATGTTTAACTCAATGATTGGTCTCTACTTTGTAACTGCCGGTGTAACTGAAATTAACTAACTCCAACAAACTACAGCTGTCACTAAGTAACAGCACGTGACAGTAACTGAAGCTTTCCTAGCTTATGCAGCTTCGGAAGATGCTCTGACATTTCAGTTACAACGAGCATTGGTGGAGTGAGTTGGTATTTTTTTTTTTTTTTTTTTGTTTTGGAATTTGTGTTTTGCAAAGTTAAATTGTGGAATTGGTTAAAACTCAGTCTCAAATTATAGTTCATTTATGTTAATTCACGTTCAATGTGCATCTCAAATGCCTAATTATGAAATTGAAGTTCTTAGTTTCCTGTGAGGTCATCTAAGGCAGCTGAAAGTTGGCAAATGGTGTTTATGGTGAAACGTTGAAATGATGTCCTCCAGAGTTATTGCTATGTGGATGTCATTTTTTTTCCCCAGGTGGCTGTGCCTCCGAGTCTTAAGGCATTGAGTTGGTTTTGCTGTCAACCGGAGTTGTCAGGAGTGTTTCCTCTGATGTTTCTTTCTAAGAATACCGACGATCCAACATTGAAATCGCTGCTTGTGAATGGAAGCCGTGGAGTTTTTGGCATTGGTGCTGCTGTTTCTTTTGCACATTCATCCTGTGGAAAGCAGAGTTTGATTAAAAGGTTAGTTCAGCCTGATCTTTGTTCATTTGGCTCTAGAAAATTCTTGTTAGTTCGCATGAAAGCATAATACAGGACACAACCAATCTTGGATTTGATGGCTTTAGTTAAAAGCTGGTCTTCCAAAGTCGGTGATGAATGCAAACGTGCAGCTGATATTCGTTGAAGCATAGACTGTTGGGTGATGGTGTCATGGGTGAGAGGCTATATTAACTTGCCACTAAAAGATGCTTGCAGATTTAAATCTGAGAAAGAATTGAGTTGTTTTTCTTGCTATGTGTATCAGTGCATTGTGGAAATAATTATCTATTTAAAGAAAGCACCATATTTGGTGAAACTTCATTTACAAGCAAATGGTGGTGCTCTGTGGATGTGAAATTGAGTATTATGAACTAACTGAAGAATGAATTTGTCTGCAGGTATGTCTCATCTGATTCAACGCATATAGTGGCCTACGGTTTTATGGATATTAATTTTGATAATGATTCGGTTTCCGTGAATCTTGAGGATGGTTCTTTTTATTTTTTCATCCCTGAGGTAAAGGTTTATTATTGCCATTAGTTTAATATACATTGTTGACTATATCTCACTTTCTTCTTCCTCTTGTATTTTTTTAGAATAATTCTTTAGTGTGTATTCTTATCATCTCACTATCATAACTTTATTTGATGGTCTCATAACTAGCTTTAAACTGTAAATGTTATCATAACAGATTGAGCTAGATGAGATGGAGAGTGTTTCCATTCTGACAGTGACACTTGCATGGGATGACTTTTCCCTCTCTACTTTTGAAGAAGCCCTTAATTCACTTGAAGTTTGTCTAAACCAGGTTTCTAGCATGCCTTTATTATATTTTCAGGTTTTTGTTTTGTTTGCCTACTTCCTTCTGTATCTGTCCTTGCTGTTATGTTTCCTTCTCTGCAGGTTATATCTCATACCTGGTCTACTAGTGACACATTGAAATTCAAATGCATAAGATCTGCCCTGAGAAAATTAAATTTAGTAGAAGATAGAGCTATTTCAAGGGTATAAGTTCATTTCCTTCCTGATATGTAAGTTTAACGTGCAACAATTAATTGTTACTCCCTTAATTGCCAATATTTGTTTGTCATGTTCTCTTAAGATATTTGTCTTTTGTATTTCCTTTTTCATTGGTCTTGTTAAATGCTAATGCATAGAAACTATTTTCTTTTTCCTTGTAATTTTTGTCTTCTGCTTAACTTTATTTGAATATTGAGTGTATCAGCTGTATGACAGTGATAGTGTTTTAGGACAAATATATACACAATATTATCTGTTTCTTACATAAGGGCCTTTGTGTTCACTATCAAAAGGTTGAGGTCTGTGTAATAGGTTTCTATTCCTCTCTCTTTCTCTCATACGTATATATGTATATTCTTCCTTTCATTTATTTAGAAATAAGTTGGTAAGTAGTTCAAATAAATGTTTTCAGTGTTTTCCTTTATTTATTGCTTTCCTATGTCTTTTTTACTTAGTATATTTGCATAGTGCTCCTGTTCCAATATATGTGTAGAGTGATGAGCTTTTCTTGATCCATCAAAAGCTTGCTCTAAGTTTCTAATTGTTGTGTCTGTTGAGTGTTGACTGTTTGTTGTTTGCTTTCCGTTCTACATGAATTGCTAGGTCTACATGAACAATATCACACCCAGAGGAAGAGAAAGTGTGGTTGACATCTTGGAACTGGTATCCTATTTTTCCTGTACATGTTTTATCCTCTGTATTTTCTTTGTTCCTTCTTTTACTGGCATTAATTTCACATTTGTGTGTGTCTGTGTGTGTCTTTTTTCCGTCTTTTTATGTTTTTGCACTCCTTTGCGTGGTTGATCATTTTTTAATTTCCTTCTCTTCTATTGCAGAAAGAGTGTCCATCTTCCAATCAATTCTGTGTCAGGCTTTCAGCAACCCATGCTGTTTCAAATAACATGGTATGCATTATTAAGTTGGTATGCACGGAAAAGCATACATTAAGTATTCATTTGTTTATCTGCCGGAAATATTGGGGAAAAGCATTCCCGCCTTAATTTAATTCATTTTACTTTTTCTAATTATATGCTAACTACTAAGTTACAAATGACGGAAAGCCAGAAGTGGGAAAGGACAAGATGCCAGGGCATGGCTACACTACAAGAAATCCATATTGATTTCAGAACCACTAACCAATTTTGAAATCTAGTGCTGATTTATTCATGTTGTGAGCTTAATTTGTGAATATTTATGGGACACAAGCATCTCTGTTGTTGTTGTTGTTTTTTTTTTTTCCCCTTATTATAAAAGACAGTGTACATAGCCATGTCAGAAAAATGAAGCATAAGACAATCCATATTTAAACCTTATAACAATGTTGTATGAAACTTATAGTCCGAAGTCTGAACTGTTATGAATGTAAGAATTACTAGTTGCTTCCAATATCTGGAATTAAACAGAATTTTAGCCAGATTGCCAACAAGTTCCTCATGCAGTTTATGATACTGATTTTAGAGATATTATGCATTCCTGGGTCTGCATATAGTACCTTAAACTTTTAGGTTGAGTTGGTTGTTGACATGGTAGTAGGCCATCTCTGGCGTAGTGGTCAAGAATTTGTATTCAGCCCCATTCTTGTAATTTAATTAATAGTTTCAGCCTCCCTCAATGTTTCAAGACCGAAGAGCATCTGCAAGCAAGATTGAGATTGAGCTAATGCCTTTGAGACGAATAAAACAAGAATATTATTTATGTGCCAAGATATATGATATTTATTTTTTATTCCATTATGAAGTGCATTGAATTTACTTTTACAATGCTAGAATGAGTAAATATGGCTGAAGATTGTTCATGTTACGTCTGTTGTCTCTAACTATCAGTTGGATCATGCCAATGAATTATTGTACTCACTGACTGAAAGTGCCAATATCAATGCTGTTTGGGCATCACTTATCATTGAAGAATGCTCAAGGCTTGGTTTGACGGTGAGGTGATCTGACAAATTATTATAAATCTGCTGTTCACCACTAGATGCAAGCTTGTGATTTATTCTTTCTTCTAGTATTTTTGCGTAGCACCCGGATCTCGGTCTTCCCCACTTGCTGTTGCTGCTTCAAGTCATGAGTTAATCACATGTATTTCATGCTTTGATGAGCGTTCGCTTGCCTTTCATGCTGTTGGATATGCAAGAGGATCTCACATTCCGGCAGTAGTCATAACATCATCTGGCACTGCAGTTTCAAACCTTCTTCCTGCTGTGAGTTCAATTAATATTTTTTTAAAATAATGGGGATTTATTATTATCTTGAATGCATAATGATTTATTAATTTTAGTGATTCAGTTTGTTGTCATTATGTGGGCTTCCACTAATGCATGAGTTCTGGATTTTAATCATATATAATTAATTTTAAGATGGGGCCTCTTTGTGATTTTTTCTAGAATTGGTTCAATCATAGATTGCTCTGATGTTATTCTTTAATTATATTTATGCATGTAGTTTTTACTTAAAGGGTGAGTCTTGGTGCAACGATAAGACTGTTGCCTTATGACCTCGAAGTCATGAGTTAAAATTCTAGAGATAGCTTTTATGCTTGTAGGGGTAAGGCTGGGTACATCTACCCTCCCCAGATGAGCCTCGTGCATTGGGTCGCCCTTTTGTGTAGTTTTTACTTTAGTTTCCGTCAACTTAAGTTGAAGTTTTCATTCTCTTGAGGGATATGCAACTTGAGTTTGTTATAGAAATAAAGTTTTTGATCACTTTAGGTGAGCAAAATGTGCAGGTTGTGAGTCTATGCTGCTGTTTGATGTATTTTATTGCGGTGTAATTCTCGTATTTTTAATGGTAGATTTTGGGACAGGCAAGTTTTGTGAGATAGGATTAAATGTTTGGCTTCTATTTAGTGTAGTGCGCATGATCTTTCTAGAGGGATTTCTCTTTTGGATATGTCGAGAGCTTGGAAACCTTTACTTTGTTGATTTTTTTATTTTTTTTTCCTTGTCTTCCTATCTCTTTGTATTCTTCTCTTCATTTTAATAAAATTCTTCCTATTTGCCAAAAAAAAACATGTGTAGGTTGTGGAGGCTAGTCAAGATTTTGTACCAATTATTTTACTTACAGCCGATCGACCTCCAGAGCTGCTAGATTGTGGGGCAAACCAAGCAATTGATCAGGTTAAAAATTTAGATTTTCTCGAATATCATGGTAGACATTGTTTTTTATTTAGTTCACTGGTGGTTAAAAGATGACAAATCATGGGGCAGGCGTGTAGGGTTGCCAAAGATGTATTTTATTTGTTTATTTATATATTTGATAAAAGAACAGAAATATTATTAAATAGAAGGGAAAACTACAAGAGTGGGTAATGTATGCACCCAAAGAAACAAGAAATAAGAAAGGTAAAGGAAAACAAAAGTGAAAATCCCCATTAGAAAAATACATGACAAACATCCGAAAGAGAAATCAGAAAAAGGAGCGACCACAAGTCACCCAAAACCCTCCTCATAAACCCCTCTCAACTAAAAGCAATAAAGGGGGAAAATTATTGCAACAAAAGTGCTAAACAACATTCCCTTTTGCCTTTGGCCAAGAAGATAGCTTGAGATGCTTTTAAAGAACCTAATTAAGCCTTCTAAATCCTTTAGCGCCTCCGTAATTTACTATTGTTGCTGGTCTTTGAAGTTCCTTTTCAACTTTCTTCTTCTTTGTACTATATTTATTTGATGAGAATGCCACCTTTACATCCTTATCCAATTGACTTACCAACTTTATCTCCATTGAGTCAAGAAGTGATTGTGGATCAATTAGAGACCACTTGCGTTGCCTGCAGCCTAATTAAAATTACTCCATAATACAGTGTCTCCTCACTTTGGCCAACATGTTTCTGCTTTTCAATAAGTGGCAAGGTAGAATTTGCTTTCTAGAACCAGCATTAAAGCTATCACCTCCTAAAAGACTATTTCGTCCTCTGTTGGATCTTGGCAGCCTAAACTTGAAGTATTGTTACCCTCTACACTAATTGTTGAAAAGTCTTCTTCGCCCCATATAAGCTTACACTCAAGAAACTCTTCCTGTCAAAAAAAAAAAAAAAATCATGACACTCTTCTTTTCGTTTTTTTGATGAAAAAGTTTAAGTTGAGAAAAAGGCTCCCCCTGGTCCAGGGTCAAGGCATGTCTTCGAGCTCATCAAGTACTGTGGAAAAATAAACTATTCTAGGAAAGATTTTATAGCACAGACAGATTGTATCCCTAGGATTAGGCTGATTTAATTACTTTCCTTTGTCAGTTAGGACATCCCACAAATCATGGGATTTAGCATTTATTTATTTCCTAATCTATTTTAGGTTTTTCTTGTATATATATCACCCATTGATGTAGTATTCAATAAGAAATGAAATCCCTATTTTCTAACATGGTATCAGAGCGGTTCTTTCTTGGGATCGCTTCTTACTCTCCTTTCTCCTGAAACCTGTACGTTTCTACCACACATCTGCCAGCCTTCATTGCTGGTTCCTTCCTGTTTAAAGTAGCTAGGCCTTAATTGCCTAGGGAGTGCAGCAAACAATGTCAGAGAGCAAAGATCAGCAGTCTGGAGAATTGCAGAACATTCAAGCTGCATATAGACTAACCGGGAAAAACTACCTTAAATGGTCTCAACTTGTTAGCACCATACTCAAAGGAAAGGGGATGATTAGCCACATCAAAGGTGATGGGCCAAAGAAAGGAGACCCCAAATTCAAAGCATGGGACGAAGAAGACTCCAATATTATGGCGTGGTTGTGGAATTCTATGGTTCCTGAAATTACTGACACATGCATGTTCTTGAATACTGCCAAGGAAATCTGGGATGCAATGTCACAAACCTATTCCAAGGCCAAGGATGCTGCAAAACAGGGAGACAAGGTGAAAACAATGGCAGCAAAACAGGGAGACAAGACAGTCACTGAGTATGCCAACCAATTGAAGTCCTTGTGGCAGGAACTCGATCATTACAGGGCAATAAAAACCAAATGTTCTGATGATGCAGCAGTAATAAAAGAATTCATCGAGCAGGATAGAGTCTATGACTTTCTTGTTGGACTCAACCCAGAATTCGATCTGGTGAGAATACAAATTCTTGGCAAGGCAAAGGTCCCAGATTTTAATGAAGTTGTAGCCATAGTTTGGAGTGAAGAGAGTAGGAGGGAGTTGATGCTTGAACCAAAAATTGGTGAGAATTCTGCCATGGTGGCTGGTGGCAAATCAAATACTGAAAAAGGACTAGGGTTTGAACAAGGAAAATCTGGTCAGTCCAAAAAATAAAACCGTGACAACTTATGGTGCACTTACTGTAATAAGCCACGCCATACTCGTGAACAGTGCTGGAAGCTTAATGGAAAACCACCAAGGCGAGAATGGGGTCAACGAGGAGAACAGTCAAGGAACGACAGCAAGGCCCATGTTGCTGCAGTATCACAAGGAGAAACATCATCACAAGAACTAGGCAGCCTCAACCAAGAAGAGATTGAAAGGGTGAGATCACTCATTAATAGCCTTGAGAAACCTTCAGGAACTTGTTCCTTGGCCTATTCAGGTAAGTTTCCTTTTTCAATTGGACTAAGTGCCTCGGGTACAAGCTTTGCCAATTCCTGGATCATAGACTCAGGAGCTACTGATCATATGACCCACACATGCAATAATTTTTTAACCTATTCTCCTTGTTCAAGCAGTAAAAAAATAGCCACTGCTGATGGTTCTTTGGCTACTGTTGCAGGCATAGGAGATGTAAAAATAAGTCCATTAATGACCTCAAAAAATGTTCTCCATGTCCCTAAGCTATCCACAAACCTTATCTCTATTCACAAACTCACTCAAGACCTATATTATACTGTGATTTTTCAAAACAATTGCTGTATTTTTCAGGACAAGGATTCGAGGAGGATGATTGGACATGCTAGGGAAAAGGATGGTCTCTACTACCTTGAAACACTAAGCCAGAGCAGCCTTCCTTATTCCCTTAGCTCCTTTAGTTCAGAACAGCCTTCTCTTTCCAGCATTAAAGAGAAGATTTGGCTCCAGCACAACAGGCTTGGACATCCATCTTTTAGAATTATTAAAATCCTTTTTCCTTCCTTGTTTAATGGTCTAAGTGTTGAAGATTTCCATTGTGAAGTGTGTGAGCTTGCAAAACACAAGCGTGTACCTTTTTCCATTAATAATAAAAGCAGTTCTGTTCCTTTTTATCTCATTCATAGTGACATTTGGGGTCCATCTACCATTCCTAATGTTTCTGGGGCAAGGTGGTTTGTTTCCTTCATTGATGACTGCACCCGTGTTACTTGGATTTTTTTACTCAAACACAAATCTGATGTTAGTACTGTCCTTCCGAATTTCTGTTCTATGATAAAAAATCAGTTTGGGGTTAGTGTCAAGAAATTTAGATCAGATAATGCAAGAGATTATTTCAATCAAACCCTTAACTCTTTTTTCCAAAAAGAGGGAATTCTACATGAATCATCTTGTGTCAATACTTCACAACAAAACGGAGTGGCAGAAAGAAAAAATGGTGACCTTCTTGAAAAAACCCGAGCCCTTCTATTTCTGAAAAATGTTCCCAAGTCCTTTTGGGGGGAAGCTATCCTCACTGCCACCCATATCATAAATCGTTTGCCCACCCGAGTTTTGGGATTCAAGAGCCCAATGGACATACTCTCCACTTTCTACCCTGACCTACACACTTCCAACAATCTTGTCCCCAGAATTTTTGGGTGTGTCTCATTTGTTCATATCCACAATCAAAACAAGGGGAAACTTGATCCTAGGGCCCTAAAATGTGTTTTTGTGGGGTATTCTACAACTCAAAAAGGGTATAAGTGCTATCATCCACCATCAAAAAAATTCTTTGTCTCAATGGATGTCACATTCCATGAGCAGGAGTCTTACTTCACTAAACCTTATCTTCAGGGGGAGAATTCAAGGGAAGATAAGGAGAATTTTCTGCTAGATTTGAGCTTATCACCACTGCCTGAACCTGCTGCTGAACTTGAACCTATCCATACCCCAAAAAATTCTGAACCTGAACCTACACCTGAAAACACTTTTGAACCTGCTCTTCCCAGACCTGAACCTATGCCTGAACCCACTTCTGAACCTGAAAACACTTAGAAACTTGGGCTCCAAAATCCACAAACTGACCCTATCCTAAAGAATCTGAGATTTGGCAAAGGCAAGGTGTTCACAAGGAAGAAGATGGCCATCCCAGAACCTGTACAAGTCCAAGAACCCAACTCAGAGTCTTTGAGTGAGGTAATAATTTCCAACTCTTCATTGCAAGATGAAATTGATATTCATGTGGATAGTGATGACCAAAACCTACCCATAGCCCTTAGAAAAGGAACAAGAGAGTGCACTAAAAGACCAGTATACCCTCTTGCAAATTTTATGTCCGTTAATAAGTTCTCACCATCACATAGGAGCTTTCTAGTCAAACAAAACACCATTACCATCCCTACAACCCTATCCGAGGCTTTGTCCAATGAAAAGTGGAAACAAGCTATGAATGAGGAAATGGAGGCATTGGAAAAGAACAAAACATGGGAGTTAGTGAACCTGCCAGTAGGGAAGAAACCTGTGGGGTGTAAATGGGTGTAGACAGTGAAGTATAAAGTAGATGGGTCAATAGAAAGATACAAGGCAAGGTTAGTAGCCAAGGGCTATACACAAACTTATGGAATTGACTACTTAGAGACCTTTGCTCCAGTTGCAAAAATGAATACAGTCAGAGTTTTATTGGCATTGGCAGCGAATTATGATTGGGACATACAACAGTTTGATGTAAAAAATGCATTCTTGCATGGAGACCTAGAGGAAGAAATCTACATGGAGGTTCCACCAGGCTATGGGAAGAATTTGAATGCCAACATTGTGTGTAAATTGAAGAAGGCCTTGTATGGTCTTAAACAATCGCCACGGGCGTGGTTTGGAAGATTTGCAAGAGCTATGTTGGCTATGGGATATAGACAAAGCCAAGGGGACCACACATTATTTATTAAACACTCCTCTTCAGGGGGAGTAACAGCACTCTTGGTGTATGTGGATGACATAATAGTGACAGGAGATGATGACATGGAGAAACAAATTCTAAGTCAGAATTTGGCTAAGGAATTTGAGATCAAATCACTAGGAAGGCTAAAGTACTTCCTTGGAATTGAGGTTGCCCACTCTAGACAAGGTATTCTTATCTCCAAGCAAAAATATGTTATAGATTTACTAAAAGAAACAGGTAAAACAGCCTGCAAACCAGTAAGCACTCCCATGGACCCAAATGTGAAACTTGGAACAGCAGAAGAAGATACTGCCGTGGACAGAGAAATGTTTCAGCGTCTGGTGGGAAAGTTAATTTATTTATCTCACACACGACCAGATATTGCATATGCAGTGAGTGTAATCAGCCAGTTCATGCATAGCCCAAAAGAAGTCCACCTTCAAGCAGCCTATCGGGTACTTCAATACCTCAAGGGAACACCAGGAAAAGGTATTCTGTTTAAGAGAAATGGAGGTTTAATACTTGAGGCATATACGGATGCTGACTATGCTGGATCACTGATTGATAGAAGATCAACCTCTGGGTATTGTACCTTCCTTGGTGGGAATCTTGTGACATGGAGAAGCAAAAAACAGAATGTGGTAGCACGATCTAGTGCAGAGGCAGAATTTCGAGCTATGGCACAAGGTGTGTGTGAACTACTTTGGTTAAAGATCATTCTTGAGGATTTGAAGATCAAGTGGGATGGACCTATGAGACTCTATTGTGACAATAAGTCTGCAATTAGCATAGCCCATAACCCTGTACAACATGACAGAACAAAGCACATAGAGGTTGACAGACATTTTATCAAAGAGAAGCTGGAAAGTGGACTCATTTGCACGCCGTATGTAACTACATAGGGTCAACTTGCTGACATACTCACCAAAGGGCTGAGTAGTGCACTATTCCATAATATTGTATCCAAGCTGGGAATGGAGAATGCCTATTCACCAGCTTGAGGGGGAGTGTGGAAAAATAAACTATTCTAGGAAAGATTTTATAGCACAGACAGATTGTATCCCTAGGATTAGGCTGATTTAATTACTTTTCTTTGTCAGTTAGGACATCCCACAAATCATGGGATTTAGCATTTAATTTATTTCCTATTCTATTTTAGGTTTTTCTTGTATATATATCACCCATTGATGTAGTATTCAATAAGAAATGAAATCCCTATTTTCTGACAAGTACTTATAGAGATACTTATAGATCATCAACTAATAGGAGAACCTACGAATCAAACTCAAATCATGGTGATCCATGAGTGGAAAGCCGACCAGGTTAGCCAACCCCCGTTGGCTCACTCTTCCTAAACCATGTATTCATCAAGATTTTCCCTTAAACCTTTCTAAAGCAGGCCTTCATTATTTTTCACAATTAATCTTTCCCTTTATGGAATCTTGCAAGCATAAACTAACATATTCTTTAGCCTTATTACCTTTCTTACTCTAGAATAGATATTTGTTTCTCTGATAGTGTTGTCAGCCAATTCATGAATAGTCCTACTGAGGGGCACCTTGATGCATGCTGTTTACAGGTTTTTGGGATCACTGAAAATGCTACTGGGAAAGAGCCTGTTCTCTAAAATGGCCCATAGAAAATATATTGAAATTTAATCAGATTTAGATTCGGAAGGATCAAGAACAGGCCACAGATCTACCTTGGCTATTACTTCTGTTTGGGGAAATTTGGTAACTTGGAGTTGCCAAAAAAATCTGGAGGAGGCAGAATTCTGAGCAATAGCACAAATGTAGTGATTAATTTGGAAAAATAACCACTCAATTGATTAATTAAGGCAATAAGTGTTTAATCATTGGCCACTCTCTTCTAACATTGTTAACTAGTTAAGCAGTTAATTATTCTTAAACTGAATATCTTCTACCAAGATTAAGGTCTAGTGCCTGGTTTTGGGTAGAGTCAAATATATGTAGCCTTGCCATGTAAGTAGAGAGGCTATTTATGTAACCTGAACCTGCGACCATCAAGCCAGAAGGCAGCAACTTACCATTGCCCCAAGATGCACTCTATTCTTATTTCTGAATATGGTGGAAAAATATATTTCACCTCTCTATTTGCAGCATTAAATTTGCAAGTCTATAAAAATTAGGTGCTATGGTCTCTTAGTGAGACTGTAGTTTAGTTGCACTGGCATGGAGATTAATTGCTGTAACTGAAGAATGTCTATATTCATGTTTTCCTTGGTTACTCATGGTACGCATTAAATTTCTGTATCAGGTGAACCATTTTGGTTCGTTTGTGAGATATTTCTTCAATCTCCCTGCACCGACAGACCAGATTCCTGCAAAGATGGTTCTTACTACTCTTGATTCTGCTGTACATCAGGCAACTTCTTCACCGTGTGGTCCTGTGCATATTAACTGCCCTCTCAGAGAGCCTTTGGAGAGCAGTCCACGCGAATGGATGTCAAGCTGTTTAAAGGGGCTAGACCTCTGGATGACTAATGCTGAACCATTTACCAAGTATATCCATATTCGATCATCTCATACTTGTATAAATGCTTCTGGAGAAATGATGGAAGTTTTAAACCTGATTCTAAGAGCCAAGAATGGTCTTCTACTATTTGGTGTGATCCATACAGAGGATGAGATGTGGGCTGCACTGCTTTTGGCCAAACACCTCTGGTGGCCTGTTGTAGCAGATATATTATCAGGGTTGCGCTTGAGAAAGATTTTAACTTCTTTTCCTGATATTGAAAGAAACTTTATATTTGTTGATAATCTTGATCATGCTCTACTGTCAGATTCTGTCAAGGGCTTGTTAGAGATCGATGTGGTTATTCAGGTCTCCAATTCCTTTTATAATTTTCCTTTACTATTAAGTTCTGTTTCTGCACATACTCATTTTTGGCCATGACAGTAATACCTTTGTTACTTGTTTGGGCCTTTTTATTTAATTATTTTTTAATTTTAATTTGGAGCAGATAGGAAGCAGGATAACTAGCAAACGAGTCTGTCAAATTCTTGAGGAATGTGCTCCTTTTTCATATATTATGGTTGACAAGCATCCACTTCGTCATGATCCATCACATATTATAACCCATCGGATACAAACTACCATTGTTGATTTTGTGGGTTGTTTACTAAAGGCTAAAGTTCCCCGTACAACGAACTTATGGAGCACTTCATTACAATTGTTGAGTAAAATGGTACTAATTCTAAGAAATGAAGAGTTAATTCTTGTTATGATAATGTTGGCAATTTTTTCTTTTAAATCTAATCTGATGCATTTCTGCAGTAGCCTATGTGTTTGTTTCATATTGTTTCAAAGCATTTCTACTGGTGCCAAGCAATTCCATTCAAATATTGTCAGAATGACCATGGACAACTATGCTTTTTGATGGAATTGTTTGTGTTTGGTAATACTGTGATATTAGATCCAGCTATTGTCATTTTCCAGTAACATCCTCTCATAATTTTTTAATTTGCAGGTTGAAAGGGAGATACAATTTCAAATTAATGCCGAGTGCTCCCTAACTGAACCTTACATAGCGCATGTGATATCAGAGGCTCTTTCTTCCGAGTCTGCTCTTTTCCTTGGTAACAGTATGCCAATTCGTGATGTAGATATGTATGGACATAGTTGGTCCACAAGCAGTCAAAGTGTTCCATCTGTCATGTTAAACTCAGACCTACCAATTAACTTGATGAGGGTGGCTGCTAACAGGGGGGCTAGTGGTATTGATGGGTTACTTAGCACAGCCATTGGTTTTGCCACGGGGTGCTATAAAAAGGTATTATATTTTCAGAACTATCCATTTTACTTATATTAGCTGCTGGTTGGTGTTGTTTACTATCTCTTGAAAGACTATTTTGTTAGTGTTTAAAAAATGGATATTTGGTTGACTAGTATGTCTTGTTTCAGGAAATTAGTGGTGGCCATGGATCAGGGATATAAATTAAAACTGTAAAAAACATACTAGAAGCATGGAGAAACCAAAACAAACTGATTATGTGGTTCGGTTAACTGGTTATGACATGCAAAAGTTACTGAGCACTAACCCAAAATCTATGATTGGAGGAAATTTTTTCTTTTAGGTGACTCTAGAAAACATAAATAAACCAAGAGGAGGGGATGGCAGTGACTGTATAAGCATTGTTGACCATGATGGCTTGCTCAAACTGCATGAGTAACTGCCTGAAACATGGTGGTTTCAACAATTCATTTGTTTACACTGCAGCTCAGTGGTTCAGTTCAGTTTTTCATTTTTTTCATATTTTATCCTCAGCTAGAGGAAATAGTTGGTTAAGAATATGTTAGGTATATGTCCTTTGCTGCATTACTAATTTGCTGTGAGAATATGTTAGGTAGTTCCCTATCACTCAGATGCATGCCTTGAAGAATGGGAGCGCCAGCAGGGGGGTTGGTTACTCCCATTGAGGGCTGCATGGTAATTGTGAGATGGTGGGATAAACCTTGTGACAAACCTGCCAATGTGGTAGGTCAGTTCAGATGTACTGGAAGCCAAGGTGAGAGAGGGATAGGCAAGAATTGACTGTAGGATTGGATTAGAGATTACAGATCTCTTAAATGACCTGTGTCATCTTTATTTCTGTCATTTCTATTTCAGTTTTCTTTACTTTCTGGGTCTGATTCCCAGTTTCTGTAACTTAAGACGAGATGGTTTCTATCAGAATATAAATAATTTGTGGGTACTCTATGGCTACTATCTATAAGTATCGGTGCATCCTAGACCTGTATTATTTTTGTATATCTGTAAGTCAAAACCTCTGAACTTAGTGAGGAGCAACTGATGTATGTCCAGAAGGCAAACCCATAACTCTCCAAAGATTCCAAAAAGCCTGTTCCAAAGAGATCTCACCATTGGCAATGTAGGAAAAATGAGTCTGCATTCGGAATCTAAAAGACAAGATCTCTGCTATGACGATATTTGTTCTTAAATCTTTTATAAAAAAGAATATTTGTTCGTAAATCTTCAGTCATTTGTGGAAAATGTAGCATAGCTATCAAAACATATGACCAGTTTGGATCTCGTACCGTGAATAACAAAAACATGGAAATGTATCACTGCCATGCTTCTATGTTTTGTAGTCATTTCAAATTCAGCTTTCTTTGCTTTGTATCTCTGAATCTTCTGTTTTCTTCGTTTAATTTTTGCTTCAGTATGGTTTACTATATCTTCTTTCTCTTTTTCATGTTGTTTTAATTTCAAAATTTCAATCAGGTGTTCTGTTTAATTGGAGATATTTCTTTATTGCATGATACGAACAGTTTGGCAATTTTGAATCAGAGGTATTTCTTCATTCAGGTCTACCAGATTTTCAACCTTTAGTGTTATGTTTGTTCTTGCATTTTGCTAAAATGTGTATTATTAGTAAATCATTCTGTACTTTACTATTAGGTGCTTAGGTTTGATGTATAGATACTAGATGGAAATCAGAAGAATATCTCTTAGAAACCTAATTGTATTTTGGAATATAAAATAGTATCTTAGGTTATTTCTTAGGAGTCTTTTCCATTTTTTGATTATCATGATTTGTTTCCTTATCCAATTTGGATTAGTAGACTAGTATTATTATAGGAATTGAGGATTAATTCTTTGCCTTTTGTATCACATCACAATATTTTATATCCAATTAATCTAGTATCCTATTATTTGAAGTCTCTATTTTCTCTCTTCCTCTTTCTTGCTTTAAAGCCCATAATCTCAATAGTGGTCAAGCAAATTTTGTAATTATTGCAATAAGGAACCTCAAATTTATTACTTTGTTACTATCTATTCAGTTTATTATGTGGTTCATACACATGTTTACGTTACACCAAATTATGCTTCTCTTTTCTCTAACACAACATAGTATCTACTACCCAGAACATAAAATGAGGAATCTCTAAAACTGTGCATAGGTGGTAGATGACCGTCCATTGACAGGAAAATTTGTTTTGCCACCCGTGGCTTCTCTTCGGTTAGCCATGTCTCCTCTGTCTTGTTATCCGTCCCAACCATCCTTTTGTCCCTCCTTTGCAGCTGTTAGTGGCATTTTACCCAATGTTGCATTGGATGAGTGGAAACACCAGACAAGATAAGATTAGGAATGTTTCCATTAGAGAGAAAGTTGTGGTAAAACCTTTTGTGAACAAATGGTTGAATCTCACCTTAATTGATCTTGTTATGTGAGGAAAAGACCTATAGAAGCTCCAATAAGATGGAGCAATCTTAATGCTGAGGAGTCGCTCATACGAGATCATCTAACGTACTTAAAAATATTACAAGACACCCTAAAGATATTATGAGATATCTTCTAGATATTCTAACAGTATGAAAGTCATTTCAGAGATAAAATTGAAAATTTCTGATTTCTTTGTTACAACTTACAAGATTATTTATTATCTATTGATGTATTTATTGATGATATAAGGTATACTTAATCATTACTTACATCATTTATATCTAATGTTCTGAAAATAAATCAACTTTTAGGAAATTGCGGAAACCAATGACTATTCTTGTGGTAAATAATCATGGAGGTGCAATTTTCAGTCTTCTTCCTTTGGCAGATAAAGTTGAGCCCAGTATACTGCATCAATATTTCTACACTTCTCATAAAATTTTGATCCAAGGTCTATGCATGGCACACGGGTATGAATCTACATACTGGGTAGGAATTAAGTGAAAAGTGCTTTTGTATCATTGATCATGCTATTTTGTTTATGGCATATGCTTGCTTTTCTCTGTTTGCTTATTTATCCAACTAATGCCATTCAGTTGTTCTTGAGTTTGTTTCATAGGAAAAGCAGAAGACATTAGTATAAACATAGTTATTAATATTGTTCTGCTTATGCAATAGTGTCAGCATAACATCAAACAGAAATGCTGTGATATATATAATGGCAAGAAAACAACCATAAAGATATATATTTTGTTTGAAATTGAATAATTTTCCTAGTGATTTTGATATTATAGTCCATGTTCAATCAATCCTACCATTTCCTGATTAAAAAAAAATCAATATACTTGCAGAATCAAACATTTACATGTGAAGACTAAGGCAGAACTTGAAGAAGCTTTGTGTGTAGCTCAACATGGGCAGGTGGATTGTATGGTTGAAATTGAGAGTTCGATTGATGCCAATGCCAATTTTCACAGGTTTATTGGCTGACTGCTGCTTATTTAAGATTTAGTTAATGGATTACAACCTCTTTGCTGACAACTTTGTATCTTGACTCAGTATTTTGAGAAAATTCTCTCTCCATACTGTACAGCACACCATAAAATTCCTCTCAGTGCCTTTGAGTCGAGGCTCTAATATAGATGAGTTATATTTATACAAAGTTCGTAAAATGGAGTGTTTGAAATATAGGTGAGTTTTCATATTATACAAAAATTCTAATCTCCAATTACACCACTTATATTTTTTCCCGAATTTTATGTTCATCTTTCTTTCTTTTGATTCTTTTTCTTGGATTATGTGTAATGGTTTGGTGGCAGAATTGCACTAAGTGCACCACCTACATCAGCATCTGTTGGTGATAATCCTAAGGAATTCTATAGAGAGGGATTTATCATATCTTTAATTCTTGAAGATGGAAGCATTGGTTTTGGTGAGGTTGATATCAGTTTGATATTTTATCATCTTTCATATCTATTTTAAAATGTTTTTGTTCTTATGTACATAGAGAAATGGCTGTGGCAGTGATACATTTTACAACCCATTCTAATGGTTTCTATGCATGTGGGTTGCAAAGCATACTATAGACAATAAGAAGAACATAACATTCAATTGTTGCTAATGAACTAAAGAATGATGATAGCCTAGCCATTGTAGCATGTTGTAGATTCCAATATTTGGTGAATATGGTTGGAGCCTAATTCCTGCATCTTTAATGACAGAATCTTGGACGAACAATTCTGTGGGATAAGATTAGACGTTTGGCATCTATTTGGTGTAAAGTTCATGTCCTTTGTAGAGGGATTTCTCTATCAGATATGTTGAGAGATTGGAAAGCTTTGCTTTATTGATGTTTTTCTCTTTTGTTAGCAATTTTCCTTGTAAAGAGGATCTTTTGTCCTCCTATATCTTTGTATTCTTCCTTTCTTCATCTTAATAAAATTCTTGTTTTATCAACAAAAAAAAAAAAAGGTTGACAAACAATTTACATCAAACTTGTGCTGAACAAGTTAATTTTTGAACATTGAGTGCTGAAAGTATTTTTCTTTTTGGGAGATTTACATACATAGATGATAGATCAGAGGAGAGTGAAATTTATGCTTAGGATCCATTAATTAAGAGGAGAGCAAAATTTATGCTTAGGATCCCTTAATTACTTGTGCTCCACACTTGTACTGAATTAACCAAATGAGTGTTTAGTGGGTCCTCAATTGTAAATTTTTAGCCCTTGTCTTTGTAGATTAGAATTCTTTTTTTTAAGATTATGCAATTCTTTTTCCATTTTTCCTGTAAATTCTCTCAAATGCTCTAAAAGCTACTTGTTTGTATATTGTTGGCATCAAGCAGGTTGCACCTCTTGAGATCCATGCGGAAAATCTGGTAGATGCAGAACATCAACTTAGGTTCCTTATTCATATCATGCAACGAGTTAATATTAGTTGTTTCCTCTCCCTATTGAAGGGCTCATTTTCATGTTGGATATGGAATGAGTTGGGCATCGTGGTAAGCTGTCTAATCTACATTACTTAGGCTAGGGTTAGAGATATTATATGAATAAAAGCCACTCATGGACCTATACCTAAACAGCTTAATTTTTTTAATGGACAGGGTTCTTTGACATGGTATCAAATGTTATCTAAGAAAGGGAATTTGTTTGAGGGGTTTGTTTACAAAGTGCTAACATGAATAGAAAACATTCCTTATCATGCACTTGTTACCTATCAGCTTAAACTTTTAGAGGAACTGCTTCATTGACAGTAAAATTGTCATGAAACAACTTTCTAAAAACCTAAGTTGTTAGGTGAAAAGTCATAAATGGTTTTTCAATTACACCTCTATTACATCCCATCACACAAGAGCCCTAGAGGCTTGTAGTGTGAACAATGTTCCAACCCACCTGCCTGGTGCTTACCTTGTAGCCGTCCACACCTAGCAGGAAAAGGCTTACCTCTTGTTGTATTTAGAAGAATAGGAACAGCAAGGATTGAACTCTACATATCTAGGGTGCACTTGGATAAGCTTCTAAAAAAGTACTTTTAAGATAACAATAGAAGAAGAATCAACTCTCCATCTGCTCTTTTAAAAAAAATAAGAAAACTGATCACCTTCTGAGTCTACTTTTTTGGAGAAGCTTATCCAAATAGATTATACAAACTTCAGAAGTACCACTTTTCTTGTAAAAAAGCACAAAAGAACGCACCCTTGGTCACAGAAGCTCTACTACTGTATCATGAATCAACTCTCCTAAAAGCTTATGATGTTAAGTGAAGACATATTAATGGCCTTTTTATTACATCTCTAACAATGATATCAAATTATTACAAACAGAATTGATATATTGTTCAGGTTCTAATTGTCTATGATGCAGCCATCTTCTATTTTTCCTAGTGTCAGATGCGGTTTGGAAATGGCTATCCTCAATGCCATAGCTGCTGTGAAAGGCTCCAACTTGTTGAACATACTCCATCCCCCCAAGAGTGAAAAAGACAAATGTGGAAGGTCATCAGAAGTTCAGATTTGTGCACTAATTAATTCAAATGGGTCTCCAACTGAAGTTGCTAATGTTGCTGCCACATTAGTTGAGGATGGATTTTCTGCAATTAAACTGAAGGTAAACTAGTCTTCCATTTTCTTTTGGATATGCTCTTAGCTCTGCTGCATTTTATATAGATCAATTGTTAGAAAAGCTAGAAGGCCAACAGGTTATAATGCTATACAGGTAGCACGTGGGTGTAACCCAATGCAGGATGCCATGTTAATACAAGAAGTGCGAAAGAAAGTTGGTTGCAAGATTGTGATCCGAGCAGATGCAAATCGAAACTGGACTTATGAAGAAGCTATAGAGTTCAGCTCTTTGGTTAAGGATTGCAACCTGCAGTATATTGAGGTAGATTAAGTAAATAAGACATTGTTCATAACTTATTCTTGAGTAGTTTATTTGTTGATGCATGTTTGTGATGCATTAATAACTTGATTTAAATTTCACCTTTGCAGGAGCCTGTTCAGGATGAAGATGATATCCTCAAGTTCTGTGAAGCAAGTGGCTTACCTGTTGCACTAGACGAGACCATAGATAAAATTCAAGAAAATCCCCTGGAAAAGCTAGTGAAGTTTACTCATCCAGGAATAGTTGCTGTTGTAAGTAGATATGAATTTGCAATAGATACTTTAGGAGCTGGGTAGCTGTATTCATTTGGGTAGCAGGTACAGGTATTATGTGGATTCTTTTACTAAATCAAAATAGTAAATTTAGAGTATCAAACAGCAATGTTGCATTTCTCTAAAATTTAGCTAATAATAGCCTTCTTATATGGCTATTTATTCAGGATTCAGGAAGCTGTAGATTCACAGGATAAATTAACCAAATAGTTCTGCCAAGCTATCCATATTGTGTCCTATGTTATTCTTGCTACAAGAATAGTACAAACTAGAAAAGAAAAAATTAATAAATTATCATTGAGCTGATGAGCTCAAGTAGGATTGCATTAAGTGTTGATGTTGATACTGACTATGCTGGAGTTCTGGAGACAGTTGTTTTTCATTGCCATGTTCCACCACTGTGACTTCAATTGGATTAATTTCTCGTTTACATGAAACAGAATCATCTTTTATGATTCCTTTTCGGAAGTGTGCAATATTTTGATTTCTAAAATATGAGCTGATGACTTTTATATAAAATTCTACTTCTTTGTCTTAGAATTTTTTATTGATTTATCAGGTTATCAAGCCAAGTGTTGTTGGTGGATTTGAGAATGCCGCATTAATTGCACAATGGGCGCACCAGCTGGGGAAGATGGCTGTTGTCAGTGCAGCATTTGAAAGCAGTCTATGTCTGTCTGCATATACTCAGTTTTCTTGTTACCTTGAAATGCTGAGTTTAAATACATTGAACATGTTAGATGGTAAGGAAGCGCCTTCTGTAGCTCATGGTCTTGGAACCTACCGTTGGCTCAAGGAAGATGTAACAATTAATCCTCTTTTGATTTGTCGTAATCCACATAGTGGTTTTGTCGAAGCATCTGTGGCAAATGCTAGTAGACTGCTACATGATTTTCAAGTCAACCAGAATGTCATCTGTAATATTATTGCTGAGGAGCGAGTTTGTCGGTACCAGTTGAAAGTAGAGCTTAGCAGCTTGTCTTGTTGTTTTGAGGTTCAGGAGACTGGCCAGAAAACAAATGTAAGTATAGAAGTCTCCATACATATTAATAGTAGTTTTTTTCTTTAAAAAAAAAAAATTTTCCCTTTGATTACTGAATTATATTGTGGTTCACTTATTCTTGAATATTTACTTATTAACTTAGCTGCAGCATTTTAGGATGGTAACATAAATAATCCAACTTGCACCTTAAGTTCTTATGCAAGTAATATTTTTCTTTTCCATTGTATAGAGCGTAAAAAATATGCGAATAAAGTCAACCTGAAGTTTACAGTGGCTTATGTCTTTGGGTTCCTAATTTGCTTCAAGACCACAAAATCTTCTTAAACCATGTTATATGCAAGATGGGATCATATAGTGATTGAGACTGCAATTGAGGATGGGTGAAAGCTGTGGTTTTCTATTCTTGTTATAAGATTATCATATGCTGCAAAAGCCTAAAGAGATATACTAGTGTATTGATGCTATGGTGCTGTCATAAATAGACTAGTATGACTAGTTTCTAAATCCAGACTTTGTGCATTTACTTTCTTTTAACGGGCATCTATTGTATAGATGTGTAAAATACAATACATCTTTATGTGTTTACCTGAAAGTAAAATTTGATTCCTGCATACAAATCTGATTAAGTCTGATTTAGCGAATGTAGGATAATGTACTAGTATTTCTTCATGGTTTTCTTGGGGCTGGTGAAGATTGGATTACTATCATGAAGACCTTTGCTGGTTCGGCAAGATGCATTTCAGTAGATCTTCCTGGTCATGGAAAATCAATATTACATGGTGTAAAGGATGCTGGTGACGAACCACAGTTGTCAATGGAGATAATTGCTGATATATTACATAAACTAATACATCATATAACTACAGCAAAAGTTACACTAGTTGGGTATTCAATGGGAGCAAGGATTGCATTATACATGGCACTGAGATTTAGTAGTAAGGTATAGTGGTGACATTCAAGGTTGTTTCTTTTGTTTTAAAGCTTTCATGACTGCTGATCAGCAATTTGAACATTTATGATGTAGATAAAGGGAGCTGTGTTAATATCTGGAAGCCCTGGATTAACAGAGAAATTATCAAGGAAAATTCGTGCAGCTAAAGACGATTCCAGAGCACACTCTATTGTTTCTCATGGTTTACAATCTTTTCTCAATTCCTGGTATGCAGGAGAGCTGTGGAAAAGGTGACCTGTTTGTTTTAAACCTTTAGAATGTGCAGTGATTTTTGCTGATCTTATTATACTTGTATGACTTATTGTTAATTTTACTTTTCTTCCTTCTATAGGTGTCTCAATTGTTTTTTATTTTTATTTTTTCCTTTTATATCAAACAGCTTAAGAAGCCATCCTCGTTTCAATCACATCACTGCTAATCGCTTGCAACATGATGACCTACAGAGTCTTGCCAAGATGATGTCTGGATCAAGCATAGGAAGGCAGCCGTAAGCTAATTAAGCTTGACTAATTGTTCATTCCTAGCTTTGTTATTCATGGGTGTGCAGTAACTCTTCTATGTTTTGGTGTGTTAAAAGAGTAACATAGACGAAACTAACAAGACAATAAGTTTAATTTTGCAGAGATGACATTGTTGTAGACAAGTGAACATGCTAGACAAGATAGGATTAGGAATGAATGCATTTGAAAAAAAGTTGGAATAGCACTTTACTGTAGAAAAGATGGTAGAATCTCATCTTAGGTATTTTTGTCATGTGAGGATAAGAGTATATCAAATAGAGGGTAACCTAACAGATGGAGGTAGGGGAGTCCAAGAAAATTTATAGACAAAAGCATTAAAATATCGTTTGCTGTACCGTCTGATAAAGTTGGATTTAAATGCTTCAGAATTGCTTTGAGAACACTGAAGAAACAATAGAATGATTTGGTTGCTTATAGGAATTTGTTGAAACTGTCAATTAAATCTGTAACTAGTTGTAGTTGCATAAAATATTAAATTTAAAATTGTTAAAGCTTAGAATATGTCCAAGAGTTGAAGTATTCAGAAAAAATATCTCTTATTTCTGCTGTACAAGGATTCCTCTTCTTATAGAGGGAATTACATTAACGGATTGATTATAAAATAGGAAATCAGTATCCTATGAAATAAGGAAAGAATATAAGGGAATAAGAAACTACCTAAAATAGACTAAGTAAAAAACAGAAACAAAATAGCTATACAATCAAGTCTATTTACAGAAATAAAATCATAGAGTATCAAATAGAGTTTTAATAGTCCTTTGATACCCTGACGACACCAAGTTATAGCACTAGAATATTATCCACACCCTTTTGGCATTTCAGTTAACCAGAAGTGAAAAAAAATAATACAAGAGTCTTTATTCTGTTACATAAGTATATAAATCCATGTAATCATTATCTTCCATGATTTTATGATCTTTAAAACTTTATGCATTTTACTAGAAATTAAAGCTATAAAGTATGCAGAATATTTTAAGCTAATTATGTAAAATTTTCTACAGCCATTACCTCTCAATTCAAAATATTCTATTTCTGTGTCTATAACCTTGAAAGATTTCTTAAATATTCAGATTGCTTATTTATCTTTTTGCACCAAAGTGCTAATCAAATTCTATAACTGTAACAGTCACAGAAAAAAAATACTTAAACATTCAAGACAGTCCAGTTTTTAGCCATTATAGATTATGAAAAAGGAATGCAATATTATTTGTTGCAAAGTAGGCGTGTTGATCTGTTGTATCTATGAAAAATTTAGCTCCTTCACCGGACTATCTGAAGATCGGATATTGAACTTATCTGATGTGATGTATTTGTATATGATATAAAATAGTTGACATTTATTGCACCGTTATAAAGATTCAGGGATTTTGTCATCTCTGTTGATTTTCCCTATGCATTGCAGATCGTTGTGGGAAGATTTGCCGAATTGCAGAGTACCTCTTCTGATCATACATGGAGAAAAGGATGCAAAATTCAAGGAAATTGCTCAAGCAATGATGAATACAATCTGCTCTGGCTTGGGGAGTAAGCATGAAAAAGTGAACGACATACATGAGGTGGTTGAGATTCCCAACTGTGGGCATGCTGCTCATTTGGAGAACCCTCTTCCTGTAGTTGCTGCCCTGAGACGATTCCGTACTAGACTCTGAAACTTGTATATTGTCCCATTTGGATGATCAAAACATAATCTGGTATCTTGTCAAGGTGCAATGTTTTAATTATAGTAGCTTTATGCAAGCTCAGACATCCCCTTGAGCATTATTCATAGGCAATAAGTCGAATCAGATCTTCATATACGATTATGTTGATTGGAGTATTATCTTTTCTTATCTTTTTTTTTTGAACAGTTAGCAGTTTTAATCCTAGAAATAAATCTAAATTGTCAGTGTCATTGTATTTCTATCTTTGAAGGAACATCCAATAAATCTATGTTTGAATGGTGCTTTTTTCCATTTCGACAAATTAGTCTTGTCAAATTTGCATGATTTGTTTTTTTTGCACACTTACTATTTGACTAGCTTATATATATTTAGTCATTATAACATTTTAACTTGATAAATTAAGTACTAGATTCTCTTCCAAGTTGACAATTCGAAGTAATATTTTGTTAATACATAGACGAAACTTTTCCGTATATATCTTGTTAAAAAGCATACTATTAACTTCTTCAGCATTTTGAAAGTGAAAAACTCTCTAGAACCGTTTGAGTCACATATTTGAGCTTTTAATTGTAGGTTCATTGACCTAGACTTATTAGTAGGGTAAACAAAATTAGTTGTACGTAGGAATTCAATTCTTTTATTTGAAAACCTCAAATACAGCCACCTCTGCACATACGTTGATAGCCATAAATTAAATCCTATAACAATGACATGAATTTGTTTTTTCTAGTATCTTTTTTAAAGTTTATTAGTTATAACGTAAATAAATATATGATAAGATTATATGACTCCCCGCACTACATGAAGGCGATGTGTTGGCTCTATAAGATCACCTTAGGCATGCGACCCATTTAGATTTTGTTGATGCCATAGGCTAGCATATAGAAATTTCATTAATTTTACACCAAGGAGTATTAAATTTCAAGCTTTTTCACGAAATGGATACTGGGAATTAACAATTGATACAGGCAACTGCAATGGCCATTGATACATAGAGCATTAATTCCTTTACATATCGAATTGCACGCAGCATCATTCGTGCATTTAGCCATCATGCTATTGGTAATCCTTGTGAGACCAAGCCCTGTAAAAAGATATATACAATTTCTATATAATTAGTTCATTGTAGGAAATATAAATTTGTTTCCATGCACTTTGAAACACGAAGATGAAAAGAAAATACCATTGATGGCTATTAAAGCGAGAAGGACCAGTACAAAAACTATTTGGACTGAAACCTTCACCATATCTTTTTGCTATACTGCTGCTTAGGTTGGAGTCTCAAATGATGGTTTGTTGTTTGCGTGGATTAATTTGATTAAGATCCTTCTACTACAGATTTATAGTGTCGAATAAGTTTCGAAAATGATGCGTTAATATGTCATTAAATCCCAATATTAAACTTTTTGAAGCTGAGTGCATATTAATTAACTAGTGCAACGCATAGGAATTAAAAAAAAGGTAACTTAAACTGTAAATAAATAAAATTTATTTCATATTAACAAAGTCTTTCTACGAATAATTAATAAGTGGCACACATTAAAAAATTTACATATAGTAATAAAAATGAAAATGTATCAATGCTTTATCTCATATATATATATATATATATATATATAGATATATATATATATATATATATATATATATATATATATTTGGTATAAGGTAATCCATATAAATTACTGACAATGTTAGGTTAAATTATCTGCATCCACAATATTACCCTTTTTTGTTGAGTCAAATTATTAGCAATTCAGATTTTCTAAGACAATCCACATTTCCTTCAAAGTAGCAATATGGATTGTCTCACGAGAGTGTCTATGTGGATGACCACTTGAGTGGTAATCATCCTATTATTGTTGTTGTTGATGTTGTTGTTATAATAATAATAATAAAATGAAAATTTTATTTTTAATAATGAGTTTATAGAACTTTTTTAAAAAATACTTTACTGAAAGGGGATGGGAAGAAAAAGGAATTAATTTATTTTTATCTTCATTATTTTCTCAAAAAATTTAATTTATTTTTTTATTATTTAAGATTATTTCAAATAATTTATATAAAGATAAATGTAAACATAATTATTCCTCAAAAGATTTATATATACAAATATAAACACACAAAAATTTACAATAAATAATAAAACTATTTAAAAAGTAATTATTTTACACATTCAATAATTATTCTATATATAGAATTTCTTCCTTCAAAATAACTTTACTAATAAGTCAAAAAAAGGGAAGGGTGACAGAAACAGGATTTAAAAAAAAAAAAAATCTCCAATCTTCACTTAGAAAATGAAAAAAGATATCCTTATAAAACAAATTCTACTTTCAATAATAAGTTATTATATGAAATATTTTTGTGAATTTTTCTTTAAAATTACTTTATTACGATTCTAAAGAAATAGGAGGGAGAGGGAAAAGGAATTATTATTTTTTTTGGCTGTCCAATCTTAAGTTTAAAATTGGAAATATGTATTCTTATAAAATGAATTATACTTTTTATAATTCGTTGTTATATGGAATAGTATATGGAATAGTTTCACATAATTTTTTCTTTAAAATTAATTTGCTAGAATGTGGAAGAATGGGGAATAGGAAGAAAATGAAATGAATATTTATTATTTATGAGTTATTTGATCCTCATTTAAAAATTAGAGGTGGATAATTTCACTTATTATTATTTAGTAATTCAAGGGTCATTCTATAGCGCACCACGTTCTAAATGGTGCTTCACACAACTTATAAGTGTCCTAAATCTAAATCATCAAAGTACTGAGCATCTAAATGATGGTGGTACACTCTAGTAATCCCCTAAAGTTGCCACTCTCTTTCTCTCTCTACCTCAAGGTTCCCTCCCCTGTAAACCACCACCCAAACCGACCCACCATCAGGCTCCCACCTTAGTCCACCTATCAATAGAAAATGCTGCTCCTAAACTACCTAGTTCAAATTTTAAAAACAAGTAGCCAAAAGAAAGTAACGTGGAAGCATAGAGCAGCAGAAGCACTTATGACAAGGGGACTAATCAAACTTTGCATCAAAAAGTACCAAATCAACACATGAAGTGTTGCACAAGCAAAGAGAGCAGGAATTAAGCACACAACAAATTTTCCAGCTTCTTGTAAAATCAAAGAGTCTTGGCCAAGTAAAATGAGTATTTTCCCTGAGCAGATCCACATTTGCCCACCGATGAGGATGCATGGAGACAAGCGGTGTGGTGCTGCGAAGGTTGATGACGAAGGGTGGCTGAGCAGTAGCGATCCCATCTCGAGGATTGCATTGTAGTGGAAGAGAGATGTTGCATTTGAATATGGGTTGGTGGGAAAGGAAGAGAATATGGGCTTGATGTGAAGGTCGCAGTCGATGGTGGTTGGTGGTGGGAGCAGAGGGAAGTGGGAGGCCGACAATGGGAAATGAAAGGTGATAGAGGGAGGTATTTCAGAGATGGAGATATTAAGGGAGTGGTAGAGCATGGAGAAGAAGAAGAGAGTGGGTTATGGTATATCATAATATATGGTAGTATCAATACACCATTCAATCCTTACCTTTAGATTTACAAGGTGCTCGATATACCGTATTAAACGAGGTGCATTAAAGATAGATCCGTAATATTCAATACTATATAATTATTAATATTTATACTTATTTCAATTTAGTGTTTTATAAGAAGTTTGAATTTTCCATGAAATATCAAATATGAAAAATTTATTTTATTATTCTTTTTTATGTTTTATTACCTTTCATATTACAATTTATTTATTGGGTTATTAAAGTCGTAATGAAGGTGATGGTGGATAATGTAGGATAATGTACTAGTATTTCTTCATGGTCTTCTTGGGTATGGTGAAGATTCGATTACTTTCATGAAGACCTTTTGTGATGCCTTGGAGTTATGTATTTGTATGAGTTTTAACCTCTTTGAGTTATGGATGTTTGGTTAATCTTTTGAATGGTTATTCTTGAGTATTTGATGGTGATTGAAGTGAAAATATGCTTTAAGGTACGAATTAAGATCTAGGAATGCATGTGAGAAAGTGGAAAAATGTTGTTGAGTCTAGGAATGCATGTGGGAAAATGGAAAAGTGTTGATGGGTATGTAGGGCCAGGGCCTAGGTGCTAGCTTTCCACTACCTAGGTGCTAGCTTTCCATTGCTTAGGCACTAACATGGTTGAAACAGGAGAAGTTTTTAAGGCGCCTGGGTGTCAAAAGCCATCGCCTGGGCGCCCGCTGCAGCATAAAAATGAGAGTTTTAGGCTATTGGGCGCCCAGGCGCCTGTAGATGGCCGCCCAAGCGGCTACTGTTTGATTTTATATGTGAGTTCGGACCCCCTTTCCCCCATTTTCACTCAAACTCTCTCTCTCTCTCTCTTGGCTTTCTCTCTCAAAAAAAATCTCCCACCTCATACCCTCCATCAAGCTACTATATTTTCCCTTTGGATTTCCTCACAAATCCATCTCCTCACACCCTCTTCTTCATCATCACCATCATCTTCTTCCATGAGCTCTCTCTCTCTCTCTCTCTCTCTCTCTCTCTCTACCTTCTTGAAGTGAGAGAAAGTGAGGAGTGTAGAAGACCTACCACTCGATCCTCCCTTGCTCCACTCCTCCTTCCAAGGCTTTAAGATAAATTATTAACACTCTCTACCTCCTTTTAGCAATAGATCGGTTATTTATTTCATGGAGTTGAGTTTGGGTTTTGAGTGAAGAAGGGTTAGGGCTCATAGATCGATTAGGGCTCATTGAGTTTTATAACTACCACGTGGTTTCCTTATCTATTGTAGATTCAGCTATAGAGGCGGGTTCTGCTTCTTCTGCTCAATAGAATTTCTGCTTATTCCATTTTGGTGAGCCCACTTGAAGGGCCTTGACTTCTCTTTTGGAATATCTTTTGTATAGTCAAGTATAGCTTATGATGATATAGTGCTCCTTGAAACACAAGTAGGGTCCGTGTTGGGTTATTAATGGTTTTGTATCAAATGGCTCTTTGCATTTTGGCTTAGTGAAGCAATGTGCATATTAGTTGAATTTATTTTAATTACACAACTCCTTTCGATAACCTCATGTATGTAAAGGTTTTCAAACTTTATATGTATATGTCTATAGATATATATTTGTGTTTGAGTTGTGCTGGATCATCTGAATAATTTTTGCAAGTTTAGTAGAATTTAGAATGTCCTAGTTCAGGGGAAAATTCTATCAGTTTTCATGAAAAAGGAAGATTAGGTTTAAGCTTGCTAAGGAATCAAGATTCCCTATGCGCCGGTCACGGCTTGAGGACAATCATGACACCTTTTCTAATTCGGCAAGATGCATTTCAGTAGATCTTCCTGGTCATGGAAAATCAATATTACATGGGGTAAAGGATGCTGGTGATGAACCACGGTTGTCAATGGAGATAATTGCTGATATATTACATAAACTAATACATCATATAACTCCAGCAAAAGTTACACTAGTTGGGTATTCAATGGGAGCAAGGATTGCATTATATAGTTTTCTTGTCAAGGTGCAATGTTTTAATTATTGCAGCTTTATGCAAGCTCAGACATCACCTTGAGCATTATTCATAGGCAATAAGTCGAATGAGATCTTCATATACGATTACGTTGATTGGAGTATTATCCCTTTTTTTTTTTTAACAGTTAGTAGTTTTAATCCTAGAAATAAATCTAAATTGTCAATGTCATTGTATTTGTATCTTTGAAGCAACATTCAATAAATCTGTGTTTGCATGCTGCTTTTTTCCATTTCGACAAATTAGTTTAGTCAAATTTGCATGATTTGTTGTTTTTGCACACTCACTATTTGACTAACTTATATATATTTAGTCATTATAACATTTTAACTTGATAAATTAAGTACTTGAGAATCTCGATTCTATTCCAAGTTGTCAATTCGAAGTAATATTTTGTTAATACATGGACGAAACTTTTCCATATACATCTTGTTAAAAAGGATACTAATAACTTCTTCAGCATTTTGAAAATGAAAAACTCTCTAGAACCGTTTGCGTTACATATGTGAGATGTTAATTGTAGGTTCATTGACCTAGACCTATTAGTAGGGTAAACAAAATTAGTTGTACGTAGAAATTAAATTCTTATATTTGAAAACTTCAAATACAGCCACCTCTGCAAATACGTTGATAGCCATAAATTAAATCCTATAACAATGACATGAATTTTTTTTATTAATATCTTTTTAAAAGTTTGTAACTTAAATAAATATATGATAAAGATTATATGACTCCCCGCACTGCATAGAGGCGATGTGTTGGCTCTATAAGATCACCTTAGGCATGCGACCCATTTAGATTTTGTTGATGCCATAGGCTAACATATAGAAATTTCACTAATTTTACACCAAGGAGTATTAAATTTCAAGCTTTTTCACGAAATGGATACTGGGAGTTAACAATTGATGCAGGCAACTGCAAGTGCCATTGACACATAGAGCGTTTCCTTTACATATCGAATTGCACGCAGCATAATTCGTGCATTTAACATGAGACATCATGCTTCTTGGCATCCTTGTGAGACCAAGCCCTGTGAAAAGATATATACAATTTCTATATAATTAGTTCATTATAGAAAATATAAATTTGTTTCCATGCACTTTGAAATACGAAGATGAAAAGAAAATAGCATTGATGGCTGTTAAAGCGAGAAGGACCAGACCGATTTTTTTTGTGGCAGCGATTTTGGCTCTGAAGGAGGAATTTGAGAAATGCAGGGCTCGTAAATCTCAGCCAATATTGGAGGAGTTTATTCCATTAAAGAAAGAGTTCGATCAGAGCGAGGAAAAGGAAGAAGAAGATCATTGCCGCAAGGAGAAGGAATGCAGAGATAAGAAGAGCTGGAAGAGTTCCGTTCAGCTCTGGAACAACAACACTCCCACAACCACCATCAATGCCTTCGATCGATCATAAACACCATCATCATCATCATTAATTCGAAACCAAGGAAACAACTATAACTTCAAAAAAAGGTTCGTTTCAGCTTAACGTGTTCCAACAAAATAGGCACTCGGTGATCTTAAAAGCAAGTGTTTTTGTTTTTTTTTTTTTTTTTGGGGTTATTTGATGGTAACAAAAAAATGAGGAGCACGGGCAATCTATGTGGATGGTCTCACGAGGATGTTTAAGTAAATTATCATTTATGTGATAATTCTTCCATTATTATTATTATTATTATTATTATTGTTGTTGTTGTTGTTGTTGTTGTTGTTATAATAATAATAAAATGAAAATTTTATTTTTAATAATGAGTTTATAAAACTTTTTTATAAAAAAATACTTTACTATAAGAGGATGGGAAGAAAAAGGAATTAATTTATTTTTATCTTCTTTATTTCCTCAGAAAATTTAATTTATTTTGTCATTATTTAAGATTATTTCAAATAATTTATATAAAGATAAATGGAAACATAATTATTCCTCAAAAGATTTATATATACAAATATAAACACACAAAAATTTACAGTAAATAATAAAACTATTTAAAAAGTAATTATTTTACACATTCAATAATTATTCTATATACAGAACTGCTTCCTTCAAATTACTTTACTAATAAGTAGAAAAAAGGGAAGGTGACAGAAACAGGATTTTTTTTTTTTCAGTTGTTCAATTTTCACATAGAAAATGAAAATAGATATCCTTATAAAATATTTCTACTTTCAATAATAAGTTATTATATGAAATTTTTCTGTGAAATTTTTCTTTAAAATTATTTTACTACAATTCTAAAGAACGGGGAGGGAGAGGGAAAAGGAATTAATTCTTTTTGGTTGTTCAATCTTGAGTTAAAAATTAAAAATATATATTTTTATAAAATAAATTACACTTTTTATAATTAATTGTTGTATCTTATATCGAATAGTCTTATATAATTTTTTTCTTTAAAATTAATTTGATAGAATCTTGAAGAATGGGAAAATGAAGAAAATGAAATGAATGTTTTTTATTTACGAATAATTTGATCCTCGTTTAAAAAGTAGAGGTAGATAATTTCATTTATTATTATTTAGTAATTCAATACTATATAATTATTAATACTTATACTTATTTCAATTTAGTGTCTTACAAGAAGTTTGAATTTTTAAGAAACATTAAATATGAAGAATTTATTTTATTATTCTTTTTTATTTTTTATTGCCTTTCATATTATAATTTATTTATAGAGTTATTAAAGTCATAATGAGGTTATATACTAAATTTTATATTTATTAGTTATTTTGTTAGTTTTGTATGAAAATAATTTTTATAATCACCACTATATTTGTTAACAAAAAAAATATTCCATGTGTTGCCCGTGCACTAATCTAAAACACTAGTATAAACATATGATTTATCTTTTCAAACCTAAAGTAGAAAATAATTCGTACACACGCTTTGTAAATTTCAAATTTTTTATAGAGAAGTAAATTTTGCAGTATGATTTAACTTTGTAACATTCTAAAAAATATAATAAAACTATTAATATAATAATTTTTTCCATGTTATTAATTTTATAACAAAAACTTTAAACCCAAAATCTATACTATATGATCTTTTTTATTTTTATTTGAGTAAATACTTATTTTTGTCCTAAAAAAATTTTGAGAGACAAATTAGTTCCTTAAAATTTAAAAATCTCAAAGTAATCTCTTATTATTTAAAAGAAAAGATATATTAATCCCTCCATATATAATCTTTTAATAGTACAAATCTATATGAAGAGGCTAATGTATTCCCTTCTTAAATAATAAAGAACCATTTGAGGATTTTTAAATCCCAAGGAACTAATTTCCGAAATTTTCATCAAGGACAAAATGGATATTTAGTCCTTTAGTTTTGATTAAAACACATAATAGACAATGCATAAATAGTCATTTAATCATATTTTAATATTTCAAAATAAGACCATGGTCTCGTTTTCGAGTCACTTAAATTAAAATGCATCCTCCTAATTTCAACTAGGTTTCTAATAGTTATCGAGTCGATGCATTCCTTAATTATTTACTTGAAATCAAATGTTGGACTTAGCCATTAGGAGCATTAATTCCCCGAAGTGCATCAAGCTAATGTATTGATTCATGTGACCTATCTAGATATAGAGATCTAAACTAGAAAAATAAATAAACGCATTTCTAATATGAAATTCAAATGTAGAAATATAGTCACCATAAGTAATAAATTTCAAGTATTTTCATGAAATTGATATCGGGAATTAAGAATTTATTATTAATTTGGTACTATAGACCACAAGCAACATGCATCTCTACCATGTGGCTCATATTTTAATTACATTCGCAATGATATACACTGTTAACTTTGTTTTTCACAGCCAATATCATTATGACATTCTTTTTTTGTGCTTGCATTGTTTAAATAGCACCTGCAAACGCCATTGTCACACACAGGATATGCTGGCATACAAACAGGTATTAAAAAACTACAACCACCAGGACAATCACTCTTAAGTATCGTGCTTGTTGGTACTCTTGGGAGACTACACCCTGCAAAAGATATCATATATTCAATTTCAATATAATTAGCACATTATAGGAAATTTAGATATGTTCCCGCAAATACACATAAAAAGAAAATTTACCATTGATAGCTACTAAAGCGAGAAGGACTACTGCAAAGGCTATCTGGACTGAAACCTTCACCATATTTTCTTGTAAATTATACCATAGCCTAGGTTGGAGTCTCAAATAGTGGTTTGTTATTTCTGTGCTTCCGATCAAGGCCTTCTGCTACATATTTATTGAATAAGTATTGAAAAATAACAAGGATTGAATACTTAACTTTTTTTCTTTGGTGCATTAATGTGATTTACCTTAAATCAATTGAATTGGATTTAAAATTAAATTTCACACTTTCTTTGGTGCATTGATATGTTTTATTTTGGACAAAAAACTCCCTCCTTTTATTCTCAGTCAACTTTTAATTATGAGTAATTTTGTAATTTTGTTTCATTTATATTAATTAGCATTTAAATATTTTCTCTCACCTACTTAATCTGAATAATAAGTGACATTTAATGTAATACACTTTTTAAATATTCCATATTTATTATTTATTGCAATAAGAATTTTTTAATAATTATTAATCAAATGAATTGCAATTTTTTGGGTATAGTAATGAAGGGGAAAAAAGAAGGACAAAGTAAATCTACATTGAAGTTTACGTACGAGACTTGTATATATAGTATCTAACATTTACTATTATTGATTTAATTTTATGATTTTTTTTATAATTATGTGTGAAGTATAAGTTTTTTAAATTGAGATCTAATTGTTTAGAAAACTTATAAAAAATTACTGAATAAATATTAAAAATATATTTATCTAACATATAATAAAAATACTTGATTTTTTAATATCCCTTGTATATTATTCAAGAAAAAAAGAAATAATGGGGATAAAACATTAATTAGGTGAGAGAATATGTTAAGTAGTAATTAATATGAATGAAACAAAATTACAAAAGTTACCTATAATTAGAAGTTGACCAAGAATAAAATAAAAATAGCAAATAACCGACGAAAAATACTAAAGGAGAAATACCGGCGAATATGCCGTCGATAAAACTCAAGACAAGAATTGACATGGGATTTTAATGACAAACAAATAATATGTCGGTAAAGGCGTCAATAAATGTTTGTCTAATGGTGCCATAATTTTATCAACAAATATACCATTGGTAAGCATTTGTATTTTAATTTTATATTTTTTTTAAGTCTAAAAATATATCGACGAATAATTTGCCGGAAAATTAAAAAATTATTGACGAAATTCTTGTCAGTATGGAATTATTTATTCATCTTATAATTTTTTAAAAATAAAAATGTTACTGACAGAACATTCATCAATAAATAAATTAATTTCCTGACTTTACAACAAAGTATTAATCGGTAATTATTTTATTATTTTCTTTTTCTTTGTTTTTCCTTAAATATTATTGATAGATTTTATGTTGATATTTGAAAATTGGTTTGACTGCCTGAGGCTCTTTGGTTTCCATATTATCGATGATAAATCCGTCAATAATGGTTGATTAATGAAATTCCTTTTATTACTCTTTTACCTATAGAAAATCTGTCAATAATGTTAGCACCGAACGTTAAAATGCAAGCCTCTCTCTCTCTTTGGCCATTGGCCATTTCACCATTGTCCGAGCTTCTATTTCACTGTCGGAGACCGCTGTCGTGTTCGTGGTATGTTATTGAGCATTTTAATCGGTTTAATTTTTTTGTTTATCTTTTTTTTTTAATTCTATTTCTTTACTCAAAATTTTTAATTTTTTGGTTAGTTAACTAACTTATTTTGTTATGTTGATTGTCACGGATCTTATATGGAACACTTGAAGCGCTTCTACTTTGGTGCATTGGTTGATTTGAGCATTCTAATGTATTAAGTATGTATATTATATTCTTTTTTTAACTCTATTTTTTGAAATATTTAAGACTTAAATTTTTTAGGATAGAGTTGTAGGATGAGATTATATGACTGGGGAAAAGCTTAAAGTTCATTTCCATTGTTTGAATTATGTGTTGTGGTATTGTGTGGCTGCATGATGTGAAGTAAGGGGATGTGGTCTAATATGGAGGGACTAACGTATTCCATTTTTGAATAGTGAGGGACTATCTGTGTAACATCTAAGTTGAGAATTACATGAATTGTGATACCTTATCTTGTTAGACCATGCAGAAGCTCTAAGTCTAGACCCTATACCTCCTTCAAAAAGTATATAATTGGGACATTTTCAGGGATCAAAAGTCCTGATAATTGTTTCTTAGATATCCAAGAATCGAAGAGTGATTTTTAATGAATTTTAGAAAGTTATTAACCCTTTCGTTTTTAGTCTAAAAATTTAAGAAAATGCAAGTTTCTGAAAATTTGTACTAAAGTCCAAAAGTTGGATTTTGATTCCTTAGGAATTTGATTTTTCTAATATTTTTATTAGATTCAAATGGGAGTATTCCCTTATTTAGATTTATATTTTAAAGTTAATGAAGAATAAAATTAATGTAAATAAGTATATAATAATATTTGAGAGATGTAAAAATACAAAAAGAAAAGGGAACCAGGTGCCTAGGCACCCAAAGCTGGCACCTAAGCGCTGGTTATGCTGCAGAATGATGACTTTTAGGCGAGTGGGCACCTAGGTAGCCAAGTTGCAACATCCAGGCGCCCACTGGACAGGCTAAAGAAGGGTTCTCGACCTTTCTTCTCCATTTTTCCATCGAAATCTCTCTCTCTTCTTTCTCTTTCCCCATATGAAACTTACCAATCTTTCATCAATTTACTCAAATCTATCACCAAATTCAATCCATATAATCCTCATCACTTAACTTGGTTTTCTATCTTGGAGCTCTCTCTCTCTCTCTCTCTCCTTTTGAGTGAGAGAAAATGATGATAGGAGAAGATCCATTGCTCTTCTTAAGCTCTACCGTCTTTCTCCACTCTCTAAGGTAATTCTTGAGCTTAACTTTCCTTGCAACACCATAGATTAGTTAATTTTTCTATGAAATCAACATTTGAGCTCATGAAAAAGGGTTATGGTTCAATAATTAGGGGATTTTGCTTTATGAGGCAAATCCGAATAATTTTTACAATAGTTAAATTGTGTGAATCTAATTCATATATTTGTCATGTTAGATACTCTTCGAGATTCCTTGGTGGCTCTGAGGCATCGTAGAGCTTCAACTTCTTCCTTTCCAGATTTGATCTAGATTGATAATATATTTACAGATTATTTTAAGTAAATATATGATTTTTGAAGTGTTATATTTATGGTTTGAGTTGTTAACGGTCGAAAGTTAAAATAGCATTTCATTAAATTACTTGATTCTTTGAAAGATAAAAGATATTACCCTTATATATGTGTGCGCGTGTGCGTGTGTTTTTTGGGGGAGGGGGGTGGGAGAACACATTACCTTAAAAGTTGATTTTTGATATTTGAATAATTTGATAGAAAGAGACGTAGTTTTATACCATGAGAAATGATGAAAAAAAATTCAAATCCAATATTTTGAGATAAAACTTAAGGCTCTCTGAGTTGAATGAATTTGAAATTATTGTACCTAGAAGTTATATTTGGTAACATAGAAATTTTAATGAATTATGAAACTTATGTTATGATTATACGAGACTATAATGATTTAAGAATTAAAGAGAGTTTAGGAATCAATATTGTGAATACTAAAGCATGATATGTTGAGAACTATGAAACTCGAATGTTTTAAGAAGTTGAGCAATATATTTAAAATAAAAAACTTAATGTCTAGAGTAAAGTTATTGAACACGTGGTTTTCTTAATGGGAAAGATTCTTTAACAAAACTGTATGCTAACAGCAGATACATTAGCCCATGGTGCATTGTCCCACTGCGGAGTTATGATCGGCGCTTAGATGTAGCAGACCTCTAGCAAGCTTACTGTGCCTACTCTTATGAAAAACGAACGAAGTTTCCCCTTTTTCTAGCTTCCCTAGATTAACCAAACTTATTCCAAACAACCAATCAACAATTACAAATATGAGGCTCTTGGAGCACTCTCCAGTACTTCACATGTATATTCACAAAAAAGCAAACTGCCAAAGACCATAAGGCCAATATATACATAACCTAAAAAAAATAAATCATTAGGTCGCAAGGTCTTGCCTGTAGATGGTGGAGCAATTCTAAGAAGTTAGAGGAACTGAGTCAGGTTCTACACCAATGTCTGAAATAGGAAAGGAAAGGAGGTAAGTCCAACCAACTCAATGAAAAGCAATGAAACTACAACGTATGAGGGGAATCTCTAGGAATAAAGTAAACTACACATAAATAAATAATTAATATTATGAACTAAATATAAGAAAGGAATCATCATTTGGAATAATAAAGAATCATTATTAAAAATTATGCATGTATATAAAGAATTAACATTGCTTCATAACTTAAACATATATTTATCAAATGTAAATACCGAGATAGAGAGGTTTCCAATTCCGAGATATTTCCAAATAAGGGATAGCCCCTTTAGATCTAACTAAGCCTACAATGTGTATAGGCCACACACACACAAAGCTAGTAACACCCCTGTTAGCTATCGATTAACTGAAAATCCTCCTACAGTATATATAGAAACTAAAGTAATAGATATAAATAACAAGCTAAAATAACAAATATCAAACTAAATTTTCGAAGAACAAAAATATTCATCAGAGTTCGAAAATCCAAAATATAATTTACTCAACAATTCAATTTAGTAATCCAAATACTAGATTAAAGCTTGTCCTTCCATTTGTAAAATCCATAATCTCTTACAAAAAATTTCAAAACATTCAATAATTGCTTACTAGTAAACGTTCCTCGAAACCAAATTAGATGTCTACATACAGTTAAGTATATCGAACTATCTTAAAGTTATACCACTATACAAAACATTCATAGTTGACCAAGTATAACAAAAAAAAAAAAAAACTTTCACAATAAACTGAAATTAAACCAACATCATTGCATAAAATTCATATGTCATAGAGACATTGTCCATTCATCGAACAAGAAAGAGTATCAAATCTACGTCTTAGTAGCCGCCGAACTCAAAGGTGGATCACTTGGAAAATCTGTAATCACATCAGATCAATTATTTCTAATTTAAATAAAACACTATGGTTTAGAATTTAATTCTAACCCTCTTTCTACTTGCGTTTGGTCATACTCAAGAATATGAATTTAACTACAATATCCCCTTCTCAATTAGTGCAGTTTTTAAAATTGCATGAAGCTAAAACCCCTTTCACTAACTTCCAACAACAAAACGCAGCAACCCACAACATCAAAGCATGAACATAGTTAGAATTTAGTTCATCTCCGTATAAATTATATTCATGACCAAAATTAAGCTAACCAATCTCTATTAATCTTCCCAACTAAAATCAAAGATTTCACAACCCCACTCTAAAGTTACTCAGATCTCCCAATATCAAAGAACAAGACATGAGGTGAGAATCCTTACCCAAGGCTGTAGATTGAGTGTGGAAGGCGAAACTGACCCAACCACCACTAGAGAGAGAGAGAGAGAGCTCGCCGGAGAGAAAGGAACCCGCGAGCAAAGAGAAAGAAAGGACGAAGAGAGAGAAAGTTGAACCGTGGAGGGGAAGAGCAAACCGGCGAGATCAAGAGAGAGATGCAAACGGTGGTGGTGGTGGCGGCGGCGTATATGAACAGTGACGGCAAGAGAAGGAGCTGTATGAGAGAGAGTTGAACGAGTGAGGGAGATAACAGAAAGGAACGATGAAAGAGGGAGAAGGAAAAGAAAAGAAAAGAAAAGAAAAAATTGTGGCGGTGGAGTTGATGAGTGCCGTGATGGGGGAAGAAAAATCAAGGGAGGAGACTAGTGTGAATCACTAGGATGAGGGTGCGCCGTGGTCTCTTTTTATTATTATTATTATTTTAAAACATCTGTATCTAATTAATTTTATCCCTCTATCAATATATAATTTAAGATAATTAAGGAAAACACCCCACAACTCAAGTTATGTAAAATTTTAAAATTCTCGATTACCAACAATTTATTTTAAATAAATATTTTAATTTAAATCAGTTATTACATATACTTTAGTAAAATCGCAACTAGCAAGGGATGTTAACCTGGCATATTTGACCGACATAGCTGGAAATGAGTGATGGACATACTCAGGGTCATGTTGTTGGGGCTGCCCAGCAAGGGATTCTCGAATAAAAACCTTCCCAAAAGTACATAGTTATTGTACCTTTGTTATAACTGATTTGCTATAATTATTTTTAAATATTTTAGGGATGCTTTAGAGATAGATCATATATCAGATATGCTTTATCGAAGATTTTTATGATATTTTTGATATATACAGATGAGTATTTTCACTTGAGAAATAACATATGAGGTCACAATGAAGTAGTGAAATTTTATGTGGTTTTAAGTCTTATAGCCATGATTACTCAAGAATGTATTTTTGTAATAAGTATATGTTTTATGAAAATAAACTTATGCTTAAGCTTCTTCCACTCTAGTTGTATATAATTCACTCTTCTCCACTCTTCATGTTTTTAGGCAGGTACAGATTTATGTCTAAGTGCTTTCGGCTAGCTAAAGTTATTAGATTTCCAATAAATCCATATCTTATTCATCTGGTTTCCAAAGGTTGTCTATATTTGAGGTTTATAATTGTCGGTATACCATTATATATATATATATATATATAATCTTTAGAGATGCTATATTATCCCATAGGCAAGGTCTTGCTTTCAATGTATTGTAAAAATGTTAAGTAGCCTCATGGTTGATTAAAGTTTATGTTATGTTAAAGTTTAATGGATGGTTAGAGTTATGTTATTATAATTGTAATATGCATGATATAGGTGCAATTAGAGAATGCCTGAATCCTTAATGATTGAATATGTGGACTGTATTATATCGAAAGAGCTTTTGCATTAGGAAATTACTCCAAATACTGGGGAAACTCTGTCCGTTTAGCTACAAAAATTTATTTGTGATGCTTACTAAAGGATGTGACCCTAACGTGCTAGTCACGGCTCGGGTTAGGTTGTGATAATTTGAGAGTTTTTAAATCCTAAAGAACTAATTTGCCTTCCCGAAATTTTTATCATGGACCAAAATGAGTATTTACTCTTTTAATTTTAATTAAAACACATAATAGGCAGTGTATAAATACTCATTTAATCATATTTTAATATTTCAAAATAAGACCATAGTTCGTGTTTGAGTCACTTAAATTAAAATGCATCCTCCTTATTTCAACTAGGTTTCTAATAGTTATCGAGTTGATGCATTCCTCAATTAAGTACTTGAATTCAAATGTTGGGCTTAGCCATTGGGAAATGCATCAAGCTGATGTATTGACTCATGTAACCTATCTAGATATAGAGATCTAAACTAGAAATAAATAAATAAATGCATGTCTAATATGAAATTCAAATGTAGAAATATCACCACGAGTAATAAATTTCAAGCATTTTTCATAAAATTGATATTGGAAATTAACTTTAATGAATTTATTATTAATTTCGTACTATGGACCGCAAGCAACATACATCTCAGCATGTGGCTCATATTTCAATTACATTCGCAATGATATACACTGTTAACTTTGTTTTTCACAGTCAATATCATTATGACATTCTTTTTTTGTGCTTGCATTGTTTAAATAGCACTTGCAAACGCCATTGTCACACACAGGATATGTTGGAGTACAAACAGGTACTAAATAACTACAACCACCAGGACAGTCACTATTAGGCATCACGTTCGTTGGTGCTCTTGGGAGACCAAACCCTGCAAAAAATATCATATACACAATTTCCACATAATTGGCACATTATAGGAAATTTACATATGTTCCCACAAATACATAGAAGATGAAAAGAAAATTTACCATTTGGTAGCTACTAAAGCAAGATGGACCATTACAAAGGCGATTTGGACTGAAACCTTCACTATGTTTTCTTGTAAATTATACTAAAATGGTATATTGTTTCTGTGCTTTCAATCAAGGCCTTCTGCTACACATTTATAGTGTTGAATGGGTATTGAAAATTAACAAGGATTTGGAATATTTAACTTTTTTTCTTTGGTGCATCAATTTGATTTGACTTAAGTCAATTGAATTGGATTTAAAATTAAATTTCATGTTTTTAATTCATATATATATATATATATATATATATATATATATATATATATATATATAGTATCTAACATTTACTATTGTTAATTTAATTTTATGATTTTTTTTATAGTTATGTGTGGAGCATAAGTTTTTAAAAATTGAGATCTAATTGGTTAGAAAACTTATAAAAAATTACTGAATTAATATTAAATATATTTATCTAACTTGTAATAAAAATATTTGATTATTTAATATCACTTATATATTATTCAAAAAAGAGAGAAATAATAAAGATAAAACATTGATAAAGTGAGAGAAAATGTTAAGTAGTAATTAATATAAATGAAATAAAATTACAAAAGTTACCTCTAATTAGAAGTTGACCAAGAATAAAAGGAAAATAGCAAATAACAGACAGAAATTATCGACGGGCGAAATCCATCGAAAATACCAATGGATGAAATCTGTCGGAAATACCATCGGATACACCATCGATAAAACGCAAGAAAAGAATTGGTGTGGTATTATACCGACAGACAAATAATCCATCAGTAAAGATGTCGATAAATGTTCACATCTAATGGCTCCACAATTTTGCTGATGGATATATCATCGGTAAGTATTTACATTTTAATTTTATATTTTTTCTAAATCTAAAAATATACTGCCAAACAATCAGTCAATAAATTAAAAAATTATCGACAAAATATTCGTAAGTATGGAATTATTTATTCATCTTATAATCTTTTAAAAATAAAAATTTTACTGATGGAATATTTGTTGATAAATAAATTAATTTCTTGACTTGCCAACAAAGTATTCGTCGGTAATTATTTTATTATTTTATTTTTCTTTGTTTGTCCTTAAATATTCCTAACGGATTTTTTGTCAGTATTTGAAAATTGGTTTGATTGCCTGAGGCTCTTCTGTCTCCATATTACCGATAACAAATCCATCGATAAATGTTGATTAATGAAATAAATCGCTGCATTAATTCATTACCAATGTAAAATCCATTAATAATGTTACACTGAATATTAAAACACGAGCCCCTTCTTCTTTTTCCTCATTCAATCAAACTCTTTCTCACTCTTTCTCTCTTCCCCCCCCCACCACAGCCATTGGCTATTTCACCATCACCGGAGCTTCTATTTCACTGCAGGAGATCGTTGTTATGTTCGTGGTGTGTTATTGAGCATTTTAATTGATTTAATTTTTTTGTTTAGCCTTTTTTTTAATTCCATTTCTTTATTCAAAATTTTTAGATTCTTAGTTAGTTAACCAACTTATTTTATTATGTTGATTGTTAAAGATCTCATTTGGAGCACTTCTATTATGGTGTATTTGTTGATTTGAGCATTGTGGTATATTAGGTATGTACCTTGTACTATTCTTTTAACTATATATTTTCTAAAATATTAGAAACTTAAATTTCTACGAAAAGTTATAGGATGGAGGAAGGAGGATGTGATTACATGAGTAGGGAAAAGCTTAGAGTTCCTTCCTAGTATTTGAATTGTGTGTTGTGTTGTTGTGTGCCTACATAATATGAAGTAAGAAGATAAGCTCTAGTAAGGAGGAACTAATGTATTTCATTTTTGAATAGTGAAGGACTATCTGAGAGTTTTTAAATTCTAAAAACTAATTTACCTCCCCGAAGTTTTTATCATGGATTAAAATGGGTATTTACTTTTTTAGTTTTGATTAAAACACATAATAGGCAATGTATAAATAATCATTTAATCATATTTTAATATTTCAAAATAAGACCATAATCTGGTGTTTGAGTCACTTAAATTAAAATGTATCGTCCTTATTTCAACTAGGTTTCTAATAGTTATTGAGTTGATGCAGTCCTTATTTAATTACTTGAATTCAAATGTTGGGCTTAGCCATTGGGAGAATTAATTTCCTGAAGTGCATCAAGCTGATGTATTGACTCATGTGACCTATCTAGATATAGAGATCTAAAGAAATGTTATGTTTAGAAACATTCACACTTAAGGTGAGAAAGTTTTTGAGATTCTCTATGGAGATATGATTGGATTACTATTATATCTAACTACTAGTAGACTTGACTTGCAATTAAGTGTAGGAATCTATGCTCAATTTCAATCTAATCCAAAACATTCACACTTAAGTGCTATTAAAAGAATTTTGAGATATTTAGTTGGTACTACTAATCTTGGTCATTGATACGAGAAAGGTACTTCTTGTGATATTATAGGTTACTATAATACTGATTTTGTTGGAGACAGAGTTGAATGAAAAAGTACTAGTGATTGTTAATGCTTTATATCTAGATGTTATGTTTATGATTTGAGTTATTAAAGGTCGAAAGTTAAAATAACATTTCATTAAATTACTTCTTGATTCCTTCAAAAAGAAAAGATATTACTATTGTATATATATATATATATATATATATATATATATACAAGTTATCTTAGAAGTTGATTTTTGATATTTGAATAATTTGATAGAAAGTGATGTAATTTTATATTATGAGAAATGATGAAAAAAATTCAAATCCAATGTTTTGAGATAGAACTTAAGGTTCTTTGAGTTTAATGAATTTGAAATTATTGTACCTAGAAGTTATATTGATAATATAGAAATTTTAATGAATTATGAAACTTATCTTTTGATTATGTGAGACTATAATGATTAAAGAATTAAAGAGGGTTCAAGAATTAGTATTGTGAATATTGAAGCATGATATGTTGAGAACTATAAAACTCTAATGTTTTAAGAGGTAAAGTAATGTATTTAGAATCAAGAACTTGATGTTTGGAGTTAAGTTAACGAGCACATATTTTTCTTAATGGAAAAGATTCTTTAATAGAACTGTACGCTAACGGTAGGTACGTTAGCCCATGGTGCACTGTCATGACACACGGCAAAGTCATGACCAGCACTTAATGGTAGCAAACCTCTAGCAAGCCTACTATGCCTATTCTTACGGAAAATGGACAGAGTTTCCTCTCTTAAAGATACTAATAACTTCTTCAGCATTTTGAAAATGAAAAACTCTCTAGAACCGTTTGAGTTACATATTTGTACTGTCAATTGTAGGTTTATTGACCTAGACCTATTAGTAGGGTAAACAAAATTAGTTGTACGTAGAAATTAAATTCTTTTATTTGAAAACTTCAAATACAGCCACCTCTGCACATACGTTGATAGCCATAAATTAAATCCTTAAAGTTTATAACGTAAATAGATATGATAAAATTATATGTCTCCCCGAACTACATAAAGGCGATGTGTTGGCTCTATAAGATCACCTTAGGCATGCCACCCATTTAGATTTTATTGATGCCATAGGCTAAGATATAGAAATATCACTAATTTTACTCCAAGGAGTAATAAATTTCAAGCATTTTCATGAAATCGATACTCGGAATTAACAATTGAATTTATTTATTTGGTATTATAAAGTATAAACAACTAGCCACATACATCTCAAGCATATGTCGCTCACTTTCAACAGTCGCAATGGCATAAACTACTAATTTTGTCACAATACGGGATATCGCATGGTGGAAGGCAAAATTTTTCGCAGTCAGTATCATTGTGACATTCTTGTCTCCAGCTGGCCTTGCTTTGCAGGCAAACGCAAGTGCCATTGTTACATACAGCATTTCCTTTACAATTAAATAATATCGAATTGCACACAGCATCATCAGTGCATTTATCATGAGACATCATACTTCTTGGTATCCTTGGGAGACCAATCCCTGTAAAAAGATATATACAATTTCAATATAATTAGTTCATTATAGGAAACCTAAGTATGTTTCCATGCACTTTAAAACACACGAAGATGAAAAGAAAATATCATTGATGGCTATTAAAGCAAGAAGGACCACTACAAAAACTATTTGGACTGAAACTTTCGTATCTTTTTGCTATACTGCTGCTTAGGTTGGAGTCTCAAATGATGGTTTGTTGTTCACGTGGCTTAATTTGATTCAGACCTTCTACTACAGATTTATATGTTGAATAAGTTTCGAAAATGATGCGTCAATTTGTCATTAAATCTCAATATAAAACTTTTTGAAGCTGAGTGCACATTGATTAACTAGTGCAACGCACGGGAATTAAAAAAAGTAACTCTAACTGCAAACAAAATAAAATTTATTTCATATTAACAAAGTTAATTTATGAATATTTAATTAGTGGCACACATTAAAAAATTTACATATAATAATAAATATGAAAAATGTCTCAATGCTATATCTCATAACCCTATATATATATAGTATAAATCATTACATACTGAGCGTTTGGTATAGGATAATCTATTTGGATTACTAACAATATTAAATTAAATTACCTACACCCACAATATTACCTTTTTTGGTTGAACCATATTACTAATAATTCAGATTTCTAAAACAATCCACATTATTTTCAAAATAGTAATATGGATTGTCCCACAGGGGCATCTATGTGGACTATCACTTGAGTGGTAATCCTCTTATTATTATTATTATTGTTGTTGTTGTTGTTGTTGTTGTTGTTGTTGTTATTGTTATTGTTATAATAATAATAATAAAATGAAAATTTTATTTTTAATAATGAGTTTATAGAACTTTTTTAAAAAAAATACTTTACTGTCAGGGGATGAGAAGAAAAATGAATTAATTTATTCTTATTTTCTTTATTTTCTCAGAAAATTTAATTTATTTTTATTATTCAAGATTATTTCAAATAATTTATATAAAGAAAAATGTAAACATAATTATTCCTCAAAAGATTTATATATACAAATATAAACACACAAAAATTTACAATAAATAATAAAACTATTTAAAAAGTAATTATTTTACACATTCAATAATTGTTCTATATATAGAACTTCTTCGTCAAAATTACTTTACTCATAAATCGAAAAAAGGGAAGGGTGACAGAAACAGAATTTTTTTTTCTTTTTTTGAAAAAAATTGTTCAATCTTCACTTAGAAATTGAAAATAGATAATCTTATAAGATAAATTTTACTTTCAATAATAAGTTATTATATGAAATATTTTTATGAAATTTTTCTTTAAAATTATTTTACCACAATTCTAAAGAAAGGGAGGGAGAGGGAAAAGGACTTATTTCTTTTTTGGTTATTCAATCCTGAGTTAAAAATTGAAAATATGTATTCTTACAAAATGAATTACACTTTTTATAATTAGTTGTTATATGGAATAGTTTTACATAATTTTTTCTTTAAAATTAATTTGCTAGAATGTTGAAGAATGGAGAATAGGAAGAATATGAAATGAATATTTTTTATTTACGAGTTATTTGATCCTCATTTAAAAATTAGAGGTAAGATAATTTCATTTATTATTATTTAGTAATTCAATACTATATAATTATTAATATTTATACTTATTTCAATTTAATGTCTTATAAGAAGTTTGAATTTTTAATGAAACATCAAATATGAAAATTTTATCTTATTATTCTTTTTTATTTTTTATTAGCTTTCATATTATAATTTATTTATTGGGTTATTAAAGTCGTAATGAAGTTATATACTAAATCTTATATTTATTAGTTATTTTGTTAGTTTTGTATCAAATTAATTTTTATAATCACAACTATATTTGTTAAAAAGAATTTTATTCTTGCCCGTGGACAAATCTAAAACACTAGTATAACATATGATTTATCTTTTCAAACCTAAAGTAGAAAATAATTCGTACACAAGCTTTGTAAATTTCAAATTTTTTTATAGAGAAGTAAATTTTGTAGTATGATTTAACTTTGTAACATTCTAAAAAATATAATAAAACTATTAGTATAATAATTTTTCCATGTCATTGGTTTTACAACAAAAACTTTAAACTCAAAATTTATATTATATGATCTTTTTTTTTTTGGTTTGAGTAAATACTTATTTTGATCCCTAACAAAAATTTCAAGGAACAAATTAATTTTTTACGATTTAAAAGTCCGTAGGTGATCGCTCACAATTCAAAAGAGGGAACATGTTAGTTCCTCTATATATAATTTTTTAATGGTACAGATATGTACGGAGAGATTAATGTATTCCATTTTTGAATAATGAGAACATATTTAAGATTTTTTAAATCCTAAGAAACTAATTTGCCATCCCAAAATTTTTATTATGGACCAAAATTGGTATTTACTATTTTAATTTTGATTAAAACATATAATAGGCAATGTATATATAGGCGTTTAATCATATTTTAATATTTCAAAATAAGACCATGGTCTCGTGTTTGAGTCACTTAAATTAAAATGCATCCTCCTTATTTCAACTAGGTTTCTAATAGTTATCGAGTTGATGCATTCCTTATTTTATTACTTGAATTCAAATGTTGGGCTTCCCATTGGGAGAATTAATTTCCTGAAGTGCATCAAGCTGATGTATTGACTCATGTGACCTATCTAGATATAGAGATCTAAACTAGAAAATAAAATAAAATAAACGCATGTCTAATATGAAATTCAAATGTAGAAATATCACCGCGAGTAATAAATTTCAAGCATTTTCATGAAATTGATATTGGGAATTAAGTTTATTGAATTTATTATTAATTTGGTACTGTAGACCATAAGCAACATACATCTCGTACATGTGGCTCATTTCAATTACATTCGCAATGATATACACTATTAACTTTGTTTTTCGCAGTCAATAGCATTATGACATCCTTTTTTTATGCTTGCATTGTTTAAATAGCACTTGCAAACGCCATTGTCACACACAGGAACCGCTGGACTACAAAAAGGTGCCAAATAACTACAGCCACCGGGACAATCAGTGTTAGGCATCATGCTTGTTGGTACTTTTGGGAGACCAAACCCTGAAAAATATATCATATATACAATTTCAATATAATTAGCACATTATAGAAAATTTACGTATGTTCTCAAAAATACATAGAAGATGAAAAGAAAATTTACCATTGGTAGCTACTAGAACAAGAAGGACCATTGCAAAGGCTATCTGGACTGAAAGCTTCACCATATTTTCTTCTAAATTATACTAATGTCTAGGTTGAAGTCTCAAATGGTGGTTTGTTGTTTCTATGCTTTCGATCAAGACCTTATGCTACATATTTATAGTGTTGAATGTATTGAAAATTAAGAAGGATTTGGAATTTTTAACTTTTTTCTTTGGTGCATTAATTTGATTTGACTTAAGTCAATTGAATTGGATTTAAAATTAAATTCATGTTTTCAATTCATTTATATATATATATATATATATATATATATATATATATATATATATATAGCCACATTTTATTTTGAACAAAAAATCCACTTGCTTTTATTTATAGTCAACTTCTAATTAAGGGTAACTTTATAATTTTGTTTGACTCACATTAATTACTGCTTGAATATTTTTTCATCTAGTTAATGTTTTGTCTCCATTATTTCTCTCTTTTCTGAATAATAAGTCATGTTTAATGTAATGCACTTTTTTCAATATTCCGTATTTATTATTTATTGCAATAAGAATGTTTTAATAATTATCAATCAAATGAGTTGCGTTTTTTTGGGTAAAAAAGGACAGAGTAAATCTACATTGACGTTCACGTACCAGACAGACATAGTACCTAACATTTCCTTTTATTGATTTAATTTTATGATTTTTTTTTATAATTATGTGTGAAGCATAAGTTTTTTAAATTGAGATCTATTTGGTTAGAAAACTTATAAAAAATTACTGAATTAATATTAAATATATTTATCTAACATGTAATAAAAATACTTGATTTTTTAATATCACTTGTATATTATTCAAGAAAGAGAGAAATAATGGAGATAAAACATTAATTAGGTGAGAGAAAATGTTTAAGTAGTAATTAATATAAATGAAACAAAATTACAAAAGTTATCCACAATTAGAAGTTGACTAAGATTGGGATGGCAAAAAAATCCGCCAAAGTAGTTATCTGCGATAAAGACAGGTATGGGGACTGATTTGGTTATAATATCCCTATTTTATAAAATACTTTGTTTAGAGTTACTTTGATTCAATTATCTTATTTAAATATTTTAGTTGATATATTTGAAATCATTTTACAACAATAATTAATATAAAATTGACGCAATAATTGAATCTTGGACATTAACCTTGTAAAATAAGACTATAAATTAGTGCCAATAATTTCAAAATATATTACTAGATTTTATGAAATAATAATATTAAATATATAAATATGTATGGGTATTAGATACGTGAACATGTGTTTTGGTAACTAATAGTAATTAATATACTAATATCAATATAATGTAATAGTAATAATGAAAAAAAAAAGAAAGAAGGAAAGTTCACGTCAACGGACGTGAAAGACTTGCAAAAGGAGAGGAATAGCAACACGGTCATAAATGAAGGAGAAGAAAGTTTGGCCTTGTGGTGCAAGCACACGGCACCTTAAAGGTCAACAAAAAATTAAAATGTTTCACATTAAAGAATAATTTTCTGCGACTATATAAGGAGCACAGCGCGAGTAAAATTTCACTTTGAAATGCTTCACGTAGAAGTGAGGGTGTGAGAAGAGTTTTACCGAGAGAAAGTGAAAATTATATTGATTCAGTAGAGAAACGAAGGATAGAAGAATTGACTGTGTGCACATCTTTCTACCCGTACGAGAATTTTGAGGTAGATAATGAAATTATTTGTGAAATAAAACCATGATTTTATTTACTTATTGCATGTTATGTTATTTTATATTTACTATCACAATTTATTTTATGTTTCTAGTTCTTTTATTTATAAAAGTTGCTCAGCATTATTTTTGTTGTAATTTATCCTATTTATCATTCTAAGTTATTTTATTGTTTAATTATATATTTTATTTATTATTTCAAGTTATTTCCACTGGTGTTAATTTATATTATTACTAATTATCATTCCTATTGATTTTATTTACCTTTCAAGTTAATTTAATTAATGTTCCTTTATACTATTGCTTCTCATTATCATTATTATTATTGTTGTTATTATTAAGATATTGTTTATACAATAATAGATAATATTTTAGTTCTTGAGTACTTTACTCATTTTCAGTTATAATTTTAATTATATTTTGTGCACTTTTATTCGTTTTATGTTTTGTCTTGTTATTTAATTTATTATGATGAATTTAATTATATTATGATTTATGTTATTTGAGAAATTTTATTGAAATATTATGTTATTCATTGTACTCAAGTTTATATTATTTAAGTCTTTGCATATTTCAATTATTTTAAACTGATGAACTAATTTATAGTTTCTACATTTTATTCCACTTATTGATTGTATAATTTATTCTAAGATAAATTTATTATTGAAAATTTTTGTTTATCTTATGCTACTTGAGTCTTTTAGTTAAGTTATATTGCTTAAGTTTATGCATTTGTATATTTATTATGAATTTATGAATTATGGCAAGTAAATGTTTGGAATGAAAGATATTTAATTAAGATTTGCCGCTAACCGCCAAGAAGGTAGAGGGATAAGATGCAAGATTCTTTTATGTTACCTGCCTTGGTTAGTGTAGCGTAAAAGTCTCGCTTTGTCGTCACGATGTTAAAAGTATCACCAAAGAATGGGAATTCCCTAAGAGAAGACCTTCGAATATGTGTGAGACAAGCAGACAAAGAAAAGTGAAAATTAAAGTAAAAAGATTATATGGATATTAATGTTTGTTACTTTATGTATTGTATAAAATATATTGTTAAGCATTTACTGCTTATAATATTATGATCTTCTTATAAGTAATGTGATAAGATTATGATATAATAGCCGTGTGAATTTCCCTGCTAAGACACGGCTGGAACCATCATAGTTCAAATACGTTAGAACTACTCATTATCTACTGAGAATTTTAAATTCTCACTCTATTTCTGATGGTTTCAGATTAGTCAAGTAATGCCCTAGAGAAGGTGGACTCTTCCAGCTGATAAAAATATATGGAGTTGTAATTAAATAAATTGTAGTTTTATTATCAATTTAAAAATGTTTAGTTTAAGGCAAGCAGAACGTTACTTCTGCTACTGAACTCTGTACTGTATTTATGTATATTAATATCCAACTCCGAACTTTCTATATAAAATTGTACTATTAACTTTATTATTAGCGGGTGTTACAATTTGGTCCCCACAGAGATGGGAATAAAGTTCTCATTTATTAAATAGGAAAGGGACAGGAGATGAGATCCCCGCCCCATGAAAAGCTGCTAGATATATATATATATATATATATATATACGGTAAACTAAACTTTTAACCAAAATCAAATTTGTAATAATTGATTAACTTTGATCAAAATAAAATTTACAATAAGTTGGATTTGCATTATGTATTTTTATTTTTAATTTACAATAAAATTTACTAATATTATAATGGACTATGGATATTAATGAATGTTTTATTCAAGTTTAAGAAATTTTCTTTTTATGTATAATTTTTCTCTTTTTCTCTTTTTAAAATTTTTTTTTTGCATAAACCCACGGATATCTACGAGGATTTGAATCCCTACGAGGAATGGGGAATAGGAACTCATAATGGGGTTGAGGACAGGGATAGGAGGCAAATTTTTAAATGGAGATAGGGGACGGGGAGCATGTCCTTGCCCCAATGGGTATCCATTGCCAGCTCTACACTAAAAATAAAAGGAAGTGGGTTTTTTGTCCAAAATAAATTGTGTAGGTTGCTAACCTCTACATGAAGATATGAAAGTGAGTGTCACAATCTTCATCTAACTGTGACCAGTGCATAGGGAATCCTCATTCCCTAACAAGCCTAACACCCAAATTTTATGGAAAAATGGTTGGAGTTTCCCCTGAAACTAGGATATTAGGACATTTCCCAAATAATTAAAACTTGCCAAACCTTAGACAAACATTTCACCACAGTGCAAAATATATTTTGATCAAGTTCAGTGGCTATACATGCACAAAATCTTCCTTATAGAATCATACATCTGGTAACTAAGATCTAAATAAAGTATTCAAGTCCAGACCATTGAACATAAACTAACAAGGAAGATAAGGAACAAAATACAACCCATAACACATGTTTGGATTTTGCCTATATTTCACGGAGCTCTATACAAAATATAAACCATCCTTGGCTACACAAATTATTTCAAAAAGATTAAACAGGCCCCTTTTAGGTGGGCTCACCCAAAAGAAGATCAACAAGAGCCCTACAGGGCAAGAGGAGCAAGACTTGTCTTTATAGCTGAATCTAAAATAAAAAAGAAAGCTATGGAATGAGTTATACGAACTTAGTGAGGAATAATATGCTTACATTTAGTATGAGACAAGTTTCAACTTAAACCATACTTGAAATTGTAGACATATGTGTATGATAGATTGTTTACAATATAAAAGAATAAATCATGCATTTTAATGTCATAATAGAGCTCGAGGGAGGATTCTAATCCATAAGCAACTTCTTGACCGATTAGTATCGACAACCTGACCCCAGCAGTATCATATCAATCCCACGGCTAAGCGACTCCGACAACCTAACTTCAGCGTGCTAAATCTTCTAGACATGTCGATCATACATACCGGGCTAGTAACCACCCTGCAAACTAGGCTCTCTGAGTTGCATCAAGGCTAATGCTTATTGCTGTTAGCGATCAGTTTCTATCACAGTTTCCTTCCCCTATAAAAACTTTTAGTTTATTCCAAACATCATTTGCCATCATAATTTCTTTTTATTGCAAATCATATGCATTCTCATCAATAGTGCCAAGAATATAATGAAATTTTAAAAGAAGTTCCAAGAATTCATCATATAAGAGAAAATATAGCTATTATGCATTGTCTCATGCCATAAAACTTAACAACATTATAATACAGGTTTTTAGGTCAAAGTCATGAGTTTTAAAACATAAATACTTGAGGCAATTTGTAACATAAATATATGTATACATAAGTTTACTTAACAAATTAACTATAAGCACAACATTTATTCACAATCAAGATCCAAGGGTGAGGATTCAATTGGATGGTGCCTCTAAACCAACGGGAAGACTCTTGGAAGTTTCCAATGCTATAAAAGACACCAATTTAACATTAATAAGCTTTTAGAAACTAAATCTAACTCAAACCAACTCTCAAATTCAAAAATACCCAAAGTTTATGAACTCTAACCACTTCCCCAACATCTTAAACTTTGAGTCCATGGAAGAATTAGCTAAACCATGATAAAAGAAGATGGTAGGCTCAAGAACATACCTTAATTAAAGTGTTGAGGAAAATATTAGAGCAAGAGGGGAGTAGTGATTCTTATTCCACCTTCACTTTCTCTCACTAAAGAGAGAGAGAAAAACATAGATATGAGGATGGAGATGATGATGAGGGGGTGGAAGAGAGGTGTTGTGTGGTGGATTTTGAGGGAGAAAGATGATGAGCTTGTGGGTTTGATGGAGGGGAGGAAAACCTAGAGAAAGAGGTAAGGAAGAGAGAGAATTGTGAGAATTAAAGGAGGGCTCTTCCTATCCAACCCTTTTTTTTCCATCGCCTTTGCTGCATCGAGTGTAGCCTAGGCCTAGAAACTTCCTTAGCTCTGGCTGGCAACACACTCAAGCGTGACTTGCTGCAATCGAGCGTGACCTAAGCCTAGAAACTTCTTCTGCCTTGGTTGATGGCATGCTCGAGCACAAGGTGCTGTGCTGAAGCGTGGCCTAAGGCCAGACACTTTCTCAACTGTGGTCGATAGCACGCTTGAGTGCAAGGTGCCACGCTCAAGCGTACCCCCCCTTGGGTTCAAAATCCACAATTCATGTGATTCTTGGCTTGGGTATAAGTTCCACATTTTATTTTAGACCAAAAATTCATTCCTCTTTTGTCTAGATTAATTTATGATTCTAGGTAATTTTGCGAATTTGTTCTCAACATTGATTGCTACTTTAATTTCTTTTCTCTCACTTAATTGATATGCACTTTCCACTATTTCTCTCAACTTAAATAATATTATCTTTTTTCTTCTTCTTTTTTTGCCTAAATAGTATATAAATGACTAAAAATTTAAGTAATATTATTATATGCTAGATAAGTATATATTAATACTAATTAAATAAAATATTTTTATAAACTTGTAAATAATTAAATAAAATCATGTATTTTTTTTTTTTGTAAGTCTTGCACCCCAAAAACACACAAGAAACAGTCAAGGAAAAGCTGCACTATGAGCATCATCTAAGAGAATGGCATGAAGCGCTACTGGAGGAACACAAAAGAAGTGTAATCCTAAAGGCAAGAAGTGACCCATATGAGCAAGACAATCCGCCGGTCGATTAACTTATAACATCATATAGTGTATGCTTGTAAGAAATTATAAAATTATATTTTCATTATTCTTTAAAAAATTTAAGAAGGCCGCTATGTTGATTTTTAATGAAAATTTAACATTTCTCATACTATTTTTGGGTGGCAATTTTTAACATGTTATTTTTTTAATACGTCCATATAATCAATAGAAAAGAAGTTATAATCTCATATGTTGGTCACGGTCAGTCACAAGTGTTAAATCAAATGTGTGAGTCATTTTCCTAAAAGAAAAAAATAGTATTTTATTTAGTTGTTTACAAATGTTATAAAAAATATTTTATTAAATTAGTACTAAAATACTCTTATCTAGCATATAATAATATTATTTGAATTTTTAAACATTTATATATTAGTAGTTATGTAAGATAAAAATAGGAAATAGAAGATATTATTTAGATTGAGAGAAATAGTGAAAAATGCACATTAATTAAGTGAGAGAAAACATTAAAATAGCAATTAATATGAAGAATAAATTTACAAAATTATCCAAAATTACAAATTAATCTGGACAAAAGAAGAATGATTTTTTGGTCCAAAATTTAAATATGTAGGTTAGCAATGCTCTCTCTCTCTCTCTCTCTCTCTCTCTCTCTCTCTCTCTCTCTCTCTCTCTCTCTCTATATATATATATATATATATATATAAAAGTTTAAAAAAAGAAATTTTTTCTTTTCTTAATAATTAATAATACTCCCTCTATTTTAATTTATCTGTCAATTTCTATTTTAATTTATCTATTAATTTAGATAATATTGTGCAAATTAATAGATAAATTAAAATAGAGGGAGTATATTATTACCCCCAATCCACTTTATCTGTTACTTTGACTGTGTGCACAAGAATTAAAGAATTTAAAATCAAAACTTAATTATAAAATATATTTACTAAAATATCTTTATTTGATTTATAATATTAAGTTATTTCATTTTATTATTCCCACGCAATATTTCTTGATTAATGATATACTTAGAATTGTGTGAAGAGTTAAATTAAAAAATTAATAATAAAATGGACCAATTTTTTTTTTCGAAGTGGCAAATAAAGTAGATTGGTGGTAGTACTTTTCTTTTCTCAATTCCTACTAATCCCTACATAATTTTCTTTTCTACCAATTACTACTTAGATAAATTTTGTTAACTAGATAATTTTAATTAGTCAATTTCAATGAATTTATAAAATAATATATTTTATAATTTCAATAAAATAATAAAATAATCTATTTTAATCTCATTAAACATTATAAAAATAACAATACAATACCATATTTATTTTATATTGAAAAATACTGAAATATTAATTAAAATTTTTATCTGGGTTAATGCCACCTTAAGATAACTTGTGATATTACATTAACCAGTATTAAATAAATTTATTTAATATTAAATTATTGATAAAATATTTGTTTTTACAAAATAATAAATTTTATGATATTAATAATTATTAAGAGAGAAATCAGCAGTTATAAGAAGAGAGAAACAATAATTCTATTAGTAATCATTAAGAGAGAAAAAAAAATATACATCTTTATTTAGTAAGATTACTATGTGCCGATTTCTTTTGGACGGAAATTTCTCCCAAAGAATGAGTGGAGCCTTACACTTTATTTTTTGAAGAAAAAAAAAAAAACAGCCCAACACTTATTTTTCCTTTCTACTGTTTATTTTATATGAAATTAAATTCTACCCTCTAACTTAAATTGACCACAAATGCTAGGTTGTTGGCTTAGGGACTCAACTAATATTTTAAGTTATACATTTTTTTCCCCTTTAAAATCATTTGTTAAGATCGGCCATTTAGCAGGTGACGATGAAGCTGTCATCGCAGCCTTATCTAAATTAAGGAGGAAGCCAAAAAAAAAAAAGCATTCCAAGAAGTTTACTAATTAAGAGAAAGGAAGAAGGAATGATGCCAGTTTGTGACTTGCTCAGTCCAGGTTGGTCAGGGCATAATTGCTATTGGTGTTAGTGTGGTGGTGTTGGTGTTAATCCAATGTGTTGCAGTCTTTATCAATTAGGGTGGCAGATTTTTTTTTTTTTTCCCTATGAGAATTTCATCAATCATAGTTGCAGCAGGAAACTTCAGGTGATCTTTGTGTTGGCTTTGGTGTTTTGGAGTCTTGGAATTCTGGATTCTGCAGCTGGATGCGGTTGCTGTTGCTGTTGCTGCCATATGCTTTGTGGTGGCAATTTTATTGCTTGGTGGTGCTTTGTATGCTGAAGTTGGGTAGCTGATTTGTTGTTCCTAATTCAGTTTTTCATATTTTAAGCTCATATCAAGATCAATCAAGGGTCTCTTGAATTACTTGTTCTTGGGTGGTGTTGTCTGTAAGTTTTGGTTGTGTTGGTTTCTTTTTTGCTTTTTGCCTTATATATGGATTCTATTTGGCTCCTTCCTCTTTGGAAGCTATTGAGAGCCTGGTTTTAACTATCAAAATAAAAAAATTTGTTGTCCTTCTTTATGTTGCATTGAGACGGTTGGGTTAATGAATTTTTTTTCAAAGCTTTTATTAATTCAATTAGGAGTTCATCATGTTGTTAGGTGTTCATATTATAGGAAGGAGATAGGTTTGCTAAGTATTGATTGATTCAATTGTGAATTTTATTATCATGTCACTGATGTGATAATATTGATCTGAAAAGAAGATAAATTTGTTTATGGTTTTATGTTTCATTTTATGTTGTTCAACATATTTGGATGTAAGCATGTATTTATTTATTTAGTTTTACAACTTTTAGCTCTAAATAGTGGTAGAGGGCACTTTTTAAGGGTGAATCATTTTCATTTTTTTTTATAGTTAATACCTATTTGGGTGAGTTTATTGCATATATTTGATTTTAGTGAAAAGTGATTTATTTATTTTTTTTTTTTTTTTGCAATTTGGGTGGTTTTCTTACAAATTTAGTTTTACTTACAGATTGATTTATTTAACCAAGCTTAATGGATGTCAAAATAAGTGACAATTTGTTATATAGGATATACTTTGTTCATTCTAAATTTATAATTTCCTACTGTTATAGCACCCTTCTGACAAGTCAATCTCTTTTGGAACTTATTTCATTATATTGTAAATGAACAACACAACTAAATTAATATAAAACCAAATATTTTAGTAATTAATTTTTTTATTTACTAAACTAAATTTTAATCCATTTTTAAATTAATCCCTAAATATAAAATCTTCAATAAACAATTTAATAGAAGTGTATCTTCGACCCTTATTAAAAAATACGAAATATGACTATATACAATAAAAAAATTGGGCTTACATGTGGGGGGAAAAAAAAAAAGGGGCCTATGTAACGAACATTGTGTTTACTAATATTACTAACAATAATATTTAACAACTGACAATTAGTAGATTACTGAAATACTTAAATAATTGAACAAAAAAAATTGTTATATATTTATTTATAAATTTATATAATCTTGACATTATTAACAAAAAAAGTCTTAATCAATCCACATACAAGATAAAATAATTTGTAAATAATCTCTCTCTCTCTCTCTCGCTCTCTCCCTCTCTCTCTCGCTCTCTCTCTCTCTCTCTCTCTCTCTCTCTATATATATATATATATATATATATAGTACCAAAACTAATCTATAAAAGTTAATAATGAGGAATGTTAACTTTCACTTTTTGGGATGAAGGTTAGCAGCCTTGACTTTTTTAATTAGACTGATTTGTCACTGTTATCCTTTTTTAAGCAACTTAAGTGATGATGTTCATTTTTTCAATTGGAAATGTTATTAATTGAAAAAGTAAATATTTCTCTCTCCTAATAACTATTAACATCATAATTTTTTCTGACATTTTCTTTAAAAAATTAATAGTATTATAATTTAAATTTCCAATTAAAATCTTGTAAAATGAATTGAGTTTACTACTATTTTAAAAAAGACAAAACCCCCAAAACTCATTCATCTTAAATTTTATATTGGATAAATTGGTCCATATAGAAAAAAAAATGCAGCCCATGGTCTCTGACAATTAAAAATGTTGGATAAATTAGTCACTCTATCAAATCTTTCTATTAAAAATATTGACACGATTGTTAAGACACTAACATGGTTTGTTAGAACACTAATGTGGTCCATTTTATATCATGTCAACAAGTAATAGAACAAATTAATTCCTCAAGCATTATGAATAGTTCAATTTGATCCTTATCATCATCTTCTCAAACCTGTCAGTAAATAACAAAACAAATTAGTTCCTTAAGAATTATGAAGAGTTCAAATTGATCCTTATTATTATCTTCTTTCATCTCAAAACCTAATACCCAAATCTTATCTTCCTCTTTCTCTTCTTAGTTCCCCTTACTTTCTTTACTTCACTTCTTCTTTCTCCTCCTTCTTCTTCATCATTTACTTTGATAATTCACTCATTATCTCAAATTTTTCTCCTTCTTACACTTGCTTCTATTTTTCGCCCTATTTGCTCAAAATCCTTTTTCTCTCTGCTTTCATTCTTACACATCTGACCAGTTACCATTCCTTTTATGTTCCAAATATAAATCTATCAAACTTAAAAGCACCGTCAAAGCCAAAGTCATCCCATTTTCACTTACACCTTCCAGAGACTTGGACTCTTCAACTTCATGTCCTTTCCTAACCTATGATCAACTTAACAAGTATATTGTTCATTTCTCATTGTTCTTTTACTCTCTCTTTCTTCCCTTTAACCTTGTCTATTTTTAATTAAGTTGGGTGACTGATGAGAAAAAAGAAGGGGGGGGGGGGCAAAACACAAAGAGGAAGAAAATATCTATCTAGAATCATGAGATTTGGTGCATTCAAGTTTGAACATGGGCCTATTCTGAATATGAGCTCTTACCTCCTTTTACCACGTTTGATTCATTTAGATCTCTCTTTCACACTCTCTTTGACTCAAAAAATGCTAGGCTAGCTTTTAGGTCATTATCAATGTTGTACAAATTCAAGGCTCAAAGCTTGTATTATTGAGAATTTGCTCTATCCGTTTCATTCTTATTTTATTAGTGTAGTATTCTAAATCCTCTTGTTGTTGGAATTTATTTGTAATGCTATTTTCATGGCTTTTGGATGAGTCCCCTAATTGTATCAAGCCGATGTATTGGCTCATAAGATCACCTAAGGCTTGTGACCCATTCAATTTTTGTTGATACTAAAGGCCAACATATAGAAATATCACTATTTTACACCAAGTAATAAATTTCAAGCATTTTCATGAAATTGATACTGACAGTTAACTATTATTAAATTTTTAATTTGATATTGTAGACCACAAGTAACATGCATTTCTAGCATATGTGGCTCATATTTTAATTACATTCGCAATGACATACACTATTTTGTTGGTCACAATATGGGATATCCTACGGCGGAAGGCAAAATTTTTCGCAGTCATGATCATTATGGCATTCTTGTTTTGAGCTTGCGTTGCTTGGCATGCAATGGCAAAAGCCTTTTTCACACACAGGAGTTTCTCCTGGACAATAGAGTTTACTTACAGATTGATTTATTTAACCAAGCTTAATCGATGTCAAAATAAGTGACAATTTGTTATATAGGATATATTTTGTTCATTCTAAATTTATAATTTCCTAGTGTTATAACACCCTTCTGACGAGTCAATGTCTTTTGGAACTTATTTCATTATGTTGTAAATGAACAACACAACTAAATTAATATAAAACCGAATATTTTAATAATTAATTTTTTATTTACTAAACTAAATTTTAATCCATTTTTAAATTAATCCCTAAATATAAAATCTTCAACAAACAATTTAATAGAAGTGTATCTTCGACCCTTATTAAAAAATACGAAATATGACTATATACAATAAAAAAATTGGGCTTACATGTGGGAAAAAAAGAAGAAGCTTATGTAACGAACATTGTGTTTACTAATATTACTAACAATAATTATGTGTGAAGTATAAGTTTTTTAAATTGAGATCTAATTGTTTAGAAAACTTATAAAAAATTACTGAATAAATATTAAATATATTTATCTAACATATAATAAAAATACTTATTTTTTAATATCCCTTGTATATTATTCAAGATAAAAAGAAATAATGGGGATAAAACATTAATTAGGTGAGAGAATATGTTAAGTAGTAATTAATATGAATGAAACAAAATTACAAAAGTTACCTATAATTAGAAGTTGACCAAGAATAAAATAAAAATAGCAAATAACCGACGAAAAATACTAAAGGAGAAATACCAATGAATATGCCGTCGATAAAACTCAAGACAAGAATTGACATGGGATTTTACTGACAAATAAATAATATGTCGATAAAGGCGTCAATAAATGTTTATGCCTAATGGTGCCATAATTTTATCAACAAATATACCATTGATAAGCATTTGCATTTTAATTTTATATTTTTTTTAAATCTAAAAATATATCGACGAATAATCTATCAGTAAATTAAAAAATTATTGACAAAATTCCTGTCAGTACGGAATTATTTATTCATCTTATAATTTTTTAAAAATAAAAATGTTACTGATAGAACATCCGTCAATAAATGAATTAATTTCCTAACTTAATCAACAAAGTATTAATTGGTAATTATTTTATTATTTTCTTTTTCTTTGTTTTTCCTTAAATATTACCGACAGATTTTATGTTGGTATTTGAAAATTGGTTTGACTCCTTGAGACTCTTTGGTTTCCATATTACCGATGATAAATCCGTCAATAATGGTTGATTAATGAAATTCCTTTTATTACTCTTTTACCTATAGAAAATCTGTCAATAATATTAGCACCGAACGTTAAAATGTGAGCCCCTCTCTCTCTCTGGCCATTGGCCATTTCACCACTGTCAGAGCTTCTATTTCACTATCGAAGACCGCCGTTGTGTTCGTGGTATGTTATTGAGCATTTTAATCGGTTTAATTTTTTTGTTTATCCTTTTTTTTTAATTCTATTTCTTTACTCAAAATTTTTAATTTTTTGGTTAGTTAACTAACTTATTTTGTTATGTTCGTTGTCAAGGATCTTATATGGAACACTTGAAGCGCTTCTACTTTGGTGCATTGGTTGATTTGAGCATTCTAATGTATTAGGTATGTATATTATATTCTTTTTTTTAACTCTATTTTTTGAAATATTTGAGACTTAAATTTTTTAGGATAGAATTGTAGGATGAGATTGTATGATTGGGGAAAAGCTTAAAGTTCCTTCCCATTGTTTGAATTGTGTACTGTGATATTGTGTGGCTGCATGATGTGAAGTAAAGGGATGTGGTCTAATATAGAGGGACTAATGGATTCTATTTTTGAATAGTGAGGGACTATCTGTGTAACATCTAAGTTGAAAATTACATGAATTGTGATACCTTATTTTGTTGGACCATGCAGAAGCTCTAAGTCTGGACCCTATACCTCCTTTAAGAGGTATATTGGGACATTTTCAAGGATCAAAAATTCTGATAATTGTTCCTTAAATATCCAAGAATCAAAAAGTGATTTCAAATGAATTTTAGAAAGTCATTAACCCTTTCATTTTTAGTCCGAAAGTTTAATAAAATGCAAGTTTCTGAAAATTTGTACTAAAGTCCAAAAGTTGGATTTTGATTTCTTAGGAGTTTGATTTTTCTAATATTTTTATTAGATTCAAATGGAAGTATTCTCTCATTTAGATTTATATTTTAAAGTTAATGGAGAATAAAATTATTGTAAATAAGTATATGATAATATTTGAGAGATGTAAAAATACAAAAAAAAAAAAGGGAACCCGGTGCCTAGGCTCCCAAACCTGGCACCTAAGTGCTGGTTATGCTGCAAAATGATGACTTTTAGGCGAGCGGGCACCCAGGCACCCAAGTTACAACATCCAGGTGCCCACTGGATAGGCTAAAGAAGGGTTCTCGACCTTTCTTCTCCATTTTTCCACTGAAATCTCTCTCTCTTCTTTCTCTTCCCCCGCATGAAACCTACCAATCATTCATCAATTTACTCAAATCTATCACCAAATTCATTTCATATAATCCTCATCACTTAACTTAGTTTTCTCTCTTGGAGCTCTCTTTCTCTCTCTCTCTCTCTCTCTCTCTCTCTCTCTCTCTCCTTTTGAGTGAGAGAAAATGATGATAGGAGAAGATCCATTGCTCTTCTCAAGTTCTATCGTCTTCCTCCACTCTCTAAGGTAATTCTTGAACTTAACTTTCCTTGCAACACCATAGATTAGTTAATTTTTCTATGAAATCAAGATTTGAGCTCATGAAAAGGGGCTAGGGTTCAATAATTGGGAGATTTTGCTTTATGAGGCAAATTCGAATAATTTTTACAATAGTTAAGTTATGTGAATCTAATTCATATATTTGTCATGTTAGATACTCTTCGAGATTCCTTGGCGGCTCTGAGGCATCGTACAGCTTTAACTTCTTCCTTTCCAGATTTGATCTGAATTGATAATATATCTACAGATTATTTTAAGTAAATATATGATTTTTAATGTGTTATATTTATGATTTGAGTTGTTAAGGTCGAAAGTTAAAATAGCATTTCATTAAATTACTTGATTCTTTGAAAGATAAATGATATTACTCGTATGTATGTATGTATGTGTGTGTGTGTGTGTGTGTGTGTTTTTGGTAGGGGTGGGGGTGCGGGTAAGGGGGGGACACGTTACCTTAAAAGTTGATTTTCAAACTTAAGACTCTTCGAGTTGAATGAATTTGATATTATTGTACCTAGAAATTATATTTGGTAACATAGAAATTTTAATGAATTATGAAACTTACGTTATGATTATGCGAGACTATAATGATTTAAGAATTAAAGAGAGTTCACGAAACAATATTGTGAATACTAAAGCATGATATGTTGAGAACTATGAAACTCTAATGTTTTAAGAAGTTGAGCAATATATTTAAAATAAAAAACTTGATGTCTAGAGTAAAGTTATTGAACACATGGTTTTCTTAATGGGAAAGATTCTTTAAAAAAATTGTATGCTAACAACAGGTACATTAACCCATAGTGCATTGTCCCACTACAGAGCCATGATCGGTGCTTAGATGTAGCAGACCTCTAGCACGCTTATTGTGCCTACTCTTACGAAAAACGGACGGAGTTTCCCCTTTTTCTAGCTTCCCCAGATTAACCAAACTTATTCCAAACAACCAATCAGCACTCTCCAATACTTCACATGTATATTCACAAAAAAGCAAATTGCCAAAGACCATAAGGCCAATATATACATAACCTAAAAAAAATAAATCATTAGGTCGCAAGATCTTGCTTGTAGATGATAAAGCAATTCTAAGAAGTTGGAGGAACTGAGTCAGGTTCTACACCAATGTCTGAAATAGGAAAGGAAAGGAGGTAAGTCCAACCGACTCAGTGAGAAGCAATGAAACTATAACGTATGAGGGCAATTTCTAGGAATACAGTAAACTACACATAAATAAATAATTAATATTATGAACTCAATATAAGAAAGAAATCATCATTTGAAATAATAAAGAATCATTATTAAAAATTATGTATGTATATAAAGAATTAACATTGCTTCCTAACTTAAAAATATATTTATCAAATGTAAATACCAAGGTAGAGAGGCTTCCAATTCCGAGATATTTCCAAATAAGGGATAGCCCCTTTAGATCTAACTAAGCCTGCAATGTGTGTAGGCCACACACACACACACATCAAGCTAGTAACACCCCTGTTAGCTATCGATTAACTGAGAATCCTCCTACAGTATATATAGAAACTAAAGTAATAGATATAAATAACAAGCTAAAGTAACAAATATCAAACTAAATTTTCGAAGAACAAAAGTATTCATCAGAATTCGAAAATCCAAAATATAATTTACTCAACAATTCAATTTAGTAATCCAAATACTAGATTAGAGCTTGTCCTTCAATTTATAAAATCCGTAATCTCTTACAAATAATTTCAAAACATTCAATAATTGCTTACTAGTAAACGTTCCTCAAAACCAAATTAGATGTCTACATACACTTAAGTATATCGAACTATCTTATAGTTATACCACTATACAAAACATTCATAGTTGACCAAATATAACCAAAAAAAAAAAAAAAGCTTTCACAATAAACTGAAATTAAACCAACATTAATTGCATAAAATTCATATGTCATAGAGACATTATCTACTCATCGAACAAGAAAGAGTATCAAATCTACGTCTTAGTAGCTGCTGAACTTAAAGGTGGATCACTTGAAAAATCTGTAATCACATCGGATCAATTATTTCTAATTTAAATAAAACACTATGGTTTAGAATTTAATTCTAACCCTCTTTCTTCTTGAGTTTGGTCATACCCAAAAATATGAATTTAGCTACAATATCCCCTTCTCAATTAGTGCAGTTTTTAAAATTGTATGAAGCTAAAACCCCTTTCACTAACTTCCAACAACAAAACGCAGCAACCCACAACATCAAAGCATGAACATAGTTAGAATTTAGTTCATCTCCATATAAATTATATTCATGACCAAAATTAAGCTAACCAACCTCTATTAATCTTCCCAACTAAAATCAAAGATTTCACAACCCCCACTCTAAAGTTACTCAGATCTCCCAATATCAAAGAACAAGACATGAGATGAGAATCCTTACCCAAGGCTGTGGATTGAGTGTGGAAGGCGAAACCGACCCAACCACCACTAGAGAGAGAGAGAGAGAGAGAGAGAGAGCTCGCCGGAGAGAAAGGAACCCGCGAGCAAAGAGAAAGAAAGGACGAAGAGAGAGAAAGTTGAACCGTGGAGGGGAAGAGCAAACCGGCGAGATCAAGAGAGAGATGCAAACGGTGGTGGTGGTGGTGGTGGTGGCGTAGATGAACAGTGACGGCAAGAGAAGGAGCTGTATGAGAGAGAGTTGAACGAGTGAGGGAGATAACAGAAAGGAACGATGAAAGAGGGAGAAGGAAAAGAAAAGAAAAGAAAAGAAAAGAAAAAATTGCGGCGGTGGAGTTGATGAGTGCCGTGATGGGGGAAGAAAAATCAAGGGAGGAGACTAATGTGAATCACTAGGATGAGGGTGCGCCGTGGTCTATTTTTATTATTATTATTATTATTATTTTAAAACATCTGTATCTCATTAATTTTATCCCTCTATCAATATATAATTTAAGATAATTAAGAGAAACACCCCAAAACTCAAGCTATGTAAAATTTTAAAATTCTCAATTACTAACAATTTATTTTAAATAAATATTTTAATTTAAATAAGTTATTACATGTACTTTGGTAAAATCGCAGCTAGCAGGGGATGTTAGCCTAACATATTTGGCCGATATAGCTGGAAATGAGTGATGGACACACTTAGGGTCATGTTGTTGGGGTTGCCCAGCAAGCGATTCTCGAATAAAAACCTTCCCAAAAGTACATAGTTATTGTTCCTTTGTTATAATTGATTTGTTATAATTATTTTTAAATGTTTTAGGGATGTTTTAGAGATAGATCATATATCAGATATGTTTTATCGGAGATTTTTATGATATTTTCGATATATACAGATGAGTATTTTCACTTGAGAAATAACATATGAGGTCACAATGAAGTAGTGAAATTTTATGTGGTTTTAAATTTTAAGTCTTATAGCCATGATTACTCAAGAATGTATTTTTGTAATAAGTATATGTTTTATGAAAAAAAACTTATGCTTAAGCTTCTTCCACTCTAATTGTATATAACTCACTCTTCTCCTCTCTTCATGTTTTTAGGCAAGTATAGATTTATGTCTGAATGCTTTCGGCTAGCTAAAGTTATTAGATTTCCAATAAATCCATATCTTATTCATCTGGTTTCCAAAGGTTGTCTATATTTGAGGTTTATAATTGTTGGTATACCATTATATATATATATAATCTTTAGAGATGCTATATTATCCCATAGGCAGGGTCTTGCTTTCAATGTATTGTAAAAATGTTAAATAGCCTCATGGTTGATTAAAGTTTATGTTATGTTAAAGTTTAATGGATGGTTAGAGTTATGTTATTATAATTGTAATATGCATGATATGGGTGCATTTAGAGAATACCTGAATCCTCAATAATTGAATATGTGGACTGTATTCTATCGAAAGAGCTTTTGCATTTAGGAAATTGCTCCAAATATAGGGGAAACTCTGTCCGTTTAGCTACAAAAATTTATTTGTGATGCTTGCTAAAGGATGTGACCCTAATGTGCTAGTCATAGCTCGGGTTAGGTTGTGATAATTTGAGAGTTTTTAAATCCTAAGGAACTAATTTGCCTCCCTAAAATTTTTATCATGGACCAAAATGGGTATTTACTCTTTTAGTTTTAATTAAAACACATAATAGGCAGTGTATAAATACTCATTTAATCATATTTTAATATTTCAAAATAAGACCATAGTTCGTGTTTGACTCACTTAAATTAAAATGCATCCTCCTTATTTCAACTAGGTTTCTAATAGTTATCGAGTTGATGCATTCCTCAATTAAGTACTTGAATTCAAATGTTGGGCTTAGCCATTGGGAAGTGCATCAAGCTGATGTATTGACTCATGTAACCTATCTAGATATAGAGATCTAAACTAGAAATAAATAAATAAATGCATGTCTAATATGAAATTCAAATGTAGAAATATCACCACGAGTAATAAATTTCAAGCATTTTTCATAAAATTGATATTGGGAATTAACTTTAATGAATTTATTATTAATTTCGTACTATGGACCACAAGCAACATACATCTCAGCATGTGGCTCATATTTCAATTACATTCGCAATGATATACACTGTTAACTTTGTTTTTCACAGTCAATATCATTATGAGATTCTTTTTTTGCGCTTGCATTGTTTAAATGGCACTTGCAAACGCCATTGTCACACACAGGATATGTTGGAGTACAAACAGGTATTAAATAACTACAACCACCAGACAGTCACTATTAGGCATCATGTTCGTTGGTGCTCTTGCGAGACCAAACCCTGCAAAAAAATATCATATACACAATTTCCACATAATTGGCACATTATAGGAAATTTACATATGTTCCCACAAATACATAGAAGATGAAAAGAAAATTTACCATTGGTAGTTACTAAAGCAAGAAGGACCATTACAAAGGCGATTTGGACTGAAACCTTCACTATGTTTTCTTGTAAATTATACTACAATGGTTTATTGTTTCTGTGCTTTCAATCAAGGCCTTCTGCTACACATTTATAGTGTTGAATGGGTATTGAAAATTAACAAGAATTTGGAATATTTAACTTTTTTTCTTTGGTGCATCAATTTGATTTGACTTAAGTCAATTGAATTGGATTTAAAATTAAATTTCATGTTTTTAATTCATATATATATATAACATTTACTATTGTTAATTTAATTTTATGATTTTTTTTATAGTTATGTGTGGAGCATAAGTTTTTAAAATTGAGATCTAATTGGTTAGAAAACTTATAAAAAATTACTGAATTAATATTAAATATATTTATCTAACATGTAATAAAAATATTTGATTATTTAATATCACTTATATATTATTCAAAAAAGAGAGAAATAATAGAGATAAAACATTGATAAAGTGAGAGAAAATGTTAAGTAGTAATTAATATAAATGAAATAAAATTACAAAAGTTACCTCTAATTAGAAGTTGACCAAGAATAAAAGGAAAATAGCAAATAACCGACAGAAATTATCAACGGGCAAAATCCATCAGAAATACCAATGGATGAAATATGTCGGAAATACCATCGAATACACCATCGATAAAACACAAGAAAAGAATTGGTGTGGTATTTTACCGACAGACAAATAATCCATCAGTAAAGATGTCGATAAATGTTCACGCCTAATGGCTCCACAATTTTGCTGATGGATATATCGTTGGTAAGTATTTACATTTTAATTTTATATTTTTTTCTAAATCTAAAAATATACTGCCAAACAATCAGTCAATAAATTAAAAAATTATCGACAGAATATCCGTAAGTATGGAATTATTTATTCATCTTATAATCTTTTAAAAATAAAAATTTTACTGGTGGAATATCTGTTGGTAAATAAATTAATTTCTTGACTTGCCAACAAAGTATTAGTTGGTAATGATTTTATTATTTTATTTTTCTTTGTTTTTCCTTAAATATTCCTGACGGATTTTTTGTCAATATTTGAAAATTGGTTTGACTGCCTGAGGCTCTTCTGTCTCCATATTACTGATAACAAATCCATCGATAAATGTTGATTAATGAAATAAATCGCTTCATTAATTCATTACCAATGTAAAATCCATTAGTAATGTTACACTGAACATTAAAACACGAGCCCCCTTCTTCTTCTTCCTCATTCAATCGAACTCTTTCTCACTCTTTCTCTCTTGCCTCCCCCCACCACAGCCATTGGCTATTTCACCATCACCGGAGCTTCTATTTCACTGCAGGAGATCGTTGTTATGTTTGTGGCGTGTTATTGAGCATTTTAATTGATTTAATTATTTTGTTTAACCTTTTTTTTAATTCCATTTCTTTATTCAAAATTTTTTGGTTCTTAGTTAGTTAACCAACTTATTTTATTATGTTAATTGTTAAAGATCTCATTTGGAGCACTTCTATTCTGGTGTATTCGTTGATTTGAGCATTGTGGTATATTAGGTATGTACCTTGTACTATTCTTTTAACTATATATTTTCTAAAATATTAGAGACTTAAATTTCTACGAAAAGTTATACGATGGAAGAAGGAGGATGGGATTACATGCATAGGGAAAAGCTTAGAGTTCCTTCCCAGTATTTGAATTATGTGTTGTGTTGTTATGTGCCTACATGATATGAAGTAAGAAGATAAGCTCTAGTAAGGAGGAACTAATGTATTTCATTTTTGAATAGTGAGGGACTATCTGAGAGTTTTTAAATCCTAAGGAACTAATTTACCTCTCCGAAATTTTTATCATGGATTAAAATGGGTATTTACTTTTTTATTTTTGATTAAAACACATAATAGGCAATGTATAAATAGTCATTTAATCATATTTTAATATTTCAAAATAAGACCATAATCTGGTGTTTGAGTCACTTAAATTAAAACGTATCCTCCTTATTTCAACTAGGTTTCTAATAATTATCGAGTTGATGCATTCCTTATTTAATTACTTGAATTCAAATGTTGGGCTTAGCCATTGGGAGAATTAATTTCCTGAAGTGCATCAAGCTGATGTATTGATTCATGTGACCTATCTAGATATAGAGATCTAAAGAAATGTTATGTTTACAAACATTCACACTTAAGGTGAGAAAGTTTTTGAAACTCTCTACAGAGATATGATTGGATTACTATTATATCTAACTACTAGTAGACTTGACTTGCAATTAAGTGTAGGAATCTGTGCTCAATTTCAATCTAATCCAAAACATTCACACTTAAGTGCTGTCAAAAGAATTTTGAGATATTTAGTTGGTACTACTAATCTCGGTCATTGATACGAGAAAGGTACTTCTTGTGATATTACAGGTTACTGTAATATTGATTTTGTTGGAGACAGAGTTAAATGAAAAAGCACTAGTGATTGTTAATGCTTGATATCTAGATGTTATGTTTATGATTTGAGTTATGAAAGGTCGAAAGTTAAAATAACATTTCATTAAATTACTTCTTGATTCCTTGAAAAATAAAAGATATTACGATTGTATATATATATACAAGTTACCTTAAAAGTTGATTTTTCGATATTTGAATAATTTGATAGAAAGTGATGTAGTTTTATATTATGAGAAATGATGAAAACAATTCAAATCCAATGTTTTGAGATAGAACTTAAGGTTCTTTGAGTTTAATGAATTTGAAATTATTGTACCTAGAAGTTATATTGATAATATAGAAATTTTAATGAATTATGAAACTTATCTTTTGATTATGTGAGACTATAATGATTAAAGAATTAAAGAGGGTTCAGGAATTAGTATTGTGAATACTAAAGCATGATATGTTGAGAACTATAAAACTTTAATGTTTTAAGAGGTAGAGCAATGTATTTAGAATCAAGAACTTGATGTTTGGAGTTAAGTTAACGAGCACATATTTTTCTTAATGGAAAAGATTCTTTAATAGAACTGTACGCTAACAATAGGTACGTTAGCCCATGGTGCACTGTCATGACCCACAGCGGAGTCATGACCAGCACTTAATGGTAGCAAACCTCTAGCAAGCCTACTATGCCTATTCTTACGGAAAACGAACAGAGTTTCCCCCCTTAAAGATACTAATAACTTCTTCAGTATTTTGAAAATGAAAAACTCTCTAGAACCGTTTGAGTTACATATTTGTGCTGTTAATTGTAGGTTTATTGACCTAGACCTATTAGTAGGGTAAACAAAATTAGTTGTACGTAGAAATTAAATTCTTTTATTTGAAAACTTCAAATACAGCCACCTCTGCACATACGTTGATAGCCATAAATTAAATCCTTAAAGTTTATAACGTAAATAAATATGATAAGATTATATGTCTCCCCGAACTACATAAAGACGATGTGTTGGCTCTATAAGATCACCTTAGGCATGCCACCCATTTAGATTTTATTGATGCCATAGGCTAAGATATAGAAATATCACTAATTTTACTCCAAGGAGTAATAAATTTCAAGCATTTTCATGAAATCGATACTCGGAATTAACAATTGAATTTATTTATTTGGTATTATAAAGTATAAACAACTAGCCACATACATCTCAAGCATATGTGGCTCACTTTCAACAGTCGCAATGGCATGCACTATTAATTTTGTCACAATACGGGATATCGCATGGTGGAAGGCAAAATTTTTCGCAGTCAGTATCATTGGGACATTCTTGTCTCCAGGTTGCCTTGCTTTGCAGGCAAATGCAAGTGCCATTGTTACATACAGCATTTCCTTTACAATTAAATAATATCGAATTGCACACAGCATCATCAGTGCATTTATCATGAGACATCATACTTCTTGGTATCCTTGGGAGACCAATCCCTGTAAAAAGATATATACAATTTCAATATAATTAGTTCATTATAGGAAACGTAAGTGTGTTTCCATGCACTTTAAAACACGCGAAGATGAAAAGAAAATATCATTGATGGCTATTAAAGCAAGAAGGACCACTACAAAAACTATTTGGACTGAAACCTTCATATCTTTTTGCTATACTGCTGCTTAGGTTGGAGTCTCAAATGATGGTTTGTTGTTCACGTGGCTTAATTTGATTCAGACCCCCTACTACAGATTTATAGTGTTGAATAAGTTTCGAAAATCACTACAAAAAAAGTGTTAATTTGTGGGGGTTTTTTTCCTGGCGGTTTTAGTAATTGCCAGCATATAACAAATTTTTTGGCGGTTTAATGAATTGCCACAAAATATTTTCTTTCTGGCAGTTATAGTGTGATATTCCGGCGGTTTTAATTTTAAAAATTTTATATTGAATATTTAATTCCTGTGTCACCCGTTTTGCCGTTTCATTCAAAATGTTGCTCGCATAACTTCTCCAGTGCTCACTCCGAAGAACCATTCACGTTTGCTTGAAAACGCACTCACCATCGTAGCTGCCGTTGCCATCGTCCCCATTGTCGCTGCCGTCGTCGCCATTATCATCACCATCGTCGTCGCTATCGCCATCGTTGCCTTCACCCTCACCACCGTACGTCTATCTTTCTTTCTGTCTCTCGCGTGTTCCTTTGATTTTGAGAGAACATTTACCTCTGATTCAGATATTGCTATTTTTGGCTTCTCCAATTTCTCAATCTGTGCCTTTTACCTCTGATTTAGAGTTTAGCTTTGATCTAGGGTTCAATCTATGGCTTGTGGCTTCTTTGATTTCATGAAATCTCAATTCCTCCATTCTTGAAGATTTACATAATTGTTTCATGTTGCTTGCTTTAGCGCACCCTCCTAGTTCATCTTCCTTCGAGAAATTGGTTATCAAGGTTGAGAATCCGTCAATGTCTTTCTCAAGGTAATACAATTATTCCTCTTTGTTTATGTCATTATTTTATTTTCCATACTCCAATTTTTTTCTATTGTTTTCCATATTCCAATTCTGTTCTAATTCTGAAGCATGCAGATGAATAAGTTTTTGTTCTTCATGTGGTTGATGTTTTGTGTCTCCACGTGGGAAGTTGCGAGCGGATGGTATAGAGAAACAGAGGGAGTTTTTTCACTTGAGTTTTAGGTAAGAGTTATGTTCTTTGTCATCTATACATAATTTATTTATATTGATTATTGTGTCAATTTATATTTTATTTATTATTAAATATGATTAATTAATACAATATCTAATACAAGCTAGATTGACGTTCACGCCTCTTCTTCCTTTCATGTGGTTGAAGTTTTGTACTGACTGTAGATGTTTTTACTGAGACACAACTAGCTTATTTATTTTTTTGGTAGCCTCCATTATTCTCATGCTCTAGATCAAACAGCCATACTAGGCTCTCATCCTTTTCTGGTGAGTGATCGGTTTATCATATTAAGTTTTCTTGTGCGTATGTTTGGAAATTTTCATGTGAAGAGACTTTAGCATTTGCTCTAGAGCCTTGATATCCTCCTTGATGTTCTTTGTTTCTTCATTTGTTGTAATCTTTTCTACATTCAATCCTCGTGTCCTGTCAATGCCTGCTTGAACTTCCACCTCCATTTGCTCCTTAGCAGCATGAATTTCCCGGTTCTCCTCTTGTGTGTCTCTGAATTTTCTCTTCAAAGATTTATAACCATCAAGCGAATTTTGGAGTTGTTCAGTGAGTGCCTTGTTGCGCTCTTGCAAGGCTATGTTGCCTTCCATTTCCCATCCACTACTCTTCTCCTTGTGTTCTGAGTTACAAGCTTGCAACTTCTTCATCAACATCTCATTCTGCTCTTTTAGATCAGTGACAAGCTGCTCCATCTCTGTCAACTCCTGAGCCTTTCTTGCAAGTTCTGATGCCATGATTTGCTTCTCCTTTCCCAGACTTGAACACATTGCTTGAAGACTTTGTCTTGCCACAAGGCTTGATTGAAGCTCTCTCCTTAGCCTTTGTTTCTCATCTGTGATCAGATCAGGAAGCCTTTTCTCCTTTGGAATCACAATGCTGGACTTAATGTTCGAGTTACTCCTTCTAAATTCAGCTTTTCTGTTGGTATTAGATTGAAATCTTTGAATCCTGGACCTGACCTCATCTAAGATAGATATCATTCCATTCACCCTTTGAAACTTGCGCAAGTCATTATCTCTAATGTAACTCCCATTATGATCTTCGATTAACTTCAGCAAAAGCTTAACATTCGTGGCAATGCCTATAGCAGATGAGAAGATATTAAGTAGGCATGATAAGTAGTGAGTAACTTGATTTTTGCTTATTTATTTTTTCATGTAAGTAGCTATAGGTGTGACTATGAGACGTAAACTATGGAACAAATGAGCTTCTGTAGAAGAGAGATTCTCTTTCGTCACTATATTCCTTATTATTTTACTTGCGAATCCAGGAGAGCAAGGCTAAATTGTCCTCATTTTAATTGTGTTGTGTCCCTGGGATGGCTGAACACATATGCCTACTTGCCATATTGACTGGTTGAAGAGACGCCGCTAAGATCTTTGGCTCTTTCATTTCTTATGTAGTCGATATTTTGTTGAATGTTCATGCTGTTGAAGTAACTCGAATAAAGATTGTAGTAATGCACATCAATGACTACTCTGTTGAAACCCCCAACAAATGAGAGCAGAACTTTAGAATCTGCATCCAATGGGTTTGACATTATCACATAAGCACTTGTGCTGTACTTCCTCACAGCATCATAAGCTTGCTTGTAATACTTCTTAAGGCTGTCTAGATTGACACCTACTGGCTCATTCATTAGTTCTATTCCTCCCAGACTTTGTTTGTTACTATATCTGTCAATAAATTAATCAAGTATAAATAGATCATTTACCACGCTTATTAGTGTCAGATTTTGCTTTTATAAAATACAAACTGTATGTTAGAAATAATGTATAGTTTTAATTATTGATAAGAAAATTAATGATATAAATATATATAATTTATTATATTAGTATTTATATTTTATATTATATTCGTATTTATATTTTATAAAATTGTAAACTATTAATTTTTCATCAACGTTTAAGGTTGAATATTCTACCATCTACAATCCAAGCCGTAATTTAGGATTGAAAAATCCCATTGCGACATAGGCTATAATACCACGTGAGTCGTCAGCAGTGTCTTTGTTTTGGGTCAGGACTAGTTTTCAAGGCTATTGCCTATGTCCTTTTTTTTCGGTCATGCCTAATTGCCTATGCCTTTACCTTTACCATTACCCTGTGACTTGTCTATTTGGTGGGTCTCTACTAAGGCCCAACAATTAATGGCCTGTGGGTCCAAAGTCCAAACCCATATTCTTCAACCTCAGGACTCTGAAGTTTCTCTGGCTCTAGGGGCTTTCTCGTTGGCAAAAATTAAAATAATGCTGAACCCACTATCATCTGTTGAAGTTCTGTTTTTTTTTTTTTTCACTTGTTATCTACTCTCTCTTTATTATAATAGAAGGTTTCTGTCTATCTATTATGCATGTGAGGTTGGAGCAACTTTATTATAACGCACATAAACAATTAATATTGCGATGACTTCATAGATTTCCTACTCACATTGAAGAGTAATGTTAATGAAGGATGAATGCAAATCATATCTATCAGCTCAGGATGAGCTGAACAAATGAGCTGAACAGCAATGTTTTTAATTTATTCAAACTTATATCACCTTTGCATACTTATATATTATCTATCAATATTGTTTGTTTCTAATACTACATATTTCTGTGGCCCTGAAAAAAAAAAAACGAGAGATTTTGATTAATTTGATTTTTTTTTAATTTCATGATAAGCATTAATTATCACATAAGTCAGCTGTCACATTTTTTTCATTTTTCATTTTTCAGTTATCGTTTAGTGCTCGACTGCTCCTGCTTTAAGTTTCTAACTCCGATTTGGTGAATTCAACGACATTGATTTCAATTACAGCCTTGATCTCTAGCTTTAGCATTCAGGTTTGACACAATCTTAGTTTGTTCTGTTTTGAATTTGTTATTTGATAATTATTCTCTCTATAGTGTGTTATTTGTCCTCTTTAATTATCAATTAACACATAACATAGCCTACATGTTTGCTTAGCATAAATGCATTTATCCCTTTTCTACATGTTTAGGCACAATCTTATACATGGATAAATCTTGGATTAGTATGCCGCGTAACACGCCGCAATATATTAACGGGGTTAATCAATTTCTTGACTTCGCATTAATGCATAAGTCTATTGAAGGAAGAATTATTTGTCCTTGCATTGTTTGCAAGTTTCGACCGTGGTTGTTTAGGGATGAGGTGTATGAGCACTTGCTTTGGAATGGATTCCCATCTGGGTATGTTCATTGGGTGAAACATGGAGAAGAAATTGTACATGGGACTTCCTCGAACCCTGTTATGCAAGACACCTTAGCACACGGTCAAAATACGATGGAAAACATGATCAATGATGCATTAGGCTTCTCTAGACACTATGCAAACGAACCATTAGTGTCACACGTGTTTGAAGATGAAGATGAAGATGATGGTAATGATGGGAATGAAGTACTAAATAATGAAACTAATGACAAAAGTGGGGAATTTTATGAGTTGCTTCGAGATGCAAATCAGAAGTTGTATGAAGGTTGTGAAAAGTACTCAAAATTGTCTTTTCTGGTGAAATTGTATCACATCAAGTGTTTGTGCCGAATTAGTGACAAGGGAATGTCTATGATATTAGAGTTGCTAAAAGACGCATTTGAGCATGCCAACATTCCTAGTTCATTTTATGAAGCCAAAAAGATCATTAACAAATTAGGTCTTAATTATGTTAAGATCCCTGCTTGCCCAAACAACTGTATGTTGTATTGGGGTGACAATAAGAAAGAACAATCATGCAGAAAATGCAAGACTTCTAGGTGGAAGCCAATGAGTGAAGGAAAAAAGCCTGCGAAAGTGTTGCGTTACTTCCCTTTAAAACCTCGCTTGCAACGATTGTTTTTATCTTCTAAGACTGCTGAAAGTATGAGATGGCATTCTTTGAGAACTAACACAGATGGTTTGATGAGGCATCCAAGAGACTCAGAAGCATGGAAGCAATTTGATCTGACGCACCCTTATTTTGCTCTAGAGCCTAGGAATGTTCGCCTTGGGCTTGCGACTGATGGTTTTAATCCATTTGGATCTCTTAGCACCAATTATAGTATTTGGCCAGTTGTTTTAATCCCATATAACAAGCCTCCTTGGGAGTGTATGAAGCAAACATCGTTTATTCTCTCCATGATCATTCCTGGCAAGCAAATGCCAGGCAATGACATAGATATTTATTTGCAACCTCTCATAAAAGAGTTGAAAGAGTTGTGGAATGAAGGAGTTGATACTTTTGATGCTTCAACCAAAAAGATGTTTAGGATGCGTGCGGCTCTTATGTGGACAATTAGTGATTTTCCAGGGCTCGGTAATTTGTCAGGATGGAATACACATACCGGTTTAGCATGTCCTTCATGTAACTTCAATTTTGAGCCGCATCGGTTGAGTCATAGTAGGAAGTGGTGTTTTATGGGTCATCGTCGTTTTTTAGATAAAAATCACAAGTTTAGATTGAATCGAATTCGATTTGATGGCAAGCAAGAGTTAAGAGACCCCCCAAAGATATTGTCGGGATTAGAAATTTTGAAACAAGTGGAGAACATTTGTGTTACCTTGGGTAAAAGGCCTCGTGAAAAAAGTAGCCAACAAAATGACACGCAGTATTGGAGGAAGAAGAGTATATTCTTTGAACTTCCATATTGGGAGTTTAATTTACTGCGTCATAACCTTGATGTCATGCATATCGAAAAGAATGTCTGCGACAATGTTTTGTACACATTGCTCAATGAACCTGGGAAATCAAAGGATAGTTTGAACGCCAGGAAAGATTTACAAGAAATGGGCTTAAGAGATGATCTATGGCCAAATGATAGGGGAAAGTGTTGTCCGGCTATATATACAATGACAAATTCTAAGAAAGATGTATTTCTTAAGACTTTGAAGAATGTTACACTACTAGATGGATATTCCAGCAACATTTCTAGATGCATTGACCTAGCCAACCGTAAGATTTCTGGACTAAAAAGCCACGATTCTCATGTTCTTATGGAGCAATTATTACCTGTGGCAATTGATAGAGGACAACTAGTTGACCGTGGAGAACTCTACATAGAGACTCACAAGAAGAAGGATGGCACATTTGTCAATGAACAAGCTAGGATTATTTCTGTAAGTTATCTTTTGGACATATTAGTCACTTATAGAGATTAATGTGTTTGGTGATTAAAAGACTAATGTGGCCGATATTTCTAACTCTTAGGATTTCGTAGTGATCAAGCATTTTATTTTATTTGGGTGAAGGTAGACATCAAGCATTCGGCACTTTTACTCTCTTTTTTTTAACAATTAACCCTTGCTCATCTATTTGTATTAACAAGTGGATTGTGCTTTCATGAACATAAGTTTATAATTAGTATGTTAACTTCTATTCTAGCAGTAACTTAATACCTGGACCTTTTCAATGTTTTGTTTGTGTGACATCAATTTACAATGCTGGATTTGATTAAGTAATGATCAACGTTCTAAGGATTCCTTGTGAAGTATCTGTGTTTGAGAGTATCTTGAAGATAGTAGGCAAATGACAAGTTTTCTGCTCAGAAATGCAGATTCAATGTTGAAAAGATGATGGGATACTGCTCCTTAAACCAGCTTACTTATTCTCATCATCCTCAAAGATAGTCTAGGAATTTCTTTTGCTCTATATGGAAGCCAATCCGTTCATGAGAGTGAGAGTGAGGAAGAGTGAATTCAATTAGATGTAAGATGACCTGTTTGGGAATTATGGAGCAAAATATTCTACGGCTTAATTATTATTTCACAGAATTACTTCTCTAGAGCTAAAAGTTTTGATATTTTACAAGTCAAATCTGCCACTGATATAATTGTGTTATTTTCTCTTCTTGTATAGCTTCTGATGAAGACATTTCAATAATTATGTTAAAAATTTAAAGAGCTCTTATTTTTGGGCAGGAGCAAATTAGTTAAGAGCTGATTCAAAATCCCCCCACACAGTCAGACATAATCACACCAAATGATGCTTTAGGCAAGGTTCTTGGAAAGGAACACTCAGGGCGTGTCCGAGGCATGGGATTTGGTCCAACTCCATCTAGCATTTTTGGGATGCCCGTTGGAGGATATAGTAGCATGTCCTCATCCTTTGGTGCTGCTAGTTCCTCAAGTAATTCTGATATGCTTGAGAAGATGAAAACTTTAGAATTAGAATTAGAAGCGAAGCGAGAAAGAAGAAATACCTTAGAATCAAAATTGGAAGCTGAGCGAGAAAGAAGAAGTGCTTTCGAAGGTGTTTTGTTATCCACATTTCAGGATATGTTTGGGAGGGTCCCTCAACGCCTTGCCAATTTTATTTCTCATTCTCTACCAGTTAGTCACTTATACTTTATAATTTTAGCTGCTATATCTTTCTCTTCAGTTAGTTGATGGACTTTGTTTATGAGTGAATGATACTTGTAATAGTGGGTAATATGAAATTTACGAGTTGAAATATAAAGTATATTTAATAGATTTCAACATGTTTGTATTTAACTTGCCCTTCACAAAAGCATTACCACTAGCAGCAACTCTTTCCCTTTGAGTTTGAAATTTTTAAATTTCGTTCAGGAGCTTTGTTTCAATTTTTGGATATGTTTAGCATGTTTCAATTTTGTTTCCCTTTGAGGATAAAATAACTCCATTGGATCTGTTTCAATTTTTCAACGTTTCAAGAAAACGAGAAGTACTATAAGTAAGGGAAAATGTTTTCTAACCTTCATTGATTGATTGTAACTTTGTCTGCAGGCACAAGATGAGGGAAGTGGAGAGCCAAGACACTACTCTTCTGCTAGCCACGATCCTAGGACAACTTAGCTTTATAGTTGATATTTGTTTTATATTTTGAATGAAGGATAATTTTAGTATTGATGTTATCCTTCGTGAAACCTTTTGTGATATCTAAACAATTACTAGGGATAATTGAACCTGTTTTATGTTGCTGTTGGTTCTACCGTGACTTCAATAGGAATGAAATGTGTAAATTTGAATATGCTAAATATGGTTTGTTACTTAAATTGTATAAATATAAAAAATCATTGTTCAAGTCTACCATGATGATATTTGTTTAGGAACATTAAAATCTCATGGTTCTTGTTCCCAAAAAGGAAAAACTATGGTCTATTTATCCTTTTTTATTAAATGTAAAATAATTGATGATTAATTATTTTTAAAGAAAATAAAAATGACACCAAAAAAAAGGGGGAAAAAACCAAACAAACTTACTGTCGGTTTTTGTTGCCACAAAATTGTTATAAAAACTTAAGAATTGCTGGCGGTTTTAATTGTTGAAAAAACTAAAATTGGGCCTAAAGCTTGAATAGTACTTACTGGCGATTTTAACCTTTACAAATTTATATTTCTGGCGGTTTAAAGCCCCAGTAAAAACCGCCAATAAAAAGTATATTTTGTGGCAATTATACCGGCGGTTAGTGAAAATCGCCGCTAAATGCTTCTCGTCGCTTTATTCCTGGCGGGCTTGGGCTCCGCCGGAAAGGCTAGTAATGGAGGTTTAAACCGCCGGTAAAAGCTTTAAATAACCGCCACTAAAATGTTTTTTTGTTGTAGTGAATGATGCGTCAATTTGTCATTAAATCTCAATATAAATCTTTTTGAAGCTGAGTGCACATTGATTAACTAGTGCAACGCACGGGAATTAAAAAAAGTAACTCTAACTGCAAACAAATAAAATTTATTTCATATTAACAAAGTTAATTTATGAATAATTAATAAGTGGCACACATTAAAACATTAACATATAGTAATAAATGTGAAAAATGTCTCAATGCTTTATCTCATAACCCTATATATATATATATATATATATATATAGTTCAAGTATAAATTATTATACTGACCGTTTGATATAGGGTAATCCATTTGGATTATTGATAATATTAAATTAAATTACCTACACCCATAATATTACCTTTTTTGGTTGAACCACATTATTAATAATTCATATTTCTAAGACAATCCACATTATTTTCAAAATAGCAATATGGATTGTCTCACAGGGGCATCTATGTGGACTACCACTTGGGTGGTAATCCTCCTATTATTATTATTGTTGTTGTTGTTGTTGTTGTTGTTATAATAATAATAATAAAATGAAAATTTTATTTTTAATAATGAGTTTATAGAACTTTTTTTAAAAAAATACTTTACTGTCAGGGGATGAGAAGAAAAATGAATTAATTTATTTTTATTTTCTTTATTTTCTCAGAAAATTTAATTTATTTTTTTATTATTTAAGATTATTTCAAATAATTTATATAAAGAAAAATGTAAACATAATTATTCCTCAAAAGATTTATATATACAAATATAAACACACAAAAATTTACAATAAATAATAAAAATATTTAAAAAGTAATTATTTTACACATTCAATAATTGTTCTATATATAGAACTTCTTCCGTCAAAATTACTTTACTAATAAGTCGAAAAAAGGGAAGGGTGACAGAAACAGAATTTTTTTTTTTTTTTGAAAAAAATTGTTCAAACTTCACTTAGAAATTGAAAATAGATAATCTTATAAAACAAATTTTACTTTCAATAATAAGTTATTATATGAAATATTTTTATGAAATTTTTCTTTAAAATTATTTTACTACAATTCTAAAGAAAGGGAGGGAGAGGGAAAAGGATTTATTTCTTTTTTGGTTATTCAATCCTGAGTTAAAAATTGAAAATATGTATTCTTACAAAATGAATTACACTTTTTATAATTAGTTGTTATATGAAATAATTTTACATAATTTTTTCTTTAAAATTAATTTGCTAGAATGTTGAAGAATGGGGAATAGGAAGAAAATGAAATGAATAATTTTTTATTTACGAGTTATTTGATCCTCATTTAAAAATTAGAGGTCAGATAATTTCATTTATTATTATTTAGTAATTCAATACTATATAATTATTAATATTTATACTTATTTCAATTTAATATCTTATAAGAAGTTTGAATTTTTAATGAAACATCAAATATGAAAATTTTATTTTATTATTCTTTTTTATTTATTATTATCTTTCATATTATAATTTATTTATTGGGTTATTAAAGTCGTAATGAAGTTATATACTAAATTTTATATTTATTAGTTATTTTGTTAGTTTTGCATCAAATTAATTTTTATAATCACAACTATATTTGTTAAAAAGAATTTTATTCTTGCCCGTGGACAAATCTAAAACACTAGTATAACATATGATTTATCTTTTCAAACCTAAAGCAGAAAATAATTCGTACACACGCTTTGTAAATTTCAATTTTTTTTATAGAGAAGTAAATTTTGTAGTATGATTTAACTTTGTAACATTCTAGAAAATATAATAAAACTATTAGTATAATAATTTTTCCATGTTATTAGTTTTACAACAAAAACTTTAAACTCAAAATTTATATTATATGATCCTTTTTTTTTTGGTTTGAGTAAATACTTATTTTAATCCTTAACAAAAATTTCAAGGGATAAATTAATTTTTTACGATTTAAAAGTCCCTAGGTGATCCCTCACAATTCAAAAGAGGAACACGTTAGTTCCTCTGTATATAATTTTTTAATAATATAGATCTGTATGGAGAGATTAATGTATTTCATTTTTGAATAGTGAGGACCTATTTAAGAGTTTTTAAATCCTAAGAAACTAATTTGCCATCCCAAAATTTTTATTATGGACCAAAATTGATATTTACTATTTTAATTTTGATTAAAATATCTAATAGGCAATGTATAAATAGGCATTTAATCATATTTTAATATTTCAAAATAAGACCATAGTCTCGTGTTTGAGTCACTTAAATTAAAATGCATCCTCCTTATGTCAACTAGGTTTCTAATAGTTATCGAGTTGATGCATTCCTTATTTAATTACTTGAATTCAAATGTTGGGCTTACCCATTGGGAGAATTAATTTCCTGAAGTGTATCAAGCTGATGTATTGACTCATGTGACGTATCTAGATATAGAGATCTAAACTAGAAAATAAAATAAAATAAACGCATGTCTAATATGAAATTCAAATGTAGAAATATCACCGCGAGTAATAAATTTCAAGCATTTTCATGAAATTGATATTGGGAATTAACTTTATTGAATTTATTATTAATTTGGTACTGTAGACCATAAGCAACATACATCTCGTACATGTGGCTCATTTCAATTACATTCGGAATGATATACACTGTTAACTTCGTTTTTCACAGTCAATATCATTATGACATTCTTTTTTTATGCTTGCATTCTTTAAATAGCACTTGCAAACGCCATTGTCACACACAGGAACTGCTGGACTACAAACAGGTGCCAAATAACTACAGCCACCGGGACAATCAGTGTTAGGCATCATGCTTGTTGGTATTTTTGGGAGACCAAACCCTGCAAAAGATATCATATATGCAATTTCAATATAATTAGCACATTATAGAAAATTTACGTATGTTCTCAAAAATACATAGAAGATGAAAAGAAAATTTACCATTGGTAGCTACTAGAACAAGAAGGACCATTGCAAAGGCTATATGGACTGAAAGCTTCACCATATTTTCTTCTAAATTATACTAATGTCTAGGTTGAAGTCTTAAATGGTGGTTTGTTGTTTCTGTGCTTTCGATCAAGACCTTATGCTACATATTTATAGTGTTGAATGTATTGAAAATTAAGAAGGATTTGGAATTTTTAACTTTTTTCTTTGCTGCATTAATTTGATTTGACTTAAGTCAATTGAATTGGATTTAAAATTAAATTTCATGTTTTCAATTCATTTATATATATATACACATTTTATTTTGAACAAAAAATCCACTTTCTTTTATTTATAGTCAACTTCTAATTAAGGGTAACTTTATAATTTTGTTTGACTCACATTAATTACTGCTTGAATATTTTCTCATTATTTCTCTCTTTTCTGAATAATAAGTCACATTTAATGTAATGCACTTTTTTCAATATTCCATATTTATTATTTATTGCAATAAGAATGTTTTAATAATTATCAATCAAATGAGTTGCGTTTTTTTTGGGTAAAAAAGAAGGACAGAGTAAATCTATATTGACGTTCACGTACCAGATACACATAGTACCAAACATTTCCTTTTATTGATTTAATTTTATGATTTTTTTTTATAATTATGTGTGAAGCATAAGTTTTTTAAATTGAGATCTATTTGGTTAGAAAACTTATAAAAAATTACTGAATTAATATTAAATATATTTATCTAACATGTAATAAAAATACTTGATTTTTTAATATCACTTGTATATTATTCAAGAAAGAGAGAAATAATGGAGATAAAACATTAATTAGGTAAGAGAAAATGTTTAAGTAGTAATTAATATAAATGAAGCAAAATTACAAAAGTTATCCACAATTAGAAGTTGACTAAGATTGGGATGACAAAAAAACCCGCCAAAGTAGGTATCTGCGATAGAGACAAGTACAGGGACTGATTTGGTCCCCACAGAGATGGGAACAAAGTTCCTATTTATTCAATAGGGAACGAGTAGGAGATGAGGTCTCCGCCCCATAGAAACTTGCTATATATATATATATATATATATGGTAAACTAAGCTTTTAACCAAAATCAAATTTGTAATAATTGATTAACTTTGATCAAAATAAAATTTATAATAAGTTGGATTTGCATTATGTATTTTTATTTTTAATTTATAATAAAATTTACTAATATTATAATAGATTATGGACATTAATGAATGTTTTATTCAAGTTTAAGAAATTTTCTTTTCATGTATAATTTTTCTCTATTTCTCTTTTTTTTTTTTTTTTTTGCATAAACCCACGAATATCTGCGAGGATTTGAATCCCCACGGGAAATGGGGAATGGGAACTCATAATGGGGTTGAGGATAGGGATAGGAGGCAAATTTCTAAATAGAGATAGGGGACGAGGAGTATGTCCTCGCCCCAATGGGTATCCATTGCCATCCCTACACTAAGAATAAAAGGAAGTGGGTTTTTTAGTCTAAAATAAATTGTGTAGGTTGCTAACCTCTACATGAAGGTATGAAAGTGAGTGTCACAATCTTTATCCAACTGTGACCAGTGCATAGGGAATCCTCATTTCCTAACAAGCCTAACACCCAAATTTTATGGAAAAATGGTTGGAGTTTCCCCTGAAACTAGGATATTAGGACATTTCCCAAATAATTAAAACTTGCCAAACCTTAGACAAATATTTCACCATGGTGCAAAATATATTTTGATCAAGTTTAGTGGCTATACATGCACAAAATCTTCCTTATAGAATCATACATCTGGTAACTAAGATGTAAATAAAGTATACAAGTCCAGTCCATTGAACATAAACTAATAAGGAAGATAAGGAACAAAATACAACCCATAACACATGTTTGGATTCTACCTATATTTCATGGAGCTCTATACAAAATATAAACCATCCTTGGCTACACAAACTATTTCAAAAAGATTAAACAAGCCCCTTTTAGGTGGGCTCACCCAAAAGAAGATCAACAAGAGCCCTACGGGGCAAGAGGAGCAAGACTTGTCTTTACAACTGAATCTAAAATAGAAAAGAAAGCTATGGAATGAGTTATACAACTCAATGAGGAATAATATGCTTACATTTAGCATGAGACAAGTTTCAACTTAAACCGTACTTGAAATTGTACACATATGTGTACGATAGATTGTTTACAATATAAAAGAATAAATCATGCATTTTAATGTCATAATAGAGCTCGAGGGAGGATTCTAATCCATAAGCAACTTATTGACCGATTGGTCTCGATAACCTGACCCCAGCAGTATCATATCAATCCTATGGCTAAGCGGCCCCGACAACCTAACTTCAGCGTGCTAAATCTTCTAGACATGCTTATCATACATGCCGAGCTAGTAACCACCCTGCAAACTAGGCTCTCTAAGATGCATCAAGGCTAATGCTTATTGTTGTTAGCGATCAGTTTCTATCACAGTTTCCTTCCCTTATAAAAACTTTTAGTTTATTCCAAACATCATTTGCCATCATAATTTCTTTTTATCACAAATCATATGCATTCTCATCAATAGTGCCAAGAATATAATGAAATTTTAAAAGAAGTTCCATGAATTCATCAGATAAGAGAAAATAAAGCTATTATGCCTTGTCTCATGCCATAAAACTTAACAACATTATAATACAGGTTTTTAGGTCAAAGTCATGAGTTTTAAAACATAAATACTTGAGGCAATTTGTAACATAAATATATGTACACATAAGTTTACTTAACAAATTAACTATAAGTATAGCATTTACTCACAATCAAGATCCAAGGGTGAGGATTCAATTGGATGGTGCCTCTGAACCAACGGGAAGACTCTTGGAAGTTTCCAATGCTACAAAAGACACCAATTTAACATTAATAAGTTTTTAGAAACTAAATCTAGCTCAAGCCAACTCTCAAATTCAAAAATCCCCAAAGCTTATAAACTCTAACCACTTCCCCAACATCTTAAACGTTGAGTCCATGGAAGAATTAGCTAAACCATGGTAAAAGAAGATGGTAGGCTCAAGGACATACCTTAATTAAAGTGTTGAGGAAAATATTAGAGCAAGAGGGGAGTAGTGATTCTTATTCCACCTTCACTTTCTCTCACTAAAGAGAGAGAAAAACATAGATATGAGGATGGAGATGACGATGAGGGGAGTGGAAGAGAGGTGTTGTGTGGTGGATTGAGGGAGAAAGATGATGAGCTTGTGGGTTTGATGGAAGGGAGGAAAACCTAGAGAAAGAGGCAAGGAAGAGAGAGAATTGTGAGAATTAAGGGAGGGCTCTTCCTATCCAACCCTTTTTTTTCCACTGCCTTTGCTGTGTCGAGTGTAGCCTAGGCCTGGAAACTTCCTCAGCTCTGGTTGGCAGCATGATCGAGCGTGACTTGCTGCAGTTGAGCATGATCTAAGCCTAGAAACTTCTTCTGCCTTGGTTGGTGGCATGGTCGAGCACAGGGTGCTGTGCTGAAGCGTGGCCTAAGGCCAGACACTTTCTCAACTGTGGTTGATAGCACGCTTGAGCACAAGGTGCCATGCTCGAGCGTACCCCCTCTTGGGTTCAAATCCACAATTCATGTGATTCTTAGCTTGGGTATATATTCCACATTTTATTTTGGACCAAAAATTCATTACTCTTTTGTCTAGATTAATTTATGATTCTAGGTAATTTTACAAATTTGTTCTCAACATTAATTGCTACTTTAATTTCTTTTCTCTCACTTAATTGATATGCACTTTCCACTATTTCTCTCAACTTAAATAATATTACTTTTTTTCTTCTTTTTTTTTGCCTAAATAATATATAAATGACTAAAAATTTAAGTAATATTATTATATGCTAGATAAGTATATATTAATACTAATTAAATAAAATATTTTTATAATGTAAATAATTAAATAAAATCATGTATTTTTTTTTTTTTGTGAGTCTTGCACCCAAAAAACACACAAGAAACAGTCAAGGAAAGGCTACACTATGAGCATCATCTAAGAGAATGGCATGAAGCGCTACTGGAGGAACACAAAAGAAGTGTAATCCTAAAGGCAAGAAGTGACCCATATGAGCAAGACAATCTGCCGCTCGATTAACTTATAACATCATATAGTGCATGCTTGTAAGAAATTATAAAATTATATTTTCATTATTCTTTAAAAACTTTAGAAGGCCGTTATGTTGATTTTTAATGAAAATTTAACATTTCTCATACTATTTTTGGGTGGCAATTTTTAACATGTTATTTTTTTAATACGTCCATATAATCAATAGAAAAGAAGTTATAATCTCATATGTTGATCACGGTCAATCACAAGTGTTAAATCAATTGTGAGTCATTTTCCTAAAAGAAAAAAATAGTATTTTATTTAGTTGTTTACAAATGTTATAAAATTTTTTTATTAAATTAGTACTAAAATACTCTTATCTACCATATAATAATATTATTTGAATTTTTAAACATTTATATATTAGTAGTTATGTAAGATAAAAATAGGAAATAGAAGATATTATTTAGATTGAGAGAAATAGTGAAAAATGAACATTAATTAAGTGAGAGAAAACATTAAAATAACAATTAATATGAAGAATAAATTTACAAAATTATCCAAAAATTACAAATTAATCTAGACAAAAGAAGAATGATTTTTTGGTCCAAAATTTAAATATGTAGATTAGCATCTCTCTCTCTCTCTCTCTCTCTCTCTCTCTCTCTCTCTCTGTATATAAAAGTTTAAGAAAAGAAATTTTTTCTTTTCTTAATAATTACTAATACTCCCTCTATTTTAATTTATCTGTCAATTTGGATAATATTATCCAAATTGACAGATAAATTAAAATAAATGGAGTATATTATTACCCCTAGTCCACTTTATGTGTTACTTTGACTGTATGCACAAGAATTAAATAATTCAAAATCAAGACTTAATTATAAAATATATTTATTAAAATATCCTTATTTGATTTATAATATTAAGTTATTTCATTTTATTATTCCCATGCAATATTTCTTGATTAATGCTATACTTAGAATTGTGTGAAGAGTAAAATTAAAAAATTAATAATAAAATGGACCAAATATTTTTTTTTAAAGTGGCAAATAAAGTAGATTGGTGGTAGTACTTTTCTTTTCTCAATTCCTACTAATCCCTGCATAATTTTCTTTTCTAACAATTACTACTTAGATAAATTTTGTTAACCAAATAATTTTAATTAGTCAATTTCAATGAATTTATAAAATAATATATTTTAAAAAGATAATTTATTTCAATAAAATAATAAAATAATTTATTTTAATCTCATTAAACATTATAAAAATAACAATACAATACCATATTTATTTTATATTGAAAAATATTGAAATATTAATTAAAATTTTTATCTGGGTTAATGTCACCTTAAGATAACTTGTGATATTATATTAACTAGTATTAAATAAATTTATTTAATATTAAATTATTGATAAAATATTTGTTTTTACAAAATAATAAATTTTATGATGTTAATAATTATTAAGAGAGAAATCAACAGTTATAAGAAGAGAGAAACAATAATTCTATTAGTAATCATTAAGAGAGAAAAAAAATATACATCTTTATTTAATAAGATTACTATGTGCCGATTTCTTTTGGACGGAAATTTCTCCCAAAGAATGAGTGGGAAAATATCCGAATTTTTAGCCTTACACTTTACTTTTTGAAAAAAAAAAAAAAAAACTGCCCAACACTTATTTTTCCTTTCTACTGTTTATTTTATATGAAATTAAATTCTACCCTCTAACTTAAATTGACCACAAATGCTAGGCTGTTGGCTTAGGGACTCAACTAATATTTTAAGTTATACATTTTTTTTTCCCTTTAAAATCATTTGTTAAGATCGGCCATTTAGCAGGTGACGATGAAGCTGTCATCGCAGCCTTATCTGAATTAAGGAGGAAGCCAAAAAAAAAAAAAAAAAAAGCATTCCAAGAAGTTTGCTAATTAAGAGGAAGGAAGAAGGAATGATGCCAGTTTGTGACTTGCTCAGTCCAGGTTGGTCAGGGCATAATTGCTATTGGTGTTAGTGTGGTGGTGTTGGTGTTAATCCAATGTGTTGCACTCTTTATCAATTAGGGTGGCAGATTTTTTTTTTTTTTTTCCCTATGAGAATTTCATCAATCATAGTTGCAGCAGGAAATTTCAGGTGATCTTTGTGTTGGCTTTGGTGTTTTGGAGTCTTGGAATTCTGAATTCTGCAGCTGGATGCGGTTGCTGTTGCTGTTGCTGCCATATGCTGTGTGGTGGCAAGTTTATTGCTTGGTGGTGCTTTGTATGCTGAAGTTGGGTAGCTGATTTGTTGTTGCTAATTCAGTGTTTCATACTTTAAGCTCATATCAAGATCAATCAAGGGTCTCTTGAATTACTTGTTCTTGGGTGGTGTTGTCTGTAAGTTTTGGTTGTGTTGGTTTCTTTTTTGCTTTTTGCCTTATATATGGATTCTATTTGGCTCCTTCCTCTTTGGAAGCTGTTGAGAGCCTGCTTTTAACTATCAAAACAAAAAATTTTGTTGTCCTTCTTTATTTTGCATTGAGGCGGTTGGGTTAATGAATTTTTTTTCAAAGCTTTTATTATTTCAATTAGGAGTTCGTCATGATGTTAGTTGTTCATATTATAGGAAGGAGATAGGTTTGCTGAGTATTGATTGATTCAATTGTGAATTTTATTATGATGTCACTGATGTGATCATATTGATCTGAAAAGAAGATAAATTTGTTTATGGTTTTATGTTTCATTTTATGTTGTTCAACATATTTGGATGTAAGCATTTATTTATTTATTTAGTTATGCAACTTTTAGCTCTAAATAGTGGTAGAAGGCACTTTTTAAGGGTGAATCATTTTCATTTTTTTTTTTTTAGTTAATACCTATTTGGGTGAGTTTATTGCATATATTTGATTTTAGTGAAAAGTGATTTATTTTATTTTATTTTTTTTGCAATTTGGGTGGTTTTCTTACAAATTTAGTTTTACTTACAGATTGATTTATTTAACCAAGCTTAATGGATGTCAAAATAAGTGACAATTTGTTATATAGGATATACTTTGTTCATTCTAAATTTATAATTTCTTAGTGTTATAGCACCCTTCTGACAAGTCAATCTCTTTTGGAACTTATTTCATTATATTGTAAATGAACAACACAACTAAATTAATATAAAACCAAATATTTTAATAATTAATTTTTTTATTTACTAAACTAAATTTTAATCCATTTTAAAATTAATCCCTAAATATAAAATCTTCAATAAACAATTTAATAGAAGTGTATCTTCGACCCTTATTAAAAAATACGAAATATGACTATATACAAGAAAAAAATTGGGCTTACATGTGGGAAAAAAAAAGAAGAAGCTTATGTAACGGACATTGTGTTTAGTAATATTACTAACAATAATATTTAACAACTGACAATTAGTAGATTACTGAAATACTTAAATAATTGGACAAAAAAAATTGTTATATATTTATTTATAAATTTATATAATCTTGACATTATTAACAAAAAAAGTCTTAATCAATCCACATACAAGATAAAATAATTTGTAAATAATCTCTCTCTCTCTCTCTCTCTCTCTCTCTCTCTCTATATATATATATATATATATATATATATATAGAGTACCAAAACTAATCTATAAAAGTTAATAATGAGGAATGTTAACTTTCACTTTTTGGGATGAAGATTAGCAGCCTTGACTTTTTTAATTAGACTGATATGTCACTGTTATCCTTTTTTAAGCAACTTAAGTGATGATGTTCATTTTTTCAATTCGAAATGTTATTAATTGGAAAAGTAAATATTTCTCACTCCTAATAACTATTAACATCTTAATTTTTTCTGACATTTTCTTTAAAAAATTAATAGTATTATAATTTAAATTTCCAATTAAAATTTTGTAAAATGAATCGAGTTTACTACTATTTTAAAAAAGACAGAACCCCCAAAACTCATTCATCTTAAATTTTATATTGGATAAATTGGTCCATATAGAAAAAAAAAAAGCACCCCATGGTTTCTGACAATTAAAAATGTTGGATAAGTTAGTCACTCTATCAGATCTTTCCATTAAAAATACTGACACGATTGTTAAGACACTAACATGGTTTGTTAGAACACTAATGTGGTCCATTTTATACCACGTCAACAAATAATAGGATAAATTAGTTCCTCAAGAATTTTGAAGAGTTCAATTTGATCCTTATCATCATCTTCCTTCTTCTCAAACCTATCAGCAAATAATAAAACAAATTAGTTCTTTAAGAATTATGAAGAGTTCAAATTGATCCCTATTATTATCTTCTTTCACCTCAAAACCTAATACCCAAATCTTATCTTCCTCTTTCTCTTCTTAGTTTCCCTTACTTTCTTTACTTCACTTCTTCTTCCTCCTCCTTCTTCTTCATCATTTACTTTGATAATTCACTCATTATCTCAAATTTTTCTCCTTCTTACACTTCCATTACTTCTATTTTTCGCCCTATTTGCTCAAAATACTTTTTCTCTCTGCTTTCATTCTTACGTATCTTATCAGTTACCATTCCTTTTTTGCTCCAAATATAAACCTATCAAGCTTAAAAGCACCCTCAAAGCCAAAGTCACCCCATTTTCACTTACACCTTTAAGAGATTTGGACTCTTCAATTTCATGTCCTTTTCTAACCTACGATCAACTTAACAAGTGTATTGTTCATTTCTCATTGTTCTTTTACTCCCTCTTTCTTCCCTTTAGCCTTGTCTATTTTTAATTAAGTTGGGTGACTGATGAGAAAAAAAAGAGGGGGGGGTGGAACACAAAGAGGAAGAAAATATCTATCTAGGATCATGAGATTTAGTGCATTCAAGTTTGAATATTGGCTATTCTGAATATAAGCTCTTGCCTCCTTTTACCACGTTTGATTCATTTAGATCTCTCTTACACACTCTCTTTGACTCAAAAAATGCTAGGCTAGCTTTTAGGTCATTATCAATGTTGTACAAATTCAAGGTTCAAGGCTTGTATTGTTGAGAATTTGCTATGTCGGTTTCATTCTTCTTTTACTAGTGTAGTATTCTAAATCCTCTTGTTATTGGAATTAATTTGTAATGCTATTTTCATGGCTTTTGGATGAGTCCCCTAATTGTATCAAGCCGATGTATTGGCTCATAAGATCACCTAAGGCTTGTGACCCATTCAATTTTTGTTGATACTAAAGGCCAACATATAGAAATATCACTATTTTACACCAAGTAATAAATTTCAAGCATTTTCATGAAATTGATACTGACAGTTAACTATTATTAAATTTTTAATTTGATATTGTAGACCACAAGTAACATGCATTTCTAGCATATGTGGCTCATATTTTAATTACATTCGCAATGACATACACTATTTTGTTGGTCACAATATGGGATATCCTACGGCGGAAGGCAAAATTTTTCGCAGTCATGATCATTATGGCATTCTTGTTTTGAGCTTGCGTTGCTTGGCATGCAATGGCAAAAGCCTTTTTCACACACAGGAGTTTCTCCTGGACAATAGAGTTTGCAGTCATCGTTACTCATGCATTGAGTTGATTGACCAAACCCTGCAAAAGACATCATATATACAATCCTAATATAATTAGAACATTATAGAAAATTTACATATGTCCCACAAACACACAAAGATGATAAGAGAAATACCATTGGTAGCTATTAAAGCGAGAAGGACCATTGCAAAAGCTATCTGGACTGAAATCTTCTCCTTGTCTTCTTGTGAATTATACTACTGCCTAGGTTGGAATCTCAAACGGTGGTTTTTTGTTCCTGTGGCTTCAATCGAGACCTTGTGCTATGGATTTATAGTGCTAATTGAGTTTCGAAAATTAACAATGATTTGGAATATTAAGAATATTTTAATTCTTTTCGGTGCATTAATTTGATTTGACTTAAGTCAACTGGAGTTGATTTAAAAATAAATTTCATGTTTTTAATTCATTATAAAGTCTAATTTTAATGCATTAATAGTGTAAAATTTTTTTATGTTATCATCTAATTATATATTACCAAATCAGTAAATATGTTTAATTTTTGCACTCACTACTTCAAAAGTTATACACATAGAAAAATTTGATTAGATAAAAATGTAAAAAAAAATTTACACGGCAAGTGAATCCAAATCCTTCACTATATATATATAGTAATAAAATGTCTTTGAGTTAAAGTTAGCATCTTTCACTTTTTTAATTTTTTTTAATTTGACTAAAAAATCCATTTTATCTTTTAGTTTCAACTTAGAAGTAATGTCTAGTTTTGTAATTAACAATTTCATAAGTGGAAGAAATTAAGTTTCCTCTCCCTTAATAATTACTAACATTTAATTCTACGTTTCTTTTCTTAATTCTTACTAGTCCTAACTGTTTGGTAAATTTAAGTGGATAAGGTCAAATAGTATAAAACATGATAGTATAATATTTGATAGTATAAGACATGTTAAAATTTGAATACTCTAAAGAGTTTGATAAAACATTATATAAGATATAATCATATACAATACAATATTATTATCAAACTTTTAAAATACTTTTAAATGCGAGAAAAATTTAACAAAATAAAATTATAATAAAATAATATTTCATTATTTCCTTAATTATAAATTCAAAATAAATTTAATTATTTAAACATGTACTTTTTTATTATAAATACTATAAATATTTATTAATTTCTATTATATAAAATTGTCGTTTATATTAGATGTTATTTATTATTAAATTAGATATTTTTCAATAATTAATTTTATTTTCATAAAATATAAAAATAAAAAAATATATAATACTTTCTTTGACTTATGCATTCAAAAAATTAAAATATATTAAAATAATAATTTTATCAATCATTTACATGTAAATTTAAAAATATTAATATTCAAATATTTATTTATTAATTACATTTATTTTGAATTTTTTATTTTCATATATAATTATATTTTATATTAAACATTATTTATTGCTTAATATTATTTATCATGTATTATTTAATTTTAATATTTATTATTTATTTATATATATTTTATATTACTCTAAATATTTATTTATATATTGAATATTATTTATTTTAAAATATTATTATTAAATTTTTTAATAAAAATTTATTTTTAATTATTTATTTGATAATTATTTTTGTTTTAATAATGTATGAAATATCAAATTATAAAAGAGATCTTATATATTAAAAGTTAATCAAGTCTTGTCCAGTCTACCTAGACTTGATTAAAGTATTCATTATTTTAATATATAAAAGAGTTGTAATGGATAAACTTACACAATATATTACCTATATCAATCAATAAACAAGGGCATGATGTATAATATTAGATTATCATGCCTAATATAATATATCAAACATATCCTTACAAAACTTTCTTTTCTACTAATTATTACTTAGATATTTTTAATAAAATATTTTTATTTAATCAATTTCAATATAATAATAAAATAATTTATTTTTATCTCATTAAAAATTTTAGAATTAATAATACAATACCATATTTATTCTATACTTTAAAATATTGAAAATACTAATTAAAATTTTAAGTTGCTTTAACTGCACATACATTAAAACGAGTGATTTTTTATTAATTAGTATTAGATGGATTTATTTAATATTAAATTATTTATAAAATATTCATCTTTACAAAATAATAAATTTTATAATTTTAATAATTATTAAGAGAGAAATCAATAACAATAAGGAGAGAGAAACAGTTATACTATTATTAATTATTTAGAGAAAAAAATGTTCATCTTTATTTAATGAAGTTACTATTATTAATTTTTTTTTGTATGGAAATTTTTTTCCAAAGAATGACCGGGAAAGTATCTAACTATTTAGCCTTACACTTTACTTTTTGAAAAAAAGAATTCTGCCAAACACTTACTTTTCTCTATTGTTTATTTTGTGTGAAATTAAATTCTACCCTATTACTTAAATAGATCCCAAATGATAAGCTATTGAGTTAGGTTGCAACTGATATTTTACGTTATACAATTTTTTTTTTGTTTGTTTGAAATCACTTGTTATCTCTCTTTTGGTTATAGTGAGGTGGTTGGGTAGTGCATAATTTTTTTTTTTTTTCTAAACCTTCATTGATTCAACCGGGAGTTCATATTATGGAAACGGGATAAGTTTGCAAAGTTTTGATTGATACGATTGTGAGTTTATCAAGTCGTCGGGTGTTTGCATTCTAAATGGGATATAAGTTTGTTTATATTTTTTATGTTTCATTTTATGTTCTTCATCATGTTTGGAAGCGGGCATTATTATTTTTTTCTTTTTTGCATTTTTTTGTTTTGCTGAAGCGTGTTAATGGACGTTTTTAAAGGGTGCATTATTTTCATTTTTTGTTTAGTTAATATATATTTGGGTGAGTTTATTGCATAGATTTGACTTTAGTGAGAAAATAATTTTTTGCAATTCTGGGTGGTTTCTTACAAATTTAATTTTAATTACAGATTGCTTTATTTAATCAAGCCTTCATGTATGTCAAAATAAGTGACAATTTGTTATATAGCATATATTTTGTTCATTCGAAATTTATAATTTCCCAGTGTTCTAGCACCCTTATGACAAGTTAATGTCTTTTGAAACTTATTTCACCATTATAATGAAAATGAACAACACAACTAAATTAACCAAAATTCAAATATTTTAATAATCAATTTTTTATTTACTAAACTACATTATAATTCATTTTTAATTTATCATTAAACTTAAGTAAAATCTTTAATAAAAATTTAATGGAAATGAGTCTTCGGGAAATATGCCTATATACAATAAAAGACTTGGGCTTACATGTTGGAAAAAAGAGAAAAAAAGGCTTATGTGACATCATCTTATATTTTTTTGAATCAACTTAAGTGAGTCCATTTTTTAATTAAAAATAGTATTAATTGAAAAAATAAATATTTCTATCTCCTATTAACTACTAACATCATAAATTCTTTTAGAGTAAATACACATTTTGGTCCTTGACGAAAATTTCAAGGGACAAATTAGTCTCTTAAGATTTGAAAATCTACAATTAGTCTATCACCATTAGAAAAAGGGGACATATTAATCCTCCCGTACAGCATCCGTACAAATCCATACTGCCAAAAAATCTGTACGAATTCTATACGAAGGGACTAATATATCCCTTTTTTGAATAGTAAGAGACTAATTGTAAACTTTCAAATCTTGAGGGACTAATTTGTCCACCAAAATTTTCGTTAAGGACCAAAATAGGTATTTATTCATTCTTTTATAACATTTTCTTTAAAAAATTAATAGTACTGTAATTTAATTTTCTAATTAAAATCACGTAAAAAATTGAGTTTGCTACTATTTTTTAAAATGTGTACAACATTATATTTTTGTATCATTATTAATTTTTCATATAATTAACACAAAATAATAATTTTTGTACTAAAACGTAATAGAGAAACATTAATTTTTTATTTTATAAATATAATTATTTATTAATTTCTCATTAATATATAATAATGCAATAATTTAATTTTTATTAGTATTTATAAATTTTTAAAATATGATTAATTTTGTAACACTGAATCAGAACATATTTTATTACAACTATTTATTTTTATAAAAATATACCAGCAGGTGCTTCCTATTGCAGGTAACATTCATTCACACGGAGCTCAATTTGGATTGAATTAACTTATGTGCTTTTAAAATTCCGTTGCTATATACAGTAGTGTCAAATGTCAATCCACATTTGTTTATTTTTAGTGTAAATTCAAAAATTTATTTTTTATTCGCTTTTAGAAAAAATTAAACTAAAATTGTAATGACTAACTGTCTTTATGAATTTAAAAATTTTAAAACTATACCCTTTAATCATTATTACTTGATCAGATCACAGGCTACACCTTCCTCTTTTTTTTTTTTTTTTTTGATAAGTTTGACAACCTCCAAATCCTTCAACAGAAGGAGAGCACAAGTAAGGAAACAGTAGATAAGCAAGCTAAACTACACAAAAGGACAAAAAAAGAAGGACCTCCACCTTAAAAAATCAGATAAGCCCCAAAAAGTCCAGAGAGAAACACCACCAACTACCCATTATACAAAACACGAACCCCTTACTTTCTAAGTATCAAAAGAAAAGATTACCTGTACACTAGACACCAACAGCCAGCCACCACCAGGAAAACAACTACCAACCACAGAAACAGAAAAGGCCAGTAGCAACCCCGCACCAAGAAACCACCTTCAGAAAAACACAAACAGGAGCAGATCCCAAGAAATCAAACATAACAGCAACAAAACCACCAAACTAGACAGCTAGGCAAGGCAGTAGAAGAGCAAAAGCACCAAAATTAGAAGCAAAACCCCAAACTAGTAGATCCAACAAGCAAGGAATGATAGCCACATCACCACAGCTACAGTCAGCCACCGAAAGCAAAGGCTAATCTCCTAACTATCAAACTTAACCAGCCCCAAATTCCAGACTTATGAGCACAGCCATCTAACAAAAGAGATTCCCTCAAATTGCTAGATAAGCCAAAAAGAACTTCACCTGAAGCACTAGCACCAACACCAACACCGCAACCAAGTAGCAAAACAAGCTGGAGAAGCCACACGCCAGCCACTAACAACTTGGGAAGAAAGACAGCTGCAACCACAAAAAGGAGACACTTGGGGAAGATAAAAGCAAAGATGACCATCAATCCCAACCGACATGCTATGTCTTCCTTCAAACTGATTTTTATACTTTTTTTGTTTATTTAAATTTTACCTTTTAACTTTTTTCAACTTTCCTTAATTTATAGGTATTTTGAGAATAGTAAATTTGACTATTGCATAATTAAGTTGTTAACTGTGGTTCATTGATCTAGACCGAGAATTAGTAGAGTAAACAAAATTAGTTGTACAAATTCAACTCTTTTAATTGAAAATTACGTTAAGCTCTTAACTTCATTTTTTTTTTTTTGGGTTTGTTTTCTGGTCCTTTTTTAGCATCGTTGTTAAACTTGTGGCTCCTCTCCTTATGAGACTTTCTTGAGCCTGCTTCAAACTAAAAGAAAATGTTCTTAACTATAAAATTAGTTGTACAAATTCAACTCCTTTAAACGCGAGGCAGCCACCTCTATACATACGTACGATGATATCCAAAAATTTAAAATTATATTCTAGCATGAAATTTTGATATCATTTTTACAGTTTAAAATTACAACAAATATATAATAAGAATTTTTTTTAGAAATAGTTAGGTATATTAGCTAGATTAATTAAACAAATAAACACGATTTATCTTTTCAAACCTAAAGTAGAAAATAAATACAGACGCATGCTTTCTAAATTTCAATTTTTTTTACAGAAGTGAACAAATTTTGTAGTATGCTTTAACTTAATTTGTAACATTCAATATAATAAAGTTTTTCTATGTTATTAATTTTAGATATTAATTTTGATATATTGTCAGCGTAAAAAAATTTTATACTGTCATCAAATCATATATCACTATATATAAGGCTTTTAAAATAGTGAATATGAGAGTCAAATATTTTTGCAGATATGATAATACATAATTAGATATTTATGTAAAATATTTTTACACCGGTGTTGTATAAAAATTAAATTCTTAATTTTATAACAGCAACTTTAAACCCAAAATTTATACTATTTGATTTTTTTCTTTGGTGTTGATTAGAATACATAATAGGCAATGTATAAATAGCCATTTAATCATATTTTAATATTCTAAAACAAGACTACCGTCTCGTGTTCTTGAGTCACTTAAATTAAAATGCATCTCCTTCTTGCAGCTACGTTTTTAACAATTATGGAGTTAATGTGTTCCTTCATTAATTATTTGAATTCACTTCCCCTAAACGCATCAAGCCGACGTATTAACTCATAAAATCACGTAAGGTCTGTTACCTATTTAAATATATAACTCTAGACTGAAAAACTAAAAAAAATAAATGCATCTCTAATATACTAATGTTCAAATGTAGAAATCTCACCAGGAGTAATAAATTTCAAACACTTTTATTATATTGATATTGGGAATTAATTAATTATCATTGAATATATTAATTTGGGACAATAGAGCACAAGCAGCATGCATCTCTAGCTTGTGGCTCACATTTCAATTACATTCGCATTTGCATATATGATACTTGTCGTCACAGTACCCAATATAGCATGGTTGACTACAATAGTAGTCGCATTCATTAGGATCATGACATTCTCGGTTTGGGCTTATATCGTTTGGCACGCACTTGCAAAAGCCTTTTTCACACACGAGTTTTTCCTAGACAATGGGTTTGCACTCGGCATTAATCATGCATTGAGTCGATTGACCAAACCCTGCAAAAGATATCATATATACAATTCCAATATAATTAGAACATTAGAGGAAATTTACATATGTTTCCACGTATGAAAGATGAAAAGAAAAATATCACTGGTAGCTATTTAAAGTGAGAAGGATCATTACAAAGACTATCTGCGCTGAAATCTTCGCCATATTTTCTTGTAAATTATACTTCTGCTTAGGTTGGAGTCTCAAACAGTGGTTTGTTGTTTCTGTGGCTTCGATCAAGACTTTCTGCTACTTATTCATAGTGCTAAATGAGTTTAAAAAATTAACAAGAATATAGAATATTTAGAATATTTAACCTTTTCTTACATTAATTTGATTTGACTAATTTCATTTAAAATTAAATCTCATATTTTTAATTTATTTAAAATTTATTTGATTTGACTTAAGTCAATTGAATTAATATCCTTCACTCTGTTAAATAGACTAAAAAGTCCATTTTATTTTTTCTATTCAACTTATAAGCAATGTCTAGTTTTATAATTATCCCAACTTCATTTTTGTTTCATAAAAGTCAAAAGCGCCACCCTACCTACTTCTATAAAAACCAAAAAAAATGATTATTTCCTTTTGTTTTTTTTGTTTTGGTTGGAGAAACTTAACTAAACAACCAAAATAAACTTTAGAATTACTATTCAATAGAAATATTTTTTTTTCATTTGAGAAATAGAAAAGGAAACACTACCAATTAATTTTCTTAAATATTTTTTATAAATGTCTTTTAATTAAAATATACTTTTTCTTTAAAAAAATCAAGCAAATTTACTCTAAGACCAATCACAATAGTAACTGATTTAGCTATTAAAATGGAAACACAAAAGCGGTATGTTGTAGTGGAGAAGGATTGTGACCCATGTGAACTTTTTGCATGAGCAATTCATGCGACAAAAGAAAATTACTAGAATGAAAGATGCAAAAAAATTTCCTATATATTGAAATATTTCGATTGCCAATTCATTTACTATCAAATTAGCAATTAATGATTTTGAAAAACAAAATAGAACATATTTATAATGGTAGGGCAATGGTTGACACTCAATTTGATGAACCGATGAGAAGGGTTTGTCCATGTAATTGAGCGGATGGTACGCTGGGCTCTTGAGGTCGGATCATGAACTACATTCAAAGCTACAATAGTCCCACCAATATTTCTCATAATTTCCCAGTCCTGTAGCGGAGTGTCTCCAAAACAAAAAGAGTTGCGACCTCTCCAAACCCACCAAAGTCCTGCTAGGAACACAATGGCGTGCTCAAACTACTCTCGCCAAAATTGAATTTGAGACAGCCCAAGTCTTTCCCAAACACTTCTGGCTCGCTTGCGTCTTTAACATTATGCCCATGGCGGAAGGCACAAGAAGTCCAAAGAGAAACCGTGACAAACTCTCAAGTTGTTAATAGGGAAGGCGTCACGATAGTTAAGTTAGGCCAGAACCCTAATGTGTTCTAGACCAGAAATGTGCCAAATCAATTTTCAATCTCCTTGTGAGATGGGAAGTCTATATTGACCAATCCAATCAGCCAAATGTAAGCGGATTTAGCTGATATTTGATTGTTAACTCCCAAAATCAATTTTTGCTTTTAGAATTGATTTTGGAATCAGTGTCTCAACACTTCACACCATAACATTAGGAATGCAGCCACTGGAGTCAACGGGGATGAGGTTGGTATAATTAAAAAGGTGATCTGGAATGTGAGTAGATAGCCACTCTAAGTGCTACCTACCATCCAAATAAACATCTGAAACTTTCATGCTGCACACATCATGGACATGAACATATGGAAGCGACTCACAAAGTAGTCCCTCGTCCAACCAACTTTGATACAAAAGGAAACATCACCCTTCCACACCTTGCTTCAAACCTGATTTTCAAATTAGAACCTATCTTGCATATAGATTTTCATAGATAAAACTGTATTCTGTGCCTTCACCTAAAAAAAAAAAAAAATCTTTCCCTTCAAATATTTGTGGGTCAACAGTTGAACCCAGGGTTTATTCTAATGATGAAACAAACTCCAGAATTTCTTTCCAAGAAGAACTGTGTTAGCCGGGTGGGCCCTTCTCAAACCACAGCCACCCAATCTCTTTAGGAGCGAAACAGTATCCTAATTCACCTAAGGGATCCCCCTTGGCATTTGAGAGCGACTCTGCCAAATAAAAGATCTAACAGACGCGTCAATTGAATCACAGACACTCCTTGGCAACCTATATTCTACATTGAATACACAGGAATAGATTGAATGATAGAAGATGCTAGAGTGATTCGCCCAACTTTTACTCAACAGTTTCCGTTTCCACCCGGCTAATCTTTTCCCTATGTTTTCCATAACAAAATTAAAATCTTCCTTCCTAATTCTTCTTGAGAGTAACAGAAATCCTAGATACTTCCCCAAATTATTGGTAGAATAGAAGAAGGAGATCCTTGAGAATTTCACACATTTAGGTCTAGGGATATTTTTAGAACTCAACACTCTGGTCTCGTCCTTATTCACCTTCCCAAAGGCATGACAAAATCTCTCCAAAACTTCAAACACGATGCGAGCTTGAGAAGAGTTTGCTATGACAAATAACAAGCACTCGTCTACAAAAAAATATACGGGAGAAGGTTGTACGTGACCCGAACCAAATTAGATGGGAAAAGAATTAATATTATACTCTTTTATGTCTTACAAGAATTTTGATGGAAAGTCAAATCAACTGATGTAATCCAAACTGATTCAAATCAATGGCTTTGGCATTAACACACTTTTACCGGGTAATTGAGATAGAATTTGGGATTGATATTTGGTTGATTAATACTTTGAGGTTTATTTATGAGTTCAGATTTTGAGGGAAAAAAAAGTGAAAGGAAGAATTTGAAAAATAATAAATTCATTTTATTCTTTAAGTCATTTTATTCCTTTTTATTTGGAATCTCAACTTTCAAATATACTCATAATTGGGTGACTTGAAAAAGAATTTGGGATTGACTATTGTGATGATCGGTGACTGTTGGATTAATGTCTTAACCAATTCTATCGAATCCCTCCATTTAAAGTTCTTTTTTCCTTTTTGAAATTTCAATGCTTGTTTAAATCTGTTTGTGATGTTCTATTTTCCTGAAAGAAGCAAAATCCAAAACAAAAAATTGCTTGCCCACCATTCTTCCTCTTTCTCTAATTCTTCCTTTTATCACTGTTCACGCATTCCCGCTGCGTCAACATGGGTTTGGCAGCAACTACCCAAAAGGAAGGCGTGGTTAACAATAATGAGAATTATGCTAAGCCTAATAGATTTTCCTAATGCAAAATTAAATAAAAAATTATTGAATTGCAAAAGCGCTGAGCATAGGACTTCGTCTAATTCTCAACGATTAATACATTGCAGGAGAGGTGAGTGGTTAGATTATTCTGCTCTTCGCCATTCTCCGTCGGTCTTATTGTTAATTCCAACCTATATTTATTAGTTACATATGATGGCAATTGCAAGAAAAAAAGTTATGTGCCATATGCGGTAAACAATAGATCATATATATGCAGTAAAGAAACGGCAAAAGTTTCTTTCTTTCCTTTTTTTTTTTTAATGTGAAGAAACAGCAAAAGTTGTGCTTGTATCAAACAAAAGATTATATGAACTGAAAATAAGATAATACACTCAAATCTTTTTCGTTTAACAAATCTAATTTTATTGTTTTACCATCAGCCTTTTACTACTTCTAATTTTACATAATTTCATCGCATAAATTTTATTTAGTATAATTATTTCTAATTTTAATTATATTGATCTGTCTTTTATTTTCTAATTTATTCCATAGATCACACGGGTTACAACAAACACTAATAACAAAGACAAGAAAGGAGCCTACGACAAGAAGAGTAACAAGTTGAATAGCAACATAGACCTAGTTAACTTCGAACATGAAGTTTCGCCTTATGAGAGGAGCACTCACGAGACCTGTGTACAAGAACACATACATGTCAAGCTTGAGTCTAGGTACTTATATTATTCTGCATGAAACCTTAAAATGACTAAGATAAACAAAAAATAAGTCTTCTCATAACGAATTAAAAGATTTTTTTTTAAACGACATAAAATGCATGATACCAACTAATAAAAGTGCTAGTAACATTAATAATCACATCACCTTCAATTGTTGTGACATGAAGTCGCTAATTTCATCCAACATCAAAGACCATTCTGGCAAATCCTCAAACACATAAAACCCATGAAACGCATTTGGATACTGAAATGTATTTTACAATTTAAAATAGAGTAAAACCGTTGAACTTGACAACAATTATTAGGAGAAGTCACAACTGAAAAAACAGATGCTTTCATGTGTTATGTACGTACAGCACATCCACTGGGCTTTAAAAGACATGACTTTTCTTGAATAGTCACAAGCAAGAGTCATGACTTTATGAAGCATCAGAGGCCATGTATTGGTTGCAAACGTTGGTATTGTTTCATGAAGAAATACGAGGCTACGGTGGTGCATGCTTCGTGAAATAATACACGACATTTGCATAGGATGTGAGGGTTCACTTGCATCTTCTCAAACATTATAAATATCCCTCATTATCAAACATTCGAAGAGCTTTTACTTTGTATATTGGATTTAATTTGAATACATTGTCAGTGTAAAAAATTTTTACACCGATATCCAATCATATATTACCACATCAACAAAAGTTTTTGATATAACCATCCACTGCTTGAATGGTCACACAAATAGAAGGTTTTGATTGGATGACAGTGTAAAAAAATTTTACACTGTTAATGCACCCCAATTAAACTCTTGTATATTATGTGAGTTTGAATGTTTTGAAAATTTTGTAAGTCTTATCTTAATTTTTAAGTTCAAAAAGAGTGAGGAAAATTTCTTATTATTGCTAATCAAGAAATTTATAAAAGTTTCATTGTATCTTGAGGTAGTATCGTTATCAACCCAATAGCAACTATGTGTGGAGGCAAATATCTCTCTAAAAATAGTGAAGTGATTTGTGTCTTGAAATTACAATACTATTCAAGTTCGTGATCATCTTCTATACCATATTTTTCTAACAATTTTAGAGAGATATTTTCTTAAAAATGGCTCAAGATCAGAATACTATTTTCAGGGTCATGAATCAAAATTTTGTCAAACTAGATCAGTTAGATGGAACAAATTTTAATCATTGGAAGGACAAGATGATATTTCTCCTTTCGGTACTCAATCTTGCTTATGTGCTTGATCCAAATACTACTCCAATTCCTCATGCCGTTGAAGATGCTTCCAAGAAAGAAAAGGAAAGAGTTATCCAATTAAAGAAAAAGCATGATGAGGATACTTTTGTATGCTAAGGTCACATTCTCAATACTTTATTAAACAGACTTTATGATCTCTACATGTCAATCCAATTGCCATTTGAAATTTGGAAATCTTTGGAAAAGAAATACAACAATGAGCGATAAGATACGGATAAATTTATAATGTTAAGGTATTTTGAGTTTACTATGGTTGATGATGTGCCTATTCTCGATCAAGTTCATGAGTTACAAAACTTGGTTAGTAGACTTCATGTTCTATAAGTGGTAATTCTTGACCATTAAAAGTTTGAGCAATTATTTCAAAATTACCTTCAACTTAGAATGATTATAGGAAGAAATTCCTACACCTTGGTGAAACTTTCATTGTTGAGAAATTACTTAAGACATTTACATATAGAATAGAAAACTAAAAGATGTGATGCTGTGTATCTTTCTCAAAATTCTAAGGTGAATCATGTTAGTGAAAAAAAAGTTAACAAAGGTAAAAGAAAGACCTTTGCGGGAGATAAGTAAGATAAAAAGAGACAAAGATCATGTTATCATTGCCATAAGAAAGGGCACTATATCGAGGGTTTTTGACTTCTAAGAAAGGATAATAACTCAAAAGAAGCATCAAGTTCAAAGGCCAATTTAGTGGAAGAAAAAGACTTGGTTACTATAGTCACTGAGAAAGTTCAATACATGTATATTGATATGATCACAGAACTCAACATGGCAACACAAGGAAGATCACTTGAGTGGTGGTTAGACTCTGGTGCTACGATTCATATTTGCAATGATCATGATCAATTCAAGACATATAAAGAAGTGAACAACCAAGAGGTGTTGATAGGAAATGACAACTTGGCTGAAGTGTACAGTCAAGGAACAATAGAATTGAACTTTGCATCTCGAAAGAAGTTAAACTTAGTGAATGTACTTCATGTTCTAGATCTAAAGAAGAATTTGGTCTCTGCTAGTCTTTTGTGTAAGAGAGGATTCAAAGTTGTAATGGAATCTGACAAAATTATCTTGCTTAAGAATGAACTATATGTAGGAAAAGGATATTATACAGAAAGCATGTTTTAACTTAATATTAATGATAAAGTGAATGTTTATGTGTATATTGTTTATTCTTGTGATTTATGGCATAGTAGATTAGCACATTTAAATTACAAGTCAATTGTATGCATAAACATAACTACATTAATCTTAGTAATAAGGATTTTAATAAGAAATGTGAGATTTTCATACAATTCAAAATTACTAAGAAACCATTTCCTAAAGTTAAAAGAAACACACATTTACTACAACTAATACATAGCAATATTTGTGAATTACATGGTAATATTACTAGAGGAGGTAAAAGGTATTTTATAACCTTTATTGATGATTGTTCTACCTGATTTACTTAGGTGTATTTGCTAAGAAATAAAGATGAAGCATTTGAAATATTTAAAAAGTTTAAGTTGGAAGTAGAAAACATGCATGATAAGAAAATAAAAGTTTTTCGTAATGATAGAGGTGAAGAATATTTTTCTAGTGAATATAATTCTTTTTATGAATTACATGGTATTGTGCATGAATTTTCTGCTCCATATACTCCGCAACAAAATGGTTTAGCGGAGAGAAAGAACCGTACCTTAATAGATATGGTTAATTCAATGTTGCTAAATGCCAAGTTACCCTACAATCTTTGGGGTAAAGCTTTATTGATGGCATGTCATATTCATAATAAGACACTGACAACAAATAGAAATGTTTCTCCTCGTAAAATATGAAAAGGAAGAAAACCAAACTTAATTATTTGAAAGTGTGGGGATGTTTAGCCTTTTATCGTGTTCTCGATCAAAAGAGAACTAAATTAGGGCCAAGGGTCATAAAAGACATCTTCATAGGATATACTCAAAATTATAAGGCATATAGAGTTTTGGACTCAGTGTTTAATACAGTTGTTGAATCAAGAGAGGCATAATTTATTGAAAATAAATTTATTAATGATTCAACTCCTAATTTGGAGTATCCCTAAAAAGATACAAATCAAGTTTCTCAAGAAACTATTGTAGATCAAAGGAATAAACCTTTAAGTAAGAATGAAATAATTGAACCAAGAAGGAGTCAAAGAATGAGAAAAAGTAAGGATATGGGTCTAGATTTTATCTCTTTCTAGGCTATAACTTTTTAGGTTGAAGAAACTAAGGATTCTATAATAAATAAGATTCCTATTGTGTTAAACATAAAGGGTGATCCTCAAACATTCAAAGAAGTTATGGTTTCTAGAGACTCTGCATTTTGGAAAGAAGCAGTAGATGATGAAATGAACTCAATATTATCTAATAATACTTGATTCTTAGTTGATTTACCTCCAAGATCAAAGCTTATAGGATGCAAATGGGTATTTAGAAGAAAATATAATACAGATCATTCCCTACAAACCTTTAAGGCAAGGTTGATAGCTAAAGGGTTTAAACAAAAAGAAGGTTTAGACTCTTATAGCATTAGCATCCATTTATAAGCTTCACATACATCAAATAGATGTTAACATAGCTTTTCTCAATGGAGATCTTAATGGAGAAGTTTATATGGAATAACTGAAAGGCTATGTGTTACCCGGAAATGAAAACAAAGTTTGTAAACTGGTTAAATCTTTATATGACTTAATAGGTGCCTAAACAATGGCATAAGAAGTTTGATTCTGTGGTGTTATCAGATGACTTCTCACATAATAGTGCAAACAATGTCTATACTCCAAATTTACTAAGGACTATGGAGTAATAATTTGTTTGTATGTAGATGATATGTTAATTATCAGGATGAATTTAAAAGGGATTTGTCAAACAAAGGAGTATCAAATTTCTAAATTTCAAATGAAGGATTTAAATGAAGTAGATACAATATTGGGCATAAAGGTGCATAAGCATGAAATTAGCTTTGATTTAAGTCAATCTCATTACATTAAAATGGTATTGGAAAAGTTTGAGCACCTTAAAATTAAGGAGTTCAATACACCCTATGATCCTAATTTCAAATTAGAAGAAATCATAGGGAGATTTGTAGCATAGTTAGAATATGGAAGTCCTATATGAAGTCTAATGTACACAATGCATTATACTAGGCCTGATATAGCATTTGCTATGTGCAAACTATCAAAGTTTACGAAAAAACCTAGTAATCAACATTGGAAAGCTATAACAAGAGTTTTTGGTTATCTTAAGAAAACCATAAACTTGGGATTACATTATAGTGATTATCCCATGGTACTAGAAGGTTATTCTAATGGTAGTTGGATTGCAAATCTAAGTGATAATAAATCCACTTTAGGATGGATTTTCACCATAGGTGGTGGAGTAATAAGTTGGGCCTCAAAGAAATAAACATATATTTCATATTCTACTATAAAGATTGAGTTTATAGCTTTAGCAGCTGCAAGTAAAAAAGCAGAATGACTTAGGAATTTGTTATATGATATAGAGTTATGGCTACAGCCAATGACTGCTATTTTGATCTTCTATGATAGTGAATCAACCATGTCTCGAGCACATAACAAGGTTTATAATGAAAAATCTAGACACATAAACTTGAGATATGAGTTTGTAAGGCAATTAATATGAGATGGTATAATTACTATCACATATGTAAAATCTAAAAGAAATTTAGCAGATCCATTGACTAAAGGTTTGTCAAGAGATAAAGTCAAAGAAACTACTACTAAAGTGGGATTAAAACCCATGTTATCAAATGATAGAAACTCGAATTTATTCTAGTATAACATTATTTTTAAGGTTTAATGGGTAATAACAAGTTATATTTAGTACTATATATATAATTAAGAGGGTGAGTTATAAAACTCTTAATGAATGGATAATATAATTTGTTAAAAAGATTCCACCTATGTAAATATAAGAGTGGTGCCGCTCTGATCGAGAATTTTAAATGTTTTATTCTTAAAAATATTCATAAAGCCTGGATGAGCACATGGCTATAAAAGTACCTAAGTTAATAAAATTCTTAAAGTTGAAGAAGGTAAAATTTATGTGTATGACTTTCCGGTACTAATATAAGAAGTATAGGTTTTCATCAACTAGACACCTATTACTTCATTAGAACCTTGAAAGTTTACACTAAAGGAATGTTTAATCCTAGTGATGCATTCTCTTATGCATAAATTTATATGATTTTTTAAACTTGTAAAATAATGGGGGAATGAAATGTATTTTACAATTTAAAATAGAGTAAAACCGTTGAACTTCACAACGGTTATTAGAAGAAGTCACAATTGAAAAAACACATGCTTTCATGTGTTATGTACGTACAGCACATCCATTGGGCTTTAAAAGCCATGACTTTTCTTGAATAGTCAAAAGCAAGAGCCATGACTCTATGAAACATTAGAGGCCATGTATTGGTTGCAAACGTTGGCATTGTTTCATGAACAAATACGAGGCTACGGTGGTGTGTGCTTCGTGAAATAATACACAACATTTGCATAGGATATGAGAGTTCACTTGCATTTTCTCAAATATTATAAATATCCCTCATTATCAAACATTTGAAGCACTTTTAATTTGTGTATTATATGAGTTTGAATGTTCTGAAAATTTTGTAACTCTTATCTCAATTTTTAAGTTCAAAGGGAGTGAGAAAAATTTCTTATTATTACTAATCAAAAAATTTATAAAGGCTTCATTGTATCCTAGAGGAGTATTGTCATCAACTCAATAGCGACTACATATAGGGGCGAATATCTCTCTAAAGACAATGAAATGATTTGTACCTTGAAACCACAATACTATTCAAGTTCTCGATCATCTTCTACATCATATTTTTCTAACAGATACTTCACTAGCCTTACTCCTACCTGCGCACTCCATAACCCTTCACAATTCATCTTCTGCCAATCCTGCAACGGGTCGGACCTGTCAACCACCATGAGTGTGTTTGGGAACTCCGAACCTGACACGCTGGTCAAGTTCGAGCCGAACACGTTCACAGTTGGGTGGTCTCGATCCGACCTGTTTGGCAAAAATGCCTTCCAAAACCAATCCGGCCCAATCAACCGACAAACTCGAAGCCCTGTTCCCAATTTGGACCTCCGTCCCGATTCGTTCCTCCCCGCTAAAAAATGGTTGGATCAAAATCAACCCCGGCAGCCTCACGCGCTAAAACTCAAACGTGCCCGCACGTGCAACCACGAGGTCCAGGGGGTTAAGGAACTTAACAACGTCAAATCCGTCGTCATATTGGGTGTAGTGGAAGTTAGTTAAATAATATATTAGGTCCATGAATAACAACGTCAAGACGGTAATTAACCGAGATCACGACAGAACAGAGATAGTTAGCCGCGCACCTAGCAAACGAGTCGATGAAAAAGGTGTCAGCCAAGTTAGTTACAAACCTGCTGTCGTGGAAGTAGATAAGGACGGGGAGGGGTGGGCATCACCGCCGTGTACGGCGGAGCCGGCGGGGGTGTAGTGGCGGAACCAGAGGTTGCGAGAGGGGTCGACAGTGACATCGGCGATGGAGGGTGAGGAGGCGGCGGTTGATGGTGAAGTGTAGGTGGAAGGTTGTGTCACGGAGGAGCATGTAGGCATTTATCATGAGCTTGGTCTTCCACGAAAGAGACATAATGGCCTATTATTAGGGGGAATGATCTTAATGAAACTTGAATTTGAATTTGATCTTCGAGTCTCTATGTGATGTGTCGAATGTAACAAATGTAGGCTTAGTACGTAATGAATGTAGGCATAGCTTTCATCTTGTATAGTTCCTGACTTTCTGCTTTGTTGGGATAGATATTAATGACAATGCACCTGGGAAGCATGTTGCATCGATTGGTCTGGTATAATTAAATTAAATAGTTGGGATTTAATTTCTAAACAGTTGTTCTATACAAAAGATTTTTACTAGGGATATACAAAGGATAGGTTCGACTAGGTTAGGCTATACCCAAACCCGATCCGATTCTATGACCGAGTCATTTTTTTGACCCAAATCTGACCCAATACTGACTCGATTAATCGCCAAGTTAGATCGATTTTATCTGGTATTTACACAATTTATAAAGATTTAGATATTATAATAATAAAATCACAAAATTTTAGAAATAAAAAATAAAATTTAAGAGATATTTTATAATACATATTTTAAAATAAATTATATCAAAATAAAAATAATATTATATTTATGTAAAATATATTGATTGAAATATAAAAATATTATAATTTATCATTAATTTTTTTAAAAAATAAAATATTTAAAGATATATTTAATTTCGAGTTGAGTTGAACCAATCCGAAATATGAACCGAATTTGACCCAATAAGTTTCGGGCCAGGTCAGTTATGAACACCGTAATTTTTACCATTCCTCCCTGCATTGTACAAGTACAAAAACACTTGATGAAAAAGGAAATTGTCCAAGACAAATTCCAATTTTTAAATTTTGGACTTATATAGTCATCGATAAAGTTATTATTTGTTTATTTTTCCTATTATGTATTTAAAACTCTATGTCATGCGTGGTTCAAAAACTAGTATATATATTAAAAGAAAAGGACAATATTTGAATTCCGTAACAAGAAAAGAAAATATTAGATCCTCTGATTAACACAAGGGTGCATTTTTTTTTTTTTTTTGATCTGAACTAATAATATTTGGAACTACTCAACTCCAATTAACATGAGGGTGCATTTTATCATTGAGTAAGAGGCAGTAATAATGATTTTCAATTAATGAATAATTTACAATTTTATGTATACACCTGCACAAATAACGGATTATGGATATGAGAAAATTTGTTTCTTTGTTCCTTTATTAATGAACATTATTTGATTTTATTCTCTAAGATGCACTCCTAACTTTTGAAGACATAGATCCAAGTTAAAAAAGGGAGGAAAAAAAGCAGCAAGATTCTTTGATAAATAACGGAGATTTGATTTTTAATGACATAATTAATAATTTAAAATTTAAATGATACATGTACGCGAATAACAGATTATGGATATTACAAAATCTGTTTCTTTATTCTTTTATTAATAATCATTATTTGATTTTATTTTCCAAGATGCACTTCTCACTTTTGAAGACATGGATCCAAGTTTTTTTTTTTCTTTAAAAAAAAAGGGACAAGATTTTCACGAGTAAAGGAGATTTGGAGTTATCCACTTATATTCTTTCCGTGTCATGAAAATCCAACCTTTCCCCAAAAGTTTAGCTTCTTGTGTATCTATATAAACAGGACATTTGTTTGTATAATTGTATAAGGTCATATTAACACCCCGCGACAGTGTGATCAAAGGAGTTAGCATAGCTGTTAACAATGGCAAAGAGTTCAGTGAAGTTAGCTTTTTGGCTTGTCATGTTAGTTTGCATAGCTGGTTACTCTCTCTCTCTCTCCCTCTCTCTTTTGTTTTTTTTGTTTTTAATTTTCCAATAAGTATCTTCTATTTGAGGTTCATGACATTGTCGCCCACTAAATATAGGCACTTTTTTAATAGGGATTTGAATTGTAGTTTGTTACATTTGGGAACTAGTTCCTTCAGCTAAATCAACTCCTGTTGATTCTCTTTATATATATATATATATGTGTGTGTGTGTGTGTGTATTGATTTTATTTTTCTCATGATTTGATCTAAATCCATATATTAGCTGATTTGATCTAAATCTATATATTAGCTAGCTAATCAAAATGTGTCATGATTTTTGTAACTGGACAGTGGGAGTACCAAGATCAGTTGATGCAAGGGGACCCTTTGAATGTCCTAGGATGTTAGACTGCAACAAAGTGTGTCAAGGATTACCCAACTGCTGCGTAAATGGTCAATGCATTTGTCAGAAATGCCCTGCTCAGCAGATTGATGATCATGCTCTATCAGCTAATACCAATTTTCAGTTAAATTAGGACATGATGTTCTCTTAATCTGTGCTAGTCAACAACATTGTATGCTGTTATCTAGTCCATAAACTATAGAACAAAACCCACTTTCGTGGCTTGAGTAAGAGGCTGATATAGCATTTTGATACCTTTTAACATGTATATGTACTTTTTCAATCAATTACGTGGCCATAATAAAAAAGAGATAAAAAGACTATAATAATAAAAAAGTTGGTTACGTGTACTTGCCAATCAAAGGATGCCGGAAAGCAAGCATGAAAAAGAATGGATAATAGAATAGATAAAGCATGTCAATAGACTGATAATACTGTAACTCTCTTTCATATCCGATTTTTCAGTTATGTACAAGAATTGTTTATTTATGTACACATGAATCTTATTCATTTATAATATTCTCACTTACTGTCACATCACTTTAATTTTCTAATCATGTACCTAAACTCTTCAATTATTTTCACACGAATCCCTAATATCAATTGACATCCCAAACTCGTATGTCCAAAAAAAAAAAAAAAGGGGAAAAAAGAACTCATTGAAAATTAAACTGAGAAAATAAAGAAAATACGTTGCCAATAATAGTTTAATTTGGCCTATTTGATTTGAGATATACATGGATAAAGGTTAAGCATCTTATGGATCGTTTAAATATACAGGTTTACGAACTCAGTCTATGATTATATGACTGCTTGATGTAAACCACTATTCTAACATTTTTCTTCTTCAGTTATAACTCTCTTACATTTGCACCCGAAAAAAAGAAAAAGAAAACTCTCTTACATAATAACGAAAAAAGAAAATCTCTCAAACCCAAATGACTCCAATAATGGTCCATTCTTAAGTAAAGTGTAAAACTTCAAATAATTAAAAAGATCTTAAAATTATAAAATAAAAGTAAAATAATAATAGTAATAAAACCCTAAATCCTAAACAACAACAACAAACAATTGGCATTTTACTGACCTATTTGAAACTCAAGCTAACTCGGTCCAAAATCTCATAAAAAATTGTGTGGATTACGTAAAATGATACTGTTAGTGCGAAAAAAGCGAAGGTAATTCTTCCAATGTGGCCAACTTCCTCGTGTACACCATTGCCTCAAATAGTTGAGTTCCGCCTAGGGAAACACTTGAAGGGGAAGTTTTTCCCACTATTTATAAATTATGTATGAGAAAGCGAGAGAAAGAGAAGAAAAAGGGCAAAAATTAAACTTTCAAAGTTCTAATTTCTAAACGCTCTCGAAACAAAGAATTTGGTGCCAAAAAGACTTGGTTTCAAGAAGAATAATATATTTAATATTCGATAATCAAGTATATGTGTCAAACTACTCACGAGAGAAAGGTATTTATTTATTATTCTCTTACTAAGACAAATTCTTAACAAATCAAATATAAATGTAATGATATCAATAACAATCCTATCATAAAATAGGTAGATACTATTATAAAATAGATAAATATCAATAGTAAACTAATAAAGATAATATCAAATCTCTATTCATTTTTACAATGGAAAATGATAAACATGAAGGAAAGGAGAGAAGCATTCTCTTTGTTCATTGATGATCTTCCATTGGAGATTACGTGGGATTGGCTTTTGCAAATCTTCAGGGGGGAAGGGGAAGTCATTGACGTTTATGTGTCTCACGAGAGACAACAACAACATGACTACAGGTTTGGTTTTGTCTATTTCAAGAAGTTAGAGGAAGCTAAAAATGCTATTAGGAACCTAGATGGTATTAAGATCAGAAATAAAAACATGAAGGTATCATTTACGAAATATGACAAGAAAGGTGTGCCTTGGAATGATCCAAGTCTAAAAGGGAAAAGTATGAGTTTAGTAACAGTGGGGAATGAAGAAAAATCCTCGGCACATATGGTAAATGGAAGGAGTTTTAAGGATGTTGTAAAAGGTTTGCCATATAACATGAAGGGAAGAGAGATGGGATTAAAAGATTCAGGGAGAGTGTCAGACCATGGCATAGAGAAGAACATAAGGAGGCCAGATAAGATGCCTTTGAAGGGGCTGTGCTGGAGGTTGCTTGAAGGGATCTTCAATCCAAACAATACAAAGAAGGTTAGAAGAAGGCTTGACGAAGTGATTGATGAGGTGATATCTAATATTCATCGGGAGGAAGAAATCATGAACTGTTCCGATGGAGACAGGGAAGAAGAAGAGATGCAATAGACGGAACCAAAGAAGGAAATGCCGAGGCATTTTGGGAAGAAGAAATGATCTCTTCGATGCAGCGCCAAGTCCAAGATGCAGCTGGCTCCCGTGTTGTTAATCTCGAGGAAGGTCTGGCGATGGAAGCTTCTGGGTTGCTATTCCCAAGTGTGGGTCCCGCCCAGAAAAGTGTGGAGGAAGCCAAATCAAGTGTTGAGCCGGACAAGAAAAATCACCAGCCTACACAATTCAATTCGTGCTGCAAGGATGTGGACTCTGGAGATCCAACATGCAGTGGCCCAGATATCCCACCTAGGTTCGAACCATTTTTTGTTGATTGTGGGCCTTTGGATCAGGCTCAAAAACAAGAGGAATCCATGGGATTTAATGGTCATGAGAAAATATTGGAGAGGGACTCTCAAAAGAGAAATAGTTGTGGGGGGTATCAAGGCTACTCATCGGGAGAAAAGGTGCCGCAGACTCCACTAATGGATTTAGTTTCACTTTGGTGGAGCAAGACAAATGAAGTAGTGCTACCAGTGGATGAGGATTTAGTCGAAGCACAGATCACATGGGATATTGGAAAGGCTTTGGGGCTTCAGGCAAAAAACAAAAAAGTTGTGGTAGCCGCTTTAGCAAAAGTCCGCGAATGTATGGATTTTATTATTCCTAGAAGAAGAGGTCGTCCAAGGAAGAAGAAAGGAAGCTCGAAGGATTGAGAGGGGCGTTTTCAGGTTCTATTTTGGGGAGTCGCATTTCTTTGGTGTGGTGGTTTGGATGGAAGTTTTTCGCCTTATTGGATTTCTCTGTTGGTGTTGTTCATTGTTGCTAGCTGGTTTTGTCTTTTGTCTTCTGGTGATAGCATTTTTCAAGTTAGCTTCTTTCAGTTCTTAGCTTGGTTTTCGTATTTGTTGGGGTTAGGCATTTTGTCTTGTGTTTGGTTCTTTGGTTGTTTATGGGATAGTTGCCGGGGGACCTTGGGTTTTTTGCTTTGCCCTTTTATTTGGTGTTTAGCTTGCAGGCTGGGGTTTTTCCTTCTTGTTGGGCTAGTTTGGTGTTGTTGTGTACCCTCTATTTCTTCATTTTGCCTTTTGTTGACTTTTTGTGGATTTCTTGAGGCTCCCCTCTTTGAGTGGTCGAGTTATTTGCTATTTATTGAAAAAAAAAGATAATATCAAATCTTCAAAACAAGAAAAGATGTAAAAATTCTAACCCAAATATAACTGAAATCCATGTTAATATTGTCTAACTAGTCTTAAGGGCAACAAGGTTGGTCCTAAAGGAAATAATATAAGTTGCAAGAATGGTATGTGTTTCCTCTAGGGTGGAAAGATGCTCAACAATATCCTATTGAGACTTTCTATAGTTTTCATAGTAAAGCAACAAAACTCGACCAAAAAAAAACAAAAATCAGTAAATTGGACTTTTACGCTTCGGGGAAGTCACATATAAAGGAAAAATAAAAAATAAAAAGTTATATAGGTAAAACCAAAATGGAATGCAAAACGTACCCAAAAAAAAAAAAAAATGGAATGCAAAGAAAATATGATGTCAACAAGACAAAGTACAAATAAGTAATAATTATAACCTAGCCTAATTGCGTAAATGCTCAAGCAAAAAAAAAAATTGAAAATGTAAATAATGAATAAGAATGAGGCATAAATATGAAAAATATGGCAAAAAAATAATATTGAAAGGTGATAATATTTTTTTTTTGTGTATATATACAAATGAAAAAAAATAATAAAGATAAAATTAAGTGTAGAAAGAAATTTGGACCCAAAAACACATTTAATATAAAACCAAAGCCAACATGAAAATTAAACAAATTTTCAAGATGGAAAGAATGCATCTTATTGAAGTAAAAGGACTAGAATAGCCAAAACTTGTTAAAGGTTACAAGTACACCCGCACATGGTCCATAACCAATGGTTTTGAATTTGAGCATTAGGAATTAAAAAAAAAAAAAAAAAACTTATGCAGGAAGAGGCTACCCCCTTAACGAGTCATTCAATTCTTCAAACCAGATGTAGTCAGTGAGCCAAAAATCAATCGAATACCAATAGTTAGAGACCAAAATAAAAAATAAAAAAAAAGAGCTACAAGTACAAAATCAGAATTGGAACAACCAAATATTAAGATAATTCATCGAGATATGATTTGAATAACTTTAAGTAACACTCCCTCCCTTATCAAATAACTGACTACTTTTGAAGTTTTATTTTTTCATAAATAACTATTTTTTTAGAAAATTTAGATAATATTAATTATTTTTTCAAGTTATATCTCTATTAAGTGAAGGAGGGATATAATTAAGAAGGAGAGACGATTAATTAGTAAGGATAATTTTGTAAACTATATCTAAAGTTATCTAACATTGAGACTTTTCTGATAATTTCTTTAATCTATATTTAAAAATAGGATGATTATTTGAGAATGAAGGGAGTACTTATTTAACAAGATTGAATAACTTTTGTAGATATCATTTTACTGTAAGTCAAGATCGTAAGACCTTGTTTTCAAAGATTGAGTACATTATTTAAGTCAAATTTTATGTGTGGAGATTGCTAATTTCTACACCTTTATATAGAGATTAACAAATTTTATATTTTATTTTGGACAAAAAAGTCACCTCTCCCATTTTTTAATCAACATATCGTCGTCTTATAATTTTGGCAAAAATAATTAATTTATCCTTTAACTTATTTTCTATTTTTAAATTTATTCTTTAACTTATAAATGTTTTAAATTCGTTCTCTAACTTTTATAAATCGGATATATTTATCTTCTTCATAGATGACATTAATTATATTGATGGAAAAATTCCATTTGACATCTAAGTTAGCAAAAATATTATACACAGCATCTTATATAATAAATTATTTTTTCAAATCTATTCTTTAATATAACAAATAATATTTGCAAAAAGATAGCAAAGAAAACAAATGTGTTCAATTTTTAAAAATTAGAAAGCGAATTTGGAATGCTCACTACTTGAAGGACGAATTTGAAATATTTATTATTTAGAGGATAAATTTAAAAATAAAAAATAAATTAAGTGACGAATTAATTATTTTTGCCCATAATTTTATTTTATTCACATTAAATGAGATAAGAGAATATTACTACTATATAAGTAAAAGGAAAGGTCAAAGTAATCATTAATGCAATAATAATAATTAAAAAAAATTATCATCCTACCAACATCTATCTTTTTTGAATTAACACGAAGTTGTGAGTGGTTTAGTAATTAGATTTTATCCACGTTAAAAGAAGAGAGAAAATATTAAAAGATGAAAGAAAAAAGTCAAAATAATCATTAATAAAGATAAAATAAAATTATAAAATTATATATGTAGAATTTACTTATTGTGAGAGTATGGATAATAAATTTTAACTATTATATTTTATATAAGTGTTATAAACGCTGTATTTTGATCCAATTAACTATTATTACATTTTATATAAGTGTTATAAACACTGTATTTTGATCAAATTAATATCACTTTAAAATGTTAGGACTAAAAATAATGACTTAACTTTAGAATGTTATTAACATCAAAAAAATTTTTAAGACCACTTTGATGTCAACTTTAAAATATTAGAATTAAAATTTTTTGTATATAAGTCCTTGATGAATTAAAAAATTTATAAGAAGGCGGGTACGTCATAAAATCATATTAACTGACGTAAGTACTTGTATATATAACAAAACTAGTTATATTAAGAAAATCTCTGACAAACAAAGTAATTAAAATCTAGCAAAATGTCAATTACGAAAGAGGTGAGAAAATCTACTAAATATATTGCCACATCCGTCTTCCTAACTTCCAACAGTATCAAACTTGTCCCCAACTATATATATCTACTAAATACGACTATCAAAGACATAAAAATAAACAAATTCTCATGGCTTACTGCATCGTAATTTGCATATTCTAAGCTCAAGAAAACATGAATAGGGCCAATTCGTCCATGCTAATCTTCTTAATCTCATTCTTTCATCAGCATCGTTTCACGTAATTTCTTTTTTTTGGTGATTTTGTTTGGGGGTGAAAGCGTGCACAATAGTTAGTACTGATTAAATTGTGTGTAATTTTCTGGCCATTCAATTTTCAAGAGTACTAGGAGCCAAGGCAAGAATGATGAGTGTAGTAGATACATGCAAAAATGATAGCGATTGCTCATACTTGAAATGCGAGAGAGGTGTATCTCCTTATGATTTTGATGGCATCTGTATATGCGTTAAAGCGAAGAAAACCACTCTCTAGGATAATTTACAACAATGAATTGAGTGACCAAGAATGCCGGAAGATCATCAACAAGTGAATTTAAGCAGAAGCGTACATGTAATAATGAATTGAATATTATGTAACAATTACTTGAGATGTCAGGTATGAATATGATCATAGAATGCAATGAATAATTTATCAAATGTAAAATTGCATTCCTATATTAGACATTATTATTGTGTTCATCAACAATCTCCTTGAGTTCCAGGGAATACTAGGTGAAATAAATGTTTTTTTATTAAATGAGTTTCCTGGAATTAATATAGGCAAAAAAAAAAAAAAAAACAACCAAGAGAGGGTGAAGTTCCGTATTCTGGACCAAAGAGCATATTGACTACCATTCTTAGCCAAGAATTTCGCAGCCATAGTTACTATTTATAACAAGAAATTATTAGATACGAACGCTATGTGGATTATATTCTATCAAATAATAGAGTAAAATATTTTAAATAAAAATATAAATTAATAATAAATTATATTCTAAAATATTATTTTATTATTAAATATAAGTACAATCTATATAATATTATATGAATATGTAATAATTTCTCATTTGCAACACATTCGTACGCTTGACTTCTCAATCCCTAGGAAGAAGATCTTGGATGTCTACGGGTTTGAGCATGATTTCTGGGTTGAATTGTGGAGTTCATTATTGTCAAAGCTTCTTTACTTTGTGTCTCACAAGACACCTTCCGGTATCTCATGATCCGACATTTAATATATGATTTGATAACACTATGCTACGCTTTAGGTATCAAAATTAACCTCAAGAAAGAATTGTATTGCTAAATGAGTTTTGCTTACATCATTAAGAATTTGAATTTGAAAATTATTAGTCTCCGAACCTAAAATTTTGTAAGTAATTGAAAGAGATTCAGAACTACGACTACTCAGCCCATTCCATGCTTTTCCGTGAAAGATATGCATCATCATCATATTATTCTTCCTTTTTTTTTTTGACGGGTATTATTACTATTATTTGAGTCTGAAAGTTATCAACTATTTAGCCCATTTTTGGTCCTGTTGTAAGGTTTGCTTAGTAGACCACACTGAAAAGAGGGAAGAAAAAGGAAGAAAGGGGGTATATTGGGCTCCTTACAGTAGAATTGCCAGTTATCAGTTGCCTGTATTTGTGGTCCACTGCTGCTCAATATTAGAGCCAGACCATGGAATCTGCTGGGACAAAATTTTTTGTTTAAAAAAGAATGCTACACAATTTCGTGTGTCTATCTGTGTTTATTAAATTAAAATACCTCTCTCCAAAATAATTTAATTTGTTGATTTATTCTCTTAAGAAATGGCACATGTCGTTTTTAATATTTCTTTTAAATTTTAAATTCAATTCTTTTAAAATGACATATCTTCTTTATAATGTTAAATATTTTTTTAAATCTATATTTTTCTAAAACAATTATCTGAATTAATTATTTGTATATAATTTAAATTCGTAAACATTTTCTTGTCTTAAATCTTTTTTTCTTTTAGGATGTATTTGGATAAGATTATTTTGCCTAAAAAATTATTTTTTGGGTAAAAAAATCACTTTTGATATGTTTAGATAAATTTTTAAAAATAATCATAATCTCAAAAAAAAATTATTTTTAATTTTTTTATAGAAGTTGAATAGAATAACTTCTAAAAAAAATTAATTTCTAGCTTTTTCAGTTATAGATAAAATTTTAATTTCAAAATTACTTTTTTTAAAATTTAAAATAAACACATCTTTAATTATATATTTGAAATTCTTTTTAAGTTCATTCACTGTTTCTGAAATCTTAGAATTTCTTTTATAAAACGCGTGGGAAATTTTGATAACTTGGCTACAGCCACGTACTAAAATCTTGAAGTCTGCCTAAATTGAAGAATCGCTATAGTACATTGCATGCAACTGTTATATTAATACATCATTAAATCTTGATATATGATACTTAGACACACAAAACGCGATCCATACGGGGACGCATACGGCTCGGAGAAATACTAAAGACCGTATGTGATACGTACAGTGTTAAAAGCGAAGTAAAAATGTAAGTATATTTTTTTGTTGAAAAAAAAAAAACCGTGCCTTTCCCTCTCTCCCTCTCTCTCTCTCTCTCTCTGGTCTGAAGCACTTTCATCCCCTCTCTCCAAACTCGCCTGTTCTGTCTCTCGCGCACCGTCGTGTCTATCGCACCCAGTCGGAAAAGAGAGGAGCACCACACCGGCGATTTCAACCCGCATGCCCCACCGTCGTCGGCAATTTCTACCCGCGTGCACCACAGAGAACTCGCAGAGGAGAGGAGCGGAGATGGAAAGCCAAACCCCTGCGTCCTCCCTGACCGTCAACCGCGACTCCCTGACTCTCAGTGGCAGTGGCAAAGTTGAAGCTAATTGTGGAACCGTGACTGCTTTCATCTGAAACGCCTCAGCAATTGACAAGTTGTAGCTAATTGTGGAATCACTGTGTCGAAGGTATTCCCGTTTTTCTTATTTAGATGTCGATGATTTGTGCATGCATTGATTGTTTGTGAACCATTGTTTCAATCTTTGAGTTGTACATGCAATTGAGTGTGAATTACTGTGCTATTCTGAATTTGTGTTGGGGAAGAAGCGACTGACGTCGTCAGCGCCATGGATGGGCGACGACACAGAAGAGTTCCAAGACGCAAAGCTCAAACGCACGAGCCAGCCCGGTGCCACTTCAACCATGCACATCCGATATGTTCTGTTTCAAGTTTGTGCCAATATTATACAATAAGAACTTCTTATTCCTATTTTTAACTCTTGTGTGCAAACAAATACAGTTAAGTAGCAAACAGATGCATAAACTCTTGTGCGTTGGTATGCATTTTTAACTAACAGGTCATGTTACTCACTCTGAATGCTAAAGGAACCTGACATGAAAATACACTCGAAATTAATTTAAAGGAACCTTCCAGCTATAGCAAATTCGGTAGCAATACTGATTTTTATAGCAAATTAGTTTTTGATGTGTTGTATGAGGTTTAATGATTTTGATGACAATTTTTTAATTTTTTTAAAGTCACTTTGGCAGATACGAAGTTAAATTGTCACTTGGCAAGTGTATTTTCAAAACTGATTGTGATCAAGAAACTAAAAATAAATTTCTATTTTCTCTCTAAATAATTAATAAAAGTAATGTAGCAATTTTATGTTAGTGAATGTTGGGCAGAAAATTGCCAGCAATAACAAAAAAATGGTGCGGAGAAGATGGGAATTCCAAGGTGGATGAGTGTACAAGAAAAAATAATATTTGGATTAGATGTAACAAAAGTTGGAGTAAATTCTATTGTGGAGAAGATGACGGGGAGACTTGTCTAAGGTGGTTTGTTCATATCAAAGAAGACAATAAAGTCTCCAGCGGAAAACTGGATCAAATGGAAGATAGTCTAGGTTAAAGAGTACAGGAAGACCTAAGAAAACATTAGGAGAAACCATTAGAAATACCTTTCTCTAAATGACTTCATTGAAAATTTGGTTGTTGACAAAGTCCAATGGTGTTGACTTCTCCATGTAGCTGACTCAACCTTGTAGGATAACAATTTTAATTGTTTGCAGATTTGAGATCTTAGGACAAACTGAGATTTACAAGTTAACTAACTCATAGCTGGAAGCTATTACCCAGTATGTTTCATTTAAGGGAAAGCTCATAATCCATCCATCTATTCTTTGTCTATATTCAATTCTAATACATTTTCTGTATATGTAAGGATTTTGTAGATTATCTGCAGTAATTTTTTTTTCCTATAGATCAAATGAATATTTTCTCATGGTGAATGTTATTTGTTTCATTTTTTTTTTCATTTAAATGTCAATCTTTGAGCTCAGTGTTTCACTTGTCACATAAATGAGTATGAACCTCTTTAATTAGCCATCTTTATCAATATGTTACCAACATATTGAACTTTGCCATGTCCTTTTAGAACACCATCATTTTATCAATATTGTCAACATGTTCACAAACAGATGGAATTTTGCATGGCTGCACTACACATTGGGGTTTTGATTATGATCAATTTCTTTCCAATTTCCTGTCACATTGATTTCACTATTTCATGTATACTACTGAGTGCTGTGTTATTGTGTATTGTGAGTGTGGATTTAATTGAGATCTAGTTTGATTTGATGTTGTTAGAAAATATTTGTTACATAGGTTGTTGACTAGTTTTTCATTTGAGATGTTAGTTTAGTTTAGCATTGCAATCAAAAAGCTTTGGTCCTTTAGCATTTCACGGAGCAACTTTGTTCTTAAAGTGCTAATTTCAAGGTGTCAAACCTGCAACTTAGATTCCATATGCTAATATTTTTCTGGTTCAAACATTCGTGGTAGCTTGAACCCTTAGTAGCACAATCCATTTAATGGAGTAATGTTGTGTAGCTTGTTTGATTGTAATATATAGTAATATCTGAAGTTAGAAAAGTCACTTATCTGCTTCATAAAGGTCAAGGGCAGCCCACGATAAGCCATTTATTGAAATTTTCCCAAGTATTTTGAGAAGAAAGACATTGGAAGAGGCTATATGGACGATGAGAAAATGGGGGAATGCTGGCAAGTTGGTTTTTCTTTTATTATGTTGCCCTTTGCTGGTTATAGGAGCAAGGTATTGTCTTAGTGTTTAAAGAAAAAGGTATTATTTATCTTTTAGCAATTGAATATTTGATAGCTTTAGAAGATAGGAGCTTATCTTTGTAGGTTTTAGTTTGGAATGGTAGTATTTTGTTCATTACGGTTTAACTTGTTGGATATCTTGTTTTTAACAATTTTTTTTTTTGGGCTGTCCATACTCTCTTCTTTTTATCCTTTTTTCTGTTCATTAATTTCTTCAACTGGTAAAGAGAAATACAAATGATATTATTTTAATATCTTTTATTTTAGAGCCAGGGCTTATGGTTTAAGTGACAAGGAATTGTTAAAAAACAAGCTTTGATGGAATGCAGATGTATTTTGATGTCCTATGGCATATAAAGTGGCCAAATGATTTTGAAAGAGAGAAAAAAAGTTAAGTTCTCTACTTTTTAAATCCTATCATCTGTCATTCTTTATGTGGTCTTTCGAAGTGTACAGCCAGGAATGATTGACTGATTTTTCTATAAATGCAGTATTGCTGAGGACAAGGTTATTTTTCTAGTAGTAGATGGAGAGTTGTCTTTCTTTCAGGGGCATGCTGAAGAAGAAAGTCAATGTAATGACTTTCGGTATTGGATTGAAAGAATTCAAAGTGAAGGGCAACATGTAATTCGAAAGCTAAAATTTACTCCGCGTTGTGCTCATATGCTGAGCATATAATTTTGTTGGAAACCATCCATATAATGCAACAGTTAGTATAACTCAAATTGTTGGCAACCTGCTTCTCTTATATTGGTAACAAGGTCAATGTGTTGGTAATTTAGTAGGTCTTATTAATTTTTTATGAATAACACATGTAGGCTTATTTGTGACTTTGATAAAAGCTTATAAATACATGTTTGGCATCAATACTTGATAAAAAACACACATTACTGAACTACAACAGTTAGTAACACAACTCAAATCTCGGAAATCTGCTTCTCCTTTGAGTCACCTATGACTAAGTCACATCCAATTGTTATGTATTCAGTTGGTGATTTTGTCACAGTTGGTAACTTTTAATTGAAAATGTTGGTAATTGATTAGGGATGTTGATAATTTTTCAGGTTTTTGGTAATTTTGAAAATATTAGGAATCATAACTAAATTTGTGTTGTGGATCAAAGTTTAGACAACTCTTTTGCACTAAAACTTGATCATTGAACGTAAATATAAGATGGAATTAGTGAGAAACTAGTTAAGTTACATCCAATTGTAATGCGCGCTATTAGTAACTTTTTCACAAAAGTTGATAGCTTTAATTTAAAATATTGGTAATTTTCAGGTTTTTTGTAATTTCAAAAGTATTATGATTTTTAACTAAATTTGAGTTAAAGAACAAATTAAGACAACTCCTTTGCACTAGAACTTGATCAACTGAATCTAAATACAAATTAAAATTAGTTTACACTAGTTAAGTCATTTCAAATTGTTTTGCACTAGAATGGTAAGATGATGATAAATGTTGATAAATTTAGTTCAAGATGTTGATAACTAGTTTAAAATGATGGCAATTTTTTAGGTTTTGGTGATTTTGAAAGTATTAGGATTCTTAAATAAATTTGTGTTAAGAACAATTTAGGACAACTCTTTTTACACTATAAATTGATAAAGTGAGTCTAAATATAACATGGAATTATTGCTAAACAAGCTAAGTCACTTCAAATTTTTTCTGCACAAGGTTGGTAACTTATTAACAAATGTTGGTAACTTTGGTTTAAATGTTAGTAACTGGCTAAGAGAATGTTGATAACTTTTCAGGTTTTCAAAATTTGAAAGGTATTAGGATTTTTTTTTTTTAACTATTAGGGAACAAATTAAGAGAGCTTTTTAACACTATAAATTGATGAAGTGACTTAGCTAATATAGCAGTAATTCTATATTATATTGAGGCTCACTAGTGTAGCACTAATTTCATATTATATTGAGGTGTATTTTATCAATTTATAGTGCTAAAATGTTCTCTTAACTTGTCTAATATAAATTCATTTAAGAATTCTAATACTTTCAAAATTATCAAAAATTAAAATGTTATTAACATTTGTCAGCAAGTTACCAATCTAGTGCAAAACAATTTGAAATGACTTAGCAAGTGCAGCGTTAACTCCATGTTATATTTAGGCTCGCTTCATTAGTTTATAGTGCCAAGAAATTCTCTTAACTTGTTCTCTAACATAAAATTACTTAAAAATTCTTAACACCTTCCAAATTTTAAAAAATTAAAAAATTATCAATATCCTTAACCGGTTACCAATATCCTTAATCGATTACCAATATTTTGAACTAAAGTTACCAACGTTGGTGAAAAAGTTACCAACCAAGTGCAGGGATGTGACTTAGCTAGTTTCTCACTAATTCCATATTGCATTTAGCTTCAGTTGATCAAGTTTTAATGCAAAAAAGGTTGTCTTAACTTGTTCCCTAATAGAAATTTGGTTAAGAATTCTAATACTTTCAAAATTACCAAAACTTGAAAACTAACACCCTTACTTAGTTACCAACATTTTTAACGAAAGTTACTAACATTTGTTAAAAGGTTACTAATTGAGTGAAGGATTGTTGGGTGTGACTTAACCATCCTTACCCACTAATTTTATCTTGTATTTAAGTTCACTTGATGAATTTTTAGTGCCAAAAAGTCCTCTTTGTTTGTTCTGCAACATAAATTTACAAAAGAATCCTAATACTCTCAAGATTTTTGAAAACCTAAATAGTTACCAACATTTTTAACCAGCTATCAACATCTTAAACTAAAGTTACCAATATTTGATAGTGAATGACTAACCTAATGTAGAAATAAATTAGAAGTTATTTAGTCATTGTAACACTAATTCCATGTTGTATTAAGGCACGCTTCATCAATTTATAGAGTCAAGAAGTTCTTTTCATTTGTTCCCCAACATAAATTTACATTATAGTCCTAATACTCTCAAAATTTTGAAAACCTGCAAAATTACCAATATTTTTAACTAGTTACCAACATCTTCATCAAAAGTTACCAATATTTGATAGCGAGTTACTAACTTAGTGCAGAAACAAATTAGAAGTTACTCAACCATTGAAGCACTAATTCCATATTGTATTGAGATTCACTTCACCAATTTATAGTGCCAGGGATTTCTCTTCACTTGCTCCCCAGCACAAGTTTATATAAAAATTCTAATACTTTCAGAATTTTGAAAATCTAAAAAATTACTAACATCTTGAACTAAAGTTATCAACATTTGATAGCAAGTTACCAACCTAGTTCAGAAACAAATTAGAAGTTGCTCAGTCATTGTAACATTAGTTTTATATTATATTTAGGCTCACTCCATCAATTTGTAGTGCCAATAAGTTCTGTTAACTTTTTTCCTTGACTAGATTTCATTGTGAATGCTAAACTTTCAAAATTACCAGAACCTGAAAAGTTAACAATATTTTTAATCAGTTACCAATATCTTGAACTAAAATTACTAACATTTGATAATAAGTTACCGACTTAGTGCAAAAAAAAAAAAAATAGAAGTTACTTGAGTATTATAGCATTAATTCCATGTTGTATTTAAGCTCATTTCATCAATTTTATAGTGCCAAGGAGTTTTCATTACTTGTTTCCTAACACAAAAATAACTAAAAAAATTCCGATTAATTCCAAACTTTGAAAACTAGAAAAGTTACCAAACATCCTTTAATAATTACCAACATTTTTAACTAAAATTACTAATATGTGTGAGCAAGTTACCAACATAGTGGAGAAGAATTTGAACTTGCTAGCACTGAATCCATATTATATTTAGGCTCTCTTCATCAATTTATTGTGTCAAGAAGTTCTTGTTACTTGTTCCCTAACACAAAAATTACATAAAAAATCCTAATACATTCCAAATTTTGAAAAACCAGAAAATTATCGACACCCTTTGCTAGTTACCAACATTTTAAACTAAAGTTATCAACATTTGTCAACAAGATTTGCCTAATCTTATTTGCGTGATGTTGTCTTCTTAGGCATGAGTGAATAATTGTTGTAGCAGGGGAAAAAAATTGCCCACATCACACACTAGACTTCCCACATACTTACAATAATATCCAAAATTATCTCGCCTTTGAAATATAAAAATATAATTGGTGATTCTTTTTTTTTCCCAATAAATTCATATTAAAGACTTAATCACAAAAAACTAATGAGAAGCATAGAAATAACTTTGAAAACATCACAACATAAAATCAAAACCTACAGGGCTATATTATATTAGATTTATCCAACTATAGAAAGTATCATAAAGCTCTCCTATTACTATAAGGAAGTACAACTACAAAGAAATCTTAGCTCTTTGGCTTGATGCTAGCATAGAGCTTCATATAATCATTAAAGACAAGTTTAGGGTGCAAAAAGAAGGTGCTTTCCCAGTCCCAAATCATTGATTTTAGACTGAGTAAACTCAAGATCTTTGCTTGTCACCATTCATTCGAATCTTTGCTCCATATACTTCTTGTAATGTTCTTTTGTTAGCCTCTCTACCATGTCCACAACTTAACTCAACAAAGATCCTCTAGTTGACCAACTTGACAAAACAACACAAAGGAAATCCCGAAAAAAGGTAACATATTAGCAAAGCCTCTTCAAGCTCAACAATACACACAACATACATATATATAGATGCAAAGGAAAGGAAGAGAAATATAGGCAAGAGAAGTGGGATGTTGTACCTCAAAAAGAAAAAAAATCTCACAGGTATCCACACAATAGCAATATTCCCTACACTTTCCAACATTTACACAATAGACTTTCCATCATTTATTTTACTATCCTTTAAAATGAGAAACTGCATATTCGAAACAGTCATTTATGGTATGTTTGTGAGTTGAGATTTTGGAGTGTAAGGGAGGCAAGGGAAGAATTTAAAGAGTAAAATGGACTCATGATTACTCTTCAATGCCTTCGTTTCTTTTCCCTCCAAAATCTCAACTCACAAACACACTTTTAGTAGCAAAATCAGATGGTCTAGTATATTGCCACCCAAACTTTCCATCATATTGGTGTAACATACACCTAAATTTCATCTCCATCTAATTTCCTTAGAACTCCAATGACTTTTTTCAAAATTATGCCTAAATTCCCCTTTTGATGTCATTTCTACAGGCTCATATTTACAAAAAGATATGACTTAATTCAATCAAACCAAAAAACAAACCATTTATCATGTAATGAGACATTTTGATTATACTTTTTGCTCCAAATTCCTTGAGCTTTTTCATTATAAACAAGTGCCACATTATTTTAGGCATTCCAATCTTAAATTATCGAGGCAAATTACCAAACACTTGTGCATCTTCAACAAGAAGACCACATAACCAAGGAGCAACCCCAATAAAACCAAATCAAAATTGAAAATAAAACCAAGAACTAATCAAAATTCATTGAAGATAAAGAAAAATACCATATCTTAAATTTAGCCAAGATCAACCTGTAAAAGAAACTCCACACAGATTAAACCAATAGCACCAAGGTTCAAAAATCGTCCATCCAAAAGAAATCAGCATTAAGAATGCAAAAGAAAAACTCATATGCCCTAACGCCAACAATAATAAAGAGAACAGTGCCATACCCATTATTATGGTAGTTGAGAAGAAATGCTCTTCCCTCTCTTGATCAGCATGGTTGCGCGAAACAATGAATTGATGGCTTTGCTATTGAGAGATTTGTTGATATCAACATTGGAGAGGAGGGCTTGGAGTTAGTGCTAGATAGAGGATTGCTTGAGGATATTGAACGCTTCAATAGCGACGTTAATGATGTTGGTCTTGGGGGCTATAGCGGCCTTTGGGGGGCTGTTGAGTTTTGAAGGTGGATTGCTCATGACTCCCTAACTGTGATTGCGATTACTCTTGTGCAGGACTAGGGAGAAGATGGTTTTGGGAGAGAGCTATACATTGGAAATGACTGAGGTTGCCTTTTCAAAGTATTTCCTTCTCTTTTTTTTTTTTATAATGTTATGCATTTTTTTCTCACTATATCAGTTTGTCAGACAACTATCTTTTCCCCTATTTTGTCCGCTTCTCATTTGTACGGTATCTCCTAGTCATATGCATCCTGTATGTGTCTGACTTTTTATGTTCAAATATCATTTCTTTTAAATTTTACTCGTACATCATGTTGCACCTTTGCAAGGTGCATGGAGCTCCTTGAAAGTAAGGGGCACCGTATCGCTTCCCATTCCATCATTATAACTTATTAGATGTCAAGAGATATTGAACCCTTAAGTATGTTGGCAATCATTGCAATGAGGACTTTTTATTTGTTTACTTTTCCATTTATATGTTTTTACCCCTTCTTAAGTAAACTACCTTAATTATAGAAGGAAAGAGAGGGAAAACACAAACTCTAGGTGAATGACTGTATGAAGGTATCTATATATCCCATAATAAATTTCAATGTATTTTTTGTATTTTGTTTAAAATACAAAGTTCTCATTTAAGTGCAAACTTACATCGAAAAACAGCAAACAAAAGTGGAACATATTATGCCAAAGTTGCCATTCTTCCTTACCAATATGTGCCTCATGTCACCTTCATCCTCATAAAAGCTGGGAGGTGTGGTCATGTGAGGCCCCTCTACAAAAATAGGGGCTTGTGGACACGTAGTTAAATTGAGGCTTTTGTGGCACATGGAAATGCGTCCAAGGAAAACCTTAGACAAACCTACACATATGAAGTTGCAAAGTATCTTTTTGAAAAGATACCACAATTTCGTCATATTCATAGAGGAGTGATTCCAAAGCTGCAAAGGATGTCTCTATCTTAGAACATTTAAGGAAAGCCCACCACATTCAAAAGTCTCCATCTCGCCCTCACTAGCTAAAATTCTGATTTCTGAAGTCATTTTGGATTTTAGTGGCTGCAAAAAAAAGAAAAATAAAATTTTACCTAAATCATAATTTGAAGATTTTCAAAAGAAAAACTAAGACTTAATCTAGCTTTTATTTTACCGCCTAAACTCAAGAGGATTAAGATTAAAGCTTGCGAGGGACACCGGCTCACCTTGATGAGAAAGTAATTCATTCATTGTACCAAAAATGAAAGGTAATGACTTTTCATAAGATTAGCCAGCGACAATGACCAAGAAAGATGGAGAATCTAATTGACAATGATATACTTAAATATTAAAATGCATGATATCTATCTATTTATAATATATTAATTCAAAGATCCAAATTATGGCACATTAAGAGGTTGACACTTATATACTCTATAATATTGCCATATTAACTTCTTATTAAAAGTGTTATGTAATCTCTTTAATCTTATAAAGCCACATCTTCTTATAGGAAACTAGACCAAACTGAACTAAACCAAACCGAACCAAATCAAACCGGATCGGACTAAACCCAATCAGATCGAATCGAACTGAACCATACAAGATTGAACTAAAATGAATCAGATTGAATCGAACTAAACCAGACCAATCCAAACTAGACCAGGCCAGACTAAACTAAATTGGACCGTACCAAGGCAAACCGAATCAAACTGAACTGAACTAGACAAAACCTGATCAAATCAGACTGAACCAAACCAGACCAGGCTGAGCCAAACTAAACTAGACCAAACCAAATCGAATTGACCGGATTGAATCAAACTGGACTAGGCTAAACCAAACCAAATCAAATCGAACTAAATTAGACTAGATCAAATCATATCAGACGGAAAAAAAAAAAAAAAGAAACTTAGGATCATTTTTTTACATTATTATTATCGGATTCTTAAATCAAGTTTCATACTCTAGTTAAAAAATTGAATTGCAAGCTTTAGCATTAATATTTTATTTATCTCCTATCTTATAATATTGCCACATCATCCTATTATACCAGTTGTTACTTAACCATTCCAATCGTTAGGTCACATTACTTAATCATGACAAGATGCACTAATAAGCAACCAATATTAACACAATTAATTATATATACTTTAAGCTAATTATATATCATTAACTCTTTACTCAAAATTATTCAAAGTTACCAATTTCTAACAATTCTTCAATAAACAAAAAAAAATTAAATATTTATATTTTAAATATTAGAAAATAATGTTTTACAAAAATATCAACCTCCCACTAATTTTTAATCACTTGTTTAACATATTTCTTTTAACCTTATTATCTTTTTAATGGTCTCACAATGAAATATGAAAAAAATAAGTCTATAGAACATCACGAATAAGTAAAATGCAAGTTATGACATTGACACTTCATTTATGTCCCATCTCATAATGTTATCATGTCATTTTATTATGCAAGTTGTCATTTAACTATGCCAATTTTTAGAGTCCTATTACTTAATTATGGCAAGATGCACTAATAACACAATTAGTTATATATACTTTAAATTAATTATACACTATTAACTCCTTATTCAAAAATATTGAAAGTTAATATTTTCAAAATTTTTAATGATTCTTCAATAAACCAAAATATACTACAATTAAATATTTATTTTAAATATTAAAAAATAATTTTACAAAACAATATCAATCTTCTACCTATCGCTAATCAACTATTTAACATTTTTCTTTTAACCTTATTATACTTTTAATGGTCTCACTACCAAATAAGACAAAAATAAGTCTATAAAATATTATAAATTAGTAAAATTACAATCCTAAATAAATAAGAAATATCACATAAATTAACTTTGACATACCATCAATATTATAAATTTTTTGTTATTGCATATTTATATTTCAAATAAAGGCAAACAATCACAATTTGAAAGAACTATACTATCACAAAAACTTCTGTTCTAAATAACATCTTCAAATCCTAACCTTTTTTTGTTATTCCAAAATAATAGAATCAAAGAAAAACAAATGGAAAGCATATAATTGCTTTCACATAAAGTAAACAAATCTTTAACTCTTAACCTTTATTTCTAACATAATTCAGGAACCACATTCACCAATAGTAATATCATCAAATGAGAAGTCCATCTCTATACAAATACAAAGGAAAAAGCATCACTAACAAATATAAGACACAACATCTTCGAATTAAAAGAGCATTTACAAAGGAACAAGAAAGATATCAATGAAAATAAAGTACACAATATCTAATCTTAAATAAAGAGTAAAGACAAAAATAGAATCAAAAAGATAAAACTCATTTAAATATCATACATGTATATAGTTTTATTGTGTTTAAAATAACCGTAACAGACACCATTATTTTACTTATATTACTAAACTATCACTAATCCTAAACAAAGAATATTTTCCTTCCATTATATAGTTATTCAACTTCAAATCACTAAGAGAAAATTTACTAAATTATTTCTATATTGGTTTAATTAATATCACATATTTCTCTTTTTTAACAAGAAACATATTCATTTCACTACCCATGGAGCGCATGGTTCTAAATCTAGTTTAACAATAATAACCAAGTCTTGTCTATCGTTGGTTACATAAATTAGACGGCTACATAGAGTGCAGGATATTCAAAAAATTACAAAATTCATTAAATGGAATTTGCCTAAGTCTTTAACCTTTAGGTCAAGCGGGTTACTGTTATTCGGCAACTCAACTTGGTGATGCACATGGTCAAAATGATTACATGGTTTTATAAGCTAAAATCGCTATGGTGGGTAACATTTTGGTAGTGATCCTTAATTATGGGGCTAATTATGGTTTAGTTAGTGGTATTTGTCTTAGTACTAGATCAAGCCAAAAACCATAATGATATTCCTTCCAATTATCAACGATTAGATAGGCCATCTGTGACTAAAAAGTCATGGCATTGATTTTATTGCTCTTACAAAACTGTACATCATTGGCAATTCACCATCAATGACATTGACACTGAGGCTGTACTTTCTCATGCCCTCCCTCCCCATTTTCTACAAACTGACAAGCATAGGCTTCCAAGTGTGATCCATAGTGAAGAAGATAATAGTAATTTATGTCCAATATCTCGCATAACTTTCACTATTTGAGCTCTTCCATGCAGGCGGGTTGGTCATGGTAGGCAGCAAATTTTGGGAGAAAGAGAAGGGCTAGATTTTTCTAGTCTTCTATCCACCCACAAATTTCAGCAATCAATTAATCATATGATGTACAATTTAACTGAAGGCTTAAGTAAGTAAGAATTGACATATACCAACCAAAATTTCATGTTTAACAAAATTATATAAGTATACTTGTTTTAATTTGTGCTAAGTGTACCCTTACCTATGCCTTATTGTCTGCTATATAATATATTTTGAGACGCTCATATGCTTGCTAGGGACAAAGAATTTGGCATGGCAAGTACTCTTTTATCATAAAATTGTTCAAGGTAAGAGAAGGGTGGAGGGTACCCCGCCCCATATCTAAAATTACTTTCACTTTCACATGAGAAAGAGAGGAAGAGGTGGAATTGGATAAGAGAGAGAGCATAGGAATGAGGTAGCGTTTGGAATGCTCGCCATAAAATATGAATATTAAATGTTTCCTTAAAATTAAACCATTGATTTAAAGTTATTTATAAATTTAATGGTAGAGAATGATAGAATATGTTTAATATGTTAATACATAATATTAGAATATTCTAGTCCATCAAGTTGACATCAGGTAACCTGCTGTCAATGTCCAACTCAAAACTTGGAACTCAGTATCTATATATTTTTATCAATGTGACATCCAATTCGAAAGTCAAAATCATGTGTCTATATATTGGTATTTATTAGTGCAAGGCCTAATTTTAAACTTAGAACTTAGTATCCATAGAACTCAAAATTCAAAACTCAGTATCAATTAAATAATTAAAATAAAATAACTGCTTGGAAAGTGAATATTTAATGTTGATATTTAAAGATCAATATTCTATAATTTACCTAAAAATGAATGATTCTTGTTTTTTCCATAGTGCATCTGTAAATTTGAAAAGCTGAGTTTTCCTGTAGAATTAACATTTAGGCGAAAAAAAAAAAGAGGCCAAAAAGGGGTTGGAAAAGTTTGAGAGTAATAATTCAAGTCTCATCATGTCTGCATGAAATTCATAAAAACTTTTTAAGGAATGTGTATCATGCCATTTTGCATCAAGATAAACCCAACAGGCATACCCCTTGCTTGCTACTATTTATGGGGCCCTAAGTGTCAGGTTTGTTCAATAAGAAAATGATAATATTATAAGCAATTAACTTTGGTCACCTCCAATTTCCAACTAATGAACGCTGAATTTGATCAAACTTAATGTCATTATATCTCACTCAAATACAACCTTCAAACTATAGATGAATAATTAGGTATAGGGCCTAATGTTTTCAATTCAAAAAGAAGTCTTAAGACCTCAATCCACAAAAGAGAGTGCCATATCTGGATTAACAGGAAAACCCTCCTGCCACCCACTAAAGGATTTATAATGAATCATATCTTTACCGGAAATAAGAGATTCAACAAATTTAAAAAAGCAAAAGACACCTTTCCTTGCATTCTAAAGAATGAACAAATGTTATCTATTTTATTCACATCAATAATTTGGTTTTGAAAGAAGAGTTGAAGATATAACCACAGCAGAAGCATGTTTATCTGTATTTGAGCAATAGCATCTAAAACTCATAATTAATATTTCCAAACATGCTTCCTTTAAATGATTAAAGCAAAAGAGTGAATGGCATCTGCAGGACATAATATCTCACTATGCTATGAACCATGTTAGTTAGTTGTTACTAATATACTACAACATATACACACTGGAGGAAGGGGGAGAGTAATCATCAATGGCTCAGTCTTTGATTCAGGTTAAAGAATTGCAGAGCTCTGCTAAGAGATCTCGAATCCCCCACCCCTATCCCACGTTGATTTGGATGGGATTTGGTTGCTTGGTATTTAACTTTCCGAAAAGGAGAGCCATGCCAACCATGAACCAACTCTCACTAGTACAATATTAATTAATATATTTATAAAGCTATTAACTTCTAATTGTTATTTTTTTTAACCAAGTACCATCAATTAGGATTCCACATTAAAGGGAAAACTATAAGTACAGGTGGCAACCCCCCATTTGCTAAGTTATTGGCTTTTACAAAATATAAAATTGGAGAAATGGTACTAAGGAATCTAATCCCTTTTCTTTAAGGCTGCTGGCTTTTGTAGCCCTTTCTCCCTTTTGGACCAAATCCTTCTGTGTGTTTGTCTATTGTTTCTCATACCAAGCACTCATTTGTGTGTATTATACAAGGTCTCGTATATTTAATTAAGAAAGGAAAGCAGGCTTTTCCACTAAGTTATGCAATATATGATGTGTATATGCAACATGAGATATTCATATAGATACAAATCTAACATATTATATTTAAGTATATTTATAATAAAATGAGACTTTACTAATTTTATTTAAGATACACTTACTTATTTTTTTATCTTACTAACTTTATTATAAATATGTCTAAATATAAGTGTTAGATTTGTATATATGCAAAATTCTTTTCCAACCATCTACACTTATTTTTTAACTTCTCTAACGTAGTAAAACATCAAGCGTACACCATCACCTCGAAAACCTTATCAGTACATTTTACCTCTTATCAGCAATGTCCATCTCAAAGCAAAGGGTCGAGTATGTGTTAGATTCTTACATACAAAGCGGTGTGGCAAGAGATTCCATTATTCTAAACCATAGGTCTTTGTGAATGCAAGTCCCAATGCCCCCTACTAATAATGACATGAGAGGTGAAAAAGGGACAGTCCAATTTTGTTAAAAAAAATTGGAGACATGTTTGCTTGCAAGTGCTGTCTTCTTGCTCCCCCCTCTATGTTGTTTTTTTATCTAAAATTCTATTTCTTTTACTTTCTTCCCTGTTCAATGCATGGATGATCTACATATAGCTCCTAGTCTTAGAACTTTTTTCCAGGTCAATAGGTTTGGTTAAAATATGATGAATCTCAGCATAAAATACTTAGAACTCATTGCATGCTGGCTGCAATTTAATGTTGCTATTTTATTGTTTATCTTTCTTAATCAATAGTGGGCTCAACAAGAAGGATGGTGGAAATTTACTTTATTTAGTTGAAGCCTATGCAATTAAAGGTATATCCTAATGGTATGCCCCATTACAAGGATCAACCAAAAGAATATGGGAGCTTTCAATCTGTGCAATTTTTTTTTTTTCGGTACACCAATCTGTGCAATGTAAATGGTACATTTTTCAGCTTATAATGTCTTGATATTTGAATGCCAACTAGCAGCAATACCTACCTGTGCTAAGGATATTATAAATAAAAGACGCCATCCCGTAACTACGTAGCAATACTGTTATTAAGTATTCTTAACACATGAAGAGCGGTAACTGTACAAGTTAAGCAAGAGTGCCAACTTATAAATAAAGGGGAATTATTTAATTACTCTTTCACTTGGGGATGTCAGTGTGTGTAATATATAGTATGTACCAATATCAATGTAAAGTTGTAAAGAAAACACAACACAAAATAGATCAGTTGTAATGAACAAATAGAGCCATAATGATTTAGGATGGCTTGAAAACTACAAACTTGAAGAATCTCCTATCAACTTTTAATACATTGGCATCATGCTATGGTGTCCCATAAGTGGGAGATATCATTTTTTATTTCTTAATCATTTTACTAATTAGAAAAACCCTAATAATATTACCAAGAAAATGTACTACAAGAATAAAGTAAATCAAATAGAAGCCCTTAGTAATCGTGCTTCAAAGATAAGGATTGATGAGTAGTCCTCTCAATATGATCATTTTCAGTGCTTTTCAAAATAAAACATTTCAATCAAGAGATTAATCTTTTTATATTATTATATATGTGACTAGAATCAAAGACTTTCACTACTATGGCAATACATGACTAGATTATCATGTAGTTTTTTTTTTTAAACTGCATGAAAATTGAACTCTTCAATTAAATCCTCTGAAATTTTTGGCAATGGTGTTCTCATAGAAGAATCAAGTACCATAGCTTGCTTATTGTCCAGAGAACTATGAAAAATCACCAAATATTATATTTTCAGTTATTTATGTTGGACAGTTTATATAATTCGTCGAACTAATGATTTTATCTGTTTCCATAGGTTTATACAAACCAACATGAGAATACGTTCATTGATATGGCTAAGTTGTCGCAATTAGACACCATAGACAGTGTATCTTCTTCATCTTTTGTTGCTTCATTTCATTTCCTCTCTCTTAAAACCGCATAAGTTCATGACTCATACGACTTTGTTTTTTAGCAATTAATACTTTAGTGATATTAAATATTTGTCTGCCAAGAAAACAATGTATAGATGGCCCCAGCTAGATTTGGGGGCCTTGACCAAAACCAACAAATACTAAACCATAGCAAGCTCTTCTTTCAAGTGTAGTAAAGGACAATGCAATAAGATAAAAGGAAAAACAGCCCTGACGAGAGTTGGCAATGTCAGTTGCAAGCTCAAACTGTTATGATTATCTCTCCTTTAAAAAATTGAAACATTGAATGGCTTAGAAAAAACCAAAAGCAACCTTGTTTGAAATTAATAAATAACAGCTCAACGGAGAGGCTCTTTTGGTCCATTTTCTTTTTTCATGTATTAACTTGACTCGGATAGTTAGATTTGATTTTTAAGTTCTTTAGTGGCTAGTTATCTGTATATATTTCACTAATCACTCAACAAATTTAACGGTATATTTTAATCTTAAACTAAAATAAATCTTTTCTTCAGCTTAAATTTCTATATGCCAAAAAAATATATAAACTAAAAAAAAATTAAAAATCATGTTTTTTAATTTATCCTAATTGAGGAAGAACTCAAAAGTGGTAAACGTAGTGGAAGTAAATTATGACCTTAGCGATACCCTATTCGCAATGTGAAATTTGAACTCTGAAATCAATATTTTGAAAAGAACTATTTCACCATTATTCTAATTCAAAATTATATGAATAATTTAGAATATAAAAAAATTATAATAGTACTCATGTTTAGTTCATTTAAGTAGTTAAATATTTATTTTTATTCTTTTAAATAAATTCGATTACCCTTTCTATTTTAATTTATTTCTTCATTCGAATAATTTGATTTATTTTTATATTAATTTATTTGAATATTTTAGATATATTAATCTAAAAATAAATTAAATAGTTCAAATAAATAGATAAATTAAAATAAAAAAATTAACACCTAGATAATTAATTTTAACTTATAATGTATTAATTTAGTTTGAGCCAAATTATTAGAATCAACAACGGAGTAACTTCGCGTAATAACAGTTATTAAGGAAAAGAAAAATACATAGTTGAGGAAAGAGGAACTTTAGCTTAGTGGTGGGGAGGTTAAGGATAAGTATATTTTACAATGGCAGTGGCGGTGGTTAATCATCAAGGAGCACCGTTTTTGATGCAAGCGTGGGTATAAATGCAGGGTCTTTGCCATCCTCCTTCTTCTCTTCTTTGCTTCTCTTCTTCAACAACACATTGGTTAGTTAGCTGCATTTACTACTGTTTGGTTTTACCCCTCTCTCTCTGTCTCTCTCTACCCTTTTTCCTTTCCTCTCTCTCTAAACAAAAATCACAGCTTTTATTATGTGCTGTTGTTGCCTGAGACAGTGAATGGCAGAGGGTTTGTTAGCAAGAAAACAGGAAGGAAGAGAGTTTTGAAAAAAAAAAATCAAAAGGGTCCCAAAAATTCAATTAAAGTTTTCTTTTCTTTTGTTTGAGTGAAAAGCAAAAAAAAAAAAAGAAAATAAAAGGGTTGAATGGAAGGCACGGGGTGCTAAAAGTAGCACAGAATCAGAAATGGGGTATCTTTCTCTTCCCACTTTTGGTTTTGAGTGTTCCCTTTTTTTCTCCATTTCTCTTACACTCTCTTCTTTTCTGCAGGTTTTGGTTCTGCAGGCTCTGACTAGGGTTTTGAATGAGGGGTATTTATTAATACTGAAATCAATGTTCTTTGCATAATTGTGATTGCCTGCATCTATCTGTAGAGTCGTCTTTTCAATTTTATTGGTATCTGAAATTCACTACATTCTAACTAATCTGACTTGAACCGGGTTTGTTTTAGCTCTTGTTTGAAGAGACTTTTTTAGCCCTGTACTCTATCTACCCTTGTAGGGGGTCCTTCTTTTATGAAAATTTGGTACCTTCAAGTTCAGTGTTTGGCTTTGGAAATGGTAGCTGCCAAACTCGTGTGAGCTCAAGTACATCTTTTGGGGCGCTTGGGTTGTTCTTTTAATGTTTGGTGTTTATGCAATTTTCTTAACTCGTTTATGTGAAGTTGCTCTCTTTCTCTATCTCTCTATCTTTGTTTGGTTCTTCTTATCTGATTCCTGCCTTCACTTCCTTTTTAAACGTTGTTTCCTCTTATTGTGGATGGTTTTAAGTTTCTAGAGTACAAGGTTTAGTTTGAAGCTGTTGAAGTTTGTGATGGAGTCACTGTTTTGTTAAGCTTGGTTTGGGAGGTTTTTCAATTTGTTAGTTAATTTCCTTGAATTTTCAACTCATCTTTTGATCATTGTTGTATCTTGCTGTGCAACCTGAAATTTCAGCTCTTTGTTCCAAGTTGTCTCTGATAATATTTCTTTTTCTTTTGTTTAGTTGTTTCATAGAAGTCATAGAAAAGAATCTGCTAGTGGCTTCTTTGGTGTTTTGGTTAAGGATATGGGTGACAGAGAGAAGTTTGAGCTAGAAAGAAATGAGGATCCTGTGAGTTATTCAACTAGTATGGCCTCTGATTGGAGGTTTGGTGGTGCCAACTTTGCAAATTCATCTATGGGTTTGGTTCCAATGGGGAATTGTGTGATGGGGTCTTCTTCATGTTCTTCTGCTTCAATGGTGGACTCGTATGTTACAAACTTCTGGGACCACCCCAATTCCCAAAACTTGGGATTTTGTGACATTAATGTCCCTAACAATGGTAGCTCTTCAAACTCAAATGGAATTAGAAAAGATGGGTTTGACTATGCAAGAGGTGGTCATGATCATAGGACACTAGAAATGGGTTGGAACCATGCTAATTCTACGTTGAAGGGGGATAATGCTTTCTTGCCAAATGGAACAGGAATTCTTCCCCAGAGTTTATCTCAGTTTCCAAGTGATTCCGGATTCATTGAGCGTGCTGCGAGATTCTCATGCTTCAGTGCAGGGAATTCTGGGGACATGGTGAACTCATTTGGGATTCCTCAATCCATGAGCCTGTATGCTAGGACTGGGGGAACAATGCAGGGAGCAGGACATGGTCTTTCGGGCCAAGGACTAGAATCAACACCTGGAGGACAATCTCATGAAAGTAATCTGAATGTAGTTGAAGCTGCAAAAGATGTGACTCAGTCTGTTGAGCATCATGGTACTAAAGAAGGTCCACTCCAGGATGATAAAAGAAGTGACAATCTTGTAATATCTCAGGATGAAGGGAAACAAGCTCTTGGTTGTTCAGCTAATGACTCTGATAGAGCAGAATCAAGTGGCCAAGATGATTCACCAATGTTGGAGTGTACAAGTGGGGAACCTTCTAATAAAGGCCTAAACTCGAAGAAAAGGAAAAGAACTGGGCAGGTATGGTATTTGAGCTGTATTTGCTGCATATGTGATGATATTTTCCCCTTATCCATGTGACTTTCCTTTTATCTTTTTGTGTGTGGTAGGATGCTGATAAAGATAAAGTCAATGGAACTCCTGAACTACTGAATGAAGCTGCGAAGGAGAACTCTGAGAGTCGACAACAGAAGGGAGACCAACAACCAACCCCAACAACCAAGGCTTCTGGGAAGAATGCCAAGCAGGGTTCTCAAGCGTCTGATCCACCTAAGGAGGAATACATACATGTTAGGGCTCGCCGGGGTCAAGCAACAAATAGCCATAGCCTTGCAGAGAGAGTAAGATATTATAAGGCATTATCTATGGTGAGGGAAAAATTGTTTGGATTGAGAGTTTCAAATTTGTTTGATTTTAACTATAGGTAAGGAGGGAAAAGATCAGTGAAAGGATGAAGTTTCTTCAAGACCTTGTACCTGGATGCAGCAAGGTACAGAAGATCTTACCACCTCATTCTTGTTTAGACTTATAGTGTGTTTGGTTGAAAGGTAAAAATGGGGTGAATTCACAGATGAGCTCCATATATAAATTTACACATGAAGCTCATCCATAAAATTTTTATCCCGATTTTTGCCCCCCAACCAAACGCACCTTTAGAGTATGACTTTATTCTAACATTGAATTTGTTTCTGTTTATAGGTCACGGGCAAGGCTGTGATGCTGGATGAAATTATTAACTATGTACAGTCTCTTCAACGACAGGTTGAGGTATGTGTATCCTATGATCATTAATTCGTTGAACTGAATTTCCTGTCATGTTTGGACTCTGCTTCGGCACAGTTTCAGCATATATTCCGGTAGAATTTCTTATTAGTATCTTAGACAATTACAACATTCTTCTACCTGTTTGAAATGACAATATTTTGAATGATCAGTCCTGATGGCTTATATAGTTACTGTCATCTTTGTTGCATTTTGGAGGTGATGAATTAATAACAAGATAAACTGTTTTATGAATTGTCCCTGATATATGTTTTTAGGTTTTTTTCTTTTTAACATTTATTCAAGTTAAAGCTGACACCCCCTTTCTTTTCCTCTCGGCAGTTTTTGTCTATGAAACTTGCAACAGTAAATCCACGGATGGATTTTAATATTGAAGGATTGCTTGCTAAAGAAGTAAGTTTTTATTCGATTCGCATACTGTTGAGTTAAAAGCTTATACTTGGCAATATGCACCTTACTGACCTCAACACAATCTGAACATTTCATCAGATTCTTCAACAACGGCCAGGTCCTTCATCTGCACTGGGGTTTCATCCAGAAATGTCCATGGTTTTTCCTCCATTACATCCATCTCAACCAGGACTGGTTCATTCAGCTCTTCCTACCATGGCAAATTCATCAGATATACTTCGGCGGACTGTTCAACCACATTTGGCACCCTTGTCTGGAGTATTCAAGGAGCCGAATCAGGTATTAATCCATTGCAAGCACCATAATTTCGACAACACATCATTAGACACTTCATATTTGGCTGCTACGGCATGCTAATAATAATTGAACATGATGGAGAGGAACATAATATCTTCCATCAACTGAACTTAAAATCAAGTCACATTGGCCTTGTTTCACCATTATAGCAATTTGCCGAAGTTTCTCTGAAATAACTTTGTTTTTAGTTGATTTGCCTGTTACAATCTTTTATGTGCATATTTTGTACAATTTGCAATAGCTTCCCGATGTGTGGGAGGATGAGCTTCACAATGTTGTACAGATGACGTTTCCAACAACTGCCCCCTTAAGTAGCCAAGACTTGGATGGTAAGTTTTCCCTAACAAATAAACCCGTTCCCTTTTGCGACTTCTGTCAAAGCTAACTATAGCAAAGTACAACCTTCCATGCTCATGCAGGTTCTGTGCCTTCAGGTCAAACAAAAATTGAAACTTGATGTTTTCTGTCTTCATACCATGCATCTTCCCTACATCAGCGATTCAGCATGCTCTGGAGTCAGATGAATGTAACCATGCTCTAAGTTTCATCTTTAGTCTTACCAAGATGGAATGCCAGATACCTGAGTCACATCGTGTTTAACCTGCGTTATACCTTCTAGATGAGATGCTCCTAATGCTCTGGTATCAAGGCTTTGGAGGGCAGTCACATACAACAGGGGACTGACTCCAGGTTATAGAGGAAGTAGAGCAGTATTCATGGACGTTCCTTTGTTCTTTTCTTTTCTTTCCTTCCTTTCAAGCATGAAAATAGATATCATGTATGTTTAGAAGTGGAATCTGTTTGCAGAGATAGTTTTGCTCACTAAATATTTAAGCGGAATGTAAAGATGGTACCTCACTATGTCATCTTTTTTTGGGCTGTGCACAAAGTCTGATTAACAGAATTAGTAAAATGCAAAGGCCCTTTTTTTTTTTGGTGGGGTAGTCATAATTATCATTGCAACATGCTCTTGGTCTTTGATTTGATGCTTGTTTGCTGCTTGCACATAATGAAATATGTTACTTTGTCCCAAAAATTAGCTATACTGCTGTTTTTTGACTATGGGTGAATCCTAACAAACTATCTTCAACTTTGTTTTATGAGCAATTTTCTTTTTTAAAGTTTTGATCATTAGTATTAACAAGGTGGGTTTACTAGTACTTTCAATTATCTAACCACACTTTCTACTAATAATTTATATTTTTATTTTATTTTATAAGAGATAGGTTTTATCATGTGGGCTTGGTGGAGGGGCTGGCAAGAGATGTCTTGGTTTCCCAAGTTTGCAACTTTTTTTAATATATATCCATCTTATATATTCAATGAATATTTTCATAAAAAATTATTAAAAAGGAATGGGGTTGATTTAAGGTCAATGTGGCCATATCGTTTTGCTTTTGTTTGTTCAAAACTGTGCCCATATCTCAAAACCTAGAATTAACAATTATTGGACTTACTACATGATGGCAAGTTGGCAACTAGAAGAATTTTTCGGGCTTGCTTAAAGATGCCAGTAAGAAGCCAAGAGGGTAAAGTTGGTACATACATTTTTTTCTAAACTATTAGTACTATGAGTTTATTGCAGATTATCTAATCTAATTTGAACTAGTTGCACGCAATATAAGGTAGGTATCTCTCAACACTACTATTTCTATTCACAACACTTCAACCAACAAGAGTATTGTTGTAGTTTCCATGCAGCAGCTTCAAAACTCAAAAGCTTGTATTGTGTATTCTCCTCTACTTGTTGAGAGATGCTGTGATTTTGTCGAGATTAATGTTATTTGGGCATGACATTTTAACATTACACAATATATATGTTCTATAAAATATACAATATGAACCTTAATACCATGTACCTAATAATTTGCATATACTCACCAAAGCATTCAATATTTATAGGATTTTTTCATGTAGTTAAGACTGTGTTTGGGAGATTTATTTGTGATGGCAATAAATGGTCAATAATGGAATGAAATAGAAAAAAAGGCAATCGAATGGATGTATATATGTCATATCCTTGTTTGGAAGTTTGATGAAGGGGAAGGAAGTCTTTCTTCCTTGTTTGGGAGTGATAGGCAAAGGAAAGACATATAATCTTTGTCTTCCAATTTTATCCCTTGTTAATATTTAAGAAAAATAATGGATATGAGTTTTTAAGGGTATAATAGTAATTAGGCAAAAAAACTTTTAGCTAAAAAATTGTTGTCCTCCCCTCACCCTCCAATTTTGGGAGATAGGATTTCCTTCAATATTAATAACAAGGAAAGGTCTCCATATCCATTTGTAGCCTTGCCATCCCCTCCTAGGAAGCAACTGTCAAACATGTATTTTTCAAAAGCTGCCTTCCCACTTCATGCCACACTTTCAATGACCATCCTCCCAAACACTACCTAAGAATTAAGTTGAGAGTAAGGGCCACTCTAATCCAAGGTTAGGATTCATTTACGAGTTCATTTAACGCTTATAGAGATATTTATAAATCACCCATTAATAAGAGAATTTAAGAATTGTCTACCAAAAAAAGAGAATCTAGAAATTGAATTTAAATTATAGTGATATATAAGCAGAAAGTTAACTAGATGAGTTGATTTTCATTGACACAATGCCTATAGAATATAAACAACTTCGGATCTCCCATTTAAATACAACTATATTTTCCTTTTTCTCACTTTTTTACTCACTTTTTCTCTTTATTTTCTTGTGTTTAGTTATCCTTTCTCTCATCGTCTCTCCACGTCCAAACAAAGGTTTGGTTATTTCTGCCGGCATTTTTTTCATTTTGCCACTCACCTTAAATATCTCCGAAAAGCTATTAGTTACGAATTAGCCTAAAAAAATATGCTTTTGACACATCAGTGATGGCACCATATATTACTCTCTGCTCCACGCGTCACTCTTCCTCTCTGCAACATGATACTCAAAGCTCAAAACCTTTGCTTCCTTCGTTTCCATTCTATGTCATCACCTCACACCTCTTCTTTTCGCGCCACAATACACTTCAAAAACATGCCACCCTCTTCTTCTTCTTCCAACTACTACTGTTCATTGCTCAAACTTTGCTGCGAAACCCGCAATCTTAACCAAGCCAAGAAGCTCCATTGCCGCATAGTCAAGGCCTTAATAGACCCAGAAACCTTCCTCTTGAACAACCTCATCAGCACCTATGCAAAACTCGGCAGTATTAACTATGCTCGCAAGGTGTTCGACAAAATGCCCCAACCAAACCTTTACTCTTGGAACATCATTCTTTCTGCATATTCGAAACTGGGTCGTGTTCCTGAGATGGAACATGTGTTCGATGCAATGCCAACCCGAGATGGGGTGTCTTGGAATTTGCTGATCTCAGGGTATACTGGTTGTGGTTCCCTTGATAAGTCAGTGAAGGCTTATAGTTTGATGTTGAATGATGGGTTGTTTAATTTGAATCGGATCACGCTGTCAACAATGCTTATACTTGCATCTGATCAAGGGTGTGTCCGTTTGGGTCAGCAGATTCATGGGCATGTGGTGAAATTGGGTTTCGAGTGTTATGTTTTTGTTGGGAGTCCTTTGGTGAACATGTACTTGAGAATGGGATTAGTGTCTTGTGCAAGGCAGGCTTTTGATGAGATGCCGGAGAAGAATGTGGTTATGTATAATACTTTGATGACGGGGCTCATGCGTTGTGGTAGGATTGAAGATTCGAGGCAGTTGTTTTATGAAATGCGAGAAAGGGATTCTATTTCTTGGACAACGATGATCGCAGGGTATACGCAGAATGGGTTGTATGAAGAGGCAGTTGACTTGTTCAGAGAGATGAGATTGGAAAATCTAGAGATGGATCAGTACACATTTGGAAGTGTGTTAACTGCGTGTGGAGGTCTTACGGCTTTGCAAGAAGGCAAGCAAGTTCATGCTTATATAATTAGGACTGATTATAAGGATAACATATTTGTGGGTAGTGCTCTCGTTGACATGTATTGCAAATGTAAGAGTATAAAATCAGCAGAAACTGTTTTCAAGAGGATGTCTTGCAAGAATGTTGTCTCTTGGACTGCAATGTTGGTTGGATATGGACAAAATGGTTACAGTGAAGAAGCTGTTAGAGTCTTTTGTGATATGCAAAAATTTGGGATTGTGCCAGATGATTTCACCCTTGGGAGTGCAATTAGCTCGTGTGCAAACCTGGCAAGTCTAGAAGAGGGTGCTCAATTCCATGGCCGAGCTCTGGTTTCTGGCCTAATTTCTTTTCTTACTGTTTCCAATGCACTGGTTACATTATATGGTAAGTGTGGAAGCATTGAAGACTCCTATCGACTTTTTAGTGAAATGAGCTTCAGGGATGAAGTCTCATGGACTGCACTTGTTTCTGGATACGCCCAGTTTGGTAAAGCCAATGAAACAATTGGGTTATTTGAAAGCATGTTAGCCCATGGTTTAAAACCTGACAGGGTTACTTTCATTGGGGTTCTTTCAGCTTGCAGTAGAGCAGGATTAGTAGAGAAAGGAAAACAGATATTTGAATCAATGATTATGGAACATGGGATTATGCCAATTCTTGATCATTACTCCTGCATGATTGACCTCTTCAGTCGAGCTGGTAGGTTAGAAGAAGCAAGGAATTTTATAAATAAGATGCCTTTCAGTCCTGATGCAATTGGTTGGTCAACCTTATTAAGTTCATGTAGATTCTACGGGAACATGGAAATTGGCAAGTGGGCAGCTGAGTCTCTTTTGGAATTAGAACCTCATAACACTGCTAGCTACATCTTACTTTCCAGCATCTATGCAGCTAAAGGAAAATGGGAAGAAGTTGCCAAATTAAGAAAAGGGATGAGAGATAAGGGACTGAAAAAGGAGCCAGGATGTAGCTGGATCAAATACAAGAACCAAGTATACATTTTCTCTGCTGATGATCAGTCAAACCCATTTTTGGATCGGATATATTCTGAGCTTGAAAAGCTGAACGACAAAATGATAAAAGAGGGATATGTGCCTGATATGAATTCTGTTCTGCATGATATTGAGGATTCAGAGAAAATAAAGATGCTTAATCACCATAGTGAAAAGCTTGCTATTGCCTTTGGGTTGATATTTATTCCTCCTGGTCTTCCCATACGGGTAGTTAAAAATCTGAGGGTTTGTGGGGATTGCCACAATGCCACTAAGTATATATCTAAGGTCACCCAGAGGGAAATTCTTGTAAGAGATGCTGCCCGGTTCCACTTGTTTAAAGATGGAATGTGTTCCTGCGGAGACTTTTGGTGACAGGTCTAATCATATTCTCTATAGTCTAAAGCAATTTAAAAGACTTTCAAAAAGTGATGAGTAAACACAAGATTCGGCATAAAGAGATTTATAAGATCACTTTCTTCAAAAAGTGAGTATACTTACCACATGTGCAATGCATTTGTTTTGGCTATCCAATAATTCTATAACAACTTGAACCAAATTACAGATTTTGGTCCTCACTTGCCAATGACTTAGCACTGTTGGTTGTCTTAATTTGAGGGGGAAGAGACTTATAACCACTAATGAATGTGACCATGATTTGAAGTCATTGCACAGGGGGAGACATCTACATATCTATAAACATTCTTTATACCTACTATAATTCATTGGTTTGTGTCAGGATTTGAAGTTTCTAGATTTGAGCCCATGTTTCATGTCTCACTTTTGAAGAAGGTGGTTTGAGACCATCCAGCATTGGCAGAGTTACTTGAAGATCATCAGAAGATGCTGATCATCCTCACGAGCCACAGCATGTTCTGGACAAGCAATCTGTACCATGGAATGGCACCTTGGTGAAGCAGCTGATGGTTTAGCGGCAGTGCTGAGCCATTCATGAGGCCACTTGGATGCATACTGCTGATCTTAGAGAACAAGTTGTCATTTCAAAGATAAGGCTGCTACTGAGCCAGGTGGCAATGTGAGGGGTAACACTTGCCCTGGCCTGTTTGAGAAAGCCCCATGTTTGTGCCAGAAAGCATAAACACCTCTAAATTGAACATCTGACTTTTGTTTCCATTTAAAGAACGCAGGATGCCATGATCGTAAGCCAATACATGAGTTCTTTATTTTTTTTTTTGTTCATACTAATTTATTAATGTCCCAACTTAGTGGAAGAAAGCTTTGTTGTTGTTGTTGTTGTTTTACACTAAATTACTAATGTTATTTTGCATTATCTGTGAGCAAAAGTTTTTCTTGTCATAGTTGATAAACTCAGTGCAGATAAGACATTGTATTTTGGTTCTTTTTTTCTTTTTCTTTTTTTTTTGGTTTTTGTTGTTGCGCCAGCCTGCGCCGCGGGGGGGGGGGGGGGGATATTCTCCAGTACCCCTATAAAGTTCAAGGATATCAATATCTTTTATTAATTTGTGGTTAAAAATTTGTCATCTGCTCCATTAACTCAAATTACTTAATTTTTAAAATTATTTTTTAATTATATTTAAGATTTATGAAGTTTGTGATTAAATCACAACCATTGAATGCAAAAAGGTACTGGTACCCTTATAAAAAACAGGGGTACCAAAGGAAATCTCCTTTTGTTTAAAACAAAAAAAAAAAATTATTGTATAAATTGAGCAAGTCTATTTAAATAGTCTGTGAATTGATACTACTTTAACTTGTGGTATAAGTACATGCCTTTCAGCAGACAGCAGATAAAGGTAAAATATTTGGAAATTAAATCTGATTGGAACAATTTATATTGGAAAACAAAATAGAGTTGCTCAATTTAGGCTGCTTGAACTACTGCAGACTTCTATAGCACAAAGAAAGTCATATACTGGCTGTAATGGAGATGGAATTATCACAAGAAACTGAATTCTAGTGAAAGCACGAGCAGCATGTGCAATCATTGTTCCTTTCAAGGCTGGTCAAACTCACTCTAACCTCGCTGTTAGTTCTGCATCAGGTTCAGAAGATTTAGTAAAAGACAAAGACTAACTATGATAAGGGAGCAACAACTATATGGGACAGGAGAAAACAACAATCATTGCCTGCAGCTGAGTACAGATCTCAATGACTTCAGCCAGAGGTGGCCAATCACCAAAGTTCCTCTCGATAAACAGGTAAGCGATTCCAGTCTTTCCACTCCCTAGTATGAAGAGTCCACCCTTTATTTTACCTTCCCCTTTGAAGTTTTGCTGAATTCTCATATTTTTGGCTCTCTTGTAATGGAAATTGCTCGAGGATTCAACAAAAACTAGGTTGAGATCCGCACAATGTACGGCTTATAAAGTATAACAATAATTTAGTAAATATAACATAAATAATTAAAAGTGAAATGGTTATATAATAAAATAAAAATATGTTTTATTAATCTTATTGGTGAAAGTCTCACAATATTAAAAAAAAAATAGTATATGGATTTTATAGTTATACAGAATGTATTGATATTATATGGACGTACCTGGACTCAAATAATATAGACATATGAACTTAATCAAGATTTACTTTAGATTTTTTAGCTGCCCTGTATTCAAATTTCAGAAATTTCGGAATTGCTGCAATGCTGCAGAAAGATCATATGATTACCACAATGTTGAATAGTTATTCCTAAGATATTTTATTTGGAAAGAGCATGATTTGACGGCAAATACCATTGAGAAATTGGAAAAAATAATTAACCAAAAATAGAAGTCAACACTTTTTTAAAGAACATATAAAATAGAACGGAGCAAGGAAAATAGATTTCTATTCCACAGCACTGGAAATCCATCAATGAAACAATGTAATTTCAAGAGTACAAAATCAGGGAAGTCAATGACATACCTTCTATATCTTCTTTTTTTTTCCGTGATATTTGATATGATTGTTTATGCATTTAGTTGCATGATTGGTTTTCTAATTGAAATGAATTGTAGCTTGGGATAGTTGTCTTGTCTGAGGCAATGGTAGCTCTTTTATTAAAATTTCATATTAGAGATACAACTTAAGGGGCTTCAATATTCAAATTATTGATGGGGAATTAAAGGGTTTGATCCATATTGTTTCGTGCACAACAAATTATATTCAATACTCAGTCAAAACTCATCTTATTTTCTTTCCTTTTTGTAGACTTTTTAGCAGCCTCCCTTACCTCTACTGCCTTTTTGTCCTCCTCTGTCTCATCACTGAAGAGATCAAGATCATTATCATCATCTTCCGCAGGAGCATCCTAGAAAAATCAAATGAATCACAATGATCAAATTAGGTGAATTACAGTAACTATTGTTTACCGTTCACAAAAGCTTGAGTATATGTATAAAGTCTATATCCTACAATTCGACAATGTGTGCACTACCACGAATGTTGCTATCTTAGCTAACATTAATTTGTCTATGTAACCAATAACTCTCTTGCACGAGGCATCATTCGGAATAACTCAGGTAATAATCTCATGTCCAAAGTGAATTGTAGTATTATATATTCAATTCTAGAATGCAAGTATTGCCGTCAATGTTGCTATCTCAGCTAGTAACAATCCCACTCAGAAACAACTATGGATATAAACACATGAATATGGCTACAAAATCAAGCTCTATTCTTTCTAAAAATGAACGTCCAAGTAAATTCCGTTCAACGGTCATCCACGCAAATGTTCATAACACAAACTATTTAATTTCAAACTCACAAAGTTATTATTGTAACATTACATGATTACATTACTTAAAAGAAATATATCAAACGAGTATATTATGGGAACTTTTTTTTTTTCCATTGATAAAGAAAATAACAAAAACAAAAAACATAAAGCACCGAAAAATAATTTAAAAAGAAAAAAAGATAGATGCACCATGCATTTCGCTTTGGCAGGTGTAGCATCTGGCTACGGCGCGGAGGCTCAGGTCGTAAATAGATAGTGCGGAGTTGTATCTGGCAGCATGCACAACAGCGGCACGATCAAGAGTGGTTAGGCAGAGATGAACGTTGATGCGTGGTGGTTCTGGGTGTGAAGGCATGGTGGTTTGGGGGCTGACTGGCTGGTTGGAGTGGCACTGTTGTTACTGTGGGTTGTGGCTGTGTTGGTTTTTAAGGCGAAGTAGGTAACGCACCAATGGTAACGTAAAGAGGAGGAAGGTAACGTAAAAAAAGTGATCAACATGGCAGTAGTTTTTTTTTTTTTTTTTTTTTTTTTATTTTTTATCTTTTAGTAAGGAGAGATGTGGTAGTAGGTTAAATTAGAGAGTGACAACTACACTATGATGATGTGGCAAAGTTATAGACTATTTAAAATATCAGCGGCTCATTATGCCACAACTTTGTTATCAGGATTAATATATTATATATTACAGATAGATAGATAGATAGATGCCGATAGGAACTTTTCCTTGAGCAGTTTTCCCCCTCCAAGAGCCTTGAAGAAATCCTTACCCCGATCAAAAAGTACAACACCTCCCCAGTATCTAGGCCAGAAATCTTTGACCTGCTCCACGGTAATAATAAGTGAAGACAAGTTGATTGAAAGAACAAATGGTGGAAGTTGAAGTCTGCTAATACATCTGACTCTTTGTGCTCATGAATAACTGCGAGCAGTTGAACCCCAAACATCAAATGTTGGTTTCTTGGAGAAAAGCATGTGTGCCTCTGCTCTTCACATGATGCACCTGTTTTCCAAGTTCAAGGATCACCATGACATGTTTGCTGTTTTCTGTAGAAAGCTGATGATATGAATAACCAACCTTTTGCTGTTGTGTCATGTTTATTGAATTCATGTCCTCTTGAGTTCATAACCTTCAGGGTGGCTACGTCATCCCAACCTTCTTACAACAACTTTCGGAGAAGTTCCTTCAAAACTCCATTTCCTATGAATTCCTCTACTGAAAATGAAGCCATTCTTTCTTTACTCGGAGCCATTATTCTTCATAGCAGCATCCTTTCTAAAATGTCGTGTTTGTCGCCTCCCTCTAATTGTTAATCCATTCATTATATGATTTTTTTAATAGATTTGTTATATCTACACTTTGGTTAGGTCTAAATCCTGAACTGTTGATTGTAAGTACTTCTACTTATGAGACTTATATGGCGCAAGTGTGTAAGTTTATTGAGCTATCATATCTGTTATTCAAGTGTGTGCTAAAGTTGTACCAAAAAAAATGTGTACCCTTTTTCGGATTAAAAAAAAAAGTTCACTAAAGTCGCGTCTAGCCTGTCGTCAAGATTAAGATATTGCCGAAAACAGATTAAGATATTTATTACATGCGTGAAACATTTGCTTCTTTCTTAATAAAGGGATGACTCATTGACACGTATTATATATTAAAAAATATATAAAGACTAAATAAGTATTTTATTTTTTTCCTTGAGATAATTTTTACACTTTTAGATGTGAAATTAATTTTTTGTAGATGTGAAATTAATATGATTATTTGCCTTTCACAAGTAACGTATTCAAAAATTTGAACCTTTTCTTCTTGTAAAAATGTAAATTTTTTTTTAACAAATATTACTTTATGGTAAGACAAAAGTAATTCGAACCACTTTTGTTATGGTGTATTATTCTAGAAAAAGATTAATATACTGAATGGTTAACTTTAATGGTGAAATAATTTTTTTGGCCAAAATTATTTTATAGTTTCTTCAAAAATATGATATGATAAAACCATCAATCAATCAAATAAATATTATCCAAAACATAGCTAAAATTCTGATTTTTATTATTATAAAAATAAATTATTCAATGAATTAATTTTTCTAGAAAAATCATACATTATTTTAAAGTACTGCACATATGGAACATGGAGTAAAATATCCGAAAACATTCAACTCAAAAAGAATAAATAATTATCTCAAAATAATTTATTGACAATAAAACAAACAATTTTGTGTTAAATTATTGATTGGAGAGAATAAATGAAGAACAACAATAAAAGAAATAATTATAATTTTCATTTCTAGAGATGCACATACAGCTGTCATTGTCATCCCCCTCATAGAACTGGATAGGATAGGACTGCTAGCATGGCAATAATAATCATTATAAAATGGGAAAGTTTAGCTGCACAAAAGAAAAGTAACAGATTCTTCATTACTACATGGATAAAAACATCGAAAGGAAGAAAAAAAATCTTGGGTGGTGAGTTTTTTCTTTTTCATGATAAATACTCCCTCCCTTTTTTTATTTTATAAAGTCTGTATTTAATTTTTCTGTGTATATAAGCTTTGTAGAATTTATTTTTTATTACTATATTGATTTTACACTTTTCTCAGCCGAACATCCGCTTGTACATTTTACTGGAAAGAAGAGATATTTTCTGCTCTCTAATGCCCATTTGCAGCAAAAAAAGCAACATAGAGTTGCGTATAAGTAATTCCGATGAATTATAAGAAGTTATTAAGGGAAAGGCTTTACAAATTATCTTTCTTGTTTAATTTTCTTTTTACTTCAAGGCACATATTTTAAAAATTTGTCAAATTCTATCATGAAAATGGTGGAGTGTGTATTCTCAAACCTTTAATAATGGCGTTTGATTACTTTAAGTAATTTAGTATTTATTTGTTTTAAGTAAATTAGTTATACTTTACAGTAGATTAATTTGGCTTGAATGAAATTAAAATCAAAATTTAATAAATTTCAAATACTTATAAAAACAAAAAAAAATTATAAAACTATGTCCATATCATTTATTAATTAAATTTTTAAAATATATATTTAGAGTTTTTATCCAACTAAAAGTGATTGATTATAATCGAAGTCATTTGCAGCTCGAGCAAATATCAAATCGAAATTACGTGAACAATTCTTAAAATAAAAAATAAAAGACAAAACGTAAATATTTACAATCAAATTAGATATCGACAAGTTAGAAAACAAAAAAGTTGGTTTGCAGGCTGATTTCCTAACTATGATGGCAGTAAAACATTTTATATTCTCAATGAATAAAACAATGTCACTTCAAATCTAGATATAATGTGGTTAAACAAATGTTAAAGCCTTAGAGGTCAGAACACATAAATGGTAGATTCTATATCCAAACAAATAATCTTTTATATACATATAATATGGTGACAGGTAAAAGAGAGAGAAGTATAATCAATTCACCATTCATCATTCATCAATAGCAGCAGCGACCACCATGACACTGCAAGACAAGAGCCACAACAACAACAACCCCAGAAGAACAAAGCAACAAATCACTGATGATGAGCAATCACCATTGGTGCCAAGTAAGAGAGGTGACTATGATGAAGGAGTTGAGTGCTCCAATGGAACTGATGATGGGGCATCCTTTGTTGGGTCAGTGTTCAACTTGTCAACCACCATCATTGGTGCTGGGATCATGGCCTTACCTGCAGCCATGAAAGTCCTTGGTCTTGTCCTTGGCATTGCTGCCATCATCTTCCTTGCCTTGCTCACTGAGACCTCTCTGGAGATCCTCATGAGGTTCAGCAGAGTTGGCAAGGCTGGGACTTATGGGGAGGTGATGGGGTGTGCTTTTGGTAAAGTTGGAAGATTGGTGCTTCAGATATCTGTTCTTATCAACAACTTTGGGATACTTGTTGTCTACATGATCATAATTGGTAATGCATATATGTATTTTTCATTGGTGTTCTCTTTTCTGAGTTCCCACTTATTTGGAACCGTCATTGAAGGATGAATCTTGGTGCTGCAACTTATCAAAATTCGGTTTTGATTTCATATGTCAAATCTTGAATATTGTCTTTCTATAGTTTGTCATGCCTCAAAAAGTGTATGAATTTAATGTTTTTTCGCTTGGATTCGTGATTGATTTCTAGGTGATGTGCTATCTGGAACATCTTCGAGTGGAATTCACCATTTTGGTGTATTGGAAGGATGGTTTGGTGAATGCTGGTGGACGGGGCGTAATTTGGTTCTTCTTGTGACAACCCTCTTCATATTTGCTCCATTGGGATTCGTTAAGAGGATTGGTAGAATTCTATGAAGTCAAGCTTGTTACATAGTTGAAAAGCATTGGGCAAATGGGTTGTTGTTGTTGCTGTTGTGAATAACCCTTTGTATTTTTGTGCCTGCAGATTCATTGAGATATACTTCTGCTTTAGCAGTGGCTCTGGCAATTGTGTTTCTAGTCATAACTGCAGGAATCACATTCGTTAAATTGTTTAATGGCAGCATCGCGAGTCCCAGGTTGCTTCCCAATGTTACTGATATTACATCTATATGGAATCTCTTTACAGCAGTTCCAGTTCTTGTGACAGCATTTGTGTGCCATTACAATGGTAATCCACCTGAATTTATTCTGCACCCTTAAAGTTTGCAGTTTATTCTTCTTGTTGGGGAGTCCCAAATTTTGAATTCAACAACAGGTGTTAAACTTTGAAATTTTGTATGATTGAAAAGGTAGTAACAAACATGGTTGCCATCTGATACATGTCATAGTAGAAATGATTTCCTTATCTAGTTTTGTTCTTGGTAATAAGCAGTCCTAAACTGCACTTCTTCTGAACAAGCGGAGGGCAAGCAGGGTAGAATTCATGGTCACTGATCATGGGTTTTGTGATGCCTTATTGAGATGCATAATGAAATGAAACATGCCTGTTGAGAATCATGCTTTTTATTCAATGTTTTTTGCTTGAGAATACGCTTGTTCTGTTTCTCTTTCTAGTGTTTCTGATATTTATTGTGTTTCCATTTTACAATACTGATTTAAGCAGTCTCCTAACTTTCATCAAACTGCTGGAGATATGTAAGGCAATAACTCATTGCTGTTACCTTAAATAGTTGGTGTATTGGCCCATTACTCTCAACCAAAGATTCTTCATTTAAACTTCTATTGACTTAAATCATTAAGTGTGGATTACTGATCTATTAGAACAGCAGTACATATTTGAATTTTGAAAAAATAAAATAAAATTGAATTACATACTTCTTGTCATACCAATGTAGTAAATCTTTTCATGAATTCATAATTTATATGCGTTTGGTGCATATATGTGAGACAACATCTTCTGCTTAACCTTGACTTCGTACAACACTTACCTGTTTGCTTTGGAAGAACAATCTCAAGAGATTAAAATGAGACAAATAAAATGAATAGAAACTTTACCCCCAACAATTTTCTTTAAGTAAAGCAAACATACGATTTACTTAAACTGCTGATGTTTGATTTACTCCCTACACTTTTACTTATAATTTTGTTAAATGGCTTTTCTGTATAATTTGTAATGATTCCACATAAAATCGGAATATGGCAAAGTTTCCTTAATGTATTCTTATTCAGATAATTGAGGTAACAAACAATAATATTAAGCAATTTTAGGTACTAGAAGAATATTTTTCACCAAAGTTCTGTCTTTTGCAGTTCATACAATAGACAAGGAGCTAGGAGACTCTTCTCTGATACAGCCAGCTGTGCGTGCATCACTGGTTCTGTGTTCCTGTATCTATATTTTTACAGCCTTATTTGGATTTCTCCTATTTGGTGAATCAACTCTTGATGATGTGCTGGCCAACTTTGATACTGATCTTGGCATCCCTTACAGCAGTCTCCTTAATGACGTTGTTCGCATCAGCTATGCCTTCCACCTAATGCTTGTTTTCCCAGTTATCTTCTTCTCATTGCGCTTCAATTTGGATGATCTTATCTTTCCTTCAGCTAGGTCACTGGATTTAGACCAGTGTAGATTTGTCTTGATCACTACTGGCCTTGTTTCTTTAGTGTATGTTGCTGCAAACTTTATACCTAGCATCTGGGATGCTTTTCAATTCACTGGAGCCACTGCCACTGTTTGCCTTGGCTTTATTTTCCCTGCTGCAATTGCTCTAAGGTGGGTTTTCTTACTTTATCTAAATGCTAGTAGTGACCACATCATGTCCATTATTTTTTTGGCAATTTCTTTTTTAACTTTTGTAGTGAATCGATATGTGAGTGATTCACTAGATATTTATCTATGGATTTCAACTTTCAAAGTCAGCTGTTTAGGGCGACGCAAAATGGTATTCCATATTAAGGTATAGAAACCCAATAGTTTAAGCTTTTGGGAGAAATGGTTCATAACATGGTATTAGAACCTCTTTGACCAAATGGTCAAGAGTTTGATTTTTGTTTGCCCTCATTCTTCTAACCAAAAAGTTGAATTTCAGCCCAAGATATGGTAAGTCTGTGCATAGTCGACACTTCAAGCCCAAAAAAGGCTATTGTGTGAAGGGGTGTATTAAGGTATAAAAATTCAACAGCTTAAGCTTTTGGGAGAGATAATTGATGATATTCCACAGATACCATTGGCTAACTTTTTTGTCTGTTTCCTTCTATCAAAATAAACCTAACTCTGTCTACAGCTTACAACTTTGGACTTTCCCCAATCCTGTTTTAGCAGAAAGCCCTCTTGACTGCTATTATAGAACAACACTATATTATAGAGATGACCATACTTTAGTTGAAGACTGAATAAGTAGTATTATGAACTCAATTCTTCTAGTTTCACTCCCCTGTACTGTTAGATTAATCCATGATGTATTGCTAGAGGATGCTGAAGTTGCCCCATTGCATGATAAACAAAGTTATTTGTATTTATAGATTAGTTTGCACTTTCAAAGTTACATCATAGGTGCATTTTCCTTACTGACCTATATTTCTGCTGTTTCAGGGATCCCCATGGCATTGCATCAAAGAAGGACAAGATTTTATCTGTTATCATGATTGTTCTCGCCGTGTTCTCAAATGTCGTGGCGATATACAGTAACGCCGATTCCATGTTCAGAAAATATGCTGATCCTCACCAATGACTTACTTGGTTGCCTATATGAGTTAGCATTAACTGAGAAAAGGTCCCTACTCTTTTCCCAAGTAATAGTTTTGGTAACACTGCCAAAGATATCAGTGTGTCAAATGGAAACCAGAATGAACATGTTTTTGGAACTAGTTTGAAAAACTGAAGTGTGAGATGTTTCCCAAGGCTTGTTGCCAGGAGTTTTGGAAGGAACATTGAAATCACAAGTGAGAGACTTTTGAACATGGACGTTCATATTATACATGTAATATTTATAGTTCTCAAAACACTTAACGAGTGGTGCTTAGCAGTTCTAGTTTTATCAACTACCAATTTAGTCAGTACTTGGTTCGACATTCTTTTTACTTTAATTGTCCCTTGAATATTTTGTATAGTATGCTGACTACAATCAAAGGATAGTGACTTTATTATGAATAGTGATTATCTGTTAATATTTAACAGGTTTACATAAAATTTCAATTCCTTAGAAATGGTTTTGGTTTTAAATCCCATAATCTTGTTTTTTTTTTTGAAGTTTTAATCCTACAGCTTTATTAATTTGATTAAGTACCTATTTGAACCTATTTGCTGTATAACTTATGACTTTCGAAAAGTCATTTTTGATACTTTCTAAAAAGTTAAAATATTTACATCCTCAAAAAAAATCTCATGCACAATTTTCTAAGAATAAACTCAACAAACCAAAACAAGCGTTTCTATTACCGTATATTCAAATGCAAAATACCTTAATTATAAGTTCATTATAAATTACTTTTCAGATAAGTGCTTAATTAAATTATTGACCCAAACACGGCCTTAGTCCCTACAAATTAGTATTGATCTTTGTTTTTTTCTTTTAACTTTTTAAAGCTTCAATCTCTGTAGTTATCATCTTTAATAAAAGATCAGCATTAATTTTCCATAAAGGATCGGGTCATATAATTTTAGTTTTGATTCCTGAAAAATCAAAACCTAAATGAGAAGGTTTTCAGAAACAAAGGACAGAACACATCCATGAACACTTTGGCAACTTCGGGTAATAATGTTTTCTATTGATATTATTTACTTCACATTTATCAATAATGGAACAAACCAGTTCTAGGAACAAATATTACAGTAACCATGACAAAAATGGTACATATGCTTCTTATCCCCTCTCCACCACCCACAAAAAGAATAAAATAAAATTACAACCTATATAAGAATTAAGAAGCAAAAAAAAGAAAAGAATCATGTCTATAACCCAACATTGGCTGCTCTGCAAGAGTACTAGCCAAGCAGACTGAAGCATCCACATCTGAGAAAATCACCTTGAAATGATCACCAGTGCTTCAATCCTTTATTAGTCTGTGTTACATCAACCATGGACAAAAACAGATTGGCTGCTGTATATGCTGAATCTTCTTGCCTTGCAACTGGTCCAAGCAAAAACCTAAATTTGTAAGGCCATATTTGGCGGCGCCGTATTTAGAGACGAGTTCCCTTAGTTTGGGTCATGTGATTCCTCATATCCTTTATAAATATTGGACCTGGAAGACAGAATTGGAGTTCCAGCCATAGGCCATCTCTTGATGGATGAAAGCATGCCTGTTCAACCTAGTGTAGAGAGAACACTGATTTTGGCAAAACCCCCAAAGTTTGCTTTGCATTTTTCTTACTTCTCCATGTCTTTTCTTCTGGCTTTTGCAATCCCATGCAAGACTAGTAGAACGAGATTTAATACAAATTTCAACGTACTGGACAGAACTCCCCAGATGGAAGTAGGACTAGATAGGCCAACTTGAGTTTCTGTGGAGTCTAGTTGAAAAAATAAGGAGACCCCAAAACCTCTTGAAGATCGAAGTCTCCTCGCTCTGGTAAGGGAGGAAACTTCAATGTGGGAAAGGACTTCTCAAAGCTCTCCAGCAACTGTTTCAGAAAAGAAGAATGAATCATTCTTTCATGGACATGGTTGAGCATAGAGCCATTAAACAGCCAAGATATCCAATATCCAATGACAGGTCCATGAAAAAACTAAAATATACATCCAAAGATACCAAAGTATCATGAGGCTAGTGTATTGCCTAATTTTCTCAAGGTGGGTTAGATGATACAGGATATAGCAAAAATTATCTGCAACTACAAATAGCTTGACAATTTCCATAAGCAAACATTCAGTTTCATAAGAACATAATCCACAAGGTCATGATTCAGATCACGGCCTTGACCAACAATTTAGTGTAAAATGGAAATTGATAATGATAATGTCAGAATGCATTCCAAGAAAATGCTTCATTCTTGGCATTCTTATAAGATTGTCTGTGTCACCAACTTAAAAAGGCACATCTCTATTTCTCTATGAATATTTATAAAGATAATTGCCATAACCCAATTCCATAAAAAAAATCATAGCAGCTTATAGATTAAAGATACTTTACATTTTCTAATATTGGAGCCTCGTAGAGATCAACAAACTTCTCCCTGAGTATCCTGTTCATTTCATCAACATCACATGCATGTGTCCAATATGAATCATGCACCCCTGCAATTAAGCATTGATTCACAAAATTTAGATTCTGTTGATTAAAAGATAGCATTGATGTACACAGACAAGAATACAAACATAAACGTATATGTGATTGCATGTGTTATATAAACCAGTATGTACCTGCAAAGTTCAACCCTGCTTTTTTACAAGCGACTGCAGTCATCATCATGTGAGAACCATCAAGAGAGTGAACAAAATTTGGAGGAAAAGCTGTTCTCTGCCTTTTAGCCATGACCTGCAATATAAAGTACAGTGTGTTATTTAGCTAAAATGGAAATATTCTCAATAGTTAATCAAATATAGCAAATAAAATGAAACAATGGGGCACATGCATCCAAAAAGAAGACGGCTGTGCTGTAATGCTGAGAACAAAGTGTTTTCCCCTTTATCCACACACACACACACTCCAAAAAAAAAAAAAAAAAAAAAAATAGCAGTTCTATATATCATATGGCAATAGCAAGATATTTCCTTTTATATTGCCTCAAGGGGGTTGCAGGTTCTGATAAGAACAGATAGTGCAACTCAGTCCCATAAAACATGAACTAGTCTAATTTATATGACTTTATGATGCATCATGCATCTTACAAAATCTGAAGTCTTATTCATAAATACGGGATTTTGTGATAGATTTAAATAGAACTATAAATAGTTTCAAAGTACACAATTACATGTACATGGTAGGACAAAATTTTGATCGAATCGATATACCTTGTCAGTCTCCCGTTGTAATGTCAATATCTGAAGGGAAGTCTTGATCTGCAACAAATCCAATTCCACATATTAATGATGTAAAGAAATTCGTAACTACAGTGGTTTCATTTGACCTTCAAAAATTAAAAACAATGAAAGATAAGGCTGACTGTTGAGAATATTACCAGATGTCTTCCTAATTGTCGGTAAGGTTGCACTACAGGAAGCCCAAGGGGAGTGGTCCACCGAACTGCTTGGTTTGTGGAAGCTATCACCTATTCCATGCTCAAAATCCAACCATTACAATGCAATAGAGGCTAAGATGTGATACGGGCCAAAGCATAACCAACATTAAAACATGGGAAAATAGTAAAGTGATTCATAACAATAGATCAAGAAGCAACCAAAGAAAAACCGGGAACAATTATTTGTGAAATAAAAAGGCCTGACAGGGTGCACAGTCTAATAAAAATAAAATATTACACAAATTTCTTTTCTTGTGCCCTATACTTTCAAGGACAACATCTCAAAACTGTTGGGTACTTATACGCCTATAGAAGGATCTTTGGCTGATATGTTGAAAGCATCTAAGCACCCAATGATAGAGTGTGAAATAATAACAAGGTATCCACCCCAACAAAGATGAACAAAATTTTAACTCTTTTATGCAGATAGTAATAACAGCTGAAGGAGTGTTGTTGGCTAGAGGATAGGATTATTCTTTTTTTATTTGATAGAAAAAAGAAAGGATTATTCTATAGCTACTTCTTGTTCAGTTCTTGGATGTTTCAAGAGAGCTGCTATTTCTGATATGAAGAAATTCTTCAGTGTTTTCGTGTTCCTTTTCATCCCAATTTTCAGTTATGGAGAACACCTTACCCTATTTTCAACAACGAAAAGCATATCAGGATAATCATAAGACAACTCAATAGAAGAAACAAATTAAATAATAGCCTTTTTTGGCATTAGCTATATTTTAGAGGCATAAAATATTAAACCACTCACTCATTCTTTTAAGTAGTACCATTCAACACAAAATTAATCTTACCTTTGCACAATCACCCAGCCAGCTCATGATACTTCTTGCAGCCTCAAACATCTCCTCTAAGGCAGTGAGAGTGGTCTATGAAAGAGTGAATAAAAAGTTAAATAAACAATACAGCAGATTTAGAAATGTAAGCATAAATCTACAGAGAATCAACTTTTCTTACTTTTGCTGCATAGCAGGAAGCAGCAAACAGCTCTGAATCGTCCTCAATGGCACAACGCTCCTTTAGCCTCCGCTTGATCTGGTCCCGGGCCCCAATGTAAGTCACTCCATAGACTGATGTCATCACTGTCTGTTTCACCAATTTTCGGTCCACCTAACAGTGCCAATTATGATAAAGTGCTTAGAGGATGACATAGATGTGTGATTTCCCGTTCCAAAGAACAGAAAAAATGAAAAGAAAAACCACCTCCAGATACAAGTCAAGTAAGATAAGAGAACAAAATTATTTATCACAGGTCTAAAAGTTTTCCATTATCAAACATTCCACAGATAAACATTTAATAAATGGAAAAAAAAAAGTTTTCAAAACTTTAAAAGTAAAAGAAACCTGGCTGATCAGACGCCTAGCATGCAGTGCATTTGGATTAGTTTCAGGATCTTTCTCTGCATCTCTTTTCATGATTTCTAGTACTCTTCACCATAATACCGAATTTGAAAACATCAAACAAATAAATTGTTGCGAGCAAAAAATGAAAAATAATAGAAATTAATTAGTCATAGATAAAGAAACAAATGATAATATTAGTATTCAATAAGGCAATATGGGTCACTTCTTGTTTTTTTGGGTTGGGGGGGGGGGGGGGGTAGATTACAATGCAAGAGCAGATGCAACTGACTCCTTTCTTTGATAGAATGGAATCAGGAAACATTTGAAGATCTCTTCCTCAATTAGAATTTATAAGATATTACAAATATATTCTGAAGACAGCAGGAGGTAATTCCTTCCCATTATTGGTTTTATACTTAAAAATGTTTACAAGCTTTATCTAGAGTCCAGACATTTGGACTTTGGTCTTTTTGCATGAATTAGTCATTATACATGAAGGTGTATGGAATGTTGTTATGCACAAGGATATAGAGTGCTGATTACCTGGCAGCAATGCCTGAGTAAACATCAGCGGGTTTGTCTCCACCAACAAGATTAACTGCAGCAGCTCCCAACTTCAAAAAAAAAAAAAAAAAAAAAAAGAAAATTCAGCAAATTTATGATGATGGGAATAGAAAGGAAAGAGAAAGAAAAGATGAGGAATGGTGATGCTGTGTTAAACTGAGAATGACAATTGTCAAGCCAAAACTGCAAAAAATCAGTCCATCGTAGAGCAGATAGGGTTTTGTTGGAAGGTTATACAGTTAAAAAGAGTGCATAAAGTATTGCTAGGTATAAAACCATTCATGAGCTTAAGCAGTTGGTAGAGTTGCTTCACAACAAATATAAAATGCAGTAATTAACATTTCAACAAGGTTAGAGCATTAACAATCCCACTTTTCCGTAGTATACAAAGGTCAAGCAGTAACGAAACCATACTATTCAGTACAATGAAAACAAAGTAAAAACTCCAAAATGTTCTTTTCTGTATTACCTTGTCCCTGCCAAGTGCTGCATAGTGTTGTAAGCCATTGCACGAACCATCCTACCAAGTATGGGGGAAAAATAAAATTAGGAAAGAAATATTTAAGCAGAGAACCATGAGTATGATTAGTGGCCTCTCAATTCTGAACTTCATCAACATGCACACTGATAGTGAGTGACTAGGAAACAAAAGAGCAATATTGTTTTGGGACACAGTTTAAGGCATTTTGATGAGTTCTGCAAAAAATCTTGCTTTATGATCAGACATTACCTTTCCATCTCATTCATACAGGCCCCTTATAATAGCCAAGTTCGAGCCAGCTAGTCTTTGGTTCAATTTGGTTCAGTTACATTCCTAGGTATGACATAATGAAACCTCATGTTCTAAACCATAATTCATGATATCGATTGGAATAGACAACTATGTTGAGGGGGAAAAGGGTTTAATATAAAACTAAATCTAATGGATATTAATTATGTGATATTGGTATAGTATCACAATTTAACAATTCGGAAATGTGATTATGTGACATCGACAAACTTCCTGGGATAGCTTGAAAAAAAAAAAAAAAACTAAGCAATAATATGTTATAGAAAATATAAAACCAGCAAGAAGAATCTGCCTTGTGATTATTAAAATTGACATGCATTTCTTAACAAGCCACATCATTGACTTGTAAATTATAGGTGTTTCTGCAGAAAAAGGAAATGGAAAACATGCTTTATCCCTATAAATATATGTCATCCAGATACAATGCAAATTTAAATTCCTTCACCCTCTTGCTAAAACCTCCAGTTCAGTAAGAAATGATACTTCTTGTTATCCAGTTTAGATGAAAAATGTCAACTAAAAATAGCAGCTGAATTTTCCTTTAATTAGAATGCAAAATCAGAGTATGTTCCCTAATGACAGTTTCCAATATCTCAGCAAAAGATACCTGGTGTACAGGCGTGTGAGAAATGGTGGTCTCCGGAGTGGGGGTTCTCAATGCTTCAGAGAGATTGATACATGCTGCCAAGCACTGAAAAGGATCCTCTGCTTGCAACCACCACCGCTTTCCTTCAAGAGGTCTGTCTGCAGAATCAAATATATCATCCACATGGTTCTCAGTAAATGCTATTCGACCCTCATAACATAACTTGTCCACACCACCACCATACAAATTTGCCAGATGAATTTTCAACCAGTGCAAGCCTGACTTTCCTAGAGGGCGCCCCTCTGCAAACTCAAGTATCCCTCGGCACAAATCAGAACCAAGATGATTCAAATATGGATGCATGGGATAAGCACGCCCTCGGAAATCAAGATTGTGGGGATAGTAGAAGCCTTCTTCATCCTTCATCTTTCGTGCAACCTATAGCCAAATAGCCAATGCATCAATGATGAAAATAAAATATGCTAACTCTCATGGAAAGAATTTCATATAACCCAATCTGTTTAAGAAGATTAGGAGGCTTCTTACAGCAAGTTTTAGTTCAGTGTCACATCGTTGTGAATGTCTCTCATTATTCTCCTTTTTGACAGCTTTGACCTTCCACTTCCATTTTCGGATTTCTGCTACGTCTTCTGTATCCGGTTCTTTTGGAAGTAGAACCTTTAAGATGAAAATAGTAAATCAGTTTAATTTTAACTCTTTCTAAGAAGCTTTTGGTTTCATGAAGGAGTCAATGAGTGTCAAAAATTGCCATATCTAATTATTTAGTGAAATATGCGTGCTTCCTTCCTAGATGGAAATATACAATGTTTTGCAGGGAAACGATTCTATTTGATGATTATTTTCTTTAAGTTGAATGGGCTAACTTTTGAGGGTAGCTAGGAATTCAACAAATAAAATTAGCAACAGAGATTGTTCAGTACTCACATCTTCACGATCCACCAAGTCAGCAAGACGTCCTCCATTAGCCCATATTTGATCTACCACGCTGAGCACCCTTTTGTTTACCCTCCATTTGGTATTGCCAAGGGTATTAAGGGCCTAATCACAAACAATACCAGAATTAATTTCAACATGTATTGAACTCAGTTGCACGTGCACATACATGAAAAAACAAAAATCCAACCTCAAAAACAGGGTCAAGTTGTTTCTTCGGAGCCCTTTTAACTGCTTCACGTTGCTGTTTTGCTCCATGTATTCTCATAACATATGATGGCAAAAATAAGTATGCTCCTTTGTCATACCTACGTATGCCAATATGATCCGATCAAAAAACAAACACATTAAAACACTGGACCAGTAATTATGTTTGAACTACTTATGATTCAAATGTTGCTTATTGCAATCAAAATTATTAGCAACTTAGCATTATGCAAGTCAAATAAACTAAGCTAACATAGAAAAAAGATTCAATGGAGCTTTACAAAATTAAAAATAAAATTATTTAATAAGTATTTGCAGTACCTCGTCCAGTCAGTAGGTGGAACCAACATTGGCATGTAGGGGATGACCATATGTCTGGCCTGTCAAGATAAATACAGTTTGATGTTAGCATCAGTCTCATGAATTTTTATGCATGAGAGAGCAAATACATTGCTGAACATACAGAACCACAACAGATCTGTCTAATAACCTGCTTAAAGAAATGTGGACATGAATTCAAGTACAAACAACCCATAGAGGATAAAAGGACACTTACAGTCTTCTCAAGGCCCTTTTGCACCAGAGGGTCACATTCAACAACACCATATCTCCTACTCCTAATCAAGCAAAAAGAATTCATGTAAGAAAAAAAGAAAAGAAAATAATTTAAATTCAAAGACATTGATTGTGAAAGAAAGATTAAACAGAGGTGCTATAAATCTCACTGTGAATCATTTGACACTGTTTTAAGAGTATGCTTAAATGCAGGGTGTATATCTGGTGGGCCATCTTGGAATTCATTGGCAGGTGGCTGTATGTAGGCTGTTTCTATTAACAGTTGCATCAAACGGGAGCCAACCTGGAATTTAAAATAACTATGTCATAACATGAAAAGAAGAAAGCTTCCCCGTACTGTTCATAGGTACAATAAGAACATTACAAACCTTTACTTGAGCTTCCTGTCCCCAAGGCTTCCAATCATCTAGCCCCCGAACTATTCCCATCGCTTGTTGCTTCTTCTGCATTTTTATCAAACTGGAAACTTTTTTCCTAAGTCTATTCTTCTCCTTAACCATTTTCTCTTTCTCTTCAGTCAGTTTGCCTGTTTCTATGGGTTCAAGATCACATTCACCATCAAGCTTGTCAGTGGTTTTTCTCTTCTTTGTCTTCTTTGTCTTCTCCATAAATTGGTATATCCTAGCCTGATCCACATAGAAGGATAGAGTTTCGGTTAATGAACACTGGACTCAACTATTGTGAATTCACAATAGTGACCATCTAACTTGAACTAAAAAAAAAAAAAAAAGGAATTGACCACATTATTTTCTAAACACTAAATTCAAGTGACTGTAGCACCACATTAACTATAGCCTTCATCTGAGCATTAACATTTGTGTGACTGACATGAGGGAAGAATCGTCATACATAACCATGCTAGATTATTGGAAGTATCAATATAAATTAGCTCAAGCAGTAAATCATTTCCCTTCTTAATTCAAATCTTATCTTATAGAAAAGTATAACATACCTCGTGTTCAATTGCTTCACCTATTTGACAAGCAGCTTGGATCACTCTAGCACTGCCTATGCCATTAGTATTGGTCATCAACAACCCCATCAACTTGTGCATTGTGATCACAGCCATCATATCAGCTGGCAACTCATTGAAATAAGGAGCATGGCTTAACCTCTGCTTGTTATCTTTGCAAAGCTCTTGGTCAGCAGCAATTGCATTCCTTAAAGGCTCAAACCAACCAAGGAATAAAGACTTCATGTAAGGCAAGTTAGGTGCAAGCTTCTGCTCACGCATGTCATCCAACAGCTCCTGACATTCAATATAACTTTAGTTAGTTAGTCACCACTCACCACACCACCTATTCAACTCATACATACGTGCATACACATAAATATACATATACATCAACAACAACAACCAAGCCTTGTTCCATTAGGTGGGGTGGGCTACATGGATCAAACGACACCATAGCATCCTACCATAAATCATATTTACATTTAAACCATTAACATCTAAATCTCTTTTAATAGTTTCACCTATAATTTTTCAAGGTCACCCTCTACCTTTACTTATTGGACTATCCACTCTTCTTTGCTGGGTTCGCTGTTTCTACACACATGTCCAAACCACCTAAGGCCATATTCTACCATCTTTTCTACCGTAGGTGCACATTCATTCCTAATCATATCTTGTAATTTAATACGAAGTAATTCATTTCTCCGTCTTCAATACCTGATACTCTCTTGCTGCCTCTTCCCATGCCTCAGTCTCCATCTTTATCTGCCTCCTCCTAAGCAACTTGTACTTGTAGCTAACCATGCTTTCAACACCCACGTCCTTCTTCTGCTCCTCCAATTGGGGTTTTGATTTTCGCTTCTCTTCTTCCTTCAACATTTCCTCCAACAATTTCTTAACCTCATCGGACCCAGGGTAATCATCTTCAGTATCAGTGGGTTCAATAGCCTCAGCAACGCTACCATAACCTCTAGCTAGCTTCAAAGACGAAGAAAAACCAAAAGGGTCCTCGGAAAACGAAAAATTGGATCGACCCAGTTCGTTTTTCGATGCAAAGACTCCAACTTGATTGAAACCCAGAAATGGGTACCTTGGTAGTGTTTGGGTCCTGGTGGGTCTTGTTTTCTCGGGAAAATTCGGGTGCCGAGAAAACTTTCGTGGATTAGATGAAGAAGCAGAAGAAGAAGAAGAAGAAAAAGGGAAGTAGAAAGGTTCGGGGTATAGATTGAACTTCCTCGAAGAAGCTCGCTTGAATAACTTGGTCCACATTTATGTTGATGGAAGCGCGCAATCGAGAATTCAGTTGCTGGTGGATGGTGTTTGGCACATGAGAAAAATGGTGGGACTTTCCCGAGAAAATTCGAGGCGTGTGGGAAAGTAGCGGTGAGTGAAGTTGGAATGAAGATGAGTGAGAGGCGAAAGCAGTAGTAGCCGCCTCTAAACCCTTCGAAAGTATCGGTCGCTCTCTAAACCCTTCATAAAACCTGTACGACTGCTCCGAAGGTTTTCACACCGAATTCGGTTCACTTCTGACCCGGATTCCCTTTCCAAAATTAAAAAAATTATAATTATAATTATAAAAAAAACAATGAGTTATTACTTATTTGTTTACAATGTAAATAATTAATAACATATATATAATGGTCGTATTTAAAAAATATGTGCATTTCAATTACATAAATATTGAATGAATATATTGATTTTATGAACAGTATACATCCATTATTAATAAGAGTTTATCTAATCAATGTCCTAAAAATACTCATAAGGGTTCAAAAATGAAACTTTGCATTGAAAAAATACAAAAATTTAAATTTTAACGCATCAAATACAATGAAAATTTGAAAGCTTTCCCTTTCTTTGAATGCTTAACCAATGTTCTAACCAAAATCTTATTAATAAACATTACGTTCAACAACTACAAAAATTGAATTCACACTCGTTTATACACCAATCACTAGATGTCAATATGAATATCCAAGTGATATATACAAATATTTCCCTTAAAATATATATTTTTAATCCTTATAAATGTTTTTTTTTTTAACCTCAAGGTTGTGTTAGATATTTTTTCATTAATGGAACAAAATTATTAAAAATGGGCTAAAAAGGAACAAAATAACCTTCATTGTTTGAAAGATTAATAAAAGAATGGAATGAATTTTTTTTTTTAATCTAAATTATTAGTATTTGAAATTCACAAAATTCTAGCTAATCTCACTCTAAATTCTCCCCACACTAATATTTAACATCTACAAGAGTAGAAAAGAGGGGATCAAACTCAAGTCCAATATACACGAGGCACATAATTTTAACCGTTGCCTCAAACCTCATCCACATTTTCTTTATGTTTAAACTATTGGCATCCAGCAAAAGCATCAAACTTGGGTACAATATGCACGAGGCACACATCTTAACCACAAATTCAAGCTTCACCAATATCTTTTTGGTCCACATTATCTATATTTGAAGTTTATTGAGTTTCAACTAATTTGGTTCATAACAAATAAACCCATGATAAAGGTTAAACACTCTTAATATTAGTTCTCTCTATTTACAATATCCAAACTAAAGACCATGTTTAAAAAGTGTTAAATCAAGTAAATGTCGGTAAATCTTATATACTTCTAGTAAATTAGTATTTATTTAACTAATTTAAACTATTATTCTAAAAAAAATATAAGATCATGTCAAAAAAATAAAGACAATGCTTTAAAACCTATAAAGTTAAAAGATTAACATACAAATCATCTCTAAAATAACATAAATATAAGTCAAAACATGTCCAGCATAGATAAAAGGAGGTAGGGCATTAAAGGGCTGAAACCCTTTCCTTGCTTCCCCTTCAAAATCAAAACTCACCAGTACACCCTAAAGCTCCTACACCTTAAGTTGTGATAAAATGGTATCCATTCTACACTACAGCTTTGCTCAAAACTGCACAAGTATCGTTTCACTTTAGAAGTAGTCCACTCAGTCCACAAATAATTTGGATATCTCATTTTCATTCCAAAAGCCATACAACAGACATTCCTTTGCGGCATTTATTAATATTGCTACAGACCTTCCTTCATCACTATGAACTCCACAAATTCCCCACTATCTCCCTGTCCTCTCTTCCCTTTAGATGCATTATTTCCCCAAAAACATTATTGAAATAATGCCAAAAAAAGTATAAGCAATAAGTTTACAAGACACCATAGCCAACTCCACCACAGTAGCGTATAAAAAAGGCTTGATTATTGTTGTAGTCCTCCATAGGACACCTAATCAGTTGTCCAAGGATCACTCTCATCTCTGACTTCAGAAGGTTCTACAACTTCTGGTTCTGTAGCTTCACCTGAATCAGCTTCTAAAGACGCACCTTCCTCTTGTGATCTACCCCATCTTCCTCCAAGAGCTAGCGCCATCATTTCGTAAATCTTATTTCCCAACTCTGCAGGGCTGTCCGGCTGCATTGTCGAAAATCATGTCATGCAAACTGCAGGTAGCTGGCATAAGATGGCATGAAAAATGAAGTCTTAACATTGTACTTACAGTGAATCCACTGGAGATCAGTGCTGTATCATATAAGAGGTCAACAGCCCTCTTAGCATCGTCGCTGTCAGGCACATTCTTGCAGGCAGCCTGTGAGAAACATAGAATATATATAGGTCAGAAAGACAGATCAAAGTCACAGCTCACATGCACATTCGGTGAACAGTGAGATTCAGGAAATATCCATGTATAGCCTTACACACGAGAAATGACACATCGCATAATAAAACATGACCAATTTTTCTCACATTTAAATATTTTTTTTCCGGCTTTATGTAGAAGTTTAAAAGCACAAGAAGAAAAATAAATCATATGAAAGGTAACCCAAACTATTAAAAAGTTTCAGCTTTTAAAAAAAGTGATTACGAAATTAAAATTTTTTATATATTTAAAAAAGCTAAAAACAGATTTTTTTTTTTAATAAATTTTAGAAACTACTCTTTTCAACTTATACTAAAAAGTTGAAAATAGATTTTTTTGAGATTCTGATTATTTTAAAAAATTTATCCAAATATGTTAGAAGTGATTTTTTTTTTTTTAAGTGAAAAAAGTGATTTTTTACTGTAAAAAAAATCTTAACCAAATGCACCCATAATTTATGATAGGAAGCCAAGCAATCATCGTTTCAACCATATACTGACCCCACCCAGTGGAAAAAAAGCTTAGTTGTTGTTTTTGTATAATTTTTTTAAAGAATGTAAAAAATAAAATAAAATAAAAAACTATCCCATATATCTTCTCAGTTGCAATAGTCTAGGGAAGAAATGCATATGATCCTTATACCGACTATCAAAAGTTTTTATAAACTAAAGACTGTTTTTGATCATCGGCATTGAATATTTGAATAAAAGGGTCTTACATTTAAGTCTTTGATGATAGGATGATCTGGATTAACCTCCAATATTCTCCTCCCCCTCATAAACTCCAAACTAGCAGTGTCTCCAAGAGCTTGTGCCTTCATTAATCTGTAGAAAAGGCAATGAAAGACCGTAAGCCTCATGTTAAATATGAATATGATAAACTGCTTGAGATCGAGGAACGTATTCTGGCTTTTTAAGCCAATGACCAACCTCTCCATATTTGCAGACCATCCAAACTTTCCAGACACAAGCACACAGGGAGATGAGCTCAAGCGCTTAGACACTTGAACTTTTGCCACCTTATCACCAAGTTGTTGTTTTATCCAATCGCATAGAAGGTAGTATTCTTGCTTAGCTTCCCTCTCTTTGACCTCATCCTCATCACCTGATTTGAGAAATAATATTAAATGAGAGCAACACCCAAATTACAACTCCCAGGAAATGCAATAGTATATTACAAGGTTTTTTTTTTTTTTTAAAGTTGAAAAGTTTCATTATAATTACAAAAATTCATTTTCATTTGGTTTCCTTGTTTAATTTTTTTTGAAGAAAATGGTGAGGACAACAAAATATTGTCTTCTCCATTTCTTTCACAAAATTTTGAAAACAGAACAAGAATAAAAACAAAGTGGCATATAACAAAGACAATTCAACCGAAAATGAAAACAGAAACCAAACTAAACACCCAGCAATTAAGCAAGCATTTGATGGCAAGGAAGGTAAGAGTACAAACCCAATTCCAGATCTTCCTTGCTGATATCAACAAATTTCTTTTCTTTGTATGTCTGTAGGTTCTGAATGGCAACCTCATCAATAGGTTCAATCAAATAAAGTACCTGAAAGAATAGAGAGACATGAGAGAGTGAAAAAGATCAAAGAGAAAATACAGAATGAAATACATTTAACTAAGCATCCGATTAGAAAAACATCAACCATATTCAATAATTTTATTTAACTAGAATCAAATACACACACACACACACACACACTGCCTGCCTTCCCCTCCCCAAGGTGGTAGAGGGCAGCAGAGAGGGAAGCAGGGTTGCAGGGGACAACCCCTATGATCATCTTCACTCCACATTACTGACTAAAAAGCCTGATCCCATGCTCTAGTTTCCGAAATATGTTATATTCTTACTCAAATCCATTACCAATACATACCTCAATATCCTTTTGAACCAATTTCTCCAAGAAAGGAGCACTCTTTGCACTTTTCAAGCTGTCTGTTGCTAGGTAATAGATAGCCCTTTGGTTTTCACCCATGTTTTCAACATAGTCATCTAAGCTTTTCAACTCCTCCTCACTTTTTGAAGTGTAAAACCTCAACAGCGTTGTTATGCGCTTATGATTTCCAGAATCTTCAATGCATCCTAACTTGAGGAACCTACCAAAGTTCTCCCAGAATTTCTTGTAGTCCTGGAGTCACAGGGAACCATGTGCTCAATCCATAAAAGATTCACAATTCGCTTCGGAAAGTAGAAATAATGAGTGTGTCACTACCAACCTCTTTATTCTCAGATTCAGAAATGTCTTGAATCATATCAAATGCCTTCCTGACAAGTCTCTTTCTCATTATTCTTACCTGGCATATAATATTGTTGAAATCAATCATTTTGGTAAGTAACAGAAAATGGATAAATGCATAAATAATTTCTCAAAAAAGAAGATATCCTGCTTGATTCATTCATTTTCATAACACGGAAAAAGTTTATGGTGTTTACAGGAAAATACTTAGTTTTCTTACAATTCTGCTTTCTTGGAGGATCTCCCGAGAAACATTAAGAGGAAGGTCATCTGAATCCACTACACCCTTCACAAAGCTCAAGTAACGTGGAAACTGCAAAAAGAGTTGAAATAATGATTTATGGCAAAGGACACAAGCAGGATGTGAAGAAAAGAAACAATTCAAACAAACATTCACGAGCAGAAATATGATGAGAAGAGTGCCATGCAAAAGCACGGGTGTCAAAACAGTTACTTGTAGAAGAAATGTGACAGTTTAGACCCAAAGTAGACCCAAGTCCTGCCTAACTATAAATAAAAAGATGCATATAAGGTGACAAGAATAAAGCAAAAATGGCATAAGTTTCATAATTTACGAAGTTCCACTTTGAAGGTCATACTGTAAACTCACCAGCTCACCATCAAAGTCATCTGAGATGAACACACGCTTTACATACAGGCGTATGTTCTTTGTTTTAGGATTTATTACTTCTTCATTGTTAAGAGGCCCCATTCCAGGAACATATAGAATACTTCTGAACTCAACCTCACCCTGCACAGATTTATAGCCAATCAGTACCTGTCTGCAAAAATGTAATTCTTTCAACGAAGGCCAAAATAATCACAATACCTCAGTGGTGAAGTGAGTATATGCAAGTGGTTCCAAGAATTCATTGAAAGTCTTCTTGTAAAATTCATTGTACTCTTCCTTTTGAACTTCCTTTGGATTCCGCATCTACATACAAAAATGCACGAAGTTAGTAGGCCAGTAAAAGATGCACTATAACTTACCAGGAAAAAAAAAAAAACAAAAAAACAGAGGTAAAATGTAGGACATTAGAATCTTAAGACCTAACAAAGCAGATATAGTTCACACTCACCCATATTGGCTTTGTTTCATTGGCTAATTCCCAGTCCCAATATTTCTCAGTTTTAGTCTTTTTGGTCTTCTTTTTTTCACCCTGATAGCAAAAGTAGACTTGGTAAAACATTTGGAAAAAGGAAATAGAGAACTCACATTCACAAATACCCCACTAATTACCTCTGCTTTAGGTTCTTCCCCTTCTTTTGGTTCTTCTTCCTCTTCCACCTGTCATTGCTCAAATTGATGAATACTGATAATAGATGATCCATTTGCAACTCTTTTGTAACAGAAGTTGTTATACTCCAGAAGCAATCATGAACTTAGCGGAATGAGGGTTCAAAATGTTAAGTCAAATAAAATGATTTGGATAGAGCACAACTCTCATATCTTTAAAGAGGTTTCTTTGACATATCACTTGATTTGGGATAAGATTTGAGGGTAGCATCTATTTGGTGTAACCATGGTCTTTTTCCAGGTTTTCTCTAAATGACACGTTAGATTGGAAAGCTTTGTTACATTGATCTTTCTCTTGGGCTTTGGCTCAAGAGGATCCCTTATATTCCTCACTTCATAATCCTTTCTCCTCATCTTAATAAATTTCTTCTTCGGTAAATAAAAACAAGTCTTCACACTATTTACTGCATTAAACAATGTCCAACATGGCAACATCTTATTATCTTAATATCCCGACGAATACCTTAGACATATTTGAATTGGATCTGATTGCAACATAAGTAACTCTGATTCATTCAAACAAAAACAAAAATGGCATACATGACAACATATGCATTTCATTGACCATAAAGGAACATAAGGTGAAAACTGCAGTCCACAAATTGTATCAATTATGTATCCTATATCAGTCTATGTGTCTAATAGGGAAACCCAACCAGCATGAAGACAGGAATATGTAACATGGAAAAGAAGTATACTTACCTCCACCGTTCTTGATTTTTCTTGCCATGTATAGATGGGGAAGGAAACAAATTGTGAGTAATTCTTCACCAAACTCTGAATCTTGGTTGGCTCTGAGAATTCATACTTGTCATCCGGCTAGACAAACAACAAACAGAATGTGAGTTCTTTAACTGTATGTCTACATTGAAAAGATCTTAACTAGATCCAAACGTTATAATGGGTTCATAAATAAATAACAGAGGTAGATTTTCTGCTGAAATTTAGAATAAGCCAGAACATCTCCCCTCAATACTAGTTCGACATCAGATACCAACTTAGATGCAGAAAGCAATTGAGCACCAAATCTAAGTTCCAAGTACTTCTTAAACATGAGCGCCTACACATACATCCCACGCCCCTTCTACCCATTAGAAAAATGAAAGAAATGCCACTGACTCTTAAGTAGAGTGTAATCTGTGTGCCACGACGCAGAAGCTTTTCAGGATCAGTTTCTTCCCTGATCACATATGAGCTACTGTCAGCAACTGCTTCCCACACATATTGCTTATCAGACCTTGGACTCTTGGTAGAAACAACAACCTGATTGTCATTAACATGCAGATATAGCCAATTAATGAAATCCAACTACAATAGTTAAAATCAGACAAATCAACCAAATCAAGAGAATGCTATTAAGAAGTCACAAACTACCTTCTCAGCAACAAGAAAAGCAGAGTAGAATCCAACACCAAATTGACCAATCAAACCATTATCTGGTCCCAAATCCTTATTTTCCTGAAGAGGGGAAAAAGAATAAAACATGAAGATTGAAGCTTCGAACCATCAAAGTGAGCAATATTTCTGAATAATAACAAATTAATCACCTTGAGTGCCTTCAAAAATTTTGAAGTACCACTTTGAGCAATAGTTCCAAGACAGTCAATGAGCTCTTCTTTGGTCATTCCAATACCAGTATCTCTACAAAGACATACAGTTAACAGTTCAATCATTATATTTACATATCCAAAAAAAGGGGGTGAAACAATTTAAAACTTTACACATGATGCATGCTTTTTATATTTTGTTTAATCTTTTAGTAGAAAAAGAATATAACATACATACGTTATAGTAACAGTTCCATTGTCAGGGTCAGGCTTGATTCGTATCTCTAGCTCTCCGGCATCTCCAAGTAAAGAGGGCTCTGTCACACTTAGGAATCTCAACTTGTCCAACGCATCACTAGCATTACTGCATAGAAGACAAAATAAAACAGAATGAAGTACGACAAACATACATAATTAGAAAAATAGAGAAAAGCATACATGCAAAAGTCCAAGAGAGAAAAATCAACAATAACAAGCAAAAGCAACCACACTCTACTAAAGCAGCTTTTCCCCCACGTAAGCATTCAATAACAATCTCTACGTCACAAATTTAGAGTGGCAAATAATTCAATCAAAAGTAACTAGCTTCAAGTATTCCTCAAATCATTGAAACTTCATTTGACCATAAATACACTTGTACTAACCTCACAAGTTCTCTAAGGAAAACTTCCTTGTGGCTATATAGACTGTGAACTATCAAGTCCAAAAGGCGACTGACCTGCAATGGAATTCATTACTTCGGTAAAACTATTAAAAAAAAAAAAATGATCCACATTAAGGGAAAAGTGATTTCCAATTTTCAAATAGCTATATGAAGTGCTTTGCAGCAGAGAAACTGCGTAGTTATTAATAATGAGAAAAGTATCTAGACTTGTATTCTTGCCAAAAGACCGTGAGAATTCTCACTCCTCCAAGCACACCCTTATGCATGGTAACGAACAAGTTACTGGTTATAATTATCAACACCAATCCAAAATCAGTCTTTCACTCTTTCAGTTCCATTGCATGTCATTGTCAACAGCCAAACCAAAAACCAAAAAGATTACAAATATCATCCATTCACAACCCGAAACAGTGACCCATTTTTTTTTTTTAATATTGATACAAAAACCAATGCTTATATTGCAATTCCCCATAGTTCAATGGAAAAGAAAAAGACAAAGTAAACAGAGCCGCCACCACCACCTGGTATTCAAATTATATCCCAGCAGCCAAATTAAGTGCAAAAACAGATAGAAATCTGAGTCATCCACAACCAAAAACAGTGGCCCAAAAGAGGGGAAAAAAAAAGTGAACACTCAAATTGGTTCTCAAAATATTCGGCTAACATCTTTATGACATCAATTTGGTCCTTCATAGTATAAAAATATCCATCAATTTAAGAACCAAATTGATGTCTTGACGTCCATTCTAAACATTAAGGGAACAAATTAATGTTCAAAATCCTTAAAGGACTAAATTGATGTGGCATATATATTATTAAGGACTAAGTTAAGTGTTTACTCGAGGAAAAAAATATAAAATTTCATGAATTGATGCAAAACCCATCATTATATTCAAGTCCAATTTTTGCATGGCTCAAAGAGAGAGAAACCCACCTCAGCTTGGTATTCAAACTTCTCACCAGTGGCCTCTTCTTCCTTCTCTTCTGCAACAGCTGCTGCCTCACACCTTACAACAATCCCATTATTGTCCCTTCTCTGCTGCAGCTTCTTCTTCCACTTCAAGCCAGCACAAGAAGAGAAGAAGAAGTCATTGTTTTGGTGGGGCACAAAGAAAGCACTTCTGAGGGTGGAACTAGAAGAAGCCCTTTGGGGTGTGAAAGGAGATGAAGAAGATGGGAGTGAGGCAAGGGAAGCAGATGAGATGATGCTTCTGCTCAGCACAGGAGCCATGTTCAGTGCTCCACAGAGAGAACTGCGCTGAACTGATGAGAGAAAACTGAGAGGATATATGATAAGGGGAGTGTAAAATGGATAATGGAAAATGGGAAATTGGAAAAACCCTCAAAACTCAAAAGGGTTTATGGACAAAGTAGAGAATTCAGAAAACAACGGTGAGCAGAAAAGCACATGTCATAGGTGCGTTGTTGCCCTTTTTTTTTCTCAAAAAATTGATTTTTTTAACTGTTAAAAAATTATTATTTTTTGACTGTTAAAAAATTATTTTTTTACAGAAGTTATTTATTTTAATTTTTTAAACAAAAATTAAAATAAATAATTTCTATAAAAATAATCATTTTAATAAAAAAAATCAATTTTTATGTGAAATAAGCTAAACCAAATACCCCATAGGGGGCGTTTGGTAGGGGGTTTCAATTTTTATTTCTGGGAATCTTAATCCCGAGAATATTATCCCCGGGAATAATTTTTCCAAGTATGTGTACTTTGCGGCGTTTGGTAGACGAATTAAATTTCTAGAAAAATTTTGTTCATTTCCAAATACCCTTGGCAGTTTGGTGGCAAACGGTGATGGTCCGGCGGCGGTCGACGGTGGCTGGTGGTAGTTTGGTGATGGTCGGTGGTGGTCCGGTGGCTGCCCGATGGCGGTTGGCGGCAGTCGACGGTGGTCCAGCCATGACCGGTAGTGGTTCGCGGTGGTCAATGGTGGTTTGGCGATGGCCCGCGGTGGTCCGGCAGCGGTCGATGGTGGTCCGACGACAAACGGCGGTGGTTCGATGGCAGTTGATGGTGGTCCGACGGCAAACGACGGTGGTTGGCGGCGGTCGGCGGTGGTCCGGCCATGGCCGATGGTGGTCCGGCGGCAGCTGGGGGTGGTCCGGCAACGATCAGTGGTGGTCCGGTGGTTGCCCAATGGTGGTTGGCAGCAGCTGGCGGTGGTTCACGGTGGTCGGTGGTGGTCTGGCGGCTGCCCACGGTGGTCCGATGATGGTCTAGCGGTGGAGGGTGATGGTGGAGGGTAATTGATGGAGGGCAGTAGTAGGGATAATTTGATCTTTTCACATAGAAAAATATTCCCTTGCCATGGGAATGTTATAATCCCATGTATGAGATAGGATTATTTTGGGGGGAATCTTAACCCAAAATCATTCCCGGAAATATTACATTCCCGAAAATATTTTTTCAAAATTTGTACCAAACATAAGCATCTTTATGAGATTCCCAAGAATCCTATTCTAAACCTTCTACCAAACTCTCTCATAGAATTACTTGGTCGGATTGGTCATGTGTTTTGGGCTTTTGGCTGTGTTTAATTGTTTGTATTGTAAGGCCTGCATTCCGCCAACTGGGGAATTTCATTACAATATCTGTTTCACTTGCTTGTCTGTATCTGTTTTGATTTGATATTTTGATGCAAGTACATAACAAGTAATTAAGATGATATCTGTTATGTACCGAGTTTCCAAGGGTAAGAGAGTAGGGTTTATTTATGCATCAAATCAGCAATTAAATTTTTTTATATAATGCCCTAAAAAATTCTATTTATTTATAAGATTGCATAAATAAAACTTGATAACTTTTGAATTGATTAGATTTTATCTATGTAATATCATTTATATTTTAAAAGTAATCAGATTTTGCTGATATGATACCAAAAAAATTTCAGTTAATATTAAAATTACATAAAAAAATATAATCACTTTTAAAATATATTTAACCATTTTTTTTATATTTAGCTAAACTAAAAAAATACTAAAGCATACCATATGCAATTTGGTGTATGAATACAATATTTCCATCCCACCATTCACTTGACTTGGTGCATCAAGAACCAAGCTCAACTTGGTTCATTATTACATAGTCCAATAATTAAAATATCATAAAATTAAATAACTTGGACATGCTTGGTTGATCTTTGTATCAATTTGTGGTTAGTATAAGCTAATGAACACTTAGGTCCTATTTGAATCAATAGCTTAATTAAGGCCTTATATGAAAACAGTTTTTCACAAAAAAATCTTGTATGAAAAAGAATTTAAGAATAAATTATTTTATATTTGGATGCTCGATAAGAAAAGTACTTGTTTTAGTTTGTAGTACCTAGGAAGTTGTGCATAAGATTTTTTAGATAACACAAATATTTTAACTTCCTAAAAAGTATTAAAAATGATGTTTTAGGGAGTCATAAGCTATGAAGCACCAATATAAAATACGGCACTGATACGATTAGATACCGATATGGCGATACATTAAAATTTTAAAATTAAAGATATGAGGATATGGAATCAAATTCATTATGTTTTACTTAAATCCTGTCTATAAAAGGCCCAAAATTAGGGATGTCAAAAAAAAAAAAGTCTCATGAATACTCGCAGGTAATACTCATAATGGTGAAGGTATGGGGAGAAAATTTTGCCCCCGCAAATAATGGAGACAGAGATTTTAAATACTCATATATTAAACGAAACAAGAGTGCAAGGATCACTATCCCATATCCGCAAGTATCTAATATAAAATTACTATTTTACTCTTAAATTATTAACTTAATTAGACCAATATTGTTGTTATTTAAATTAATTGGACTAATATTTAAATTTAGAAGTTGGATTTATTTGTACTTATTATGTGTTAGACTAATGGTTGGATTGCAATTATGTGTTTATTTTTATTTTAAATTGTTAGAATTTAGATTATGGAATTGGATTGCTTGTGTTTATTTTATATATTTATTTTTATTTTAAGTATATTAAGTTGTTAGGATTCGAAATGTGGAATTAGATTACTATTTATGTTTATTTTAAGTATTTTATGATATTAAAAATTTTATATTTAATTTAAATTTTTTAAATTTTTAACATTCTAACTTATATCCATAAATATTCACGGATACATATAAACTTTCGAGAAAGTTAAAAGCAGGTACTCAAGTGGATATAGGGCAAATAATAAGGGCGGGTATTTATCCACGGACGGAGAACATGGGGCTATCCCCCGCCCCTGCCTTGCCTTGCCTTGTTGACTTCCTTGCCCAAAACACTTTTCTTTGTTTGAGTATAAATATGAAAACCACTTTTATGACCCCAAAACAATCAATTTTGCTAAAAAAAAAAAAAAAAAAAACCACTTTTCTCTTTTTCATAACTATGAAGTCTTCTTCTACAAACAACTACCACCTTTAATCTTTCATTTTTTTCATCTTTGTTTATAGAATTACACCTCCTTTCCTTTGTTCTTTCTACATATGTATCTTGAGGTTGTTGTTAAAACTCACAATCATTCTTCAGTTTAGCATATCTAGCACTATGTGTTGCTGACTTTAGATGAATATCCACTGTGCCGTGTCTCTTTTTGGTAGAAGCCATTTTATTATGGGGTCCAGGCCGTCCTAGTTACACTTAAATTGCAACAAATAAAATTTAAAATAAAAATAAGCAATTAGGATGGATTCAAGCGTATTAATGTCCGTATCAAACACGATATGCACGGGATACTGAAGAGGGTAGGAAGTTGTCGTATCAGTGTTACATAGGTCGTAAGTTGTACAACAATTTATAGTCCAAATAGATACAAAGTGATCTTTTATTACTGAAAAGTCAAAAAAAAAAAAATCATAAGTAGTATTATCTAAATGCACTATTGATCATCTTCGGTTCAACCCATCTCAATAAAAAATTAAAAAAGAAAAAGAAAAAGAAAAACACTAATAGAGTTTTATCATGTAAAGGGCTAAACTTGTAGTACCAAATTAGTTAAAATTTAATAGACACTAAATATTAGTGGTTTAATATTATATTATTCATGGAGTTCCACCACCACAAAGTTCAAAGCTTTTGACCACCTATTCATGGGCCATTGGAAAAAGAATCAAAATCCAAACATAGTCATCTATATAATAGTGATGCAAACCAAACACAAAAGCCAAAAGGAAAAGAAAAACAAAAAAAAAATAATTAATCCATTTTACAACCAACCCTAACATATGAGCACAAAATACCAACCATCCATCATCATTGGAATGAGTGAGAGTTGAAGAGAGAAGATGATGATGATGATGATGATGGGAATGCTGGGGTGCTAGTTGAGAGTGATTAAGGATTGGGTGAGAGTTGAAGGTGGAAGAAGATGCTGATAATGATCGTGATGATGGTGGTGGTGGTGGTGGTGGTGGTGGTTATGGGTGAGAGGAGAATGGGTGAGAATTAAAGAGAGAAGAAGATGATAATGATGGTGATGATGGAGCAGTGGAAGATGGGGGAATGGGTTTGGTGAACTGGGTGGCAGCCTTGGAGAAAGGGAATATATGGATCTTAGATTTTTTTTTTTGGTTAATAAGGATAATTTAGAATTTTCATAAATATGATAACAGAGGTTAACACTATTAGTCTTAAAGAAGTCGCATGTAAATTTTAAAAATAGAGTAAAGCAAGTGTAATACCAATAAATCTCAAGAATGGTCGATGTCATTTTCTCATATAAATAAGTTGGTTTGTTTGGAATAAAGGACTCTTTGATTAACTTAAAGTCTAGCCTTTTTCACTAATTAAAAAAAAAAAAAAACTTAGCTTGGTTTGTTTAATAAACAAGCTAGATCTAATGTAATTTGCAAGTTAGGCTAGAGGTCCTAATGTATTGTTTGGTCCATTTTCAGTTTCACCCCCCTAATTCACTACAAGAAAATCGCTGATTTGTAATGGATAAATTCGCCGCTAATCAAGTCAAATCTACCACTAATATAGCATTTGCAGCAAAACTAATCAACAGTGGCAACCCATCCCTTGCTAATTTACCTTGAACTATAATTCCTCTATAATTTGTGATGACTATTTTCCCCTATAATTAGCAATGGTCATTTTCCCCCCTGCAATTAGCGGTGACCATTTTCCCTACAATTATCATGGTCATGTGTATTCATTAAACTTGATGTACACAATTTAAAGGGGAAAATGACACTATTAGCTTTGGCTAATTTCTAGTAATGAAATATACCATCCTTCGTATTCTTAAACCCTAACCCCACTTGTTGAGGTTTAGTTTAGCGGTAGGAAGACTAGTCCACCACAATATAGTGAATTACGATTTGAATTTCAATTGGAAATGTCATCCATATTTAAGTAACCCATAACACTTAAAGCATGATTGTCTTCAATGAAAGAATACTTGGGCAAAACCAAAAAACATCGGCCCCATAAAAAAATCAACCAAAAATCCTATTTTCTTACCCACCCAATCTATGCTTCATAGCAACATCTTCAATGTTTCCTAATTTCAATCACAGCTGTATAATTTGGACCGATTCCAATTTCTCCTATTCTGAGTATCCCTTTCATAAGAGTGCAACAGCAGGGCTCGCTGTCTTACTTCTTGGGAGAAATTATAGCTTGTTTATGTAGTATCACATAAGATCATCAACTTAGTTAGTATACATTTGTACTATTAATCACATTTTTAATTTATATAAAAATAATAAATATATGAGCTAGTGATAAAATCTTACTAATAACTAAGCTAAAATGATACTATACGATAATTAAAGTGAGTATAGTTCTACGTGACACTCCAAAACTAAGAGTATGCAATAAGTTATTACTTGTCAGTGGCAACTCTCACGATCACATTTATTTGGGTTTTATGTTCTTCAATAAACTGCTTAAATTTAGTTGTTTGTATTTATTTTTCATGTTAGATTTTTATTTTTCAATTTACCGAGCTCTTAATTAGTGGAATTAGCATAAATGAGAAAGAAATTAAAGCTACTATAAATCTGATAGGGATAAAGGGTTTGGATAATCTAATTTTTTTTTCCAATTTTAATTGCTATTGAGCTTTATTCATAATGATTAATGAATCTTTCCTGTATAAATTTTTTATATTAAAATTTTAAAAATTAATTGATATCTATATTTTAAAAAAAAATTGAATTGTTGAGAAAGCAATTTAATAAATAGTGTAGAATAAATGAAAATTAAGACACATAGACCACTACTTAATTATGTGATCAATTTCACTAATAGAACCAAAATTAAGACTCATATCACAGACATCATTATCATCAATCACCTCAACATTAATTAGCCATTTATATCACCTTAAACAATATAAACTCCTATTCAGTTATTTTATTTTGTCATTTTTTCTTTGATAGTATTAAAATTTGAATCTATAATCTCATATATGTTACTTAAATTATTCATCATTAGCTTATTTATGGGGGCTCGTGCGAGTTATTTTTTTTATAAATTATCAATATTTAAAGTACATTAAATTTCAACTAATTTAATTTAATCTAGTTAATTTATTGTGAAGGAAAAATTTCTCTTTAACACTAATTTTTTTATTTAAAATACTTGAACTCAAAACTTTAGTTAAAAAAAAGAAAATTAAATTACTTAAACTAATTACGGGTTGATTTTACGCCTCTATCTTCCTTGAGCTAATGTAAGAAGAAGAATCATTTGGGCTTGTGTAACAAGTAAAACCCAAAGCCATAGATCATTAATTAATAATAAGTCGCTACATCAACTTGACCACCATTTTCTTATACATAGATTCCAAGGTGGAAAATTACAGCCTGAAGATCTATGTCTAAAGTAATCGGTTGTATAAAAGTTCAATTAACTAGCCACGGAGTCATAATAAAATATATAACCCATTGTTTATTTTACTAATAATAAATTGCTAAAACATATACCCTGGAGCAATCAATTTTCCTTATTATCGTTACCAACTACACGTCTGGCAACGGCATTGTATAGATAAACCAGAAAAGGAACAAGAAGAAACGAAGAGGAAAAAGTCATTATATATATATATATATATATGGATTGAGATTGGCATCATTGACCTCTTAATTATCGTTATATCAAATATTTGAATTATTAATGATGATTTCCTAACCCCTTAGAGCAAGTACTGTTCACAAAACCGCATTCTACGCCCCCACGCTAGCTTTTGTTGCATGTAGCAAATTGCTGACACAATTTACTCATTTCGAAATTAATAACAATTATACAATTTAATGATTCATCTGAAGTTCTAAACTTATAATTTTGATGCTGTCGTTTATAATTTAAAATTTAATTTTGTATACGTACAACTAATCATATCATTAAAAATATTTTACTTTTATTATAATTATCTTAAAATGACACATAGAAATTGGAAGAACTCTCATGGAAGAAAAGAAGAGAAAGGAATCTTAAATAGTGAACCATGATCTCACGAACGCCTCAACTATCAACCAACAGGGAAATCTTTTCTTCAATGCTTGATTTTCACAAGGAAACTTTTTGACCTGAAACCCTTTGCAGAATTCATCGTTTCCTAAGGAAATTAATTAAAAAAAAAAAAATAGAAGGCACGTAATCTTCTTCCATTAGGTTCTGGAACCCAGCATCCACTTTATATTATATATATATCCTGCATGAATTGATGTCTGACTATGCATACTCAAATTTAACCACTTTAATTATTAACTTTATTAGGATTTGTCTTAAGTCTTAAAATAGCGTGTAGCAGACCTAAGCACAAAGCAAGGAGTATTTTACCATAGGCTTAACTTTAGGACTTTTGGGTACTGACTGATACTTTATCTTATCCTCCTCACATCCGAAGGACTGGCTTCATGGATTCAAATCCACTGGAAATTATTTGATTAACAACAGGGTTGGTAATGGTAGAAACTCGGGCTATACATGACCTAAATGAAGAGTCAGGGTTGTTTATTTGAGTAACAACAGGGTTGTTTGTTTTTATACCTACACTAATGTTGGAATTTTAATTATAATGAAGTTTCATATTGGTTAAATTTAAACTAAACAAAGAGTATATATTTAGGAGGATCCTTAAACTTATTATTTTAAAATTTTAGGTCAAGATATAACATTTGGCTCTTTATTATAATTGAGTTTAATTGGTATGCACTGACAGTGTAAAACAGTTTTACATTGTCAACCAATAGAGATAAAGGAAAATGAGAAATCATGATGGATCCCTCATTATAATAGACAGTTATTTATGTGAGTTGGCACTTTCCACTATTTTTGTTGGTTGACAATATAAAATTGTTTTATACTGTTAGTGTATTTAAATTAAATTCATTATAATTTCTCACTTAACCCATTAATTTAAATCTTTCTGGACAGTTAATTTAAATCTTCCCGGAATTTTAGCTTTTCCTGACCTCTTTTCCCAACAACTACTTCTATGTTTCCGTAATGGAGATGTGAAAATTTCAAACAGCGTGGTTGGATTTCAAATGTACTCACCCTTTCGTGCAATCAGTAATTGAAATGAAACAAAAATTTCCAAAAATAGGAAATGGATTTTAACATAATAGGTATTAGTGTAAAAGTTTTTTTTTTAATATTATCATTTAGTTATATATTATTATATTATTAAAAAAATCCGAATCATACATTAACAATCTTAAAATCATGCCCCTTTAAACTACAAATGATAATTTCTTCCATTAAAATTAAAATGCATCAAAAAATTATATAAGAAATTGCATGAAGTATATATTGATCATTCGACAAATAAAAGCTATCAGATTAGGTTGCTAACTATTTAAGAAATTGCATGAAGTTTATATTAAATTGAATTAGGAAAGTGATGAATGGTAGGAATTCGTTAAACAACACACCATTCAAAAAGTATAGAAGAAGGAAGTTTCGTTTTTGGTGTTGTAATATGATTTTGTGGCTGCTTCTTTAACCAACGACTCATGAGGAAATGACTTTGATTAATGTGATTAGTGGGGTCGTTAATTAAGATCTAGTCTCAATCTATTGTTTAAAAGAATAGTACTCCACCTGCTCATGGAAATGTAGCATTTTGGTCCCCATGTCGTCGTTACACAGTTACTACAATTAATGCAATTTTAAATCATCTTCAAAAGGTGCCAATAAGCTCAATTATTGAAGATTTTCTTTTTGTGGTAGGCACAAGAAATGAAATATTAACCATCTTGTACAAAAAATATTGATATATATTATTTTATCTTTGTTGGTAAAAAATGAATTAATGCTTTATTTTGAATTTTCACGTGACATGAGAGCACCACATCCCCCGCAGCAGAGTTCAAAGATACATTTCAAGTTTTAGACACCAATACCAAATTAATGATAATACTATGAGTTGTTTAGTATGACTTATGTTAATCACATTGAAAGCCATATGCCTTTACTTTGATTAAAACTTTAGAGCATATATAGAACCAATAACGTCATTTGGACACTATATTTTTAAGACACCATTGATATAGTAAATGGGGAATCATGTAGTAAGGATTTCTCAGTTACATGTATTTAATTTGTGTAAAGAAATAATTATGTATTAATAACTAAGAATTTCAGTTATTTTACTAATAAATTTAGTAAAAAAGAATATCACATTTATTAGTAGTTACTTTACCACATTTATCATATTTTAAAAAAATATAATTAAACTTTTCAATTATTTCCAAATTGATACACCAATGTAGAAAATGGTGCCTAACTCATGCTTAAAAAAGAACATTTCTCTTGTACAACGCTAGGTGTAGTTGAAAATCCTTACTGCAGGGTCCCTCCCCAGGTCCCCATCATTGGGAATCATCGATCTTGCCTCACTTAATTAATATATTCAAGATATTGTACCCGTTACCACCAGCTTCCAAATTGGATAGACAAGATGAAGCTGAATTTCGTTCATGATAATCCAACAGTAACAATGCATGGTTAAACATGCAGTTTAACCTATATGTTGATTAGATTGGATATATCGTAACAACAGAAACGTTGATTGTATATTCTGGGTCGATAGAGAACTCGGCACCCTGTGATTGGATGGAAAGTATTTCAATAAAAAAATTACAAAGAAAAATTATAAACATTTTTTTTACTGTAAATTGCTTGGGTGGTGGTTAAGAATGTTGGGTTGCTATGTTCAACAAGTTATTAATTTTTGCCCCTAAAATATGAAGTGAGCACTTCCATTTTAGTAGATATTTTTAAGACAAAGAAAGTAATCAAGCAACAATAGCGACTTTCATGGATTTATGAGAGAAAGAAGAGTACTATGTACTCGTAATTAATGAACATTAATATTGCAAATGCAAGATCAACTCAACAACTCAAGGAATAGCTAATATAAACTATATAGGTGTAATTTTACACAAATCTAAAAATTGGAAATTTCATTGAACAAAGGGTCTTCTAGCAGCAAGAGATCATCATCAGGCCAAATGCTAGAAGCACCAGAATTATTGGCCATATTATCATCTGTGAGTAGTGGAACCACATGGGAAGGAGATAGAGTAGTACTGTTTGAACATGAAAGAAGCCATGGAGAATTGGGAGAACTATCTCCATGGTATAAGGCCTTGGATTGTGGGACTTGTACCATGTCCTTGCTCAATAATGGTGGTTCATAGGCATAATTAGGAGTATCTAAGCCAGGCATGTGAGAGAAAGAGATACTGGAATCATTGAACAATTGGAGGTTATTGCTAGCTGCAAGAGAAGATGACGAGATGGTGTTTTGAAGCTGAGTTGAACTTAATAATGAGTTATTGTTGTTATTCAATGAAGGGTAGGAGCATAAAAGATTAAGGGTATCCATGTCCATGAAGGTTCTAATAATGTTTACTTCATTTGTGTTGGCCTCAATTTCAGTGGAAGCTTGAGGCTTAAGGAAGTACTGTTGTGAGCAATGAAGATTGGCCATTTGCAAGGCATATTCTTCTTGTAGTCTTGTAGCATTTTGATGATCCCATGGTTGATGGTCCAAAAATACTCTGAGATTTGCCAGTGCCATGAGATGTGGCAATGTTGAGCAGATATCATAAGTTCCAGGCAGGTGTGTCATTGGATCATAGCCCATTTGAATCAGCTTCTTCTTGAGATTGGTGTTCCAAAAATTCTTGATTTCATTATCTGTCCTACCTGGAAGATAGCTTGCAATTTCTGACCATCTAGCAAAAGGATAATAAATTGAAATAAATTGTGATTTTATGATCTGTTTTATTTATGGAATCAAATTCAAACAAGAGTCAATATGAATCAATGAACATTTAAATAGTAGCAGTGAAACTATTACTTGTTTCCTAGGATAGCATGGAGATTTAGAATTGTTTGTTCTTCTTCTTGGGAGAATCTTCCTCTCTTAATGCCAGGCCTCAAGTAGTTCGTCCACCTTAACCTGCAACTTTTACCACACCTGTTTAGCCCTGCAGAAAACACGTACAAATGATCAATCCCAATATTATAAGAGAAAAAAAACCAAATAACTTAGAATTTAAAAAACTATAAGTACATCGATAACTAATCATGGGCATGTGATAGTCCACTTTAGCCCCTTGAATTTTTCTTGAGTGATTATACTACTTAAACACTATAGGCACCACTCAATTTTGAGATCCAAACCCATAATACCAATTTATATGTACTCTAGTCTAGTGTACCTGCAAGCTTTGGAAGAGCGCTCCAGCTTCCTTGGCCATGGTTTTGAATGTATGCTACAAGCTTCTGATCTTCTTCAGGGGTCCAAGGACCTTTCTTCAAACCCTTTACATCACAGCAAGGAGATCTTCCCATTTTTGTTCTATAGTATTCTAGTTATCTTTCTTCCTCAACCACAAAGAAGTAAACTAGCTACGCTGCTTCCTTCAGACTTTGGTAATGAACCGGGATGTCTCCTACACATCCAACCTAGAGTTGCAGCTATCTATTTATAATAACAGGAAGAAAAGTTTTTCGCATCAACACTATTTTGGACACCCGGAGATATATGTATAAATTACTGAAATTTTAATTACGTTTATGTTAAATTTAACGAATGTAGTAAAATAATTAATAATATATGTGAGATGTTTTTTCTAAATTTATTATTAAGATAACTGAATTTTTTATTTATTGTGATTCTTCATACGTACGATAATGTCTAAAAGATTATGTACTACTGTCATGGCATCTCGATGTCGACGAATAGAAGTTAAAATTGACTTGCTAGCCGAAGCAACCATGCATTTTCACTGGCCAAAAAAGTCAAATAATTGATAATATAGACCTTAGGTCAGAGATGAAATGCTAGAAGCTATTCCCGGTGCCAAAGATCGACGCACTACACAGGTGATACGCAGGGTATTTTTTTTTATTTTTTTATTTTGGTAGGGACAGGTGATGTATTTTCAACCATGTTAGAAGTTGATGATGAAAAATTGAAAATAAAAGAGAAGTAACAAAACCGCGGACGAATACATGGTAGCAGGCACGGCTTCGGTCACCCCTATCTAAAAAGAAATATGAGTCATTCACAACATTTTTATCTCAATTTATATTTGGATTCGTGGTAATTAGTGGGGCAGAATAGAATAAAATAAGATAAAATGGAATGGAATATAATAAAGTTATAAAATTATTTTACCCTATTTTTTAAATATTTTAATGGAATAAAATGATAGAGTAAAGAATTAATAATAGGTGAAATGATAAAATAATAATTTTATGAAAATATCAACTCACTAACTCATCTTTCATCTCATTCCTCTTAATTTGGTGTTTGGGAGGAGGGGAATGGAAAGATAAGGTGGTATTGAATGAAATGGGTTCCATCTTTCTCATTTTCACTCTATTCAATTTTATTGCATTAAACAATGAAATTCATTAAAATTCCTTCCTTTCTATTTTATTCCATCTTATTGCACCAATTCAAACATAGCTGAGTGCAGTGTTTTATATGTTACTTACTCAGTAACAGTTAAATTTAAAAACGATGTGGTGACAAAAACGAAATGATACACAAAACAATATAAAAATAGTCGATTAAGAGTCTCAAGTAACTACTGTTAGTTGCACTTCAACAAAAGATTTGTGATTTGTAATTTGTAATTTGCAATTTAACTTACAAAATAAAATTTAAAATCTCTTACTTAGCTTCACAATTTGTGCATATATGTTATTTAATGATAAAGCAATTATCTTTATTTATTTTCCTTTTTCTTGTAATTTATTTATGTTATTCTTTATTTATATTTTTGATGTCATATGCCATTCTTATTTAATTTATTTTTATAAATAAAAATATATATTTTGGCAAAAATTAAGAGAGAGAAAACAAAAAGTAAAAAAAGAAAACACTCAAATGTCATTTATATTAAAAAAATTTGGATTCTAGAGATAAAAACAAATTATATTAATAATAAATTCGGTGGTATAATTTATTAAATTCAATATTCTCTATTTATTTTAAAGTATTATTTATTCTAAAAACATATAACGTAATTGTTAATATTATCTTTGTAATGCTCGGGTCAAGAGTCACACAAATTGTAACACTTGTTCTGTCAAACCCTATGAAAGCTCTAAGTTTGTATCCTATGCCCCTTTGGAGGGCTATAGGATTGGGATATTTTCATGGGATCAAAAGTCCTGATAATTATTCCTTAGATATCAAAGAATTGAAGAGCGATTTTTAACGAATTTTTGCAAGTTATTAACCCTTTCGTTTTCAAGCTTGAAGTTTAAGGAAATGCAAGTTTTCAGAAGTTTGTACTAAAATCCAAAAGTTGGATTTTGATTCTTAAGAAGTTTGATTTTTTCAATATTTTTATTGGATTCAAATGGGGGATATTCCCTTATTTATATTTATGTTTTAAAGTTAATGGAGAGTAAAATAAATGAGGACATTAACTTGTTGAGCGATGCACTTTCAGGTGAGAGGGCGCCCAGGCGGCTAGGTCGCGGCGCCCAGGCGCCCGCTGGACGAGATTTAAAGAAAGGTTTGGACCCTTCTTCCTCATTCCGCCATCTCTTTCTCTCTCTCTCTCTCTCTTCTTCCTCTCTCATTCTTCTTCTCCCTACATGAAACCATCCATCTTTCTTCAATTTTACTCAAACCCACCACCAAAATCCATCATTTCCTCATCATTATCCAAACTTTGGGGGATGATTCTCTCTTTGGAGCTCTCTCTCTCATCTTCTAGTGAGAGAAAGTGATGGTGGGAGAAGACCCACCACTCTCCTCACACTCCACTACCTTCCTCCGCTCTCTAAAGTAATTCTTGAGCTCAACCCTCCTTATTAGACCATAGATTAGCTAGTTTTTCATGAATTCTATGTTTAAGGTTATGAAGGAAGGGTTAGGGTTCTAGAAATTAGGGATTTTTGCCTTATGGAGCTAATCCTAGTAAATTCTTAGAATAGTTATGTTGTAGAAACCTAATAGTTGTATTTGTTATGTTAGACGCTCTCCAAAATCCCTTGGTGACTCTAAGATATCGCCGAGCTTGAGCTTCTTCCTTTCCAAGCATAGACTGTGAGTGGATAACATATTTATAGCTAGTTTATTTTAAGTATATGTAGAATTTATAGTTTGTTTTATGTATATCCATGATTTCATAAATGTTATGTTTGTGGTTTAAGTTATTAAAAATCAAAGAAATTGAAATAGCATTTTAATGATGACCTTAGTGAATTCTTGGAAGATAAAAGATATTACTCTTTTCTATATATATATATATATATATATATATATATATATATATATATATATATATATATATATATAATTATGTATGTGTGTGGAGCAAGCACCTTAAAGGTGAATTTCAATACTTGAACAGTTTGATAGAGAAAGATATAGTTTCAGGTTATTAGATGTTAACTATATAAAGGCTTGAAGTTGATATGATGTTTAAAAATTATAGATTTCTATGAAGTAAGCTTAATATTGATTTCTATGAATCATTTTCACATTGATGTTTGGTTTTTTTTTTTTAAAAAAAGCTTGATATGTTGAGAACTATGAAATGTTAATGTTTTAAAAGCTTAAGCAATGTATTTAGAATCCAGACTTGATGTCTAGAGTAAAGTTATTAAGGAATTTTAATGATAACAACTTAGTAATGAGCAAAGGTTTTTCAAGAGGGAGGGAATTGTAGTAGAACTGTTTGCTAATAGCAGCAGCATTAGCCTTGGTGCACCTCGAGTAACCCAGTTAGCAGGGTGATTGCTAGCCCGGCATGTTTGGCCGACATGTCCGGAATATATAGACACGCATAGGTATGAAGTTATCATTTACTGCTGGAGTTAGGCCACAGGGCCACCTAGTTAGGCAGCTATTTCTAAAATAAGATCCTCCCTTAAGCTTTATTATGATTTATTTCAGCTAAATTTAAAAGTATTATGCCTATATATATGTTTATAATGAAGTTATTATCCAGTCGAATTAAAAAGGCGATTTAATGAATTATATAGGTTTACTGAAAATCTTACAGTATTTGATATATATATATATATATATATAGACAAAGTGTTTCCAATAGCAAATGTAGTACAAGGTTTTTAAGATACTTATAAAGTTATTATTTTGCAAACGTTTTGCGTCGGCTTGTCCCACCCTTATTATAGGTATATTATCTTTCACTGAGTTGTATGACTTGCTCTTTCTTCCTTTCCATATTTTTAGACAAGTGCGAGATTGTGCTCAAGCTTCCACAGTTAATTAGAAGTTTCAGCATCTTAGTTTAAGTGTAAAATCTCTAGAAGTGCTCCAATAACCTACAAGTAGGGTCCTCCTTGTATTGGGTCTTATGTTGTTACATGTAATTGTTTTGAGTTGTAATTAGTTTAATCTCAATGATTATGCTCTTAAGCTTCTTGAATAGTTATGTAAACATATTTTTTTATAAGTGATTATGCTTTAAATTCTCATTTTTGTGTGCTGTGGGGTGCATTCGGAGAATGCCTGGATCCCCAATGAGTTTGCATGTTTATGTGTTTTATGCAGGACGAGGATCTTTATTTGGGAATAGTCCTAAATGAAAGAAGACTCTGCCCGATTTTCTATTAGAATAAAGTCTGAAGTAGGCTTGCTAGGGACGTGTCTCTATGCGCCAGTCACGACTTGAGTTAGGTCGTGACAATCTTTTATTATATTTCATGCATGATAGGCCATAATAAAAGATAATGAAAAGAAAATTATAGTCTTTTATGATGGAAATACAGTAGAAAATAGTAATATATTTATTTAATGATATAATTTATTATTTTCGGTCCTCCCTTAAACATTTTTTTCAAGTCTGTCCCCAAATAAAACGAAATGATGCCACGTGCAATGATCTTTTGTTTTGTCATAAAACAAATATAGATTACTGTCAGAATTAAGAAAGCGATATGAGGGATTGTGACTCATTGACCATCCAAAAGGTGCTTGTTAGAACTTTGAGAGGGGAAGTTGGTGTGCAAACTCTCTAAATTTCAAAATCCACTTAGATGTATAACTCGCCATTTCGTGTTTTCTTAGTATCTATAGTGAGAAACAGTTCTGGCGGACACTGATTCTATAGAGTTAATCCATGATTACAATCCTCCTCGATATAAGAAAAAACTCAATTATTTTTCAAAAGTAAGATTGCCTCAAGGTAATTTCATCAGTGATGAAACGGAATGAATCTATATATACAACCGAAACCCTTTCAGTACAGTAGTATATGACCCACAAAGCTTTACATATTTAGCTTTTTACAGGTCTAGTTCAACGTCCTTTAGATTAAACAACGTTCTTTCATTTGGTCTAAATGAGGGTTAAACTTGTACAGTTTAATTTCTAATTAAACTGGTTCGTATAAAGAACAATGTTAAATGGAAAAATTTAGAAGCACATAAGCATAACTAACGTGTAGAGCCACTATATTTCATGTCTCAATTCGAGAATAAAGTATTCATGTGACACTATAACTTGTGAGTAAATTTTAACCTTAAGCATCGACGAATGATTTGATGGTCGAAATTAAAATATATCAACTTCAATACACGAAGGTTAAAATTATAGCGCGATCTTTTAGTGATATCACATGACTTAGTTTTTCAATTTTGACCATTCCTACAAACTTCATTATGGCGATCGTTAATTATTCCTTACATAATCTTAACCTCCTCATGAAAACCATCCCATATATGCGCATATATTAATGTGCGATTTAGTAATTTTGCCAAATTAAAAATCCAGCAACAACTTCCAAATTTCAATATAACTAAAAGTTGGTTGGATGCTTGTTTTCCCTTATTGAAGTTTTTAGTTCAAATTTTGTGAATAAAAAAATTAATTTTAAAATTACCTGTATTCTAGTAGATTTTTAAATATCGGTTATATAAATTTTAAAAAAAAAAAGATATGTAATCAAAGCAGGTTTAACTTATAGAAAGTTACTGACGTCATCACTAACGTGTGATTTTCCATTTGGAAATAATTAAGGAAACTTCTATTGTAGCTTCTACCCGCTACCCCTAAACTCAGACTTTCTGTGCCTTTCCTAATTTCTTCCTAGTTTCCTAGGCACAAATATGTACATGCATTGTATTTGTCTTCCCCTTTTTTTGTACTGAGACGTTGATTCTATCCAGCCAAAAGTTAAATACTATAGAAATAATTGAAAAAGAAAAGAAAAAAGAACAAGGTATCTTCTTTATGCCTAATGACATTACAACGTTCATGCTGCAGGTGCCAGCTGGTAAATAGTTAACAATTAACAATTAACAAGTACATAACAATTAATTATTTAGGAATAGTAAGTTCTCCCCCATGCAATATTCTCAATAATTCCTTCACTTAACAAAACTTTTCAGCAGCCTCTAGTCCTCATGGATTAGGTGAAGTTTGAATAACTTTGAACGATTACCCTCTGTGTTTGGAAATGCTATATTTATTTCGGTAACATGAATCAATATAACACGATACAAAGTAACTAGGAGCATTTGTCTTGTTAATTAATTTCAAAATTCAACGTATTTTGTAGGGAATTCATTTTTTATATGGGGAAAAAGTGTAAAAATATGAAAGCATATGGCATCTGCTCCGGTGCAGGCCGGAAGCCTGGTAATCCAGTTTGCTTTTGACTGGATTCCTGCTGCTCCATCCGGATACATAAGTACCAAATATATATTGTGGTCTTAGCCATTGAAAGAGAGTGAACGAGAGACGGAGACAGAGCGTGAAGGAGAGTGAAAGAGACAGAGAATTAAGGATGGGTGAATGAGAATGAAAGAGAGACTGTGAAAGGGAGGAAAGAGTTGTGGGAAAAAAAGTGAAAGAGTGGAAGAGGGGAAAGAGTGACGAGTGAGAGTGAGGTTTGATCAAATTGAAGCAGACTTGTGAGAGAAAAAAAATTTAGAAAAAAGTTAGTTTTAAAAAAAAGGAAGTATTAAAAATGGTAGTTCTAGATGCAACAATGGATCTGCGTAAGCATATTTTGGAAGCATTTGTCAAAATAATGTAATGAAATTATTTTATTTTGTTAAGTGTCATTTATTAATTTATTTATCATTTTTCTACTATTACAATTTATTTGTTTATGAATTTCTTATTTGTGTTATGAAGTGAAAATATATATGAGAATTCAAAACTAGAATATAAGTTAGTAAAATTTTACTATTATTTGTTTTTAGAATTTAATATTTTATTTTATTTTATATTTTTTATTACCGATAATAGAATCAAATAGAGTAGAATTGAATAGAATAGAGTAGCAACCTACTGTAGATCAATGATAGGGTTTAGGGTTCTTAAATATAGTAAAATATAATAGATTAGTTTAATTTATCCAATATTATTGAGAATACAAACTAGCTAGAATATAACTTAGTAGTTTTATTATCATTTATTTATTGCAATTCATTTTATATATATTATTATCAGTAGATTGGTAAAAGTGTTTTTAAAAGTAGAGTATAATAGAATATAATAAAATATGTTGCTTTTGATTTAGATATATTAGTGATAGGGTTTAGATCTTTTGAACATAATAAAATAAAATAGATTAATTTAATTTATCCAACATTAATGAGAATCCAAACTAAAATATAACTTAGTAGTTATATTATTATTTATTTTTAACAATTCATTATTTTATGTCATTTTATTTTATATTTGTCATTATCGATGCATTAATAATAGTGTTCTTTAGTGTAGAATAGAATAGTCTTGACTTGGATAGATTAGTGATAGAGTTTAGGGTTCTTGAACATAATAAAACAGAGCATAGTAGTTTAATTTATCTAGCATTAAGGAGAATTCAAAATAGAATATAACTTAGTAGTTTAATTATTGTTTAATTTTAGCAATTTATTATTTTATTTTATTTTATTTTATATATGTCACTATTGGTAGATTCGTAATAGTTTCTTTAGTGTAGAATATAATTGAATAGAATAGTCTTGATTTGGATTGATTAATGATAGGGTTTAGGGTTATTGACAATAATAAAATAGAATAGATTAGTTTAATTTATCCAATATTGAGGAGAATTGAAACTAGAATATAGGTTTGTAATTATAGTATTATCTATTTTTAGCAATTTACTATGTCGTTTTGTTTTGTATTTGTTTATTTTATTTTACATTTGTAATAATGTTCTTTAATATAGAATAGAATAGAATAGAGTATATTACTCTTGATTTGGATAGATCAGTGATAGGGTTTAGGATTCTTAACAATAATAAAATAAAATAGGTTAGTTTAATTTATCCAACATTCAGACTTAGTTTTGAGATTGGCTCTAATAAGCTATTTGCACCCTTTGCTTATGTGTTTGTACGTACAATAAAATATTGTTAGTTCTGACTCAAACACTTTATAATAAACTAATTTAAATATGCTATAATTCTTGATTGTTTGGACTACAACCCCCCTGTCGTTGAATTCCATTCCAATACACAATTTACTGTCCACAACATATATAATCACTAGCCATGTTTACATACTCTGGAAACTCATGTGCTCCCACAGCATTGAGATCTAAAGTAGGTATAAAGGATGAAGAATATTGAGGATGTTGAATAAAAGCCCCTATGGCTGGTACATCTTCATCATCTGCACCCTCATCTTCACTTTCATGTTGTCATTATAAATACTCATCCTCACTTTCATTATCATTAATTTCATATTCTTCTATGCCTCTTATTGGAAATGAGCTCAATCCAGCTTCATCAAAATGCTATTTTGTTGAACAATTGTTAGTAAAAGTATTGCACAAACTTGTGCAATACCAATATTATATTCAACTGAAAATTAAATTTCAATGTTAACCAAAGTATTAGCATGTCACAAGAATTTAATAAATAAATACTAACACAATTATTAAGGTAGAACAATCAAACAAAATAATAGACAACAAAACTTACAATTACTTAATTATTTGGAACAAATAACTACATAAGTAAATAAATAAATGAATATAAATATATGGAAATTTCACATAACTAACTAACAAATTATAAATAAACTAATACATTAATTCAAATAAAAGAGTTACACAAAATAATAAACTAAACTAAACAATTAACTACTTAGCAACTAAATAAATAAATTTGTAAATCAGTAATAGATTCTTGAAGATTAATAATATAAAAAAATTACCAATAAATCTACATAATTAATTAATTTTGAAATAAAAAGTATTTACAAAATGATAATGACTTACCGAATATAATTGAGAACAATTTAATTGTGACGTTGGCTAGCCATATATGAACTAGGACTAACTTGAGCAACAACAACTTCCTTAAAGTCAACGTACAATTCAGTGGTAGAAATGTGCTGTACATACTGTCAATGCATCCTAAACATCACTCGCATATCCTTGTCGCTATTTATTCTAGCTGCTCAATATTTTATATTTCCATTAACAATCGTTACCGGACACCTGTATCTTATTCTCACCACCCTTTTTTCAATGCCGACATTTATGCTTTCATAAAGTCCAGCATTTAATTCTTCAAACGAAATAATTTGTGGAATCACAAAATATGCTTGCTTATTGGATATAAATATCACACTTTCATCTGTATTTTGAATAATAAATCCATTATAACATACAAGAATTATAATATTTGAATGAACTGCTATCCATCTTTTTTTTTCAAACAAGCTTTTTGGTTTTTGTTTTCACTCTCTCTCTACTGTTCAGTTCCTTTTTTTTCCTTCATTCTCTTCCCTCTCTTTTTTTACACTCTCTCTATAATGATTTTCCCTGTGTATCTTCAAATAGTAGGGGTGTTTAAATAGGTTGAGGGTGGGAGTAAATGTCTGTGTATCTTCAAATAGTAGGGGTGTTTAAATAGGTTGAGGGTGGGAGTAAATGTCTGGTTACGTGGATAAGAATCTATTGCCACGTGCCTCAAATTAGTAATTTTTGTCATGATCCCTGCAATATGTTCCAAATCACATGACGGATCCCCTTTTTTAATTATAGTTTAATGGAATCCGTTTACATATTACCGGTTAGCTTTTAAACCGAGTGTTTTATAGAAAAATAATAGGATCTATTACTTTTATAATCGGATCCCTTGTTTTGTGTATGTATAAAAAAAAGGATCCCCTATTTTAAGTTTTGGCAGCATCAAGAAGATTGATGGAACAATCTCCTTTTAAATCGGAATGCAGATGAAAAACCCTAACTCTAGACAAAAAAAATAATAAATAAAAAATCACCCTATTTTGTAGCCAGCGATGACATAGACTACTCAATGCGTTGTTAAGTAGTTTTTTCCTTTTTTGTCAATAAGTACTTGTATAAAGAAGTGCCTCCAAGAAGTCAACTTTTTCTACAGAAAAAGGGTTATGGTTTCTTGGGCAAAGTTTGCTGCTATATTTGAAGGCAAACAGTTACAAGAGTTGTTTCTGGTTTTTATTTTCTGTTTTATGTTCTTTTTCTAGTGCTCTATTCTGTTTTTCTTTTTTCTAGTTTGTACTAGTCTTTATGACTCCCCTCTTGTTGAGAGGAAAAAACTGAAGAAATCAGTATGATACATCTAATTAGTCTTATACACGTGAATATGTGTCCAAGATATTGGAAATTTATTAGATTTCCATTGATTAATTTATAAAATTGGTTAAATGGTAACATGATGGTTCCTAAGATCTATGACTATATAATTATTATGTGTGATCAAATGGATTATTGGAAATTAGCTGTTGGGCTTTAATCTAAATATGTTAGTATGCTTGAATATATATATATATTGGCTCAGTTGCTTGATCTATGATAGGTGGAAGAAGACAATCTTTTAAGAAAGGGTAGATCCTCTCACTACTTCTTCTATATATATGTATGTGTCTCTTAATGAAACTAAACATTTTTTGAGACACTTTAGTGTGACTATTGCCTCATATTACCCTATCAGATTCTTAAGGGAAATAATAGAAAAGATTTTATTCCTAACATACACATATGTGTACATATAGCTTCCACAATACTAAAAGTAGATTCTTCTCTCTGCCACTGTGTCTTAAAAGATACACATCCTTGCATTATATTTTAGTGTTCTAATATCTTGTATCTTGATTTTAGGTGTAATTAGGACATAAGAATTTTATCCTACATGAGGGTAAAAATCAACTCCTCATAATGCTATTGAGGGCGAGAAATATTTATTTGAATATATGATTTAGATATTTAGGGATAGATGTGTAAATAACAAAAGATTTCTGTTATGTCTATATATGGCGAATGTGATACATGTGGTAAAGTTAACTATTAACAGATTTGGTATCCTTTCATTGTATTCATCGTTAAAATAATTAAAATCTTTGATTATTAATACATGGTTTTCCGTATTTATACATAGACACATTCCTTAGTCATATAATTATATAAGTGAAATTTCTATTATTTGTACATGATTCCCCAATTATTCCAATAATATCTAAAAAATTAGTGTCCAAATAACAATACTAATTTACAACTAAGCAACCCTAAAGAAGATCGATGAGAACTCCTGATCTATTGGCCTAAATGTAGAATTGGACATGGCACTCAAAAAGGGAAACAAGTGAGAATGTTAATGATCTGTTTAGGAGTTTAGTGTTACATTTGCTAATGCTAAGTATTTTTTTTTTTCTTTTTCCGGTTCTTTGCCCTTGCTTTGCCTATACCTCCATGTCCGAACCTTAGAGGCAATTTAAAATATTGGAATTTACTCTAGAGGTGACCAAAGGCTTTTACATTGCAAAAGTTGACCAACGTCAAGTTTTATTTGATTGAGGTTTCGTTTGGATGACTCCAAAAAGGTGGTCAGAGTCCTGAGCACAAGGTTTGCTCTCAATTTGCTAAAATTAGGCAGACGTTTTTATTGACTAAGATGACCAAGGCGAATTAATTAAGATTCCAAGATACTGTAACTTTCCACCTTTTGTGAAGGGTGAATGGTATTGGGAGATAGTCTTCTCTTCAATGGTCTTTAATTTTTTTTTTTTTTTTATCTCCATAGAATAACCGGTATCCAAACCTTATTACCAGAAACTTAATTAATCCAACCAGACTAGATGGAGGTCTCTGAAGGGGTAGAAGTTTTTCAGCAGGGATTTTTTCCACTCCCAAAACTAGAACCTGAGATCTCTAATTAACGGATTAAGGCACCTATTACCTTAACTAACTCTACGTTGATAATGGTCTTTAATTACGATAATGATAAATCGTGCAAGGAGCATGAGATATTCGCCGTCTTTACAAATTTTACTAACAAATTATATGGTTCCTTAGTAAATAAAGGTTTAATTAATCTGCAGGTCCCTATAATTTCACTTAATTTTTAATTAGGTTCCTATAATTTAAAAATTTGTAATCAAATCCTTACATTATAAATTTTTTTTCAATCAAGTCCTTGTCCATATCTATTGTTACCAAAACATCAGTTTAAACATAATATTATCACAGAATATTTCATCATCATCATCTTCACCCTCCCCTACCACCTACCACCCCATCTGCACATGCCTTGTTCATACAAATGCTAAAAATTACAATATATGACTGATGATTGGAACAAGAGTGCTTCAAATTCCTTGTGATCATCTTCTACCATGTGAATGAAGGCAACGCATAAGATGGAAATGCATTATATTCTGTTGCGAGTGCATAGACAGAAGATGAATTTGCTACTTCCCCAAAACCATGAAGTCTAAGTTTGGTCGTATGAATACCACCAGTGATAAAAATAGATTTGATTCCCAGCATCATTAGCACCCTTTTTATCATGATGCAGAGAGTCTCCCATGGCTGCTTTGTAGATTATCTCCTCAAGTTTGCTGATCCGTTTCACTTCATCAAAACCTCACACACCTTGTTATACATTCATTATCATCTTCAAGGGGAGGGTGATGGTGGGGCAGTCAGCAAGGGGAGCAAGATGGTAGGGTGGTGGGGATGGGGAAGGGGCAGTGTATGGTGGAAGTAGGAGTCATGGTAGAACATGATTGAAGAGTGTGATGATGCATCTAGAATTCATTTCATTAAGTGGGTGTATTGATATTTCATATTAGTTTTAACCATATATTTCTATTTTATACAAATTGAATGATTTAGATTAATAAAATATATGATACACTTGATTTTATCTGGTACATCACAGTATTGACCAAATATTTTTATAACGACAAATATAGAGAGGAATCTGACTGAAATTTATTTTATAATATTGAAACTTAATTATAAATTTTTAAATTATAAAGATTTAATTAAAAACTAAGCTAAATTATAAAGACTTGTAAATTAATTAAATCATAAATAAATATACAGAAACACAAAAGAAAAAAAGAAAGAATGAGTTTTAAATTTTTACTAAATATTTTGAATTCTCCAAAAGCTAAGACATAAAATACTAGTTCTCTATTAAATATATATTACTAAATTCCCTGTAGATTTAGGCATAATTTATGAGTGCATATATCATGAAGCTAGCGTAAACATACTTGTGGCTTGCTCCCAAACATATGTGTCTCCCCCCTTCTTAGCCACCAAACCTAGTTGACCTATTAGACTACTACTGGATTTCTATTGACAATCGTGCTCTCAGCCAGCCTAGTTGCTATCCTATGCCCAGGCCAGCTAACATGATTAGTTTCTTAGTTATCTTTTAATCCCTTCTTTTTTTCCCTCTTTTAATTAGGGTGAAATTATTTTCAAAATTAACTCGTTTTCTTCTAATGACATTTAAGTGGTTCAACAATTATTTTTTTAAAGTAAAATTTTGAGAATTAAAAAAAAATAATATTAAAAAAGTTTTATTAACTTTTATAATAAATTAATCTAATTTAAAACGGATTAATTAGAGTCCGATTTCAAATGCGGATGTGGGGTCCAACGGTAAATCTTTGAATGCAAAAGTACAAAGAGATGGAACGCATTAAATGCAAAGCTTATGGCATTAATAATGCATGGAAAAATTGTGACGTAGGCAGAAAACGTTGAGAAATTTTGGCATGCACAATCTTGCATATCCCGTAAATTTGTGATGTGCAATTAATTTTCAGCACGTATAAGCGGCTTCGAGCTTCTGTAAATGGAAGCAGGTTTCATTCATTCGACACAACAAGCAGCGAGACAAAGAGCTGCGTAGTGAGTGAGACGTAGAAAGTGTATTAATCTCTGAGAGTCTTAGAGAATGAGAGAATAATATAGAGTGTGAGTAAATTTTAGAAAGTATAAAGTGCTGATAGATATACTAAAAATATTTTGAATATTGTCTCTGTTACTCGTTCGTACTATAATTACTATAAAATTATAGTGTTTGAATAGGAGAATTTTTATTGAAAAATATTATATTTACTTATTATATGAGAGATTATGAAAATGATATCTTAAATATAATGAAATATTTTTTGGAGTCTATCCCATAAATTTTTCCTTAATATTTAAAAAATTTTCAAGTTAAAATTTGGTATTTTTTTCTATTATTTTATACTTATTTATTTCTGCTCCACTTCGTGCATTTGATAGACTTAGTTCTATCAAGTCTATTTTAGTGCTCATTGTCACATTAGTATAATTTAATTTATACTGAGACTCGATGCTTCTGTGCCATATATAATTATATTAAAAAACCAAAAAAAAGATAGATATTAAAGATAAATACATCTTGACTTTATATAATGTAAATCGAGAACCTGATATATATCATATTGAGAGCCTTTAATATGATCCTGAAAAAAATATGGGAGTATACATTCTCTTAAAAACCTTATCCGTTCATATTTCTGTCCCCACATCATCAACGGTTAACATTCGTTAATTACCTGCAACGTTGACAACAGGTAATTGTGGTATTTCCATAAATTTTAAGTTTGATCCCTTAAAATATAAAAAATAATGTTATATGTACTGTTCGCCCTCTCTCCCCATCCTCTACACCATGTCGATTAGCCACAGCCTAAAATATCTTTGAATTATTCTCTATAGCCAACGACAATAACGCCAACCGGGCTGGGTTTGGAAATTTAATACACAAGCAGCTCCGTCAACTTAATATGACCATAACCCGACAATAAATCATTACGCTTGGCAAGGAGAAATTGAGGGTTTTTGAAAAATTCGTACAGTAAACAAAATCAGTTGATAACCTAAAAACAGATCATGAATCTATACTTCCAATAATCAAGACTTAAAACATAAAAAATTATACTATGTATCAGATTCGCATTAATTTTAATCTACACCACTTTTTTAAACTTCCTATTAAAGGAAATATTTCAAATTAAAATTATTAAAAAATATTTAATTTTAGAATTTAACTTACAATAAATATAACCCTTATATTGTATTTGGATGGAATATTTTTAAAGGATAATGTATTTTTTGAGAGGATTTAAATTCATTTAATCTAAAATTCTTTGTTTGGATAATTATATGAAAGAATTTCAAAACTTCAAATATTTTTAAAAGGTATTTTCTAAATTTTAAAAAAGAGGATATCAAATTCCATCTCTTCATAAAGAATTCTAAAATCCTCTCCCTTCCCTTCCTATTGTCTTTTGATCTCTTTTTTTTTTTTTACAAATCTACCATCACTAGCCAATTGCCCTTAGGTGACCACCAACCACCCAATGGGGATCACCGACCGCCCATCAATCTGGTGATCGTCGATCGCCCGCCGACTACCACCAAACACCCATCGATGAATGTCAACTGCCTCTGGCAAATGCTGACTGCGCCCCTATCAACTACTAACTGCCCATCGGTGACCAACGATCGCTCACCGATGACTGCCGACTATCCACCAGTGACTATTGATTGCCCACTGGCATCCGTTGAACGCCCCCAGAAACTGCCAACCGTCCCTTGGCAATCATCGACCACCCACCAGCCACTGCCAACTACCCCCCGCCACTGTCGATGGTCCATTAGCGACCATTGCTCACCGTCCTCAACTAATCGCCCAAATAAAGTATCTTATAAATGAAGTAATATAATTATTTTATCTGAACAAAAAATTTTAAAAATGAAGGGAATTATATTAAAATATTTAAATTTTTTTATATTTTAAATTCTTTGAAATTTGAGAATACTCCATCCAAATACACTCCTTTTTAAATGATTCACTACTCAAATATCTCTTTGTGGTTTCTTTTTTGAATTCATCTTTGTGGTTTCATTTCAACCAAAAAAAGTTGATTGAATTAATTTAACTATTTATATTAAATTTTCTTTATAAAATTAAAATAATTTAAAATAAAAATTTCAAATTTAATGAATATTAATATAGCTATTACCAACCTCACTATCCTTCCACTATCAGCCAATTATTTTAGATTTTGAAAAAATAATGTAAAATTAAATTTAAAGTTTAATATTGATAATTGTTGGCATTAGTTGCTAATGTATTTTGCCCAATCAATTTTTATTATTCATCTTTTTGTTATCACAAGCCAATTTTTAATCTCTCTAAAAGTCAATTACTTTTACTACTATTATTCTTTAGATACTTTATTATATAATTAGTCATCAAGTTAAATTTGTTTACCATTTTTTTATATATCTATTTATTATTCAAGAATTTATTACTCAACTATATTGTTTCTTTATTTATTTTTCCAAAATTAAAGTACCGTCCATCTACAGAATAATATTTTGTTGCCTTTTTTTTTGGCATAGTGATTTTGATTCTTAATATAGGAACTCACACATGCATGCCCTTGCGGCCAATGATAATTTATTGAGATACATTATTAGAAATTAAAGGGTAATAGAAGCTTCATTATTTTTATCTTTAAGCTTCCATAAGAAGCTTTTATATCTCTTATATATATGTTCCTTTATGTATTTTTATCTTCTACAAAAACCCCAAAATCTCCTTCTTTCTACAATTGGCTGCTTTGCATTTTTTATTTTTCACTAAATGTTGTCATGGGAGTTATTCCCACATAGCCAATAAATGCAATATTAGGAGCTCTTCCAGTTAAAAGTAAGAAAATGGAGATTTATTCTATTATTTCTTCCTATATCTATGACCAGAACCATGTAAATTAAGTTTGTATCACAACTTTTGTTTGTATCATTGAATCTATCATCTATGGTTTTATTTATATGGTTTCATATTATTTTAAGGTTTAGAAATTTGAATTTGGGGATTTTTTTTTTCTCTACAGGATGGATGCAAGTTTGGGTTGAGAAGGAGATTTTTTTACTGTACTTTGCTATTTGACGGTGAGCTACTCTTTAAGCCTCTAAACTCTCCTAGAAATGTGAAGGCTTTTTGACCTACGTATAATACTTTTTGAAACAATTTATCAAAGTGTGGTAGTTTACAAACTTAATTTCTGTCTATAGTTATTTTTTCTTTTTAATATTTTCTGTCTAAGTCAAATGCTAATCAACGCCAGCATGCAGCCTTTGACTGACGAGACAGGACGAGCACGGGCGAAGATGGCGCTGATCGAGGACGCGCCACCAGCTGGTCCTTTGCACCACTGCACCGCTGTGATGTGACCGAGTTGACGTGATGGGAGGATGGCGCTTTTCCAACCAGCGCCACCTCAGGGAGTTGCCAGCTGTCCCGTGCATGGCGCTGCATCAAGATGCGCCACCAAGCTGCCTCTTCTCCACCTTCCGCAAACGCCTTCACCCCATATGCAAACGCTGCCTTTACATTTTGTTCTGCTTTCTGCTTTCTTTCTTTCTCCGTGGTGCTCTTCATCCTCTTACATTTCCTCTTGTCATCCTCATACCTTTCCTCTTATCATTGTTAAGTATTATTTTTTTTCAGTTCAAATATATTTATTAGATAATTTATTTGATTATTTTGTTCAAGTCAAGAATTTCTATAAAGCTAATTTAAATTTTATTTATTACTCATAAATTATAATTAATTTATTTTTGATTCATAAATATAATAATGCTATGAATTAATTTTTTTATTAAGAAAAATAGCTTTTGATAAATTTAATTTAAAGATTTTTTTAAAAAAATTATAATAATTTATAGTTCATTTTCATATTAGTGTTTTGTATATTTATATATCTATATATATATATATATTTTTTTTACAGATGGCATCTAGTTCTTCCTCTTCATCACGTGTTATTCGTCTTGGACCAGAAGATGCATCGTTGTTAACAATGCAAGAAACACATATTTCACAGTATGTTTGGAATGGACATCCTGATCGAGTATTGGTTGTTAGAGGAAAATCCTCTATTCGTAGCAGGACCGAGCAAATTCCTAATGAGATTATTCCGTACTTGGAACAAGCAGGATTTCTTGAAGTTGCAAAGCTCGAATTTTTCCAAATTGAGCATACATTGATATCTGCTCTAGTGGAGCGTTGGAGGCCAGAGACACATACATTTCATTTGCCCCCGGGGGAATGCACGATTACGCTGCAAGATATTGCAGTCCAAACTGGTCTTCGTATTGATGGGATGGCAATTACTGGCAATACTTCTGGTCCGTGGCAACCCATTCTCCAAGAATTGTTAGGCATAACTCCCCCACAAAATGCTTTTCATGGTCATCGACTGAAAATGGCATGGTTAAATACTCACTTTAATAATATAAATGATCATATTGGCAATGAGGTCCAGATTCAACGATTTGCTCGAGCATATATTTTGCGGTTGATGGGGTCACTTCTATTTCCAGATCATTCTGGAAACTTAGTACCCTTAAGACTTCTACCATTTTTACAGGATTTCGCCATGGTTGGACAATACAGTTGGGGATCAGCGGTGCTCTCTTATTTATATCGCAAGCTTTGTAAGTGTACGGATTATAATCGACGTGAGATTGGAGGCATGGCTGTATTGGTTCAGCTATGGGCATGGGATAGATTACCATCAATTGCCCCAACTCATCCACAGGAGATTGCTAACTCCCCACGTGGTGCTAGGTATGACTTTTTTCCTTCCTTTTTTTTGGTAATAAGTTTTCTGTTAAATAATCATTAAATGTTTAGTATATTTGATTGAATATGTTAAATAACAGATGGATAGGTGGTAGAACTTTTATGGCTGTACGACGAGACTTGCCATACTATCGTCATAGACTTGATCGATTAAAGCGAAAAGATGTAAGAATTTTTTATTGATGTCTTTATAATTCTGCTCATATTGACTTTATATAATTTTTACTATTAATTATTGTTATTTTGCAGATTGTGTGGGAACTCTATGTTAAAATTTATGCATCACTTCCACCTATATGCCTTGATGGATCTCATGTTTGGAGAGCTGTTGTGCCACTTATATTTTTTCATATCGTGGAGTGGCATCAACCAGATCGAGTGATGCGTCAATTTGGCTTACAGCAGATATTCCAGACCCACCGCGTCAACCAGAACAACTCCATGATCTTACTCTGCGCTGCAAGAAAAGTGATAATTGGATGCTCTTATATGCTTCAGTTATCCAAATGTGGCATGATAGGGCACAATATCTCGTAATTAGTGATCAACAGATGGAATTATTGAGTGAGAATGATCCTTACATGAGGTGGTATTCAAGGCACACACGTCGCTGGATCAGTAGAGATGGTACATGCAGAGGGCAGATAGTAAGTACTATTATTATTTTTTATTAAATTATGTTGTGTTATTATCATTTCTATATAATCTTCATATCTTCATATCTACTTGAATAGCACAATCAATTGGAGCGGATGCATCATTTGTCCTCTATTAACGACTCAAGCTTTTCGATGGACGATGTTAGAGATGTGACAGCTGAGTTATTGCAGCAGTTTGAGGAATTAGATTGGGTCACTGAACCTGCGGCAGCTCGTGTTGAACAACAGCCTCTTGCACAACCTGATGTGAATGTGGCAATACCTCCGACTTGGGTGGAAGCTCGAGGACTTCAACGGCGCAGAAGGCGAGAGGTGACAGAGGTTCATACTCTTCCTCTGCTTCCTGAACGTGGTCATGGCGAATATTTTGTTCCGTCAGCAACATTAGCCAACCGCATGGATTCAAGTCCCGAAAGAAGTTATTATTGGCCACCTTAATATCAAACAACAGCAGGAGCATCCTCTTCACATGCTGCATATCATTCATATGGTCCAGATGAGGCGTATATCCCTTCTGCTCCGAGTCCGTCACAATTCACACCACCTGCGTACGTGCCACCAGAGTTTACACCAACTGCACCTATGGGGATAATGGATTTCTTATCACATGAAATCCTTTACACCCCACGTGGTGTAAATGTTGTTTCTCCACAGGGTATTGACTTGAATGAAGATTTTTTATCTGTAGCTGACCCTGAGGATGATGCAGCTGATGTGAGAAGAAACCCACATCGTAGAGCGAGAGATAGGCGACGTGGTTGTATATTATCGCCTAACTCTCCACATGATTGATTATGGATATATCTTCTTGTTTATTTGCGTAAATTTTTAATGTAAATATATGTGTATGATGTATATATTCTGTAAATTTTAATCTATTTATCTCAGCAGTTTTATGCATATGTTCTTTAAAAATTTTTTCTTAAAAAATCTTAAAACTTGTAATTATTATTATCAATAATATGTTAATAAGTTAATTTTCCTGCTCCATATTTGTTCACTTATTTACTATAAAAGAATTTTTTTTAAAGTTAAGTTTATATCAATTTTTAATGTGATAATTTATTTTATGAAATCAAGTAAAAAAATAGAAAAAGAGTAAAATAAAGTGTTTTATTTTTAATGTCATACTTTATTTTGATTGTGGTAATTTAATTTATTTTGTGGTAATTTTGAGTATAATTTATTCAACTAACGATAATTTATAGAGCAATCACTAAACAAATAAGGCAATTTAGACAATTACAATGCAAGAAAATAATTAACAACGACATGAAAGTTTTTGTTTTTGAAATTAAAATAAAATCACACGAATTGATTAAGGATAAACTTGGCACAATTTAATTATCTTCATCATCTACAGTTCTGCTAAGACGAGGGCAAAGACGTCGATTATGACCTTCCCTTTTACATATTCCACACCGTTGTCTTCGCTGCGACTCTCTCAAATCCATTTCGTTCCGTATCTGTGTGGACTTTGGCCTGCCCTTTGCACGAAGGGTTAACGGATTTGGAACCAATGTCCAGTCTGATGTAGCTATAATGCAATCTTCATTGCCAATTGGCCACCACTGTCCACTATATGCATTGACAACATTTTGAATGGAATAAACAGGATCAACTAAATTGTAGAAGTCTATACTCACAAAGAAGACAAGCAAAGAATGGCATGAGAGCATGGATATTTATATGCTTGAAATTTTTCACACTGACAAGTACCTCTCCTTAAGTTTACAGCCCATGTATGATCGCCACTTTGTGTCACAGGGTTGAATGCCTCTTCAACCTCGAACCTTGTGGTCTCAACGTCATATTTGCGAACTTGGTGGGAACAAGCATCCTCCTGATTCTTCCTAATTGCATCGACTAACTTCTTACAAAACTTATTTCCAACGCCCAACTCCGCCCTAGCCTCTGCACCTCTTTGCACAAAATACTCTACCATCCTCCCATATGTGCACTTAACTAATGCAGTTATTGGTAGATTTCTAGCACCTTTTAAGACTTTATTCACAGCCTCTGATAAATTTGTTGTCATATGCCCATATCTACCTCCTCCTATATCATATGCTTGACTCCATTTCTCCTTTGGTATACTATCAATCCATCTTTGAATTTCAGGACTAATTTGACGAAATTTTTCCAAGTTTCTATCAAATCGGTGCATACAAGTTGTATACCCTACATTAACACAAATTGGATGTTAACTTTGAAAAGAAATAAAATTCATATATATAATATTAAAATTATGAAAAAGTACTTCTTACCAAATTTCAATAGGTCTTGTTTTAGTTTCGTATTCTTGAACTTGTGGTTGAAATTGCTGGCAATGTGACGAATACAGTACATATGATATGCATATGGAGGTTGCCAACCGAGGTTTTCATTTGCTACAACTCCTTTTATACTTACATGCCTATCAGAGATAAGACACAGACCTTGCTTTCTTGTCACATATTGCCGGATATTTCCCAAAAACCATGACCAGGTGTCTAAAGTTTCTCCTTCGACAATAGCAAAAGCAATAGGTAAAATGCAGCTGTTGCCATCCTGTGTAGTGGCAATTAAGAGTGTACCCTGATACTTTCCATACAGAAATGTGCCATCCACTTGTATAATAGGCTTGCAGAAATTGAAGGCATTGCAACATTGTTTGAATGTCCAAAATACTCGATGAAATGTGCAAAACCGAGTATCTACTTGATTATTGATTGTAAATTCAGTTGTCTCAATTTTATAAACAGAATCTGGTGCAAACAACTGCATATATGCAAGCCATCCAGGAAGCATTGCAAAAGATTTATCCCAGTCACCAAATACCTCTGTTATTGCCTTTTGCTTAGCTTTCCAAGCCTTCCGGTATGATACTTGAAATCCATATTGACTACTAATTCTTTCTCTGATCAAGGAAATTGGAATTGATGGTTCTAATTTAACCAATCCTATTATAAATTAAGCAATCAAATTATTATCAACAAATAAAGTTAATTATCATAAAGTACATAATTGATATATAATTTAGTGACGCACCTCGGATATTTGCACAGATAAAATTTGAATCTAATTTGCTATGATCTTGAGATAGCATAGAATTAAGACAAATATGACGACCACCCCATTTAGTGATTTGCCACTTGTTTGTCTTCTTTCCTAAAATTGCCCTCATTCTCCAGGGGCAACCTTCTTTCTGTCTTATACACTTTGTGCAGTAAATTGTCGGCGTTGATTCAACCACAATGTATGTTTGATGGACTTTCATAGAGTAATGTTTGTGACCATTTATCTTTGCTTCTTTGCTTTTAAATCGTAAACCAACATATAGCTCATCTCCAATATGCCATGAACCAGGCACATCCAATCCAGGAAATTCATCTGTCTCTTGATCAGGGTGGTCCCAATTGATATAATTATAATGCGGAGATACATTCCAAAATGGAGACTCCATTAAATGTGTTACACCTATAAAAATATCATCAAATCATAAGGGTTCTATTAAATTAACAATATATAAAAATACTTATTTGAAGACTAACAGTCTTGTTGTGTAAGTTGTTCTCTGATATGCATTGAGGATGCAACAGGAGAAACTGCAATAGCTGGAGAATCTAAGTCAGCTTCAGACTCGGAAGAATCACCATCCGGGATCTCACCTTCATCATCATCATTTTCACTTTCATCAGGCAATAGATCTCTGATGTAATCTTCATCTTAAATGCGATAAGCCTATATCAAGACTATAATGATCACCAAATGGAGCAGCGAGAATGAATGAAGCGGCAATAGGCATGAATGAACGCACTGCAATATCGATTTCAAAGATACAATTGAGCAATCGCAAAGAAGATCGTTGCTCAAAGGTGCTAATCATGCAATCAACATCATCATCATCAACTATCTCAAGAGCAGTATATGCACTGCAATCTCTAGCAATTGGAAACCTATAAGTAAGACTTGAAATAGTTTGATGAGATTGAAGCTTCAATTTGGCAGCAATCTTTTTTTTCAATGTATTATAACTGACACCTTTATCTATTTTAATTGATCTTTTATTTCCTTCAAAAGTGCATCCTTGCGGCCCATCAAATTTTCTACCATTCCAATAAATAAATATAATAAAATTACTCATTTTTTTAACTAAATTAAAAAAAATAAGAAGTACAACAATTACACATACACAAAAATTGAAATTAAAACATACGAAATAAAAAAATTTAAAAATTATATTTTATAGAAACTAAAAATTGGAAAATTTAATAAAACCTTTAAAGAGAAATGAAAATTTTAAACGAAAGTTTCACATAAAAATTTTAAGATAAAACAGATCGATGGACGCTGAATGGGGGAGCGGGAGTGGGGTTTTAAGCTGAAAGTTGGCGCATTTTCATGTCGCGTCAGGTGAGGATGGCGCTCTTCCAAGCTGCGCCAAGTGGGCTGGGTGGCGCCAGTCCATCCTGCGCCATCTGTCTGTCAGTCTCGTCACTCAGCTTTTGTCATGTCACTCGACTGTTTGAAGAGTTTGGCGCATTTTCATCTTGCACCATACTACAGCTCCAATTCCCAACCAACCGTAGACAGTGAAATAGTTTGTAGACAACTCAAATTCAGTATATTGTATGTAAAAATACGTAACTTTGGTCAAAAAGCCAAATGTGAAATCATTCTCCCCTAACGTCCCTAAAGTGAGATGACATCTTTCATAGTTTACAAACCGCCGCCGCCAGCCGTCATTACTCCAATAGACACGTAGCTAAACGAGGGACCATAGGACACGTAACTTAACATAAAGGATTTAAAATAAATATGCAACTGACTTTGTGACCTGTAACGTCCTGTAGCAACTTGTTATTATGCCAACCGTGGATGCTTGGCGAAAGGAAATCAACGGAAGAGAATTTAAGGGAATATGTGCTCCAATATTTTTCAAGAGTATCAAACACCTCCATATTATATTTCAGTAGTATAGATTAATTGGTACCACTGGTAGTGCAAGTGACTAGCGTGCAACTCGGTGATGTGTGTGTTGTATATATATTTTTTAACAAAGTAAGATTTGGTGGTTGTGTGTGGAGTACAATCATACTAAAGATACTAAAGACAGGTATGCAGTTGGTGGTTACATGACAGATCTTAGAGGATAGCCCCTCATGTGAAATTTCAGCTTTCGAACTATCTCTGCAATTTGCAATTGAAGAGGTGGGAAGTTTGCAATATCATATATGTTGGAACAAGTGTTTATCATTTAGCCAAAACTTATATATAATTATTAGTAAGGATGCAACTTTGTTTTTTTTAAATTTCTCAAAATTATATTCAGAATAAGGGGTTGCAACCACTGCATGTGTCGTGGATCGGGATATTAAATCCGTCGAATCCTAAAGGTGACATTGGCCAAATAAAACTAACAATATCCAATTCTGTTCTCATTCTCAAACATTGATTAATATACTTAAGGATGACTTTATTCCTGCCGGGTTTAAGCACATTTTCATCACACATAGAAAGAAACCATTGTCCGGGTGGTTATGTACCTAGGTGGATGTCTGCTTCTAATAATTCCAGTAGCAGAACAGTTCTATGGATCTCTCAACCTCAGATAATCTGAGAGGTGTAATAGGATATGAGGTGGCTTCTTATATGGGCCTTCTTAGTCCTTTTCAAAAATTGTTTGTGCCTGGTAATTAAGAACTAGTTGGTCCATATATTTTTAATCCTCAATGACCATGTTCGAGGGTTTTTATTTCTTAAATACTAATGTTAACTCTGTATTTTCTAGGGATGAACTAATTGAGAGTTTATTCTTGATTTTATTTCAATCTAAGTACTCCTTTGCTTTGTTCTACTTATATCTATCGTTTTAAAAAAATATTTTGTTTTGCCCCAGATCTATCTTGGTAATTTTCTGTTTCTTGAGTATATGGACTATTATTAGTTATACCTCTACAGAAATTTCATAATTTTAATACCTGAGACGCGATTTGTTATATAGGGTGAAACGTTCGTGGCCATGTGGTTGTGGAATTACCTTACACATTAGTGTCCAACATATTGCACAACTTCCCACCTCAATTGGGGCTTTGAATTTGATATATAGTGACCAAGTGAGAAGTAGAGTCTCACAGTCATCAAGGACAAAACGCACTGGTTTCAAGTTTGTTTCTACTTCCTGTGCTCACCAACCTATACCGAACTTGCCATAGTAGTTTTCAAGTCTCACAGCAATTTATTGATTCGATGCAAAAACTTTGACCCCTTACCCTTCTTGTGTATGTTCAACTCCTTATGTAGTTCTTCCGTCCATATGAGATGATAAAAGATACATTACATGATTAGAGGAGATGAGAACTGCATAGTACTTCATTCAATTTATATCTAACGACGATCAAAGATTAATTTTACTATTCTTGGTACAATCATATATAAAATTATACACTGTTTGATTGGTTCAAAAAATAAGACACTTATTTTTCTTAAATAAGATTTTGAATTTGAGTTTTCTGAATGGGAAAAAAAAAGAAAAAGAAAAGAAGAAGCTGATAGTGGGGTTTGTCTTACTCCTACCCCAAGGTTTGAAATCAAGCAGGGAAACACATATTCTCTTCAATCCTTATGGTTACACATAACAACATTTAGCACAACTTGACATTTTTTTTGAAATATTTATTAATCCACTTTTTCAATATATTCTTTTTTCAAATAATCATTTTATTCTTATTAGTCTTACTTATCATTATTTAAAATTGAATTAAATTAAATTTTCTAATAATAACTTGAAATATTGATATTAATAAAAATATAGGATTTAATTTTAATATATATCCAATTATATATTACTACATCAACAAACATATTTAAATTTCACGAAAAATTCTTTGATGATCTAAGAGCAAGACAAAAGTTTTGTTATATATTATTTATGATTTAACACATCAGTTTTTGTGGATCATCATTGTCTCCCACTTTTCTTATATTTTTAATGTCACAGCTAATATGTTAAATGATGAATGGTATATAGTAAAACTTTTATTTTGCTCTTAGGGCCTCTAAAAATTTCTCCATTTTCACACCCACCATTTTAAAAGTTTTGCATATAATAAGATTTGATTAGATGACAATGTATATTAGACTCTCATATCATTTAAGAATATGATCAAGATAATTTTTATAAGTGCTCGAGCAACCTTCCCCAATGAGCTAGTTTTTGGGGCGGAGTTAGATCCACTTAATTCTTAAGAGTGCAAAGCTCTTTTGCACTATTAGTGCATCAAAATTATTCTAAAAGATATATATTAATATGTTGATGTTATTATATTTTTAATAAATATATAGCTTATGAAAAATTTAACAAGGAATTGATAATTTAATGCGTAAGTGTTGTTAATTATAGCTTAGTGCTAGACATTTTATCACAAAAAATTTGATAAAAGAGTGATACGCTAGACAAATAGTCACATAGTTATAATTATAAGGAGTAAAGTTATACAGTGAGAAAATTTTGTTAAAAATTATAAGAAGTAATGCTAGAAAGTCAGAAATTTTGCTAGAATATAATTAGCAAAATAATGTGCAATGGTTATTGACCATTTGATAAATAAAGAGTTACTTTATTTGTCCATTTATAATTGTGTTTTAAGGTTTTGGCATATACATTAAGAAATTATTAAAATTGTATAAATATAAAAAAATAGATTATTTTGATAAAATAACCCTCTTTTTTTAAAATTGTAAAAAAATTATTATAATTAGGTGAGAGAATAAAAAACAAGGGTAAAATTGAAAAAAAGAGAATTATTACCTTAAAACTTTCAAATAACAAACAATTATAAATAAAAAAATTACTAAAAAGATAATCATAACTGAACAGAAAGAATATATCACTTTATTTCGTTTCATTTAACAACTATCACGGTTTTTGTTGTAAATTTTGACTGATTTTTCTAGCTATATATTATGCAGCATTCCTCTTACTATAATTCTGTGTGACAACACTAACGCCTTAAACTGCAAAAATACTCATGTTCTTGTATGTGGGAAATCGTATAAGTCCCAAATTTAATATGCATAGATCACCTTGTTTTACGTACAGTACTTGCCTCGGCAATTTAAAGCACATCTTTTCTCAATTCCGTTGTTAGACGGTGGTAGACAAACGCAAAACACACTTAGCTTGTATTCAACGGTGTTGCGAGCAACGCCATTCTGTTATTGTCAACCTTGGTGCACAATTCTCCTCTCCCAAGAGTGGTGGCACTATGGGGTTTGAGCCCTCTCACACTCTCATATGCCATTGTTCTATACATTCTTTGGATCACAGGTTCACACAAGTTCATCATAAAGCACTAGCTACAACATCATTAAAATTTGGTAGTAACATCTAAAAAATATTACTAAATTATGAAAAAGTATTGTTAACACTCTTTAATAACATAATCTAAATGCAATGTTAGTAAAAATATTGTAAAAGAATTTTAACGTTTCTTTGTATTTTTAATAACATTTTTAAAATATTGTAATTTAAAAAATATTGCTAAAAACTAAATATGTAATAGTAAAGCTTGTTTTATTTAATGGTTTTATATTCTTTTTGTTTAAGTATTTTTTTAACTGATACTTTAAAAATACGTGCTAAAGATTTAAAAAGAAAGATATTACATGAAAACTTAAATTTTTAAGTTTTTAATGCATTTAAGTTACTTCTAAAAAATTAATATTTAGTTAGTTTAAGTAATTTGATACTTATCTTCCTTAAGTAAAATTTTGAATTCAAGTCTTATGAATAGAAAAATATTATCACTATAAAAGTTTTAACCTTATAATGGACCAACTTAACTTGAGTCGAATTAATTGAAATACAATAGATTTTGGATACTGATGTTTTAAATAAAAAAAATCTAAAAAGCTTAATTATGTAATTATTTTTTTAATCCTTAACAAATGTTTTTTAACGAGGGTACTTTTTTTTGGATAGAATTAACTAGGGTACTTATTAGCAAAATTTTTTATTTAATCATTTATGCTAATACATTTATGAAATACCATTAGCATTCTCATGCATAAGATTCATATGAGACATTAGATCAATGTTATGGGGATTCGAAAATATTTTAAACTACCAACAAGAGCACTATATAATACTATATATATAATCGCTTACATTGTGTGCAAAATCAAGCGTTGAAGAAGGCGAATGTTGGAAGAATAGCTCCTATCTTTGACCTAGGTTTTTTAATATAGGTGTGAATACCTAAACTCGGGTTTCTATTTTTTACTTATAACAGCACTAGCTATAAATAACAACTTGCTCCTTTGAAGTTATTCCCTCTTTCTGCCATTTCTGATTTCTGGAGAGACATACCTTCCTAACCGCAGAGTGACACAGATGGCCATGGTGATCATAAAGAGTACTACTGCTTGTGTTTTATTTGTATTACTTTGTGCTGCCTGGTTGTCCAATGCTCGGTTGCAACCTGCAGGTTTGTTTTAATTTAAATCTTTCCTTCTGGTATTTATGTTTTTATGCATTGATCTTATAGATTTAATTTTGATATATTGAGAGAATGATAAAGTTTTTTATACTATTATTTAATTGTATATTGATATAATACCAAAGTATTTAACTCAATAATTATATCAAAAGTCACACATATGACAAGATATGATTGATTGATAGTGAAAAAAACTTTACACTAAGTGTGTATCAATATTAAATTGTTAATTTACTGCAATTGTAAGAAGACATTATTATTGTCAAATGATGACCACAAAACATGAAATTAAAATGCAGGTGATGATCAAGTTAATGACATTTCGGTTACAAAGGTAATTTAGTATGCTTTTTGTGTTAGTTTCTTATTGCTAAGAAATGCTTTTCATTGAATAAATTGAAGGTCATTTACTGTATTAGGAACTTGTTGAACAGGCTAGTGTTGTAATTGGCACTATAAACAGCACTAAGGTGAAGAGCCTAGTTGCAAGTGATGGGACCATGAAGAAAAGTGCAAAACAGTTTGCAAGAAAATGTGGCAATGCAAAGTCATCAGGATCCAGTGTAGAAATCAAGAGAAGTTTAACAAACCGTTTGTCTGGTGAGGTTGATAGTGGTTTTGTGGCTTTTACTGCTGATTACCATTCACCAAGGCACCATCCACCTAAGAACAACAAATGAAATCCTTAAATTTCGATGAACTTTGCAATATATGATATATTTTCATGTTATGCTTATCCTTTAGTTTTCTTTTAATTAGCTGTATTTTTGTGTCACTGAGATGAGTGTTTTGTATCTCGAATGTCATAGTAAGTTCTTTCTCGTTAATGTACTGTACAATTAACATGTCAAATGAGAGTAAGTTTAATAAGGTATTTACTTTCTTTCCCCTGGTATTTATTGCTAGCAATAGCCTTCTTCTACTTCTTCTTTTTCTTTTTTTCCTCCTTCACTTCCTCTCCGGTCATAATCAAGTGCAATTAAGAAGTTATATAGTTGATATTATGAATAATTATCAGTCCCTAGCGCATATCATGCGTCTATATTTCTTTATATCAGTTATACAAATGAAAAGGAATTGTAGCCCATGTCTTGCTTTTCCTTATTTCTCGACACCTACGATTATGGCCATTGAAAGAATAATGTTATTTATATATCAAAAGTAGATATTAAGAATAGATATCATAAAAAAAAAAACACAAAATATTTGATAGCAATGAATGTGGTCAAAGCTTATACCTTGTGCTATGTTATTGTTTATATTTGATATCTATTTTTAACATATGCATAGATATTACCTTTTTTTTATTATGCATTGTATTATTTTATATTTTGCATATGTATTGTATATTTTTCTTTTTCTTTTTTATGGACAATACATGAAAATTAAATTTTTTAAATATTATTTAATATAGTTAGGGCAGTTGCATAAGTTATCTTAATAAGCCAATATTTTAATCACATTTCTTCTCATTCTAAAAAATGAGCTGAACCAAACAAGATATGGAAATTCTATTTGTGTCGTTATTATTTTTGCATGGGATGATCAATTTAATGATAAATTTGACTTTAACAATAAACAACTTAAATGCTGACAAGAATTGGACCACAATTTTTTTTTTTTGTCTTTTATTGGACCACAAATTAAACAAACGGATAGAGAATTCTATCTAATATTTATTATATTCATCAGTGGCCCCTGCAACTTTCAATGTTAAACAATGCAAGAGGAACCACTACTGGCGAAACTAAAAAATTTAGGCTTTGTGTAGTTTCTATAAAATTATCACATTATTTTCTACTTTCAAGATTTTGTAAAGAAAGCAGTAAAAATACAAAATTATTGTTTTCAATGATTTCAATGCTTTGTTTCAGTGTAAGACTTAGTTCTAAGCTTTACTCTTTCTGTTTTCTGTATTTTTGAATTTTCGTGTTTAGGTTTCTTGCTGTGTGTATGTTCTATGGCTCCTTCAGCTTATAGGAAGTTGTTTCGAGCCCTCTTATAATTATCAAAAGATAAAAAAAAAAACTAAAAATAAGATGATATTTTTGTAAATTAAAGATATACGAACTTCCTCTAAAGCTAGATAATACTATATACGATACTCTTTTATTTATTATGCATACAATAAAACTACTATATTGGTATTTAATATCATATTTACAATGGTACTCAATATTATATTCCAAAATATAAAGATATTAAGTAGAATATTATCTAAATCTCATAAGAGATTAGTATATATTTCTACAAATTAAAAGTATTATATATAATATCACCTAATTTTAGAAGAGATTAGTATAATTTACCATTAGTAATAAAAATAATAATAAATAAAAACAATTTTTTTTAAATTAAACAGACCCTTAGTCATTGGGATGAATAATATACAGAAATAATTATTTTAATATTTGCATATATTTTTTTGGCAATTCTTTTATCAATCATTTAGATCATAATCTACACTAAGACTTGGTTGTTTTGATTTAACACTGATTTTCTTTAAGTAAAATATTAACTTTGATTTTTATAAATGAAAAAGTTCATCATTAAACAAATTTTACTCTTATAATAGGTCAATCCAAATTGAGCAAGATTGACTAGATATACATATAAACAAACATGTCATCTGGTATTACTATAGTAGCTTTTATTTTCAGCATAATAGCTCTTTAATGAATTATTAAATACGTAATGTTGAAGCCCATCATAGTAAATAGAAATTAATATTCTCTTTATATCATCTAGAGTTTATGTAGTAACTAACTTGATTGAGTTTTTACATATTTATGGCATGGAAAAATTGTCAACTTAAATTTTAAATAGAGTAACGACTTCTCACGTCAATGAAAACTTTTGGAGATAATAGACATATTATTCGAGTAAAATTAAGAAAATTCTAGAGTACTGAAAATTATTGTCACCAGTTATTTTTTTGTAGATCTGTCTCTACCATTATAAGAGATAATTGCTAATATGTTGCAATCAACGAGTCTCCCATGCGAGGAACATATTATATACAGCTACATCAAGATCAAATCATTAGTGTCTTCATCTCACGTTAGATGCACCAAGCTATATAGTTAGCGAACACGAGAATTTTTGGAAGAATTTTGAAGTGGAAAATGACCAAAAGACTAAGAAGAACGAAGGATGAGATATCTTTGTCTTTGCAGGCCACAGGTATGTCTCAGAATTAAAAGGCATAATAAGAGTAAGAGTCAAGAATGTAATGGACCCATTACACCTTGCATTGAGACAAACACTGCAACTAAAAGAATTATAATAAGGGTCTTGGATTGGGAGTGCCATTACCATTTCAACTGAAACTTTACCTCCTGTCCCTGCTTTTACAATTTAAATTAAATGTAAAAATAAAAAAATAAATATATTACAAACTACGAACTTTTAGTTTTTATACAATAAATACTATTACAAAATAATGTTTATTGAAAATGGTGCACACTCTATTGAGATTAATTTTGATATAATAATAATGTAAAATTATACTGTCATCCAATTATATGCTATTATATATAACATATTCGAGATTGTCAATATGATAGTCAAATATTTTAGCTAATATAGTGATATATAACTGGATATCCATGTTAAATATTTTGATATTGTATAAAAATTAAATTTTACTTTAATAATAGAAACTGTTCGAAGTAATAATATGTATTTAAGTAGAACTTTTTTCATCTCAATATATTAACTTCAATGATAAGTGAAATTTGAAGATCACTGCAACACTTTAAACTTTTTATTCCTTTTTCATTTGTTTTAATTCGAGATTATGATTTTTGACTGATTATAATACAACTTTATTTCATGCTTCGAAGTGTTTGGTTAGGAAATAAATATAAACACAGTAACATGGTGGGTATTAGCAATTTTAAGAAAAAATAATATTCAAATATTAAATATAAACACCTTTTTCTTTGGTACATAAATATAAACACATTAACACTTTACATATTAATATTTATAGTTTAGCAGGTAAACTGTTTAAATTCTAACTTTAGAGGGTAGTTTACGAAAGGCATAAAGTTGAATTTAGAAGTATTCAAATCTAATCTAATTCAATTAAAATTGTTAAATTAATTAAATTTAGACTGAAAATCGATTAAAACTGTAAAAATTTTTATTAGATTGGATCTTATTTTTTACAAATCACTTAGATTGAATCAGATTTAATTTTTAAAATCAATCCAATCTAATCCAAATCTAATAATATTATATAATATAATTTTTTATTATTAAGTCTGTACTTTTATTTATAATAATTCTAATTTATCACATATTTTCTATATTTATATATCAATCTTATTTAAATATTATTTTTTATATATTACATAAGTCATTTTTGTTTTTTATTTTATTAATTCAAGTTATTTTTTATTTATAATATTCTATAATTAAGATTTTCTTTTTATAAAAAATCGATTCAATCTAAACAACAAAAAATTGGTTTGGATCAGATCAAATTTAAAATCTAAATTAAACCAATCCAATTCAAATTATTATATATTTTATTATTTGGATTAAATAAATTTTTTACTCAAAATCGATACAAACCGCACCATAAACACTGTTAGTCAAATCACATAGATTGCAATTTAATCAAAAAGAAAAGGAAAACCCTATACGAAGTTCTTAATAAATATTATTTAGTGATAATAAATAAATATCTTGTGTCATTATTATGATAACTTTGGTTTAACGGATCCTCGTTTCGCAATAAGGTGCAATTCCCTGTTCCCTGTCGTTCTATTTCTTCTGGTTTCGGTGCTATGTTGTGGTCCATCGCTTAGTCGGCAGAAAACAATAAAATCAAACCTCAGTGATGATTACGACTGCTCTTTTTCTCAAGTGATAATACTAGTAGTATATAGCATATTACATTTTTTTTTCAAAAAATTAATTGCACTAGGCAGTAAATTAACAGGGAAAATAAAAGAGAGATAGAATTTTTGTCCAAGTTTATTTGTTAAAATGACTTCATAAACATGTTAAACTTCGGATAAATATATGAGTGATATCGCTTTATTTTGTTCAACAATACTTTTACTTTTGTTAAAAATTCTAATTTTTTTTTTTCTCACTGTGTTGTATCACTCAATTAGCAACGTATATAGATGGTGATTTATCACATAAGACGACAAAAGTTAAATGGTATTGTTTGACTACAGAAGCATGATACCCGCTGTCTTAATCTGCTTATAATCGAATGTTTATAATATAAGTATTGAAGAAGAACAGTTCAAAGGATTTGTTGAGTAGAGTTTTTGGTTTTGTACATTTTAAAAGGATTTTAATCTTTTTTTTTTTAATTTTTCCTTGCTAGATAAAAAATGATTGTGATATTAACATTAACTATAAATAATATATATGTGGGTCAAGGGGAGAAGTTTACTTTCCAAGAAAATGTACTGCCTACAGGCTCGCTATAATCAAATATTGCTTGAACACTAAGAACCAAAAAAATAATTCATATGCATGAAACTCACATTTTAACAACCAACTTACACATTGCTGTTACATGCTATCTTCCATTTAAAAACCCCCCATTTTTTATGAATCCCCCAACACACTTTAACCTCTATACCCTACTTAACAACATTGCAATTTTTTCTCTTCTTCTTCCACTACTATGTCCAAAACAAATGTAAGAAAACATGCTCTTGAGAAGAGCAGGAGTGTCAAAGAGACACATAGAACATTGAGCCATAGCTTCTTCCCCAAATGCCTCAAGAAAGTGTACCCAATTGGGCTTCAGAAAAGCACTTCATCTTTGTCCTTGTCTTCACTATCATTGTCTTTGTCACAAAACTCAAATGACTCATCTCAGGCTGATTCTGTGACTCCACTTGATGAGAGGATTTCATTGGCACTGCGTTTGATTTCACCACGTGAAGTTGTTAGAGAGCCTTCAGTGCCTAAAATTGTGCAGCACCAACATCAACAACAACAACAACCAAGTTCACCAGCACTCACCAGTGAGCCGGGGGAATTGAAGAGATGCAACTGGATCACCAAGAACAGTGGTATATGTTCAATTTCATTTCAATTACCAGTATTTTATCATTTTTGGAAATCTTTATTAGGCCTTCTTTTCTTTTGCAATGAAACAATAGCTTATGCAAAGTATGAAAAGCCATATTTGTAGTCAAACTTTAACTTGACCTCTTAATTAGAGGTCTTGGAAACGAGCTACTGGGAATGGAAAAAATTCTTGTTAAAAGATCTTTATCCCTTTTAAGGACCTTAGTCAGGTAGGGTTAGATTAGTCAGATTCCTGGAAATATGGCCTGAATACCGATAATTTCATTGAGACAAAAAAAACATAAAGAGACATTCAATAGGAAATTAGAACCAAAGTTCCAATAGGCAGAGCCAATTTGTGGATAAGTTTTATACCAGAACTCATTAAATGTTAAATAAGTGTCTTCTTTTCTTTGTTTAAAGCATCCTATCACTAGTGAGTAATGCTTAGTTAGTCATGGTCTATCATAACTATGCAAATCATTATTTGATATGTGTAAGGTTGCGACAATTATAATAGAAGTGTATTTATCATTAAAAATATTTTTATTATGTTAAATAATGATTTGAGTGCTTAAAAGATGATATGATAGATAGTACTTAGCTAAAAATTTCTCATCACTGACATGCTAAAATGTTCAGCTCTGGCATTTTAATTGGGTATTGATTTCTATAAATTTAAAGAAAGAAAGCAAAACGTAGTACTATTTATATTCTCCCCTGAAAACTAGTCTTTCTATCAAAAGCTTCTATTTCTGGAATGAAGATTCAATGACTTGAATTGAACAGGTTGTTTGCACTTCATTATCAACTCTACTTAGGTCGTACGTAAAATCATGCCTATGAATTTGGTTGTTTTGTGCTGCTTAACTTAATTGTTATGAGAAACAATGGCCGTTGGTTGAATTGCAAACATACCAACTTAATTAACCCATGTATTGGAATCTTGAAAATAATGAAGGTTGGTACTTGTTACAATCAATTATCATGTTATTGACAATAATAATAATAAAAAACACTATGACAAAATCGTTCGAGCTGACATGTTATGACTTACGATCCTCGTCTCAAAATTTATAATGCCACTATAGTACTATACAACTTTAAATAATTTTCCTCAACTTTTGTTGGGTTCAACCTACTTCTAGCTATTTATCAGTTGACTTTTAGTCATGTTTTCACATAGAAATAAGAATACGGAATGAGAAGTCATACTTACAGAGCAAACATGATACACCCCTCATATGCTCGCGTGTATAAGCCATTGGAAAATATCATAGTCTAAATGTAACATTTTCTTAAGAGTAGTACTGTATTGTATACATACTTCACGTAGTTTGTGTAAGGATAATATAACACTGTACACCAACCTACATTGTTTGCGCAAATATCTTCTACCATATAGAATTGATCTATAGGTCTTCTGCAGATAAGGTATACATAGAATTTCATGATGAGTGCTGGGGAGTTCCAGCTTATGATGACAAGTAAGTACAATGTAACCTGTTTAGTTTATTTTCTCTTTTCATTTTCCATTAACATATTTACAAAAAATATCGTTGCTCTTTATTTCGAGGTTTTGTAAAGAAAATAGTAAAAATAATTTACTGTCACAGTTTTTTTTTCGCAAAAACTTTCCAACATGAAATAAAATTAAAATAATGTGACATATTTATAATTACCAATAAAGACATATTATCCAAAAATGGTAACAGAAAATAAACCAAACACCCTCTTACTTTTCCTAGAGGATCATGCATGTCTATGTCTATTTAGGTACATAGGCATTGATGCCAACTCTCTTATTTGGCTGAATTATGAAACAGCAAATTGTTTGAGCTGCTTGCAATGTCTGGATTACTCATGGATTACAATTGGACGGAAATTCTAAAAAGAAAGGAAATGCTTAGGTAATATTGCTTGTGCCAAATTCTAATTGTGTTCATGTTTTGTCGTATGTAATTACATTAGCATTAATACAGGGGTAATTACATTAATTGTGTTTGACACAGAGAAGTTTTTGCCGGGTTTGAACCTAATACTGTTGCCAAAATGGAGGAAAAGGAAATCATGGAGATAGTATCAAACAAGGCACTTTCTTTAGCGGATAGCAGAATCATGTGCATCGTAGACAATGCTAAATGCATAATGAAGGCAAGTACACATTCGATTTGATATCTATTCGAAAAATTTTTAGAGAAGGAAAATGATGAATGGTAGTATGAAGAGTATTTCGTGGTACGACTCATGAATTGAAAGAATAAAGAGAAGTGGTTTGCATTTAAGATGCTCAACCATTTTTCTCTTTTAACATTCAATACTTCAACTCTCTCATGATTGGTTATAAGCGGCTTTGTAACATTTTGACGAAAACTATTTCATACCACATAGCATTGCACTCTAGAGAAATATTATTTGAACATAAAATATAGACATAAAAGTGGATATTATAAAGATAGAAAGACACAAAATATTTTATGATAATAAATAGAGTCAAAATTTTATATCTTTCTTTTTTATGATTGTCCACTTTTATATTCACTTTTTATGTCCAAAGAGCATTACTTAATTTTGTTCTTTGATACTACTTTTCTTGGTCCTTAAGTTAGTTTATTTGCTTGATCTTTGTCCACAGATTGTGAGGGATTTTGGATCATTCAGTAGCTACATATGGGGTTATGTGAATCACAAACCAATTATTAACAGATACAGGTACCCAAGAAATGTCCCATTGAGGAGCCCAAAAGCTGAGGCCCTTAGCAAGGACTTGGTGAAGCGAGGATTTCGGTTTGTGGGTCCAGTGATAGTTCACTCTTTCATGCAAGCTGCCGGGTTGACCATTGATCACCTTGTGGATTGTTATAGGCATTGTGAATGTGTAAGGCTAGCTGAAAGACCTTGGAGGCACATCTAACATACACTGATTTCACTAGCAAACTTTTCGGTTTGGTTTTGTAAGCACAATAACTCAATTTTCCACACCTCTCAAGCAAGTGAATGCATACATGATGTACAGTTCCTTTGGTTTCTTTTTGGGTTTTTGGGGTCTCTTTTCTTTTTATCAATATCTGAAACAAAAGGTGTGTGTTTCAGTTAGAGTGATTATGAGATTCGAGCCCCTTGTTGCCTACAATACTACTTGTTTGGTATGGCAAATGCATACAAATAATAGTGAGAACTGAGAAGGATGGTGTAATGTTCAAAGGTGTTTGTTTAATACAACATGCTAACTGTTGTTAGCGGTAGTTTGCTTATTATATTCAGCCATTCTTTCATATTTCATGGAGGAAGAAAATTCTTCCTTCACAAAGCCTTCCAACCACTTATTTAATTTTTTATAATTATTTCTCTCTTATTTTTTTGATTGTTTTGTGGCTAAGATATATGTGGAGGGAGGAAAAAACTTTTTCTTCTGAGTATACAAGTATTTTTCATTATATGTTACCTTTTATGCTTTTTTAAATATGTTATATATGATTCTACTTATGACTAATTATTAATGACATGTTTGATGTTTCTTAGAACTACATCAAATAAAGACAATTGGCAGGAATTTGAAATTCATGCTTTCATACAAATAGAATTAGAAGTTCAATTTTCACTCTTTTTTTGTCATCATAATTTCTCCATTTTTACCCATATTTTGAGGCTGTTCTTTAATTTCATTGGATCACATAAAATTCGTACTAAATTTGTAGCTTTTGTTTTCGAGCTATTTAGGATTACTTCCTTTTATTAAAATTGCTTTAAAAAGCATGTTTTTCCATTAGCCATGAAAAACTAACATACATATTGTCTTTCTTTAGTATCTAGCTAGAATGCATCGGTCACTTCCCAATTTACATGTTGTTTGTGTAGTTGATCATGATGCCTTCCCTTACCCACCAACTTTATTTTGTTTGTTTCCGGAGTACATACTCAAAATTGGTTCTTGAAAGATCATGAAAATAAAGTTAGTCCTTTAACAGACGTTCACTCAAAGAAGTCTCTACTTCCTTTTATTAAAATTGCTTTAAAAAGCATGTTTTTCCATTAGCCATGAACAACTAACATCAATATTGTCTTTAATTTTGTAGTGTAAAATTATCATCAATGTTTTTGGCATCTCTTTTAAAATACTAAACTATCATCAGTTTAAGGATCAATTTGACGTCAACATATATATTGAAAACTAAACTAATATCCATTTTAAATATTGGATAACAAAATTAATGTCTAAAATTTTAAAGGACTAAATATCTCATGTATCTTGAGATAACTTTTTTTTTAATTTTTTTAAGTTAGGGATGAGGGATTTGGAGGAGGAGGGGGGAAGTTGGATGTGAGAGCCCCAAGGGCCAAATTCACGACCCTGCACTTAAGAGGCTCTTCATGTAACCAACTGAGCCAGGCCTCATCAGCAACTAATTTGATTATGTACTCTTTCTTCTCAATTGGACTTGTAAATATTGGCCTAGTTTAATGCTTTTGATAGGTACAATATACCAGAAAGCTGGTCTATTTGTATCAGGTTGTGTACACCAAGCTATATGTTGAAAAAAGTACTTTACAAATGAGTCTAGACATGATTCGATAAGGGGTCTAGGTCAAGACTCAGTGGTTATATAACATCTCATGAAACCCCACGTATAGGATTCAATCTTGAGGATCTAAACCCTTCTTCCCAGCTCTGTGAGTGTGTATGATCCAAAAAAAATTGACATAACTGAAAAATAGAGGGATAAAAAAATATAAGACATGACTAAAAACGAAATGAGTTTAAAGAAAAGTGCATAAGAGTCTGTGCAAGCCGTCTTATCTCAGAGGTAGAGCGCGTGGCTTTTAACCACGTGGTCGTGGGTTCGATCCCCACAGTCGGCGTATTTTATTATAACCCAAAAAAAAAGAGGTCTAAACAAAACAAAAATCAATCTTTAAAACATTTTTTTTAATTTTTAAATATTATTTATCTAAAATATAACTCGAGAAGTTCATGTTCGTGGCCATTTTTGTTTTTGTTTTTTGTTTTTCTTTCTGCTCTTCTTTTTTCCGCTGCTCCTCCTAAACATCTCGATCGCAGATTCTCATGCGACAGGCGTCATCACTGTGTGACAATCACTTATCACTGTGGTAAATTCTTTTTTTTAATTTTTTTTTATTGTATAGAGAAACATTAACAATTGAACTGAGAATAAACGTGATGTGTTGTTCATTCTTCATGATATGATATGATTATCACTTAGGTTTCACTGATTTGAGGATTTTATTTCCTACAATACTGAGTTTCTTTCTGGATTTTAGTGTTTGTTGTGGTCACTCGCACACGAGTTGTTTGATAAAATGCCTGATAGCTCTCATGGAATGGATGATTGACTGTGGTTTTTTTTTTTTTTTTTCTCTCTTTATAAATTTCTAAATTTTAATTGGTTAATGGGCATAAGCATGTTTTGTTCCTGTACCCATGATCTGCTTTTTGGTGTTTCCGTGATCTGCTTCGATGGATTCAATTTGAAATCTTAATGAAAGGGATACTTGCTTGCTTGGCATCTGTTTTGACGCAAGACCCTGAATTTATTTTATTTTATTTTTCCTCCACACTGAATGCAAACATCTAGTTGCAGGGTGAAAGTATAATTATGGGTTTTCTACAAAAGGGCCAAAAATCAACCCTTCCTTTTATTTTTCTCCAATTTCTGTATTGTTTTAAAAGTATCTGTTGCTGCGCTATTTTGCATTTTCATTGTTTTTGTTTTCCATTTTGCTTGTTAACCTATAATCATGATTCATGACCATTTTTCCTTGAACTTGCCTTTCTGTTATATGCTTAATTTTCTATCCTCATATGTTCTTTTGGCCTTATCTGATTTTTGTTTGCTGGGTACTTGTTTGTATTTAAAGGTGTGATTGCTTTGCTGACTTCAAGATATTGAGAGGTGCAGGTTTAGGTGAGGCAATGTTAAGTGCAGCAATCATAAAGAAATGGGTTTTCCATGGGTTTGGAGAATGGCACTCATAACTATTCAGGAGCAAACTAGAGTGGAAAGCAATTGCTTTGGATGAGCCTGTAGTGATGGCCCTTGATGCAGCAGCATTTGAAAGCATATGCCCTTCTCGCTATATCTCCTTCACTATACCCAATCCATCTTGTTCAGATTCACTGCTCCGAGTTGCTGTGCTTGACTCACCGGTCCAACCCATTGACTTACCCCAAGTTGGTGGCATGTTAGTTCCAGAAGGCCGTGAAGCTGATTGGATCTTCTCTACTGAATCAGGTCATCTCCAGCTGCTCTTCAGTTCTCCAGGAATATCCCGTTTAATTTTGATAGGAAACCAATTGAAGGAAGGTGATTATTCACCATGTGTTTATCATCGTCCATTAAAATGTTCATTGCATCAGCAGGGATTCGAGGTGTGGTCAAAGCCTCTTCTCCTGGCTTTGTCTCCCAGATCTTTGTTCAGAAATGGCATCCCTGAGATACCCCTTTTGAATTATGAAGATAATTTAGTTTCTAGTGTAGTAATCCATAAATGTGTTGGGTGTCTTGTTGGTGAGATGTTGGTTGAAGATGTTGAAATTGAAAGTGAGAGTGATGTGCATAATGGTTGTCTTAAAAGGGAATTTCGAAGACGGTTGAGGTTCAAGAGGATGCCTAATTTGATTCAAACAGAGATTCGAACTGTTCCAGTGACAGATCATAGTTGTGATGGTGTAAGGATTGGAGATGTGGAGTTCATGCCTGATCATCGGGTTTTGGTGCACCCTTACTTGGCCCCAATGGTGGCTAGTCTTTCATTGATCAGTGAAAACATTGAGAGACAAATACAAAATGGGTTTGAACCAAAAGCTTTATGCCTTGGGGTTGGAGGCGGGGCTTTGCTTACTTTCTTGACAACTCAATTGGGTTTTGAGGTCATGGGTGTGGAAAGTGATAGGGATGTTTTGAAGGTGGCAAAGCACTATTTTGGACTGGAAGCTGATGAATCTATTCAAGTTGTTGTTGGAGACAGCATTAAATTTATGAAGAAACTTGCATACCATGAAAATATGCACAATGTTAGTGAGCATAATGGTTTTGATCACTTGTTGGATGCCGAGGTCAGCCATAACTTTGATGTTGTTATGGTTGATTTAGATTCAAGCGATATAAGAAATGGTATGAGTTCTCCACCCTTGGAATTTGTTAGAAGGCATGTTCTTCTTGCAGCTAAGTTAGTTCTGTCTGAAAATGGAATTCTTGTTATTAATGTCATTCCTCCAAGTAAGTCCTTCTATGACAACCTGGAAAATCACTTGCAGGAAGTTTTCTGTGAAGCGTACAGGATAGATGTAGGAAATGGTGAAAATTTTGTTCTTATTGCCACTGTATCACCTCAGGTGTTTCCTGCTGGGGATCACAGTAATTCTTTTTTTATGCGACTGAAATCAGTCATTCCAGAAACATACATAAATTCCATAAGCAAGATATAATGTTACTTGTTGAAGCACTGCTTTCTTCAAGATCATTCAGCTCCAGCTTCTGCACTTGTAGTACTAATTGAACGTGTGCAATTGTTTGTGTAAATATACTGTTTCTTGATTATTGCGCTCAACTTTTGTTATATAAAATTTGTTAGATATAAAATTATTCATGTGCAGACCTTAAATCTTTTAAAGGTATAGTTCATGACCAAAGTTGTACTCAAGCTTTAGGATTGAGGAAGCTTAATGGCAGATTTTATTCTTATCTTTATCGATATTAAGGTTTTACCTCTTCTTTCAATTGCTTCCAAGAGTGAAATGATGGCATCTGTGAACAAGGATTTCAAGACTTTGGAACAGACAATAGCTGATAGTTCTACAGGTTGCCCTTGCTCTTTTCTATATATTTCAAATACTTTTATCTGCAAAACATTACAAATTGCTGAGACATTTTTCCATTTCAAGCCAATTTTGTTGTCATTTTTGAAGTAACATTACGCGCAATAATGAATTATACAAAATTCCCATTTTATTATTTCATAAGATACCTTTGGATCTACATAATTTAATCATTGATGGCATGAGTGGCATACGTGCCATAAACAAATATTGCACACTTTTGTAATAAGATGCTATGCGTCCAAGGAAAGCTAGACTCTCGGACCTGTAGGCTGGGCCTAATCCCGTGGGCTACTTGAAGGATTTAGCTGCAAAATTGCTCTTTTTCATAAGTTTATCAAACATGAAAAAAAAAAAAAAGTTATCAAAAATAAAGAAAGTGCTATTGCAATTACCGTAATAGCCACACTAATATCTCCATGACGACCAATATAAGAAAGAGTAATCAAATTGTTCCTTTTTTTATCAGAGGGAGAGATATAAGTATAACAGATACCATATTGATTAATTTGGCCAAATTTTACATGATTGGAGAATTAACTTAATAACACTTTATCTATTAAAAGATCAACCTGATAACATGTATATCCTTTTGGAGACAAAGGGATTTATTCAAAAATTTTGTAAGGAGCTTGGACTACATATTCATACAACCATGCTGGTTCAAAAATAAATCAATATAAAATTTTGATCTATTTTTAGCCATGGAGCGGAGATTAAAAAGAAGCTTAAATGTGAACATTGTTTCCTCGTGAGAAAGACAAGCATATATACGAACCATTTTAGCCCATAATTTTGAGAAATAGTGCATTACAAGTTTCAATCACCTAATAGAAAGATATTTCATGATGTGATTTTCCAGTGCACAACATTTCATTCTGCCCACATAATCTAAGGTCAAGAGTAAAGAAGAATTCTCATTCCCATAATTTTCAATTATAAATTTGATGAACTTGAGCCTCAATAGTTTCCACGTCAAACATTTGTCCAACAAACATATTGGCTTATCTTGATCCACCTGTGCCTGTGCCTAAGATTATTCTTTATGTGACTGAATCATATTGACATCAAAAGTGTATCTTGACACAATTCCATACTTAACTCACATGCATCTGAACATCTGTATGCTGTTTAGCTCACCCTTGTTCATAGATAATCATACACATATTACTTTGTTAAAAGTGTCCCTAGATGCCTTGCTTTACCTGACGAATTTTAAGCCATAGTGGGCATCATACTGTGTCATGCGGTGTAAGGTTAAACAAAGTGTTTAAGATTATATTCTGAACATGTTTTCACTCAATAAAGTTGAAAAGAAAAAAAGAATTATTATATCTCTAACACTGCATGCGTCCGCTTGTATTAAATTGCAAAAGAATAGACATTGCAAGAATTAATTTTGAAAATTTTAAATTATTTAATTATTACAAAGTTACAATTTTTGAAGTGTAATTGTTACGGTATTTTTTTGTTAAATTTAATGAATTTCACTTATTAAAATCATTTTCGAAGTGTTGTCATTGTATATTTATTTTTAAATTCCTTGTATCAAACTAAATAATATTGTAAGTGCGAAAAAAAAAATTACTTCTCGTCGTCACTTTCATCAGAAACGATTCCTATTTCAAGAATCAATTCTGAAAAATCTCAACTAAACAATTATAATTCTATTGAAAACTCCAAAATCCGAAAGAAACGTACGCCATTACTCCTTTCTATTCATGTTGGTGAGGTGCCATCAATCAATTCGTGTCTACTAATTACCAGAAGTGAATAGGACAGAAATATACATTATCTTGTTTGCCCAATTGTTATATTTAAACTGTAATTTCGAACGATGGAGATACCTTATATTAATGTACGTCAACACCTTATACTAATGTGAGGGAGTTAAATTTTAAAGTATGCTATATCAAAATGATATAATTATAGGATTTAATTTGTGTATACTATAGGTGTGTAAAAAAATTTTACACAGAAATTCAATTATATATTGCCAAATCAATAAAAGTGTGTGATTTAATTACTTACTATCTTAAAAGATCTGACAAATATAAATATTTCATTACATAACAGTATAAAGCTATATATATATATATATATATATATATATATATATATGAGATGTTATATTTAGTGTTAAATTTTGAAGTTAAGTTTTACCCCATTGAAAGACTTTGGCTTGTAGCGTGTACTAGGGCTTCCAATGTAGTAACTATGTTCCTTTCATGGTGATGGTATGTGTGAACCATGCCTTTACTGTCACTTTGCTTTGAAATGTCAATTAACGGGACAACAAGACAAGTTTCAATCCCACTCTAATTCATTTGTCTTTTCTTTCACCCTCTATGTTGTATCATTATATCTTGCAATGCAAACCATGAAATGCTTCACATTAGGACACTCTCACTGGCCAGCTTCCCGACAAGTGAGAATATAATATTACGGAAAACTCATCAGCAACGGATTAGGCTGCCACCACTTCATCGAAAGTCACATTTCAATCTCAGTCAAACCAATCCCTAGCAAAAATATAATTTACAAGAATTTAAGAGATAATATATATGATCATGTGACAATACATGTAAGATAAATATAAATGAATTGTATATCTGTATATTTTGGCCATAGTTTGATTAAATGTGTTTTTTAATGTTAGGTCATTTCCTCAGTCGTTAAGATAAGATTAGACTCTTAATGAGTAGAGTAATCCTTGAGATTATAAGTAAATTAAAATTTATTTGAGATCGCAATTCACTTTTATTACATTCAACCACTTTTAAGTTCAGTGTATGTTTATGTATAATGTTAATCCTAGCCAGCTTTTGCAATATAAATTACTAAGGAATGAATCCATACTAATAGTTGCTTGATATATCAATCTCAAAATGTCAAGTATTAGCAAAAGCTTTTTCTTCCTCGAACAGCACATAAAAATATCTCTTTAAAAATATGTAACGCAGTGCCACACAAAATGCAAGTGCTTATGCGCTTGAGCAAATACAACATGCTTTAAGTTCTTTTTTTTTTTTTTAAAAAAAGAAATTTAACATACTACGCATATCAAAATAAAAGTTTATGACAAGAATTATAGAAGTCAGAAGTGCTTGAGCATTTAGTAGCATTCTCCTAATTTGGATATAATAGGCCTTTAAATAAATGAATAAACTTTGGCGTATTCTACCTCGTATCTGAATTAATCAACCATGAACTTGTTTTGTATATCAATTAATTAGAAACATATCCTATATAAAATATTCTTACATGATTTAACTAATATTTCCCGCGCAAATTCATAACTATGTGGTGACAAATAATCTATGATGACATTAAAAATCCTAGCCGGCCCACTAAACAAGAGACGAGTTGTTGGAACTTAGATGATCAGTGATCAAGACATAACGAAAATCTCTATGCTTATCCTATTTTATTGCTAACTTGAATATTAAATTGTTGAGACTTGATAATGATGTGCCACACCCCAAACATGAAAGACCATAGCACATAGTTTTATTAATCAGCCTTCTTAAACACTACTTACAAAAACTACACTGGTAAATTGCTAAGTGTCTGTGGGTTCTGAAGTCAAAGAATAGTAGAGCCATATGCATGTTTATGCTGTATACTAAATTGACTATTAGTAATCTATTATAGTCCATATATACATTATGAAAAAAAAAATACTTCTTTTAAACTAGTATTCGGCTTTTTACCCGCTGCACTTGCAAAAGGTATTAAAAGTGTCATTTGAGTATGATTATAAAGATAAGAGTAGAGTATGGTAACTGAGTTTCTCTTCTTTTTCCATTGGCAGGAGATTTGAAGAGATAGCACATTGCATTAAAAAGTAATTAAAAACCGAAAAAGTGTAAGAGAGTTGAACTAGTCAAAACATTGAAAGATCAATATTGAAGAGAAAGATTTTCTCTAAGTACAAATCTGACCCTTGATATTTGAGCACACTTGCAATAAAATTATATTCCACCGACTTTGTATAAAATACACTCATTTATTTTTGAGTTTGATTCACTGATATAAACTAGTATCTAAATCAATTAATTGATATATGATAAATTTAAAAAATAATATAAAAGTATAATATTCTGTATATGAGGCAAAATTATGTATGATGAGTATAGTATGAGAAAAGAATGAGCTAAAGTTTTACAGGCTCTTAATGAACCAAAAGATAACAATTTTTTAACGTTTTACAAATGAGATTATGTCCCTATTTATACCTAAGTGTTACCATTGTGTCATTCATTTTATTGAGAGTATGCTTCAATATTAAATATTAAATATTAAATTTTTATCTACACAAAAACTTTGTCACTAAAAATTAAAATTATTCTAATACAATTATTAGCGGGGTCACTGTAGTTTTTTTAGACCATGAAGTATTTTTTATAGGTTCGCTCCTTAAACTGTTTATAAGATTTAATTTTCGTTTAACTGCAGGTGGATAAGAATTATGCAGTTTTCCTACAAGAATTATTTCTTTAAATTTTGAACTTGCATCCTCCTTTTAGTTCTAAAGACATAAAAATTGCTTACCACTTCGTCTATTTATGGGCGTTAATTAATTTGCACAACCATACCATAAGGTAAGACAACCTGTATCCATTTCTGAACACAGTACAAATGAGTCACAAACATGGAAAATATCGAAAAGAAAACTCACTTCCACTCTTATCTTGGTTGCACCATATATATATATATATATATATATATATATATATATATATAAGAAAGTGTTCTCTCATTTGTGACGGCAGAAGAAAATAATTCAGATTGTTGATGACAGCCAATTGTATAAACAGAAGGCTATTTGAGCTGATGAATGAATGTGACTCGCAAATATGTTAATAGAGTAGTGTTTTTTCACTCAACTATGAGACTCATTTTAAAAGACATGCTAAAATGTCTTTTAACCATTAGCTAAGGGTGGGTTCTACTTTTTTTTTTTTTTTAAAATCGATAATTAAAGGATATATTAATATATCCCTTAATATGAGTCCCAAAATTAAATAAAAATAACATTTTTTATGTCAATAATACATGAGATCGGTTTATCCTTACTTACTTGGAAGCAGCACAACGCAACACAACAAAGGCAACAGAAAGTATCCACCGTTCTGATGATTTGGATGGGCACCAAAGTCCAAAGTGCTGAATGATGGATGACTACTGAGTGTTGATTCCTCGAACCCGACCTATATCGGGGCTTTATCAAACGTGCTTGAAGATAAGAAAGTGACTAAATGAATCAATCTTTTGAAATTTATCAACAAGTTGTCTATAAATGATGATAACTTAGTACAATTTCAAAGACATTAACTTTGATATATTATAAATGTAATATTTTATTTACAATATTAATCAATCAACCATCTATCATAGAGTTGTTGTAGTAGAAGGGATTAATTTCTCATATATGGTAAGCAATTATTTAAATCTCAGTTTAGGGAGATACTTACTTTTAATATTTGACTGCACCTCAAACAAGATTACCTCAAATAAAAAATATTTGTGAGAAATCCAAAAAAAAAGGGGGGAAAGATTATATAGATCCCTTGAACTTATACCTTTTTGTAAAGTATCATTATGAATTTTAAAATCTTCTTGATTGGCCCTGAAACTTTAATTCATGGCTCAATAGATCATTTTGCGAAGAATTTGCTAAATTACTATTAAATGGTAAGCTCTTTTTCATTCATTAATATAAACTATTGATTACATTATATTATTCATCAAATTGTATAAAATTAGTAATTTTTTATAATAATATAATTTTTATTTGGTTTTTAATTTTACAAATTTTTATCTATTAATTTAACAATTTAAAAATATTTAAGATTTGAACAATACATAAATTAATCAATAGTCTAAATTTAATGTAAGACAAATAGTTAATATGTTTCTATGTAATATTACCGTTATCGCATTAACAAATTTAAAACAAAACGGTTCACCATAAAAAAAAGGGTTTATTTGAAATATTAGTCAGAATTTAGAGATTAATTAAGCAGATTTTAATGTTTACAGTGGTGATTTACAAAAAAAGATAACAATTAAGGGTAGTTCTATACTCTTCCAAAAAAATAAAATAAAATCATTTTTTATCTTTTAAAAATATATAAATTAATCTTAAAATTTTTTAACATATGCAAGTTACTACAATTTACTAACACATTTAATTTTTGACAGAAAAAGTCTAAAAACCCCTTCAATTTTGATTATAGCTCTATTATTTTTTAATATGTGAGGACTTATAATAAAATTTTAAAATCCATGTGCTTCTTACATATAATTTTTCTTAAAAACATAACCATCTATTATTAAATTGTAATGATATGCACATATTGACAATTTTCAAGGCCAATTTATACATTTTCAAAAAAATAGAACCAAAATATCCATGAACCAAAGTTGAAAAGATACTTTTTAGTGTTTTTCTGTACAAAATTAAATAACTGTCTATAAAAATTTCCACTCACTACGTATCAAAATCAAACCTACCACGTCAAAAAATAAAATAAAATAAAATCTATTACCATCCCAAAAACAACAGAAACACCAGGCCTGCTTCATGTGGATACTGAATAGAAACTGCAGCGTGCATAAAGTAATGCATTAAAGTTGAATGGCCATTTCTGGCCAGATATTTAGCTTTCCCAGAGAACTGGAGGGCATGGAGTAATCAAATTAAAAACAACGAGGGAACAAGGCATTCATTATATACATAAGTTTCATTGCATGATTTTATCCTACAAATTATTTCAGACAACACAAGTGATTGAGTAAAGAAGAAATGAAATCATAAGATCAAACTACAACCAATTCTACTTCGCCTACCACTTGGCTGATGCCAAAGCATATTTACAGCAAGTTCTTCCTACCCTCACTCCCAACTAAAGCACTCATCCTCATCCATATACCTCAAACCGGAACTACCCTAACAATCCTTCACTCCCAGAAACCTATAAAGCCTTATTCTTCATCTTATAGTCTCACTCTCTATCAGAACAAAGTATAGCTCAACTTCAAAACTGGCATGAGGTACCAAGCCTCTGCCTCTGCCTCTGACCTATGGTTATGGATTCCCTCTTGGCGAATGCCGGATCGAGCAGCTCTTGAAACTTAGCCAAAAATACTGTCCATTCATCCTCAGTCATATCTGCCAGCTTCACAAAGCTTATGCTTGCAGGAAGCTGCTCATTGGCACTCCTATGACCAGATGATGTATTTGCAAAATAGCCATTATCTGCTTTCGTTCCTGAATATTTCTGGTGTTTCTGGCTTGTCTCACTTAACATGGTATTTTTCAGTGACACAGAAAGTTTTGAAACAGTTGGTATTGCTTCCTGTTGGGCAAAATTGACAAGAACCTGAGGATTTTCTCCATCACTTTCCCCTTCTCCCTCTTCAATGCTCTCATCCAGTTTCGATAGTGGGCTGCGAGCATACCCATTTCCAAGTCCAGGTCTAGGTGATCTGGTTAAAGGATCATCCACAGCCATCTTTGGAGCGAAATCAGACCCAACTTCATCACAGTCTATATCAAACTGGAAGTAGTCATCTCCCAAGTCAGTCCTGGGAGATAGTTCTTCCTTCTCTGTCAACATCTTCCTCGCCTCCAAACAAATAACCTCCAGTTCACTGGGTTCCTCCTCACCACTGCGAAACTCCCTTGTCATCATCTCACCAATTTCAGCGAGACAGAGACCAAATGCAGCAGCCTCCTTGAGGAAAATGGTGCAGAGTTCTAAGACTCTCAAACAAGCCTCTCGAATCATGGGAAGTTCAGTTCGTAACATCTCACAATCTTGATCAGGATGCAGATTCGCAATGTAAGAAAGCTCATCCTCAGAGAACGGAATTGAAGCCTGAGGCCAATGAATCCATTCAAAGTATGGGTCCTCCAAAGCTTCTGGCAGGCAAAGCCCGTGATCAATAGGAATTAAATCTACCTGACCAAAACTCCCAAGCTTTCTAACTAACAAATTGCCAGCATGCCTATCCGTGTTAAGAATCCTAATGTCTAATATCCCTATACGATGCACAGCAGCAACCGGGAAGCTAGATGTCCCGTGGTCACTCGCATCAAAATCATGAGGTATGAACTGCTGGAAAGATGCAATCTTGCTAACCAGCTTCTTCCTTTGGGTGTTGTTCCCATTGACCCCGTCATTGACATTGAAGATTGAGTGAGTAATCTTCACCAAGCCAGTGGGAGGTACATTTGCAAAATGCTCATAGTCAAGAAGATAAGCTGCAACTTCCCTGAACCCTGTCTCCCCGACCCGAACCGAGCGTTTCAAACCTGGTTGGCCAAGAGCCTTACCAACAAATCCTTTCGGATTGTTTGGGGCAAAAGGCTCCTCATCCGTTGGCTTCACAATTGCAGCACTCTCACCTCTGCTGTTCAGGAAATAGTAAGCACCCCCAAGCCCACTATTAACAGGAATTGGATCAATCCCCATCTTAATTGCCTTTGCAATGTCTTTTACCATATGTTTTATCCTATCAAGGCGATGTGACTGCCCCAATATCTCAATAACACCACTCTTGTCCCTTTGCTGCATATCCCGCCCAGTAGGTGACAAGCAGGGAGTGGACGAGCTTCTGTGCATAAGATTCCTTGTAAGAAGGAGGGGCGAATCGTTCCGAACAGCACTCAGGTCATTCTTCAAGACCATATCCCCAAATGTTAGTGAACTCTGTTCAGTTGGGAAGTTAAGGGCCACCTGCAGCCTCCTCTTCACAGTATGTGCATTGTCGCCACGATCCAATTCCATGCTCATGACACACCCGGTTTCGGTTTGCACAAAAACCCTTCTCCTCCCAGCAGGTTGCCTCCCTCCTCCTTCCATGCTCTTGTTCCGCCCATGGTACTCCCTGCTAATAGGGCTCCTCAACACTGCCAAAGCCATCTGGGTTTGAACAGGGCAGTCCAATTTACTAGACATGAACCGGGGCTAGGATCGGACGGTTTTCACGGACAGCGACAGAGTTGGCGGCGGCAGCAGCGATGGAAGAAAGCTTCTTCCCTCCCCAGAAGTTGCCAAACTCCAGAGCCAACGGCGATAATGAAATATCAGTCTCTTGTTCCCCAATGATCATTAATTGGAAGCGAATCAATCCAAAATTACCACAGATCCCAGAGTTAACAAATTGAAGGACTGTGGATATAGATTCTAGCCCGTTTTTCACATTGAGGCCATCATTATCATGCCCACATGGCAGAACAATAAATCTGCACACATATGGAGATTTTTCCATCAAAACTCAAACCAAAATAACAAATCACAGCCAGAAAAATAAACTTACTGCATGTTTGTATTACCTTATTTTAAGATCAAATCAGCTTATAATCACTACTTTCTTGAGCTTATTTTTAGGTTTAAAAGAGCTTATAATCGAATGCTTCTTTTTTTTTTTTTTTTTTAAAAAAAAGTGCTTATTTCTATTGCCATACACTGTCTTAGATAGGAACCATTCACAAGATCCTAACACAGAAACACGGATCGAGTTCCAATTAATTTGTATTAAAAGACACAAATTCATGGTTTCCACAATTCAATTTCATCATCTAACGTTCACAAATTAAGCATTTCACCAAAAAAAAAAAAAATCCCAAGCATTAAAATTTAAAAGCATGATTATCAATTTGAGAAAACTCCTTTAAAATCTTAAAATTGAAAAAAAAAAAAAGATAACAAAAAAAACCTAAAACACATCAAGTATTTTTTTTTAAAAAAAATCCCCAAACTATATAAAAAGAGAAGATGCAAGATTTATCAAACACTCAAAAACACACCAAGAGACACTGAAAGAAAGCTTAAAAACCATGAAAATGAGCTGAGAAAAACTAAAAAAAAAAAAAAAAAGTCGAAGAATGAGAAGAAAGAGAAGCGTTGTTTGGAAAGAGATGAAGAAAAAGAAGGATCGAAAAAATTTGAAGGCGGAAATGCGAAGATTACCACATGATGATGATTATTGTTGTTGCCATTTGGGGATCGAATTCCGAATCGGAGGGAGAGAGTTTAAGGCGAAGGAGCGAATTTCCAAGGACTCGTTCCGAGTTGACTCGGACGATGATGATGAATTTCCTTTGCCCCAAAAAAACAACAATGGAAACCCCTTTCTCTCTCTCTCTCAATTCTCTTTCTCTTTGTGTGTCTTGCTGCTTCTTTTCTGTGCCCCTGTTTCTCCGTTGCTCAGAACCTTCTTGAACCCAAAGCGTCAAGAACCATGGTTCGAAAACTAACCACGGTTTTAACTCTACCCCATTCTCTCTTTCTCTCTCTATTTATTTTGTCTAAATATCGGCATTAAAAATGGATAAGACGTGTATTGAGTGATTTATCTCCGTTTGATTCATTTCTTAAATTAAATTCATGTGGAATTTTTATTTAAAAGTAAACATCTTAAGATTTAAATTTTTTTGGTGGACTAAATTATAGGAAATATTGTTCTTACAATTTTAGAGATGGAGTATTTATGTTATTTTTCCCCTTAACAAATAGATTTTGTGAAATTCAAATCTATATTCTTATTTTTATGAATAATTAAACTATTTACCATTCATCCATTAGTTTGTAAATTCTTAAAATTTAAATTTAAATGTATAGATTTACCCCAAAAATCAATTGTCTACATGTTAATATTTGCTTTAAAAATCAAATAGAATGAATGTTAAACTCGAGCTAAATTTTTTCTATTCAACGTTATTAGCTCTCACCTAATTAGGCTTATCTTGTTGGCCTATTGAAGGTATAAAATTTATCTTTTGTTAATTATTTTTATTTCAAGACTTTGTTTGAAAAACATAAGTTTAATACACATCCTCTAATTTTTGTTTATCTAAACTATCTATATCTATATTTAAAAGCTATGCTTTAATTTTGAGCCGGAGCAACTTATTACATAAATAATCAATGAACACGTAAATTAGTTGGTTGGAACTATTTTAGTTTAATTAAAAGTATCAAGTTTAAATTCTCTGCATATAATTGTATTAAACTTCACAAGAAAGTGTTTTATTATATAAATTTTTTTTTTTAATATCAATGTTCCATTCACAAAATTTAAAATTTGTTAATCTTATTTAAAAAAAATAAGTGTTACCTGCCATACTTGTTTTGTTATTTACCATATTTTATGTTGATGTGTTGTTATTTAGTATTAGTATTAGTATTTACTTGCCTCGTTTCTCTCTCTACGGTAAAGGACTGGAAGGGTCTAGAAATTGGGATCATGGACCGTTGGATCTGGAAGGAAGGAAGAGGTCACAGCCGTTGGATGATAGTGACGTGGCGATAACGGATTGGAAGGTGACGTATGATTGTGTCGCCGTCAAGGGGGCAGTGTCAGCGAATGAATGGGGCCCTTTATCATATCACAATTCTTCGGCCGATCCCATAGCATAGATCATCGTCCGTTGATCCTATGAGCGCACGCAGCTTGACTGCTAGTGGATTCGCGCCTTGTTAAATGACGAAAATGCCCTCAGTAACCAGCCTGTCTTTTTCTTTTTCCATTTTTTTGTATTTATTCATTTATTTTATTATTATTTTTTCTTCGTACTTCTTTAGTGCAACGCATTTTCGATGTTTTGTACAAAATTTTTTTGGTCCGTGCGTGGGGTAATGGAAAGAGGTCCTGGCCATTGAACAATTGGCGTATGGAGAGAAAAACCTTTTATAAAATTTTAATGTTTAAATAAAATTATCTTTAATAAAAAGATGTTTGTGATTTTGATCAAACAAAAAAAAGTGAACTTTATCATAATTTAATTGATTTTTTTAATTTTGACTGATATTATTGTGTTTGAAAGAAAATGATTAATTTTAATTTTGTTCGTATAAATAGTTGTTTTGGTGGATGAATAATTAATTTTTGTTTCCTTATAAGTATTACAGTCAATGATTTTATATGACCAACTAGGCATTTATAATTTTTAATAAGGAAGATACAATTTATTTCTCATAATTATTATCAAAATTTACATCATTGAGTTTTTAATAGATGAAATACTTCTCATAATTTTAACTTATTTAGCAATTACATTTAAATTTTGACAAATATTCAAAACTTCGCTAATTATATCACATAATGCTTCTTACAATCATATTATACTTTAGCTTGTCAACTGCAAAAGTGGCGGGTTTCTTTGTCTTGTATGACTAATTAATTTTTTTTAATATGAAAAATGAAAATTCTAATTTTGGCCAATTGGCCTATTCAGATCTCGTGAGATTCTGTTGTTTTATTTAGTTCTGGGGTTTAGTGGAAGCAGCGCATAAGCAGGCCATGTATTAACTTATTATTCTAGACTTAGATTTAAGGTCGAATTAGAGAGTACGTAGAGAATAACTAGTAATATAATTTGAAAATCGTGACATGTTACGATATTGCCTTTGTACTTGTCATCTTAACATTTAATTAGATACTATCATCCTTCTTAAGCTAATTTAATGTTTTGAATTACCTATCTCATTTAAAGTGTGATTTTTCTAGTAGAACTATTCATTCCACACTAAATTTATATTTTCTAAATCAAGAAATTTTACTAAACGTACAAAATTGCTTCAACATTTGTTTCACTTTTGCCTATCTTAAAAATGATGAAATTGAAAGTCAATTTGTACAAGACAACAATTAAAAAAAAAGATGTTATAAATACTAGTTATAAATATAATGTAAAGTTATTTATGCTATGCACCTTTTTTCTGGAGGGTCTTTTTCTTTTTGGTAAAGGGGAAGGGTGATGCGATGAATCATATTCGAACGCCGGTGCAGTCCCCTAAGGGTGTGTTTGGTAGAAGTTTTAATTTTGTATTCCTGGGAATATTTTTGTAAGATTCCAATATTACTATATTTGGTAGCTGGATGATTAGAAATATTCCCAGGAACCTTTAATCCTGGGAATGAAAATGAGCTAAATTTCAGTCCCACCTCCGAGATGGGAATGTAACATTCCTGCGGATTGGAAAACTTGGCATAGAGGGTGAAATGACGAAATTGCCCCTCCCTTATATGTCAAACAAAATCCCTAACACAGTTTTACATCTCGATCTCCTTTCCTCCCACTGCCGCTGTTCTTGCCTTCCTGGAGCTGCTGCGGTTCGTCCTTCCCCTTCCTCGATCTGCTGCGCTTCGTCCTTCCTCGATCTGCTGCGGACAAGAGCTGCTGCAGTTCGTCCTTCCCCTTCCTCGATCTGCTGCGGATGAGAGCTGCTGCAGTTCGTCCTTCCCCTTCCTCGATCTACTGTGGTTCGTCCTTCCTGGAGCTGCTGCGGTTCGTCCTTCCCCTTCCTCGAGCTGCTGCGATTCCATTCCTCCTTCCTCTTCCACGAGCTGCTGCAGATCCTGCCTTCCTCGAGCTAGAGCTGCTGCAGTTCCTGCCTTCGTCGAGCTGCTGCGGTTCCTCCTTCCTCGAGCTGCTGCAGTTCCTCCCTTCCTCTGTTGGTCCCGTCCGCCGCCGTTGCTGCCGTCGACGTCGCCTGTGTTGGTGTTGTCCGCTGGAGCTGCTGCCGTCGGCGTCTTCTGCAAGCTGCTGCCGTCGGTGTCTCCTTGAAGCTGCTGCCATCAGTGTCTCTGTCTCCACCACGAGAAGACCGCCGTTGCAGGGAGCTGCTGCCGTGTCTCTGTCTCTCATTTTTTAGTTAAAATTGTTAATTTTGAGTTAAGTGTTAATTTGTAGTAAAAATTGTTAATTTATCAATTAAAATTATTAATTTTATGTTAAAAATTGTTAATTTTTTAGTTAAAATTGTTAATTTTGAGTTAAGTTTATCAATTTTTAAGTTAAAATTATTAATTTTTGAGTTAAAAATACTAATTTGAATTTAGCATGTTAAGGGTATTTTTGGAAAATTACTCATTATTCCTAGGAATATCCAATATCAACCAAACATAAGAATATCTATTTCCGGGTATATTTGATAACATTTCTAGATTTTAATCTGTCTACCAAACGCTCACAAAATATATGCCTTGGAAAGCTATTCCTGGGAAAAGCATTCCTAGGAATTCTATTCCCAGGTATAAAAAATCAATCCCTCTACCAAACGCCCCCTAAGGTTACAACAAGTTGCCACTGAGCCTCAGCCGCAACCATCCTTTTTTCATAGGTCAACATGTACCGTTTATCTTTCATTTTTCTTTTCGTTTATCTTACATTTTTTTTCTATTTGAGACCTCTTATCTTACATTTTTTTTTTCTTTTTGAGACCTCTTATCTCGAAACTGGTTTTGGTCAAAATCACATTACGGCTACTTTTGGTCGAAACTTGAACTTTGAGATGATTTCATGACCCAATAGAAGAAATGGTAGGCCCATTTATCCTCAAAGCTTAAACCGTAAGACAAAGTTACATCAGTACATCGACCAAAAATATGACCCACAAGGAAAAAAGTAACATCAGGACCCAAAAGAAAAGACAACGCAACAGAAATGACCTGACCCGAAAAAAGTTAACATAGATGGCATTTCATTGCATCTCCAACACATTCCCAAAAAAAAAAAAAAAAAGCACATCCAAACAATAATTCTACCAAATTTACCTTTTTATCCCCCAGTCCAATATATATATATTTCACATAAATCACTTTCATGCAAATCCACTTTTTAAACCTAGTACGCAAAATTAAAAGTCATCCAAAGTCAAAAGGGCCCTTTTTTTTGTCGTCAATACATGATGTCCTTTCGATTCAAAAAGTGAAAAGACATAACAATCTGGCACAATAATTTTTTTGCATTTACTTTCTCAAAATATAAAAGTCGAGAAAAATAAATAAATAAATGTTAATACACTTCCAATGTGAGGCATATAAATCATGGTTGATACTTCATTTGTATTACCGAGCTCGGGTATCACAGTATATAAAGATCATTACTTCAAAAATCTCCCCTCATTAGAAAGATATGAAAAATCTATTTAGTTTGCTCAAATGAATTTTGCATGTTGACATTGACTACTAATGAACTAGAATTAGAGCTCATGCTTTCAAAAGCATTTAGAAAACTGCACCTCTTGACTGCTAGAAAGTCTTTTGGCTTTCTCAACAGCTTCAACATAATAATACAGTCTCCAGAGTGTGGCATCATCCTGCAGAATGTCAACATCATAAGCATCTTATAATGTCAACTAAGATCATACACCACATCCTCAATTAGACTAAGCATCTAGTTATGCTAATCAAGTACGTATATCATATTCTCAATTACAGTGCTACCTCTTTTTCCAGATCAACAAATATTTTATCAGAAGTTGGTTGTTCCGTAGGCCTACTTCGACCAATTATCTCAGCAACACGGTCAAGATTTCTTGCTGGTAGTTTCTGAATTAATCTCTGAAGCTGTTGCTTCTCACCAAGGGTCATGGGCCTGTAAGTGCAGGATTTTGGACAATTGCGAGAAAAAGGTTGATGTGATACAGATAAAAAAAATAGGCTAGAAGCAGGCAGAGTCAGAGTCGAAAAGATGATTCCTCGCTTCTAATGAGCAAGAACTACATAACTGGAGATTTCAAGCCAACAATGGATTTCGTGGGAGAGATGCCACAAAAGTTCATCAAACAATATAAGATTTATTGCTTTATTACATCAATGTCAACTCATCAGAACCAATATAATAAAGCAGAACAATAAAGCATGCAACAATCAGCATTTTCCCTATATCCACGTAAAAGTATCACAAAATACCTGCACTTTGTCGTTACAGCATCAAGAAGTACCTCCAGTTGTTGTTCCATATATTCTAACTAAAAGCCAACATTAAGCACCAATTAGATACATAAAGATGACGGTCATGACTTGACACACAGAGAAGTTTAAGAAATTACTGTTCCAGATAGTTCATTGGAACATTTCTTCACCATCCCCTGAACCTCCACACTATCATTCTCTAATAGAAACTGAAGATCATCATTCACCTAAATGGAAAAGGGATAATAAAGTAAGAAAATTAGTTTGTAGCAATTCTTAAGCACATTATGTACACTACATCAGATCATACAAATGTTAATTAACTAATTTCAATATAACTAAATATGCTACAGTAATAAGATCTGTGAGCTTTGGTGTTCCTTCTGCTATATACATATATAATGTATCATAAGGAAGAAACATGATCCCTTGGAATCTTATTATAAGATCATTAACACATCACACTCCCATGGAATCCCTTGTTTTTTCAGCAGACAAAATAGTAATATCAAACATCTCATTATGTTGCCACACAAGCTCTGTAAGGACATCTACATCCTTACAAGCAAAGGGCAAAACAACAACAAGAAGAACTAAGCCTATCTAATGCAGTAGATGATAGACAAAAACTCTAGCAATAGAAATTGGGAAGATATGTAGGATCAGTAGAAGAAGAACAATCACAAAAGAGGGGTTCTAGTGTCTAGAAACCTCTAAAATATGAGGTCATAATATTACTGCTAAAAGATGTTGTGTAACAACCATTATATGAATTTTAGCATATTACCAAATCTAGCCTAATCTTCCAAGGCCCAAATAATCTTAAAGTCTGAATTTCATCAGAAAGTCACATGCTAGTCATGTGACTACTTATTACAAAGAGAACACCTCAAAATCATAATAAAATGAACTCCAATAGAACAGAAACGTAACATTAAACAGACTGCTCCTGCATCATTCGCCCCATCTTGAAAAGATACCAATGTCTAATGCAAAAATCTTAGAAACTTAAGCATATAATTCAGAATCAATCTGCTGCACTTCATCTGCTGCTGGCCAAATACTTTCAGTGATGGCTTGCGGTGTTGTAACTTGTAATCATATAAGTTTGCAATGGAAATGTCATTTTTTTCCCCAAAAAAAAAAGAAAGAAAGGAAACAAAGCGGAGGAATACCAATCTATCGTAGTGTGAACATTGTCTCCAATTAAAACTTTATTATTTTTTAGGGGGGAAAGAGGACATCGAATCAAAACCTCGATAAAAATGATACCTCTTTACTGCATGCGGGATTGACATCACTAGTTTGTTCATGAAGGCTGGCTGAAGAGGATGGTGAGGAGACCTTTGACTTTTTATGAGGAATTTGTTCCACATTGTCTGATGCAATAGCTGTATGATCCAAGGAATGTGTTTTACTTCTTAGTTTAGATTGCAATTGATATATAGCAAAAACAGGGTCTACCACCTGCATTTGGGTTTACAGAATGAGTAAGATATCTAAACTCCATAAATAAATCGTCAGGATGGCAAAGTATATAAGTACCAATTGAAGCAGCTAAATGCCTAAACACATGCATAAATTTTGAACAAAGAAGGCATAATCCTATATTTATTAGAAATAATCAAATATTCATATTTAAGAACTATCTAAACTCAACCCTCCATCAATATCATGTATTTATTTCTTTTTTGGATACTATGGAGGTTCAGTGACCTAAGTAGGGGAGGGGATTGGCGGCCTAGTGAAGGATCAAGCTACAAGCTTGTTGGTCAATATCATGATTGGCATATGAAAAATTATAGATCTTATAACATAATAGAAATATCATATCATCAAGACTTTTTGAAGTACAAAAGCCAAATCCATGAGTCCTATTTTATGAACGATAATGCAGTACCCAGTTGACAGCTCCAACATTTAATTACAACCAGAACAGATTCAAGACGCACGACCTACCTCATCAACTTCTGATGAAAGAGTAGTGACACTCTGTCTGAGCAGTGATCTTAATCTGTCCTTTTTTAGGTCTGAAAGTCCAGCTCCAACACCATTGCTAAACAATGGACCAGAACAATTATCGTTGTGATTAACTGAATTATTCTTTCTTCCTTGTCCACATTTATTTTGGGGCATCTCAGATGCATGGGGACCAACAGACAAAACATCCTCATCTTGTGACAATAGATTTACTACTTCAGAAGAATAATATCCAAAGTAATCAGGTCCTACTCTTTCATGTTTATCAGAAGCACCCAAACTCCCTGAGCCGTTTGACATGGCATAAAATGGTGTAGCACAGGAAGTGACAACTACATTTAACCAAAAAACACAAGATATGTTAAATTAACAGAAATATAAATAAGTACTGACCCTTGTAAGGGCTTGAAAAGCCTGTCACAGAAATTTAAACTAAAATTAGATAGAGAAAAGAGAGGTTTACGTAATCAACTGTTACAAAAAATGTTCATACTCTGGCACAAATTTTTTCTAATATGAGCATGTTCAGCCAACGTTTACAACACAATATCCTCGATTGGTCCATGTACTCGCCCCAGCCTAGTGAGAAAAGCCTTTGTTGTTGTCGTCAAGCATGTCCAGACACTCAACCTCAGATCTGGGTCAAGCACCAACTAGCTTGTGTTAGTCTAATTAAACTACTCAAAATAAGATCATGGTTAATGCATAATTTTAGTTTCTATATGTGTCATCAATTTTGAATTTAGTCCCTACACAGCTACACGAAAAATGGTTTAAAATCAGTCCCTATGCATGCAATCACATGTAAAGAAGTCCCTACCATCGACTGAAGTTATAACTATGTGGCTCCATTATCTCCAACTCAAACCCATGTTGTCATCTAAGTGAGAATTCTTTCCCTCTCATAGGGAAACCCTAGATTCCCAATTTGTTAGATCAGTAATGGAGCTGTGATATAACACCGAGGTATAACTCTCAATCGATGATAGGGATTTATTTACAAACAGTTGCCTTTTTGTAGGGACCGGTTTAAAAACTTTTATCGTGTAGGGACCAAATTCCAAATCAATGGCATGTATAAAAACCAAAATTATATTTCAACCTAAAATCATTTTACCAAGCAAGTAAGACTACAAAAATATGTTGAGTATCTATAGTTCTGTACTATAGAATAAAGGAATTCTCTTATAGTTCTATACAAAAAGATGTTAAGCATCTACAGTACTATTACCAAACAATCTGAAAAACAAGCCTATGCTAAATTAGATGTACTCACTCATGAAGCCAAGTTCTGTTTCATTCTACACAAGCTAAATATGTGGGAGCGGGATTGAGGAAAACTTAATTCTATATCAAAGAAATTCTAGACATACAGAAAGGACCAAATTTCCAATCAAATTTCACAATTATGCAGTAATAATGTGCGATTATAACAACATATTTAACTATCTAACCCAGAACTCGAAACGAATTGAAAATGCAAACAGAAGAGAACGTAAATAATAGGGCAAACACCTTTTTTTTTTTTTGAAAAAAAAAGTGCAAGAAAAATTGGGAAAAAAAAAAAGAGTTCGGGATTCCAAGCTGTGACTCTTCTTTTTACCAATTCAAAATAAGTGAAACTTTCCCCAATAACATGCATTGGAAAATAATAATAATAATAATAATAATAATAATAAAGAAGAACCTTTGGGGTTATGAGTTGTATTTTTTGGCTTCAGTTTCTGGCTTCAGCTTTAACCGCCATAAGGAAGACCCCAAGAAAGATGAAAGGGGAAGAAAAGATGGAAAACGAAATGGACGGCGATATTTTGAGTATAGTGGAACAGAGAAGAGAAGCGTACTTTAGCGGCAGAAGGGTGAAGAGTGACGGGTGAAGGTGAATGGTTAACAATGCGGTTCAAACTTGTTGCCAGAAGCTGCTGCAAGTACCGCCTTTCGTGAAACACTGTATGTATATGTATGTGCCGGACCATCTCCACTTTTGGTCCAAATTGGTGATGGGTAAATATTATGAAAAAAAAGTAGTAAATGGAGTAAAATTTTAATTTTAAAAGTAAAATTAATAATTTTTAATTAACTCATAACCAGTATTCAAAAAATTATATGAATATCTAAAATATTGAGTTATTAACATATATTAAATTTTTTTAAATAATTTATATTTTTTTATATTAATATGTTAATTATATTAAATAAAAAATCTCATTAAGTATATCAAATTTATTTGATTGAAAATATATTTAATTTTAAAAAAATTTGATTTTTAATCAAAAACACATTTTGTAAAGGTATAAAATATTCTAAAATTGAAAATTTTTGTTTTGAGAAAGAAAAATAACTGTTAATGAATGAGTGGAAAAGCATAAAATTAGTTATACAACTATTTAATATAAATATTGAAAAAAGATAAAAATAAAAAAATATTCAATTAAAGTATTAAATTAAGATTTTTAATATCAAGAATATGAAAAGTCATAATATTACTTTAAGATATAGATATATGATATGATATGATATGATGGTCATTTTAATCTATTTTCAATAATATTAAGTCATTGATCCTATCTATTTAAATTAAAATGGAGTCACAATATAATTTCATAATTTCAAATATAAAATTTCTATGGGCACAAAATAAGATTCTAAATACTATTAAAAATATAAAATTATAGCCATAGGATCAAAATTCAATGGCATAGATTTAATATCAACCAATCACCAACTTAGACCATAACTGAAGATGATCCACCACAGCTTCTGTCCTGAACTGAATGGTGTGATTTGAGTTCAAATAGTTTGAAGAATTTAACTGTGAAAATCAATTAATTATAAATTTAAATTCCTTTTATAAAAACTAAAAATAGAAAATTCAAATTGGCAATAAGGGTTGATGCATTTGATAAAAAATGGACTTGTATCTCACAACGATGCGAGTTTGATTATCACTACAGATATGAGGATTTCGCTAATAAGCGATCTTGTCAATCCCATGTAAGTGTTTTCTAAGTCTAGGAGTTGTGCCTTAATCTTGATAGGATAAATAATGTCAAATCCACATAAATCTCTTATACTCAAAAATAAAAATTTAAATTAAATTTTATGATTGTTCGAATGTGGGTTACCTAATGGGACTCCGAACTACAACTGGGATCTCAAACCGCTATTGATGTGATCTGTGAGTTGGTGAAGCTGGCGTCCACGACAGTGGGGGTACTTGCAAAGACTCTGACGCTCAAGTTAGTGAGTGCAAGTAGGTGTATGAGAGGTAAAAAAAAGTACCTAAAATCCATAGCTGGACTCGTATATAAATAGATAGGTAGTTGAGAAGATGGAGGTTTGGTTCCGCCATCATAAGAGAAAACTCGGGATGTCCTTTAGCTTGAAGTTAATGGATGGGTCTGAGTTTATTGGCAACACGCAAGGTGAGTATTGCCCCGCAATGTTAGAAGACCGTTACACTTAATCCGGACTTAGGCTTCCATCTGAATTTGGATCCGAGATGGGCCTCAGATAGTGACTAGTTTAACCTCTAATTAAGCTTAGGTATTGGGCCGAGTTGGGTTCGTATGCTCCAGTCCGAAACAATGATTGAAATTTATTAAAAATATTTGAATCGATTTAAAAATCAATTTGTTTAAGTGTGAAATTCATTAAAAATATTAATAATTTCTTTTTATGTATTGTTTTATATTTTTACATGGAAAATAAAGAAGAAATTAATTTTGATATATTATCAATGTAAAATATTTTTCATAATCAACCAATTAAATCTACCAATCTGCTAATTTAGACTCAAAATAAGGAAACTAATGTCATGTGTCAACTTCTTATGAATTACTAATTATTTATTAAATTTCATAACTTAATCAATAGTAATATATTGCCTTCATTCTCTTCTTTAGTAAATTTTTCTAAATGATACATTACTTAAATATCTCTTTATCTTTTCATTTGAGTCACACATAAATTTTTAAAATTACATTAAATAATATTCAAATTTCATTATTCAATTTACATTTAATGTAATGAATAGCCACTTCCTCTTTAAATCTACTAATCTATAATAATAATATAATAATATAATAATTCTAATAATTTTAACTCAAAACAAGGAAGCTAATGTTATGTGTCAACTTCTCATGAATTATTAATTATTTGTTAAATTTATTTATTAAAAAATTTGAATAATTTCATAAATTGATCAACAGTAATATATTGCCTTGATTTTTTGCTTTAATAAATCTTTCTAAACAATATACTAATAAAATATAATATCTCTCTATCCTTTCATTTGAGCTACATAGAAGCTTTTAAATTTACTTTAAATAAAATTAGAATTTCATTATTCAATTTATATTTGATGTAATGAATAGTCACTTCCCCTTCAAATTTACATTTTTAGTCTAGCAAATTTGATTCTCCAATTTCAAATTTTACAGGCTAGATTTTGAAAAATAAAAAGTAAAACAGAACTAAATCTGAAAGAAATAATAATGACATCAAGAAAAAATAAAAGAAATAATAGTAAGGTGTCAAAATTTCTTTTTCTTATATATATATATATATATATATATATATATATATATATATATATATATATATATAACTATTATTTACTTTATCTTTGAAAGTATTTTTGTTTTAATATTATTCACTGATCAAATTTAATAATTAATAAAAATAGTTAGTTATACTAATAGATCTGAGATGTATCGAACCTACATAATTAAAAAATAAATACTTTATGAAATATATATTTATGAAGCGTAGTAATTTTTGTCATTCGTTGGATTGTTTCTGTCCAAACCTATCTTTTTTTATGGACAATTTTATATGATTATCTTAAGAGTGAAATTAAAAAGTGATTTTAAAATACTAATTTTAGATGATAATGGAAACCTTTGCAATATAATCCCAATTGTTGTTTCCCAGAAGTGCTTCAAAAAAATTTAAATTTCATATATAAGTTTACGTTTTATATTTTTTTTGTTTAATTTATTAAATAAAACATTCTTATCAAGTTTTTTTTCATATTCTATTACTAATATTTATTTTTATTATAATGCAAGATATATGAAGATTAAAATTTGAAATGAAACTTGCATGTAAATAATTCTTTGTAATATTCATTTTTAATTATAAACATTATTACTAATTATTTACTACTGTTAATTAGTGTTAGTTATTTTATAAAAAAAATTGCCATAAAATAATTTTTACTATTTATTAAACTTCAAAATATTTTTTCTTGTCATCCCGTCTATTGCACATGTCAAACGACTAGTATCATCATATATGTGATTTTTGAAATAGTTATTGTAAAAGTTAAATATTTTTAATAATATAGTAATATATAATTATATGATAGTATATAATTTTTTTATATTAACAGTGTATTAAAATTAATAATATTTTACTTAGAAATGAATCAAATCTTACTATATTTAAAAATTTTCTAAATCAAAAATTTAGTTTTGATGTGTGTAAAAAAAAGTCGAATGCAATAATAAGTAAATTACACTCTTGATAAAATTATCAAAGTTCAAATTTAAAAAAGATTTTTTTTTTTTTTGGGTAACACGGAGGGCTAAGAGCAAAGACAATTTTCTTTGAACGATAAAAAAGCCTTTCAATTATATATATAAAATAGTTTCATAGTGATCCCTATAAAAATACCGTATTCAATGACAAACAAAATTATAAGTTGAGCAACCCATGTATATTCATAACTTCCTAAATGAGATTTCAATACAAAATTATATAAAAGTATCAGAAGTTTTTTAATAATAACATGATATTCTATGCAGTACTTTTTGTTTTTTATATATAAGTTTATTAATCAATATGCAAAAAATGACATAGTCATTTTCTAATATTAAAAACTCAAATTTCATAAAATTAAGCTTGTCACCAAATATTCGGCATAAAAAATAACTAAATAGTAATTATAAAAGTATAAAATATGAGGCCTTTGTTGCTGACAATATATGATATGTAACCACTTTGTAATTTAAAATTTCATGTGTGCTTTTCTTATCTATCCCTCTAAAATATCCACCTTTTTTTTTTCTTTTGTTTCTCTATGTTGTTATGCACAACTTTAGATGTATTAGGTTTATGTCGTGGAAGATTTTATGTGTGCAATGGTTGGTGTTGGTGCATATCGAGAATAATGTGAGGAAAAGTATGTAATGGAAAATGTTTATGTGTTTCATTATTTGAATCTATTTTTGTGACTTTTAAATGTGGGATTTAGTGTTTTTTTTAATATTAATAGCAATGAAATTTGAATTTAGAATCCCATATATACTATTTAAATCCCTCAGTACTAGACTACTCTTAATAATTTAAGTATAAGGTTTAGTTAAAATAATTTATGTTTAAAAAACTTTAATTCTCAGTTAATATCTTATTTAATATTTTCTTATGCAATAAAACTTTCTCAATAATATTTATAGTCCCCCACAACCCCCTTTTCCCTTCATTTTTCCCTTCTATTTCTGTTTCACTCTCTAGTCTCTACAATTTGAGGTTGCTGACCAATACACATAAAGCAAGTTATCGAGTTAATTGGTTTAAACTGAGTTCATTATAGAACCAATTGGATAAATGGTGTAGAACCAGCCAGGTGACCAATATACAACTAGTTTGGTAGTTTAACTGACAAGCCCAACCCAAGTTTTATAATTATGAGTGGATTACTTAAGCAAGTCACAAGCCATCAAAATTTGGCAAAGTCTAATGAATTCTGTATAAGAGAATGGGAGGAAACAAAAAAAGGATGGAAATGAAGTCTGGAATGTGTAAAATGATTCTCATCCACTAATTGTGCATGCATTTGGTGTCTATATACATCATTATGCTAACTAACTAACCAGGCTAGTGTTAACTAACTAGACTATTTCACTATAGGGTGTGTTTGGATGTGCTTCTCTAACAAAGAGAAGTACTTTTTTTTTTTCAATTTTTTTTTAAAGAAGAGAAGTACTTTTTTTTCAATTTTTTTTTTTTAAAGAAGGACTTCTAGGGTTATTTGTTTATACTTCTCTAAAAAAACAGAAGCAGAAATAATAAGTTTTTCTAATTTTTTAAGAATCAGATAAAGAGTTGTTTCTCTCAAAAATAGAAGCAGTAACAAAGAGAGAAAATGACCTCAATTTTCAAACTCACTACTTTTTTATACTATTTACCATTATATCCTTAACTTTTTTTTTTTGAAAATTTCAATTTTTATCCACTAAATAAAAATTTTATACTAAAATACTTTTATACTTATCACATATAAACAAGTTAATAACTTCTAATTCTAATAAAAAGTACTTTTGTAATTACATCCAAACACAAAATAATTTTTTACTTCTACTTTTGCTTCTGTTTCTGATTTTATTTTTGAAGAAATTCTTCTCCCAAAATCTTAAACAAACTGGTCCATAGTTCTAATTGTCTAAACTAATTAACCGTCATATAATTGATTGATCATAGCATCAACTAACTTAACCATTAGTTATACCTCTAATAGCTTCAATCAAGCTGGAGAATGTATGTTGAGTATTCCCAACTTGAGATAAAAGGTTATGCAATGACTTTGGAGGTAATGGTTTGGTGCATGAGTCTTCTATCTGAACTTGAGAGTGGCTAGGTAATAAATGAATAAAGCCAAACTTCATCTTCTCACGAACAACATAACAATTTTATTCAATGTGCTTTGTTCATTTATTGTGAAAAAGGGATTTGCAACTAAGCAAAGAGCTAATTGGTTGTCGTAATAGAGGAGAGTAAGAAAGGTGTGAAAGGGACTTGGAAATCTTGGAGTATGGAGAAATGGAATTCATTGTTATTAGTTTGAAAACAATACACGATATATACACCAGAGGATTACAATTCTGTTTCCTATTTACAAGCACTAGATAAGATGATAAGATGTGAGTTGTTACAAATTGTTATAATAGTGTAGATTAGGATGATTATGTGGCTTGATACTCGAAATTAATGAAGACTCCTACACACCCCCACAAGATCAGGGAGGGACATCGAACACTAATCTTGGCCATTAAGGAAGAGTGGCATGAGTTGAACAGAGGCTTAGTGAGCAGGTCTGCAAGCTGATTGTTAGTGTGAATGTGAGCCACTTGTAGTTCTTTGTTGGCTACCAACTCATGCACAAAATGATAATCTATAGCAAGATGTTCCATTTTTGTGTGGAAGATCAAATTTGCACATAGGTAAGTTGCTCCAATGTTGTCAGAGTACAACAATGGTGGTCTAGTAAGTGGAGAATGGAGTTCATGAAGCCAAAGGATTTTAGAAGTGGTGGTAGCAATAGTGCAGCACTTTGATTCGGTAGAAGATTGAGTAACTATGGATTACTTCTTGCAAGACCATGAGATCACACTAGGACCTATGTAAATAATATATGTAGCTATAGACTTGTGATCCATGGTGTCTCCAGCCCAATCAGATTCGCAAAAGGCAGTCAAGGATAGATCAGTGGCTCTGGTAAGATGAAGACCATGAGCAATGGTTCTTTTGAGGTAACAAACAATGTGTTTGAGAGCCTGCATGTGCACAGTGGTTAGAACTTGCATGTATTGAGATAATCTATTTACAGTGAAGCAGATGTTAGGCCTTGTTAAAGCTAGATATTGTAGGGAACCAATGATGCGTCAAAATTAATTGCCATCGCAGATAGGAGAGTAAGTTGTTGGAGTTAAATCACAAGAAGTAGAGAGAGGAGTTGGGATCGGTTTGGCATCTTGCATTTGAGAAGAGTGAAAAATGTCTCGAACATAATGATGCTATAAGAGAAATGAGCCTTGAAAGGCTGGTATTATCTCCACATCGACGAAGTGGCTAGGAGTTCCAAGATCCTTCAAAGAGAATTGTTGTGTAAGAGATGACTTGAAGGAGTTAATAAATGAAATGTTATTCCTAGTAAGAAGAAGATCATCAACATAGATCAAGAAGTAAGCCAAGACATTGCCATTGTGATAAACAAATAGGGAAGTGTCAGACTTGGAGTTGGTGAATCCATAGTTAACTAGAAAATTCTTAAGCGCATGATACCAAGTCCATGGGGCTTGTTTTAGATTGTACAAGGCTTTCTTGAGTTTGTAGACATGATTAGCATACTAGGAATGAACAAAAATAGTCATATAAATGTCCTCATCAATGGCACCATGGAGGAAGGCATTATTTACGTCCATTTGGCAAAAAGACCAGTTGTGAGAGATGGCAAAGCAGAGAGCCACTTTAATTATTTGTGGTTTAATGACTGAGTTGTATGTCTCAGAGTAATCAACTCTTGGATGTTGATAGAAGCCTTTGGCAATGAGATGAGCTTGATACTGAGCAATGGAACCATCAGTGTTGTGTTTAATGCGAAAAATTCATTTGTTGCCAATAATGTTGAAGTGAAACTGGTTGGGGACAAGATCCCATGTGCCATTTGAGAGCAAAGCATTGAATTTAACAGACATGGCAGCCTACCATTTAGGATGCTTCATAGCCTATATGTGATACATGAAGGCTCCACTAGATTTGGAAGTAGAAACTTGGTTGCCAAATACAGTTTCTTGGGCTTGAAAATTCCGTTTTGAGATCTGGTGGTCATGCAGCACAAAGATGTGGCAAGCACATGAGAAGATTTTGCTGTAATAGGAGGATATGAGCATGTTGTGTGCAAAGGTTGTTGGTTGGATGTTGGCGAAGGAAAGGAGGACAAATGAGGTATAAAGTTAGGTTATGATGTGTGTTGAGGGGATGTTAAGGCGAGGTTTCGTGCAAGTAGAAGAGAGAATTTGAATTGGAAGTGAGGGTGTTAGGGACAGGTGTATTGGCTGAGGGTAGATGCTAAGTGGCAAGAGTTTGGTTTGTTGCCACGAAAGTAGGAGGTGATAAGGTGAAGGACGAATCTTGGGCATGTATTTGTTGAGAAGGTTATTGAGAGGAATATGGAAATTGATCTTCAATGAACTCAACATGCTAAGAAGTGTAGATTTTTGTTGTTTTAGGACTGAAGCAAATATACACACACTGAGTGGGATGATAGCCGAGGAAGACACAAGGTTGAGACTTGGATTGGAGTTTATTGTTAGTGTAGGGAGTTAACCAAGGAAAACAAAGACAACCGAAGACCTTTAACTTAGAGTAATTTGGGGAATAGTGAAAGAGTGTTTCAAATGCGGTGTCCATGTGAAGGCTAAGGGAAGGCATATGGTTGATAAGGTAGGTTGCAGTTTGGAGGGCATAGGACCAAAAGTGAAATGGTAAGGAGGTATGGTAAAGTAGGCAGTGGGCAGTTTCAACAAGATGATGATGTTTTCTTTCAAAGAGACCATTGTGTTCAGATAGAGAAGCGGTTACCATGTTGGAGAAAAGTGTATAATTTGATGAGTTCAACACCATTGTCAGAATGGAGTGTTTTAATTTAAAATTTTAATTGATTTTCCACAAGCTTTTTGAAAATAGGAAAAACTTGAGATAATCAGACTTGTGTTTGATTGGGTAAAGCCAGACATATTTTGAAAAATGATAAATGAAAATAACATAATGATTGGAACCATTTATTGAAGAAATTTGGATACGGCACCATACATCAGAATAAATGACTTCAAGAGGATGAGAACTAGACACTGTTAACTTAGAAAAAGGCAACTTATGACTCTAATTTGCTAAACAATTGAAGCATTTGACATCAAATGAAGAAAATAAAAGGTTGTTATTCTTGAGTGTGTGATGAAGGGTGTAAAAGGCAAGATGACCTAGATGACAGTGCCAAATAGCTAGTGGGGTTTGACAATGAATGTGGTAAGATTAAGGCTGGGAGGAGGTGGAGGATAATTTGTACACATTATGCTCATTCCTTTCGCATAATAGAATCGCCCTCTTGCTCAGATCCTTGACCTCAAAATGCCATGGGAAAATTTCAATAGAAACAATGTTAGTTTGACATAATTGAGAAATAGAAACTAAATTTTGTGAAATAGTTGAACATGAATTAAATGTAGAGGGGAAGTGGATGTGTTGATGTGGGTGGAACCACTATGTGTGATGGGGAGAGACTTACCATTTGCAACGATAAATTGATCATCACCATGATAGTTATTGGTTAGGAAGAGATTGGCAAGGTCACGAGTAACATGGTAGGAAGCACCTAAATCAAGCAACCAAGATTCATCAGAACTAGAAACAGTGTCCAGTTTTACCACATTGGCTTGATGATGTGGATGATTTGGCGAAAAACCATGTAAGTGATAGCATGTCTTTGCGGTGTGACCCCAACCGTCATAGAATTGGCAAATTAGCCCTGCAGCAGAAGAGATTTTCCGAGGATTAGTTATAGTTGAAGCACCCTTTTTTGTATGAGGAGTTGAGGCAATAGGAGGTGCAGATTTCTTGGAGTGACCATGAGAGTGATGGACATAATTGGCAGTTATGGGAAAAGATTGTTGTTGAAGCTCATCACACTAAAGGAATAATTCATAATCAACTAACTTGTCATACAAATCATCAAACGACAAGGGGAAGTCAAGTGTGCAAATGGACGCACTAAATTCACAAAAGGACAGACCGTGGCCATTGAGAGCGGCAATGACTAGATTGAGGTCATCAATGGCATGACCAATGATAGCAAGTTCATTGGCGATAGATCTGATTGAGCAAAGATAATCACTTATGCTTGATGTTCCTTTGGTGATTGATGCAAGATGCTCTTTGAGCGACATGATTCTGGTAGGAGATCAATTGGCATAAGCCTTGGTCAGTCTCACCCACACTAGCAGAAAAGGTTGCTGAAGACATAACAATTTGGGCATCTGATTTGTAAGAGCTCAAGAGAGCAAGAAACACATAGTAATCTTGGCGCTTCTAGTTAAGGAAAGCAGGATTGTCACTAGCATCATCACCATTGCCCAGATTGGCAGGAAGGCATTTAGTTATGCCAATAACGTAGCCTTCAATATTGTTGGCAGAGAAGAGTATGGTCATTTGCTTGTGCCAAGTAGGGTAGTTTGAAGCATTGAGTTTGATAGGAAGTGAATTTGTTGTGTTAAGTTCAACAATGGGGGAAGCATTGGTAGGGTTTGTGGTGGCGATGAGGATTAAAAAAAAAAGGTTGTTTTAAGCTAGTACCTTTGTGATATCATATGGAGAAAGGGGATTCATTGTTATTAGTCTGAAAATAGTACACGATATATACACTAGAGGATTACAATTCTATTTCCTGTTTACAAGCACTAGATAAGTTGATAACATGTGAGCTATTACAAGTTGTTACAATAGTGTAAATTAGGATGATTATGTGGCTTGATTCTCGGAACTAATGAGGACTCTTACAAGGAGAAGGTATACAAGCCGCTATATCTCACAAGTTGCCATAACTAAGGCATGGTACTCAGTCTCAAAGGAAGACCTGGAGATAGTGCATTGCTTCTACGACTTCCCACGAGATTAAAGAATCACTTATGTAAATGCAAAATGCTCTGATAGAACAACGATAATAAGAGCATGAGACCCAGTTGGATAGCTAAATACTTTCAACTGAAGAGCATAATCTAATGGGAAAAATAAACCAATGCCCGAAGTCCCTTTCAAGTATATCTAAAAACACGAAGTGCTTTTTGATAATGTGAATTCATATGATGTGACAAAAAATGACTAAGTGTTGCATAGCATATATCAATTCATAGATCAAGGCCCAGGGGTTGTCAAGTAGAGTAATTGACTTATCAATATCCTGTATGCTATAATATCAGTGAAAGGCAAGCCATTATTTTGAAACAACTTTGTAGTGTGATTCATAGGAGTGGCAACAAGTTTGCAGGCCAATAACCCTACATTTTGAAGGAATTCAATGTGTATATTTACTTCGAAATAAGAAAATGCCCTCAGAAGTCCTTGCCACCTCAAGTCTAAGGAAGATTTGAGTTGGCCTATGTCCTTAATCTTGAAAAGAGAGTTAAGTTGGCTTTTAGCAAAAGCAATTTCTTGAGCATCATTTCTTTGCTAAAAACATATCATTCACATAAAGCAATAATAGTGTAAAAGAATCAAAATTGCTGTAGTGTCAATAAATAGAGAGTGATCAACATGAGATTGGCAATATCCTAATGAGTGCAGCACTTGAGAAAGCCTCTCATACAACTGTCAATCGATTGATCACAGCATCAACTAACTTAACCATGCATTAGTCATATTTCCAATAAAATGGAGATCGTTGTGTAGCAGTAGTAGCAATGTCTAGTACAACACACTCAAATCTAGAGGAATTAGATACTTAAATGGAGGTGGTAGTGTTACAAGTCCTATATTGAGGAGTTATGCCACCTGCATATGGTATTTAATTCTAAAGGCTCTTCTGCTCAATAGATTAGTCTTTTAGGTTGGGCTGTTCCTTAGGCTTAAGTCAATAATGTGCTTTTATTGAGAAGTTGACATATAGAGGAGTTGACCTAGGAAAAGAGTGACTCGGAAAAGGGCTACCTAGAAATTGGTAGAGTGAAGAAGCTCGAAGTGGGCTTGAGTTCATTAGCACTTTCTTCCCTTCATATTCCCCAACATGATAGGTCTAGTCTTCTTCAATTTTCACGTTTTACTGGTCTGTTTTCATTTTCATGTAATGCAAGACTAATTGCCCGCTATTTCTACTTTGAAATAGGAAAAGAAACTGTTATTTGTTTTCCATTATCAAATATTATATAATATATTACTCTTATATAAGTATATATTGCACTTATTTCATCTCCATGTGCGTATAATTTGATAGTCATGCATTCTAACATTAATACTATATGATAGCTATACTTCATAACTTCAAAAAAATTTCTTATGAACATAGATACAAATGAGACTGGTTTAGTAAACCATCGCCTGCCTCCCCCAAATTGAGTCGAGACTTGCTACTCCAGTGCGTACACCTTCACAGTCAAGACATCTTGGGAGAGCCAGGGACATTAGAGTGTAGCATATAATAGTGACAGGTATAAGTTGGTCTGAATTCCAATTTATTCACATGAAGTGAAAGTTATCACGTTGTACTTTGATAATTGATAATTGACATACTACGTTTGGATGTGTCAAAGTAGTACAGCATGGGTCAAAGTTATTGCAAAATATCGTTCTCTGCGTTCACGTCCAGGATTCGGATCAATAATAAAAAAGAACCTAAAAAAAAAGAGCAGCTGCAAAAGGCATGGCACAAAAGTTCATGTTCTAATTAAATATTAATCATATTCTTCCATCAACAATTAAGATTTGTTTACTACAATCAACGTTCTTCTTAAATACCAAAAAAAGCTTTTGCTTTTCACCTAATATACAAAACTGACTTTTACTTTTCGAGACCATGTTTTATGGGAGACTAACGTCATTATTTAGACATTACCATGGGACATGATATATAATAATATTTTCACATATATGATATTTTTTATTTTATTTTAATATACAATATTTATATATTATAAATTTAAAAATATTTCCGTCCATGACATGTTTTGAAATGGCACCCTCCTTTGACTATGCATGCCAAGATAAAAGAGAGGAGGACCAATAGGCATAATTAACAAAATGTTGGGCAAAGTAGCCAACGAATTGTAGCTCGAATGGTACTTCTCCTGATTCTTATGTTAAGGAGTTGCTGGTGTTAAGTGTAGAGTTCAATTACCATACACCCATCTACCTATCCCCTAACATTGAACATATATATATAAGGGGCGAAATCTTAATTTTCCCACAAATTTAGGGTTGTCATTTCTCGTCCATTATAACAAACATAACAAAACGAACTTGGCTTCTTTAAGGTGTATAATCATAACTGATGAGAAAATTAATATTTTAAAATTTTGTAAGATACATGCATATGCATTACAAACATATAAATGTGCATTACTCTTTTCATCAAAAGCTATAATTGTGTACTTTAGTTTCTAAAATACAAGATACACTTTAGAAAAGTCAAATCCTATCAAAATGACTCTATCCACTTGTTCCTAATTAATTACAACTACACACTTGCAAAACTGAACACGAAAAGGCTTCCAAACTTGTGTGTACTTCTATTTTGAAATCAGATCATATATTTCTTCTCAATCTCGCCATAACATTTTAGGGACCAACAGACAAGTTCTAGTTGTGTATGGGACGTCGCCTTCCCACATCGGCATAATCCTTAGCAAAGTATTGTGAAGGGTCTTCCCCATGGACCCATTCTTGCCTTGTCCCCTTGGTGCCATGCACCATATTTTGCTTCCTATGGTGTTGTTTCCCTGTAAATGTTGCACAATTTCATAAAAAAAAGGTTTAATTAATGGATCTTGCATATATAATCAAATAATATAAGTGGATTGAAATGATCCAACTTAAAAAAAAAAAATGTACACATATATTATAGAATACGTTTATAATTTTTAGACCTTTGTTTTTGGGAACAGTTAAATATATAGGATTAATTTTTGTAATATCTTTATATATTTAGTCAAAAATATAGAACTAAAAAGCACTTTTGTGGGACATATATGTCAAAAGTGAGATCACTTAATTGGTGGCAGAATATACGTAGGAAACTTGCATATTAATTCGTGAAGTGATAACACGAAAATTTCTTGTGACTTTTAAAACACGGAACGTATCAAAGGTTTAAGTTGTTATTTGAAATGGTTCATAGTTGGTTTTCTTCAAGATCAGGCATCCCAACAATGTTGAGTCGTTGACAACAACAGAAGAGGAAGAAAAGAGAACCCAAAAATGAATATCTGACCAGGTATAACAAAAGGAATAATATGCAGCGGGGTTTAACATTTAAGATAAGAATAGAATAAAAAGAGAAATATTTTTTGTACTCACTTTTTATGGAATATTGTACTGACTCATATTTCATCTATTATTAAACTGAGTTCATACCTCATCCAGTGGTGAATAAAGTATGAGTTGGTATCATGTCCTATATAAAATGAGTACAAACAACGTAACTCAAATAAAAATTTGACTAGCTTGTCTTTCTGTTTAGTTTAAAGGTAGAGACCAGAAAGAAAAAATGTTATGTAGTAAAAATACGTAGAATGACGTATTCATGTCAAAGAGTAATATGCCGACAAGAAAGGCTAGGTATGATCGGCTAATTAGTAGAAGCTCTCTGTTAGTTGTGGATGGAAACATGAACAATAGCACACAGCAAAAAGAGGGGGCGGTGGATGTAGTAAATATTGACTTTTATGTGCTTCCCTTTTCACTACTTTTAACTTTTCACATTTTGTCAATCAACCCCTTGCTTGACAAATCCTCACTTCACATTATTTGATGCATGAATCTTAAAAGGTGAATTGAGGCTGTGGCTTGTGTACATACATACTCAAGAAAAAGCTTCAGATTAAAACATGAACTTCCATGACTTAGGCATGTTGGATTTCAAGTATAATGATAAAGTTCCGACATTAGTTAAGAATAGAGTAAGTGGAGATTAAATAAATTTAAATACCCTAGAAGAGGTATCAGAGTTAATAGATTCAAATGAGTTAAGCAAAAATTTGTAATAATGGATCTAACATCACTTCTTGACATAAATTTAGGGTCTATAAGTCTTTACCCTTATAATGTCCTCACTTAATCCATTTCTAACTAATGTGTACTTCATCATCACATCACACTTGAAAAATTTAAACAAAACATTCTAGATTTACAAAAGGAAAACTAGTTCCTGCATGCTTTGAATTAGTCCAGTTTGTTGATCAATCATTACCTGAATATGCCTTCTGCTTGTGTGGTGCAGGATCTCTGGCTTCAACCTATTTTCATGAAAATTAATTAAAGAATGAATAATAAATGATAACCAATAATGAATGAAGAAGTTTTTTCAGATTGCAATACCTGCTCAGCAACCCTTAGCTTTCTTACCAGCCTTGGGAGAGAAAGATGCTGGTGTGCATTGGCTACTCATGTATGAGATACACAATTAATTAATGATAAGAACTTGATCAGAAACTCACACACACACACACACATATATGAAGAAAGAAAGAGTTAAATATTAATTACCTTGATGCTGGAATGAAGGTTGCAATTGAGTTTGCAAAGAAGCACAAGGTGGCAGCAGATGAGAGAAGAAAATGCTTAGTAAAGTGATGATGATTATCAGCGCCATTTCTTTTGTTGAGAAAAAGCATGAACCACTTTTGGAGGCAGGTTAAGCTTATATACCCACCCACGAAGGAAAAACCTGGAACATGAGCATATGAGAGAGAGAGAGAGAGAGAGAGAGAGAGAGCATACACAGGACAAAAAGCAAAGTAGGGAAAACCTTAAATATTCATTGCTCGATCAATTTTAAGGAGGCTTCAAAGTTCACACAATCTGGGTTGATTTTGTTGTCACCTAATGCTGTAGGGCCCTTGGTTTTTGACTTTCTATTATAAGCAATACTTCCTACAGAGAAAAAAAAAATTATTCTAATTGTTGACAGAAAACAAAGATAATCATCTTACTTAATTGAAGGGGTTCTCCACGATTTATAAGTTTTCTTCAAAATTGTTTTATATACAAAATTTCTCTCTCCATTGAATTAAATAAAATTGGGAATTATACAGATACAGTTATAGGATCAATGTCATTTCACGTATTATACAAAAGAGTAGTTCAAAATTGTTAGCCTAAGCATAGTCCATCTTAATGTGATAGAACGGAATAAATAGTATGACTCACTTTCTTATCTAAAGATCAATAGCATGTCATGCCAGTCTGACAAATAAATTTTGACAAAAGTTAACATTATTATGTAACATTTTTCTATAACAAATGATGCTTTTTAATGTAATAATTCTCTGCATATCAACCACATATATTCATTATCTAGCTATATATTAGCTACGTACTCATTTTAGATTCAAAAGCAGCTCCAATTTTTCTTGCTGGACTGAAGATATCATAGATTAACAAATTTGATGATTTCGTCATATTCTGTATTTTACTTGTGATTTAATTCCGTTGGAGGAAATTAAGATATTTTGAACTAGTGATGAGACAAGCATGTTACTCTCCCTCCTTCAGGGATGTCAACTGATAGGGACAATCCGGAAGTTAGGCCATTTTCACCCCATAAATTGCACAAGAGACTCCCGAAATATTGCTTTGTATAGTCATTTGAACATCCAATTTTGAAACATAGTACCCCATTATAATATATAATTGGTTTATATCTTAGGTTAAAATCTTGGTACCCTTTTTTGTGTGTAAACTTATCCGTTGTGTAGCTTCTATATTTACCTTTTAACTCTGTTTAGATTACATGCAAAAAAACATGTACTTTTGTAACACAGTCATTCTTCTAAATTCTTCAACTCTTGTATATATAACTTTAATGTTAATACATCATCAGTGCAAAAGTTTTTACACTATTAGCTAATAATATTAGTTTTTAGATGACTTTTAAAGTAGTCATATAAAAACAAATGAAATACTTTTAATCACATGATAATAACATAATTAAACAGCTGTCTAAAAAAATTTTATTCAAATTAAATTAATATTTATATACTATTCACTTGCCATAACAGTTGCAACTATTTATATTGTAACGATTTAACATATTGTTCAATTACCATTTCAAAACCCTCGAAAAACTCACCTAAGTTGACCGACATTCATGCAAGCCAAGAAAATGATGCTAGGGTTTGTGGTTTATACGGTGGGAATTGGGAATTGATTCAAATTTATAAACTCAAGCACATGCTTCAATGTCAATTCAAGAGATATACATAGCCAAGAAGGCATCATCCATGGGAGGTCTTGCAGTTACCAAAGCTAATCACATGCATTGTAGTTAAAAGTGCAGTGATACACGAAACATAAAGGCACCGGCTTCATAACCGAGTTGGGTTTTTGTACATGCCGCCTCCCAAACTTTTAAATATTTGGGGCATTTTCTTATTAATTTTGAAATTAAGTAACTTTGTTTTTTGGTGAAAAAAATTGTGTAATATTAAATTCACAACTTTTACATTCACAACTAAGAAAAGGCCATTTATTTCTATGCTCAACATCCCGCAAAAAACTTTTCAATTAATATTTAAAATAGTTGGAATACAAAAATTATGAATACAATATTTCAAAGGAAAAATAATAATAGATTTAGTTTAGTTGAATATGAAAAATATTTTTCTTATTTGTTGCCTCTTAATAATTTAAATAAGTGGATTTTATAAGAAAAATGATAGTTAAACATACAATATAATCAAATAAATCGGGCTTGAAATTGCAAAAACAATTTCTTAGGAAAAAAAATAGTCATTAATTAGAACTCGTTAATATTATTTAACTCTATAATGAGAAACAATTACAAGATGAGCACAATGATAATGATTCTGATTATTCATAATCACTTAAGTTTAATAGTAATTTAGAAGGAATAAAAAAAACAAAGTAAAAGAGATCACGTTGCATAATCATATGTGAGAAATAACATGTATAACTAATATTTTAAGGACCGAACCGAAAATTGCCATGTTGGTTTGACCAATTTCACCAGGGTCTAGCCAGATAAAAAAAAAAAAAAAAATAAGGTCCCCGCGGTCGCCCATTTCATATTGGGTGTATTAGAAAGATTAGTGGGTGACGAAAAATTGCCATGTTGGTGGTACAGTAGAAACATTGATGGAAATTAGATGGGACAAGTGCAATTTTCGTTTATAAGAGCATTACAATGTTAAACTTTGCCGAAGAGGACATGAAGGGGAGAAGAGGAGGAGGATGAAGTTGAGAACTGATATTGGGAGTTAATTCACAATATCATTACTTTTTGTTTTGTTACGAAATTTTATAGTAATCTACCTAGCTTGATATATGGTAAATATTTGCTACAAGTTGCAAAAAGTGAACCTTCACTATGAAAATACTTTCAATAAAACTGAGGACGAAAATGCAAAAACTGTTGTTTTGATGACATAATTTAACTATTCAATTGAGTAGTTTACCGCATGCAAAGTCAATAATGCATGCACACAAAATTCAGTCCTTGTAGATGTTGTCTATCTCACCCACATTCTTTCTTATGCTTCATAATGAGTTTCTCAGAGATTTCATTACGAGGCTGATCCGTGTCAAGCCCACAATTTGAGTCCTTAGCCGAATCTAGAACAAATATGTCAACTATGCATTCATCTCATTTTGGCAAGTCCGTTGCATCCCATTTAAAAGGAAATAGATCTTTCATATGAAAATTTCATATTATCTATTTATGTAGAAATTTTCATCATTAATTAAGAAAAAAGAACCAAATATAGAACTCACAAAAGACTATAGGTGCATTTGTTTGTGCTTCTGGTATAAAAAGAAATATATATTTTTTAAAATTCTTCAAGAAAAAGTACTCATAAAATTTTTAATGTTATTTGTTTGTGCTTCTAAAAAAAAATAGAAGTAAAAAATAATCAATTTTTCTACTTTTTTGAAAAGTAAATAAGGAGCTGCTTCTCTCAAAAGTAGAAGCAGTAGAAGAGAGAGAATATTACTCCTTAAAATTCACAACCACTTTCTTCTCACTCAATTATGATTTTATTCTTAAAACTTTTAAACACTACCACTCTCTTCTCACTCTCATCCTCTCTCTCTCTCCATATCCTTAATTGTAATTTTATTAAATAAAATACTTCTGTATTTATCATGTTCAAATAATTTAATAAATTCTAATTTTGATAAAAAGTACTTATACAATTATATCTAAACATAAAATAATTTTTTACTTTTACTTCTACTTCTGCTTCTATTACTACTTTTTAAAAAATACTTCTCCTAGAATTTTAATCAAATGAGCCCTATAATCAATGATAAATAAAAAATAAACACATGACTAAGTCATATAAAATTTTTACATAAAAATATCCATTCTCCATTCAGAGATGCTAGGCAAGATTTCTAGTCCACTTGGTAGAGACAAGACATTCCGATACATGTTTACAAGTTTTGATCATAACTTGTCCTAATAGAAGCCAAATAAGCATCAACAGATAGCCATATTTGTCTAGTTCAGGAATGGTTAGTTTTGATGCTAAAAAGCAATAAGCCATCGCTGCTTTCAATGATCAGCATAAGCTGATAGTTTGAGAATTAAAATAAATAAATAAACAAAAGAGAAAGCACTGCACTCTCTTCTGATCAATTGTTGAAACTGCCAACTATTGCATTATAAAATTGGCCCAATAATCCTTCCAAACGTACCAAGACTCTTCAAAGTTTCCACATTAAACTTAAACTTTTCCATACAGAATATAAAAGCTATACAACATTCTATACATCAAAATCAGAGTTCTGCCAACCAACGTTATGCAACTGAACCTTACTTTATGTCTTCACCATTTATCAAACATATTTAGCTTTGCAATACATTCAACCCAAGAGCAGATTTTCAATCCTAAGAAGTGGCAGTTAAGATCATTTATCCTTCTCCCCATTTCCTAATCATTGATTGTACCTTTAACTTCATAGTTTATACATACAGAAGGAAGGCATGCTTCACAGATGAGGCACAAATATAGGTGGTCATGGAACTACAATTTGTCGTATATCTTCGGCCCAAATACTGCCGAGGAAAAAATATAAATTCAAATTAATCTGTTATACACCCATCATCATCAACAGGTGACAATTCTTCAAATAAATATAAACATAGGAAATAACATAATACCAAGCTTCCCTAGTGTTTGATTTATGTATACATCACTTTTTATTAGAATTAGAATCTGTATGTATTAGTATATCTCAAATTTGACTTACTAATTCACTTCCACAAGTATCTTCCAGTGGACCGAATTAAATTGCTAGTGTGGTCTACCAAAATCTTCAGCCTGCCTCTCTATCTGCACTCTGCAGAAATCTTCAAAATTAATACTCAATAAAAATTATTCGGCTTTCCAATTTTAATGTTCTGCTCTGCAAGGAATCCTGTTATGGCATTCTTCTGCCAGCCCTTGAAACTCCTGCAACAAAGCAGTTGTTTAGGGGAAACATTAACTTGAGTGAAAAGGAAAAGCATGAAGACCTATCAGCAAAGTCATAGCCAGGATCACCTTGGCTTAGATAAAATCAATCAGTTAAAACAGTTGAAAGCTGTTTTTCTAGAAATTTTACTTGAATTTACAGGTTCAAAATACAGTGGTTTCTTCCATTTTCATTTCTCCCCTAGTGCACAAACTCCTCCTCATAGACTAATTTTGAATTAGGGGTAGTCCCCACAAAATTTTGCAGTCAACATTTAGTATCAAGCGCTAACTAGGTGTCATAGGTAGTAGTGAAAATACTGACAAGCAACACCAGCAGTAAAAATATGTCAGCGGTGATGATTGCTAATTTGGTTACTTAGTGACCGTTGAGAGTGTTAAATTTGGGCTAATCCCCTCACTGCAAGGAGTGTAGATGACTATTAATTTGAAAACTTGGCAAACACTGGGAGGAAAAGAGAGCAAAAGAGAAAGCAGACTTAGATTTTTTTATTTTATTTTTTTGGAGGGTTAGAATAATATTATCTAGTGTATATTGACATGATGCTTATGATATAAAAGACAAAGTATTAAGCCCTATATACAACTTAATCAAATAAGAAAACAAATCATGAAGTATAAGGAAATATGAAAACCACTCCTAAGAATCTAAGCTACTAATTTCTTAGCTACTAATTCTAAGATACAATAAAGATAACATGAGATATTTTCCCGATGTTATGAGATATTCTAACATGATAGCACTGCAAAAGAATGGCAGGATGAAAAACATATGAAAACAAATAGTGGCCCTGCAGATGATATTTTATGATGTTTTAGTACCCAATCATTCAATCATGAAATAGCAAAAATGAGTTCATGTTTTGCATGATTGCAGGAGGATAATGCTTAGTAAGCTCACTTGTGGTCAAGATGTGCAAGAATTTCACCACCAGGAAAAGCAGATCTAGTGGCCTCATATGCAGCTAATATAGACGCTTTCCAAGTTCCACCTATCTCTGCATTTGCTTCTCCTTTTGCCTGGCTTGGATCTTCCATTGGCAATGAATATCCAGAAAGGAGGTGACCAACCCAAACATCATCTTTCCTAGATTGAAAGAACAAAGTAAGTATTATCCATTCCATATACCATTTTATCAAAACATGCACTGGTGAGAAGATATAATTCATTCCAAAATCTGGAAATTTTATTTCAAAACCACCCTTAGGTAACTGATATAACATGTGAAATTTAAGATAATGAAAATTTAGAGTGTTTTGAAAAGTAAAGGTTGTTTAATTACATACTGACAAAGTCTAAGGTAGCAAGGGTTAAAAAAGCATTTTTATGACCATAAAATTTTATGCATGACCAATTCTCAAAGTGATTCAGTATATTTGATTCACCCAGAGTCACGGATGCATCATCAAACAAGGCTAAAGTTGTGAATATAAATGAAAGTTTCTAAAAGAAAACATTAGGGCTTTAACTTCATTCCATATGCAGTTTGACCCCCAAACTTTTCATTAGTGTCTACCTCCATAATCTATCTGAATCTAGAACTTACACCCTTTCATCATAGTGCTATTAAAGTTGATAATGGAATTAGATAGCTAATGTAAATTGTAACTATAGAAAAATTTGTGGGGACTAAATTGCTGCATCTTTGTTACCAATTTTATTAGTACCTTGACAAAAGTTTTGATGTTGCAGATTAAATAGATAATAGAGGGTACATGTTGATAAGCAAAACCTTAAAGGGAACAAAACATCACATAGACCAAACCTACAGGAAGAAATTTGCAGAGTAAAGTTGTAATGATTTCAAAATTACCCAAAAGTTAAAGATGATGAGAATAGTTGAGTTTCCATTCAGCTATTTTTTAATTTTAGCCTTTGTTTGACAGAATCAGAAAATTCAACTATATAGAGAAGGTGGTTCAACGATAATGACTGCTTACAATACTACATCCATATGCCGAGGTGCATAATGTCCACCGCCTATCCCAAGAAGGACTTTCTTCTTATCATTCTCCCTATAAGAGCATGAGATAAAGATTCATGTTAGAAAAATTTTCAAATTGTACATAAAATGCATTATGCAAAGTATAAGAAAACAAACCAAAACTTTCTCAGGAACTAGTTCATAAAATGCATTATGCAGAGTATAAGAACAATTTTAAAGATGTCAAGAAGAGATGCTAATACTATAGTTCACCAAGTCAAGTGTAAAATTGGAGGACCATAGATTAAACATATTTGCCATCTCATGAAACAGATTGAGTGCAGTGCTGTCCAATAACACTTGTTGCAAGATGGGAAGACCTCATGTAAACACAAAATACAGAACAGGTGTGCTAACAAGCATGACTATATTTATTCAACTTCTTAACTTGATCATTCTACCTGCTCCAGTTTCCTATATCTGTCCCTCCTCCAAGCCCAAGTCCCTCCCAGACTAACTGCAAGAACAAAAACAATATCATCCCAATAAACAAGATAAATTATTACTAACCAGCTCCTGTCTAATGCATTCATTTTGGTATTGATAGTTAGAGGTGCAATTTCCTATCCGTGAGGAGTTTCCTAAAACGGTGTTAAAAACACAGGAAAATTCTGGATATTCATGCAAAGGTTATGAAATAAGTCCATTTAACCTGAGCCATAACTTGAGCAGCATCCTGTCTCTTCCAATAGTCTTCAGTACTACCTATACCACAAAAGAAGACCAGTTTGTATTAAGTTCAACAACAACAAAGTCTTTTCCCACTAAGTGGGATCAGCTATATGATTCAAATAACGCCACTATGTTCTATTATAAGTCATGTCTATAGACAACCATTTAAATCTAGTTCCTTCTTAATGATTCGTCCATAGTTTTTATTGATCTCCTTCTAACATTAACTATTGGGATACCCTCCATCAGATCTACTCTCTTTACTCGCACTTCTACAGATCTTCTCCACACATGACCAAATAACCTAGGGAGAAATTCTACCACCTTAGTTGTTAAGTTCAAATTATTATTTTTCCCTTTTTCATTTTTTACTTAAAGTTATAGCTACCAGCTTCTTGTGCAACATAAGAATGAAGTTTAGATGCCACAAACTACTTCAAAATAAAAGTTAATATGTGGTTTACGAGGAAGGGAAAACAATATCTACAAGCAACAAGTGAATAAATGCCAGCATGGACAAAAGACCAAAGGTGATGAATGAAAGCAGAAAGAAGTGATATGGCCTCAAAAAGACTAGACAAAAGTGTTAAGGTTGGACAGAAAAGAATGACAAGCCCAAATATATTTAGACCTAGATTGATATAGCCAACACACAAAGGGGCATCAGTATGGGGAGAGGCAGTTAAGTGAGGAAGTACTAAAGATTTTTTTTTGTTGTGGGGTTTTTTTTGGGGGGGGGGGGGGGAATCCAAGTCCAGCATCAAAAGGTATATGCTAACCCCAGAAATAAATTGAAATTATGTTCCTGAGACCTTCAACCACTTGACTTTCCTAATAGCATCAAAGCTACCCTAATACTTAAATGAAATATTACACTAAAATAACATTGCTAATTTGCAAGCTTCATTATATTTTGCTTTTCTGACATACAATTTCTTGTTTCCCAAGGATAAACCTTGAAAAGATGGAACCGTCTTCGGATTCGCAAGTAACTGGTACTTTCAAAAGGGAGAAGATGAATATTAATTGAAAACGAGATTAAACATCAAGATAAAGACTACCTTGATCTGAAAACCAAACAATGGAGGAAGTAGAGACTTCGTTGTTAACACCATTTGTCATGGTAATTAACTGAAACACTGCTACTAGACTATGCAAAGTACATATAATATATGATATATCAAATCCATCAATCTGAAATAAATCTAGGAGGAAGGAAAAAGCACTCACCAATCTCCAGAAACATGGTTGGCTTATTTGTGAATGGCCCATGATGAGTGGCCTCCAAGGTAATCTAAATTGAGGAAATAGATCAAATTCTGTTAGAACTGCTTTTCAAAATTAAAAACCCATATACAAAACACAATTTAACAATAAGTCATTTTCCTTCAACGGGAAACAAGCCATGTATCTGCAGGAACGTTGAATATAAAGCAGAAGTACTTAACATATAACTAGAAAAACAAAGGCTAATTTGTCAATAGCAAAAAAATCATTACACAAGAAACAGCATCAAAAGGCAAGAAAGGAAGGTAGTCTAAATTCCAATTACAAAAGAAAAGACACCTCAAATTCAGGGACCAGATTATGAGCCTGAGCCAATTTCTTCAGAAGTCGAAGCCAAGGCCCTATCCGAGGACTTGGCAGTGCAGCCCATCCAGGTTTCCCACCTTGGGGTGGAACATCCCCATCACGCAAATGAGGAACTCCTGCACACACACTCCACCCAACAAATCGTCACTACACACATCCTTTTCAATTCACAAAATCACAAACACCCCAAAAAACAAAAGTAAAACAACTTAGATCAATTTCGTCGTATCCGTTTCGTCCAATTCTCAAATCAAGTAAGGACACATGAACAATTTTCTCTTGAAGAGTACCCACTTTTGACTACTAAGCTACTCATATCTAGGAAAAAAATAAAAAGTCCCCATATCATTGCTTGCTTTGAGAATGAGATGAAATTTATATAAGAAACTTGATATCAGTATTGTCCAAAACACAAAAACAAAAAAAGGCAATCACAAGAAATTACCAATGGGGTGAACAGTAAGAGCAGGCTTGTTAGAAACAGCAGTGTGCTTGCTGAAGAAGATGATCTCATCAACAACCTCACCAGTTACCTCTTCCCACCTCTTGTCCAAGTCATCCTCCACCACTATGCTCTTCCCATGCAGCAACACCCTCACCCCTTCATTAGCAAAACTCTTCATATCATCCTAAAATAACACTCCCCCCCCCCCCCAAAACAAAAAAAATTATTTGAAAAAAATGAGAAATTGAGAATCAAAAACAGCAAAAAAGCTGAAAATTAAAAGATAAGGGTCGATGGTTTGAGGAACCTGGACATGGGGTCCGGGTTGCCAACCTGGCATGGCCAAAAGGGCATTGGCAGGGTTGATGGAAGCAGGGTCGGAGGTGGTTGCCACCAGAAGAGCCACCATTGCTGTGTTGGATTTGGAGCTTTGTATGTGTTTGCTGCTTTGATGTGCTGTTGAAGATGAAAATGAACAGAAAGATGATGAAGAAGAAGGTGAAGGTTGTGGTTGTATATGATGAGAATGAGAAAGTGAATTGGAAAGCGGTATTGAAAATGGTGGGAGCACACGGTTATGGTTGCGTTTGTGGTTGTGGTTATGGTTATGAGTGGTCAAAAGGTGGAACACTGGAACAAGCGTGGCGGCTGGGACTGTCGGGGTAAACGTACTCGGACAGGAGCCAATGGTACGAAGTAGCATGTTCTGCACCGCTCCACCGACTCACGGTTAGATTTAAAACAATCTTTTAACTATGAGCGAATCTCCCAATCGGACCTTGAAAAAAATGATGATACATCAATTTTTAGTCGTCAAAAACAGATTTGTAATAGTAATTTTTATTTTATTAGTAAAAAAATTAGTTTTTGCGGACAAAGCACCAACTAGGGTGTGATGCGTCACGTTAGGTGATACTGTGGTATATCATATATTTAAAATAGACTATAAATTAATTTTTGAAAGTATTGTAAGATATTAATTTAGAGTTTAATTGGTATGCACTGACAGTGTAAAATAATTTTACACTGTCAATCAATAGAAATAGAGGAAGGTAAGAAATCATGGTGGGTCCCTCAATATAATGGGTAGTTATTTATATGAGTTGGCACTTTCCACTATTTCTATTTGGCCGACAACAGAAAACTATTTTACATCACAACAAGATTCAAATTAAATTTATTAATTTAATACTTGTAATATTAATTAATTTTTAAAAGATTTATTTTTATTCTATGCTAGTGGACTAGATTGTCCCTGGACAAGTGATAACCCGCAATCAGCTCACGTAGCTCAATAGACATCGACGCCAGGAGATTTGCCCCCAGGACCAACGCTCCCACGATCATGTAACAAGGGATTAACCCCGTGATTTTGCAATCATTCCCTCCACATCCAATCTGTGCCCAAAATTCCTCAATCCCATCACTACCACACACGAACACAGAGATTCACTCTACCAGTGTGGTAAGGACATTAATTAGCGATAACGAATAAGAATGCGAGCATATAATGCCTCGCATTCTGCAGGGTAAGACATCTAATTCCATTTTTCCTTCACCTAGTCACATTTTTTAATTCTCCCTAATTTGAGTGTCAGAGTCCTTTTTGCAGTATCTCCGCTAAAGTGCCAGCCAAAGTGGTTCGTTGGTGTTCTTCTTTGGTCAATCTGCCTCACTCCACGCTCAAGGTAAGAACAGATAGTCAAGACGTTGGCCTAAATGAAAAAACTGTTAACAAAGGTTTGATATATCATGTTATGTGGTGATACGCCATATTATCTGCTGAGATGACTTTTTTCTTTTCATATTTTTATACCATTTAAGCTAATATTTCATGTATGTATGTATAATATAAAGTCTTCATATTGAATTTTTTAACCCTATATCACTGACGAACGTTTTTCCAGCATTGAGTCCTAAGCCGCAATTTAGTGGAATCCTAAAATCCCAAACCACCAAACCCATGAATCATACCACACAATTATGTAAACCCTCAATTAACTCTTTCCTTACCTTGTTCTACAATCTAATAAGTATGATAGACATCAATTCTCAAACTCAATGTTTGGTTGTGGGTGTACAATTATGAGTCTGCCATTTGCCGTTCTCTATAAAGCACAGACACACCAATTTGATGATGTATTCTTGTATTTGACATAAGTGGGACAACAATATGCACTAGACACCAATACATAATTTTACGTGTTTTATTTAAAAAATATTATTTTTCATCTCAGACACGTATCAAACAAGGATTAGTACATTTTTTTCAACTATTTGATGGATCAAAGAAGAATTCAAAGGCCTAAAAATTCAAGTTTATTCAAAAAAAAATTTTTGAGATATCAATAAAAATAATATCTCATATTTTTTGGGAGGGCTTTAGAAGGTAAAAATTGATAGCTACATCTATAATATCTAAAAGTATTATATATATATATATATATATATATATATATATATATCCTATAATTTTATGAATTTGGTATGTCTTTGTGTTTGTATATGTGTCATGTTAAATATCTGTGTATGTGTATGTGTTTCCCAGGTCATGCCTTTTTATCCTTAAGGAAGTGGGTGTCTTAATTATGGCAATTGTTAATATTGTTGGGGCTGAATCAATACTTCTAGTTAGAATATGGAGAATAGTGAGGCGAAGAAATTGAATCCTAGGTGTGGCTCAAACAATGAGAATCAGAATTTGATTCAGGTGTTCAACCACATGATAGAGCTCCCAGTATAGCGCGCTGTCTAGAACTATTAGATAGTGGTCAACAATGATGGGCATGGGATCCATATGGTTTCACAAATAAAGGAAATTTGGAAATGTTTTTTCTTATATAGTATTAAAACATAAAAAGATCATCTCAGCAAATAACAGGATGTATTATCATGTAATGTGATACCTTAGACACCAGCTAACAGCATATTTAATGAGGCTAAAATGAAATGAAAATTAATCTTTTGAAAACTTAATTGATATTATAAATCTTTTAAAGATTAAATTTATGTTTTACAAGTTTTGAGTCTATTTAGTTTCTATTTTCATTTCTTCTGTTTTATTTCTTATTTTCCTATTTTCCAAATTTTATAAAGGAAAGAATAAAAATAAGAAACAAGATTTTATTATTTTCATTATTTTCTTCACACCATTTTGAAAATCAAAATCAAACATACCCTTTTACTTTTTTATTTTTATTTTCTATTTTCAGTTTTAATTATAAATGTGCTACCTTATTTTCATCCCAATTCACATCTCCTAGATTTTTTTTTTTTTGAAAGGAACACTGAAAAGAAGAAAATATTGGTCTATTTGATTTTAGGAAACGTTTTGTATCTTCAATCTAATTCTTGTTTTTAAGATTTGTAAAAAAAAATTGAAAACAAAAAAAAAAGTAAAAGTAAGGTGAATTTTTTGTAATCAATTTTGAAAACTAAAAATAAGAACAAAAAATAGTTTTTGGAACCACATGGACCCTATTATTTTCATTATTTTTTTAAAAAAAATCTTAAAAATATGAAACAAAATAAAAATAATATACCATTTTTATAATTAAAATTTCAAAATTTTTTTCTAAAACCCAACATAAATTCTTTACCATTTTTCTTTATACTTTTTATATTGACGCTGGGGTGTGTAGGTGTCCGTCGCGGGACATACCAGATGTTGCATTCCTTCTCTTCATCACTCTCCAGAATTTCTCTCTTCATGGCATCCACTTCCAAACATCAACGCCTCCATCGAAGTAACTAAACCCTCTTCCTTTCTCTCTCTCTCTCTCTCCTCTTGTGTTTGCATTTTCTCTGTTCATCGCCACCAGTTACCTTTGCTTATATAATAAAAATGCGTCACTAACACTGACACACACTTGGTTTTCGTTTTGTTTGTGAAGTTGCAGGTGCCAACATTCAGGGCTCAGCAAAGAGGGCAAGAACTGTGGCCACTGCCGCTGAGTCAGCCATGAAGGGCGCTTTCGCTAAATATGCTGAATATCTCAATGACCTTGTAATTAATGATTAATGCTTTCTCATCTTTTTTGCCAACAACCCATTAAAGATTCCCTGCTATTTCATTCAAAGTTTCAAGCTTTTTTTGTGATTCATTGTTGTAACACTGCGATAGCTTTTCAGTAGTTAGTTGAAATTAGTTGAAGTTAGCTGAAGGGTTATTGCATAGAGGTCCTGAGATTTTTAAATTTTACCTCTTTTTTTGTGTGTCTTTTGGGGTTGGGGAGGGTGGAGAGGTTTGAGAAATGGTTCTGCTTATTCTAGGCTTCTTACTGTTATCTGTGAATTAATTTTGATCCTTGTGTTTTTTTAAGGGTGCCACTATCATTTTGATGTGGTATTGAAGCCAATGTAGTGTCCTTTTTAGGATATGTTCGGATGGAGGAGTTTGGAGGTAAAGGCTGGGGAGGGTTAATTTTTTATTTTAAATTTAGAGACTTATAAAATGTTTAAAAAATTGATAAAGGATGATTGGAAGGTTAAGTGATAACCTCTCATTTTATTCACATCATTTCAAAAGATTATGTTTACTTGAAATGCAAATTTTCCCCTCCAAACTCATCCGTCCGAACATGAATGTTCTGTAAACTCAGCTCTTTAAGATGGGGCTGCATAGATTTCCATGCTATTGGCTGTTTTTGATTATTTGTAACTTGTATTTGTAGAATGACAAACGGGAAAGAGTGGTCAAAGCAAGTCGTGATGTAACAATGAACAGCAAAAAAGTCATATTTCAAGTGCACAGGTTACCTATCACTTTTCATCTCTTCTCTCTCTGTTTCTGCATCTCTCTTATGAATGCTCACATGGGTTTTGCTGGGTCTTCAACTGATTCATGTGCTATCTTGAATCAGCTGAATTACTTAAAAATTTACCTTTACTTGATCTTTGCTTGGATTAATTTTTCTCATGCCTTATTATGTTTTTTAGTTAGTCATCTGAATCAACTTCTCAGTTTGTGACTTGAAATTGTTGTGCTGCTATGAGTTTACTTTCTCACATTCATATTATATAGTCCCCCCCCCCTTCTCTTTTCCCTCCTTTTTTGGAAGAAATCTATGAACAGAATGAGTAAATATAAGTAAAAAGACCTTTCTGTCTTAATGGATTCTTCCTCTACCAAAAAAGTGAAATAAAGAAAATATGAAACCATGTTCAACCTGTGATGGCTAACAATTTATTCTTTCAGGAAAAATTGCACTTTACCCCGCAAACTATAGACCATATGTATTTTAGCCCTTAAACTTTAAAAACATACAAGTTGACTCCCTGAACTTTTCTAAATGTGCAAATTAATCCTTCTGTTAAGTTTTCGTCAATTATTAAAAAGAAATCACCCATTCAAGAAAGTTTAGGGTATTGGATTACACATTTAGGAAAAGCTCAGGGGGTCGATTTGCACATGATCCAAAGTTCGAGAGGTACAGTACACTTATTTTGATTAAAATACACATTTGCGAAAATTCAGGGGGTCGATTTATGCATTTTTAAAGTTTAGGTGTTAAAATGTACATGGCTTATAGTTCAAGAGGTAATGTGCAATTTTCCCATTCTTTCATGTAATCTTAATCTTTCTGATCCTACTGGCATTACCATATTTCAATTTCTTATCAAGGATGAGTAAATATAATAAAGAGGAAGTACTCGAGAAAGCAGAAAAGGATCTAGCAGCTGTCACAGATCAGTACATGTCTCGATTAGTCAAAGAATTGCAGGGAACTGACTTTTGGAAGCTAAGACGAGCATATTCACCTGGGGTATGCTTCATGTAACTTTTTTTTGGGGGGAGACAAAAGTACTTTTCTCTGATACATGTCTTTGGGGTTTGCAGATACAGGAGTATGTTGAAGCAGCTACATTCTGCGGTTTCTGTAAAAATGGAACTATTTTGACGCTTGATGAGATAAACAACACACTGTTAGCACTTAGTGATCCAGCTCTTCAGCCTCTGCAGATAAATATCCTTGATTATCTATTAGGGGTGAATATCTTTTTACCTTTTATTTGTTATCCATGTCAGTGACTTATTTATGCTGTTGATAGCATTGTAGTCGATAACATACATACAACATAGAAGAATATGACACAATTCAACAGATTCTTAGAAGTGCTTTATTTGTTTGTGATGAATATCAACAATTCTGTTGGCCTTTTTTTAATACTTATATAATCTTTATATGAATATGGAGCATGCTTGAAATTCAATTGTGTTTTTTCTCCCCCTTCCTTTCTGAAGGTGCTCGACATTCTTTTACAGCTTGCAGATTTGACTGGAGAGCTGATGCGTTTGGCAATTGGTAGGATATCGGACGGTGAGCTTGAATTTGCTGAGAAGATATGCAGGTTTGCACGTGATATATACAGGGAGCTTACACTTGTAGTGCCACATATGGATGATAGTTCTGATATGAAGACAAAGATGGAAATAATGCTCCAAAGTGTCATGAAAATAGAGAACGGTAATGTATTGGCTTCCAAAACACTGTTTGCAACTGATGTTTCATTCTATTAAAGTTTGATGCCTTAAATCTTACTGGAGTCATGAATAGAATAATATACCGACTCATGGGAAAAAATTTTTATGTTGTCTTAGGTTAATGAAATTGATTTTATATCCCCCCCCCAAAAAAAAAAGCAAAACAAAAAAAATACAAAACAGAAAAAAAATTAAAAAAGAAAAAGAAAAAGGACTTAAGTTCGTGATATTGGATACCTGCATATTTGAACTTGACGCCTCTGTAAAGTGTATCTTCTTATAATTGTACTTAGGTTTAGAGTCACTCTCACTCTTTAATGATGATTCTTACATGACAATCCGTTACATATATACACCATAATAATCATGTTTAGATATTGCAGTATGGCTAAAGTGTCAACAACTGTGAGATCATGAGTTCTAGACTACCTGGTACATGAATGATTATTATGATGATTCACTACCAGTGTACTCTACTCAGATAATGTGCAGTGACACACTTAATATTTCCCTGAACATTCAAACCCTGATAAATCCTTGTGCGACAACAATAGAAATGTTGATATTAATGAGTTTTCGTTTGTATTGAAAACTCTATCAAATAGCCATTTCTCCCTTTCCCACCACAACACATAGTGAAGAGAGAGCGAATATTGTTTAAGGTCTTCTCATGTATCCCGCTTTTGCACGAAATCATGTTACCGTATGTTTCTTTGTGTAGCTTGCTTTAGTGTTCATGTGAGAGGATCAGAGTATATTCCACTTCTTGGATCTAATGATCCAGGTTCTTTCTTAGTCGGAGTTACGGATGTTGAACTATGAGGTATGTTCATTCTTCTCTCGCAGTCTGAGTTTTACCTATTTGCTATATATATAACCTTTTCTAATGAAAATGGGTTTCCTTATCTTATACCAGTTATCCATTGGATGCTTTGTGAGACCTGTGTACATGAATGAATAGTCCACTGGAAGGTTGATATCACTGCATGGATCAATGTCAACAATATTTGTATAAGCTGCACGCAAATATCAACAAGGAAATTAACGGCTGATTCTTATCAAAGATGGTATGTATTGAGCTTGATCACATAATGTTAGTGTGAGCTTGTACTAAGTCTTTTGAGATTAGAGAAATCCTTGACATAAAGTTTGAATTACGCCATCATATTAACATTTGAGTTCCTTTTCAGTTTATCACAAAATCTAGCAACTATATGTGTCTATGTCTTGTGTTGACATTTAGATCCATCTGACTGCATAAACCATGAGTCAGCCATCTGTGCCTTTTAATTGCAAAGTGTTATTTTGTGTAACCGTTGTAGAGTGGTATTTATAATTAGATTGTTATGTTTTCTACTAACTGAGCAACTGCTACTATATAATGAAAAAATTAAGGCCCTGAAAGAGGGGTCTGCTTAAAAAGTGAATACTTGTGGCGTTGGGATAGTGTTGTGAGGGGTGACTCTATCTGCTTACTACTATTATTCTAATTGTATACAGATTTTGGAGGAGTAAGATTTGGCACTTTCTGTTGTTGGTGTAGAAGCAGTTTGTAGAACGAAACTAGAAACAATTTCTTATTTCTTGGTTGTTAAAGATAAAGGTGATATCAAACTCATCCATGTCTCAGGCTTGAACCCTGGAAATAGAAAAAATCCTTATTGAGAGATCTCTACTCCCTTCAGAGACCTTTGTCAATTTGGGTCGGATTAATCGAGTTCTTGGTAATAGTGTCCAGATATCGGTGATTTCATTTAACAAAAAAATACTCATCCATGTGAGACAGAATAATCAAAGTTTATTATCGAAACCAAAACTCTCAGGCGATGTCTTTATGCATCTTCCACCAGATGCTTTTCACCTTCTCTCGAGATGATTGGTATTTGCAAACGGTCTTCAGTAACCCTGAAACTAAAATCCCAGGGTTGTTATGTTAGGTACGCATATATGTGAGTTCACAGAAGTGGAATTGGAATGAGAATTTGTAATCCGTAGTTTAGTAACTTGTGGAATGACTTGGCTCTCTCCTGTTGTTTGGTTCATGAAGTCAATTTAAAAAAATGGTCGTCTATTGCACGGGGCTTCTACCGGTGGGGTTTCAGCTTGGTAGATTTACGCAGCTTTACTGTCGCATGCAAAGAGGCTATAATTAACGATATGGCAAGGCTCACCCTCTACATGACATCAATTTCAAAATGGAATTATAATTTGATCCGCATGGAATTCATTCAAAGTGCATCCAAGGTGGAAGGTTGCAATGGCTTGGAAGAAGTGACTGAAGGCCATTTTTCTCTATCTCAATATATCAAAGTTGGTCGCCAAAGTATTACAATTGATGATATGGCATTGTTTAAGAAGAAATTAACACTTTCGAATCATTTAATGCCATATCATGATGTTAAATTATCAAAGGTGAAGATTAGAGGCATCCTCACATAGAAGTTTATTATTAGCTAAAAAAAGTGGAAAACGGATTTTTTAAAAGGCTATTATTTTTTTCAATTTTTTCAAAAAAAAAACTGAAAATTTTTTTGACATTCCAATTATTTTAAAAAATTTACACAAATATGTGAAAAGTGATTTTTTTGTCCAAAAAAAAAATGAATTTTAACTTAAAAAAAAAAAGACAAATGCACTCTTAATATCGTTAAAAAAAAAAGGCTGAAATCAGATTTAACCAAAAAGCTAAAAATAATTTTTTTGGGATTTTTATTATTTCTAAAAAATTATATAAATATTTGGAAAGTGATTTTTTAATAAAAAAAAGATGATTTTTTTTGTCAAAAAATGAAACAAATGCACTTTTATCATCACTCCTTATTTAATGAATTATTATTTAATTATCTTAAAATATCTTTTATCCTCATTTATAATTAAACTAATAATTTAATGTTATTTTTGGTTTTATTCATACTTGATGTCATCAGTATTTTTCATAGATATTAATATTTTTCTTCAAATACTTTGTTTCTATAATTCTCTATTTTATAAAATTCATTTTTAACTCATTTTTCTCGTGATATATATATTTTCACATAAAGATAAAAAATATATATATAATTATGTAACAAATTGATTCTCTTTAGAGGTGTGTATTGGGTTGGGTCAATCCACCAATCTATGGGTTTCAACCTAACCCAACTTATAAAAAAAAGATTAAGTTGATGGATTGGATCAAGTTAAAAAATCTCTAATCTATAATATATGGATCGGGTTGTAGGTTTGAAAATTTTTGACCACACAACCAATCCAACCCAACTCACCTATGAGAAGTTGATGAAGCATCTAACAGAGCATTGCGATAAGAAGCCAATGGATTGTTTAAATGATCCTGAGCATCTTGCAAATATTGAGAGTAGACTTAATAATTATACTAATCCATATGTTATATATGATGCTACTGATTTCAATTAATTCATATAGTTTATTATATTTTTGAAACTTATACACGTTTCCTTGAAAACTACAAGGATTTAAATATTTTTTTTGGAAAACCTCTGTAACTTATGAATATTTTTTCATATAAGTTATTCATGTTGTTGAGATTGCAATGCTTATTAAAAAATTTGATATTTATGCTAGATTTTGTATTATGCACGTTTAGATTTATTATATCTGATTATATATTTTGACCTATTTTAATAGGTAATTATTTTTTAAATGTATATCAGACCCACGGATTTGACCTAACCCAATCCAACTCAATCTATTGTTTAGATGAACGGGTTAGGTAGAAAAACCCCTCCAAACCCACCCAACTCAGCCCACACAGATCCCTAATTCTCTTAATCTTAAAATACAATTTTTAAATTAAATTAAGTTTTTCCCTTCACATAACTTTCTTGAAGCATAATACTATTTTTATACGTTTTTTTTTCAATATTGTATAAATATTGTATGAAATAAAATTAAGTTAAGAAAATTATATAACAAAATATTATTGTATGATAGTACAATTCTTTTAATTAATATTGAATATTAATCATACAATAATATTTTGTCATTTTATTTAATGAGTTTAACATCTCATATATTGTTGGAACACCTCAAATGATGTGAAAATATATCATCAAAAGTTTGTATAAAATTTTTATCCTAATAGTTCTTTTTTTTTTTCCTAAAGATATTCTCCCTCCCTATTATCGAGAAATGAAACTAAACTAATTCCTTTCGAAAATAGTCAGACTCGCTCTTCCAACTAGTGTTCTTTCTAGAAATCAAATCGAGGTCCTCTATGGAGTCGTAGTATGTGTCTATCTCTACGCCAGCACTCTTGATGGTTTTATCCTAATAGTTTATATAATTATCAAGTAAATAACTAATTCAATGTGTTATGTTACCTTAATTTCTAAGAATAAAAAAATAACAACTATAATAAAAATTGAGAGATTGACACAACAAATACTAATATAATATATTTATTTAATACTTGATTAAATATATAAACACTTGATGAAAAAAATCTTTTGTATGTATGTTGCATATTATAAGTTGTCTGTGCAATTTTTTTTGTTATTTTTATGTAACATACTCACTATTAAGTTCTATAGATAATTATTACATTATAAAAATTTTAAAAAGTAATTTAATATTTATATCTTAATAGTTGTATTAATTCAATACTTATAATATTTAGTTTTTATATAAAAATAAAAGTATAATCAATATTAATCATTTAAAGTTAAATTAATTATCATTTACAAAATTTATATAAAATTATTAGTATAATGAGTTTGAATAATATTAAAGTAATAATAGATTATTAGTTTAAGGATAAAATTAGTTTTCGGTCCCTACATATGTTTTGAATTTTGGTTTTAGTCCCTATATTAAAAAAATTTTGGTTTAGGTCCTTATAGTAGTATTGAGTTAGTTTCTACTTCTAGAAAATTACTAAAAAATTTTAGTTTTTATTAACGTGGTTAATAAGAGCTAACATGAGATATGATGAAACTTGGTCGAGGTCATTTTGGCTAAAGAAAAAGGTCATTTTGATATAATTTTGGTCAATTTTTCCAAAAAATGAGTTATTTCATATATAAAAGAGGCCTAAAAATATCATTTCAAGATTACATTAATAACATATCATATTTATGATAGATCCTATTAACCATATCAGCAAAAACTAATACTATTTAGTAATTTTCTAATGATAGGGACTGACTTTTTAATGAAATACTATTATAGCAAACTAAACTAAAATATTTTTAATATAGGGACTAAAACCAAAATTTAAGACGTATAGGGAGCAAAAATTAGCTTTAACCTTAGTTTACTTATGAAAGAAAAGAGAGGATATTTTAGAACACTTAAACAAAAGTTCATTAAATAGCGAGTGACAACAAACAATGAGGTGTGTCAATAGCCGCTCCCGTCCATTATTGGTTCACTTACAAATTAAAGTTAAGTGAATTGAGTTTCAAAATAAATGGTTTATTTAAACTAATTAATTTTAAAGTTTTAAAATTGTCATTTTAGAAAAAGCTTTACTTAATCACTATCTCAAATCCAAAATTGTATGAATACTTTTTAAATAAAAAATAATTTATTGCACACCTGATTTGTTAATTCGTACGTTAAATGGGCCATCTAGTTGGATTGATGAATTAGGATTAAAATTCTCTAAAAGAAGATTTTTTGTAAAGTGAAAGCGAGTGACTATCTATCATTAGATCACCTAATGATGCTTACACATCGTATAATCATTTTAATTTCTCATTTCATAAGAAATCTTATTTTAAAGAATCTTAGTCCAATAAATTATCCTATTAACTCGTTTATTTTTTTAACTTTCAAAACTAAAAGTCAAAGATTTAAATTTATTGTTTAAGTTGAAAAAAGGACAGCAAGGAAGAGGAAAAAATTGATGAAAAAAAACGCTTGACATAGTCCACCTAAAAAATAAAACAAATACAAAATTATTTAGGGCTTGTTTAGTTTTATGCTGACTGAGAAAAAGCGCAGGGCCGACTGATACCTGTTAGGATAGTCCAGGTGTGTCTTTAATGTAGTTTTGGTGTAGTCGGTGTGATTATTTATATTGCTTCACATATATATTAGGCGTCGTCTGACAGACATTAAAGTGCTGGTTCTGTTTTGATATTTGATGTACCTTTGACCGACGCTTACGCTCCATATTTCTTTCACATGGGTTGAAAGAAACCTTGTGATTGTATCTATGGAAAAAAAATCTTGTACCCATGTTGAAGTGGGATTTTCGTCAATATCAAATTTGACAGATAGAATTCGACAATCAAAACTCTTTCATTCCGGGAGAAATTCTTAGGTAAACGTTTGTTACCATATTATTTAGATAATTTATTCATATTTTGGCATGTATAAAAGTAATAATTTATATATATTAATTTTTATTAATACTATAAATTTATTAGTTATTTTCTATTTATTATATCTATCAATTAATATTTATTAATATCAAAATCTATCTATTAATAATTACTAGTATCAATGTAATAATTATGTTTTCTAATCTATCATTAAAGTTTTTTTTTTGGTGAAAAAAAAAATTAGATGGGAGTAAGTATTAGTATCCTCACTAGAGTTAGGGAAGATCTCAATTTTTTTGAGAATTTCTAGGAGAAATTATATATTATGCTACCAACGAAATCCCCACATCGGTCAATGGGATTTGAATCTATTCCCTTGGGGGATATAAGTCAAACCTTAACCAATTGCATCCACCTTTTTTAGCAAAGTTTTTTTCTTTATAAATATCAAATCAATCATATAAGAAGAGTTATTTATTATAAGAGTAAGAAAAGTAAATCTGGGTTATATAATTATATATAAATAGTCAAAATTTAAAGTTGTTTAAATATTACATAATCACTTAAAAAAGGCCACATAACTTTATGAGTTGCTTCTCATTATTTTTTCCCTCTTGGAACATAGAAGTAAGTGGAAGCCAAGACTTATGCTACAAAATACTTCCCATTATTAGTTAGTCTCACTTTGAAAATGAAAGTAAGTGGAAATCAAGATTTATATTATAAAATAAGAAGGCTTAATTACTTCCGTTATCACGAAAAGTCATCAATTTTGCTTCTAAAATTTCAAAAAATCAAAATATGCATCACTTGGCTAGATAAAAAAACCACTAGGTTGGGTCACCGATTTTTCTCGAATTAGCCAAATCATATCAGGTTACACCGATTTTTGAGTAAGGCCAATCCATTTTGCAACTTGGACCGATCACTTGGCCGGTTCATTGGTCAGACTGGCCGGTTCGGTCTGAGTTTTATAACTGTGTCTTAAACAAATTCTATTATTTAAATAGCTCTGTCTAAGGTGCTTCTCATGGTTAAAGGTATGTCATACACTTTGCAATTTGATAATGAAGAGTATAAAGTGTATTGATTCACCAATCACATTTAATGTATTGTAGTAATTTCTTAATTTTACTAATGCTTAAAAAAATATGGCTAAATATATTTTAAAAGTAACTAAAATTCATCTTATCTTCGTTAAATCTAAAATTAAATAAAATTTTTTGGGGATAATCTAAACAAATTCAAAGTATCATGAAATATTTTTCTGATTTATCTGCATGATTATGAAATTAAATAGAACTATCTTGAAATTAAATAATTTTTTTTTTGGGATATTTTTCACAATTTTTAGGATCATGCAAATAAATTTTAATTAATCTTAAAGTACATCTAAATATATTTTTAAAATATGATTAAAATTAAAAAAATTACTGCAATAAAATATGGGTGATTGTTATAACTATGCAGCTCACAATCTCTATGGTCAGAAAAATGCATCATGCCCGTTCATTTTTGAAGTTCACCGCAAAACGCTTCCATTTGAGTATCAAGAATTGATATCGATATGCAATATGTAGTGGTGATTTGGTGCAGAGTTGGGCAGTGGATTGGGGTGGAAATATGTTAAGCAGAATCGACCTATTCTATATCAAGCATATCATGATCTAAGGTATATTTGGTTTTATTTTTTTAAAAGAATTATTTTTAAAAAAATTAAGTTGAAAAAATTTTATTTAGAGGAATTATTTTTTTGAAGAATTGATTTATATTTGGCTTAAATATCTTGAAAGTAAATTTAAGAGAATAATTTTTATTTAGATATAATAAAGTAAAATTATTTTTAGTTGTTAATATAATAATAATAATAATAAGATTCCTTCTCCAAAATATTTTTTTAAAATAAAAATAACTTTAATAATTTTTTTAAAAATATATTTTTAATTCTTGAAAAAATATTTTTAATAGCATGAAAAAAATTATCAAACTAGTAGAGATACTATTTAATTTCATTCTCATACTAATAAAAATATTTTTAGGGACTCTAAACTGGTAATCGAGCGGGTTCTTAGCCTATTTACTAAATAAGCTGGGTTAGAATCTTTTTAAAAGTTTTTTCAATTATAAAAGTCAAGTCACCAACTATATAAAAAAATCTATTAGACCTAATAAATTGAGGGTATTTATACTATATTATTATTATTATTGTTATATAAATAGTATAAATTATTTTATATTACGATGTAAATTTCTTTCATATTGTCCGGAAAAATTGACCTCATGCTGTAGAGGAAGGGACTATGACATTGTTTGGGTTATATAATATTTTTTCATATAAATATATATTTTATTATTTTATCTTAATATATATATATATTTTGATATTTACCTACATTTATATAAACATACTACATCTATACATAATATGTTCAAAATATATTTTTCATATGATTGTCACTTGGTACAAAATAATAATACGTACGTTCTTTTGCTGCAGTTTTTCCCACGTTTACAGGATTTTCTCGCGTCTGCAGGACAAGAAACCAGGTTGTCGATAAACTCGCCAAACGAGCAATGCAAGGTGTGATTGGCAAATGGCAAATGGTGTGATTTGCATTAATTAAGAAGTGATTTTAATGTCATGTATTTTATTTAGATTGTACGGAAGAGGATTATTTTTGTGTAATAATCATATTAGAGCTTGAGAAGTAAAAAAAAGAAAATTTAGGAATTTTAGATTATTTTGATATATTTAAAAAATTTAAGAATTATTTTAATATATTTAAAAATTTTAAAAATTAATTTAAAATTAATGATATGTCAACATATCACATGAAATGTTATCATAGTGCATTGCCACGGAATATGCCGCATCAAATGTTATGCTATATGGCGTATCAGTGAGATACTGGCGTATCACTTAATAATTTATTGACAATTGATTAAATAAAAATTAAAGTGATCGAAGAGTTAATTTTTAAAGAGAGTTGTTATTTGACCCATTTTTTGGGATATTTAAATATAATATTTTTTTATATAAATATATAATCTATTTTTTTATCTTAATACATGTATATCTTAATATTCACTCATATTTACCAAAATATATTATATTTCATACTATGTTTATATATATATATATGTCAAAAAAACATTTCTTATTTCCAAAAGGGAATAACGTGGTACTTATCTCTTTTATTGATGTCTTGTACAGCCTTCAACTGTGCGCCAGATGCAGCCCTCTTGGTTGTTGTGCGTGTCTCGAACGCTGCGATCAACCTGAGGTTGTGGATTCAATTCTGAGTGGTTAGTTTTTAACATTTTTGCCAATTATTGAATTTTTTAAATTTTATTTGATAATTATTAACATAAAATATGCACACTAAAGAAAATATTGTAATGATATGCATGCATTTAATTCTTGTAATTAAATTTAATAAAATTTAATTTCGATGCACAAACTCATATTTATAATACTATAGGTAATATTTAGTATTATATGATAAAATATACATACTTATAAAATATTACGTAATACATCTTTGCGTATAACCAAGCTAAGATAAAATAATTATAAAAATAAAAAGCATAATTGTAAAATAACTATAGTAGAAAATAAATATCTTTTGAAAAAGATTTGTATAAATGCATTCTGTATAACAATTTATTATTAAAAGTGCAATGTATTACAATATACAATTTTATATATCTTTCACAACATTGAATATTTTCGTTGGATAATTGTGGACTACCATTTTTTTTTTCATTGTGGACCATCCTTTGAAATTATTTAAAAAAATGATCACATATGTGAATTTATATAAAAAGCTGATTAAATATGAATTGCAATGTGCAAATTAAGAATTATTAATGTAATAGGATTCTGTATATTTGAAAAAAAATGAGAAACGCACCCATTACAAATATGACTTTATTATTAATTTTGTTTATCGATATAAACGGGTAAAGACTTAAAATTCAATTATTTAATTAATTTTTTATACATTATAATAATTATTCTTTAATAATTAAAATAAGAATAAGAATAAGAAATTAAATCCAAGTAAATTTAGCTAAAAGAATTAAGATATGAAATATGTGTATATTATAATATTTTTTTGGTGTATATATATATATATATATATATATATATTTGTTTTATGTTAACAATTACTAAATGAAATTTAAAAATAAAATAATAGAGAAAATAATAAAAAGATGGTGGGCATCAGTCCAAATTGCAACCTGCCACCCATTAGAGCAATCGAGACGCGCACTCAAACCAGCTGAGCTGCAACACGCCTTTGAAAGATCAGTATGTTAAAAATATATAAAAATTAATAAAGAACTTCACGGTGAAGCATTGACCGCACGCTTCACCAGAGAATCCACCTCTGAGGGATAGAACTCGACGCCCAAACTCTTTCATTTCAGCATAAATCTTTAGATAGATACTTTTTATCACATCAATGATTAGATATTTCATACATATTTTAATATGTATAAAAATAGTGGCTTATATATTTTGAACTTCATTAATATTATAAATTTATTAATTATTTTTTATTTATTATATCAATCAATTAATAATTATTAATATTAAAATATATCTATTAATAATTACTAATATCAAAATATAATAATTACATTTGCTAATCTATCATTAAACCATTAAAGATTTTTTTTTTTGGTGACAAAAAAATTTAAATGGAAATAAGCGTTGATATTCCACTGGATTAAGGAAGACCCTTCAATCTATTTGAAAATTTTTTAAAAGAATTACATATTATATCATTAACGAGATCTTTACATCAGTAATTAAGATTTGAACTCATACAGACCAACCTTAACCAATTATGTTCACCTTTATTGGCAACAATTTTATTTTTTAATTTTTTTATAGGGACATCAATGGGAATTTGATGCAATAGTTAAGAGACATGGGGAACGATAGCAAACATGCAAAGCTCATGTGGCTGAGGCCACGACACTGGAGCCAATGTTTGGTTTGATTTTTTCCTTTCAATGCCAGTGGACCTTGAGTGTTAGTAGCAATTTTCCAATAACGGTGCAGGACAGGCCCTGATGTAGTTGTCACTTAGTAGTAATGAATAGGTTTGGTACGGGACAGGACCTAGATGTAGTTGGCACTTAGTAATAATGAAGGGAGCTTTTTGTGATGCAGCTTTTCCCACGTTTATAGGACAGGAAATCCACAACCTTCCAAACGTTTGTAGGCCCGTTTGAATAGTGTTACTATGATTTTTTTTTAATTTTTTAAAGATTTATTTATAATACTTTTTAAAAAATTAAAATATTAAACTTCTAAAAAAAAAAAAACACACACTTTTTTAAAATACTCAAAGTAACTACTTTTAAATATACTAATTATCAAACAGGTCCTTAGTTCTTTCCTTACATTTTTATTTAATAAGTCTTTTTTTTATAATTTTAATATAATTAATCTTTTTTAATTAACTCTTATCAAAGGTTTTTAATATTAACTGTTTCTATAAAATAGAATAAAGTGAGTTCAGCTCAGATCAAATGATAAAAATTTATATAAATCTATACATATATATAGAATACAAATTTAATATATTATTAGTATAATTTTTTTATATAATTATCAAATCATGTATTACTATATTAATATAAATATTTAATTTTTATAATTGCTACCTCAAAATTTATGTAAATAATATTATATAATTATTTACACAAATAATATTATATAATTATTTACTCTATAACTCTTTACACGGAGAGTAGACCAAAATTAATCGCTGTTATATATAGTATTTTTGTTTTATTGATAACCATTTATTAACCACTTTACAACATTTTGTGGTGATGAATAAAAATAAATATTTTGAAGCAGCCAATGTTGAGGAGCAGATCCGCGACAGTGAGGGGGGCAGAACAGGGCGGAGCAAGAAGCAGAACTGTGGCAAAGTGAGAGAAAAATAAGGTACTTACTTTTTTAAAGAGTGAAATTTTAAAATTACTTTATAAAAGAATAATAATTTTTATAATATTAAGGGTGAATTCTTATTATATTAATGATAAAAGTTTGAAATTTTATAACTTGAATAAGGTAAAAATCATCCTTGGTGATTAGTGAATATGGTATTGTCGAGTTCATGAGTATGGTTATATATTTTCATGACTCAAAGACTAAAAGGATCTTGAAATTTTTGAGAATAAAAATATGATTAGGGCCTTTGAATATATCATGAATCTAAAAATTACTATGTATACTATCTTAAGAAAAGGAAATAATCACTTAATTTAGTTAATTTGAACAAATATTTTATAAAATATGTACTCAAGTAAAAAGTAATTTCACATAAGGATTAAGTAACTAAAAGATTACATATATATTTATTTTAACTGTGTAATTCTCTCATGTGTAATCATGAGAAATCATACGATAGCTCATAAGATTTTCTGCAAACAATAACATAACTATAAACCTTTTAGAATATGAATAAGTGATATTATTTGACATAATGGCTGATAAGTTTGATTGAGTATTGTTCTATAACTGAATGATTAATGTGATGAAATGATATGGATATAATTTTATTGGGGAGTTAGAAAAATTAATGATGATGGAGGTGGGGTGCAGTGGATAAATTGGAAAAGGGTTGTGCAGGAGACTAGAGGTATGAAGTGAGTCGCACAAGTAATACGGTGAAAGCGTTATGTGGTCATTGCTCATTGATTCGTGGAGTTGGACGGTGGAGACTGGAATAGATAAAGGTAGAAATAGATAAAAGAGCGGGTAGGTGGGGTCAGAATATGGCAGGTCAAAATTTTTGGTATTGTGGTAATAAGAAAGGGTTTTATCTTATATATTTGACCAATAAAATCAATAAGAAATGTGTAGCAAAATTAACAATCCATGTCTATTTATTAAATTGCAATATACTGCCCTTCGGAGCGACGTAATATCTTATTCTACTTTCTTGGGCTATTTTTAATTTCTTTCTTTTTAAATTTTCAATTTAAACTCTTTTAAATTGATTCTGCCTTCTTCTTCATATTTTTAAAGAATTTTATCATTTACTCTATATTTCTTATATTTTATTGAAATAATTATATACATTTTTCTTATAATTCTAAGTATTTGTTGTTTAAAATTTGTTTCTCTGTTAGTTCATATTTTTAAGCTTATTTTTAAATTTTATTTATAATGAAAAATACTTATATATATGGAATAATTTATATGCATCATAGGAATTGAAAAGTGAGATTAATTTTGATATGTTGTCGATATAAAGTATTTTACATTGTCAATTAATTATGTTTTTATTTTATAATTTTTGAGAAAATCATAAAAAGTCAAATATTAGAGTTGTTACTTTCAAGAAGACTTTACCTATTTATCATCTCTGAAAAAAATTACATAATTAATTCTCAAGATTAAAAAAAGGAGTCAAATAATTTTAGTAATGTAATAATAGTAATATTTGATTGAATAATAATATAAAACAATTTATACTGCCAAATGAATCAAAATAAAGTAATTGAAATATAAACAAATACGAAGAAAATCAACGCGCCTAAGTGAATCTTGTGAAAAATCAAACCAGACGTGGAACAAGTGGAAAATCGGGGTCATAATTTAACTGGTCTAATTAGCTAAATTTATGGTTCAACTAAAATCAAATCAGACAACATAATATAAAATTAGCAGGGTTAAAAATCATGACTAAGTGTGCCTTTCAAAAAGTTTTAAAAATTTAATTATAAAATTTTCTAGACATTTTTTTGATAAAGAAAAGCAATTTTATGTTTGATCATAATTTTAAAAAAAAATGTTAATTTCTCTAAGTTATTATAGGGAATAAAAAATATTTTACCTCTTGAACTATAACTATGTGCACTCTACCTCTATTATTTTGAAAATATGTAAATTGACCCTTGAACTTTCCTAACTATATAAATCAACCATTCTATTAAACCTTTCATTTATTATTAACAGAAATAACACATGTCTAAGAAAATTTAGAATTTTAGGTTTCACATTATTTTTTAGTTTAAGAACTAAAATACATATAACCCAAAGTTTGAGGAATATAATCCACTTATTTTCTATTGATAATAGATAAAAATTTAATAAAAAGATTAAGGTACATATTAAGAAAAGTTCAGTGATCAATTGACATATTTTTAAAATATTGAGAATAAAGTATAAATGACCTATACTTTAAGAATGTAACGTGTTTTCTTCCTTTATTGTACGTCTCAATTAATTGATCTTTTTTTTTTTTTGGTGGTTATCAATTGATTATTTTAGCAATTACTATTTTCAGTTGCTTAATAAACATACTTTAAAAGAAATCTACTTTTTCAATTTTATTCAAACAAATTGTTTATGCTTAAAAATTAATCTATTTTAATAAAAATACTTAAATATCTTGAAAAAAAACACACAAAAAGCCACTTTCATTCATGATTTGATTAATCACCAACCATAATCGACGAGTATTCCTTTTTTTATGGGGGAACGAAGCACTGCCTAACAAGAAAAACTAGAGTTTTGTCGTTCGCACATTACTTTTTAACATTTAATATATATAATCAAAATTTTTGTCAGAATTTTATTATTATAGTAATGTGATATTATTAATTATTAGTTTTTTTCTCATGAAACAGTAAATTTTATCACTTCATATTATTCAATGATTACGATAAATTATATCAAAAATTTTGATTATATTTTTATTATGTAGCACTTGCAAATTGGCAGGCCTAAAATAAGGCATAAAAAAATAGCATGAAATAAATTTGTAGAAGTATATAAAAAAGAGACACAAAGAATTAATATGATTTGATTTATAGCCTATATTTAAAGGCAAAGATAACAAACAAATATCTTACTAAAAAATCTAAAAAATGGTCACATTTCACTTAATTCATATCTTAAATATATCTAAAATATTTTATAATATTTTTTTAATCTTATATATACTTTGAACACTGGGAGTATTTGGTTGAAAATAAAAATAGGGATAAAAATTTTATGAATACGCTCTATGTATAATTTTATATATAAAATTTATTCATAAAATTTTCACCCCTATTTTTATCCCATAATAACCAAACATGCATACCTCAAAGAGAAAACTCAAAAGAAATAAGATTTTCTAATCTTTCTTATCTACATGATCAAGTTATGTGAAAGAGAGATATATACAATGGCGCCGACTCCAATGCTCTTTGCAGTCAAAGGTATACTATGCACCTTGTGATTGTAGCATATCTAATGGATTAGATTTATGAAGTATATCGATATACCAATTACTTATGATGCACTATAGTAATATATTAATTTTAAAAAGTTAAAAATATGATTAAATATATTTTAGAAATTAATTTTTATATATTGATAGTATAAAATTATACTAATAATATAAAATAATTTTATACTATCAGTGTAATATTACATTGATAGACAGTGTAAAATTATATTAACAAAGTAAAATTATACTAATAAAATTTTTATACACTAATAATGTAAAATTATACTGACTGTATAAAATAATTTTATATTGTTAGTGTAAAATTACACTGACAGAGTAAAATTATACTGATAAAATTTTTTGATTACATTGATAATATAAAATTATTTTATATTACCAATATAATTTTACACTGTCAGTGTATGATAATTAATTTTTAAAATATATTTAATTATATTTTTAAATTTTTTTAAAATTAAATATTATTACAGTGTATCATAAATGATTGATGCATTGATATACCTCGTAATCTCACTATCAAATTGTAAGATGCACCACACTTCTTGACCAATAAAATGCACCGTCGAACACGCCATATACAAATACCTAAATTGGGTTCTCACAAATTTCACACGATATGTTCATGTAAGAGAAAAATGAAAGGTACTCATCCTATAAATAGGCATCATGCATGTGTACTTGAACCAACCATTCAATCCTCAAGCTCCATATATAATTAAGCTTTCTAGCAAGTTCCTGCACCATGGCAGAAGATCAACCCTCCCTTCTGCTCAAATTCGTTTAGGATGACTAACCCCAAGAACTTAGAGAGTTGGTATCAACCTTGCCAATGGAAAAAGGCTGGACAGAAAAGCACCTCTACCAGTACCAAGGCTTTTGGTACAATCCTAGGCTCTTACAAGCACTTGTCACTTATCAAAAGCACTTTCAGGCCAATGATACCGATATCCTCCTTGTTACCATTCCCAAATCAGGCAGCACTTGGCTCTAGGCATTGGCATTTGCCTTGGTTAACAGGGAGAGGTATCCAAATATCCAAAACCACCCTTTAGTCAGAAATAGTCCCCATGCTCTTCTACCCTTCTTGGAGCTTGACCTCTATTCTAACAAAGAATTTCTTCCTGAACTGAACTCATTCTCCTCTCCAAGGATCTTATCTACACATTTCCCATATTCCTCATTGCCAAAGTCAGTGAAGGAATCAACTTGCAAGATAGTTTACCTGTGTAGAGATCCTAAAGACACTTTCATTTCACATTGGCATTTTGCAAACAAAGTGAGGAAAGGAATGATAGAGACCCTTTCACTTGAAGAGGCTTTTGAGATGTTTTGTAGAGGAGTGAGCCCTTCTGGACCCTTTTGGGATCACATGTTGGGGTACTGGAATGAAAGCCTTAAAAGGCCAGAGAAGGTAATGTTTGTGAGGTATGAAGAGATAAAAATGAAGCCAGCTCTTGTTTTGAAAGAACTGGCTGAGTTTATAGGTTGTCCATTTTCCATTGAAGAAGAGGATCAAGGTGTGGCGGATGATATCTTGAAGCTGTGTAGTTTTGATAACTTGAGCAACTTGGAGGTGAATACCACTGGGATTATGCCTTTTGGAGTTGAAAGCAAGTTGTTCTTCCGTCGTGGCCAAGTTGGAGACTGGAGAAACTATCTCACGGTGGAGATGATTGAAAAGCTAAACGCTATTATTGAAAAGAAATTGGCTGAACACGGGATTCAATTTTAGATTGTATGGTATGATTGCTTTGTGTTCTGATGAATGTGTATGTAGGCTATGCTTAGCTGAGATCACATGTAAGTTTTCTTTTTATTCTAATATTTTGAAGATGATATTAGTTTGATGCTGAAAAAGGTTTTCATATTAATTTAATTTTAATAATTTAAATTTTGATATTAATTTTATCATTTTATCAAATGATGAGCAACTTAGCATAATTAATAGAGCAATACTACATACTTAGAATGATATAATCAAAATTTTTGTCAAAAATTATGATAATAGTTAGATGATATAAAATAATGAGATCTATTTATTTATTTAATAATTAATAATAATATCATATTATTTTGATATTAAAATTCTGATAAAAATTTAAGATATCTAGCATTTTCTTATTCAATATCGCTTGTGACTTCCAACTTTATTTCTGCCTATTTGGTTGTTATACAATGAGGAACTGAGATTTATCTGAAAAATGCTGATGCTACGGACTCGGGATGTGTTACCATGAGCCCGAGACGCGGCTTCTTAAAAGCCAAGGAGAACGCAAAGCAGTAGCGTAGCATGTTCACCCGATTAAAATAATAAATATATAACCCACAAAAAAGACAAGCACATAACTGAAGAGAAATGACCGGGGACAGTTTTTGTTTTTTTTTTTTTTTTCCTCTCATTCATACGTTCTTTTTAGCGAGTGAGAGAGGGTTAAAAATGCAAGTAGATAAAAACCGTATAAACATAAATATACGAGGTAAAACAACGAAGATAAATAAATGAAAAGTAAAATAATTTGAGCTCAAAAAAGAAACCCAAATCTCCCACGCCAAACCTTTAGTGAATAATTGTTACAAAAAAATTGAACAAGAAAATATATATGTAACAACCAGCACATTTGTGTGTGTGTATATATATATATATATATATATATTCCTTCAATTTTTTGTAATAATTATTGACTAAGGATACTAAAATAAATAAATTTAATATATTACTAAATTTTATTGTCCAAAAAATTAGGTTTTAAAAAATTCTTAAGACACTGATAATTTTTTTCCAAAAGCAGATAACTTTGTGTATATATATATATATTCCTTCAATTTTTTTGCAATAATTATTGACTAAGGGTGTCAACATAAATAAATTTAATATATCACTAAATTTTATTTTTCAAAAATTTAGATTTTAAAGAGTTCCTAAGATGCTTATAAATTTTTTTCAAAAGCTAATAACTTTATAGCAAAATGCTAATAAGTATATGCAATATGCTGGTAACTTTCTCTATTTGAATATTTGCGAATATATATTTTTTTTCTTTTTCAATTTTTTGTAACAATTATTAACTAAGACTACATAAATAAATAAATTTAATATATCACTGTATCTGATTCTTCAAAAGGGTTCATAAGATGCTGGTAAATTATTAGAAAATGCTAGTAACTTTGTAGCAAAACGCTGGTAAGGATATGTAATACGCCAGTAACTTTCTCTTTTTGACAATTTTGTACATATATATTTTTACTTTTTCCATTTTTTATAACTATTAACTAAGAGCACATAAATATCTGATTCTTCGAAAAATTAGAGTTTTAAGAGTTCATAATACGCTGATAAATTCTTAGAAAATGCTAGTAACTTCGTAGCAAAACATTGGTAAGGATATACAATACACCGGTAATTTTCTATCTTTGACAATTTGTGTACATATATATTTTTTTCTTTTTCAATTTTTTGTAATAATTATTGACTGAGAGCACATAAATGAATGAATTTAACATATCACTATATCTGATTCTTCAAAAAATTAGAGTTTTAAAAGTTCATAAGACGCTAGTAAACTTTTAGGAGACACTGGTAACTTTGTAGCAAAACGTTAATAAATATATATAATACGCTGGTAACTCTTTCTCTTTGGCAATTTGAATATATATATATATATATATATATATATATATATATATATATATAATATTTTTTTCTTTTCCAATGTTTTGTAACAATTATTGGCTAAGGGCATATTAATGAATAAATTTAATATATCACTAAATCTTATTCTCCAAAAAATCAAATTTTAAATAGTTCACAATATACTATTAAATTCTTTTCAAACGCAAATAACTTTATAGCAAAATGCTGGTAAGTATATGGAATATATGGCGGGTGGAAACGAGGGTTTGGGTGGGGGGTTTGCGTTTCTTTTTTGAATTTCAATTTTTTTTTTTTTACCTTTAACCCTCTCCTACTTACTAAAAAAGACATATATGTCACATAGTATATAGCAAAAAATGTATCTCTCTATCATTTTTCTTGTAGTATTGTCCAGTAGCAGCCAATTAAAAGTTTGCTTTTTTGAAAATTAGATGACCGGTGCATGAGAATTCGTTCATGTAATGATTTATTTTGATGTATTTAGTTTAAAAGTTTTTTATATTAGCAGTTAGTTATGTGTTGTCATATTTCTAAAATTATTTTATTCTCAAAATAAATAATTACTTTAGAAGTCATAAATATAAGTAATTTCTAATTAATTAATAGTGTAAATTTCTATTTTGTTCTCTGTATCAAAATCGAATTTACATATAAAAATTATATTCATTACTAGTATAAAGAGTTTTACATTAACATCTACTCATATTTTGGCAATTGTATTTTTATTTAATTACTAAGAAAAAAACAATAAACATTAATTCATCAGAATCAAGACTAAGATTGAAAAATTATTCAAAACTAACCAGGTCAACAGTAAAACTAATTTATGAACTTAGAATAATATAAACTTTAAGAAATAGAATTATAGAATCATAAGAAAGAAAATGCATAATAAGGTTTTATAATCTATTACACGGTCCTTGGGCAAAACAATAAACATGACATAGCCTACTATATATAGAGTAAATGCAACTCGGTGAAATAATTGTATATCCTCTAAAATTCTTAAATAAAAAAAATTATGCAACCTCTCTCGCCATCAATCTAATACAAAAATAATCAAAATAAAATATAATTTAATTTTGGTGTATTATCAATATATAAAAAAATTTTATATAGATATTTAATTATGAATTATCATATCAGTAAAAGTATTTAACTCAATCACTTACTATCTTAAAAGTCTTATAAATATAAACATATAATTAAATGTCAGTGCATCAAAATTAATTTTAATAAAATAATTAATAAATAGATTAAATATTTTACATTGATAAAAAGTAAATCAAAATATAAAGTAAATTTATTTTGGTGGGAAATACTTTTTGGTGAGTGGTGCAAAACTTACCGGTTAAGTTTTACTTATAACATTAAATATAAAACAAATATATTTTAATGGGAATTGGTTTGATGAAACATGGCACACATCAGTTCTGTGTTATCCTTAGTTTCTAAGAAGCCAATTCTCGAGCTCGTGGTAATGCATGTGCGCCCGAGTCCGTAGCATCACCACTCTTATCTGTATTGATGCTTAGAGATTTAGATGATTATATTTTAATGTCTTTTTTTTTTTAAAGTTGATGAAGTAGAAATTGTCTCACCTTATCAATTAAGAAAGATAAATAAATAATATATTAGTACACTAATATATCAACTAAGATGAATTGTAATGGAAGGTACCAATAATTTGATGGAAGGATCAAAATTCAAAATATTAGAACCAAATTATGTCAAAATTTTCTTCAAAATTAAACTGATGTTGACATCAAAATATTAGGATTAAAAAGAACATGTGCTCTTTATTAAAAATTAACAGCTGTGATGGAAAACTTCACTCTCCTTAGGCTTTAATTTTATGATTTTTCTGGACTTTATATTTGATTCTAATGCAAAACTTCACTCTCCTTAAATAGTCTCCTAAGGCGTAAAGCATATATGCCTTATTAATTTGCTACTTAGTGCTATACATACGCTCCACAATTACATTTCAAGCCATGGTAAACACAGAATGTTGGGACTCATGCACCAATGCCTACACCAGGATTTAATTAAAGGCCTTGTTTTCTACCTCCTAAAGTAAGGCCAAACCTTAAATACAGAACGGAGACTTGTTTTTACCAAGTCTCATGCGTATATAGATTTGCTTAAGTGTTACAAGTACTGAAGCTTCTATTCCATTTTTGTTTGAATTTCATCCAAACCTTAAATGCGTATATACCAAGTCTCATACAGTTACCTGGATCTTTTAATTACCATGTGTACCTCGTATCAAAGTTTTCTTACTGCTTATTGCATACCAATTTTTCTTAAAAAAAAAATTAGAATTTAATCACCGAAAAAAAAATATGAATATCGAAATCACGCAGCCGTGTTTGTACCGTGTATTCGATCCTGCTTAAGCTTGTACTAGGCAATTAAGGAGAAAGTAATGCTCCTAGAAATCATAAGCATACACTGATTAGGACTCAGTGTTAAGAAATGGGAGATGGAAATTTTTTTTTTTCCATCTCCAAGCATTATCGTGTGGATTGAAGCAGTATATGCAAACCGTCAGAGCCAATTTATGCATAGTTTATAGTCATTTTACCTTTACATTTTCGGTGTTTTTCAGCTTTCTGGTAGTTTATAACTTATTTATCAGCTTTTTTTTTTTTTGGGTCACGTGCGAACTTGACTCGCCGAATGGAAGGTGAAAGGTCCGACAGGGAGACTAGAGTGTTTCCAGCTCGAGGACCAAGCTCTCAGAGCGAATCAGAAGATGAACGAGTCATCATGTTGGTTATGGTGTACTAAGAGTGTATAGAGGAGAGGTTGGGTCACGTTACATCAAATTCAAACCAGACCTAATCTTGTAATCACGTCATTTCTTTGAATTCAAATTTGATCCAATGATTAACTCGACATTTACACAACATATAAAGATTTAAATTCTAAAAACAAAAAACAAAGTTTAATATAAAAAAAATTTAAGAGATATTTTATAATATATATTTCGAAACAAATTATATAAAGATAAAAATCACATCATCTTATATAAAATGTATTGATTATAGCATAAAAATATTATAATTTATTATTATTTTTAAAAAAAATAAAACTTTTAAATAATTATTTAACTTTGAATCAAATTAGGTTCACTCAAAACATGACTTGAACCCAGCTCAATGAACTTTAGACTAGGATAGGTTTGCGGATCAGGTCGAGTCATAAACACCTCTATAGTGTACAAAGAGGCGCTTGGAGCAAGCAAGATAAATTGGGTCTAGGAGTGCAAAAGAGTATGTTGATAGCTCGAGGATAAAATGATGAGTTTCTTGTTTTAATTATTTTTAATAATAAATGATAAATAAGCCGATACATATTTCAAGTGAAATAAATATAAATAATATTACTTAAAAAAAAAAAATATATAATCTGGGCTAGTGCAGGCGATAGGCCTTGTGAAGTGAAACAAAACGGATGAGATAGAGGGTGCCATGAGGTCGGGTCTCTCTGGAATATTGGACCCATCTTTTGCTTTATTTCCTTTTTTGTCACTGCACGCACATCTTTATAGAGAGGAGGAGGGTTCATCTACCATAAAATCAGATCAAATATCAAACTCATATACAATTAATAAGAGGTAAATAGATATGCTATTAAGTCAATATCTCAACCACACCCAACTTCTGCTTTTCCACTGGGTTTTGGTCCTCACTTGTTTGGGCCATTCATTGAGTCTGCGGACAATGGAATGTGCTTGATCCATCCGGAATGTGCTTGACATGACAAATACTAATATAATATATTTATTTAATACTAAATTAAATATATAAACACTAGATGAAAAAAAATCTTTTATATGTATGTTGTATATTATAATTTGTTTGTTCATTTTTTTTTTGTTATTTTTATCTAACATACTTATAATTAAGTTCTATAGATAATTATTACGTTATACAAATTTTAAAAAGTAATTTAATATTTATGTCTTAATAGTTATATTAAATAAATACTTATAATATTTAGTTTTCATATAAAAATAAAAAGCATAATCAATATTAAACATTTAAAGTTAAATTAATTACCATTTACAAAATTTATATAAAATTATTATGAAAACTTTTTCATAAAATAAAAAATATATAAATATGAATCATGATATATTAAAAATTTATTTATTTAAAAATATTATTATAATGAGTTTGAATAATATTGACGTAATAATAGATTATTAGTTTAAGGCTAAAATTAGTTTTTGGTCCCAACATGTGTTTTGAATTTTGAATTTTGGTTTTAGTCTTTATACTAAAAAAAATTTTGTTTAGGCCTTTATAGTGATATTGAGTTAGTACTTGTTTTTAAAAAATTATTAGACAATTTTAGTTTTTACTAACATGGTTGAAAAAGCTAATATGAGATATGATAAAATTTGGTTGAGGTCATCTTGGTCTAAGAAAAAAGTCATTTTGATATTATTTTGGTCACTTTTTTTGAAAAAGGGTTATCTTAGACATAAAAGAGACCTAAAAAATATTGTTTCATGATTACATTAATATATTATGATAGATCCTATTAGTCACATTAGTAAAAACTAATACTATATAATAATTTTCTAACGATAGGAACTAACTACTTAATAAAATACCATTATAGCAACCTAAAGTAAAATATTTTTAGTACAGAGACAAACAAATCTTTTGAACTTGTTTTATGTTGCTGTTAGTTCTGTCTTGACTTCAATAGGAACAAAATAGAAATTTGAATATGCTAAATTTGGTTTGTAACTTACATTGCATAGACATAAAAAATCAGTGTTCAAATCTGACATGATGATGTTTGTTTAGGAATATTAAAACTATGATCCATTTATCCTTTTTTATTAAATGTAAAATAATTGATGATTAATTGTTTTTAAAAAAAATAAAAATGATGCCATAAAAAAGGAAAAAAAAAAACTTAAAAACCTTACTAGTAGTTTTATTTGCCACAAAATTGTTATAGAAATTTTAGAATTACTAATGGTTTAAATTGCCAAAAAAATAAAATCAGGCCTAAAGCTTGAATAGTACTTATTGGCGGTTTTAATCTTTACAAATTTATATTTCTGCCAGTTTAAACTCCCACTAAAAAATTGCCACTAACAAATATATTTTGTGGCCGTCAAATTAGCGGTGAGTGAAAATCGCCGCTAAATGCTTCTTGTCGCTTTATTCCTGGCGGGCCTAGGCTTTGACAGAAAAGCTAGTCGTGGGGGTTTAAATCGCCACTAAAAGTTTTAAATAAATGCCACTAAAATGCTTTTTTGTTGTAGAGTTATAAATTCTTTTAATATAAACACTTTCTTTAAAAGAAAGTTTATGATATTGATTCAAAGTTAGACATGGTAAACAAAATATTGAATTTTTTTAATTATTTTAAACAATAAAATATATCAAAAGTAATTATATTACGGAAGTTCATTAAATATTTTATTGTAGACAATTTTTTTTTGTATAATTTGTGTATTTTTGACAATGCAAGATATAATTATTTATGATAAAATATTTATCTTAGCAAATATAACCTTATATAGCACACTTTAATTTTATTAAGAATTATTTTCTTCTCAAAACAAAATGTCACTTCGAATATTTTCTTGGTAAAACAAATTGTGTGATAAAAAGTTTTGTACTGATGTTGGTTCATGTAATTGTTTTTGTATCTATTATTTATTCTCCTAGATACATAAATTTCTAATACTAAATTTAATTCCTAAGATGCATAATTAATATTCCTTTTTCCTCTTGCAAGCAATGGTTTAAAAATTTAGTCTAAAGTATTAAAATTCTTCGTGCTATATAAGCTTTTATTCAACTATATGTTATTAGTCGCTTTGTTAATCCTATATAAGTTTACATACTATTTTGTTGAACTTTAATCACATGAAATATGTAATAATTGATTTTATTAATAGTACCATTTAAGAAGTGTGTATTTCTATTTTTTTATTTAAGACATACTTCATCCTAGATGCATTGTTATTAATTTGAATATATTCACTACCAACAATTTGTTTTACTGTATCAACAGTTTGTTTAAGTAAATATTGGGTGCATTTCCTTTAGCTTTTGGAAAAAATAATTTTAATATTAAAATTTTTTATACAATTAAAAAATTTAAAAATGGATTTTTTTGATAAATTATTCTTTCCAACTTTTATTAAAAAGTTGAAAATAATTTTTTTTCAGATTTTGATTATTTTTTAAAATTTATCTAAATATGTCAAAAATAATTTTTTTCTTTTGCAAAAAAATCTTATCCAAACACGTCCATTGATTTAGTATTTTAATCCACATTAAATTGTCTTCTATTATTTTAGTATATTATCCGATTGTCAAAATTAGTATGTGTATACAATTTTATTTCTTAAAATGGTGATTAATAAAGAAGAATATATACTAAAATAAAATCTAAATATAGTCGTAATATATTTTTTGGTCCTACAATTTTATTATGCCTCCCTAGTTGCAACTTAAGATGTATATTCTTTTTTCGATAATTTTTCAAAAGACTAAAAAATCTCCAAAAGGAGAGGAGCATAGCTCAGATAAACACCGCACGACACATGTACAACACCACAATAATTAGCAATCTAATCAATGGACAGCAAAGGTACCCACCCTTACCAACGAAAAGGGAAACAACACCCCCAAACAAACGTCAAAAGATAAGGAGCTAAGAACAACTAATTAAGAAGGCAACACCCATAAGCTTCAAATCTGCACCACACAACTTAAAATATATCTTAGCCACACATTCAATCCTCAAGCTACCAGGTTAAGCATTATTGCTATACCAAGTGTCCAAAGCAAGCAAAAATGGCTGTAGGTCATCAACCCTCTCAATTGCCCAAATTCCTGCAAGAGGAAGACTTAACCGAAGAATGTAGGGACTTGATATCCACCTTGCCAATGGAAAAAGGTTGGATTGCAAGCCACCTTTTATACAAATACCAAGGCTTTTGGTACAACTCTAGGCACATTCAAGGAGTCTTATCTAGTCAAAAGCACTTTCAGGCCCATGACACAGATATCATCCTTATTACCACTCCCAAATCAGGCACCATTTGGCTCAAGGCATTAACGTTTGCCTTGCTAAACCGCAAGACATATCCAGATACACAAAAAGATCACCCTTTGCTCACTAAAAACCCCCATGTTCTTGTACCCTATTTAGAGCTTAGCCTCTACATTGAGAAAGACATCATTCCTGACCTTAGTTCGATTCCCTCTCCAAGGATATTCTGCACTCATCTTCCTTACGTCTCATTGCCAAAATCAGTGAAAGAGTCAAATTGTAAGGTAGTGTATCTGTGCAGAGATCCTAAAGATACATTTGTATCAATGTGGCATTTCTTTAACAAGCTTATTAGGCCAGAAATTGAAGGAACCAATAGCTCACTAGATGAGTGTTTTGAGATGTTCTGTAGAGGAGTGAGTGACTATGGACCCTTCTGGGAGCATGTATTAGGCTACTGGAAAGAAAGCTTGGAAAGGCCAGAGAAGATAAAGTTTCTGAGGTATGAACAAATGAAATTGCATCTTGCTTTGATTTTGAAAGATCTTGCCGATTTTGTAGGGTGCCCATTTTCCAAAGAAGAGTTGTCTGAGGGCATGCTTGATGATATCGTGAAGATGTGTAGTTTTGATAATTTGAGCAACTTGGATGTGAATAAGAATGGGACATTGCCATGTGGTCGCGAAAACAAAGCTTTCTTCCGCCGTGGCGAAATTGGAGATTGGAAAAACCTTCTCACAATTGAAATGGTTGAACGACTAAACACTAGTGCTGAAAAGAAGCTGGCTGAACATGGGCTAAGATTTTAGATTTCTCGGTATGATTACTGTGTTCTCCAAATTTTATTATCTAACTAGTGTTTGTGTGTATGCTTTCGCTTATCTTTGTGATTGTTATAATGCACTCGTGAAGCATCGACGCAATAATTTTTCTTTTCATCTTTCTTTTGTGCCTCGTTATATTTCTCAGTTGGCCATGTGGAAAAGTGAGAACAATTCTTTCTACCATTTCAATTTCTTACATCTTCAGATAAAGCCAAGATAAAGATTATCTTTTAAGTTCATTGGAATAGCTAATCCACCAATTTCAGAAAATTAGTATACATAAATTTTCAAGCTAAATTAAATACCAAACTAGCTTACCAAGCCACTAATTGCACAAACTTAAGTATTATGTAGCGTGTCCAAATATTCTGACAATAACATCTTACATGAAGAGTAATTCTGCTGCACACCGTGGAGGAAAAATTTTCTTTCTCCACCCTTGATTTTCATCACAAACTCTATGAAAAAAGTACAAAAAGTGGGTCCTATCTTTATTTTTATGTGGTCATAACTTATTATTGCGGAGGAAGAATTACTCTTTCCCCTCGAGTATATTAGAATTTTCGCTTGCATGAATTAGGAAAGCTAGTTTAGTAAAGAAGGAATACGCTTACGGCGGATGAAATGAATAGATCGTACGCTTTTTTTTTTGAAAAAAAAAAAAAGAGTTTATCATTCAGTAGTTTGTTAATCTTTGTAAGCTTGGAAGGTGACTGAAAACTAATCATCACTTTAAACATAAAGAAAACGAGATGGACAAGCAGGCCAAGAGAAGAGGGAGAGGCAGGCTAAGAGGTGAGGGCGTGTTTAGTTTGCAGTTTAAAATCTGTAGTGTGGTGTAACAGAAAAGTAATTTATTTTTAACTTTTGTTTAAACCATAGTTTAAGATTAAAAATTATGTTAAAAAATAACTCAATATGAATATATCAAAATGTTGAAATGAATTAAAACTCAGCTATGTATTTTAAATTATAATTTGGGCTTTCTCAACACTAATAGGGTGTTACTTGAAAAATTAAGTTAATATGAAATAAAGTAGAATTAATTATATTAATCTATATAAAAATGAAATAATTTTTTATTAAATAGTGTTTGATTTAATAATTTAAAAATTAGTTTTAATATATATGTTGTCGTAGTTGTTCTTTTATATCTCTTTCTTTTTGTGCATGTTATTAAAAAACCAATCTGCCTCATTTTTCCTCTAATAAGATACACTATACTAGTATAATCTTGACTTGTATTTCAGTAGGATAAGATGGTGCAGTTGTTAATATAGGAAATCTTGAATATTCTAAATGTGTGCTCTATCACATTACATAAAAAGGAGTGACGACGATTAAACAATTTTTTCGAATTAGTTGGTAGATTACCACTTTGAAATTTGCTCAAATGGATGCACTCCATGATAAGGAGCAATAAAATTAGGATTTATGGAGACAAAACTTAAACGTTGTGATTAATAAGGTTAATGGAGAAAAAAAAACTATTGAAGCGGATTGAGAAGAAAGTAGTGGAAAGATATAAAATAGAAAGAGAAAAATTTAAGATAAAATAAAATCAAGTTAAAATTATTTTTTTATTTTAGAATTAGTTTTAGACCCAAATTATTTCAAATAAAAACTAGGTTAAAAATAGGAAAAAATATATTCCACCACCCTAAATTTATATGCCTTTTACAAAAAGGTAGCTTCAACTTTAATTTTGCCCTATTGATCTTTGAAGTTAGGGGTGTGTATGGGTACCGGTCTACCCGTGAACCCAAAGACCTGACCCGACCCTATGCAAAAAAATCGGTTCGGTTCAAGTTGGGTAATCGGGTATAATCGGGTAAAACCCGATTGACTTATCCAATATTCGGTTCGGATAGCAGGTTTAAAAAATTAAACTTGTTACCCGACCCGAACTCCAACCTTAACTTTTTTTTTATAAATAATGATTTATTCACTTATATATTAATATGCAAAAATATAATTATACATATTGACTCTTAGACTATGTTAATATATTAGTGCATAATTAGATTTATTAATTATTGATATTATATAATTATGATATATAATATATTTCATGGTTATGATTATGAAATTATCAATTATATATGTAAATTTTTTTTAAAATATATTTGATTATATTCAAATTTCAAAAATATAATTTAAAAGTTTCAAAATATTATAAAATAAGGCGTTTCAATATATTTTTCACCAAAAAAAAAAGAGAAATTGACTGCTTACCCGAATACTTGACCCAATCCAACCCGAGAGTATTTGAGTTGGGTTGGTTCGGGTTGGGGGTAAAAAAAGGCAAAAACTAGACTCGACTCCACCCAACCATATTTAATTGATTTGGTTATTTTTTTTTCCCTAAACCTGACGCATGCACATCCCTATTTAAAGAAGAAATACTTACATGATTTGGGAATACTACGTAGTTGTGCTCTCAAATCAATCATGTAAATGTATTTTACATAGGATCCACCACTAACACATAATTCATAAAAATATATTTACATAATTGGCCTGAAGCACAGCTACGTGGTGCTTCCGGACAATATAAAAATTTCTCCTTAAAGTTGTACTATTGCTCTAATAGATCCTTCTATTAAAAATTCATTAAAATAAATGGTGAATTAATCATAATTATTCATCCTTTTTAAATTATAATATTAAAATATATCTTTTATCAACAATATATGATAGTGTCATGATTTAAAAAGATAAATGCTTATGACCAGTTCTCCATTAATTTTAATGAATATTTAACAAAAAGATTTATTATAACGATAATAAAATTTTAAGGATGAATTAGGATAAAATTAAAGTTTAGGGTACCTATTTACAAAAAACATAAAATTTAGGATAATTCAATACATTTTTTCCATTAAAATATGTGGGTATACCAAATAATATTGGTTAAAAATTATGTCCTATTATATCTAGATATCTGTATAGAGATGCATCCTATGTAGAATTGTGGCTCTCTATCCAAACGTAATTATTTTTTGGTTTCTGATTTTTTTTTAACTTTTTTTTGGGGATAGATGAAAAAAAGAAATAATATTTTGACATAGTCTTTCTTATATTTCGGATCGATATACTACTCATTCACTATTGGATAGATATGTGACTCTCACTTAGATTGAATTTCACACCTATCTAATAATAAATGAATGATATATCAATTCGAAATATGAGCCAAGCTCTGTACAAAAAACACATCCCAAAAAAAAAAAAATTCGGACCACTCAAATTGAGGGGAGCAACAGTACAAAAGAGCACAAGCCAGTTTCAAAGCAAAGATAGGATAACAACATCAGAAAGACAAAGACAGCAGACTATCGAAAAACGATAAGCATTAAAATAGAATATACGAACTTTACTCCGATGGTACACAGAGAGAGAGAGAGAGAGAGAGATTTGGCTTGCTGTTAGTGCTTTCTGTGATGCAGCTGGGGTGACGTGCAGATGGTACAGATTCTTTCTTCTTTATATATTATTAACGACCAATTACTATGACAGCTCAGGTGGCATGCGCGTGAGTGTCTCATTCTTAAGATCGCGAGTTCAAACTTCGCTGGTGCGACCTTTCAACGGTTGGCAATTTTTGTTAACGTGCCATTTTTTTTTATTGTTGACAATTTTTTTATTTTTCAAAAGAAAAAATAGTTAAACAATTATTTAATATTAAATATAATACATAAAATTATATTAAGTAAAATTTGTTTTTACACCTTCATGAATGTGCTCTACATTGAATATTTTAGGTATTTTAAAATTAAATATTTCATTTTAAAATTTATTTTTTATACTAAGTTTATATTTTTAGTATTGAAAAAATTATTTAAATATTATATAATTACTTAAAAAATTATATTATTTTATGATTTAACATTGGCCATTTATATTAAATTTAATGGCAAAGGTTTATCTTCTCTTACTCACACACATATATATAGATGAATTGGTTTTTCATTTTCAAAAATTTTATTTTCGAAACTATTTTATATATTTTTAAAAATATCCTTAACAGCCAACAACTATTGGTGGCGGTAAATTAAAAGATATTCAAAAGTCAAAACCCTAAATCCTAAAACAAGTTATAAGATATATAAAATTATAAATTAATTTTAAAAAGAGGGTGATTAGTTTCATGTGTAAAAATATTTTTTTTGGTGCATAAAAATCTTTTAATTAAATAGTCACTAGCTAATAAAATTATCATGTGTTTAATGTAATCCTTTTTGGAATTATAAAGAGAGAGAGAGAGAGAGAGAGAGAGAGAGAGAGAGAGAGAGAGAGAGAGAGAGAAATAGTTAAAGTAGTAAACTAGTGATTAATGTAAATAATATGAAATTACAAAATTACCCTAAATTACAAGTTGATTCAAAAAGAGATAAGTGGATTTTTTATCTAAAATAAAATATAGAATTTGTCAAAGGTGTGGAGATTATCAATTCCCTATATATATAGTTCTAACATTTTAAAATTGACATTATTTCAATCATAAAAAAATGATATTAATTTAGTTTTAACACTTTGAAATTTAAAATAATTTTTTTCTTATATCAAATTATATGTGATTTCCACTATGATTGATCCTAATTTACTAAGTTAAGTTGCTTATATGTTATCAACTTGAAAAAAAATTAAAATAAATAAAGTAGAAATTTCTCTAATTTCAAGTTTGAATTAAATTTATTCTCTTATGTCAAGTAAGATAATATTTAATAAAATGCAGCAATATCTATAATTTTAGAACAAATATTCTTCTTAGTTCTAAATTTTAAAATTGATATTAGTTTGATCCTAGAAAATTTTTTATATCAATTTAATCTTAACACTTTGAAATTTGACGTGAATTTATTTTTTTTCCATCAAATTATCAATTATTTCAATTATAATTTATCTTATTTGGTTGAACTATTTTGTTTATCTCTGTTACTAAATTGATGAGAAGAGACAATTTTTATCTAGTGAATTTGAAAATAAAAAGTAGAAAATAAATAAAATACAAATATAATTACTTGAATAAATAAAGTGACACAAAATAAAACTTATATATTAATAATTAAAATTAACATTACATTTACTATATGATATATTCCTATAATATTCAATTGAAAATTCAAAAACAAAATAATTGAGTCTCTTTCTTTAGTATCTTTATAAAAAAAATCTTAAAATTAAAGTAAAATATAGCCATAATATCTGTTTATAAATTATTTTATTCAAATTCAATATAACTTAACTCCTAGTATATAAAAAATTTAATATTTTTATCTTACCCTCATACTTTCGAATTTAATTATGTTTTATATAAAGTTCATATGTTTTTTGTGTGAAAATTATTAATTTTAATATTAAATTAAAAATTATTTAAATGCCATATGACTACTAAAAATAGTCATGCAACTTTATTTACTTAAATTTATTTAATTTCTATTTTATTTATTTGCTATTTTTATTTTTAAATTGGTAAGATGGAAATATCTCCTCTTATCTGTCAAGAAAGAGAGTTAAGTAAAATGTTCAGCCAAATAAGATGGATTATAATGATAGTTATTGATAATTTGATGGAAAAAAGAAATTTATACCAATAATATTTCAAAGTTTATAATCTAATTTTTTTTTTTCATATGTCAATCGATTTGACACTCTCAACTCCACTACCTTCAATTTCTTTCCTTAATTGGAAAGATTTAATTCTACCTATTATAATCAATTAATTTTTAGAAATTCTTCAATTAAAAATATTTTGAACTTAAATTATATTATTTATTTAATATTTTAATTCTTTATTAGCTATTGGATTCTAGTCAATCATTAACACACCGTGTACTGTAACCCGAGTCAACTATCTCTACTTTGTTTTGGGTGTGTCGACATAGAGTCCGTTTGATAATAACAAAAGACAATTACGGATGCATCTAAATCAATTAGTGTCTAACACTTTTTTTTTTGCCCATTATGTTTTCACCGTCCAAATTCAATTTGATTTTTCAAAGACGATATGTTGGCACTAAAATATTCTTGCTTTGGTCATTTGAAATGTTGCTAATGTTAAGAGATCAAGTGTTATCATGCTTGCAATTAAGATAGTTGAAGCCAATAGGAAGTTCAGAAAGTTATTTAATGTCATTTTTAAGCATTTTCTTCAAGAATATTAAAATGAAAGAAAATAGGAGTTAGGATAATTATACATGTCAATATATATTGTATAATGTATAATATATAATGTATTGTAAAGTTATAGATTTTATTATGTATTAGGAATTATTTATATTATGTTATCATACATAATGATGAAAATTTTACAAAAAGTGAATTAATTAATTTTATTTTACTTTATAAGGTTGGAGAAAGGGGTGAAAGAGGAAAAATAATTTTTTTTAATTTTAGTTGTTTGATTCTCACTTAAAAATTAAAACGATGAATTATAAAATGACTTATACTTTGAATAATAAGATGTTATATTGAATGATTTTATAGAATTTCTATTTAAAATTACTAATTGTGTTCAATAGATTTTTTAAAATTATGGTCTTCATTTTATAATTATTTTATTCTAAATTTTTTTTATTCTTTAAATTATTTTGTATTACTATAGCGTTTTTTTTTTATAACTATATATCAATGTCAATATGAATCTTATAATTCTTCATTAAATTTATATCTTATATAAAAATTTCAATAATTAATTATTCCGTTAAATTGTATTTAATAAATCAGATATATTACAAAGACTCATTCTCCTGCATCACGCAGGCAAATTTTAAAGTTATTAGGATAAGTTATTGTGTCAATTATAACAACATATTAATAGTTGGTTAGGATGTGATTAATTTAGTTACAGCTTGGTCACCTTGGTTAAGTTGTTGGATATATACTGCAAAAACTGATTTCATTCATCAAGTGAATTCATTTTTTTCACTTCTCTAATCTAGTAAAAGTGTCAAGACTAAATTAATATTAATTTTAAAAGGTTAGATAACTAAGAAAGATATTTACTCTAAAGTTATAAATATCTCTTTATTTTATTAAATATTATCCTACTTTACACACTTGTAATTCGTAATATATAGAAGTTAGACAAAATAAATTTTATTTCATGCTTGAAAATTAAAAATGGAAAATAAATAAAATAGAAATTACAGAAATTTTTATTTTATTTATTTTTAATTTTTTTAAAGTCAAGATACTTAGGTAGCATAACTTATTAAATTTGGATGAATCATAATAGAAGTAATATATGATTTGATTAAAGCAAGAAATTTATGTCAAATTTCAAAGCATAATAACTAAATTGATGCAAAAAAATTTTTAGAATTAAACTGATGTCAACTTAAAAATATTATAATTAAAATAATATATCATTATTTTTAAATATAGTGGTCTATGATTTAAGTATATATTGGTTATGACATCTTTGATTAAATTTATACGCATAAGAGCATATCAATTGAGAGGAATGATTAATTGTAAACATGAGATAATTAAATATTGATCATTAAATTTAATATGAATGGTCTAGAATAAAATATAAAGTTATATGATTATTTTAAATAATTATGTTACATTTAAATAACTTTAAATTTAATACTAAAATATAAATTTTCAACAAAAAAAATTTCAAAATGAAACTTTAATTTTTAAAATACCTAAAATATTTGACATATAGCAAGTTAACGAAAGTGATAAAAATAAAATCCATTTGATATAATTTTATGTATCATATTAAATATTAAATGATAATTTAACTATGGTGGTGGATAAAATGGTCCTCATCATCTTTGGGAGTATTAAATGCTCCACTTTTTTGAACCATTAGAGTTGATTTAATAAAAATCAATGACTAAGATAAAATGCATGTATTGGTGGACCTTAATTAATAAGGAGCATGTCAAGTCCTTCACTCTTCCTTTCTTAACACTGCAAGCCTGTTACCGGCTTCTGCGTCTTCTGTCTGCACCAACACCACACCGACATTGAATTTTTCTTTGACGATCTCCCCGTTGGCAAACTATTCCACTACTTGTCAGAACTCTGGCGCGCCAAATCTTGCTCTAGCAGCACCGATCTTCCCCTCTCCTCTTCCTCGTTTACCACCACTATCGCCAACCTATACGCCATTCCATTCAATGGCAGTGCTGGTGAAGTCTCTGGTCAGCACAACCCGTTCGCCAAGGCTTTGCCAATGCCAAAACCAAGTAACTTCCAATTTAGGAGCAACCAACGTAACGGTGACGGTGTTGCTACCATAATGAAGCAACCATACAGGGTGCTGTTGCCACCATTGCTTGGAACATGTGATAATTGCGGTAGTGGAGAGGCAAAAAACTAATAGCACCCTTTCCTAGAAATGTGGCCAACGTGTGGCGGTGGGGTGACTCATGAACTAGTCACCAGCAGAGACATGGAGCATCCGTTGGCAGCCACAAAGGATGCTTTAGCCACTAGAGCTAGTGGTGACTATAGTTCATTTGCAAACCAATAACTTTGGAACTGTGGCACTATTTGCAGCACACCAGTGGGCGAGCTCATCTTCGTTCTCATCTCTCGCGTGTGACCATCAACGGATAAGAGAATAGGAGTGAAGTACTTAACATGCTCCATATCAATTAGGTCCATTATATATATATGTTTATTTAACTAAATTTTAACGGTCCAATTTTGTGGAGTATTTAATGGTCCCAAAAATGGTGAGGATCATTTTATCGGCCACCATTTAACTATTTTTCTTTTTTAAAAATGAAAAATTGCCATAAATTGCAAAAAGCACATTGATGGGGCACGAACTCGCGACCCCAGGGCTGAAGGGATCACGTGCGCACCACTTAATCTGCCACAGTACATATTAATAATATATAAAAGAATCACAATCTGCACCATCTGCATGTACTGGAGAGTTGGCCCTGCTCTCTTATAGCGTATATAAGAATTCCTCCAAGCACTATAGTCCTACACCTGACCCGGCTGTTTCCCTTTCGACTGCCACGCACTAATTGCCGTCAACCACTTTACTTTGATCACCTGATATTTCTCCATAGATTTCTCCATTTTCTCAGCCTTGTGGGGTCAGTGCACAACTGCTCGGGTATTGATAAGTTCTTTTTAGCCATCCACTCCTGAAGCCAAAATCACCATCGCAATTTAATTCGTCTTTTAAGCAACTCCCAGTTTGGCTCCAGGCTTTCAAACACAATAAGTCTGTTCCTTGCATTTCAGATTGTCAATATGCACTCCTAAAGATGTCAAAAAAAATCCACCCCTACAAATATTTGTGGATAATACCTACAATGGGGCAGGTATAGGGGAAGATTTTGCTCCCACTAGTAATAAAAATTGGGATTTTAAATACTCTCATGTTAAATGGGGTGGGGACTAGAATCACTATCCCATACCAGCGAATATTTAATATAAAATTTCTATTTTATCCTTAAGTTATTAACTTATTGATGCTAATATTATTATTATTTAAATTAATTGGACTAACATTTAAATTTAGAAGTTAGATTTATTTATACTTATTACATGTTAGACTAATAGTTGGATTACTATTATGTATTTATTTTTATTTCAAGTATTTTATGTTATTAGATTTTAGATTGTAAAATTGGATTATTGTACTTATTTTATGTGTTTATCTTCATTTTAAGTATATTAAGTAGTTAGAATTTAAATTTTGGAATTATATTATAATTTATGCTTATTTTAAGTATTTAATGATATTAGATTCTTTATATTTAATTTAAATTTTTAATATTCTAATGGATATCTATTGATATCCACGGGTATCTGTAAATCCACAGGAAAGTCAAAAATGGATACCTGTGTGGATATAGGCTCTCATCCTCCACCCCAACCCGTTGACATCCCTATGCACTCCATTAAGATCCCCTATTACTGCCAATAGACTGGAAACTGCAGTTCTTATATTCTCTAAGGGTGTGACTGGTGAAAGAAAGAAAATGAGAGGAAAGGAATTCAGGGAAAAGAATTTAAGTAAATTTTTATTTTTCACAAGTATGTTTAGATGGAAAAAAAATTAGAGAAAATAAAATAAAAGAAAAATTATTTTCTCTTATTTATTTGTGCAAAAAAGTAAGAGAAAAAAAAAGATAATGATGCCAAATAATAATTTTAAACGTGTATTATTATAAAAGGTTATTCCAACCATAAGTATGGAGTTATATAAAAAAACTAGTAGAAATATAAAACTTAATACAACTTTGTCATAAATTTATCTTTCAACATAATATAAATAAATATAATAAAAATTGACTTTCCATATTTATATAAAAGTATTCACATCTATATTTTTAATTTATATTTAATAATTATATTAATTAATATATATCAAATAGAAAATTTAATTATTTTTAATTTAACAAATTAAAAATAATATCAACTTACTAAATCAAACTAATACTAATTAAAATAAATTATTCAAAATTATTTAAAATAAAAACATTATTTTAAATTAATTTTATATTTCAAAAATAAACTATTCAATCGCATGGATGTTGAAGGTTGGCTAGACGTAACAAAAGGGGAAGTGGAGGTTTGGGTGAGAGTATTTTTCTAAAGTGATTTAACAATTATTTAGTTCATTGATAATCTAGAATAGTATCAGTCATTGATCAAATGGTGAATGAATGGTGAATGACTGATCAAATGGTGAATGACTGTGATTAATTGGTGCGTGGTGCATCCAACTTGTTTGGTGCACTATAGCCTTAGCCATTATTGGAACATAAAAAAAGCCTCACTTCTCCACATGTTTTCATTCATATGTGTGAGGAATAAAAATTGGTAGGATTCACTAATTATTTTTTATTATTTTCTCTTTCTCTTCATATTTCCTCCTCTGTCCAAAAAGAGGTAACTGCTCCTTTTCCTTTCCATTTCTTTTCTTTCCTTCTCTTTCCTTCCCAATTTCATCCAACCAAACAAACTGTAATTGCTGCCGTCCTCCCCTGAGTGCAATCCATGAACAACCACATACACTTACACATCTAAATCAGGTTCTTTAACAACTCCTCCTACATAGATCCATCTTTCACCGTTCACAATTGAAGAACTAGCAAAACCCTCGTCACTTCCTCCTGATGACACAATTAGTGACCACTTTACATTTATGCCACTCCACCAATTCCTTAGGCTATGTTTGGGAGTTTTATGAAAGGATGGAAGAGAATGGCTAATAATGGAATGGAAGAGAAAGGTAAGGAATATAATAGAGTAGGATAAGCCACTCTCTTATTTAGATGTTCAACAATTTTAATACCAGAAAAACTATCAAAAAAAATTTTAATGCGGAAAGGAAGAGAAAAGTGAGTGATTCCTCCCTTAAACCTCCAATTTGGAAGATAAAAAATTGGGGGATTTGAGTGTCTGCAAGGAAGGGACAACCTATCTCTCCTTAGTCATTCCACTCTCTCAATTAAAATTACTCCCAAACATGATTTACTTAAATTTAGCCATGCTATTCCCGTCATTGCCATCCATCCAAACACACCCTTACCATCTTATCATCTAGTTGTGAGTGCCTTTTTTTTTTTTTTTATCTCCACCAGACCAAGAAAAATTGGTCTTGTTTCACCCATCATCTTCCTAATTGCAGAGCTTCTTCGGCTCCCACCTATACCTACCTGTCACATTCCATACTAATAGCTTCATTGATCAACAAGAGAGAAACTCCTAACCTAACCTAACCTGGATAAATGTAATTTCTCTTCTTCTTTGACCCTCTCAATTTCCTATATGCCTTGACCTCCAATGCCATTATCTCATCCATCTTCCTATTGGCCTCTAGTTTTCCTCCAATACTTCCTTGTACGTGTGAGTGTCACTCAGCGATATAACCCATGATACATTTGGCTTATCCTGCCTCTTGATTTAGTTTTTTGGTTGTTCACTATTTACTTTCTTTCTATCATATACTCTGCAATGCTGACATTGATTCTACATTCTCTTATATTAAGGCCATCCATTTTCCTTATCACCCTATTTACTTCTTTCTTGGTGGGAAATCTCATGAAGCCAAAGAGTTTGGTTTAACTTTATAGGATTTAGTAGGAATTGATTTAATTTTAAACTTAAATTCAAATGAAATCAATTTTTATTTTTAATCATTTCCAACACTGCCTAATTTATTCCAAATATAATACTTGATTTTTAAATTAATTCAAATCTCATGGTATATAATTAATTCCAAACATGACATTTAATTTACGAGTGGTGGTTGGATCATACGAAGTGGTAGAATCTAATATTTTATCATAACAATGCCACGTTAAAAATTTTTGGCTATTTAGTATTTTCTATAAAATTTTAGGAGTAAAAAATAAAGGTGATTACTTGAGTGCATCCAAGTATATCGCAATGCAATGATTTTTTATTAGCCATTACTATTGCATCAGCATCTAGTCAATATCCAGTCAGCATTTAATCAAAATATTTATAACATTAGGTCTACTAATTTTTTATTTATAATACCACCCAATGATGATTTAACAAATATAAAAAGTTAATTAAATTACCAATTTATCCAAAACATAATTAAATTAAAATTTATTTGAAACTCTCGAATTACTTAACCCAATTTTAATTTTTTAACATCCAAGCCATTCTAATTTATATGACCTAAAACTTAAATTTAAAAGAACCTAATTGGGATTGAATATCATCCAAATTTTGAAGTTGCCTAGCCGCCGCCCCACTACCCTATGTGCATAGCCGCCGCGCCACCACCCTTTCTACCACCACCACCATGCCAACATTCTCTCCAACAAGTTCAATCACAAGCTCATCACAAGGACACTGACCCTTCTCGTATCCCCTCAGTTTTACATATCTACCACCACCCACCGCCACCATCCCCTTTACTGTCGCCACTGTGCCACCATCCCCTCTCCCACCTCCATCACCCCTGCTGCCACGATCGCACCACCGTTACCCTTTTGCACCTGTCACGATAAACCAACATTCTCTACCCATGACCCAAATGCTCAAGTTCTTTTCAATTTTATTCTGTGCAATCTGTTTCTATTGAAACACATGGTAGAGCAGAAAAAAGAGAGAACAAAAAATAAATAGAAATTGGAAAATTCTGATTAGATTGAAGAAAATGAGAAAGGTTATTACATCAAGCCAATAGTGTGGCTTATTTACAAAATAGTAGACTAACTAACTAGTAACTAATTACAATGTATTGTAACTAATTGTAATTAATCACTAACCAACACAATTATATCTCTAACACCACTGGTAAGCTAGAGGATGCATATTTAGCATCTCCAACTTGGGATCAACAATACAATATAATCAATCTAGCAATGATAACAAAGCTGCAAAGTGAATGAAAATTGTGTTAGCAATGGCAGTGGTGTCTAGTGCCAAAAAGTCTTTGACCTTCACTTGGGCCCCTTCGTTCTTCTATCGACGTCTCAACAACGCTCATTGCGAAAGAAATTCCAAATCATCACTTGAATAAGGTTAAAGCCATAGGGCTATTAAGAAGAAGTTAAAGCTATAGGGCTATCAAGAAATCCCAATTAAGGGAACATCAATCAACAAACTCAACAAACAACTTAACCACTAAGAGCAAAAGCTTACATCCATACTTAACCACTCAAAGCACAAGAAAATCAAAGCCAAATTAAAGTTGAACCATCCTAAACTGTGAAAACTGAAATGGAACCAAATGATTCTCAAATTTGAAAATCGTGGAAATCCAGTAAATGATGAACTGAAACCATCATTGCACCAATACAAAATATAGGAACAAACTCAGCAAACTCCTCAAAAAATTTCCATCGTCACCTTTCAATTTCTATGTGATCCAACTCAGCAACTCATCAACCATTTTATGTGCATTGCAATTGCCAGATCCAAGACATAAAGAATGCACAATATGTCTCCACAAGAGGACATTCAGCCCCCTTGAAAATCATAGCCTAATTTTTTTTTGTTAGCAAGAAGAAACAATGAGCAAACCACATTAACAAATATATGTACCAGAACTAGTAAACAAAACAGAGAGTTAGTGCAGTGATTCGGCACCAACATTGGTCTCACGTCGGATCTCTGCACCTCACCGAAGAGCATGACATTGGAGAACACACCGAAAACACGAACCAAGTTGGCAAATGCAACTTGCGCACAGAGCGGGGGAAGCAAGATCCACCAAAGAAGATGATGCACACATAGATTGGAGAGGACAGAGGTGAAACAGAGCCACCATGAGCCAATGAAAGAGCCAAATCAGATCTTGATGAAGAGGAACCATAAACCCTAGCTCATGGAGCAGAGGAGAAACCAACAAAGAGCCAAAACCACCATTGGAAAGTGTCGGCCACGCTAGAAAGCCAGATCCACTGGCAAAGAGTGATCAGATAGAGAGCCATATCAAATCTAATAGAGAAGGACAACACCAAAAACGTGAACGGAGCCAGCAAAGAACCAAATCTGACGGGAAGAACCAAATTCGAGAGAAGAACTAAATCTGGAACAAGATCTTTGTTCTTCACTAATTGAAAATGCTTGCGGCACAACAATCGATCTTCAGCAAATTGAAGAACAAAGAGAAACTGTAATAATTGGCAATCAAAGAGAAAAGAAATCTCTGAGAAACAGATAGAAAATTTGTGAGAAGCAAGTAGAAGATTAGAAGGAGAGTGAGAGTATATGAGAAAGTGAAAGAAAATGAGTTCTAAGAACTTAGACTAAGGCAGCAAAAAATGAGGTTTAAGGTGGGTGCCATAGCTTTGATACTATGTTGAAATCCATGGTAGAGCAAAGAAAAGAAAGAACAGAAAATAGATAAGAATTGAAAAATTCTAATTAGATTGAAAAAAATTAGAAAAGTTACTGCATCAAGCCAACAGTGTGACTTATATACAAAATGGTAGAGTAACTAACTAGTAACTAATTACAAGTATTATAATTAATTGTGACTAATCACTAACTAGCACAATTATATCTCTAACAGTTTCAATGTTTCTTAACATGCTTGTTCTCATGCTTTCTACAGTGTAGCACATGATGTATGGTTTTGGAGATGATCCTAAGGTAAGTGCGTTATAATCAGTTAACATGATATTTGTTATTCTATTTATTATTTTTTATTAAATTTTTTGAAGTAAATATTAATGTATATTAACTTGAATATTTTTACTTCAATTGAAGGCATGATATATGAAGGCCTACTGCCATGGTTTAATAAGTGGGAACTTGTTACAAGTATCCATAAACGTTATTCCAATTCAGTCTTTTATGCTATTCTTTAAAATTTTTATTAGCAGAACTCTTTTTCTAGTTGGATCTTCATAACTTTCTAAAAGCCAAACTCTATATTAATTGTTCTTAACTTCAAACCAGTGTAAAAATCACATAAGAATAGTCATCCTGAGTAGCTTGTATTGGTTCATTTTTATAATTTCCTAATGTATCTGTCAAACCAGGGGATAGGAAATATAATCTTGCCTTCAATTGCTTAACTCTGCGGGCTGCGCTATAACAGGGTAAATGTGTAATACAACTATGTCTAAATAAAAATGAATGATTGATTGATTCCTGAAACTATGTAACTCTGCACAATGAATATTATTATTATTACCATGCTAATAGGTTAGGCAAGGCACCTGACATTTCTAATGAATAGATACTACCAATACCGAACGTGATTATTGGGAACAATGGAGTTGGCCTGACTATGATCCTATCAAACTTCAATTCAATGCACACCCGTTGAAGCCTCTATATATGTAGAACTCCAATCAGCCTTTGCATTTTTTCTTTTCAAGCTCTATCACACCTCAAGTTCCATGCCAATCCATAATAACTAACTTCTTCCTCTGTCTAAGTAATGAAATCTATAATCTATTTTCTTTGGAAATCTGAGTGTTCAATCATGAAATGTTAAGGTTTCTAACTTCTTACCACTCAACCATAAGATTAGTACGTTAGCACTATTAAATAATATCTTTTTTGCGATGATAAAATTTTGTGGAATTTATTCCATTCAGTTCTTATCAGTCGTTCTCTTCCAAATTTGACTTAATTGCTGGCTTTAAGCTATCAAACCCAACGAAATAATAAACCAAGAAAAAGAACAATATAGAGATTGAAGCTTCCAGGAGCACTGGTCCCCCACCCCATAGTAATCCCATATTCAAATCTATGACAAGATTTTTTATGGCAGTTAGAAAAATGCGCTATCAATTTATAAAAAAAAAACTGGATACTTTTTTTTTGAGAAACTCATCGACTATAACTAATCCATACACTAGAGTAACGTAGGTCACAGAAAAAGGCCATCTAATTTTGTAATATAAACTAGATATGTACTGGAATTTTGTAAGTTCCACACACACACAATCTTGTGTCATATACACAGTTATGTACTTTGCTTTACATAAACATGCTGCGCCACTCATCATCACACGGTCATGATATATGCATTTATGACACTATGTATGAATGACTATAACACCATGCTAAAAAGAAAAAAAAAATCGAAAACCCTTGTCATTACAGTAACACTTGCAGTTGGAATTGGACTACTGATATAAAATCTCTGAGAGCAAAGAAGACAACGCTTTTGTCATTTTGCAACGTATATAACAAATGAAAAGTTAAGTGAAAACCAACAACTTTTAGGTACCCAAGATCTTGGTCCTTCATAAACTATAGAGTAATGTATTGCCATAACTCTTTAATTATCTGAAACTGGTGTATCGACGAGTACATGTTAATTTGTGTTTCTATTTCTTTCTTTCTTTCTTTTTTTTTTGGGTACATATGTTTTGAGTACAAGATAAAATAAAATCTTTTCAGGGCCCCATGTCATCATTTTGCAATGAAACAATGCATAGTGGAACAACTCAAGTCATGAACGAGAATGAAAGCACTGCCTAACTGTAGACCCCTCTTTTGTCATTCCACCCGTATTTATCCTTCTGATAAAGCTGTATTCTCATTCACAACGCAAAAACCACAATATAAAAAGGCAAAAGCCAACTATTTTTTTATTTCTGTTTTTGTAGCTCATTTTCATGGGAATATTCTGTTTCCCTAAATCTGATTCTTATAAATACAGATGCCATCCATAATAATGGCATATAACCAATACATAAATTTGTGTGTCTTTAAAATTAGAATTGTTATTTGATTGAGAAAAATCCCATTTCATTACTTGGCAATCTGTTTTTCATTAATCATTTTCATATTAGTATTATTCTTCCCCTAAGTTCTTGAATCTATCCATGCCACTAATCACCCTCTTCCTTCTGAGTCCAACAGCAAGGCATTTTGCTGGTCACTTGGAATACATTAAATTCATTATGCTTGTCCTTCGATTAACATGGTAGCATTATCAGAAGACTATTGGTTATTATACATATTAATGGAGCTCTTTTATAGGCTTCAGCAGCTACTCTTTAAAACATGCAATCAAATAAGGGTACAATTCACGTCAAACAGATTACATTCCTATGCAACTAAAAATCAAAACTTATTTTGTTCAATTTCCTTCCCAAAAAATCACATGAAGTAAATCACAGGTATGAAATTTCTGCGGGAAGACTGGGGGGGGGGGTGTCACGGTGGAAAGGCTGGTGGCAGTTCAAAATTTGGGTTTATCTTCAATCCCAATTATTTTTTTCAATCAAGTTATTATGTTATTTAATCTAGAATTGGTGAAAGAAAAAAAAATAAAGAAAGATTAGGTTAAGTAATTTGAGAATTTGGGATAAATTATAAGTTTAGGTTAAAGCAGAAATTTTTGTGTTAGGATTGGGATAAATTGATAATTTAATTAACTTTTTAATATTTGTTAAATCGTCCTTGAATGATATTATAAATAAAAAGTTAGTAGACCCAATATTATAAATATTTTAATTAAATACTGACTGGATATTGATTAGATGCTGAAGCAATAGTAATGGCCAATAACAAATTGGCACATCATAGTATGCTTGGATGCACCTAACTAATCACCAAAAATAAAATTTGATAAATATTTTATGATGCATATTTGAAAACAAATTATATATATCAATACAAAAACAACCATGTAAAATATATTGATTGGAGTATAAAAATAATTTATCATTTTTTTAGATACAATTTTTGAAGAATTATATGATTTTGGGTTGGATTGAACCAACCCAGAATAGAACATAAATAATTAATAAGTAAGTCTTTATAGTTTGATCAAATTTTTAATTAGATTTTTATAATTTAAAATTTTTTAATCAAATCTTTATATTGTATAAATTTTTACAACCAAGCTCTTGAAACTTGCATTCCCTTCTAGGATTATATGTCTAACCCTTGCATCCCATGCAAATAGAAGATCGACTTTAAACTTGTACTGTATTAATGTACAATTCGTATACTTATAAGTACATTAAGGCTTGAAACAATAACTTACGGATACATCCTTTATAGCTCTCTCTGCAAACAAAATTAATTTGTTTTTTTTATCAAAAACTCCAGCAGGTTTTTATGGTTAATACTCCCCATAATACAACAGTCACCTCATTTTCATGGTTAATACTCCCTAAAATAGAATAGCCACTTTTTTCTGCACTTGAACTAATGAGGTTACAGAAACAATTTATGAGGTCTGCTCAGTGGAACCAAACAACACAAAGAAATAATAGTAGTATAATTTTTTTGGGGAACTGTAATCTCAGTTTTCTCTCCTATATCCCACCCAAAGCCAATACTACAATTTATATAGTCTATAGAAATGAAAGAATGCTGTTGCCCAACGTTCAAAGTTTATAATTCTATTAACTTCATATCAATGTTGGCTCAAATGTAAACTTACATAGGGCATGAACATATCATTTAATATTTTAATGGGTACAATGAATAAATATAAAAGTTTGCAACGTAAACATGTCAAGTTAACGATTCAACAACTCAGTAACGTGCATAGAGATAACTACTAACGTGTACAAATAATAATAACTCTATTAAAAATTAATTTTAACGTAAATACTGATGTAAAAAATGCTAAAGTGTACTATCATAAAAAAATAGAATTAAATAATAATAATAATAACAACAACTTTGAAACATAAATAAAATGTAACATGAAATATTTAAAATTCGATTTTCTTTCCTTTCATGTCTGATGTGGGAATTTTTTTTAAAATAAATAAATAAATAAATAAATAGAAGATAGAAGAACCGTATAATGGATATAACATGCTATCAATAATGCTTCACCACCCACCAAAATAATAATGCTTCACCAACTATAAAGTAATTTTGCATGTAATTAATGCATAGATGCTCCGTGAGTACGTTAGAACAATCCACAAAGACGGGTGAACGTGTGCTCACTAGACATCAACACGCATACACACAAACACTAGCTATATGTAATGAAATTTGGAGAACACAACAATCATAGTGTAAAATCTAAAATCTTAGCCCATGCGCACAATCAATTTCTCCTCAGCAATAGTGTTTAGTTGCTCAACCATTTCAGTTGTGAGAAGGTTTTTTCAATCTCCAATTGTGCCACGGCGGAAGAAAACTTTATTTTCAAAACCAGCTGGCAATGTTCCAGTCTTAATCACCTCCAAGTTTCTCAAATTATCAAACCTACACAACTTCAAGATATCATCAAGCATGCCCTCAGATAACTCTTCCTTGGAAAATGGGCACCCTACAAAATCAGCTAGTTCTTTCAAAATCAAAGCAAGATGCAATTTCATTTGTTCATACCTTAGAAACATTATCTTCTCTGGCCCTTCGAAACTTTCTTTCCGGTAGCCTAATACATGCTCCCAGAAGGGTCAATAGTCAGTCACTCCTCTACAAAACTTCTCAAAACACTCATCTAGTGATGAGTTGGTTCCTCTAATTTCTGGCCTAGAAAGCTTGTTTAAGAAATGCCACATTGAAACAAATGTGTCCTTAGGATCCCTACACAGATACACTATCTTACAATCTGACTCTTCCACTGATTTTAGCAATGAGGCATAAGGAAGATGATTAGAGATTAAGCTCTAAATAGGGTACAAGGACATGGGGGTTATTAGTGAGCAAAGGGTGATTTTGTGTATCTGGATATGTCTTGCGGTTAAGCAAGGCAAATGCCAATGCCTTGAGCCAAGTGGCACCTGATTTTGGAGCGGTAACAAGGATGATATCTACGTCATGAGCCTGAAAGTGCTTTTGACACAAGATAAGACACCTTGAATGTGCCTAGAGTTGTACCAGAAGCCTTGGTATTGGTATAAGAGGTGGCTTGCAATCCAACCTTTTTCCATTGGCAAGGTGGATATCAAGTCCTTACATTCTTGGGTATAGTCCTCTTGCAAGTATTTGGGCAGATGAGAGGGTTGAGCTAGTGCCATTTGTGTATGCTTTAGAGACTTGCTAGTAGTAATGCGTAACCTGCAGGAGCTTGAGGATTGAATATGTATGGATAAGGTGCACATTCTTATGCCTATATATAAGAAAATAAATCTTAAGTTGCAATGAGTGAGGCATAATATAATGGCGAGACCAAAAAACAAAAAAAAACTCCTATATTTAATTTTTATATGCCTTAATTTTTAATCATAAGTATTGTTTGGAATGATTTTAAAAATTAGAATTAAATTTTGATTTAAATTGATTTGATTTGTAAATTAAATGTCATGTTTGGAATTACTTGTATAAAATGAGATTTGAATTGATCTAGAAATCAATTGCTATATTTTTTATTAATTATGTAGTGTTTGAAATAATTAAAAATGAAAATTGATTTCATTTGAATTTAATTTTAAAATCAAATCAATTCTTACTAAATTCTAATGATAATATTTCAAATCAAAACAATAAAATCTCATGAGATTCGTCCAATCAAATCATTTTTTCTTTTTAAATTCTTAAGATAAGATTTGATTTATAAATCAAATCAATTGCCATTTTCATCTATTCCAAACATTACTACAGTTATGTTATTTGTATAATAGGATTATTTAACATCAAATACAATATCTAACGTAACATTTTCAGATAGAAAAAAAAAATCTGAAGATCTATTTTTCCAAAAATTTATTATGCACAATCAATTATATGTTTATTTTCATTTCTATCCAAAAAAAATTACATTTCTTTTTTGCATCTCATCTAAACACACAAACAACAATAATCATGAAATTAAAATTAAAAAAACATGGGAATCGATTCAGAACTCCCTTCTTTATGTAATTATAATCATGAAATTACATTTCCTTTTTGCATCTCATCTAAACACATAAGCAACTATAATCATGAAATTAAAAAAAAAAATCATGGGAATCGATCCAGAATTCCTTTGTTCTCGTTCCATTTATAGAATTGCGAATATTGAAATGTAGCTGGATACTAAAACGTGATAATGTTTTCACCGTGTTGCTTTTTGTGAAAGAAGCTATGATTGGGAGAGCAAGAACTGATGGGTTTAGGCCACAATGGTGGTGTTGTGATTGACAATTGAAAAATTATGATTTGTTGGCTTAGGGGGAGAAGAGTTAGTGTTCTTCACTTTTGGGTTAGGATTTTTACAGATTTGGGGAATAAAAATTTTTTTAGGTGTTTTAGAATAAATAACAAAATATTGTTTATGTTTGGGGATGAGAAGTTTTAAATTTGATGTGAAATTATAACAGATAGAAAAAAGGAGGTAAATTTAAATTTTGAAGTATTGCCACATTATTATCCATATGACTAACTATTTACCATATATTTGAATATGGTTGAATCATATAAAAAGAATTTTAAATCTCTTCAAATTAAAAATACCAAAGAAACTCAGTCATTATTAAATTGAATTCGAGTTCAAACATATAATTCAATCAAAAATTGAGTCGAATTTGAGTCCAATTAAAAACCTAGTTTAGCCTTCTTCTTTTATTTTTACACCCGTGTTGTAAATGCTTAATGAGGAATGAATGGCATTTTAACTTTTTTGTCTTTGTATTGTATGTTGCGTGAAATTCTAACTTCTTGCAATAAAAAAAAAAAAATTCTAACTTCTGTAAATCATTTTTAACTTCGCTAATTCTTTTTTTTTTGGGGGGGTTGGGCGGGTTTTTTATACTGTTTTGTCTTTTCATAGTACGGCCCAACAGTATGTTTGACTTTAATTTTAAAATATGGCTCAACAATGACACTGTTTGTTTTAAAAATATTAAACGTGGACGACCAAAAAGAAAAATAAAATATTAAACGTGTTGTTGTTGTTGTTTATTTATTTATTTATTTTTAAATCTAGGAGTTGCTGTCTAGTGTCAACCAGAAGCGGAAAAAATTTAAATATATTTTTGGTAGTGTAAAATTAGTAAATTTTGATTTTAATTTTTTAATTTTCATCCAAACATTTCTAAACTTGATCAATTTTGGTTTTTGCCCCTAGACTTTCTCTAATTAGCTTTGATATGTCTAATGGAGAGTCAAATCATTAATCCTAGTGGCATTATGTGGCAAACATTAATAATTTAATGTGTAAAAGCCTTTAATTTAAATTCAATAACCCATTAACCTATTTCATGTACCTGATCCAATAACTTATTTGACCTAAAATACATAAACAAATGAGATCCAAAATCCAAACCCGACTTCATTTTTTGAGTAACCGTAGCCCCCAACACTCTTCCTTACGTTTTCTTTCTCTGTTGGTGTTTTTCTTCTTCCTTTCTCCAAAAATTCCTCAACCTAAAAATCCAAACTTTCTTTCAAAACCCAACCTTTCTTTCATAGATCCATTCACCCACCACTCTCCCTTCCTTCAAAACTACCAATTTTGCTATAATCTTGCAGCAGTGGTAGCGATGGAATGGAGGTATGTTGATGGAAGGCGTCAACGTGAGGAGTGGTGGCACTAATGCATAAGGAGCGGCAACACTAAGGTGCAAGGACTGGTGGCTCATGTTGATGAAGAATGTGGTGGTTAGATGGAGTGCGGCAATGATGATCAAGGATGGGTTCAAGGGTGTTTTTTATTTTCATCTAGGTTGAGATATATTTTGTGTTGAATGTAAAGATTGGTGTTGATCCTAAGTTGCTCAAAAAAAATTTTTCCCATTGTTCTTCTTATGTTATTCACCTCTAAATTATGAGTTTTGTTGGATACGAATGTTGCAAGTTTTGTGTTTTTGCATTTTGATTTAGTTTTGCTTATGTCAAGGGTATTTTCAAGTTTTATTTTTGTTTATGTGGATCTTTCTTTTTCTGTTCAAAACTTGAGTAAAACCTCAAAAAAAGTTCTGATTTTGTTAATGTAGGTCTTCGATCTTTTTGTTCAAATTTTTTCAGATTTGATTCTGGGATGTTGTTGATAATAGTGAAAAAAAATAAGGAGGGATTTTAATACTAGTTATTAATTAGAGATATTCTTAAGAGTGGAAATGCCACTATTGTAAAATCATAAGTAGAATACAGGTTTTGCTCATTTTGGTTGGTGGTGGTTGTGTATTGGTTTTTGTTTATTTTGGTTGGTGGCAATGGTGGACTGGTTAGAGAAAAAAACGAGGGTGGTAGTGGAGAATAGGGGAGGGTGAAGAGGGGTTGGGGAAGAAGAGAAAGATGATGTGCAAAAATGAGTGATGTAGCAAGTATAAGAGTAGTGGTGCAGAAAAAATAGGTGATATGGCAAGTCTAAGTTGGATTTTCATTAGCCACATCAGCACTTGATAGAGAGTGTATAATGGCAAGAACTAAAGTTGATCAAGTTTAGAAATATTCGGATGAAAACCAAAAATTTTTTTTTTTTGGGGAGCTAAAACTAAATTTTGCTAATTTTATAAGGATCGAAAATATGTTTATGCCTAAAAAGAATTAAGAGTTGCCAATGGAGCAAAGATGGGAAGTGAGAAGTGAAACAATAGATGGAGGATATCAACCCACCAACCCAATAATCAAGATCACAAGTCACACAAAGATAAGAATAGTAACTATAGATGGAACAATATCTTTATTTCACACAAAAAATACATTGAAAAGTGCAATTCTCCTAAGCTCCTACACAAAACCTCAAGCTTACCAACGGTTAAGGTTGGTGTGTAAGCAACCTCCACCAAATGCCAAGGCCTAACTGGCTATTTCATGAAATAAATACCAATGATGCCTATATTCACCCGTATGGCAGCTTGCCGTTGAAGCATATAGATGCCTTATTAATATACTACTTAGTGGCATGCATGCGCTCCACCATTACATTTCAGCCATGGTAAGGTCAACACAGAATATAGGCACTTTACTCCAGTGGTCACGCAAGGATTTAATCAAAAACCTTATTTACTATAGTTCCTGATGCAAGGCCTAACCTGTTGGAATCAAGAATTATTTTTACCAAGTCTCATCTCATACATATACATAGAGGAACACCATTTGCTTACTCAAGGAATAAATCTTGTATAGTTACTCTATTTAAAAACATTTTATAATTGAATTTCATCAATCTGGCCGTTGAATTAAGTGATATTATCTTCATAATCAAGCATGCCAAATTTTAGAAAAATTGGATATTAATAAATATGTAATCTAATAGTTGGTAGTTACTCATACTTTCAAAAACATATGATATGCTAAAATAAAATGGGGCCATGAAGTTTCAAGTCATTTTTAAATTCTATGAAATTTTATATACTTGATCTATTTAAAGAACACTTTCAATTCAACGTTTAGATTAATGAAATTTAATATTTATAAAATGTTATTCAATAAAATAAATGTCTCAAGACTTACATTTGAAGAAAGTAGATCCCCACTATATAAACATTGATATGCAATTTCATATCAAGAGTGGTAGCTACGTTAACCATCTTTATAATGACCACTCCGGAATTCAAACTCCTAATATTATAAGTAAAGTTTGTGGGAGTCTCATGCATATATAGTTACTAAGATCTGTCAAGTAAACTGTGTAATGTGCTTCAAATTTCCCATGCCAGTATATTGTATACAAAACAAATGGTGCATTAAATATTGAAATGAACCGAATGCCTGTTTTTGTACCACGCATCTAATTATGCTTAGAGAGTATTTGACAAACTAAAAAAATTGAATAACTAGATATAATGGGATCTAATTTTTAATAAAAAGCATTTGGTAACTACTTAAATATTTTTAAACTAGTTTTTATTTGAGCCAATTTAGGTTTAAAATTAGTTTGGAAAAAAACTAATTTTAAATTGATTTTATTTCATTTCAAATTTTTCTTTTCCTATTTTGTCCTTTCTCATTACTTTCTTCTCACTTTTTATCTATCATTTCTTTCTCTATTGACTTTGTCAATTGTCTGTCGCTGTTAAATGTCATCACTAGTTGTTAGCAACCACCATCATCTGTCAGCGGTGGCCACTATCTACCATTGCTGGCCGCCATCATCCATTGTCACCACTGCCATTGTCTATCGCTGTTCGCCGCTGCCAGCTGCCATTATCTACCACGATTTGCGATGCCGGCCGCCGCTATTTGCCGATGTGATCAAAGAGAAAGAGGCACATAAAACTAATTTTTAAGTTGACAAACCAAATATTTAATAAAAAAAAATTCATTTTTATACAGGTTAAGATGCCTATTTTTATTTTGTACTATATTAACTTGATTTTTCAAGTTGCCAAACACCCCCTTAAACTAGCTAGTAGTAGGCAATTATGTGATGGAAACTGTAAGCATGCACTGATCGAGTATTGAAGGAGTATCCAAACCTTCACAACCAATTGATAGTTTCTAGTCATTTTACCTTTACAATTTCGGTATTTTGAGCTTTTGGTATTTTATAGCTTATTTATCAGCTTTCTACTGCATTTTTACAGCTTTTATTCTCACTTTGCGTTTGGTTAATCTTCTAGATCATAATGTAGCTTGCTCTTTAGTTTTTGAATCATTGTGGTTCACTTTTTAAAATGCATGCATTTCTATTTCTTTGAAGCCATAGTATGCGTTATATTTCATCTACAATTGCATTCTTTACTATTTTTTGCTAAGATGAATTTTTCTTTGTTCCTAAACACTTTCAGTATATGAAAGTTTCTACTTTGAGAATTTTTTTTATAGGGGAAAGCCATGTTTTCAGAAGAGAAATGATATTTATACCCATAATTTTAGACATCATTTGAATATATATGGAATTGATGCATAAATAATCAAAAACTTTAGTTATATTTTTTGTGAATATGATAAATCTGATATAATAACTAATAATAAATATAAAATTCTTTTCTTAAATTAATAATATAATTGAAATTCACTATTATCACTAATTATTTAATTTATATATAATTCATTAAGTGTCCATGTGATTCCATAAAAATAATATTCAAATAATACTACTCCGTTTAAAATCATAATATAAATGAGACAAAAGAATTATCTTTGCGCACTCACGAGACTCAATATTATATTATTGAATGATATGACCACCACCACTCGTAATTAAATATGCAAACAAAATCAACGTCTTTTATTTTTTACAGTTATTAATATTCAAAATTTATTGAATTATGACTAACGTAGTTTAAGTTAAATTAAATCATTATAAAATATAACTTTTTTAACGTTATTTTTTATTCACAATATTTGAATATAAATTTTATTTTAAAAAATTAATTATCAAATCATTTAAATTAATTAAAAAATAATAATTATTTTTCCTTTAAGTCGACAAAAGAGCCCACTAGTCATAGAATATTGATTTCTTAAAAATAAAAATAAAAATTTGATGATGATCTAGCTACAGTAAGAACTTTGATGGACTTTCGAAACATAACAGTCTTTTATGCCTCATTATTGTTGCTGTGTCATTCCAACGTTGGAAAGTCAGACCAAATCTTTCGGCCATGTCGTTACAGGCACTTTTTTATTTTATTTCTTTTTTTAAGCAATACACCTTCAGATAAAGCCAAGATAGAGATTATATTTAAAGCTCGTGGAAAAAGGCCGCCCACCTGCCTCATATATTATATTAAAATACATGATATTCTTCAAGCTAAAATACCGAACCGGCTTGAACAAAGCCACTTACAGCACAGAATTAAGGATTATTGCCTTTCAAGTATGCTGTATATAACATGTTGTTGGAATTAAGAAATTAAGCAATTTCAGTAAGAGTATTGATTTATTATCCTAATAGTTAATTTAAAAATTCTTATAACTCAAAATTTTACTCATAATAACATGAATTGTAATTTATACAATATCAAAAAACTATTAGCACATATGAGTAAAATTTTAAACTAGAAAAATTTATAGATACATCAATAAAAGGATTTAGCATTTCTCTTTTGGCAAAGGACATGTAGGCAAGGAAAGATCCTATGTATAATTTTCAGCAAATCAAAGAATGTGATACTTGAGGTTCATAACTTTTGTTTTTTAATTCCACCATCACTATTTCAAATTCATCAAATTTCAATTAATTAATATAACTCGAAATGGGTCAGTCTCTATGGAAATAAAGTATCATTAATGCTAATTTTTTTTACCTCCTATTAAATTCAAATACAAATCTTACTTAAAAAATAAATAACAAACCACTTGAAATAGACAAGAGCGGTAAGGTCCACAACTTGAAAAGCCAATAACTGCATATTTTGAGTTAACTGTATTGAGAATTATAGATCTTTGTGCTTTTTATATAAATACAGTTTTCAGTTTTAATTCTCGTTTTATATAGTTGCAAGATTGATTTTAAAAAAATGTGCTTATTTTATGTAAAATAATAAGTTTGAGACAAACTAACTTCTAAACATAAAATTTCATATTTTTTAAAATAATATTGAGAAAACCAACTTCTCAACATTTTATTTTTTGGATAAATTACATTAACCTCTCCTGAGTTTATATAATATTACACATGACACCTCTTAATTTGTAAAACTATATATTAACCTCCCCTGATATTTACATGATATTACACTTGAAATATCCTTATATTTTGTGAAATATGATATTGAGTACCCTTGTAAACATGACACAAGTAGCCCCATAAAAAGGTGTTACTATCAAGGTGTATCACATATAATATTATCTAATTTTTAGGAAGATCAATGTAATTTACCATTTATTTTATTTTATTTTATTTTCTAATCATGTTCTCTTTAAAGATAAGTTTTATATAAATAAATATAAGATTATAATAAAAAAAAAATGACTTAACATAGAAAATGGTAGTATTTAAAAGATTTGTATGCATAACTAGGAAGCATCACATTAATATTACCTACTTAACATTTCAATAATTTATTAAACATGTTAAACTTAAGAGATTCACGATTGATACTTTCATTTTTAATAATACAAGTCTTGAAATTTCTTTCCACAATCTACTAGCTTTTTTATAGTAGCCATAATGTATATTAGTTAATATTTTCGCTAATCTTTGCTCATTTAATTTGAAACTCCCTCAAATTTTCAAACACTTGATGGGTGCTTCAAACAGTATTTTTTCAAAAGCAGAATTTATTAATAATTTTATTAATAAGTTTCCAAAAATCAATTATAAGATTTTATTAATAATTTTTTTGGACTTTATTTTTTTCGGTCGAAACCACAAGTATCTTTTTATCAGAGATCATCTTGTTCGAGTCGAATAGGATCATTTAGGCTGCAAAGCTCTTTCTTTCAAATTTTAATACAGTTACATATCCAAGACTCAAATTCAAACCTTTGGTTATGTTATCATAGAGAAATGTTTGCATAGTCCGAGAGCACCACATGATTGTGTTCCTGAATCAATCATTTAAGTATATTTTATATAGGACTCACTTATATAATTGGTCCGGGAATATAATTATGTGATACTCCCGAACCATACAAATATTTCCCATTATCATAACCTCCTGTCAGCTAAACTACGCACTTGTTAGTTTCTAGACATATTTTGAATTAGAAAAGAAACTTTGTGCTTAAGTGTAATTAAAAAATACATGTTGTTTTCTCTATTTTATTGTATCTCTCAATTAATTGATTTTTTAAATAATTTTTTTAAAAAAATCTATTTTTTCCAGTTTTATTCAAACAACCGTTTGTGCTTAGAAGTTAACTTTCATTGACCACGTCACCGACAACGAATCTGACGGGGCCCCAATCTGATCTTGATCTTCCTACACTTGTGTTTTCTAGTTTTAATTTTCATTACTAAATTACTAATTATGGAAACCACTCTTCATCGTCAATGATTAAAAAAGGCCACTATGAGACTAATCTTTCTCAAATCATTGAGAGAAAAGAATATGCTAATTACATATTATTATTACTTTCTGATTTCTCAGGTATCGTTTTCTTATTTCTCAAGTATGCATAAATGATAAAATTAAAGTATAAAAAACAAAGTGAGTTCAACTAACATCAAATAATGTTGTTTTATTGATGAGAAGTGTGGAACACTAAATACAATATTTTTCTCTCGTAAATACACAATACATCCATCTAATCTCTTAATATATGTGTATTTTGACTATACTTACATACTTTCACATTAATATACAGTAAATATATATATGTTTAAAAATTATTTCCCTTTATTGATAGCCCTAGCTATACTACTTTAACATTTTGTGGCCATGAATAAAAATTAAATTTTTTGAGGTAGCGGTTGTTATTTTTTTGGTCCATTGATCTGGGTATTGTTCCCCTTCGATCCCTATTATGAGAGAAAGAGGCTAATTACTTTCAAATGTAATTAGGTTCTCCCTCCCAATTAGTATCCTCTTTAGGAATTGAACCAAGATTCTCTCTAGAATTATAGTATGCTTCTATCGGCCATTATGCTAACACCCTTCTTGGTAGCAACTATTATTAATATACTTGAATTTTTACACTCTTTCTTTATATAATTATCTTTAATGAAAAGGAGAAAAAATGAGAGGGAGGAGATAATTTCTCTTATCCTTATTTTTCACATAAATTGTATGTATAATTAAAAAAGTATAAAAAATTAAATATAAGAGTAATATTTTTATTTTCTTTAGTCACTCATGCACTCAACTCACGCATACAACTATTGTGGCCTCTACCCATAGGGATCGAATATGGAACTCCTAATATGCACTTCTTACGAGGTCAACAACTTGACCCCTATACCAACACCTTGCATGCAAAGTAATATTTTTATTGTCTCACCTAGAATGTCGGTGGGTGGATGTAGAGTATTTACTTAAATAGTGGGTTGAGTAGAGCAGAAAAAAAAAAAAACTCAACTTACTCATAAGTAGATTAGGTTGAATCAAACTCGTAGGTTTGATATATATATATATATGCCTATTTTTTTAAAACTAAAAAATTTGTCTATTAAAATATGTTAAAATATATAATCAAATAAAATAAATCTAAATATATATAACATAAGTTTAATATAAATATTAACTCATTTATCAAACACAACAACTATAAGCCTCAACATGCATAAATTTAAACAAAAAAATATTTATAAGTCCTAAAAACTTTTAAAAAAACATGCATAAATTAGAAAGTTTTTAAGAAAACATATATAAGTCCTAATAATTGTTACGAAATCATACATAAATTTTAAAGATGTAAGAAACTACACGAATAAGTTGAAGTCTTGGTGTTAATATAATTAGTCTTGGTGTTAATATAATTATTAATTTTACTTATAATCTTTTTGAGATGTTCAATACCATCACATATAGATGAGTTGAGTTGAGTTGAGTTGAGTTATGCAAATTGAAAATTTCCAAACTCATAACTCAACTAATACCTCATGAGTTAGAAATTTTTCAACTCAACCCAACTCATATTTTATGGATTCCCGTATTATGTCTCCCTATAGCTGCAGCTTAACTCCTTTATATATACGGATAAGCATGTGCACCTTAGCCATGCATTCAATCCTCAAGTTACCAGCTAGTTAACCATTACTACCAGCTAGTGTCTAAAGCATACAAAAATGCCAGTAGGTCAACCTTCTCTTCTGCCCAAATACCTGCAAGAAGAAGATTTATCCCAAGAATGTAGAGACTTGATATCCACCTTGCCAAAGGAACAAGGTTGGGTTGCAAGCCACCTCTACCAATACCAAGGCTTTTGGCACAACTCTAGGCAACTTCAAGGAGTCTTATCTTGTCAAAAGCACTTTCAAGCCCAAGACAAAGATACCATCCTTGTTACCACTCCCAAATCAGGCACCACTTGGCTCAAGGCATTGACATTTGCCTTGCTTAACCGCAAGACATATCCAAATACACAAAATAATCACCCTTTGCTCACTACCAACCCCCATGCTCTTGTACCCTTTTTAGAGCTTAGCCTTTACATTGAGAAAGACATTGTTCCTGACCTTAACTCAATTCCCTCTCCAAAGCTATTCTCTACTCATCTTCCTTTTGTGTCATTGCCAGAATCAGTGAAAAATTCAAATTGTAAGATAGTGTATCTTTGTAGAGACCCTAAGGACACATTTGTTTCAATGTGGCATTTCACAAACAAGCTTAGGCCAGAAATTAGAGGAGCCAACTCACTGGAAGAGTGTTTTGAGAGGTTTTGTAGGGGAGTGAGTCTATGTGGACCCTTTTGGGAGCATGTATTAGGCTATTGGAAAGAAAGCTTGGAAAGGCCAGAGAAGATAATGTTTCTAAGGTATGAAGGTATGAAATTGAAGCCTGATTTGATTTTGAAAAAACTAGCTGAGTTTATAGGGTGCCCATTTTCTAAAGAAGAGTTATCTAAGGGCATAGTGGAAGATATCTTGAAGTTGTGTAGCTTTGATACTTTGAGCAACTTGGAGGTAAATAAGACTGGAAAATTGTCTTCTGGTGAAGAAAACAAATCTTTCTTCCGTCGTGGTGAAATTGGAGATTGGAAAAATCTTCTCACAGTTGAAATGATTGAACGGCTAAACACAATTGCTGAAAAGAAATTGGCTGGACACAGGCTAAGATTTTAGATTTCACAGTATGATTATTGTGTTGTGCAATTCTCATTACCTAGCTAGTAATATGTGTTTATGCTTGTTGACGTCTAATGAAGATCACATGTTAGCTTATCTTTATGGAATGAAGCGTCGATGTAATAATATTTCTTTTCGTTTTACTTCAATAAGATCTTTATTTTATCACAATCATTATAAAAATTATATTTATCATATTAAACATTTATTAGTATCTGATTTAATAACTCACACATTTGTTTATATTTTTTAAATTATATACGTAATACGTCCATATTGTAACATGTCCTTTTATAAAATACTTTGTAAAGAATAAATTTAGTTTCTTTTATTTAATTTAAATATTTGAATTAATTTGTTTGAGTTAATTTTGTAATAATAATTTATGAAAGAGCTATTAAATCTTGAAAGTAAGATAATAAATTATTTTAATATATTTATACAAAATAATAATAATTTTATAAGAACTGATATCTAATTACACGTATATATTAATATATATGAGAAAAGATAAAAATTCAAAGAGGAAAAAAAAAATGGCTGGGCAGGCGGTGCAACTTGCACATACCGCCTAATTGCCCAAAGTGCTTCACGTGGAAGCATGCTAGCTAGCAGCACCTACAAGTGCTTCACGTTGAAACATACATTGACAAATTAGTGAGGGAGTTATGATTTTATTTGTACTTGTTTTACCTGCAACACCATATTAATTCATTAATTATTCATATTAAAAATGAGTTTCTTGTTTTATATTCTTTTCTTATTTTTAATAATAAATAATAAATAATTAAATATAATATTTTAAATAAAATAAATACAAATAATATTGCTTTTGAAAACTCTTGGCTGGTCATGCACTAACTGTTCCACCTGTCATGGCCGCCCAAACATGCGCGCTCTGTACATAGGGCAGTGGGGCTTGAGGTGCTTCACATGGCAATAGGTCCTTTCATATAAAAAGTTTATATAATTTTATGAATTTAATTTGAATGCACTGACAGTGTAAAACAGTTTTACACTGTCAATCAATAGAAATAGTAGAAAGTGCCAACTCACATATATAACTACCTATTATAATGAGGGACCCACCATGATTTCTCACTTTTCCCTATTTCTATTGGTTGACAGTGTAAAACTGTTTTACACTGTCAGTGCATACCAATTAAACTCTAATTTTATTATATGTTATTTTTTATTATTAATTAAAAATATGGGACAAAATTTAGGATCCATAAAAAAAATTTAATTTATGATAAAAAATAACATATAATAAAATCATAGAACTTTTTGATATAAGAGAATCTATTTTCACTTCACATTAATACAGATGTGAAAGAATAAGGGAATGATATTTTATATGTTGAGAGAGAAAAGACAAATAAGGGAAAGGAAGAAGAAACAGAAAGGGAATACAGAGGGTAAGAGAATTTGGCACATATAATTTTGATGTAGAAAATAAATTTATTTATAAAATAAAATTATAGCTACATTTTATTGTAATAAAGTTATTTGCTTTCATACGCTTATTATTTTTAAATTATTATTATTAGTTAATTCATTAATTGCTGTTTTTACGATAATGATTATTTTTTATGATTAATCTTGAGCTCTTTTATGCTACCTAAAAATTATTATGAGTTAATTTTCTTTTATAATTTATTATTTTAAATGTTTATGTGAATTATTATTTGTATGTTGATTTCTTTATGGGACCGGTATTAATGAATTAAAATTTGTATAAATCATGCATCATTATGTATGTCGGAAAAACTTATATATCATGTTAAACAAATAATTTAAAGAAAAGATATTTAAAACTTGTCACTAACCACCAAAAAAATAGAAAAATAGATGTAAAATCATTTTATATATTACCTGTCTTTGTTAATGTTATGTAAAGGTCTTACTTTATTATTACTATGTTTTAAGTAACACCTGAAATGAGAAATTCCCAAAGAAGACGTTCAACGATGTATTAAACAAGCAAATCGAGGAACGGTGAAATTAATGTAAACATGTTATAATGCAAACAATACTAGTTTATTTCTATTGTATGAAGAGTTGTATTAACATAATTTATTTAGTATTTATTGCTCGTGATGTTATATCTTAATATGTGACAATATATAACCTATTAGGGGTTGAATTTGGCCTAATTATGCTTGAGCCATGCATGAGACACACTGGCAAAAGATTATAACCTCATTATATCACAATAAGGAATCGTTTGGATAGATTTCTTTAAAAATATCTATCTTAAAATTATTTTATGTTTGGATATAAAATTAATTTATATTTGGATATAATATCAAAAAAAAAAAATTTTATCCTTAAACATCTTTTCCATGGTATATAAAAAAATATTTTTTAGAATAAAATTGTAACTTCTAAAAAAAAAAAATCTTTTTACACTTTTTTTATTGTTTATGCTTTTATTAAAAAAATTTATCCAAACATGCTAAAAAACATAAAAAGTTATTTTTTTAATTAAAAAAGGATATTTTCTATCAAAATAATGGCACCCAAAGCACTAAGGGTTTGAATCTAAACCCACATCCCCCTCCTTTATCCCTTGAAAAAAAATAAAAAATAATTTGGCCTAGTCGAACCTTTAGGTTATGCTTAGATTGGTGGTTTGGGGTGGAGTGGAAGAGTTTAAAAGAATATAATGAATTTTTATTGTTTGAATTGATAAATTTATAATGCAGTGAAGTGATTAATGAGATAATAGATTCCACCTTATTCTACCAAAACCTCCAATTTGTTGTTCTTCCCAATTTGAGGGGTTTGGGGTGAAATTTTATTTTATCTAAACAATTAAGTGGAATAATTACTTTACTTCATTCTATCTCATTTCATTCTTTTGGGCTCCATTATACTTCACTCCATTATTTACTACCAATCCAAACATATCCTTACAAAGCTTAATAGGTGTAACAAAGGAAAAATTCTTAAGTATTTTTAGATTAAGAAAAAGTTTTTGCTCTATACCATTTATTGCTCAATATATACTTCAGCTTTGCAAGCTATTATTGTCTTTCATTTTAACTATATTTTTAATGCAATTGATGAGATATTGAATACTAAATAATTCAAAGCAAATTTTTTTTTCTTATTCCAAGAACTAGAATCTTTTCTAATAGAGTCTGAACGACGCAACGATTCTCTGCTATATCTTAATTGCTTATTTAATGCCACAATAATCATTAAGGGGCGAGCGAATAATTCACCTTAATGATCATAAAAGAGCTATCCTTTCACTGAAAATGGTGACTGCCTAGTTTTGAGAAATGCAAACCATATAATTTGAGAATTGCAAACAGAAATCCAAACATGTACTTGATAGTTACAATCGTCGTATGAAAGTTTTATATGACCTCCTTCCTTACACTTGAAAAAGATATGTTCATCTTAATTAGTTTACTGACACCAAAACGTTGTTCGCATGGAAAATCTTCTCCAACGCTGCATAATCTAGGGAGAAAGATTATAAATTATGTTTCTTGAAGTTTAAAACGATCCGTGCAAGGAAAGGCCAAAATAACTAAATTTAACGTATGATTTGACTACAGTAGTCATGTTTACTTAAACAAAATCCTTGCCCTTTCTGCTTTAAAATCGCAAATTAATTTGGAGCCCACTAACCTTACAAAATTGGTGATGATCCAGATCAAGTAATTTTGGTGGACTACATCCAAACTTATTTAACAATCTTTTGTGCCTTATTATATTTCTCAGTCGGCCATGTCGAAAAATGAGAACAAATCTTTCCACCATTTCAATTTCTTAAACCCTAAGATAAAACCACGATATAAATTATATTTAAGTTCATGGAAATTGGTAATCCACCAACTTCAGAAAATTAAATTACATAAATTCTCTCCAAGCTAAAATATACCAAACCAGCTCACCAAAGCACCTATTGCACAAACTTAAGGATTATATATTGTTTCCAATTTTCTGGCAGTAACATCTTATAGGAATTAGGAAAGCTAGTTCAGTAAAGAAGGAATACGCTTACGGTACGTGGACGAAGCGAATAGATCGCGCGCATTTTGAGAAAATTAAGAGCTTATTATTCAGTAGTTTGTAAATCTTTGTAAGTTTGGAAGGTGACTGAAAACTAATCATCACTTCAAACATATATAAAGAAAATGAAATGGACATACAAGCCAAGAGATGAGGAAGAGGCAGACTAATAGCAAATTTGATTTTTCATTTAGAAACCTTGAAATCGCAGTCTGGACAAAAGTTTCTCTCCTGTAACTTTTGCGCAAACTGTGATTTTGAAATTTTAAAAGGAAATCCAAACATGCTATGAGGACAAGTTTGGTTTGTAGTCTAAAACGAATGGTTTTGTTCAATGGAACAGTAATTTTTTTTAAAATTTTGTTCAAACCACAGTTTGAGATTAAAAATTGTGTTAAAATGTATCTCAACATAATTTTGTCGAATAGTTAAAATTAGTTAAAACTCAATTTATATCTTTTTAATCCATATTTTGGACTTTTTCAATACTAAATCAAATATGCACTGAGAGATTAGTGACCACTTTATTCAAAATGCAAAATGCAACAATAGAAATGGAGAGTAAGGTATGAACCTCATTTTTTGTCTTTGTATGTCACGGGAAATGCTAACTTTCCTACTTCATTTTTTTTTTCTCGATAAATTTATTAAGGAAGGGTCACACTCCCTGAAAAAGAGAGGAGCAGGGATGATGATTCCACACAGATCCAAAAGGAAAGACAAACATCAATAAAAGAGATATAGCCAAAAAGGACCCCAACAGCAGCCAAACGCATAACACTGCAAAAATGCTAACCAGAATACGCAACAGTATCCACCAGCAAAAATCATCCACAACTATATCAGCATACTAGACCACCTATATGTGGTTGAGTCTGCTGATATAGTTGTGGACCTCTTCTTCGTTCAGCAATAATATGGGATTGTTGCTGAACCAAGAAGAGGTCCACAACCTCCACCTCTGTGACAATTCCACGAGAAAAGCCTCCCAATTGATGTTCTGCTGCTGAAAAGCCACCTTGTTTCTTACGTCCCATATGGACCATGCGATGACATAGAAGCAGGACAACCACAATTTTTACCTTTTTGATAAGTATTTTGTCTTTTACTCTTTTTATTGGGTTCTATTTTCATCGTGAGAAATTCAATTATTTATTTGTTTGGAGGCAGAGGCTACGATGGACCACGCTAAGTTTGGGATCAACTTGGTCTCTCAATTTTAATCATTGAATTTTTATCCAATGATTGAGATTTAAGTTTTTTTATTGTATCAAAACCTTTTATAATAATTCATATTCAATTTTTAATATTTATTAAAAATCACACTATCCATATTGCCCCTTTTTATTACTTCTTTCAACAAATCAATGTCTCCTCCTAGGTCTGGCTATTAAAGCTTTGTTTTCATTCTACCCTTTTTCTTCTTGATATTACTCCTATGATGATTCTTGTTTTTAGTCCATGTTCGGGTACTGTTCTAAAATAGTTTTTTTTTTTGAAAAAAAAACTATTTCAAAAAAAAATTAATTATAGTGTGTGTTTGAAAAAATTAAAAAATTAAAATTATTTTAATAATTATTTATTTATATAAAAAGGGGCAATATCGATAGTGTAATTTTTAATAAATATTAAAAATTGAATATGAATTATTATAAAAATTTTTGATATAATAAAAAAACTTAAATCTCAACTGTTGGATAAAAATTCAATGATTAAGATTGAGGGACCAAGTTGGTCCCAAACTTAGCATGGTCCATGACAGTCTCCGCCTTGTTTGGATTTCCATCATGTGAAACACATTTAGAAGTAAAAAAGTGTGGTATTGACATGTTAAACCAATTTTCACCAAAAAAAAAAGAAAAGGACATGTTAAACCAATTATACTATTTGAATATAGAAATATGGATATCAATATCTAATAAGTAGTGGGGATTTGGTGCATGCAGAGTAGTTGGGCAATGGGCAATGGCGATTTGGTGCACTAGTTAGAAATGGGAAAGGATACCATGACTGCAGCAACATGAAGCAAGGCTTTCATGTGCTTGGGAAGTTAAACTTGCTAAAGCTATGACAATAGAGCATAGGTTTGGTTTAGGTTTTCTTCAACACAAATGGAACTTGGCGCGTGCTGTGAAATATGAGGGTGTATCGTGAAACAAATCACAAGTGATAAGCAATAATTTTTTTTTATTCTCTCCCTTTCCCCCTTTTCCTCGCCCACACTCCGCCGGCGCAGCTACGAAGAAAGTAGCTAAGAAGATATGGAGTGTGATTGGATAAATTGTGAAAAAAACAAGATTATTTTAATAATTAATTATAAGTATAATTAATATTTTTATAATTAATTATGATAAAAACCAATTCTGTGTTTAAATGTATTAACTGAGAAATAATTTTAAAGATGTGTATTTTGTTTAAATTATGTGAAAAAAATATATTTTTGTCTAGTAAATCAGTAAAATGCTAAATAATATTGGTTAAAAAAGACTTTCTAGTGTAAGGAAAATAAACTAAAAATTATAATTAATTTTATTTATATACACTAAATATCTTAAATTATATTAAAAATAATTTTTTAAGAAAAAAACTATTTTAGAAAATAATTAATCTTTCACAAACATGCACATGATATGAAATGAGCCAGTGCTTGGTGAGATTTTTGGTTCAAGTATTGTGAATGTAAAAAAACTAGTACACTAAGAACTTTGCTGATTGAGTTCGAATTAGATTAGTCGAAATTCATTGGGCTTCGCATATTAATAGTCTAGACAAAAAAGTCAGTACTTGATGATAATATTAAGGGTGTATTTGGTATGTCTTATTAAGCATGATAAAATAAGATAATACAATATATTATGATTATATCTATTATTTAATACAGTCAATATATTATATAAATTTATTAATCAAATCTCTCTTATACGTTAAATGATGGATAACTTAATCCAGTATAAGAAAGCCGTATTAGGTTTGATTAGTTTTTAACATATAAGAGCTTTTTCACTTTTTACCTTTTTTAATAAATTTTGTTAAAAGAAAAAATATTATTAAATAGATAATAACAAATCAAAACTATATAAATAAAAAAATATTATTTAATATAAATATATAATTTGAAAGAATAATAATTATAAAATGACTATTCGAATTAATATACAAAAATAGGAATAAAAATATATTAATAAAATATATAAATAATAATAATAATAATTAATATTTAATATAAATTTAATATTATATAATAAAAATAACTATATATAATGTATAATGTAATTAAATATAGGAATATAATATTAGACCTACTTAAATTTTGATATATCAAACTCTCCTTCTATTTTTCTCTTTCTCATTTTTCATAAAATATTAAAAATGTATAAATAAATAAGTAACTCTCAATATAAAATTATCTTTATATATAATACAAAAATAAGTGAAATAAGTATAATAAAAATAATAAATATTTAAACAATTATATTAATTTTAAATCTTTTATTTTAATATTTAAAAAATTATATTTACTATAATCTCTTTTTCTATTTATAATTTATATAATATAATATCTTATCAAGTGATATGTTAAATATTGTATAGTATTAAAATTTTAGTAAGCCTTATACAATTAGACCTTATATAATCAAGTCTTACTCTATTAAGCCTTATACTATCAGGCATGCCAAACGGACCCTAATAGCCTTATAAAAAAATTAATAGAAGCTTGTATAAATGTTATAAATAGTGAATTTAGTAATTGCAAATGATGATTTATTAAATACACAGTGATTTGAGCCACATGATCACAATGTCGTGTTCAGGTAATCAACGCAAAGGCCAATTACTAATATTTAATGTGCATTATTTATATCAGTGTGACAAACTCAAATCACCAATTATTATACTAAATTAATTGAAATAGTAGTGAATGATGTAATTATATATATAATTCATGCATCAAATATATGGTGATTTATAATTATAAGTAGTGATTCATGCACTTAATGCAGTGACTTGTGACTAGTGCTGGATTTTATGTCATTCCACCTTATTGCAACTTAAGATTTATATCCTTAGACGAGGAACAATAATCTAATATGGTGACTTAATTATAATTATGGGTGTGTTTGTAATTTTTTTGGTAAAAAAAATCAATTTTTTACTAAAAAAATTACTTTTAATATATTTGGATAATTTTTTAAAAATAATCAAAATCACAAAAAAAATCTCTTTTCAACTTTTTATTAAAGCTGAAAAAAAATTTCTGAAAAAAATTAATTTTAACTTTTTTAATTATATATAAAATTCAAGTTTCATAACTATTTTTTTAAAAAGTTGAAACAAAGGTAACCTATAAATAATGGTTCATGCACACAATACAGTGGCTTGTGACTAGTGTTGAATTTGATGTCACTCCACCTGATTGTAACTAAAGATTTATATTCTTATACGAGGAGTTAATGATACATAACAGTCCAAAAAGATGGTTAGAAACCGAAAATATGAATGCTTGTTGAATAAAATAATTAAAGTAATATGGCTTACTTATTTTTTCAAAAGCTAAGAAATATGTCATATTATTTTTGCAATTAAATTCTGCTAAATATTTCTAACTATCTAACATTTTTCTTCTCATATATACACGCTGCATCAAGGCTTTGTGCCTTAACCAACAATTCACTCCCCAAGCTCCTACATTAAACCTTACTAGCTAGTTAGTACACCATGGCTGAAGTGCAACCCTCCCTCCTGCCCAAATACTTGCAAGAAGATGAACTAAGCCAAGAATGTAGGAGAATGAAAGTGGTAAAAGGCCATCTGGGATAGAGAACAAAGCTTACTTTCGTCGTGGTGAAGTTGGAGACTGGACGAATCATCTCATGGATGAGATGAGTGAGCAATTGAACGCTATTGCGGAAGAGAAAATGGGTGTTCATGGGTTTAGGTTTTCGATTTCACAGTATGATCATCACGTGTAGCATTCTGCAATTTTTATTTTGGTATAGTGTAAGTGTTATGTTTGCATGCATATGATGACGTCTACCTCTTATGATTAGTCTAATGTATGAAGCATCAATGCAATAATCACTTTATTCTCCCTTATTTAATTTTGATACACTTATTGTGATGATTATTTAATCATGAATTGTTATGTTGTTAAAAATATTTAATGCATATGATAATTATGTTAAAAGTCATATAAAAAGTAATTAAAACATAATTAGTGATTAAAATTGAAAATTTTATATTAATGGTATATTAAAATTTAACTCTCTTTTTTATGTTTAAATATTATTTTAATTTGGTCCCTAGTTATTCTAAATTTTGGTTTTGCTCCTCTATAATATTTTTCTTTTGATATAAGTCCTCATAATTTTCTACCATTTGGATTTTGATCTTTGAGGAATTAAAACTAAAATAAATTAAATTATAGGGACCCATTCTTATTAAAAAATAAGGACCAATTATTTATAAAAAAAATAGCAACTATAAAGATTAAAATCTAAAAGATAAAAATTATAAGGATCAATAATTAATTTTATGATTTTTCATACTATAAGGACCAAAACCTAAACAAAAGAATTATAAAGACTAAAACCAAAACCAATGAAAATTATAGGAACTAAAAATTTATTTAAACCTTTTTGTTTTTTCTTCCTCTGCTAATTTTTTTTTTTTGTCGTTATAATTATATATTATACTAGTGGGACACATTGCATAAAAAATAAAAAAAGAAAAGAAAAATACTAGTGGGACACGTGGTTAGAGGTTGTTATGATGCAGAAGCTCTTAATACATTGTGTCTTCTACGAATTCTTTTCATCGTTTCCTCACAAGATCATAGGTAATGATTTCAAAATATGCATGCTTCAGAAGAATGATAAAGGAATATGGCAGACGTGCTTAGAGGAGTCTCAGCTAGTTTGGCAGTTTAGTTTCTATATAAAGCTTCTTGAATTGAAAACCTACACAACGCAACCACATTCATCAAATCCAATTCAATTTATCTTCATTTAATTTACTAACAATCATTGTCCCTTTATTTATTTGTTTTTTTCTCAACGGACACGTTGGCGCACATGCTCAAATAGAAATGATTTGTACATATGTTGCTGCCTGATTCACTATCTACTCAATCAAAAAAGGTGGTGCATCTTATTGGATAAAAATGTATGATATACTATCTACGAATGGACCTTATAATTTTTCGTGAGAGTATATTCGACAATGAATCCCAGTTTACATGTATAAATATTAGTTCTCCCCTCTCAAAACAAGGAGAGGGACCGAGAAATAGTATTAACGATAATGAAAATTCAGGAGATAAACAGTATATAAAAAGCCAAACATTTTACTGCCTTAGAGTACATGTCAGGTACACCAACAGTTTCAAACACATGCAAGCCATGCCATCCACTACCTAAGCTGTCATCCATCATTTGAAGAGATAATATTGTCCATTTTCATTTCAGAAAGCTCAATATCTGAATCTTACAAAAATCTCAGCCTCCCTTTCCTCCAAGACCTAATCCCATTCAAATTGAACGCCGCTATATTAGGAGAGTACAAGAAATCACGAGACCAACCCCTGATTCTATTGGAAGGAAACCCAAAATTCGAGGCGATTTAAACTAACGGATTAAGTGATTTACAATAGTGGGTCGAACGTCATATCTTGACTAAAAATGGGTCTGTGGGTCCTCCATATTATATAATCTTTACCTAGTCAATTCTTAATTGATGTGAGACTTCACTATTCACACTTCTCACACTTAAAATTCCAACAGTCTCCTCCTTAAGTATGAGGCCTAACACGATATACTCCCTTTTTAGCGAAAGCCTTTTTGAGTATTTAATGGTGTTAATAAGAGCCACTTCTGCTATCTTTATTTGTACTATCGTATGTCACGAAACATGTAGTCCAACTTCCACATTGTCAGGAAAACTTTCGACATAAGGGATCCCACACCTGGATCTAACAAACACCATTTCTCCAATACTTGATCAAGTCGAATCCAAACCCTCAACCCTAATACCACTTTTTGGGAAAGGAACTCATAACTTAGGGAGATCTAAACCATTATTTTAAGTGAGAATCCATAATAGCGATTTAGACACCATATCTTAGCCCAAAATTTTAAAGCAATGAGTCTATAAGTCCTTCATATTATATATACTCTTTACTTAGCTATATTATATACTCTTCACTTAGCCAACTCTTAATTGGCATGAAATTTTATTACTTATACTTGAAATTCCAACAGATTCAATTTCCTAGTGGCAATATGATAATAAAAAGAAATATATTATTAATTTACAGTACCATTATTTAGGACATATTTAAAGGAATATTATAAGATATCTTTAAATATTAATTAGTTGTTTCCCCTCAACATCCTTATTTTAAAAAAACCTTTGGACTCCTTGTATACTAAATAGATCAAACTACCACAAAGAAAAGAGAAGATCACGTTTTCTTTTAGATACCCAACAAAGCAACACCCTTCCAAGCACAAAAAAATTTCTTTAAATAAAAAGACAAAAAGAAACCGAGATAACACCATGCAAAACTCCACCGAAGCACCATACCTTCCAAGAGCACTCATCCAACCAGACTTTTATCCATTTATTTACTACTTTCTTGCCTTTAGTTTCAGCCCCTATTATATCACTGAAAGGTTAAGGCATAGAGCCCCTTCCTTTGTATCTCCTCAAATGGGGATCGAATGTGCAAGTAGGAAAATCCAATCAACTAATTAAGGGAAAAATCGTGAACATTTTTTTAAGGTTAGGGTGGGACCAAAGGAAAATCCTGCCAAGAGACTTGTAGCACGTAGTCAAGATTTCAAGTGGCTGCATGCAATTGAGATTTCGTAGATGTACGAAGCGTTGAAAAAGAAACATGGTTAAGGGGATTGTTTGCAAATCATGATTTAATTTGATGAAAGGTAACTATTTTCACTGCTTAATCTATGATTTGATCTAAGCCACTAGAAGTGTGCTAATGATGAGGGCTTGAATAATTTGTAATGTTGTATGAGATAATAGATTCAAATTTCATTATCGCTAATATACGAAAAAAGAAACTATGATTTTAATGATCTAAAACTATCCATTAAAATTAAAAATTGTATTAAACATAATTCAATGTAATTTTGTGAAATATATAACACGGTGTCTGGATTAAAATTTAATCCAAACACACACTCAAACATGATTGATACAGCATTTGAGTCAGTATATTAGTCTAAACATGTTTTTGAAACATGAAATGTGAAACTAAACACACACTAAAATAAATTAAAAATTCTACGTAAACCCTTCCGCTCATGATTTTGGGTGTGCCGAAACATGCTACTAATACACACGATTTTCCTCCGGCGGCTTCCATTGAACAGAACACAAGCCTTAATGTGCTCCTCACTTAGCCCCGTCATATTCTTTTTTTGTTGGCTATGTTACATAGGCCGAGGTAAGATGCTGATACTGGATAGAAATATAGGTATAAGGTATGGAAATTATGTAAAAACGAAGGTACAAGAGGGTATTATACAAAAATATAAATTTATAAATAAAAAATATTTAAATCATAAAATAAGTGTAACTTTTATAATGTTCAATCAAAAATATCTAAAAAGACGTAAGATTTGAATGAATAAAATAATAATTTATTTTATTTAAAAAATCAAATAATTTAATTACAAATTTGTATACTCTATAGTACCAATTTATAAATAATTCTTTATTTTTTATTTTATAATTATTTTTATTTTAAAAAATTCTAATTTTCTAGTAAATACCCAATAGTATCGATTATGTACCCAATACGGATACGGACAGCCATTTAAGAGCTGCTTCAGAGTTTGTGGCCTGTTCTGTTCTCGTAATAAATGAGCATCCCCTAATGTTTTTCATCAGAAGTCGACGAATTACATAATTGTTGTCTTGTCAAGTCGTTCTCCCGCATTTACTAATCTATTAATACCTACAACTCAGAGCTCCTGCGTAGCATTTACGTCATTTCCGTTTCAAGAAACGATACAGACATTCACGAGAACTGCAATTCATGTACCCGTGGAACAGTCACATGGAGGGCTTATGGCTCTAGCAGCGGCATGATGGGAACCAAGGTCACATTGATTCGAATATGTATGGTATTCTTGGCTTTAGAGATATCACACATAAAAAGAGTGACTAAAATGTAATTTTAGTATTTTAAAAATTTATATTTTAATATTGTAACCCTTAAAAAATTAATTATATATACTTAAATTTTTCAAAAATTTAATATTATAATATTTTAATTTTAGATACTCAAATATTTATAATTGACCTTTTAAAAATTAAAATATTAAAATTTAAAATATAAATCTTTTTAGGAACTAAACTGTAGTTTTACTCTAAAATAAAAATATAGATTTCATCTCTAATTCTTTTATTTAATATTCAATCTTATATATAATATGAAGGAGTTAGGAATTATTTTGTATGAAAATAATAATTTTAAAATTCAAATCCTAAATATCACTTATCTATTATTCACTTATAATAAGAATTAAATGGTTATTTAATATAATTCCTTTTCTGATCTTATTTTTCTCCTCTACTTAGCAAAACATTAATGTTGGAATTGGTCACTTTGAACAAGCATGGCAGTTAATAGGAAACAATAAAGTTACTGTTTGTTAATTTTCACTTAAGATTTCTTTTGTCTAAATCACACATGTTTAAATTTTACTATATTCTAATTAATTTGACTTGAGTCAGATAGCACACTATATAATATAAAAAGTTATATAACATGAATATTTCAAAGTAGTTGCCATGTCTATATTGGATACATATTATTTTGAATATTTTATGGGCACTTTTAAATATTTCTAACTATATTTTATAAAATTTTACTTTAATTTTTTGAATTTTGATATCTATATAAAACAAAATTCTATAATAATCAATAAGATAAGTGCATTTTAGTATGTTTACAAGAAAATTTTAAAATTTATATTTTTATGTGATTTATGTTTTTATATTAATTTTATACTAATTTTATATATGTTACACTATAATCGTGTCTTATCATATAATTTTTTAACATTATCGTATCACCTGTGTCCTATGTGTCCTATTGTGTCTATGCCCCTGTATTTGTATCCGAGCTAGTTTTGTGGTGGGATGGGTGCAGATAGTGACCAAATTGGTCACTGAAACTTAGCCATTGAAATTCCATCCTTTATTTTAATATTTATTGGAAGCAACATCACCTATTTTACCCTCTTTATCTGTCCTCCTCCAAAAATCACCATATTCTCCTCCCACCAGACCTCCACTGACCCTGTACCCTTCCCATCACCCGCGCCATCGCTGGCTCCCTTATCACCATCACCGTCAGTAGGCCACTAATGCCCCAAAGTGCTGCTGCCTCAGCGTCATACAATGACACTCTACTTATTTATCCCACTAAATGGCTACCGCAACTAGTGGCTCAAAGTGTTTACAAAGCTCCAGTCGTAGGTTTATCTAAATTCCTTCCAATCAATTTCAGCAATATTATGTGGTTTTGCCTCAAAATAGACTATAGGAATATCTATGGTGAGAACAGTGTGTGGGATAGTGATGACCACCCAACTTTTCTTTGTGGGGGGTGTGTGTGTTGCTGGGGAGAAGGCGGGGGGAATAAAATTGCAAAGCAAGAAACAATCTTGCACCAGCAAAAGCCAAAATTCTCACCTTCAAGAAGGGTAAGTGTGAGTGCATAATTAATTTGGGCAACACACACCTACATGGACGGAAGAATAGAGACCAGAAGAATCCATGGTTTATTGATGATTGGTTCATGATAATAGAATCTTCTTGATTATAACTCTGTCAATTATCATGCATAATACGTAAATGGAAGAAAGGGCACATTAATCATAAGATCAGGTGAATAATATCATTCAAAATTGATAGTTGGCAACATAAATTGCCATTGCTTGTTTTTCCATTGGCGGTGGACAGCAAACAGCCATTAGACATAAAGCGATTAGGCAACAAAGAGGCAATGGATGCATTGAAATGGTTAAGTGAGAGTGGAGACAACTCAAGAAAATATTGCAGTGTTGGGGGAAGGGCGAGGCAGAGAGAAGAGAAGACGGGAAGTGCCAAGTGAGAGAAGAAATAAAGAGGGCATAACAGTATTTTTATTTTATTTTTTTTATTATACTTGATCTAATTTGATCATAAACTCACTCGCTCTATATCCGTGTTTTGTAGAAAAAAATCTCTCATAAATCTCTCAAGATTAAGGATGTGTTTGGTTTATGAAAATATTTTTTATTTTTATTTTTATTTTTATGTTTTGAAAAAGATTTTTATTTTTAAATTTTTTAAATTTAAAAATATGTTTGATTTGCCTATTTTTTTTAAAAAATAATAATAAAAATATATTTGATTTATCTATTTTTAAAATATGTTTTTAAAATTAAATTTGAGATAATAAAATTATATTTATTATTAAATAATAAAATTGATATATCTTTGATATTAATATTTTGTTTATCTATTAAAAGTATTTATTAAAATAATAAATAACTCTATTAAATATTAAGAATAAAATAAGTTACTTACTTTTAAGTTATTTTATTGTTATTATCAATTATTATGTTTTGATTTGTACATAGATAATATTTAAATATTATAGTTAATATTGTTTTATTACATATATATATTGTCAATATAAAAATATTTTATATAAACGTTTAATTATATATTACCATATCAATAAAAATATTTAATTCACTACTTTAACAATATTACAAATATAAGCATATAGTGCCTTTCCCCCCTTATTTTGTCCTTTTTCTCTCTCTTTTTTTCCTTTTGAAAAAAAAATTAAATGATTGAAAAAAATTAAAAAAATGGGTGGCAAGTTTCAAACACACACCACAAAGTTTCTAGGCTCAACATAGAGCCAATTGCTCTACCAACTTTTCTTTGTGTATTTTGTCCTTTTTTTTTTCTTTTCTCTCTTTAAAAAATTAAATGATAGACAAAAATGTAAAAATTGAGATCAGTTCGAACCCTCACCATCAAGCATCTAGGTCCAACGTGTGAGCCACTGCCAGCATGCAAATGTTAAGGTATGTCATTAATAATATATAACAAAAATCCTTGTGAAAATGCGTTTGTAAAAAAAAGAAGATCCTCCATGAGGATCAAATGCGGCCTGTGCAGGACGAAAAAAAAAGAATTCCACTTATTTACCATCATGTCACCCCATATCCAATGAAAAATATTTTCAATTTTTAGAATCAAATAAGTTGAAAATGCTAAAAATATGAAATCGACATTTTTAATTTATGTGTGTTTCCAACATTATTTTCAATGAAAATATTTTTAATCAAACATCACTAAACATATTTTCAGGTCTAATTTTCATTTTCATCAAACCAAATATCTCCTAACATTTTACCATTTGAAGAGTGGATAATAAGAGTTTTATTAATTAAAAAATATACATATGCTGAATCACTTGAATAACAACAAAGTGGTTTCTTCTCCTTAGTTTTTTTTTTTTTTTTCTCCTTTTCCTTTATATATATGCAACACAAGTGTGCACCTTAACCAACCATTCTATCCTCAAGGCTCCTTTTATCCAAGCCATGCTAGAAGCTCAACCCAACCTTCTGCCCAAATACATGCAAGAGAGTGAACTAACCCAAGAGTGCAAGGACTTGATAACCACCTTGCCAATGGAGAAAGGTTGGCTAGCAAGCCACCTCCACCAATACCAAGGCTTTTGGCACATCACTAGACAATTGCAAGGGGTCTTAACTTGTCAAAAGCACTTTCATGCCCATGACACAGATATCCTCGTTGTAACCACTCCCAAATCAGGAACCACCTGGCTTAAGGCATGGACATTTGCATTGCTCAACCGCCAGAAATACCCAAAAGACCACCCTTTGCTCACTAACAACCCCCATTTTCTTGTACCCTTTTTAGAGCTTGACCTATACCATGACAAGGACTTAGTTCCTGACCTAAACTCATTACCCTCTCCAAGGCTATTCTCCACACACCTCCCTTATGTCTCATTGCCAAAATCAGTGAAAGACTCAACTTGTAAGATAGTGTACCTTTGTAGGGACCCCAAAGACACTTTCATCTCACTTTGGCACTTCACAAACAAGCTGAAACCAGAAGGTAGAGGTGCCAATTCACTCGAAGATGCATTCAATAAGTTCTGTAGAGGGGTAAGCTTATGTGGACCCTTTTGGGACCATGTGTTAGGGTACTGGAAGAAGAGCTTGGAAGAGCCAGAGAAGATAATGTTCATGACTTATGAAGAGATGAAAATGAGGCCTAGTTTGGGTTTGAAAGAGCTTGCTCGGTTTGTGGGGTGTCCATTTTCCAAAGAAGAAGAGGCTGAAGGTGTGGTTGATGATATATTGAAGCTGTGCAGTTTTGAGAACTTGAGCAACTTGGAGGTGAATAAGAAAGGGAAATTGTCTTCCGGTGAAGATCACAAAGCTTTCTTCCGTCGTGGCGAAGTTGGTGACTGGAAGAATCATCTCACTGCTGAGATGATTGAACGGCTGAACACGATTACTGAAAAGAAACTAGCAGAACATGGATTAAGATTTTAGATTAAGTGTTTGTTTGGTTTTGCGTTTTGCAAACTTGATCTCGATGATCTTGCTTTTGCCGGGGCTAAGTTTAGTTAAAAGTGATATTTAATAAAACGGTTTATGTTTGATACTTTCATTGCAAATGTAATTTTGACAAAATTAATGTCGTTGAAAAAACACCCGCGGCAAAATAAGAAATCTTACTTTTGATGACAAAATGATAGCTTTGTCGCATAATTAAGTTTAAGGGGAAAAATAAAATGCAAAACTAAACATGAGAAAAATATATTTAAAACAAAAAACAATTTTAAGCTCCTTTGAACATGCTATAACTTTTGGTTCATTTATTATGTTCAGCAATTTTACTAGTTAGTATTATACGTGTGTATGCATGTGGGTTTGTAGCTGACATTCATCTTTGAGGATTCAGTAACTTCAGTTGCACATAAAATTCTCCTTACTCTTACACAAGTCATAAAAAATCAATTATTACCATTTCATTTATCTATTTTTTTTTCTAGTTATCTCTCCTGTTTATTCATCGAAGTTTGTGCACAAAACCTTTTTTTGCAGCAAACATTTCCTCCAAGACAACCAAAAAAAAAAAATCTATTTTGGATTCTTTATAAAGTAATGTTATTTGTTTAAGAAATTTTTGAATGTTCATGGAGCACATTAAATGGATGTTCACAACCAATAATAAAATAACATTTTAAAATAAATCTTAAAGTTAGTACAAATAACATTTTAGCTCTTTCTGTAGGTAATACAAGGTAACAAGGTCAGACTCCCAAAAAGGAAGGAGCCAAAAAGTCTGAGAGATCATAAAGTTTCATAAACCAACAAGAAAGGCAAGCTAACAATGTAAGCAAGAGCAGAGACAGGGACACAACCTACAGAATCACAAAACCGATACAACAAGCTGCCAAAATCCTGATCCCCCCAAAATAGCAGCACTTATCTTCTTGACACGCTATTTCCTCATATCATCAAATTAGACACCACAAACTCCATAGAGATAGGAAACTGTGATGATGACCAACCAATGTTTCAATACGCGAGACTAAGCTTCACATGCTGCACCTCCAACTCCATGTGCTAAGGGTCTGTTTGGTTTAGATTTTGATCAAATTGGTTTTGAAATAATTGAAGTTAAAAGAATTGATTTTGAAATAATTGATTTATGTCCAGAAATGATACATTCTGAGATGCAAACAGAAAAACAAATATAAGGAGCTGTGCAAAATTGATTTTCACCGCATGACACTCGTGCAACTTGATTTTGGCTATTGCCGACTTCAGTTTGATGTCTAACGTCTAACCAAACAGGCACTAAATCATTCATAACACCAAAACCAAGGGATCAATTTCATAACACCAGTTTCTTCAACATTAGGCCACAATTAGCGAGAATTCTACTCAAAACCAAGCTACCAATTTCGTGCATGTTGATCTAAGTACCTCGCTCAATCTTTCTCAAGCATTATCATTTGTGTACCAAAATTGTGCACTTCACCTAAGGCCTCAAACATTCTAACCTTTTGATAATTGGAACTATTAAACGCACTGACAGTATTCATTTAACATGCAAGTTAAACAAATCAAGTCAAATTATACTATTTTTTAAATTAATATTCATTGATTGATAATCAAAGATAATAACCACCATACAACACAGCCTAATAAGCAGAATATAAGTTTAGGATAACATTAGTATTTGAACCACCCACAAAAGGATAGCTTATGGGCCAGAATAGGCTATTCTTTTTTAATTTTAAAATCAAACATTTTTGTATACAATAAAAATAACAATGTCAAAATGAAATTAAAATACAATTGTCCACTTCCAAACAAATGCAGGCTCAAATCAAAGCATATCAAAATCATAAAATCAAACTGTAAATTAATAATTTTGGTATTTCAAAAAAATTAAATAAATAATTGAGCTAATGAGTTAGCTTGTGGAAAAATGGGTTGGGCCCATTTATCCGGCCCATAAATTAAATTGGTTATGCTCAAAATACATTAATTCAAGAACAAAATTTGGCTCTAATTTCTTGGATTTTTCCATCAATTTTCAAATCAAATTATAACATTTGAAACTAAACTCCGTTAAACTGTGTTATTGCATTGAAAAATATTCACAAATGTCATAGCCTGACTTGAGAATTGGACGAATAGGATAATAGAAATTGGACTCAAATTTTGTCCTTAATTTAAACAGGTCAATAAGTTTAAAGTCCAACCCAATTACTTTAATTAATAAATCAATAAATCTTTGTATAAAATGAAAAATTAAATGTCAAAATGAAATAAAAATACAAATGCTCACTTCCAAATAAATGCAAGCTCGAAATTCAAAGCATATCAAATGCATAAAAGCAAACCGCAAGTTACTATTTTTGGTAATTTAATAAATTAAATAAATATTTAAAATATAGGCTAATGGTTTAGCTTATGGGTAAATGGATTTTTCCCATTTATCCCAAAATCAATGCTGAAAATTCATTAATTCAAACAGATTAGTAAGTTTGAAGCCCAACTCAATTGATTTCAATCAGCAAATGAGGGTGATCCATTTCAACGGCCTATTCATAATCTTGATATTAAAACTTCATATCTTGGTAATATTTGGGCTAAGGTTCTTATGGACATACATATTTGAGGAGGTCCATTTTGGATTGCAAGCCACTACTACTTCTAGGCCTATTTTCTGAAGATCCATTTTGAAGGTTAATGAGTATGGTTGTTAAAATTTCATTTTAGAACTGAAAATCTTAAGATTTTACGTATTTTCGGCACAAAAATTTGTTAGATGTTAGGTAAAGTCTAATTTAGGTAATTTTAACAAGTTTTTTTAAACGTTAAAATCTTTAAAAAAAAAAGGCTTTTAAGAAACAATTTTATATTTTCATATATTTAAGTCATTAAGTTGAATATTTGTTAGTTTAATGTGTTTTGGGCTTTAAAATTGGGTTTGAACATGTGTTAACCTATTTTATTGGGACAATAAAAGAAGTTTTATTATCACTTTTATCATAGAACACACTACACTGTTATTTTTTATTGACTATCATTGTTTATTTCATGTGATCAAGCTGATTTGTTGTTCTTCATCCTCTATAATCTACATTGCTTTACACATCTATTTTCATTTGCATTATATTATAGAAATTTGTTAATTTAATACTTAAATTTGAGTTATATTTTTTATTTAAATAACAATTTTTATATATTTATACATTTTGTTAATAATATTTTGCCCTCTAATATTTTTTAATAAAAACTCGTTTTTAACAACCTGATTGCATCAGAGATGGGTTCAAATTCCAGATTCGATGGGGGAATGGCTCTTCTTGATATGACAAGTGACTGATGGGTCTAATGTTTAACTTAGTTGACTTTTGTACATGTCACTTACTTGAAGTATGGGAAAAGGGTGATAGGAATGCCCTTTGTACTTAAATACCTCCTGCTCTTCATGACAACTTTGTCTCAATTCGGTTTCCAACAACATCGGACTTGGATTAGATGACTCCTAGGCTTGGACTGGGGACAAATCTGGGGTGTGCAGCTGTGAATCGACTCACGCCTGGTTGCATGGACGTGATGGAATATAGCTCACATAAAGTTAATTGAGCCATTTATTTTGCTGAATTAAATAAGTTATTAGAAATATCGACATTGATATCAGAAAATCAGGAGATGATTGATCATATGAGAGTGACTACCCAAGAGATGGCACTATGCTATTCAAGGGAAATCTTTGACAGTAGTAATGCTGTCATTCTTCCATTGCACACTTTTTTTTACTATTATTATCTTCACATATTGCCACATCTTTAACAATTCTGTTATGGACAAAAAAATAATATAAACTCGTAGATTAATTTTGATATATTTTTGATATAAAATGTTTTATACTTTCTTTCAATGATATTTTTATATAATTTTTTAAAGTAATTATAGTAAGAGTTTAATAGTTTTAATGGCGTGATTATATATGATTAATTAATAATTGTGTAAAAAAAATTACATTTCAATATGTTAAAATTAAGTGAGTGTTTGACAACTTCAAAAATCAAATTAATATGGTATAAAATAGAACCAATTATGTTAATTTATATAAAAATGAAGTAATTTTTAATTAAACTTTATTTGGTTCAATAACTTAAAAATTAGCTTTAATATATGTTCTTCTTTTTTTTGTATATTTTTTCTTTTTGAATACATAATTAAAGAAACTAATCTAGTAAACGGTGCCGGTCAGTTGCGGCAGACAGTGGTGGGAAGGTGGTGGCTAGCCAGTGACCATGATGGATGTTAGCAGGTGACGATGACGACAAACAATGGCAACAAATGGTGGCAGCCAATGGTAACAAATGATGGTGAATGGGACTAGCAGTGATAATCGGCAGCAGTTAGAGGTAGTTAGCGGTGAATGATGGTGGATTGTGGCGGTGAACAGTGGTAGACAGTAGCGGAGAATAGTTGATAGAAATAAGAAAATATAAAATAAAAGGAGAAAATTTTGGTATAAAATAAAACCAAGTTAAAATTAATTTTTTTAAAAACTAATTTTAAGTTCAAATTGATTCAGATAAAAACTAATTTTAAAATATTTAGATAGTTACCAAATAATATTTATTAAAAATTAGGTCCTATTATACTTAATTATTCAATTTTTTTAGTCTGTCAAATGCCCCTTAAGTTCTATAAACTCCTTACAAGAGATACTTTAGTCAATTTTTTGAATTAATTTAAGTATTTAATGACTTATGATTAATTTGGTGGGATAACATGAACAATTGCTTAATTATTTATCAAATATATTAAATAAATAAATGTTTATATATAACTAATGAATTTAAAAAAAAAATATGAATTCATAATTTAAATTGGAGGTTAATCAAGTGATTAACTACTGAAATAAATTGAACAATTTGTTAATTATAGGTTTGTGAAGAGATCCACTGGAGATATTCCAATTGCAACTTACTATTCACTATTTATTATTTAGAGCAGCTTGATTCTTAAACCATAACACACATGCAGTATTTTCAATTGATTGGATGAAAAACTTGGCTATGATTGTGGATCGACCTCCACCAGAACACATTTCCATCGAGTGAGAAAGTTCGAGCAAAGATTAAAGATCTGTTTGAAAGAGAAGGATTGCGCTAAGGTTATGACTTATGATACTCACGATCATGTTATGAAGTGTCATACTTACAAAATCGTTTTGTAAGTACCATAGAATTGGAGATTAATGTCTTTTTTTTTTTTTTGGAGATTTTAGTTATGTAGATTTCAAATTTATTTGTCCTCTATCTTTTTATTTTCTTGGGAACTATATTTTAATGTATTGACAGAAGAAATAAATCACATCTCTACTTTTTTTTTTTTTTTTACGTATTTGTATACTTTTGGGATCCCCATTAAATATACCGAAATCCCCGAAAATTAACACTTGGATCTCTAGTAATATCGTAGCATGAAAATCTTCAAAGAGAAAACTTTTAGTCCCCAATTGATATACAAAATCGTCATACATTAATGTTTGGATATCCAATATAGAAAGTACAAAGTAAGAAATTTGTAAAGAGAAAAATGACTTTGTCCCTCGTCACAAACTACAATCCATAGACATTTACACTATTACCCCCACTCTTATCTTTGTAAAGATTATAGACAAATACGTGGACAAGAGCTATGCAAAGGTAAATGTCTATGAATACCGGTTGGGATTGTTTCGTTCTTGAGGTTTGGTGGAGGTAACAAAATGGAAAGTGGGTTGATGTGGAACTTGATGATGAAACTCTAGTGGCTGAAAAAACAATTGATGGTGAAGATGTGTGCATGGTAAGATTATAAGCAATTTCAATATTAGACGATCCTTTTCTGTAGTGTATTATTATTATTATTCTAAAAAGTTTAGGCTAAGAGGAAGGATTGCCCTAATCCAAAGTTAAAGTATGTCTTTGAACTCATCGAGCACTTATAGAGGTACTTGCAGATTATCTAGCAACGGGAAAAATCTAATAGTCGAATCCAAGTTATGTTAATACTTCATAGTGTAATATTTTTTGGTCAAAATCACTAGTATCCGAAGCCCACTATAGAGATAAAGCTATCCTACTATTAGTTTTTTTTCTATCTACAAGACTCAAATCCAAAATTTGGCTTAAAATAAACAAGTAGCAAACTACTTACACTAACCTAGCATTGGTCTTCCTAGTGTAATATTATTACCTTTTTTTGGGTACATCAATAGCAAGGAGATTTAAGCATCTGATCTCATGCATACTACCCAAATCCCTCACTATTAAACCACTCCTAGTGGCTTGGTGTAATAATATTATTACTTTAGTGTCAAAGCTTGAAAAAGGAAACAAAAGTTTAAAGTTATGGACAGTGAAAAACTTGCTTTTTTTTTTTTGTTTTTCAAAGTATCCCCTCACTTGATAAATGAGATATTAATCTCTTGAGATATGGTCAACACCTAAGTAGGGACCCTTACCAATAGTATTTTTTTTATACACATAAATCTTATAATCAAACTTAAAACCATATATTTAAAAGATGAAAGCCCCTTACATTTGAATCAACACCTTATTGGTGTGAAAAACATACTTTGGAAAGGAGAAAAAATAAAATAAAAAAATAAAAAAATTGAAAAGTGGGAAGTGAGGTGATAATGAGATAACTGAATGGAATAGTTGGAAAATCAATCTAAAAAGATTTAAAGACACAATGAAAGAGAAAATCAATTTAGTAATTTAAAAATTTATAAGATATTGCAAAATCAAAATTAATGGTGAAATATGATTTTGTGTGTGTGTGTGTCAATTTATTGACTTTTTTAAATGATTCATGTTATTCAATTTATTAATGTACATTACATATAATTATTATTTAAACGTTATATTATTCAATTCGATTACTGATGATTTAATTGATCAAACGATTTGTATCATGATTTGACGACTTTACTAGTTTATTTTTTAAATAATTATCTTATTTAGTAATAAATTTTTAATTATAGTATAAAATAAGTATGAGTCTAATTGACAGTTAAAAAAATAAGGTAAAACAAAAACCATAATGAGTAAAAATAAGAGAAATAAATTTTTTTAAAATAGGCCAATTAAATAATTTTATACAACAATGAGGAAAAGTTTTTCATGCCACACATCATTTATTATTTTTAAAAAAGTTATGTTATTTAAACTCATATTTTCACGGCCTGCACGCTAATTCACTCCTATTCATCATTGGATGAAGTATGAAACCCAAATCAAGTATGGGAGTGAAACAACATTGAATTCAAGAAAATATGAGTTCAAATAATATTTCTCATTTTAAAACATTGCACACAAGTGTGAACTCAATCCTTTTTTTTAATTTAATAATATTTGATTAGTTTAAGGCCTAATTTGGTAGTGCTATCCGAAGGGGCAAGGTTGTCAGGAGCGAGATCATACGTAGGAACGGAAAGGGGATACAAGAGCATAAAACGCAGGATCGTAGCACGGATCGTAAAATCCTACCAGAATAGACAATTATATATATATATATATATATAAGTAAATAAAGTCATAAATCACAACTTCAAATTTAAAGATTAGATAACTACATCAAGTCCATATATCATAATTCATATTTCAAAGCATAAAAGCCGCAACAACCTACAAAGTTTTTATATCACTTAAAATTAAAACATTAAAAACAAACCAATAACTCAACTACTATAACTAGAATGATATTTACAGCAAATCATTAAAGCCATGATAATCATATTCATCATTTTCTAAAGGATCTCCAAAGTTCTGTCAGGAATAGTTGTTCACTATTCTTGAAATTCGAGGACCAAATTTCTTAATGATGGAGAATATAATACCCTATTTGACATAAAATATAGGTAGCAAAAAATTTTAAAACTTTACATTAAGCTTCATACTAATACAGGAATTTAATTAATTTAGAGCCGGAATAAAATTTTAAATATGAAATATATGTATAAAAAAGGAGGGGAAAAAAAAAGAGGAAGGGTTGAGGACCACCAACACCTTAAGTGAGGTGGTTGGTGGTCAACCCTAAGCCCTTTCTTCTCCTCCAAGTTTTTGCACAGTGAGACGTTTGCTGCCTCTTTTCTTTCTTGATCTTTCCCTCACCTCATTTTCCTCTTTCTCGTTCTCTCTCTCTCTCAGCCCACCACTACCTCATGGCTTTTCCCCTCCACCGCACTACCACCACCACGCGGCCCCTTCTCTCCAGTGGACCAGCACCATCCCATGGATCTCTCTCCCTGGCTCATCTCTTCGGAGGCTCTCTCTCACTCCGCCATCACTTTCTCTTCATTATGCTCTTTCTTCGGCCTTTTCTATCCATCGCTCATTCCTTCTCTGGAGTTGGGGGGGCTCCATTCCATTAGAAATGGTGTGGCAACTGGCAACAGAGTGAGAGACAGAAGTGGCCGTTGCTTGAGAGAGTGAGTGAGTCCGAGTGTGAGAGAGAGAGAGAGAGATCGAATATAGGGGGAGGGATTTTCCTAGGGCTTCTTTCTAAAATGGGTGGGGTCAATTTTCGAACCCATGGGAGCGCCCAGCTCGTTAGGATCGCACAATCCTACCACTCATATGCTCTTGCACGACGCTCCCACCACGTTCTGTCAAGTTCGCGCTGAGGACGGGGTCGAAGCACGTTGACCTCTTCCGAGAGCGTAGGATCGTGCGCTCCTATGTGCAGAATGCGCTCCTGACAACCATGCGAAGAGGTACTCTGGCTTATTAAAAGCATAAGCCAATTTTTTTGATCTGGTAAATCAAAAAGTTAGGATACTTTTGCTCCTGGCTTTTGAGAGCTAGGGGTGATCTCGGGAGCCCTTATGGGATATTTTTCGGAGTTGGCTTGTGTTATCCAAAATTTAAAAGACTAATATAACCTTACTTTATTTAATAACATTAAAAATAGAAATTATTCTCTTTAGTATTTATAATTATTATAGTCATTTTAATTATTACGAATAATTTTACTAAATATTACTGTCATAGATTCTATTTATTGAGAGTAATTTTTATATTATTTTACCAAATAATATTATTATAACTTTTTAAGAGCAGCTTTTAGAGAGTTAAAAGAATCCAGCAGCTTTTAAAAAGTCATAGTAATATCAAACAAAGCCTAATGATTTGATTCAATATTTATTCTCCTTAAATAAATTTTTTTTGACTGAGCATTGTGTATTGTAAAACAAAACCAAAAAAAGTGTTGAAAGAACTTTTTTTTATATTGACCTGACTCAACTTAAGTTAACTTAGTTGAAATTTAGGAAACTTTCGATATTCATGAATTATATATATAAAAGAAAAAAAAAAATCTTCTATCCTTTAACACCTATCTGCGCACTTTAGCACATGCCGCGTTGCCGCCCCACTTGGCTACTTTCCTCACTTCGTGGACCGCGACTAGCTAACGTGCGCCTTCGGCTCCTTCACCGCCTCCATTTTGTTTTTTCCAGCACTTTTCCTCGTGACTTATCACCACGTTTTGTGTACCAAAATATGCCGCTTTTTTGAGGAGTAACTGAAAATTGGAAATTCAGAGAGTAGTGATTGGTGGAGAGAGGCTGCTGCTTTTATTTTTCTTTTTTTTTTTTTCGGAAAGGAACTTGCCCACTTGGTCAAGTTGCAGATTTGGTCTTTTGGATCACTGGATCGGGGAGGTTCTGATTTATAGGCATCTCTTTTCAAAGAAAATATTGAGTTAATTCAGATTACGAATTTTTTTTTTTTTAACTCATTTTATATGATACATTATACTGATTTATATTTTATACATTATATAACACATAAATTCGACTTGATATGATAGAAATTGCTGAAAGGGATAAAGATTTTTTAGTAAGAATTTTTTCTATTCTTAGGATTCATTCTCAAGAGCTTTATTAATGGATCGAAACACTTATCATTTTGATTAATTCCATAAATTTAAGAGGTTTATAAATCATAATATAAAATATTAGAATTTATTTGGTATTAAAAAATATTTTTCATTTCAATTTTAATTGCAAAAATATTCCCTACTTTTACTTTTTTTTTTAATTTTGTGAAAAAAAACTAAAAACAAAATTCTTCATTTTATAGCATCGTGCCGACGAGGTTCTGAATCATAGAAGGTCTTTTATTCCTTTCTCTTTTTACGGAAAAAAAAAAATTGGGTTGATTATTTCATGTCCTAAAGGTTTATAATATAAAATATTACTTAATTAGTTTCCTAAGTTAGAAGATCAAAGTGGGGTATTCTCCGTGTGTGACTGCGGTTGTGTATGTATAAATTATACACACCTAAATATAACACACTCTTGTTGTTTTTGTAACACATCCACAAACCAAAGGCCTATCGCGTTAGAGAGAACCAAGATTCAGGTCACGATTCCTCAGAACAGAATCTCCAATGGGTAGGTGTTATCTTTCCCTCATGGCCTCATCTACCTTTCTTGTATTTTGTTCTTAGATTTTCATTATCATTATCCTTATTAATAATAATAATAACAATTTTTTTTCATAATTTTAGCTTCTGGGTTTTGTTAATCTCTGTTTGCTTGCTCAGATATTGTTTTTTTATTCTTTCTTTTTATTATTATTCTTTACATCCACAATTGTATGGCTAATGAAAAATCATGTGTCTTTCCGTTTGGGGCATGATTTTGGAGGTGAAATTCTCTTCTTTGCAGCACCCAATTTGCTCAATTCCTGTGATTTGGTTTGCCTCTTGGTTCCATAGGAAAAAAGGTGTGGATGGTTCTTCTAACAGTTTCTTATCTATGCCTGAACTTTCTCTTTCTCCTTTGCTTTGTTCCTAATTTGTTCTCTTTTGTTCTCTTTGGTCTCATGAGTTGATTGAGTTCTGTTCTTTGATTCCTTATTGTTTGGCATAATTATTAACGGCTATGCACACCACGTGTCTCACTCCTACCGACCCTCCAACTTTTTCTTTTGTGGCTCTGGTTTCTCTTCTTCTCTCAATTGGTCATTCTTGTGTTATTTGGAATTTTTGAGTTCCACTAGCTTTTTCTTGGTTTTGTTGTTTGTGTTTTCTGTATACAATTCGATGTTTTGTTCTCTCTCTCTCTCTCTCTCTCTCTGATTGATTTGTCTCATATCATACATAGCTTTTATTTCGGAGGTCAATATGAGCTTCTCTCACTACATGGATGATGAATATGAGAAACTCTTCAGAAGAATGAACCCCCCGAGGTACCAATTTTTTCTCCTCCTATTTGAGGGAAGATAGCTTTTTTTTTTTTCAAACTTGAATGATTCCTTTACTCACATATTTGTCCACTTGTTGACTTGTATTGTTCAGAGTTGTGATTGATAATGAATCCAGCAAGAATGCCACTGTTATAAGGGTATGGCCAATTTCCCTGTCTAATCCTTCATTTTTGAGTTCTGCAATTCATAATTGCGTCTATGATTCATGATTTTCCCTTTCTTATTGACACTTTTGTGCTTGGCTAATGAAATTCGGTTTTGTTTCGCAGGTTAATAGTGCAAACAAGCATGGAATACTTCTTGAAGTCGTACAAATTCTCACTGATCTAAACCTCATAGTAAATAAGGCTTACATATCTTCCGATGGAGGGTGGTTCATGGATGGTAATGATTTTTTTCTTTGAATTAATTTTGGTGATACTTTCTTGTACAATAACATGCATAAAATCATATTATTTGGGAGAAGAAAAGTTGATGAGTTTGCTATATTGTACCAGTGTTTAATGTCACTGACCAAGATGGAAACAAGGTTACAGATGAAGCTATTCTAGACTACATTCGAAAGGTTAGACTCATTTGGTGTTCATTTAACTTGTCTGGTATTTTTTTTTTTTTCCCCTTTTTTATGTACCCTTGACTTTTGGAGTGTTGCTGCCCTTTATTTTTTCAGTCTCTTGGCCCGGAATCTTGCTTTACATCTTCCATGAGATCTGTTGGGGTCAAGCAAACAATGGACCACACGGCCATAGAGCTATTGGGAAGTGATAGGCCAGGACTGCTTTCAGAAGTGAGTGCTGTTCTAACCAACCTCAAGTGCAACATAATCAGTGCAGAGGTGTGGACTCACAATACTCGTGCAGCAGCTGTGATGCATGTAACTGACGAAGAAACCGGCGCTGCTATCACTGACCCTCAAAGGCTCTCTCTTATTAAGGAACTTCTATGTAATGTGCTTGGTGGTGGCAACAAAATCAGGGGTGCTAGTAGTGTAGTCACTGAACAAGTGACACATACTGAGAGAAGGCTTCACCAGATGATGTTTGCTGACAGGGATTATGAGCGAGTGGATGATGAAGACTTTGATGAGAAGAAAAGACCAAAAGTGAGTGTTGTGAATTGGTCTGACAAAGACTACTCTGTAGTTACTATCCGATGTAAGGACAGGGCAAAGCTTCTCTTCGATATAGTTTGTACTTTGACAGACATGCAGTATGTGGTTTTCCATGCAAGTATTGATACTGAGGGGCCTAATGCATATCAGGTATCACATTTATCTCTTTGCATACACATGAATACTGATGTGTATTCCTTTTGTTGTTATGTTTGAGTGACATTTAATTGTTAAGGACATGGTGTAAATATCTTGTGGATGTGTTTGTAGGAATATTACATTAAGCACATAGATGGATCCCCTGTAAAATCTGATGCAGAAAGACAAAGAGTGATACAGTGTCTTGAAGCTGCAATTGAGAGAAGAGTATCTGAGGTATGGACTTGATATAATTTAATTTATGATTTTCTGCTTTTGTTTCGGTCAGAAACATGCCTATGGACTCATCCTTTTAATTATTGTGTTTGTATGTATATTATTAAGCAATATATATGTATATCATCTGGTACACAATTAGCCTACATTGAAAAGGACTCATTATCTTGATGGTTGCACAAAACATATTGACTTTTGCTGTATGATTTTGCTAATTTTATATTCTATTCCAGTAGTCTATTACCCTTTAAATAGTCTTTTCTTCATTATTTATACAACCGGCCATGCATTTTTGGTTTGTTTCTCCTTTCACTGTCCCTTTGGTTAGTTTCCCTCTAATTAACAAGCCTACCCGGGGTCAGATCCACCTTATAAAGTATGGGGGCATATGTGCCCATAGAAATTTAAAATTTTGTATTACATGTATATTAATCTATTCTTCTCATTATATTGTCTTAATTGTCAATTTCCCATCTAAGTGGCTATAAGATAACAATTTAAGTTCAACTCATCAAAAGTCAAAGCATGTTTTTTCCCCCTTTTGACAACATCAAATACTTGATTATCACAAGTCAGCATTGTTTTACTCTTTTGATTTAAAAGGGAAAAGACTAATAGAATTTATGTTAAATGTTTTCTGCGGATTTTCGGGTTTACACATTAAATAATGTAATCTGCAATAAATACCATAAAGAATGATATAAACATTTGAAGATTTGAAAACTTATCAGTATATATGCATTGTCCCCATTGACTCAAATCGTTGAGGACTACTAATGTGTTTCTTCCTCATCCAGGGTTTGAAGCTAGAACTCTGCACGACCGACAGAGTTGGACTTCTATCTGATGTCACACGCATCTTTCGAGAGAACAGCCTGACAGTTAACAGGGCAGAAGTGACAACTAAAGGAGGCAAAGCTGTTAACACATTCTATGTTGGTGGTGCTTCAGGTTGCCTTGTTGATTCCAAGACCATAGAATCCATTCGCCAAGCAATTGGGAACACTATACTTAAAGTAAAGGGAAGACCTGAAGAGTTAAAATCTGCAACTCAGGATTCTCCAACCAGATTCCTCTTCGGTGGTCTTTTTAAATCCAGGTCCTTTGTTAACTTTGGTTTGGTCAAATCTTATTCATGAGAATGTGAACTGTACAATATGCTCTCCTTTCTTTCTTGTACAGGAAAACTGTGACTTTAGTTTAGGAATTGGGAACACTACCACATTGAACCCTTAGATAAATTGTCTTTGTAAATTCCCCTCAACTCTCAGTTCTCAAATGCTTCAGCTTTGTTTTGTTACCATGGTTCCAATCACGAGTTGGATTGATGATAGCAGACAGAGCTTTATTTGTATAACACACTTTGAACAATTAGTTCAAGTATCAAGTTTGTATATAAAATTTCTCAACCGTGATTTAATTTTCTAGTGTCTTCATTCTTGTTATATCTTGTTCACATTCCTTTCTTGAATAATGAATTTTCTTTTTTTGGAGTTATATTATTTGAATGTAATTGTGATAACCTAATTTTAAAAATGTTTATACTTATATTTAAATCAAGTGGTAGTCTCGTATATTAAGCCGCTTTCATTATTAACACAACTAAATGGTGGTGTAAAAGTTCATAGGTTTAAAATATCATTTTAGTCCTAATACTTGTGATAAATTTTGATTTTGGTTCTTATAATATTAAACTTTTAGTATAGGTATTCAAAATTTTTTGCCATTTAGCTCTTAATCTTCAAAAACCCAAATCAAAATAAATTAAATTATACAAACTAAGCTTATATGAAAAGTCAAGTGCAATTATTTTCTAATGAAATTTAGAAACTATAAAGACTGAAATCTTAAAGGTTGTATTTGGAATGATTAAAATTAAGAATTAATTTAATTTAATTTAAAATTATTTGAATTGATTTGATTTATAAGTTAAATATTATATTTAGGATGATTATATAAAATAGGATTTGAATTGATAATCAATTCTTATTCTTAATTCATCCAAATACAATATTTGATTAACAAATCAAACCAATCCCTACTTTTTTCATTCCAAACACTACCAAAAATTATAAAATATAAGAACTAAATACTATATATATATATAAGGACCGTGTTTTAAGTTAATTTTATATGAAACTTATGCTTAAAAAGAAAAGAAATTTAGCATATGATTGTTGTGTCTAATATTTAATATATGACACAAATATTAAATTTTTAAATCGAATGATCAGAAACTTCATTTTAAGTTTCACCGCAAACCGTGTACATATAAATATAATCACCCTTCTTCCTTTAAGTTTCCCGTGTATATATAAAATATAATCACCCTCCTTGCTTTTTTCCTTTCCCCTTGTCTTATTTGCTAAGGTGGAGCCTAAAAATTTTGTTTGACCCTAATATTGTATTCACACTATAAATCCGGGCAAAAGATTCTTGATGGTAAATTACATGGAAAGACCCCTGTGCTGCCATAAATTTAGATATTGCTATATACTATATTTTTGGGTGTACATGGCAATTCCACCATTGATGCGTGTGCAATTTCCATGTGTGGAATTGCCATGCCTTTGCAAGGCATCTCTTCCTTCCAAAGGCAAATTAAGTGGCAGCTAACCTTTTCCATTGTCTTTGCTACAATGAATTTTCCATAGTGGCCTATCCAATCAAAGAGGATTCCCATGATTCCACCAGAAACCAATGAGGGTTAGGTGGCTCCAAGAGGCCAATTTTGTCATCTATTACATCTTCCCCCCACTATTATCATTTACTCCAATTAAAATCGTCCATAAAGAAATACTTATTGTCCAATCCACAGCAATTTGAACATTCTTTAATCTTAACCAAACAGTGAGGTGAGAGTCATTAAGGCTTCGGCCATTGAAAATCAAAAGCCAGAATCCGGAAGGGCAAATAAAAAAATGCGCCCAAATGAAAGCCACAAAAAGGTTAAGAAAATTGGTTTTTCTCTTTTGCGTGTTATAATGATTTTATTTCAAACTCATTAAAGAAGTGAAATTAAGCAAATATAAAATTGAACTATTGTAAAATATTTAGTTTTTTTTATAGCTTAACTGATTTTCTGTTGGTAATTAATTAGTTTTTGTTATTTAATTTACTGTGCTCATGCTATAATACATTCTAAACAAACTCAGTAATAATATGCTAACACATGTCCAAACACATGTATATTTGATTTTAGACTAAATAAAATTTTATAAAATATCATAGAAAAATTACATATCAATTCTTAAAAGATTTAAATTATAATATTTTAGCCCCTCCACATCTATTTCAGATTACACATGGCATTAACCGGCCATGTTATCATCATGTTAGGACTAATGTGTTAGAGCGTGGTTAACTTTAGGGACTAATATGTTAGCAAACAACAAAAATTTTATAGAGTCTATATGAATATTTTTAAACTTTAAATAAATCAATGAATATAGAAAATAAGAGTTAACAAACAGGTCCAAATAACCTGCAACTCACATAGAGTTGGGCTGGGCAAGCATTTGCTAGCCCACATTATACTTGGTCCATGGACTAGCCCAAATAGGTTGGGTCCAGCCTCCCTTTGACGCCCCTAGATGCACACCTGAGGGCTTGGTTGAAGTGGCCAGATCGATGGCCCTAAAGCAGGGGCAACCTTGAGGGCACGATTTCGAGTTGCAACACCCCTAAATGCCAAATCTATAAATACCATTTTACGATCCCTGCCCTGTCCGGCACGGGGGAGAGACTTAAAAAATATCCTGACAAAAAATAATTACAAATTTTTTTTAAAAAAATAGGCTATTTGCATTAAGATATTTTAAAATGATTTATTTAAAATTAAATTGAGCAAACTTCATCTAAAAGTTACCTAGGCCACGTGTCTTTTTTTTTTAATTCATTCATATCAGCTCAACAATTGCTATTTTTTGGAGAAAAGTTTTCAGGTGTCAGGAAAGTTAAAAAAGACTTCTTTCGTATTATTTAATAAATTTAATATTCATGCATTATTTGTATAAAATTTTTATATTATCAATTACTTATATGTTATTAGATATACGACTTTAAAGATAATTTTACTACAGTCAAATATTTTTAATTGTGCACCAATGCATGTTTTGTATTATTAAATAAATTTAATTTTAATATATTATTGGTATAAAAATTTTTATAGTATCAGTTAATATATCAAATGACATTATTGTAAGAGTAGGTTCAAATAAGTTTTTTTTTTGTCTCTATGTACTTGTGTTTACATTTTTTATTTACACATTTATTCTTCAATTTGTTATTTAAGTTCGATAAGATCCTTAAGGGCATTCCCACCCAACCTATTAATGATGATATGTCCATGTTCTATAGCAATGGACATTATAGTTTTAGATGGACAAAAAGTTTTCAATGCGGTATTAATATGTAGCATTGCTTGTAGCTTGTAGTTAGCTGATAATTACCATGGTACAAAATTGTTGAATGTGGCTAACACCGTTTTTTTTTTTTTTTTTTTTTTGATATATAGGCAAAAGCTCACCCCAAAGTAAGGGAGCAAGAACAAAGTCAGCAAATACAAAACACCAGCATCACAAAAGAAGAAAACCAGCACACAAGCCAGTAACTCAGACAAAACAAAACATGAACACAAGGCAACAAGTCCTACAAAAAGATAACATCAACATAAGCCTATATATCGAAATGTCTTTTAAAAAAATATCCTTTTAAAGTTGATCATGAATTGGAACGCTCCTCTTAATTATAGTCGTGGCAGTGTGTTTTTCGCTATTTTTGTGTTGCTCGATTGTGGGTCTTTTCGAGTTTGGTCCCCTTGTGGTTTTTTGTTATTTTGTGTTTTGTTTTGTGTTAGGTATATGTTGTGTTCCTCAACATTTTTGTGTTTGCTTTTGGAGGGTTCTTCCTTTGTTTCCTGTTTGCTCTTTCCCTTTTGAGAGTGTTGGTCATGTTCAATGACCCCCCCCCAAAAAAAAACAAAAAAACAAAAAAAAAGCCCTTTCAGAAAGACAGAGAAAATGTCCTTAGTCTCTCTACAATCATATCTTCCCAAAACAAAAGGACAAGCGGTCCGAACAAAACAACTTGAGGGAATTGCTATATAGGCATAGAATATTTGAAGCTAGCGAGAGTCATGCATAACCTCAAACTACAACATACTCAAAATTTACATGAAATTACGATTATAAGTAATAAAAATGCAGCTATGTTCTTTTGTATTAATAGTTCTTTCATGTATGAAACAAAAAACTACCCTCACTCATAACATAGATTCATTCAAGAAAATATGGCAGGATTTAAGCATTATGAAGCAATGCATCTTTGATTGAAGTTAAGATGCAAAATCTTAGTAAAATATATCTGTATCTGTTATGTTATTCTTGCTATTGCCGTTTTGCCTTTTTGCTTCAAGAATATTGTGACACACTTTAGAAACACAAACTTTCATTAATTATGGCTAGATTTTTCCTTTTTTCTTTATTTGGATTCTTTTTAATTATGGCTATATAAATTGTGGATTACAAGCATGGTGAATTAAAGTTTGTCATGCCAAAAATTATTTTTCATTTGCATGGCAAAAATTGTTATATATTTTCTATTTAAGACTATGATATCACTTTCCATTTGACACGTTAACATCGTTTAACCTAACATCTTGAATATAATTCACTTAAGAATAATATTGGATATAATTGATAAATTCAACTAACAAGTATTAATCTGAGTAGAAGGGCTTGAAATTTCTTAACTATATAGTTCTAGATTCAATCCTATGATTCATATGTGTGGAAAAAAAACCGTTAAATAGAGTTCTTATAAGATATTTTATAATTTAATTTGAATATCACCATTGTATATGACAACGGCAGTTACTTATGCAATTATTATCAAAGAGACACAGTACCTCATGTACAATTGCAACCGTTCTTATTCAATGTATGCAACGTTGTAATATGAAGGGACACAAGGCTTCAACACACGATTTCTTACTACTGCAACCGTGAAGTTGTTTGTATGGTGCATTAATATTAAATTTAAGCAATGTGTCATTTGATGAAGGGACACATTAATTTAGAAACATTCGTGAATGTGTTATATGTAACTATATATAATCTCCATTGTCAAATATTTTCGGCATTTTTATTTTGTGTATTGTGTGAGTTTGAGTGTTCTGAGAATTTTGTAAGTCTTATCTTAAATTTTAAGATCAAAGGGAATGAGAAAAATTTCATGTTATTATTAATCAAGAAATTTATAGAGGTTTCATTATATCCTAGGGAAATATCATTATCAATCCAATAGCAACTATGTGTGGGGGCCAATATTTTTATAAAGATAGCGAAATGATTCGTGCTTTGAAACCATAACAATATTCAAATTTTTAACCATCTTCTACACCAATTTTTATTAATAGTCCCTATTTAGGCATTTGATTGTATCCCAAGAGGTTAGTCTCTCACCTGTTGAGTGAGAAGATATTCTGAGAAATAAAAAAATATAATAATTGATAAATTCAAGGATCAAAATGAGTAAATATAAAAGCGTAAGGACTAAAATGAATGCATGACTAAATACATAAATAAAAAAAAATTGTTTAAATCACAGGTATCTTCCTATCAGAGATAATTCTGCTTAAGCTAAGTAGGATCACTTAAATAATAAGCTTTCCTTTTCAAGTTTTATCGTAGTTGCATACTCAGAACTAAAACTCGAGATTTCTGATTAAGTTAGGATAACCCCTATATATATATATATATATATACCAATCTTTATACTTTTTCCTTTTTAATATACTGTCAATTTGACCAAAGTGGTATATTTGAAATAACAAATCTAATGGATGGAGTAATAATTAATTTCATTGTAATCTAATAGTTTACAATAACAAATTTAATGAAGAAAGATAGTGAAATTGACTTTTTTTAATGAAGAAAGAGAAAAATTAAATTTAATAATTAATGGAAAAAAGAGAATATGAGTGCATTTATTGTAAAAATAAAAAATAACAACATTTTTTTTCAATGAAATACAAATTAAAAGAGACTCATATTTGAAATTAAATAATTTTATAAATCGAACTAATTTTATTTGCATACAATGCTAATCTGTACTATTATATACTATACTGCATATAAAATCTACCCATTATTGTTATTATTATTATTATTTTAACTACCTTTACCATGTTTTTCTTATTTTATTATTTTTATTTATTTATATTATTATCTACTACTACCAATAAAGAAGATAGTGCATTTTATATCTAATTTCTTTCTAAGATCAATAGATTTGTAAACATACGCACAATAATTCATCATATTTTTTTTATCTATCTGCTTTTATTTATTTATTTATTTATTTATTGAATTTGTACTCTTTAAAAGATAAATGAATAACTACTTAAAAATTTTAAAAATAAAAATGTTTCTTTTATTATTATAAAACAATTACGTATAAACATACACAAAGTTAAAAAATAAAATTATAAAATTTAAATTACTTATACTTTTATGTAAATTACATCTTATTTACTTTTATTTAAAATAATCATTGTAAAATAATAATAGATAAAAAGTAGATTTGTGCCTATCAATCCAAAAAAAAGATAATAATGCCATTAATTACTTAAAATATAAAATATTGAAAAGATAAAAAGCAATAAAATACTTGAAAGATAGGAATTCAAAGTCAATAGAAAGAAAAAAAATTAAAAATGAATTTGAATTTTAGTGAAAAAATTATATATATATATATATATAATTGCAAAATAAATAGGTAAAGCAGAATGCATTAAATGAGAAAGTAATAGTATTTAATATATTAATAACGTATAACTTATTTAATACTTTTTTCTTAAAGTAAGTAGGAAAATTATTAAAATGATTTAATATGAGGATCTAAAGTTATATTCAAACCTCGTAAGCTTACCAAGTATAATATTTGAGATTTTACAACATTAAAGGAAAACATCTAAATTTAAATTTAACTATAATCATTATTAAAACATATTATGATGTCGGTTATTTAAAATGGCGTTAACAAGTTCATTTGTTCATATATTTGTTTTAATTTTTGGGAAACTTATTATGTATATTTGTTTTTGTCTCTATTTCTTATTCTATTTACCATTTAGGAAATTATGTACAACCACTGCTTTTATTCACTCTAGTTAATTTTTTGAATAAGAGGACGCAAAATACACCACCTAAAGAAAAATCCACGTAGGATAGTAATTGACTAACGTTTTTTTCTACGTGTCAAGGTTGGTAAGAAAGTAAGAACATGCATGAAAAATGAGAGGAACAACTGGCCTTGGTGACACACGAGTATATATCCGTTACTTGTATATGAAAGGGGCTATATATTATTTCTCATCTAAGATTTTGAACCTAACATTTTGTGATTCTCTTCATTTCACTGCGCTCACAAAACCATGTCTGAAACGAGTGTACAAATCTTGGCAGAAGAAAATCATAGCCGAGATGATTTGATCAACGACCAAAAGATGTCTTCGCCCACCTCTCCTGTGAAGAAAAGTGAAGTGGTAATTGGGCCTAATTTCTTGATTTCTTGTCAAAGATTTTCAATCTATTGTTGTTGGACATATCTAAGGTGTTTTAATTTTTTTTTCATTTTCATCTTTTATTATTCGAACAATTGTATCCTGTTCCTTTTTTTTTACCTTCAAAAATTACATTTTTTTTAATATAATCTAGTAGTTCTATGAAACCCTTATCCTTCTCCTCGATCAATCACACGTGGTTGGATTAAATTCAAATTTTTTTAAACAAAAAATGTTTTTGAAGTTTAATTTCAGCTATGATGGGACAACTATGGTGTTGGAAACCAAAGTTCATTATTTATTTATCTAATAATTTTTGTGGTTTACCTTGAGGGGCATGGCTATAACTATTTAATCTGATCGAGTTAAATAAAAAATTGGCACAATGCATTTTCTTTAGGGTTAGTTGAGTTTGGGATAAAAATGTGGGAAAAAAAATCAACTAATTTTTTATATAACTTTATTTATAAATTTGATCTACAAAATTTTCACTTCGATTTTTACCTCTAAATCCAACTAACTTTTGAAAAATTCACTGTAAAGGATTTTTTGTAAGGGCAAATGTTGGGATAAAGAATAAGTAGAGCTAGGGGCTGAGCAAGAAGCAAGGGTGTTCATTACCTATTCTTACATGAAATTTATTAGGTCAGGTTATGAATTTTTTATTCAATGCATTTTTGAATCAAATTTGGTCATATTTTCAATTGGCCCAACCTAACCTGAAGACAAAGAATTTAAAAATTATATGTTTTAAAAAATAGTAATAAATTGTAAGATTTCATACTTCAACTAATACATTTTACATAAAATGATTATTTTTGTATTGATGTAAAAATTTATGACTTTATCATGTATAATGTTTAAATTTGTATATAATGTTTAAATGTCATATTGACCCAATATGATCAATTATTAGTTAGGCTATTATCAAGTTAGGTCTGGATTGAAAGAAATAGTTTACGCAAAAAATTGAGTTGGCTTCAGGTTTGGTTAAACATAACTTAACTTGTCTTTTGTACACCCATGGCTTCGATTTAGAAAGTGAGAGACTACAATATAACCTACAAAATCGATGTGTTAAGATATGGATGATACAGTGCATCGCTATTTTCTTGTTCTAAAAACACTACTTTTAAGTTCTTGAGTCATATTTCTCTATTCAGACTATGCTTTTTAATCAAAGGGTAAAAAAACATAAATCATTATAAAGAATGTTTTGTAGGAGGGAATGTTAGGCTAAAGAATAGGTAGAGCTAGGGGGTGGCATCATGATTAGGTCAAAAACCATAGATTCATAGACAAGTACACATTTATGTTTGGATTTATGGCTTCTGATTGAAAAGTGAGACACTATAATAGCCTACAAAGCAAATATATTGAGAAGTAAATAATACAAAGCATATCTATTTTCTTGTTCTAAGAATATTTAAGAATTTCATTATGGGCTAAGCTGGATTGAAAGATGCTCAATCAGCAAGGTAAGAGCTAGTTTGCAGGTTGGGACATTCCTAACCTACACAAACTTCACCCAGTCCACATAGGGCACTCGCAAGTTAGCTACACATAGGTAAAATCACACAAGCTTCATCACCTTTGATTGCTACGTATATAGTATGTAAAGTTCATAAAAGTGTAAATGAGTTTTGTCCGTGGAAATTTTACCTTGAGATCTAGTTGAGAGCTTCAATTGGAGAAAGTGTGCAATAGGGTGATACTCATCACTACTCATCTCACCTCTACACCCATGAGGATGAGAAAAGGTTTATCTATCACAAAGCACCATGCTTGAAGAATCATGTTTACATAGAAAAGCTAAAGTACTAAACCTCAAGGCCATATCGAACCATTTCATGCAAGGACACCTTGCTAAAAAGATGAGGGCATATACAATACCAAATGTTGACAGTTAGTGGTAGTTAGAATATAGTTACGGATGAGCTGGCAGAGTTGTTAGTTCTGTTATGTATTAACACACTTAATATAAAAGATCAATGCAAGTAATCCTCATTTCTTCATTTCTCACGCGAGCTCACTGCTCTTACTTCTCCCATCTTTCATCTCTTTGATCTTGGGTTCTGATACCTTACAGGAACAATGCGAAAAATCTCCATTGGAGAATTCAAGCATGACAGATGGAGTAATTGACGCAGATCCAATATCCTATAGCTTTCCAGCTGATGGTATTGCCGTTGCTATTGGCTGCCTAACAGATAAGGTAATTTTCATTTCATTTTAAAATCATAAATTCTTTTTTGATTGAATAAATTTCAATAGTTTACTCAAACATATCTTGAGCGCATTTGGATTGCCAAATCTTGAGATATATATATATATATATATGAGGAATTTAATTATTTATTTGTTTGTGTTCTACTTAACTTAGAAGATCCCAAGGATGACAAATGAAATCATTGTGGCAAATCCAATATCATTTATTCCTCATGATGATGGTATTCTCGCCGCTATTGGTAGTCAAACTGATAAGGTAATTTTCATTTCATTTTAAAATTATAAATATTTTTTTGATTGAATAGACTTCAATAATTTATTTAAAATCATCTTGAGCACATTTTGATTGCCAAATATAGATGAAAAATTTAATTATTTATTTGTTTGTGTTCTATTTAACTTAGGAGCAATCCCAAACATCTCCATTGGAGAAGATCCTAAGCATGACAAAAGAAATAATTGTTGCAAAGCCAATACCATGTATTCCTCATGATGATGGTATTCCCGCTGCTATTGGTAGTCAAACTGATAAGGTAATTTTCATTTCATTTTAAAATTATAAATATTTTTTTGATTGAATAGACTTCAATAATTTATTTAAAATCATCTTGAGCGCATTTTGATTGCCAAATATAAATGAAAATTTTAATTATTTATTTGTTTGTGTTTTATTTAACTTAGGAACAATCCCAAACATCTCCATTGGAGAAGATCCCAAGCATGACAAAAGAAATAATTGTTCCAAAGCCAATATCCTATATTCCTCGTGATGAGGGCATTTTGGTTGCTGTTGGTAGCCAAACGGATAAGGTAATTTTCATTTGATATTAAAATTATAAACCCTAAAACTTATAGGAAAATTAATGGATCCATTGTCCAAAATGGTGGGGAGAGAAAAGGAGATATATAAACCATAGGATTTAAACTGGGTGATTGATGTGGAAGAGTGCTAGCATTACCAAAGTTTAAAAGAAAATTTTACGACACAACTATAAGATTGACAATGTTATATAAAACTGAATGTTGGGTAGTAAAATGACAATAGGAAAAGAAACTAAATGTTGCATAGATAAGGATGTTGTGATAGATGAGTGGACATACTAAACAAGAAATGATTAGAAACAAATGCTTTAATGAAAAGGTGGGCAATACCTATTATAAAAATGATGATAGAATCCTACCTTGAGTAGTTTGAACATGCATGAAGGGGGCTTATAGAAGCTCCATTAAGGAAAGTAGATCAGATTAAGGGATAAAAAGCACGAGTTGGACGCTATACATAGTAAAGTCATAAGATTTTAGAAACAAGAAATAAAATTTAAGAAATATTTTATAATATATATTTGAAAATAAATCATATCAAAATTAAAATAACATCAAGCTACATAAAATTTATTAACGTATAAAATCTTATAATTTATTAGTAATTATTTCTAACAAATATAACATTTAAAAAATTATTTGACTTCGGGATGAATCGGGCTAAGCCAAAGCATGACCTAAACCCAATCCAAAAAATGCATAGAGTCAAATTTTACAACCCAAACCCAACCAAATAACCTTCGAGTCGAGTTCTAAACACCTCTAGATCAGATGGAGAGTAATCCAACAACTAGAGATGAAGGGAGCCCTAAAAAATCATAGGTCAAATGATAAAAGATATTTATATTATGATAGTTTAAATGCAAATTAACATGATATATGACAAGAGATTATGATATTATTTGATTTATATAGCTAATCTCACCTAATAAGAAAAGAGTTTGTTGCTGTTGTTATCCTGACGCATTTTGTGCATGCATATATATATATATAATTTGTTTGTGTCCTACTAACTTAGGAACAATCCCAAATATCTCCATTGGAGAAGATCCCAAGGATAACAAATGAAATCATTGTGGCAAATCCAATATCATGTATTCCTCATGACGATGGTATTGCCGCTGCTATTGGTAGTCACACTGATAAGGTAATTTTCATTTCATTTTGAAATTATAAATATATTTTTGATTGAATAGACTTCAATAATTTATTTAAAATTATCTTGAGCGCATTTTGGTTGCCAAATATATATATATATATATGTATATGAAAATTTTAATTATTTATTTGTTTGTGTTCTATTTAACGTAGGAACAATCCCACGCATCTCCATTGGAGAAGATCCCAAGCATGACAAAAGAAATAATTGTTGCAAAGCCAATATCCTGTATTCCTCGTGATGAGGGCATTTTGGTTGCTGTTGGTAGCCAAGTTGATAAGGTAATTTTCATTTGATATTAAAATTATAATCCCTAAAGCTTAAGGGAAAATTAATGGATGCATTATCCAAAATGACAGGGAGATATATAAATCATAGGATTTTAATTGGGCGGTTGAAGTGGAAGAGTACTAAGGAAAAGTTTATCTCACAATTATAAGACCGACAATGTTATATGAGATGAAATTTTAGGCAGTAAAAAAGCAATAAGAAAAGAAGTTAAATGTTACAAAGATAGGGATATTGTGATGGATGAGTGAATATACTAGACAAGATATAATCAGAAACAAATGCATTAGTGAAAAAGGTGGGACAACATTTATTACGAAAATAATGGTAGAATCCTGCTTTAGGTGATTTGAAGAAATGTAAAGAGGGTATGTAGAAGCCCTATTAAGGAGAATAAATCAAATGAAGGATAATCTAATAATTAGAGCTAAAGGGAGATCTAAAAAAATTATAGATGAAACTATTAAAAAATATTTATATTATGATAGTTTAAATGTAAATTAACATGATACATGACAGGAGATTATGATATATATTGTCTAGTTCATATAACTAATCTTACTTAATGGGATAAGACTTAATTGTTATTATTATTAGTTAAAATTATAAATCCTTCTTTTATTGAATAGACTTCACGTTATAATTTAATTATTTATTTGTTTGCGCTCTATTTAAATTAGGAACAATCCCAAGCATCTCCGCTGGAGAAGATCCCAAGCATGACAAAGGAAATAATCGTCGCAAGTCCAATGTCCTGTTTTCCTGATGATCATGGTACCCCCGTTGCTATCGGTACCCAAACTGATAAGGTAATTTTCATTTCATTTTAAAATTATAAGTCTTTTTTTTTAATGGATAGACCTTAATATGTTATTTAAACCTTGACTACATACTCTCGTCTAATCATATATTTGCACACTAAAAATTTGGAAGAACTACCATTTTGACCTTTAAAAAATCAATTTGCCGATAAATTGGTCCTTAAAAAATGTTTTATTAGCTCGTGGTATTCTAATTATGAATTCTATTATTATTAATGGATTTTATTACTATTAACAAAAATATTTTAGGGATTAATTTATTAGCACATTGATATTTTAAGAACTAATTTGTCAGACTATTGATCTTTTAGATACTAACTTGCCGATATGCTAATCACTAAAGTCCTATGGACTAATAAAACATCTTTTAAGAACTAATTTATTAATATGTTAATCTTTTAAGTATGAAAATGGTGGTTCTTTCCTAAAAGTTTTTACTTTGATTTTCACAAATAACTTTTCAACCATGCCTAATTGACATATTCCTTTCATGTTATATGCTTAGAGTGGAAGTCTAATTGGGCAATCAGCTTCGAAACCAAGAAAAATGAAAACACCACCTAGATGGCTTGAAAAATATAACATTATATCTAAAGAACGAAGCAGTGGTGGAAGGGTTGACAAGGTATGTAGTAAAATTTAAAATGATATTTAATGTTCAGTTATTTTCTTGATGTTGATGCAAGACAACGATATTGATGAGTACTTCTTCCTCAATCCGCAAGATTTCTACGGAAAATTATTTATATTTTCCTAGTGATTAGTTAGTTGGAGACAGACTTGTTTATGTACATTGAATTATACGTAAAGAACATAGATATTATAAAGATTTGAATGGTGAGGGAGCCTCACCATTTGAAGTGGTGACTATTGGCTATTGATTACACTTTAAGACCCAAAAATAAAAGGAATTGCTTACACTTTTAAAATAAACTCTTAAGCCCAATAAAGGAAAGATTCTCTATATTTCAGTTATGACAATAATCGGACCCCCCCCCCCAATGAAACAAAAAAAAATAGTAAAAAAAAAGGAAGAAAAGGCAATTACTATGACAACCGAAAAAAATATAGTACAAAAGCTCATATTGAATACATAGTTTTCCTACTTCAAACTCGATTTCCACTTTATGAAATTGGCTAGTATAACGAAATTATGATGTAAAAAGTAAAAACAGTGAAGAGCTTATTCATATAATATTAAATGCATCAGTAAAAATACTACCTATATTCAAGCCACAAGACAAGTTTTAAACTTTTACACTTGTTTGTTCCTTCAACCTGTACAAGCTGGATTTCAAAGTGTTCTTCTTTGTACCTTGGTCTCTCCTAGCAAAAATGAGTTATTTTCTTCCACACTGGAGTATATTTCTCTATTAAGTTCACAAGTTGTCAACATCGTAAAATGATACAATGGGAAGTTTCTTTTTGAGAGAGCGAAACACTTATTATGGACTTCAGATCTGGTGAATTTCTGGTATATTGTAAATCTCTTGTAAATCTTCAAACTTATACTTGGCTTCTGGTGTTGTCATGCTACTTATTGGGAACATAGGCACAAAAATAAGCTTTGAGATACATTATGCTAATCGAATAAGCTATGGTGCATGTAAGTTGACCCAAAAACCTAATTGTATAATTACAAAAACAATAACAACCGACTCACATTTTACGACTAGGTTGGACTAATTGAGTCAAACGAAGTTGTGTATTCCTTCACAAGCCAAATATTTAGAAAAGCCATTAATATATCAGGGACTTGTTATATGGTTTCCACTAGGGCTTGCCTTTCTTTGATTTTGTTCTATCTCTTTTTATCATGGGAGCCATTATTGATCAAGCAAGTTTATGTAAACTGTCTCAATAGTTGTTATTTCAATTTTCTACTGATTAGATATATTTTTCTTAATATTACCTTTTCTTGTATCTGCTGATCCTTTGCAATATCCTAATCTCTCTAAACTTTTAGTTTTGGTTTTGCAACCGCTTTTAGTTGTATATTTCTTACTACAATATTTTCCTTCCCCTGTTATGCCATTGTTAAATTTCCTATAATATTACATACTTTGAATCAATGTTAGAGCAACACCAGTAACTTTAAAAAAAAAAAAAATTTGACTACATATTCATAATTTTGCTTATTAATATGAGTCATATATAAATGACAAATTTTTCTGTTTTAATTTCTAGTTCTATCATCATAAGGAGAAGAAAGAGATTAAGTTTCGATCTTTGAAAGAGGTGGAGAGATATGAAACACAAGGAATTCTTCCTGGGCATAGAGGGAAAACACAAGATAGTGAAACGGCAAAGAGTAGCACTAAAACAGATATCAAGGTGAGTATCCCTGTTGTACAGGAACTTTAGCATTTTTAATTACTATTCCACATGTTGTTTTAAGTTTTACTACTAAAATTTTCAGGAAATGCTTTCTAGTGAGGAAAGGAAAGAAGTACCAATTTCCACGAAAAAAAAGAGAGAAGCATCAACTGAAGTGAGTATGCTCATTTTGATGGTTCATCATTTAATTTTCTACTAATATTTTGTTTTAAATACCTTTGCTAAAATTTTCAGGAAACGCTTGCTAAACGCAAAGAAGTACAGACTGAAGTGAGTATGCTTATTTCGGTAGTTACATATTATTCATTAATCATTAGTATTCAACATGATGTTCAAAAGTTCAATGCTAATTGCTAAGATTTTCAGCAAATGCTTCCTAATTCGGGGGGAAAAAAGGGTTAAAACTAAAGTGAGCATGCTTATTTTGAAAGTGTAGCATTTTCATATTCAACATGCAATTTTAAGTTTTGCTGTGAAATTTTAAGGAAATGCTTGCTAATGTGGACAGAAGAAGTACATATTGAAGTCAAAATTGCTTGTTTAGTCAATTCATCAATGTTCATTATTATTTAACATGCTTTAAGTTTTGCTGCGAGGTTTTTCAGGAAGTTCTTTCTATTGACAAAGCAAACGAAGCAGAAAGAAGGCGATTAGTTGAACAGTTTTTGAAAGAAGCTCGTTACAACTTGGAGCACACTTTTGACGGTAAACAAGAGCCTTCAATAGTAAAAGTTTTCTATTTTATATATAGCAATTGAAAATATTCAAAGTAAATGAAAAAGTCATCACCCATTTGTTTGATAGCATCCATTTTATGAAGATAACAACTTTGATTTAGGATTTTGGAAGGTTTTACGAATGATATATGATTTTTATTTTCTATCTTAAGTAAGATGACTTTGAATTTGCATTTTTTTCCCCTGTTCCATAACATACAGTCAAAATTTTAAATTATTCTAGGGTTGAGTGCTGTTAGTTTTTCCAGATCAATATGATTTGAAAATACTCGTTTTGTTTCTAGATTTTTTAATCATACTCTTGATAGAAAGCATATCAAGTTCAAGTTTACATCATAACTACATTTTTTTACTATCATAATTACATACTGATTTAGTATATTCACACACACACACACACACACACACACACACACACACACACACACACACGCATATTACATGTTCAACTTATTTTGGCATATTATAAATTAAGTAATATTTTTCACTCATTCAGTTAGTTTTAATGTTTATCAAAGCAGGTGCTCGCGGCGCTTCATCATCACTATCTTAGGAGATTGATTTAGCCCTTGGATTCTCAACATTTGTCTATGTTGAATTTATTTTACTACTGGAATTAAACTGCATTTAGATATTTTCGATTCTGACTTATTATTATCCTACATTTGTGATTGTGAATGTTATCATTGTTGTGATTTGGATATTGTTGGGCTGTGGTTCTATTTTAATCAATAGAAGAAGACATATTTGCATGAAATTTTTACACCAATCAATTAACTAATCTAAAAGTTTAAACATTTAAGGAGGGGTATAAAATTTGTATTATATTTGTGTCATATCTCCTCCTACATGCAAGAGTCTTTTCAGCTTGCAATGAGAATACATAGTCGATTTACATTTAGTTTTATAGTTTTCAGAGAGAAAAGAAAAGAAAAGAAAAGAAAATGAAGGCACGAAAAAATGCATGAATTATTAATTCATATTGATCGAGTCCCTCATCTTCATAAAATTGCCAAGTGAGAGGCACTTTAGGATTCAAACAAAGTAGTACAACGAGAATTAGCTAAACTAATTGAAGAGATTTTTGTTACCAAGTTGTATTGCTATATTTTATAATTTAAAATTTGGTATATATGTATATATCATTCACCTTTTGTGAAGGTAGTGCTTGCGAAGACACCTCGCTATAATTAAACTGGTACACAAACAAGGTAGTGCTTGAGAAGACGCCTTGCTCTGGCTTGTGCTTGACTTGAGGGAGTTAGCACTCGTTAGTGTACTTTGTTTTTTTTTTTTTTTTCCCAATTTGGTCTTAGCATAGTTTCACAACAAAAAGTTTTATATATTAAAAAGTAGAGGCATGGAAAGAGGTCTATAAAGAAGGTTAAGTCTACGAAGGCTTCAAATATTGGTTCCTTTCACCTAATGCAAGCACTAGACTACCACGTCCCACAAATATGGTCTACACTGGCCAACAAATCCCCCATGTGAGTAAAACCCCACTCTCTCTTCCTCTCCTTTATATTCCGTTTTTACATATAGGATAATTTGGTATATAGAATCGTCCTTATATGTAGGATTTTGAGTTTGCATAAATACGTCCATGGGTTTGTAATGTGCCGCTCAATGTACAATTATTTGAATGCAGCATGCAAATCACTTTCTCTATGTAATAAGACTCAAATGTGTGAGTTTAAAAATGAAAAATTGTTCATAAAGATTATGTGCCTAACTCTATTCCAAAAGCTAGCTCAAAAGAGAGGAATGTCCAAGTATTTTATTGCTATCTTGGCCATATTCTTTTTTTTTTTTTTTGGATCAATGCACACACACAACCCTTTACAGAGAGGAGGAAGGGTTCATATTTCACAAACTAAGCTTTGTCTAATATTAAACCTGGATGCAGTTAGTGAGAAGTAGACAGGTCCATCACTAAGCCAATGTCTTAACTACGCCATATTCTTATTAAATATAAGACTCAACATCTCTGACACTTTAGACTAGATATCTGCGGGTGGCCCAATATCAATCATAAGATGGATTTTGATATGATCTTAAGATTATGAGTTTAAATCCATCTCAAAAGTTAGTTTAAGGAGAAGGAATACCTAAATGATTATATAGGCTATTTTGGTTACACCCTTAAAAAATGTGAAACTTCAATTGTTCCAACTAGATTTCCATCTAATGTGACGATATTATTACTTAAACGTCTTGAACCTCTCCTAATCGTCGCACATAGAACATATTATAGAGTGCAGAGTTAGACGAAAACAATGGTGGAAAGAAGTAATTATCAGCATATGCGCTTTCCTGTAAATATTACTTTTGTGGTACTTGATCGGTTAATGGACTGATTTCTTGCTGTGTGCTACAACATTGCCTACAGAAAGGGTCACTCGCAACAACACACCGAAATCACCAACTCCGTTTGACCTTCAAGATCCTTGGTCAGTTAACAGTTAGCACCTTAACTAGTGGGCCAATTGGTTGTTTGGAATTAGTGTATATGAAGCATTGTTAAGATAACTCAAAAGTAATGACCCAAAAAAAAAAAAAACAAAAAAAAAAAAAAACAAAAAGTTATCTCAAAACGCACTGCAAGCAGAAGATGCTGAAACAAAACATAGAAAAAATGTTGACTAAAAGAGGAAAAACAAGAAAAGGCTAAGCTTTTCTACTAGGTTTACAATATCCACCTGCCTCCTCGTCCATTAAAAAGTTTACAATGTACCATAAAGTACAATAAAGCCACAAGTAATTGACTTTTTGCGCAAGAAAAAGGCGTCGGCATCATTATTATTAAACATGTGCTAAGATCAAAAATAGCTTATAATTAAAATCTTTCCGAGGGCTTGAAGAAAAGGAAACAGTTATCCTCCCACATTTAATCAAAAATCATACGTAGCTGGCGACTTACTCAACTGAAACTATATCATGACACAGCACAAGGCCAGGCGAAAACTAAAGCAGAATCCTTTTCAGACGAACACGAAAGTGATCAGCTCACAAATGGTACCAACAATTGGTTGGTTCAAGTAGACAAACCCGACTCGAAGCAGATTAGATAGGATCCAGCATACTTTGGATACCGGTTTTTTTTTTTGGTCTTTTGGTGCACGCGCGCGCGCCGGGGGGGGGGGGTGTGGAACCTTTTTGTTCATTAAAAGTAAACTGAGAAGGGAAGCTGGCCACGGCATGCCATAGGGGTTACAATGATAACTGAAAATGACCTACCAAAAGGGAATTATAATGGCATTAGAAGCCAAACCTAAACCTTACAAACGTCCAACCCAACTCAGTAATGTAAAACTGACATCAGAAAAAGGCAAGTCTAATTGATGTCTAGATGCCAAAGAAAGCTTGTCACAAAGTCATTAATGGCAGAACTCTAACTAGGACCTATCCAAATTGCAAAACCTATAGTCAATAAATGCAAATCGAAAAATCTAGTTTATTCGAATATTTACTAACACAGGCATCCTATCGAAAAGGTAACATCTTGAGTATAGCATGCACATGCCAAGTTTAGCATGGATGAGACTAGCATAATGTGAGGGTAGACATGAGTTATTTAAACAAGCGAAAGAGCAAGAACAAACATATGAAGGCTGGAAGGGTTGGTCATGAAGAATATAATAAAATGCCTAGTTTAGTAATAGCAACATTAATCAATTCCAGAATGCTTCACAAAAGAAAAAACTATAATTACAAACTCCACATGTATGAACCAATTAAGTAGCTACATGACTACATCATATTCTCTCCCCCTCAATCTACTCAATTATCAGTGCGCGAGCAGTAATTTTTCTTTTCTGAAGTCATCTCAAATAAAGGCAGCAACTGAAATCAATCATAACACTAACAGCCATCAAACAAAACGGGAAACTACTGATATAAGAACCAAATAAATGAATGCTGAACAAGAAGATATCTTTCATTGCAAATCACTTTGTAATAACTACAACACAGTACTTGAAAATTTCTTCCACAGAAAGATAGCATGAAATTAACTATGCACTTTCATACACAATCCACTATATTACAAAAGAGCATGACCTACCCCTACATAACAAATATTGTTTGTAATTCCTACTTCCTTTCATGTTACAGCTCAGTCCTCCTTTCTGACAGCTCCTGTTCAGTTGAGTTTCTGATCATCAACATGTCACCCAATGCAAAGCTTGCCAAAGTAAAAGGGTTGCAGCCATTATTGGTCATCAACAAAAGAGAAACAAAGGAATGAGAAATGAAGACTACAAGCAGCCAAAAAAGTTGGATTGTACATCACATGCCAATGAACAAAGCTCTACTGAGAACTACGATCAGTCCAGTTAGAATGAAGCATGCAGCTCAAAATGAGAAGGTTATTGATCTCTCCACCTAGGACTTGCCATAGGAAAGAAGCCTGAAGGAGATAACGGAAATAGGCCCGGAGAAACTGGAGGTTGAGGGCCAGGGCCTAAAATCCCTGATTGTGCAAAGGGTGAGAAAGGGAAATTGGGTGTCAAAGGAGATGGAAACTGAACTCCAGGTGACAGCAGCGGATAAGGTGACTGAGTGGACAGGAAATTCATGTAACCAGTTGGCGATGGCAACAGGAATTGAGACATCGGAGATGGTAAAATGGGAGGGCCATTTGTTTGTGGGGAAGGCATGCTTGGCACAGGTGGGTTAGTCACATTCATAGGAGGAAGAGGACCATTTAATCTTGGCGAGGGCATCATAGGCACTGGAGGGTTAGGAAGCAAAGCAGATGAAGGCGGATTAGGCTGAACATTCCCCTGGACTTGTGGTTGACGAGGGGGTGGCTGAAATTGAGGCTGAACATTCCCTTGTACTTGTGGTTGAGGAGGATGTGGCTGAAGTTGAGGCTGCACTTGGTTACCCCTTGAACCTGGATCCATCATTGTATTTTGAAGGAATCTCATGTAAGCAGAGATAGGTGACTCAGCCGTATTGGCCCATGTCATATCCCCCGGATGCAAAGGATTCGGCGATGGCTGTCCAAATTGAGCAGGTCTAGGCATTGCATTATTATAAGGAACCATTGGAGGAGCTGCAGGGACCGGCATTGGCGGCCGCATTGGGGTCCGGTTGATCGGCATCAATGGGGGAGGCCTAATCTTCTGCAACCGCATACTCTGGGGCTTCGCCGAATTCTGTGGAGGTCTAGGTGGAGTAGTATTCTGTGAACCAGTAAGCTGCTGAACTACATCCCTGAAGTCATTCTTGCTAATGTTGTAAACCTGAGGCTGAGGCTGTTGTTGTCTAGCATTAATAGCAGCAGCAGCAGTAGCATTGTTACCGAAATTGGGCTGATGCAACGGGCTCTTCCTAATATTCTTCCCCATTTTGTTCACACCCAAATTATTGTCACCACCATGCCTGTTTTTGGAGTTATCCATTTTCTGTAAAAAACACAAACTCAAAATCCACAACTTTACTCACTCCAACAAGAAACCAATTCTTAATAAACTTCACAAGGGCAGACAGAAGTTCAAAACCAAATCCAAATCACAACAGCTAGCACTTCAAAATCCAACCACAAACACCACCAATCTCACAAATTCACAACTTGTGTCACCCCCTCCCAGCAAAACAAATCACAACAGCACTTCAAAATCCAATCACAAACACCACCAATCTCACAAATCAACCAAAAAAATTTCACCCTTTAGAACGTCAAGAATTTCAAGAACCACAGTCACCACTTCAGGGTGAAGTCAAACAAAATTGTAATCTCTTTGCAATGAACAACCCAACAACACTTTGTTACTAGAATCATCATGACCCTTGATCAAGGTCTATCTAGAAATAAATCCTAAGAAACAGCACCAAAATTAAGCCCATAAGCAGAAAAAGAAATATAAAAACATACCCTTTTTGTTTCTCTTTTTTGGAGATTCAACCAACCCCAATCAGAATCTTTGAGCCAGATCAAATGAAGAAAATGGAGAGAACTGAGGAAAAAAATGAAGACTCAGAATTGTGATTGAGAAAAAGATTGGAACTTTGACTTGAAGTTGAAGGGACCCCAATAGTTATTGAAACCTTTGAAGAAAAAATGAGAACTTCGAAGAAATGACAGAGAGAGAAAAAAAGAGGAAGAGAGGAAGAATAAGCAGAAGAAAACAGAACCCTATTTATAAAAGCGATTTTTATTGTTTTTTTAATATGAGGAATTGCGTTACGTTGCGTGGAACGTGCAGCGGACAGTGGAAAAAAGCACAAGAGAGAGGGGTCGGAAGCGCTTTTTAGGGAAGAGGGTGGAAGAAGGTGCTGTTTGGCATCAAGGATTGCTACCAAAGTGAGAGACGGCGGTGTGTACTATTTTGGGATGTTTAGTTTTCATCTAGAAAAGTTTTCGCTCAAAAAAAAAAAATATATATATATATATATATAATATTTAATTTAAATACACCAACTGTATAAAACAGTTTTATTAAGTCAGCTAATAAAAATAACGAAAAATACCAACTTATATAAATAACTATCCATTATAATGAGGGAGTCATCATAATTTCTTACTTTTCTCTATTTCTATCAGTTGACAGTATAAAACTATTTAACAGTATTAGTGCATACCAATTAAACTTATATATATATATTCTATTTGTAAGAATTTTAATATAATAAACAGTTGAGTCAAATATTTTTACTAATATATTTTTACATATAGAAACTCAATTCAAAATAAATATTTTTTAAATTATAATTATCTTTTGTTAAATAAAAATTTAGGTTGGGCAAAACTCTCATATTTAAAAATACATGAGCAGAACATAAAAAAAAAAAGAGCAGAAAAAGCCACCAAAAATAAGCTAATGATAAGAGAGTACAAGAGCTTGTTTGGTTTCTAACACTAACGGTAAGATCACATTTCTTTTTTTAGAGTATCTCCGTATTTTAATAAGAGATAATCTTTAAATATATGATCAGATATTTAAATAAAAATTTCTTCCAATGATTTTTTTTTTTTATACACATGAATTTCAATATCAACCCCAAAATCACATGATTAAGGGATCGAGTTTCTTCCATTTAAACTATTATTTTATTGGTATCTTTAGAATTATTGGATGCTTGGAAGGATATCGATAAATGATTCACTAATAAAAAAATTTAAAATAAACTCAAATTATAGAAATATTTAACGTCAAGTAGATAAATTACCCCATTAACGCTTGAATTATAATTTTCAAGTTCTGAATGAAAATTCAAAGATGGCTTGGAGTTGGAATAGGGAATATGCACCCATGACAATATACGAAAGTTAGCTATCAAATGATTAATTAATTTGCCAAAATGCTAACATTCAATTGAAGCCTATAAAGATGAGTCATGATAGGTGAATTTATTTTGTATAAGACATCTTATTGATTTATATTTTATCCACCATTAAATAGGGTGTAAGCCCAATTCAAGTGGGATCTATACTACATCTAATAACAGATAAAATGTGAGTCTGTACGATATCTCATGCAAAATAAATTCATCAAATATTTTTCTATAGAGATTGACCTTTTTATCTACTTTTTGTTTATGATTTATTATAATTTAAACTTCATTTTTATATTTTTTATTAATAATTCAACTATAAATACTATTATAAATATTCAACAAATTAAAAGACATTTTCTGATTCTAAATTAAAACAAATTCTTTTCAACTTAAACTTAGTCCTAAAAAATTTAGAGTAAAATTAAAGCATAAAATAATAACCACTCTTTATTTTTTTAAGGAAAAATACCTAATTAATAAAATTGAATAGTATGAATAAAAAAATGGTTTATATTCAACTTTTGAGTTGAGCATGTGACATAATCTTGTAGCAGATAGAGTTTCATTTTCAACCTCTTGTTTTATAAAAAGTTTTAACTTTTTACATGACATTAGATTGGGACTGAGATTCGTCAATGCAATCACGTATTCTTTAATCATTCCAATTAAAATTTCTCTTAAAATTAGTTATTTTTTTGCATAAATGAATATAATTCATTTCATATTTAAAAAGTTAGATTTTCAACATACTAGGTGCATTAAATTAATTTTTACCAAAATTAGGTATTTTTAAATAATTAATAAGATTTTATACATAAAACAGACATATTCAAATACGCACTTAATACCTTACCATTCTTGAGTTTTCATAACAATAATAGAAAAGCTATTGTAAAACAGATAAGTTCTCTGTATAAACGTGAATTAATTTTATTTTCATATATATTAAAAATTTAATTTAAATATACTGATAGTGTAAAATAATTTTATACTATCAACCAATAAAAATGCTAAAAAGTATTAATTTATACTAATAATCACTTATTAGAATAATGAACCTATCATAATTTCTCACTTTTTAGTATTTTTATTGATTGATAATATAAAATAATATATCTCAATTAAACCCATATATTAAATATAGCCAAATTTTGATAATTTTTAGCAAGGAAAATAACAAAAATATATTAACAAAATATTTTCTTTGACAACCAACAAAGGTGTTGGTGTAGTAATAAAGGCAACGATCTTAAATAGGATCTCGATTCTATTCTTACAGATTATATAAATTGGGAAGGTAAGCTTAAATACATCTAAAAAAGATTAACCTCTTTCCCTTCTAATAAAGAGGGGATATCGTCGACAAATCAGAAAATGTATTTTCTTTGACCGCAATAAACAAAGTATTTGAATTTTATACATGACAAAGAATAAAGGAGACCTTTGAAAATAAAGGGATAGTGTGAATGGCCAACGAAGCATGACTAAGTCAGATATAACGGAATCAACGCTGGTTTTCGCGTTCCGTTTTATTTTGACTAATGAGTACTAAGGGTGTGTGTGGGTGGGTGTCAGCGTGTCAACGTATGTGAAACGGCTTTACCGTTTACGCTGAAGTTTAGTCCAAACACGGCGCAATTTGCTGCCCTGAACGGTGCTTGGATTTAGACCAAGTCCAATCCTGGTTGGTGCTCATCTCTCTCACAATGTTACAATTATATAAAACCATTATCATATTAGTGCCACAAATTATCATTTTTAACTATAAAATGATTTGAAATTATTTTTTCGAATTTAATTTGGCTTCTAGAAATTTTTTAGTACATCTTTGAATTTTAGACGTGTAGCTCACTAGGCCCTTGATGATGATATCAAGTTAAAAATTTGGTAGTGGCGAATCTGTGTTATTGGTTTGGAGGAATAAATGGCCACGCTAGTGACAATAGATCAGTTTATAACTTAATATTGCGTCCCTACTATGTATCTCAATTTGTGAGGTGTTATACAATCCTATTAATTTTTCTCTAAAATATAACCCTATTAATTTAATAAATTATGTAGGATTTTATTAAACAATGTCATGAGAATTTTATATGGTATGTTTGGGAGTAACATTTTTGGATCTTTTAGTTGTTCAATTATCATATTGATTAAAATAAACTTTGTGAGATTTTATTAAAGAATAAGGTCCTAAGACCTTCATGATATGTTTGGGAACAAGAGTTTTGAATTTTTGAGTTATTATATGAGTTTAATTGGTATACACTGACAATGTAAAACAGTTTTACATTGTCAACCAATAAAAATAGGGAAAAGTAAGAAATCATAGTAGATACTTCACTATAATGAGTGATTATTTGTATAAGTTGGCACTTTCCCCTATTCTATTTACTGACAGTGTAAAAATATTTTATACTATCAACGCATTTAAATTAAATTCTTACTATATTATCACATTAACTAACGAACTTTGTGATATTTTATTCAAGAATGTCCTAAGACTTTAATGGTATGTTTGGGAAAAAGAGTTTTAGATATTTGAGTTGTTTTATAATAAAAAGTGTAAAACTATAATTTTGTCCCTAAAATATTTGAAGTGTAACAAATTTGTTCCTGGATTAGAGAACACATACAGTTTGGTTCTTAAATTTAGTTATGCTAGAACAAGTTAATCTTTTTGAGGGACCATTCTATTAAATTTAGGGATCAAATTTTTACTCTATTTATTATAATTTGGTAAATTTAGGAATTAAATAGTATGTATTTTTTAATTCGGGAACAAATTTATTACACTCAAAATTTTTCAAGGACAAAATTATAATTTTCCTAATAATAAAAATTAAACTATGTGAGGTTTTATTAAAGAAGGTCCTTAGACCTTCATGGCATGTTTAAGAATAAGAGTTTTGGATTTTTGAGTTGCTCTATTATCATACTAATTAATAGACTTTGTGAGATTTTTACTAAAGAATATACTGGACCTGCATCGTATGTTTGGAAATAAGAGTTTTAGATTTTTGAGTTGTTCTATTCTCATAATTAAAACTATGGGATTTTATTGAATAAGGTTTTGAGACCTTTATGGTATGTTGGCGAATAAGAGTTTTGGATTTTTGAGTTGTTCAATGATCATATTAATTAATAATTTTTGGTGAGATTTTATTAAAGAATAAGGTCCTGAGACCGTTATGGTATGTTCAGGGATAAGAGTTTTTTTCTTTTTTATTTTCTGATCAGTTATTATATTGTCATATTAATTAATGAACTTTGTGATATTTTATTCAAGAATGTCACTTTAATAGTATGTTTGGGAATAAGAGTTTTAGATTTCTGAGTTGTTCTAAAATAAAAACTATGTCAGATTTTATTAAGAAAAGAAGGTCCTGAGACCTTCGTGGTATGTTTGGGAATAAGAGTTTTGGATTTTTGAGTTGCTCCATTATCCTACTAATTAAAAAACTCTGTGAGATTTTATTAAAAAACATCCTGAGGCATTCATAGTATGTTTGGGAACAAGAGTTTTGAATATTTGAGCTGTTCTATTATCACAGTAATTAATCAAATGTGTGAGATTTTGTTAAATAATGTCCCAAGACCTTAATGGTACGTATATTGGTATGTTTGGGAATTAGAGTTTTGGGTTTTTGAATTGTTCTATTGTCATACTAAGTTTAATAAACTTTGCGAGATTCTATTAAAGAATATCCTGAGACCCTTATAGTATGTTTGGAAATAAGAGTTTTGGATCTTTGAGTTGTTGTTCTATTATCATGTTAATTAATAAAACACGGGAGATTTTATTTAAGAATATCCTGAGACCTTCATGGTATGTTTGGGAATAAGAGTTTTGGATTTTTTTTAGTTGTTCTATATATTGTCATAAATTAATAAAACTATGTGAGATTTCATTAAAAAATAAAATTTAATAAAATATTTTTAATTTAAAATTAATAAAACAATTAATTTTTATAAAACCTTTTATTAATTTATTAGGGCTTAAATAAATTTTTTGTCCTAAATTTTCATTTGATATTCATTTTTGTCTTTATATTTTTTATTTATTCATTTTCACCCTATAATTTATTAAGTATATCTAAAGGATAACGTGTCTAATTAGCAATAAATTTTATCTTTTGATTTTTTTTTTTTGGTTGAAAACAAAGTTTCTAGCATGGTATAAATAATTTCCCTACATAAATTCTATGAACTCATGCCTACGCCACCCTTTTGCTCCCAGCCACTCCAATCCAATTTTATTGTGTCTACGAGTTCGACACAGGAAATTAAGGCTACACGAATCATTTGTAGATGAATTTGGTTTATTTACATTCATCCTTTTTTTTATTGTGGACAACATCACCTGTACCGTGCACCATAGCTCGGGGTAAACTCATGTTTTATACTTCTATTTAGTAGAGATAAACTTATGTTTATCCTACCTTAATAGTTCATGAATAGAAGGTTCCAAAAATTGTAAATCCATTTGTGCAAGTTTTCATTCTTTCATATTTCTTGAAATTACATGCTATATTTTTAATGTCATAATAGATATGAATTAGAAAAGGTACGTACAAATTTCAACTGTTTTGTTTCCAAAAGGAAAATTGTGTCACTTCTGACTTCTCTAAGCACAAAATCTTATTAAGTAGGGCTATAAAAATTGAGGATTGCAAGCTTGGTTGATTAAAGTTTGTCCATGCTGGAAATAAGTTTTTTTCCATGCTGGAAATCGTTATTTCCCATCTAAACGTAAGACGTCACTTATTGTTTGACATACCATTATTAAAAAAAATTTTAGGTGCTCTTAGAAAAACATTTCTTTTACTCTAATCTATATACTATTTTTCATACGAGGGAATTTGAGTTATTTTTATTTCTTTAACTACCAACATTCATTGATATGGTAAATAGAGAATAGATCAAAGTAAAAGATTTCTTTTACTCTAAGAACATATAAGAATTTTTTATAACAATTGGATGGATGAAATGACTCTTACCACTCATATATACTTGTCTATTGTCACTCCTATTCAACTAAAATTTATTTAGTTTCTCCAAATTACCCATTTTCTGATTTATTAATCAAGTGATAATCTAATATTAAATATTTATTATCAATTATGAGTTTATTTAAATTTATTATTGTTTATTTAATAACAAAATAATTTATTTTTTGAATCTTTAATACTACCATATTTTTATTTTAGTTTAAATACTATTTTGGTTCCTATAACTACAATTCCTTGTGCGTTTTGATCCATGATCATGATGGACCAAAAACAAATAAATTAAATTATAGAAATTCATCCTTTATAAAAAATAGAGGCCAATTCTTTATCAAAAAAATAATAACTATAAGAACTAAAACCAAAAATGATAAAAACTATGAGGATTGATAATTAATTTCAGGGACCAAAAATCAAATTTTTTGATATTATAAAGACTAAAACCTGAAAAAAAGAAAAAAAAAAAAGATTGTTGACCAAAACCAGTATCAGTGAGAACGATGGAGACTAAAAACTTGTATAAACATTTTATTTTTATATGTAATTAATTTATTTAATGAAATTATTTAGATTTAAATATTAAAATTTTCTCCTTAAATTAACAACTAAAATCATAATTTTATCGACATGTAGACAAAATTTTGCCATAAACATTTGTATTGACCTCTGGATCCGCCTCTTTCTGTGCCTCAGAACTCTTTATAACCACAGCTCAGATAGCAACAACCTCATTCCTATAGGCAAATAATAAAAGAAGAATGCTACCGATAAATTTGTTAATCGATATTCACTTATTTCCATTATTCATTGCATACAAATCTTTCTTCATTAAGCTTAAACATTTTAATTTCAATCCTTAAACAAGTTTTCCTCAATGTTAATCTAGCGTGCACCGCATATCAAAAGCTTATCGATTTAACGACAAGAAAGTCATAGAATTAAACAAACAATGACAATAAATTTGAAAGAACGATTAGAATAAAAACAAATAAATAAACAGACCTTGATGAAAAGGGATATATATACATTCCTATGGTGATAAAAAAAGGCGCTATCATAATATGCCAGGCACTTGAAACACCATGCTATGTATATATCCCATCCCACAATTCCCCATCTCTTTACATCACCCACACTCTTCCCAACACATAAATTAATCAAATATACGCAATGCATGAAAAGGCCAACAATGAAATATATAACTGTTCTCGCCTAGGTTTTGGGTTGATCAGACATTGGCGCTGGTCATTCCGATCTCCATGAACATTAGAGCATGAGAAGTTTTCTCAAACTTGATTCGAGCAATGGTCATTTCGGTCTCCATGAACATTAGAGCGTGAAATATTTCCTCAAACCCGATTCCACTTTCCATGAGCATTGGAGCATGAGAGGGTTTCGTCAAATCCAACAACTATATATCCGATCGGTCTAAAACCTAGGCGAGATCATTAACACATAACAATAATGTGCATTATTGCTTAATGATTCATCTTAATAAAGCCTAAGTCTCTTTTCTTGTTGTTGTTGTTGTTGTTGTTGTTCACTCAAATCCTCAAAACTCCAATCTCTTCTCATTCCACTACTCCTCACCAATCTTGGCCCAACATTCCCAGCACTATTAGTGCGGCGGTGTTCGTTTTTAATCTTGGCCACAGCCCCGTATTCTTGGGGTGGGGATATATTCCCTGACCAGCTTCTCTCAACCTGAATGCGAACTTTCCTACAGCCATTGTTTTCTGGGAGATAATCATCCCTATCAGAGTTTACCCTTTGAAGGAATTGGCCACAGGTAAGGCAATTAAGACTCATGATTGTGTTGTTAATGTTAATTAGTCCCAACACCAATGTAGGGTCTAATTCCCTCAAAAGAGTGCCTTGTGGTGGGTAGGGAATGGGGGTTTATATATGAATTAAATCAAAGGAGACATGAAGTCGGTGAAGACATTATGTATTAGAAGCGAAAAGGTAAATGAAACTTATCACAACAACCTGTTGCTATATTTTAGAGCATGAATTTCCGACCCGGGAAAATAGCTTAGCCATTAGTTCCTAATTTGGGATATATATGGTTGTTTTGTATGCTGACCGATGACCATTGACTTCGTTGTCTTCTACATTCTAAGAGGGTGTCACCCTTTTTTCTAGAATTTTTTTTTTTTTTTAGTTCTCCCATAATAAGGGGAAAAAATATTGACTAATTAATGTAAAGTGTCTCAATTTTGTGAATTATTTTTATTTTCACTTTAATTACATTAGAGTAATAGCTTTTTCTTACCAACATCTAACATTTTTTTTTCTTTTGTGAATGAGATTTCCTAATGCTATCAACTGTGTGAAATTCTTATTTTGTTACTTTTTCTTTTATTTTTTAAATTATTTTATTTTTTGATCTTTCACACGCTTGATACTCGGAGTTGCGTTGAACAAATGTACGACTTTTGAAGGACAATAATGCTTTGGGGTGCATTTGATCACTTGATTTACGGGATATACACCGAAATTAAGATTTTTTGCCATTTTAGTTTCAGAATTAGGTTTTTGGCAGTTTGGCACCAACTCAAGTCTATGGTAATTAAGTAGCATCGTCTCTTGAATTAGCATCCCATATTGCACGCCAAATTTTTGAAGTCTTTTTAGTCTAGCTCTAACTCTTTTAGCAGCTTTTATAACAAGGAAGATTTCATGGCTATTAACAAGTGATGTCGCAATTCCCTTGTATTTTGTTAGTTTAATTTTGCTCTAACGATTTCTTAATATAAAAATATACAGTACCAACTTTGTGCTTCACTACAAAAGCAAAAGGACCAATTATTTTTCTCTTGAAAAAAAAAAGTATGTATTACATATTCTTGTGAAAAGAAAATTACTATGTGAGTTTGTTCGGAACTTATGATACGTGCATTATGGTTATTTGATACATTAATGTTTTAATATAAATACTTAAGCTTCAAAATATATTGAATTTCCATATATATAAATTATTAAAGTATTATCTTAAAAAAATTAATCTTTTTAAAATAACAAAAACACTAGCTGAAACCTGTACTTGGACATCATGATTTGAAATTAGACCATGTATTATTCTCGAATTTAAAACTTGATACATCTTATTATATAGATTAGAAAATCACTGACTTTGACTTTTGTATATAAAATACACCACTTACTATGCTAGCATACACTATATATATATATATATATATATATATATATATATATATATATATATATATATATATATATATATATATATATATATATATCACAACTATAAAAACTTGCAATGTCAAGAAAACTTATGCAAAAATTTTAAAATTTTAAAGTTTTATATTTAACTACTTTTATGAAGTTAAAATTCTTAGATTCTCCTACATTTGCTAAGAAAAGAGGTTTTAGACAATATCTATCTATTTTCTAACATTGTATCGAGCCCGCATGGTATCCATCAAGAAGACTACTCTTTCACTTCTTTTATTTTTCTTCACTTTTCATCTTTTTCATTCTTGGTCAACATCTCTTAAATTTTCCCAACACCATGCCATAATGGGCATCCCAATGTTTCTCCCTCTCTTTGCTAGAAGAAGATGTTGGAAAAATAATTTTGGATCAAATTATTTTAACTATTACTAATATAATTAAAAATTAATAAAAAAAAAGAAATGAAACAAAAGTACCACAAATCATGCAATGCATTATCCTTAATGGCATTTTCACCACTCTACCCAAACCAATACTTAGTGCAGATGGCATAGACAAGCAACCCCTTAGAATCAAACGTGATGTTGTCGGACAACTTGTCTACATGTAATTTCTAGTTTCAGTGAGTAGCTAACACTTTCCTTATAGGGATGCAGTAAACCAGAGCAAGGAACGAAAGTTATATATCAAATGGGTTGCAAAGGTGAGTATTCATGGACATCATGGCTGCAACAAAATGAAATGTAACAACTAAACTTGTATAGAAAATGTGGAAGAATTTGGATAGCATTGAAGTGTAATGTATGTTCCTTGAAGGCATTGTACATGAGAAAAGCATGTTTTATCATATGCATCAACCATCGCACCAGCTAAGTTTGAAACATGCGCAAGATAGAAGATTGATGAATCATAAAGAAAGTTCGAAGAGTTTTAGAAGCTATTTTGCAAAGGAAAATGTGGTGCTTATTTTTCTTTGTTGTTGTTAGGTATATTTGGTATGTAAGAAATCAAAAGGCATTTCAAAATAAGAAACTTGACTAGAAACAACTAATTTTCTTATCAAATTGCAGTTGAGATATTTGATTAGGGGTTGATGTCATATGGTAGCATATAATCATTTCAATTAAAAAGACCTTGTTGTAGTGGAAAACATTATAGATTGTAGTTAGATTCAAAGTGGTTGAAATTTTACAACCTCTAGAAAAAAAGACAATGGAAAAAAAATTTAGCTTAATAGTTTCAATTAAAAGGACCTTGTTATAGTGGAAAACATTACAGATTGTAGTTAGCACACCCACACATCTTCATTGACATTGTTTTTCAACTAGAAGACCAAGAGCAAATTATCCATGCACACATCAGCATATATTACATAGATTGCCAACTGCATCACTCCTTATAAGTCCTTTTATCAGGATCAATGTTAACTAATCCAACATCAAGAATACACTCACAATAGTAAAACAACAAGTGAACCAAAAATTAAAAATAAAAACAAAATAGAAAAGCACAATGCCTTCAAATAATCAACCACACAAAGGAGGAGAGCCATTTTGAACTAATCAACTACAATGCCTTCAATTGTGGAAAAAGAAAAGAAAAAAAATGTCAGGGATGAGAATGACAAAGCAAGATCATCAGTAACTGCATGAAAGTAAGCCCCACTAGTCAACTACGATGCCTTCAAATGTGGAAAAAAAAAATCTCAGGGATGAGAACGACAAAGCCAGATCATCAGTAAGTGCAGAAAGCAAGCCCCAGTTTGGCCCCAAAGGTCATTGGGCCAAATGTGTCACAAGTGGCACAAGTACCCTCTAAGACAACACACAAGATGCATCTCATAGTCATTTTCAGACCTGGTACTTCTAAATTTGACCAATCGTTCAGACAAAATCCAGCTACTCCAAGAGGTGGTGCTGGTAGTGGTGGTTATAGTCTTCTTCTCAGGTAGTTAGGGAAAAGCTTGAGCATGGTGGCTCCTCCCAAACACAATACCACAATTAAATTTATGTTTATTATAAAATGAGGGAATGATCGTAATAACACTCTAACGGGTTATATTAGAGGGTAATAGCGGGGGTTTAATCTACATTTAGGATGTTGATTTTTTAAAAGTTAGAAGAGTCTTGTCAGGAAAAAGATGGATTTGCACGGAGGGATCTCTTATGCAGAATAATTTCAATGGTGTTTTTCTTTATGTTAGTGGGTGGTGTAGCTGTGTATAGAGATTGGAGTTATGGTTGGAGTTGCTCATGCTTAGAGATCAACTAAAATGTTCCTATGATTATTCTAGGCAACTTCAATGAGGTTTTAAAGCCCGAAGAGAGAAAAGGCAAGGAATCATACATGTTAGGTATGCATGACTTCTCTCAATGGATTCAAGAGATCGAATTGATTCATTTGCCTTTGTTGGGAAAAAAAACACACATGGACTAGAGGTGCATCCTATAGCAAGTTGGGTCAAATGTTCACAAACCCAAAATGGTTAGAGATTTTTCCTCATCTTAAATTATTCTTCCCGAGTAGAGTAGTGCCAAATCAATGTCCTATCTTGCTAGAAAATGAGCAAATTGACTAGGGTCCGAAGAATTTTAGGACTCTAGACATTTGGTTTTCAAATCTAAGCTTTATAAAGCTAGTGAAGAATGAATGAAGTCTTTTGGGTAATATCCCAGCTTCTCAAAAATTGAAGAAGTTGAAAAATCCTATTAACCAGTGGAATAAGGAAAATTTTGGTAGAGTTGATGAAAAAGTTTCAAGCTTAAAAGCCAAACTGGGAAAGATGGATGATTTAGCAAAGATTAGAGATTTAGATGATGAGTTGGAATTTGGAAGAAGAGCAATTCAAAGTTAGCTTTGGAAATGGTATGATAAGAAAGCAATTTACTAGAGATAGATGTCTAAGAAGAAGTATATCAGAGCTTGGGACGATAATACTAAATTCTTCCACATCTGTTAGCATGCAAGGGAAGAAAGAAACTGATATCTAGAATTCATATTGATGGAAGACTCCTATGTCAACCTGGCCTAATCAAAAGCAGCATTGTTGGTTTTTTTTCAAAAATCTATACTCCCAAGAGGTGTTGCCTCATATTTTTGTTGCTAATGGAATGTTGCATAGGATTTTAGATAGTCAATCTTTTGATCTTGAAAGAATGCCATCCCATGTGGAGGTAAAGGAAGTTGTTTGTAGTTGTGATGTGTCTAAATCTCCTAAATTTGATGGATTTAATTTTAATTTCATTAAGAAAATGTGGGATGTCATTGGTGATGACTTTAGAAAGCAAATACTAGATTTCTTTGACAAAGTGAAATTTCCAAATGGGGTTAATGTTACATGGGTGACTCTTATTCTGAAATTTGAAGAGGCTGAGAGCATTAGTGACTACAAATCTATTAGCATAGTAGGGTACATTTACAACACAATTACCAAGTTACTCTCAAAGAGACTTGCTAGGGTGATACCAACCTTGATTGGAGAGTCGCAATCTACTTTTGTTAAAAAGAGGCATATCCTTGACAGTGCCTTAATCACAAATGAAGTAGCTTTTTGGGCAAAGAAAAACAAGGTGAGTTCTGTCCTTTTGAAGTTAGACTTCCATAAGGCTTTTGACTATGTCCGATGGTGTTTTCTCCATCATGTGTTGAGTTTGATGGGTTTTGGTGACAAATTGCATGGTTGGATTCGTCCCATATCACTAGGGATGTCAAAAATCCCCACTTTACGGGGATCCTCATGAGGATCGCCCATTCTGGGACCCATGATCGGGATTTTTTCCTCATGGGACGGGGAGAAAAGTCTCCCCATAGGAAATTTGGGGACGGGGGCGGAGATTACTTTCCCCGCCCCGCGGGGACCTCATATATATAAAAAGACCATATTATCCTTACTAAAAATCTATTACATCCATACATATTTATACTTTTAAGTAATTTCACCTATATTTATTTAATTTAATAATTTAAAAATATTGGAAAACCTAACCTGACAGCTGCTTCTTCTTCGTTCATGCTCCTTTTCTTCTATTACTCCCCAATTTTGAACCAAAGCTCATCCGTTCCCCAATCCCCACAAGTGCTTCTTCTTCACGTTCTTTTTCTTCTTCAACTAATAGCAGCGCTGTCCGCCTCTGCCGTCCACCGTTCGACGTCTGCCATCCGCGTCTCAGCGCAGCAACGCCATCCACGTCTCAGCCCAGCACCGTCCGCAGTCCGCGCTCAGCCCAGCAACGCCGTCTGCCATTCGCATCTCAACCCAGCGCCGTCCGCCGTCCGCTGTCGCCTCTCAGCCCTCCAACACAGTCGATTTCTGCTTCTTCTTCTCCTCAGCTGCTTCTTCTTCTACGCAGTATGCACCGCAGCTGCAGATTGGGTTTCTGCTTCTTCTTCTCCACAGCTGCTTCTTCTTCTCCACATTGTGGCTGCAGATCCCTTTTCTGCTTCTTCTTTACGGGGATCCCCATGGGGACCCGCGGGGATGCAGGGAATGGGGATGGGGAAAAAAATCCCCCATGGCGGGGATCAGGGACGGGGGTGGGGAGAGTCTGGGGTCGTGGGGACGGGGAGCAGGGAGGCACTCCCCGCCCCCGCCCCGCGCGAGTGACAAGCCTACATATCACTTCTGCATCCATATCTATCCTGATCAACGGATCTCCATCTAAATCGTTCAAGATGGAATGTGGTCTTAGACAAGGTGATCTAGTATCATCTTTTCTTTTTATCTTAGTTACTGAGGTCCTTAGTAGAATGATTTTCAAGACAAAAGAGCAAGGTCTGGTTGAAAGTCTTCATGTGGGTTCCAATTAAGTTGAAGTGTCTCATTCGCAATTTGCAGTCGACATTTTAATTTTTTTTACCCATCAAAGAAGGTGTTAGTAAACTATAGAACACTCCTAGACTATTTTTCTTTGATGTTCGAGCGCAAGATAAATTATCATAAGTTAGCCTTGATACCAATTCATTGTAGTGAAGAGTGGATTAATGAGGCTAATTAAGGATTTTCTACAATGTGTGGTGTTGCCATTGCCTATTAAGTATCTTAGGATTCCTCTTGGTGCTAATCCAAGACATGAAAAACCTTGAAAACTTGTCTTGGATAAGATTGAGAAGAGGCTATCCTCTTAGAAAGGTAGAGTCCTTTCAAGAGCTAGTAAACTTCATATGATTAAGTCAGTTCTTAGCAGCTTGCCTTTGTATTATATGAGTCTATACAAAGCCCCTAAAAAAGTGATCGAGAAATTAATCAGTATTCAAAGGAAATTCTTTCAGGTAGGGGGAGAGGGTAAAAAGGGGATTGCTTAGGTGAGTTAGGATTTAGTCGAAAGATCGAAAGATGTTGGTGAGTTAGAAGTGGCTAATTTGGAGATGAAAAATGCTGCTTTATTAAGCAAATTGTGGTGAAAGTACTCTGGCGATGGTTATCCTCTTTGAAAAAAGGTGATTTGCTCTATTCGTGAATTTCATTCTAATATTCTGATTGATGCTCGACACTCTAAGTTAGGAGGTAGTGTTGGTCCCAAATCTGTAACTTTCCTAAAGCAAATAGTGAAGTCGCAAATGTCATTAATTCAAGATTATAGGGAAAAGTTGAGGATGGTGGAAGACCCTTGTTTTGGTGGGATTAATGGGTGCCTCAGATTCCTTTAAAAGAGCTTTTCCCTAGATTATTTTCTTTGTCTAGGTAGCAATATAAGTTTATAGTTGAGATGGGTGTTTGGAATGGTTTTGCTTGGGAATCCTATCTTGTGCAAGATCTTTTGGGATGGTTTTCTCCCTCTATGGGTAGCATTGATAGGCCTATTTGGATTTTTTAGTTGTCGGGCTCTTTTCTATGAAATCATTTATTTTGCAAGCAAACCTGGAATCCCATGACTCTTTGTCTATTCGAAATTGTGCCAAAGGTGTATGGATGGGCTTAGTTCCACCAAAAGTTAAATTATTGTCCTAGTTGGTTCACAAATTTCATATTATTGCAACAAAATGATAGTACTTGTTCTCTTTGTAACCATTAAAAGGAGACTATAGCTCACCTTTTTTGTCACTGTTATCGAGTATGGAAAGTTTGGTCTCTCTTATCAATTGGTAGGGTTTGCATTGCTGCTGCCCAAGCTATCCTAGTGAGTTGTTTTAGACTTGGTTAGGTGTAAATCTTTTAGGTTTTTAGAAAAAGGTTTGGTGCTCATTGTTTTATGCTATTATCTAGACTATTTGACAAGTAAGGATTGATAAAATTTTTCAAAACAAAAAACCAAATTGGGACCAAGTGATTTACCTCATCAAATTGCATCTAGGATTTTGGATAAAGGGTTGTTCTCAAGAATTTCCTTATTCTTCAGACATGAACATCTACAATTTGAATCGTGTGAAATCTTGGAATGGCAAGAGGAGACACTGATTGTGCTATTTTTCTAAGCTGCAAGTGTTTGAGCCATTGTGAATAATTGTTTTATCTTAGATTTTTGTTCTCTTTTGCTTTGTTGCAGCTGGTTTTTCTCTATAAGGGAGTTGCTATTTTTGCTGTCTTAGCCTTCATTTGTTATGGGATTTCAATTTGTTTTATAGTTGTTTGCTATTTTCTAGCTATTGGTGTGGTGATAGTATCCTACTATTTGTTTTGCTTATTTTCCAGCTTGAGTCTATTTTTGTTTTAGGTGTGATGGTTTTCTATCTTTTGAGGTTGTAAGCTTGAAACTTTTGTCTCACCACCTTTGTCCCTTTGTGGGTTGATTGTACCTCTACTTATTCAAAAAAAAAAAATGGTAGCATATAATCTAAATAGTGCTTGATTTGGGAAGAAGAAGCTGAGATGATTTTGACCTTATTTGGGAGATTGAAGAGACTTTGGTGCTACATCATTTGCTCTTTTATGTATTTGGTGGTATATGTTTTATGTTTTGAGATGACATTAAACTCTTCCTCTTTTGTTTTGTTCCTAGTTGTGAAAGTCGTCTCTATTATGTATGTATCGGGGGGAAGGAGCAAGAGATAGAGAGAAAGAGGGGAAGGTACGCACCTCATATGTTGGTTGTATTGGTCATTCCAAGTTCCTGAAGTTAGGAATATTTAATTGTTAATGGCACAATATCTCCATGAATTCAAACATAACTTTTGCAAGGTCTAAGACCACCCATGCAGTTAATTTAATTTAGTTAATTGACCATGAGATGGTACTCATAAGGTATCATACCTCAAGTAAGTTGTTAAATGTGTATTAGATGTTAATTTTTTTTCATAAATATTTAAAGATTTATTTAATATAATTTACAAGCAATAAATATTGATTTCTCACCTTGGGTAAAAGTGGGTAAGTGGGTGGGGTTAGCCCGCTTAGCCTGATCCATGATGGACTGCTTTTAAACGAGCTGAACCAAGCTGGTCCGCATAATAAACGAACTTCTAAAATGCCAGTTTGCATCTGCACTGCATAGGCTTGCAACCCTGCACCGCATACCTCTTGTATTTTTTTTCTTTCATTTTTTTTGGGCCTTCTTGCCCTCTATTTTTTTTTCTTGTAAATTTTTTTCCTTTTTACATGAAACAATAACAACATTTAAATTTAAATATTTTTCACCTATAAAATCATGAATGTTAAAATTAATTTTTTAACACTTTTTAAAAACAATTATTACAAATGAGTAAATGACTATCAAATTATTATTTATTTATTTTTATAAAAATCAAATGGCTATCAAATGATTATTAATCAACCAAAACCAATCATCAAAGATTCAAAGGCAAATTCAATCACATACCAAATACTAAAACATATAAATCAACAACAACGACAATGGTGGCGACGATGATGGGGGTCGTGATCCTGTTATTGGTGCTGTGGTCGCGTTGGTTGTCTTCTTTGAGGTGAGTTCGATTCCAGGCGGCGGTGGTGGTCTCAGTTTTATTCTTCGCAGGCTGCAACAACGACGATGCTAATGCTTGTGGCTCATGGGTTTGAGATGTGACTGAGCATGGGTTTGAGACGCTGATGGTGGTTGTGAGCTTGGTCGAAGGGTGGTGGATGTGAGCCTGTATAGTTGTGATGTGAGATGAGGCCCGAATCGAGAGAGTGGTGGTTGTGACCTATGAGAAAAATGGTTAAACTTTAGGGTTTGAATAGGGTCAAAGCCAAAGGGTGAAAAGAGGGAAAATAAGGCATTGCTAGAGGTGTAGTCTATGGTAGGTGGGGTGGGCCACATGGGTGAGTGAGTGTGGTCCACCAGTCCTATCTCCTGTGTAAGTCAGTAAGTGTAATGAATTGGGTGCCAAAATTGGGGTATTGGGTTAGGCTATATAATGTGTTACAGACTTACAATTTGGGCTTTCTTTAGCATTTCTATAAAAAAATAATAAAAAATATATATGCTAAACAGGATAGTGAGTTGGTCCGTGAACCCACAGGCTAAACAGTGTAAGCTAAGAAACCTGTGAAAAAAACGAACTAGTAAATAGGTTGTAAAAGTGGTATGGATTGCAAGTTAAATGGACCAACCTCCGAGCCGTGACCCATGTACCCAGCTCTAACCTTGGGTATACCGATCCCTTATAAAAAAATGGCAATAATCTCTTCATCAAGTAGTTGTGTTTAGTTATATCTTTACAATCACTTTCCTTATTCTATGAATTTTTGTGTTTTTCTTTCATCACTTTTCTCTCAAAATTTTTTTCCTCTATGCCATGTTTTCTACCAAGAATATCTCATACTTAAGAGAAACATGTTAAATGTATACTAAATAGAACCAATAGGATTTGGTCTAGCAAAAGATGCTAGTCTCTCACAAATATAACGAATCATAGTTCAAATTTTAGTTAGAAGAGGTGTCCATATTCAATTCACAACCTACCTCATGTAGAATTGCCTTCAATAAAAGATAATCGTGAAAAATTAAAACATTTATGTATACTAAGCAATCTTGAGAATTTAATTTGAAATCTACTTCCTAGTTTAGTAAAAGCTACTTCAAGATGGTATGGGGATGAGTTATGGGCATAGATCATCCATTATAATCAACTATAACATTTATAATTATAATTATTTAGGAACCAAACATACAGAGTATTTTTTAAGAAGTAAGAAGTTTTTAATTCCTAATGTACGAAATGCTTATTTTTTAGATAAAATATTCATTTTGGTCTCTGATAAAAATTTTGAGGGACAAATTAATCTCTCGAAATTTAAAAATTTACAAGTAATCTGTTACCATTAAAAAAAGAGAACTTATTAGTTTTTTCATATAGATCCATACCACAAAAAATCCTTAAAATTTTTATACGGATAAACTAATATGTCTTCCTTTTTTAAGGGCGAGGAACTACCCATAGATTTTCAAATCTTAAAAGATTAATTTATCCTCCAAAGTTTTCATTAGGAATCAAAATAAATATTTTATCTATTTTTTATTTCAATATTTTCTGTTTTAGAGTAAATTGCCGAATTCATCTTTAAAAAGTTTAATAGTGGACACATTTTATCTCACACAAAAAACATTACAGCGTAGTGATAATTGCGTAGTTGAGTACATTAGTCCTTCAATCAACATGCCTCTATTAGACTTAACAAAAACCCCCCACATGACATGTTTACTTAGTACTTTAGTTGATTTGACATATAAAATCTTGGATGTCCATATGTTCACCATTAAAAATGAATTTCCCAACCCTAGCTCTAAATGGATTGCAGAGGGACTGATTAATAAGGACTCGAAAATTTTAGAAAAATGACAAGACCGCTCGGGATGTTAGTATTGAAATTGAAGATAACATTATAAGTTTGCTGCAAGTTATTTAATGTGCTCTGTGTGTTAAATATTTTGTCTAGATTGAAATTGTATTTTAGTTTTCTCGAATTTTTGTTAAAATTAGAAGTTCTCATAAACTAAAGTTGCAACATGTTGAAATCATATTTTCAATATGTGGTTGAAAAGTGCTCAAAATGATTATGGGATATCTATGCGACAATACACAGTAGTAGTAGGTAATGGAAACAAATCTTTTTATGTGAAAATTTCTTACAACCTTATCATATGTAATTTTTTATCATTAATTAAATTGTTTTATGGAACTCAATTTAGGGCTTACTATCTTAATTAATAATAAAAATCTACATATAATAAAATTATATAAAATTTTTACTTAAAAGAATTTACCATCATAATTAACATTCCGGCCTTTAATTTGTCCAGAACCAGAAGCAATGAGAACGCTTTCTGCATGACCAGAGAACCTCGACAGCATTATATCTGGCAAATTCATTGAATTTAAATAATGCATGAATTATGATTTAGAATGAGTGGACCTTCCGGTTTGAATTTTGCAACCAAACGCCAAACAAATTAATCATAACAACCATTATGACAGGATTAAGTCTCAACTGGAAATTACTTTGATTAGACATCACCTATCTTTCTCTCTCGGGCCCACTTATGTTTTTGAGCTTTCTCAACCAATATCCTGTTATAGCAACTTATACCCTGTTATAGAAATAGAACAAGAAGACAATAAGAACATAGTATAGCTCTGCATAATTGTAGCCAAAGTGATTAAATTAGAACTGATGTAATGTACCAACCGAAAAAAAAAAAAAAAAAAAAGTTAAACTGATGTGTATATGTCTGTTGGTATTATATTAACACGTTTCTTTCCTGCAGCAAGGGCTTACTCCTCTCGTGATTGATTCCATTTCAAAACGAAAGTTTATTTTGACAAAAAAAAATTCATTTTTTCGGGCATCTTAATGTCAAAATTCAGCCAACTTTCTTGCATGTTTCTTCCTCATTTGAACTTTTTAAAATAATCACAATTGGACAAGAAAAATGACGATATATATCACCCGATAATAATTAATTTAGCACATGTAAACTATGATGTAAAGTTAGTTACAATAATTTGTTAGTTAGTTTTGTTAGTTTCAGTTTGGACCCCAGCTCTCCTATTGCATATAATTGTCTTCTTTTAGGGGTAAAATAATCGTGTTGATTGTCTTCTTTTGGGAGTAAAATAATCGTGTTGTCTCTAATCTTTATAGCGTGTTATGTGTCTGCGTTCATATTAAAAGGAAAAATTATGTTGTTTTGCATACACATCAGAATCTGGCATGTAATGTACATATGTTCACGTTAATTAGACGCAGTCTGTTCATAAAATGTCCTTAGATGTAATGAAGGAGTAATTTATTCGAACATCACAATATATTCAACACCAAATACGGTACTTTACCTACATAAATATATAATATTTGGTGACAGCCTCAACATTTTTCTTTTCGTTACTCAGAATTTTCTTTATTTAATAAATGACTGAAATCTATTAGATTTTGAGTATATTCGTTTAGATCTGCTACTTCTCTCAATGGTAAATCTTGCGTCTTCTATTTTGTCTTTGTTGTCTCATTTATGGTTGTTTTGGCTCCCTTTGTTTAATAAAACCAGTTGAACAATAATATGATGAAATCCTATAATTCTTATTAATATATACGGTGATAAAATGGATCAAAAAATCATGTTTCATTGGATTTTGGGTTTTGGGGCAAACTTGATCATGGGTAGGTCCAATATGATAAGTAGGATCCATTACATTAGGCCTGCGATGGATTGAATCAAGATAATTCTTGTAGATGAGCCTCAATAATAAAATTGCACCTCGTGAAGCTGCTGGGAGTCAATTCGATTCCCATAGTAGTGGATTGAAGCACCCCTAATTCCCCGCCTCTAGACCCAAAAAAATAAAAAATAAAAATTAAGACAGTTCTTCATTAAAGACTTTAAATTCATTTTCCTATCTATGTAAAAATATCTCTGTACACATGCATATATGTATGTTTTCTGCAATTCCTGGAGTAGATCTTTGATATCTTCAAGAAATACACATTCTTGTTTTGCGTATTAGTATTCTATATCATGCATCTTTATCTATAATGTATTAGGATATAAAATTTTATCTTATAGAATTAGCATGCTTCCACTAAACCGAGGTTAAGGATGTCTCATTCTAGATTATATCCATCACGGAATAGCCCAGATGATTGTGATCACTTCCTCTCTTGGCCCAACACTCTGGAGCCCAATTTTCTTGGTTTGCCTTGTTTTGTACAAATGTGTGAATGGCCCATCAACATCATTCTGAATTGAACTAAACCAACTCACAAAAACTTAGTTAAAGCTGACCCAAAATAAAAAACCAACACACAAAAGGACTGCTTTAGTCCGAAAAAAAAAAGGACTGCTTTAGAGTATAATTAATATGGCACCCAAGGCTTAGCACAAATGGCTCAGCTCCTACCTCGTAAATAGGGTGCACTAAGGGCGCCACTTCGAGTCACAAGGGCTGAACCCCATTGCCCCCCCTCCCAAAATCATCCTCCCACGACCAAAAGAAAAAGCGTATAATTAATTTGCATGAACAATAAAAAAAAAGGGGTATAATTAATTTGCAGATCAACTATGCTAGGTTCACCATATAGCAGAACAAACCATTAATTAATAAGTGATAAGATGACAAGTAGCTTAGTGGCTCAGGCTGGACAACAACTGTTTTTCTTAAGAACTAAGCTGAGTAGGCAGCCTAGATAGCTTAAAATCTCACCTTCATAATAAACAAGGAGTAGATCCACTTAGGAACCTTTAAACCTAAGATTAGAAGGTTAGAGCACTTACCAAAACAAATGTTCTTCCCCTTTTCTAACTGAATATAATTTATTATATGAATATAAGCATATGGGATTGGTCTTACTCTGATAACTTCCATCCCATATGAGTGTATTTATAATAAATTCGTATGCTTACAAGAAAAATCTCATCCTTCAACTGAGGAATCAAGATGGACCTAGACAACCTATGCAACCACCCTACTACTTATGACAACAATCAACTCGCTCTTCCTTTACGACCAACCTCCAGCTTAACTTTCCGACAAATCCAAACCCTATGTCAAGCCACATTCAAACCTATCAGCCAGAGAAAACCCACATTACCATCCCTTCTCTATAAGGTCACTAACGGTAAGTTCCTATATATATGTCAAATAGTGCTTATGAACTTCCTCTATATATGTCTAATAGTGCTTATGAACATAAGATATCTTGCATTCTTTTGTAACTCCACCTTACTTGAACAATAAAAATAAGAAAACACAGAATTGAAAAATAAAACAAGTTTAACTTGTTTATTCAATTTGGTTCGAAAATTTGAAGAAAGGCCCAAAGTCAAATGCCCCAATTTATTGATACAATTTATACTATGACAATAATAGCAAATTCTTATTTCCTCCGTGAAAAAAAAAAAAAAATTCTTACTCCATTATATCTATTTACTTTTAAATTTTTTTTCTCTCTTTTTTTTTCTCTCTCTTACATCTTCAAAATTAAGGGTCAAGATTACTCCATAGAGTTAGATAATTTTACTTCATAGAAGATGAAAGAATGTCTCTGACAATAACTATCTTGATCTAGTATTTTAGTAGGATACATGGAACTTGAAATAATCGGAAGATACATTACACCTAAGAAGAACATACAACCATTTTTTGCTCCATGACAGCTCTATCCATCGAGCAAATGTTGTTAATCATACTCCCTCTTTGCCTGTTTGCAATTTTCCTGTTACGTTTCGCTTTGACAAGTATGTTACTTGTAAATTCTATACAATTCATCTCTGCGTACATGTCTCTTTAAATTTATATAAATCTAATCTAGTTATATATGTATAAAAAGGTGTACAACTAAGCATTATTTCTCCTTGCCACATATCAGAAAATCAGAACTCCTTTAAATCTCACGGCAAGCCAAAGATCAATGGTGGTCAAAAAAAAAAAAAAAGAGTTTATGGTAAAACTCATGGACCAAAAGAGTTTAAGAGCAAATAAAAGATGAGATTAACATTGACATACTGTCTTTACTCTTTACACTCACAATTAATCATACATCAACATATATATGCCTTTTAAAATAATTATTGTAAGAGTCAAATACTTTTATTATATAATAATATATGGTTGAATGTTTATATTAGAAACTTTTATATTAGTAGTGTATGAAAATTAAATACATGAAAAGTGAAATGAATTTTGATAAATTATTAGTATAAAATATTTTACACTTGTAATCAATTATAAAATATTATATATATGACTTTTAAATTAGTTATTATAAGAGACAAATACTATTAATAATATAATAATATATAATTAAATTAACTTGATCTACCATCAATATAAAGTATTTTACATTGACAATAAATTACATAGTATTATATATATAGCTTGATTTATTAAAATTAAATCTCAAAGGAAAGAAATTAATTTTAGTGCATTATTAGAATAAAATATTTCATATTAACAATCAATCATATAATATATTATATGTATGTAATTATCGTAAAAGTACCAACATTTTTATTTGAGTGCGTGGAAGAAGCTTATTCCAATATGGCCCCAAGTTGCTCGATCCTTGCAGTAGGATAGCCTTGCCTTTGACAGGACGTTAATGGAGAAACTCGATTCACCACTCACCAGCAAAAAGAGGGAAAGGGACTCATCACTTATGGCATCAAATAATCCGTATGATTTTTCCTGAAAGCAGTTATGTTAACCCACATGATTCACATGGAAACCTCTTCAAAAGCATTAACAAGCACAATAAATTGTGACAGCTGTCATCTTCCATTTTTTTTTTTTCCCCTCTTATGAATATGTCCTAATAATTTATTTATGTAATCCGACGGTTCCATGGTTATAACACACAGCTGGATGATGATACAAGGAGAAAATACTAAACAAGAATATTTGTTTTAGTTGACCGACGCTGAATCAAGTGTTTTGCTATATTTAGAAGCTGATCCAAATTTCTATGCATCCCAACTTCTTACAATGCCATGGAACCCAATTAAGTAGCTACTAAAGTAAGCAAAGCCACAAAATTGGCAACTTCATTCATAACGCTAACATAGAAGAAAATTGTTGGGAAACACGAACTTCAACTTTTGAAGCCAGCTTCCAATTCCACGTTAGTTTCAATAGAGCTTAAAGGAAAATCATGTCAACCAAACATTTGGTTGGATCAAATAGTTTGTCACTGACATTTATCAAGTAAAGTTTTAAGTTTAATTATGGTAAATGAAAGATATTAATATAAAAAAGTTTTACTTTCATAATACGTTAACGACTTTAACCAAATTAGTTTGAAATCCAAAAAGTTCCTAATTGATTAAACAAAACAAATAAAATAAAACCTCACTCTGGGGTCTCTTTATACTGCTGGCCTGCTCTCTATGGTCATTCATGCTGGTGCATTAGCAGTGATTGTAATTCCTTAAAAACATAATTGCCTAGAACCTAGTACACAGCACCCTTTGGGGTAAAGGAGGGTTGAACGCCTCTTTTTATAAATCTTACCATGCATGTCGGAGCATATTTTCAGCGTTAAAGTAGGTAGGGTCAGAACTTCACTAGTTGTTAATCATACCTGAACAGGAAATTAGCTTTACCTGCTTGGAAAAATAAACGAGGGGTCTAATAGTGCTAGTAATAAGTCAAAAACTTGAAAACGTAGCAAAGGATGTAGACACTCCAAAAAGAATCAACCACCAACAGAAATGTGAGTAAGAGGCCACAGGAACCTTGCAGGGGATGCATTTTTCACATGGCTGAAAAGGAACCATCAACTTGAGCTTCAGGTTCTCAGCAAGGACCAATAATAATCAAATTCCACCACTGTTCCCCCAACACGTTTTGCTCTGCATTTTTGTCCTGGATCGATTCCATTGCATCACACAGCAATAAAACTACTCCCATGATAGATCAGACAGCCAAAACACCACACAGACAACTTTTATCAGAAGATTATTCAGATTAGACAAAATACACAAAATTTCACCACTAAGAGGCAGCATACTCAAACAAACATAATAACACAAATGAACAACATGATCTCACATAACAGAAGCAGAACTGCAATGCTCATGGTACCAATCACTGATAAAAAAGTGTAACAAAAGCCAGAAATTTCACCGAGTTCGGTTCAAATTTATGATGATAAACATATATACAATCTAAACAGATAAATATTAACACAAAAACAAAGTCCATTTTGACTTCATCAGATCAGAGCTGCTGCTACACACTCATCCTTCCCCCATTGAATTGAAGAAAAACTATCCCCTAGTTGCAGTCCATCCTTCTAGCTTTCCCAAATCAAATTACCTCACAATTTAGACTAAGCTACCAAAAAGCACTAGATTAGCTAAAAACCCAAAAAAAAAAACAGGAACATCATTTTACAGAGACAGGAACCGGAAGCCATAAAATCTCCCATAATTCTACACCATCAGTGAAGAACACATCATCATAATCTTCTCTTTTGTCCAACTATGTATCTTGGGAGTGGATCTTCTTACGAGGAAATCACATATGACCTGTCATGTACAAGTCCTCGCCATTGATTTCAATCACACATGACCTGGTCCCGTGCAGGTTCTGACCATTGATTTCTCATCTTTTTATCATAATTTAATCAAGGATAAATTATAGTGAACTCCCTTGAGATTCAGTGTAATTACAATCGATACCCTTCTAATTCACTTTGATCAGTGTATTATTTATAAACAGAGAGATGCAGAGTGTAATTACATTGAACCCACATTAAACCTCAGGAAAAATCAGTATAATTCACCCTTTAATCAATGGTGAGTATGTGCACATGACCAAGTCAGGTGCAATTTTCACACGAGAGGATCATCTCCCATGTATGCCTCCCAATGCCACATAGCTACCTTGCGTCACCGCCACCAACTTTGGCTGATAGCGCCAACATGAGCTGCTCCTGAGTGTAAAACCGGCTTCCCATGTTCACCGTAGCCTGCTGAATCATCAAATCATTCACCACAGACACACTAGCATGGTGTACTTCAAGGTCCAAATCCTTCAAAGCCGCCATCAGCCTCGCTGCAGGGTGGTTCTTCTTGCTGCATTGGATCCTAATCATTGCATCCCAACCTATAATCTTCACCTCAATCTCCAAATCAATCAGCTTCCCATTGCTTCCAACATGATTCATTTGTTCTTTATCAGGCGAAGGAGGAGGCGGTGGCGGCGGTGGCGCCACCCCCGAATTCTTACTCGCCAAGTCGAGCTCCTTCTTGGAAGCCTCCAATTGCTTACTCAACTCTCCTTTCTCCGATTCCAGCCCTTGTAGCTTCGATTTAAGCTCATTAATGTAAGCTATTGCATCTCCCAAAAGGGATGCCTTGTCCATCTTCGACACATTCGGAACAACCGCTCGAAGAGCATAGAACCTCTGATTCAGCTTCTCCCTCCTCTGCCTCTCTGCTTCAACATGATTCAGCGGCTCCTCTCTTCCGTTCGCCGGCTTTCGCCCTCTTTTTCGCGGCCGCTTCTCCGGTTCAACCGCCTCCTTCACCACAGAAGCTTCCAAATCCGAATGATCGGAGTCGCCGCCGCCGCCACCAGACTTCATATTCGAAGCCGGCAAGATCACGCCGGAGGTAAATGACAGAATTCCATCGTCAATGCTGCTCCGCGAAGTAGGGGATATCCTCTTCTTGCTCTCATCGGAGACAAACTGAGACTGAGACTGAGACTGAGACTGAACCGAGAAGAAATTATTACCATTGTTAACGCTGTAAGAGCTCTTCTTGTTCTCTCCGAAGCTCAGAATCTCGCCGAATTCCGGCTTCAGGGAGCTCGCGAAGTTCAGCTCCCTCAACACGAATCCCTGATTCTGTTGCGAATTTTTCGGGTTTTCAGTTACGACGCTGGAGCCAGGTGCCTCAAACGGCACCGTTTTGTTGTTGGTGCCGCCGTTGTGGTTGTTATTGTTAACCGTTGTAACCGTATTAACGGAATCTCCGATTTCGATCCCGGCAGAGGAGGAAGGGTCGTTGAGCCACAACGAGGAAGGGTCGTTCTCTCCCTGATCAGCAGAATTCAACGGCCACGATCCCGCCACGACATCGAGGTTGTTACTAAAATTGAACAACACCTTCACCTTATTCATCAGATCCGGGTTCTGAAAAATCAGCTCCGTGGAGCCCAGCTCAACGACGCCGTTTGCTGACGGTATGCAAGCTATCGTCTGCATCCCGAACATCTGCCCCTGGCGGGCCCGGTCGCAGCCCGAGCCCGCCAGGCGCTCGGGCCCGGAAACCCAAACAGGGCTAGAATTAAAAAAGGCCTGGCCCGGGAGGCCCGTGCCGTTGGTGAAGTTCTGCGTCATCGATATCAGGAAGAACCATTCCGTATCGGTGACCTCTTCGTCAACGGCATCGTCCGCGGAAACGGAGGGTCCCGAGATCAGGGAGTTCAGCTCCCTGAGGACCTTCTTACGGTGCTGCTGCTCCTCCGACGACGTCGTTTTTGCGGTTTTCCCTTTTCCTTTGTCTTCTTCGCCTTTGTAGTAACCGTCGCCCCAACCGAGGAGGGGGAGGCCGTTGGAGTAGTCGTAGGAGCACTGCCAGAAGATGGCGTAGGTCCAGCTCTCTCTGGCGCATTCGATTAGCGCCTGGAGGCGGTGCTGGAGGGTTTCTTGGTTGAACGGCGGCGGCGGCGGTTTGGAAGGGTTGTCCAGTGGTGCGGTGGTGGAGGCGGCGGATTGCGGCGGAGGGAGCCAGAGGGAGGAGAGGTCGGAGGAGCTCATGAAGGCTTCCATGACGGAGGAGTTGTCGTCCGTCCACAGATTCATCGTCGCCGGCGACCGGTACTGCGTCGTGAAATGGTGCTGTTGTAATGTGGTGTTAGAGAGAGAGAGAGAGAGAAGGTTAATGAGTGAGGTGCATTTGAGTTTGGGATTTATTTGGGGTGCATTTGGGTTGCATTTTAGGTTTTATTTTTGAAAAGGTAAAAGGGAGAGGGAGAGAGAGTGGAGTGTGTCTCTGTGTGTTTGTGAGGTTTCGAGGAAAAAGGGTTTTTTGCCGATTAAATCGGCAGGGAGAGGAGGAAAAAGACGGCGTCTAGTATATCTAACACAGTGGACTTTAAGGATCACTGAGGGTAGCAGCACTGCGAGACACGTGGCATGGGGTGATTGGGTGAGAGGGGGATGAAAACTGTTCTTGACTGGTGCGATGAAACAGGTGCGTGTTCTGGATGGTCAATATTCTCCCCGAAGATATTTCCATTTTTTAGTTCTTATTTTATTATTTTGTATAACTATTTTTTACTCTAAGGGTAAGAGTTTTTATGAAATGAATAATTAAATTAAATATTTTTATTTATATGATAATATTTGATTGAATATTTATGTAAAAAATTTTATTGTAACCATGCATGTAAATTAAATATTTTTTCTTTTTTTTAATTTTAAAAATACAATTGGGGACTATGAATTGTTCGGTATATCCTGTGATATATATATATATATATATGGTCCGTGACTCCTTCTCTATCTTCTCTGTTTTTTATTTCTTTGCTTTATCCATGCTAGAAATGAGGACCAACTTCCGGTTTGCATTACATTTTTATTATCTTTTGAAGTGCGTAACAGTTAAGACATTTTTCATAGTATTTCTTAGAAAAGAAAAAGAAAAGTTATTTCTTATTGAATTTCTATTTTACTGTCTGAAATATATTTTGCAAGTTAAGATAATTTTTTGCACGTTAAATATGTCAAGTTCTTAGACATTTTGGGTGTCTAGAAATTTGTTGAATTATCTACCACCAAATATCTAGCAATATAATACTTTACAATTCACATGAAGGAATTCTTGTGGGAAAAATAATGGAGTAAACCTTCACTTTAGTTATCGAAATTGTGGGTACAAGAGTTTCTAACTTTAAAAATCGAGTTTTTAAGTTTTTAATGCAAATTAATTTAATTAACAATAATATAATATTAGAGACTAATTTGACTTATCATAATACATTGTCAAGGATATAAGAGTAAATGTGGTAAAATTATGAATTATTATGATTGATGCTTACAATTTTAAAAATCAAAGCGAGGATTTATTAAAAATGATGATTTCAGTTGTTTCGAAATGGTGTTATTGTCTCATTAAGATTTTTAATTTTAGTTAGGTAGTCTATGAATCAATTATTTACAAGTAATTCGATTTTATTTCACCAACTTTCTATGATGTTAAGGACACATTTAAATTATCTCCATAATGACTTGTCAATTATTTTATAGTTTTTTTTTTTTTTTTGTCAAAAGCATATGCATATTCAGTATGGACTTAACTCAGTCAATATCAAAGATGCCAATGGAGAAATATAGATAGAGATATACATAGAAATATCTAAGAATGGAAATCTAAATATAGGAAATTTTTTCTTGTAAAGATGGCGATAGAGGTAAAAGTTTCTCTGCAGTAACTTTGGAGATGGGAATGAGGATTATGCCCCCCGTTGGGATAATCTCCTCGACAATATTTAGTGATTTCACATATAAAATTAATATTTATTATATTTTTAATATAAAAATAAAGAAAATACAATTCTAACTTATTTACCCTCTCATAGTCTCATGCAATCATTATTTTTGTTATGTTATTTTTGTGATAGACTAATAGTTGTAACATGATTTAAAATTTAAAAATTTGGCGATAATGATATAAAATTATGAGTGTAAAACTTGGATCAATTTTATATTATTATTTATAATTTTTCTTTTTCTTTTTTCAAAATCTTCAAACTAATCAAATTACTTAAACATGTTTTCTTGATTTTTTAAATAATTTTTAAGATATTCATAAATCTGTGTGAGGAGGTTGGAATTCATGAGGAATATGAATATGAAGGAATTTCCCCTTGCAACAGAGAATATAGATGGAGATGGGGGAAAACTTTGAAAGTACCAAACAAGAATTGGGTGGGGGACTGCTCCCCATCTCTGTCCCGCCTCATTGCTGTCTCTAAGCAATATGGTTGTTTCTATCTATGATAGTTTCTACATAAGAATTGCCTCTTACTAAAGCATTCACATTTTTTGTTGTCAAAAAAGAATAATGGAATTATTAGCATGCAGCGCATACTAGGGTAGGTCGGACGTGAGGGGATGAAAATTTTCTATTTCAATATCAACTAAAATTTTAAAATCAAATTTTAACTAATTATGATTTATTATAAAATGATGTGGACAAATAAAAAACTTTAATATAAATTACTTGTATATATTTGCCACCTACAATAATTATGTATTGAATAATTGAATATCTTTTCAAAAAATTGAGATTTGACTGAAAAAAAGTTACAAAGTAAAATATTTCTCTTGATTGAGGAGAAATTGAAAAGATAAGGATATTAAAACAACAAAATAAGAGAGCAAGATTAAAAAAAAAAAAAAAAAAAAATCTGTCATGTGGGACAAATCTCAGCATAAGTAATGAGATACACAACACTCTCAAAAAAAGTTCTATTTAATTAAGGATATGTTTGTTTTAACTTTTAAAAATAATATTTATGAAATTTAAATTTTATATATAGTTAAAAATAATTTTTTTTTTAAAAAAATTACTCTTTTCAATTTATACAAAAAAGTTAAAAATATATTTTTTTAAGATTTTAATTATTCTTAAAAAAATTATCCAAATATAAGAGAAGTAATTTTTTTAATAAAAAAAGTGATTTTTTTGCTCAAAAAATCACAACCAGATTCACCCTAAATATGCACATTCTCAAGGAAAAAAATGCTCAAATTTATTATATAGAAGTATATTATACATTGTTTCGCGTATCTGGATTAGGAATTAACTTACATAAAATTATAATTTGCTTTAATATATTAATATATGAATATGTAATCTGAAAATATACAAAAAAAATTATCAATGTGAAAATTTTTTATTTTCATCCATTAATTTTACATTAATTTTTTATTTTTATCTCAAATCTTCAATTTCTAAATCACGTCAAGTTCGACTTAACAATTAATTTGATACCAAAAAAGAAAATATTAGATATGCATAATGTTATGGCTGGTAATGGGGCACTTACGCCACATAAAATGTCATGTCAAAAAGTTATGATATTTTTTAATGATGATAGTTGCAACTCATTTAATTTATTTTAAAAAACTTGAAACAAAAATACGTTAAAATAAAATATAATTATAAATACAAAAATATAACTTAAAATAAAGCATATGAAAAAAATTGTCAATAATATATATAAAACAGAACCACAATTCTCAAAAAGCCTTCTAGAAAAAAGAAAATGATTTTGTATAGTAAATGATAGTATTTGGTTTAACTTCTTCTAAAAAGTCTTCTTCCAAAAGGTTTTTTGGAAGAAGTATCTTTGAGGTTACTTTTCATTATAGAAAAAAACCTTTTAAAAAGAAATCTTACTATTACTCTCACATCAACAACCAAAAATAATTTTATTTTATCCTATCCAAACAAAACTCATTCTCCTAAATTTATTTTTAACATATTTAAACTAAACAAAAATTATTTTTTTAAAAATAATACCTCTAAAAAATCTTCTTTTAAAATATTCTCTTTTAAAAAATTTTCTTCCAAAAATTAAACCAAGCTTACTTATTCAATCAAAACAAAATGCCTTTTCACATGAAAGAAGGGATAGCTTCATGTGCTATTGAAGGAATTTTTGTCTTTTTGGGTACATACAATGTAAGGATTTAAATTGCCATGTGTTTGGTATCAAAAAACATAAGAATCGATTATCTATAAAAAAAAAAAAAAATTTCCTTTCAGAAAGTTACGAAATGGACGGTGAGATCCTGTTACGTGAAAAAAAAAATCTATTATTTATATTTATTTTATTTTATTTTAAAATTAAGTAACAGAGTATATTTTTTTATGAGATACTTATATATTTTTTATTTTTAAGTTATTTACTTTTTAAAAAATATTCGCATACCCTTATTTAATTTAAAAATTAAATATTAAGATAAATATAAAAAATAAAAACTTTGGTACGAAATTACAAATCCATTTCCCTTGTTGGCTTTTTGGTCTTAGACTTGGATTAAAATGGACGGCGACAAAAGAACAGTCCAATGAAACGAGAAGACGGTCGTCACAGGCGGCTGACAGTATCAAAGCTCATCCATAACGAAGAGCCACGCGCTTCTTCCGTTGAGGGCTTTCCATGAAAGAGCCGCTACATGGCGAACACGGCATCCGCTCAAATAATCGCCGTACCCTTTGACCCCAACGTTTGCCCCTTTTTTCTCAAGAAAAAAAGAATTAAATATATTTTTAATTCCAATATAAATTATTTTAATTTTAATCCTTATTTACTTTAATTTTAATTCTTCTTTTTTCACTTTTTAATTTTTAATACCCGTTATTTTAAATTTTAGTTCTTATAAATATTTTAGAATTTTGAAATATGCGTTTATCTTTACAAATATTAGAAATTTTATTTTTGGTTATTATAAATATTTTTTAAATTTTATTTTAATCTTGATAAATATCATCAAAGGGACCAAAAACTAAGAAAAGAATTTAAAAATTAAAATCAAAATAATTCATATTTATATCGATTAAAAATATATTTAAACTAAAATATAAAAACTTTTGACACATTATCATCCTCTCATATTCAATGGAACATTTTTTTTTCTAAAATGAAAAATGTTGAATTGAACATTTTTAATCATATATCTATAGAAATTTTATTTTTCATTTTATCTATCTCACAAGTACGTAGAGTTTATTGGACATAAACTAATTTGATTGACCAACTCAACTATTATAAGGTAAATTTCTTTTATTGTTGGTTTTTTTCATTTATAATATTTGAATAAAAAGCTTACTTTAAAAAATAAATGTTAAACTACTTGAATTAACTAAGTATTGTATTTAATATTTAAACAAAATCTTTGTCTAAAATCACAATTTCGTTTTAAAACAAAAGTTTTTTTTTGGTTAAGTATCAAATAATAATTTATATATTATCATACACATTGTTTTGTTTAATTTAGTTAACCGACTAAATGATCAAATGAAGGGCATGCCAAGAAACAATTCCAAGGTACAAGTTCAATTGATGCAAAATACCAATGATTCCATATATTAGGCAATTAAGTTAGAAGGGGACTCTTCCTTTTAGCTAAGAATTCCCAAACTATTATAGAAAACATTTGAAAGCCTACTCGACTAATATCGCCTAAGTTGAAACTAGGCTAAAGACTAATGTAAACCAATAAGGAATCAACTAAAGTGCATGAAAACTGAAATAAACCCTAGACAATTAAGGCCAAAAGTAAAATGCTAAATGTAAAGGCTAAATGCAAGAGAAATGGGAAATTTGTAATTCGATTTGTGTATTGAAGATATTGTTGTATTTGTTACAAGTTTTGTATAAGGCTATTTATAATGTACAATGTAGTTACTAAATATAATCCTACTAACTACATTCTCCTAATTACATTTCATTTTTTACTATTGGTCAATAGTATTATGCCTACATAACCACTACTCGGCAAGTTCCAATGTCCTTTTATGGCTTCTTTCCTAGAACTATCTTATCTTGCTTTAGCATACTCAACATTGTGGGCTCTAACTACTCCATAGTGTCATTGAGCTCATATCTTCACTTTGAAATCATATCCTGAATTATAGGAAGTGACTATAACCCCATCAGCTAAACCTACTTTTACAATGACTAGTTGACTTTTGCTTACTCCTCATGTTAGACACATTTTTGCCCAAGCCCAAGTAACCATATGGCCCATCTCATCCTCGACTAAACACTTTTCCCCGGCTACATGTCACTCGGCTAATTCTTCCTCAACTGAGACACATATTCAGCTATGATGCTTACTCGACTATTTATATTTTTTCTAGTGCAAGTGCACAAATATACTCATTTTTTCTCTTGTTACAATATAAACATAGGCTTTGTAATTCAAATGACATTGACTCAAAATTTGGAAATTGAATATGATGCTAATGTCAATATTTTGATATTATTTTTTTAGTCTAAATTACTAGTATGCAAAATCCACTCGACTCCAATCTAGCTCTAGCTAGTTAAGTCGGTCCAATAGAGAGCCAACTTCTCACAACACTAGTTTTTTTTTATTTATTTACAAGACTCAAATTTGAGATCTTATTTAAAAAGAATAAGAGCCAAACTATTTGAATCAACTAAGAATTGGTCAAAATTTTGGTCCTCTAAGAAGCCACCTTTTATAGTCATACTTGAATACTATTGCTGTCAATAAAATTTCTGTAAAGACTAGTTTAGAAGAAAGTCATATAACAAGCACATTAATTCCCCCCTCCCAAAAAAAAGTTTTTACATGTCATAACGACGAGCACAATAATTCCCCTCCCCTTGAAAATAAATCTTTACATGTCATAAGTAGTGAAATTTTCAAAAAAAAAAAAAAAATAGTTTATACTATCCTTTACATACATGACCTACACCAACAAAGTAGTTGATGTAGTGATAAAAGTATACTATAGCTTTTAGGAGGATCTCGGTTTAATTTCTGAAAAAAATATCAATTGGAAGAGTAAATATGTCTATGTCTAAAAGAATTAGTATCTTTCCTTGATAATAAGGAAAAGGATACACTAAAAAATATATGTATATATGACCTTAAAAAAGAAATCCTAGTGACATTATAAAAAGAATCTTAATACACACCAAGTTAATTTTTACAAGATCCTTGGACGAGGAATTGTTATTGATTTTGTCTATGAATAATCCTAGTATTACAAAAGGCCTTGAAACTTCATACTTTTAACTTGCAGTAAGAAAGCGAGTTACTAGTAAGCATCATTATTTTTCATTCCATAGAGTAACTTCTTACTCTCTTAGTCGCAGCCATAACTATAAGAGTAGTTTACACTAAAAGAATGTAAACTAGTGTTGAAAGCGTGATTTTAAGTTATTATTAATTGTATTTATTGATTCACGTTTATAATTCGATTCTTACACTTCATCTCTATTCAAATGTATGCTTTATTTTATTGTTACTGGTGAAACTTCAGACAACGAAGTGTTTATTAAAACAAAAAAGAGTTTAATTTCGATCTCTTCTAAATAATAATAATAATAATAATTGACATTTGAAGAAAATATAGACCATGTGTTGTCTATGTTAGCTACACAATTCTCTACATATTTTTCTTAGAACCACACATAATTATTTCGTGCGATGTAAAATTATTATCTTGCACAAGATATACTTAATTACAACTTTTCACATTAAAAAATTCACACAAAATTACAAACGTCTGGTTTTTTTAAAATAAAAAACGGATGTTACAGCAATCTCATTTTTAACTTTAACATTGTTGTTAATATAGCTAATTTATATTGTCGGTCTCCCGTCCATGCATCATCAGATCTTAAATTTGTTTGCTAAATTCTTCCATTAATAGGTAAATTAATTATAAATATATCTATGAACGCTGCATGAGCTTAGTAGCATGCTTGGACCCTAAGATGGGCAAACTTTTGCCTTAACTTAAACTTCACTCTACTATAAAAGAAAAAACTTCAAACACTAGCTCTTTTTTTTTTTTTTTCCATTTGATGTAGTCATACAAATTGATATAAACTAATTGATACTTTATTAAAATTTTAAAATAATAAATAATATAAAACAAAAGTTAGAGCGACTATTATTTTAAAATAGAGAAAATATAAATAAAACAAAAGGAAAGGACGCGTCGTGGTCATGGGAGATGATCAAGGTCCGGTCGTCTATATTTTATATAACTAGATAAAGCCACCTTTAAGAAAATGAATGTATACTTCAAATTGGCAATGAATATATACTTTAATCCAATGTTGCACGTTTTGCTCGATGCATGTTGTGCGTATAAACTTTTATTTTATTTTCTCTCCGGTTAAGCACGTGTATATACACTTTGCCATGTGAACGGACAACCCCAGTCACCAATATTTTACTAGGTGCCCATATTTATATTTTGCCATTTGCATTGTTTCCCTCTAATCTTTCTTGTTGTTTTAGGTTTTGTCTTAAATTTATTCCATAAACTAAGGAGTGTGATGCACCTAGGGTGTAGGGTTGATGTGGACCATCCATTTAAAGTGAGCAATAGTAAATGATTCAAATTATTGCTGAAAACCTTGGAAGATGGTAATAGCATAACTCTCTCTCTCTCTCTCTCTCTCTCTTCCTTTTCTGTTGCATTCCTCATCCTCTCCTCCTCGTGTAATCCGTGCCTCACTTCCGCCAACTCCTGATCTCATGGCTCCAGGATGTGGATATGGCAAAGGGTAATTCTGATCATGAAGTGGAATCATTGAGGGAAGAGCAAGAATGAGAATTGGAAGCTTAAGTCTTTTGAACTGAACAAGAGCGTACTATCTAGCCTATAATTGATAATTTGCATGGTAAATCCTTGATAGATGAATTGTTGTAATATAATTACTTAGCAAATTCATACTTTCATGGGCACCACTAGCTTGCCCCACTCTTACCTAATGTCATAGCCCTACCATTGCCCTTCGCCCCGTTCCTCTGCTATCCGAGTCTCTATGTTGAGCCGCCATCTCGACTGCAAGCTATCATGCCCCTGCCTCTCACCATAACCTCATTGTGATCTCCACCTCTATTGTTGCCGCTTAAAACCGTGCTTCACCATCAACGGCAAAACTCCCCCTCTCCTCTATTTGCTCGGCTGTGAAGTGACCCACTTTTGGCAAACTGAATGGCAAAAGTGGCCGCAACAGCGATGCTCTAGAGGAGGCAGCAATGGCCTTGGGCAATGCAGCAGTGGTGGGCCACTGACAATAGTGTGGTGGTGACAGTTATGGTGAAAGGGGGACAAATTAGTGTTGAAGGGGCACAAGTAGGTCATAGGGTCCTTTAATGGATCCCAGGTGATAGTGACAGTGGAGGTAGGGCGGTGATGGGGCCGACTAGAGTGGGGGGCCGTGGGTGATGTCGGAGGTGACATGAACGACGTGGTTATACTTCCAAATGATGACATTTTGCTGAAACACTAATAACCGGCAGTCATCTCAAATAGCCAGTTGCAGACCGTGATAAGAGTAGTGTAGTATATGATGTATCAAGCACCTTAATTTATAAGGTGCATGGTAGCCAGTACCATTGTTTTATTACGCAACGTTATAGGTCATCATGAATTTTATGCTTTTGATGCGTATCACCTTGTAGATGAGTGATACTTTCTTCCTTCACGGAGGAAAAGTGGATTTACTCTACATTATATGAGAACTATTGATTTTTCTTGAAAAAATAAGAGAGAAAGAGAAAGAAAAAAAATCAAAAGTTCAGGTGATGTTGTGAAAGAAGAGTAAATTTACTCCATAGATGATATAAAAATTTTCCCTTGTACATAGAGTTTTCTATATAGTTTAGCCATAAAGCGTTTGAATCACTCGAGTTTAAAATGTTACCTTAACTCCTTGATGTTATGAAATTACAGTAGTTCTTCTTATCATGAACATTCGCTGCATAATTTTACGCATTGTCGCATTGATGCCGTATGGGGCCAAAATCTTTGAGCAACCGTGTCTATTTTCTGTAATTTTGGCTGAATTTTACGCGGTAGAGACACAACACAAGTGTAAGATTATTTCATAATTAAAACAATTTATATTTATAATTCCCGTGAAAAACAATTATCGTTATAATCTATTAAGAGATTCTTTTAGAAAAATAAAAGTAATTAATTTTACAAATTCAATTAAAATCAAACATGCTATAAAATATTTTCAATGTAAAAAATGTTTAATATGTAAAACTCTTTTGTTCAGTAATCTTTTTATTAAAAAGTCGCTTCATTTTTTTAATTTTATAATTAAAAATTTTTAAATAAAATTTTTACCTTCAAAACATCTTGAAGGTTTTCCTATAAGTCAAATAAATACCGCAAATAAAATAATAAAAACAAGCACTGAGAGGAAAACTTTGTAGATGTAGTCAACATATAAAAATTAATAGACAATAAAAGAAAAAGCTTAATATAATAAGTATAAATATATAGTTATGATAAATTTAGTGAAGATACAGGAAGATCATAATTAGATATGTCATTTGATTGATGAGTTTTTATCTGATTGAAAGTTCAGCTACTTATTAAGGTCGACAATGGCTTACATCAACAAAATTTATCAATTTTGGCTAATAGCGAGTTTGTACTTTGCATATTCAGTCATTGCCTAATGGCTATCCAATATCCGTGATTCATACAAATTTATATGATACCTTTCACTGTCCAGAAAGAAATAGAGTGGAAAGGGGAAAAGAGAAAAAAATCAAATACTGTAGGATGGTTGGTGCATGCATGATGTCTAAACTTAGACTTTTACCACATGTTAGTTCAGTGATGATTAAATAATACTAGTGATGTCACCTCTGGAGCTAGGCCAAAAATTCAGAGTTAGACTATTGCTGAAGTACCTCACCCGACTAACCGAATTATTGAAGATGAAGATTTAATTTAAATCCGGGCGTTATGGATTATAAAGAAAGCCTATAAAGTATAAATTACTAAACAGAAAGTACCTTCGGACTAGCTAGGACTGTTGAAAACAACACCTTTTATGAATGGTTAAATTAACTAACCTAAAGTCATGGAATGTTTTAACTTTAGTTTTTATATAGGTTGTCTGGTTTGAAACTTCTACTTGTTGAATCAAAGTTCCAATTTTTCTTTTTTTTAAAAAAACACTGGTCCAGGTCGAGTTCAATTGTATTAATTGTACCGCATAAATTTTCGTCGGTTACAATGTCTAATGGAAAGGAAACCAAGAGAAAAGGAGTAATTTCTCTTATTAGGAGTCTAAAAATTGATGAAGAGGGAAAATTTGAAGAGGGAATTATTTCCTCTCTCTTTTTTCTTAAATATTTAATTTTTTCTCAAAATTGAGATGGAATAAAAATTAAAAAAAATTCAACTTCATTAAATACATTTTTTACAAAATTCAAAATAATTATGCTATATTTTGTTCCATTTAATTATGACTACATTCCCAAACAAAATGATTAAATTTTGTTTTTTTTGTCCTTTATCGATCTCTCTCTCTCTCTCTCTCTCTTTTTAAATTTATCTAACTAGTAATTATTACATTTAATCTGACTCAAATTAAGTTGATCCACTATAAAAATGAAATTTTTCTAGCATTAATTTTCTCTATAAATAAGATTTAAAGTTGAGATCTTACTTAAAAAAATAAATATTAAGTTATTTAAATCAATTAAATATTAATTCTTTTATCAATCTTTTAACTAAGAAAAAAATTAATTTATTTTATTATTTTTCTTGAATTTGACGTAGATTGTACTACATCAACTTTTTCCGTTAGTTATATAACAAAAAAGTAAATAAAGACCAAATTATAGATGATTTTAAACATAAAGAACCAAATTGAATAAAATTAACGATAAAGAATCAATTTTTTTTTAAAAAAAAAAAGGGGACCAAACAGCCTATTTTACCTATAAATATTGTAGTATAAGAGAGTATAGACAAGTTCATCTACAAGCATAAATACTATCCTATTATCTCACTTTGAGCTTAGACAGGGACAATACTTTAACCCATGAACTCATGCAATATGTACCTGACCGATTGTGGTAGCTTGTAATTACAGTGGTACTAAAATCAGACATTGGAATTAGATGCAAGAGCAAATGGTAGCTTATAGCCTAGAAATTGCAACATAGCCAAAAAAAGAATACAGATAAAAAATGTAATGTGAGAGGCGTAGATGAGACATGGGTATCTCACTTTCTTTAAGACAATATAATTCCCGTCATCCACAGGATCAACAAGACTTTTTGGTATGGAGAGTTCTTGATATGCATTGCTCCCAAGATGTAACAACCTAACCGACCTCGAGATTTGTTTCCTAAGTTCTGCACAAAGAAGAAATCAGGACTCTATCCACTTACACCCTCTATCTCGCGACTAGAATGAATTATTACAAAAGCTGCTGATAATTTGATAGAATAATGAAATTGATATCAAAATTTAAAGTGTTAGGATTGAATTGATGTAATTTTTTTTTAATATATATCAAACTAATATTAACTTCAAATGTTTGGATTTAAAAATATATTTACTCTTAATTCATGGAGCAAGGTATTGAAAGTAGTGAACTGTGTACGAAAAGTAGTAGCAACAACGACAATGGCATTGAGTACGAGCTTCATGGAGAGGAAAAAGGATAATAAAACTGTAAGGTAGACATAATTGGAATTAAGAAAATTGAGAGGGCACGTGGACCTAATGCCATGCATGCACTTGAAGGTGACATTGGAAGCGTGTATTTCTTTGAGAAAGAAACCTAACATATATAATTCTTAAACATAAAATACTATCGTAACATAATTCATACGAAAAAATACAAATGTAATTGCTGCTTTTTTATTTATAAGAATCATGTTAGGTTTATTTTCTTTAAAAAACATGTTGAGTTTTTTTTTAAAAAAAAAATTTAACGCGTTTAACATTATTTTTCTCATGAACAAACAAGCTTGAGGGTTTATTCTGAAATTAATTCAAACATCGATCAATTCTGCTAATAAAATCTTATCTTCTTGAAAAATCTCTGTGTCTATGAAATTAACTAAAATTCATCTAATTAAGGTCCCCTTTGTAGTTGAACCAATAGTATATATACATAATTCAACAGCACAGCAATGGTCAACGGAAGAAAGCGATTGTGGCTGCCAAATGTAGCAACGTGTACAATGCACCAACAAAGTATGAGTGTAATGCATAGTAAACTGTCCCACACATAAAACACGCACACACGATGTCGTTTTTATCCAACAAATGGGGCGCAGAGAAAACACGTGAAAGCGGTGCGACGGGTGCGCACCACAGTGCCGGCGAACGTGAAGCAAGTCATTACTAGGCCACCGAGTCATATTGCGTGTTTAGTTTGTCATTTGAAAAAATTTAAATTATAAAGATTTAATTTCTATGAATTTTTAATGTAAAAAATTTTTTTATATGTACGTCTAATCATATATTATTATATCAGTAAAAGTGTTTGATATAGTTACTTATTATCTTAAAAATTTTATAAATAAAAATATTTAATTAAATAATAATATAAAATTCTATTATATTGACAATATATCAAAATTAATCTCAAATTATAATTCAAACAAATGTTATGAAAAAATTATTGTTTAAAGTATAATTTTAAAGTTTTCAAACGAAAAATCAAACGTGCTGAAAGTATGGTTTAAAGAAGTCAATAATTTCTTGCTTTTTTCTCCATATATATAATTGCTTCTTTATTTTTATCTTTGCTTTTCTTTTACTTAAATAAAAGTTTTTTGAAGTATACTTTTAAAGGAAAAGTTTTCTACTGAATTTTCCTTTGTTTATTTAGAGCCTATATAAAAAACAAGCTTATCATTTTATTTTATTTTATTTTATTTCTCAATGAAAATCAATGTATTTTCATTTACTCAGAAATATTGAGGGCCAGCACAGGGCTCTATCATTCATTTTGCGTACTGGTAGAACTCCTTCGTAAACAAAAAGAAAAACTATGGCTTTATAGGTTTATGCATTTACTTAGGGCAGTATTATTAGTTAAGTTTTTTGAATAAAATGTTCTTTAATAATGATGAAACCATACGTGATTCATATATTGCTTCACGGTTCACCTATGAACTGCCTGCCTTGCCAGCAACTCAGCGAAAGCTTCTTCATATCCTATTTAGTAAAAATTATATAGGTACTAGTTTGCCTTTATCCATTATTAAACACATACATAAAATTATGAGTTAAACATATTTTATTTTTAATTTCTGTATACATATTGGTTATTGAATGAAAAATTCTTAATACATATTGTATTATCAAAAGAATATATTATCAATAAAGATTGAGCGCATTATAGGAGGGGAGGCATCACACTCACATATCCATTGTCGCCATCAAACAAGACACCCATACTTTTATAAGAGGATAAAAATGGAAATACTCTTTTTAAAAAGGGGCCAAAAAAAAAAAAAATTTTAGCTTCGCGTTTCATACACGGTGGAAAATTCCAACTTTGCGGTGGCTAATAGGAAAATTTCTTTTGTTCTCTTGAAAGAAAGTTGTCTTCCTCTCAAAGTATCCTGTCTCGTTAAAGTGATGATAAAATTTGAATAATTAGTGACACTTTCAAATAAAATGATTATTATGAAATATAACCAAAAACGGTTTAAAAAACTTTTAATTATAAATCGTTTTAAAATAAATTATTTTGAAGGAAGAAATTTTTAATAATATTATTTATATCCATTTTATGAACTTATTATAATCACACAATGAGGCGAGGCACAAGAGGGTGGGTATATAACATGTGCGTATACAATGAATCTATAAAATAAATGCAAATGATATTTTTTATTTTTATAATGAGCTTACTCAGCTAAGGTTATATATATATATATATATATATATATATATATATATATATATATATATATATATATATATATATATATATATATATATATATCCTTATCTTCATATTTGTGGTTCTCCCTTCCCATGCGCTTGCTGCATTCAAATTTCTTTCCCGATATAGATCTTTTCAAGGACACAAAAAGTTAAATCTGGCTTAGTGGTGTCTCTCGTAAGTTCTGTTTTGAGAAAATCATCGTAATTTTTAATGCTAGTGTCATAATGGTGATCAGAAAGTGTTAATCAGGGATGGATGAAAATAAATTAGTGTTAAAAAATTTTACCCCATAATAAATTAAATTAATTTAATTTAAATCAAATTAATTATATCTAATTAACTTTGGATAGACTCAAAGATGATAGTTGGGATAAGCTATGATTTTGAAATATAATTGGAAAAGCAGATTGCGAGAGTTTCTTTATGTTGATACTTACACAAAGAAATATTATCTAGACATAAAAATTAGATATTTTAGACATATATATTTAAAGAATAAAATAGGAAGGTGGTAATTCAACACTTGTTACTTTTATATTTTTCGCTCTATGAGTATGTTCCTAATATATGTAATTTTTTATGTCCAACATCATTCCTCTACTTAAAAACTACCTTAGTTGTAAGCTTTTCAAAGTTGATACTCTTTTTTGTTCCTTTTATTATTTTATAGCTACGATGAAGAAAAAATAGACACTTGGGTTAAAAGTGGATAGCGAAAGTGGATGATGAGTAAAAATAAAAAATAAGGTTAAAAGGTTAATTCAATCCATGATATAGGTTCATGACATGAATTGAATTAAGGTTCGTCCACATTTTCAATGAGTTAAAGGAAGCTATAACGTACCACCGTCTTAGCTAGCGGATTAGTTGGCTAATTGGTAATTCTATTTTCTTTTATAATTATAGCTTAAAGTTATATTTTTTAGATCTTCAAACACACATCTAAGTATCCAAAGCCAAAGCAAAAAGTTGTACACACTGGCTAACATGTATCCAAGCCAAATATCCAACAGAAGAATAATAAAAAAATCTATGTCTATCAGTGCATCACCGCATCGGAAATTTTGATAAGCATGAACTAAGAGCAAATCAAACTCAGATGAACCAAACAGACCAAAAGCATGAATAGAGGGCAGCACTATTCTTCAAACAAAACGTGATTCATCGCGGAAAAAATAAATCATATATACTTACATAAAAACTTACTACATTACCCAAAAAAAAAAAACTTAGGTTTGTTAAACAGACTAATAAAACATTTTATTAATTTACCTAAATTATTTTTTTTTGACGGGACCTAAATTTTGAGTTAAATGGATCGGTTTGCAAATTCTAATCCTTTCACTCAGTTCTAATTATTATTTTTTTCTTCTTTGCTCTTAGAGATTTTTATAAGGACTAATAGGGGATGGGGAGAGAATGGACAAATAAGGGATTAAACCCCCAATACAAATCATGAAGACAAAAGAATGTATCACTTGAGTTAGAGTTCATTAGTACTCGCTCCAATTAAAAGTTGTTTGACACTAGTGAGAGAGAAGGTCAAGGATGTGAGATAGGGGAGGAATATGTGACTAAAAATAGAAGAGGCATGAGAGTGAAGTAACAAAAAAGGGGAGTGAGTGGAAAAATCTCGCAGTAGGGACAAAGGAGCAGTGGCACCCATGTGAATGGTTTCAGCAATTTGCATGTATTATGTATATTCCCAAAATGTGGTCTCAAGTAAATGGCCAAAAAGGCCCGAAACTCCAACCTCTAAAGCTCCAAGACACAACATAATAGGACACCACAAGCACATGCAGGTATACCACGGTCGGTACGCGTAAGTGAGTAAGAAGAGACTCTTATAAGGCGGATTATGATCACACACCTTATGGAATAAACGGTCAGATCTGAGAGTGCACAAATACACCTTTACATCTGACCATTAATCTCATAAGGTGTATTTATACACCCTCAAATCTGACCGTTTATTTCATAAGGTGTGTGGTGAGGTACGTCATAAAATATGCCCTCTTATAATAGGTACAAAGTAAGGGGAGATTCTTGTATTATGGTTTTCCTCTCATATCAGCTAGAAATGTTAAATTCAAGATTATTGAGAAGTAACGTGATAATGCTTTATGAACCCTTAAAATATAAGGAAATTGAAAGCTCATATGGTTTTATACATAATTATTTGTTGACTATGTGTAAATTTAGAGTAGTATCGACAGTTAGCATAGTATAAGTAAGGTGCAGGCTGTGCAAAGATTAGAGAAAATGGGCTGAATAGTGGTGGTTGAGAAGTAGGTAAAGGTCCAAGGGTTAGGTATTAGAAGGTTGAGAAATTCTAAATTTGTAATATGTGAATTATGTATATATGTAAACTATTTCTTTTATTATTCATGAATTTATAATAATAATTGTAATAATAAACAACTCGAAAAAATAGTAATAATAAATTTTTAATAGAAGTTTTTTTCAGTCCTTTTTTTTTTAGGCTCAAGGCACAGTGGCAATTTGTTATCGCCTCGGCAGACTGCGCTAGGATTCAAGTCCAAAGCCATCCCCTCCCCCTCTCATTAAAAAAACACAAAAAAAAAAGGTCTAGAGTGATAGTTAAGTAAAATAATTTTCCAAAGTCGTCACTTCAAGTTACGAATGCCGAGAGTATGTTTAGTTTCTATTTTATTTTTTATCTTTAATTTTAGTTATAAAGCTATGACCTTATTTTCAATATATTTCCTATTTTTATGATTTGCTGAAAGAAATAGTAAAAATAAGATTTTTTGTTTTAACTATTTTTTATAAAATTCTAAAAGAATAAATTAAAAATATATGACATTTTTATTAAAATCAAAAATAGAAAATAAAAATAAATACCAAATAGACTCTAACAAGTGAGTTACAATTTACTTTTTTTAATAGAATTTAATTTATATATACTATTAATATAAAATTTTTTTACACAAATAACTAATTATATATTGGTACATTAATAAAATTGTTAAACTCAATTACCTATTATTTTAAAAATTTTATAAATGAAAATATATAAATAAATAATAATATAAAACCTTTTATAATGACATTATATTAAAGTTAATTTTTTACTTTAATTAATATTCATCACTTTTAAGTAATAATTTTTTTTAATTGTAATAGAAGGTAAAAAAATGGTTGCAACTTCGCATAATTCAAATTCAAACCGACTAAAAAGAATGTCAAATCGTGTACAATGATTTCTCTAGAAGGTCAATCCGAAAGGAATCTTGGGCAGCAGAAATGAAAGAGAAGTCCGCGGTGGGGTGCAGTCAATAATGGGCTGCATCTGGACAGACAAGTAAGTGAACGGTGGGTGAATGGCGCACGTTTTTCATGCCTTGCACTCTACCTCACTGAATAGTGACATGTTGCAACTTGCCATTTATGAATCGTACTTTTCTCATAGTTATATCAAATTAAATTTGATATGATATTTATGCTAAATCTTTAATGCACCAACTTAAAAATTGTGTTTAAAACACCTTTAAGTACTTAAAATTATAAGGCTACATGTGTATTGATAATTGTTTTTTATAATTATATTATAATATTATTTTCAATCTCACTTTCCTCTCATCCCGTTGTCTCCCACCCCGTCCCACTTTTCATCATAATCACCGCTCCTCCATGCTTGAAAGGACGGAGGACTTCCTCACTCTAAGTTGTGCTCTCTAGCCTCTTTGGCGCCATTATCATCCTCAAGTCATGTCACCAGCTTCTCGCATTGTCGACAAGGTGAAACTTTGGAGATATTGTGTCGACGCTGTAAGCTCCAAGGCTTGTAGTGAGGCGAGCTTCCCAAGTCGGCCACCGTCGAGGCGGTGGACGAAGGAGCTTGCTGTCGCTTCTCCACACTGATCTGGCAAATGCCGAGTTGGTCTAAGCATCTTTGCCTTCACCAATGAGCGCGATGATTAGTACCTTGGCATCCCACCTATTGTTGCCAACGAATCGATCCTCTACCTCAAGTCTATTATACCTGGAGTGCTAGATCTGACTGGGGGGTCTTAGTGATGTGGTTGCGATGCCGCTATTCGACGTGTTCAAGTTCTTAATGTTGGTGAGAGGAATTGCAATAGGGGAGACGATAGTTTTGACGGACTACTAGAATGTATCAGTACAATTTAGATGCATTGGTGGTCTGATGGTTTGCATGTAAGACACCTACAAAATGCATGAAGCATCATAATTAACTAGATGCATAGTAAAATATGTTTGATATTTAAATTGTACCCACAAAATTTTGATTTAACATTAATATGAAATATTTTAGATTATTAATTAATTATATATTTTTGACACAAATTTTGAAATAATTAGAGTATACTGACATTTAATTAATTTATGTGATTCAATATTTGTTTTATGTTCAAATTTTTTGAATAAAAAAATCAACATTCAAAAAGCTTTATGCATAATGAATCGATTTTATTCAATAAATATCGAATAGTGTGGTTTATACCAAAAAATAAATAATAATTGTAATAAAAATTCAACACTTGTAAAGATGGAATAATTTACTATTAAATGATATTATGGCAAGATATTTTAATATTAATAATATCTTAAAAGTAAAATTTCAATTATATGCACATATTATTTCTCTAAAAATTTGTGCCAATCATTCCAAAATATTTTAAATATATTTTATTTTTTTATTTAATTGTCTATAAATTGATTAAATTCTATATGCATATACTATTATACCTTTCATACTATGATTTTCTTCCTAACCATTTAAAACTAAACAAACAACACGCAAATAAGTTCAACATATTTTCCCGTGTTGGATTTGTGCAAGGTCTTAACATTTATTTGGGCATAAACTTGAATGAAAAGTTGATGAGTCAGCACAAGAATATACCTTATTATGCAAAAATATATTCAAGATTCTTCTACAAATTAATTCACGATATAACAATATTTTAATACGCATATAAAAACACGCGTCTTATATATTATTAAAAAAAAGGCGCACAGATCTTTGTTGTACGGTCGTTATCTTGCATCCCACATGCATTTATTATTTAATTTTGGCAGCGTGGCTTTTAGTTCAGGTAATGTTTATAGTAGGGTCACACTGCAGAGACGCTTCGTCGCTAATGGTCATTCCTCATTCATATCAGCCAGAATAAATGATAATAATAAAATCATATAATTTCATTGTCGTGTTCAAAGAAACTAGATCAGATAAGATCTTTATTTTATCTGGGTGAAAAAAAGAAGAGCTCGAAGACCTGAAATATGAATATATTGGTTGGAAGAATTTCATAATCGAAGTAACACATTTTTCATTCGTTCATTGTGTCATATAATATTATATTTTCTTTTGAAAGAAGGTGTCCATGTCGGCCCAATTTGGCTGCTCACTCATGTTTCAAGATTTTTTTTTGAAAAAAAAGTTAAATTATTAATAAATGATCACTTTATATATAATATGCTTATGTTTTCTTTCTTTGTCTCCCAAAAAATATATAATATACCTTCGCATGTAAGAATCCTTTTGGTTTATGTAGACCATGAATAATACTCCATAATTTAAGTCATTGAAAAAAAAAAAACTACATAATTTAAACAGTTATATATGAAGGCAAATCAATGATTTGATTTCTATGTAACGTCATTGAGAACTTCACTCTAACCCATCTAGTGCAGGTAGCCTTATCAACGTTCCATCATTTTCAAGTTATTCCATTCATGTCGACCGGTTTTTAATAAAAATACAAATTATTATGATTCAAATTTATAAGAAGGGTTAGATATTGGAGCTATATAATTAGTATCACATTAAATTTTATTATTTGTTCAATATGACTACATAATATACTAGCAAGTGACACGATGATCTTTTTTTCTTTTTTTTTTCTTTTAAAAAAAAGGAGTAAACAAATTAAATTTTAGTTACAAATCTAAGTGTCCATGCTTAAGGGTAACAAAAACTAATATAATATTTAAGTCATGAAGTCCTTCTATTTATTAGACTTATTTTTGTGTTAATTAAACATCTTCTTACGTCATAATAATTAGTGTTTTTATTAGAGTTATGAATAAAAGAAAAAAAAGTTATCTATAAATTAAATTAAGGTGAAGTCTCTTGTCTTTAGTGTGTTGTAAATACTTATTATAAGAGTAAGAAGCATCATGGATATCAATTTTTAAAAAGAGGAACAAGTATTATAAGTCTGTGTTAAGTTAATAAAAGTAAATAAATATGATGATACTTAAGTAATAAAACTCTTTAATATCTAATAAGTTAGTTTCGTTTAAGTAGAGCTTAAGGACTTAACTCATAACATTATAATATTGGGAAAGGATAGTTATGGCATGTTTGATTTCACTTTTATAAAATTAATTCTAGATAGAATTGATTTTGTTGAAATTGATTTAGTTAGAATTGATTTTTAGATAAATTAATTTATGTTTGGTAATTTAATTTAAAGAGTGATTTATGCTTGGATAGTATTGATCAAAATCACTTTTAAATATATAATTTATAAAGAAATGTCCAAAATCAATTCTAGTAGAATTGAAAAGTGAAAAATTTTAACTTCCACCAAAAATCAATTTTGAAACCATAATTAATTTTAACTATGAGAAGCTAAGCATCAACAGAAATGGACAAAATCAATTTTGAGCTCCCAAAATCAATTCTAACACTTGCCAATGTGAATCCAAACATGTTAATGTGGAGATTTCATAGCTATATATGCATGATTCAAATTAATATATACTTCTTAATGCGTAGTGGTTTGATAAGAAATTACTTAGTGGTTTGGTAAGAACCTTGCGAGATTATATCGTAGTTTCTAGCCAAGTATTTCTAGTCTTATTTTCTTCGGATCCGTTGGCGTTTCTTTTATTCTTTTATTCTTTTATTCAACAAAATACATACTGCAGACACCTATTTTAAAAGGGTATACGACATGCAAGTTAGCTATATGCTCAACACTCAGTAATTTTTTTTTTTTACTACACTATCACTCTTGTTATTTATCATTTTTATTTTATATTTTATGATTTAAGAGTATTTTTTAAAGTGAATTTATCTGTAACGTAAGAAAGTAAAGTTCTATTTTCCTTTAAATCAATAGATGAGTTAAAATCACAATACACTTTATTAATTTAAAAGTGAATAAACAACTTTTTTATTGTATAGTCCTATGTTACAATCTACTACTGTGGCTTTTGTTTATATATGTTTGAATTTGTGTTTTTTTGTTTTTTAATTTTTTTAAATATATACTTGAGATGAAATAATAATTAAGACCACAAGTTTGTGCAGCATCAATGCAAACATTAAATATGTATGTTTAAAACGAAAGTGACGAGGAACTTTTTCATCCTTCTTTGCTAAGCAGTTCTTTTCTAGGTGACATGACGCTCAATATTAACTATATATTAAGAGGACAAGGCATGTTATGCTTAGAAGAATTGTGTGGATTAGCTTGAGATTTGAGATAACAAAAGCGCAGAAAGTTTACTTGCAATAGCCGCAGCATTTGGTGCATTAGGTCATCTTGCGAATGCAAGATATCCATATCTAAAAGTAGGAATATTAGTATATAAATTAGAGCTTATAACACCCTCATATTCCATATCATTCCAACTTTCAAGTCATGTGTTCTTTCGTCTTTTAGGGAAAGTTTAAGGAGGAGAGAGAGTGTACATAAACATTCTTAGATGCTCTAAGATCATGCGTTCTATTTAATATACAATACTTAAATTTTGTGAGATATCATTGTTTTGCACTTTAATAACATTTTTAATGAAATTGTTAAAGTGTTGGGTATTAAATAGTTTAGAGCATCAATTTTTTTTTAAATTATTATTGTAAGAGAATCTATCAATTCTGATCAAGGTATACCCACAAATCTTAACAAGGAATGGTAAACTTACTTTATTTTTATTTATTGATTCATTACTTGGTTAGACTGGTACCCTACTAGACTAAATGGGATTAAGTCTAACGAAATAGGTTAGTCTTTTGTATGTAGTAAACACCGGTTCGAATCCTAATTGAAATATCTGCTTACGTTTGTATTTGGAATGAACTTGTCTCTAGTAAATAATATATGCGGAAAAAAAAAAGACTAATACCCTGCTAGAGGGGGTTTTTTTTTTTTTTTGTTTTTTTTCGGTCGTGAATACCCTGCTAGTTGGGTTAGGCAAAACAGAAATATGATGTTAGCAGTAGCACAAATGGGCTCAGTGAATCTGCCTTTAAATACTGAAAACAAGTTTGTATACTATTCTTTTGATCCTGGCCCAGCCTCAGTGAATGGAGGTTCAGTTTGGGTTGTGAAACAAAAAGGCTAACTTCCATGTTTTTGTTTTCATACATGGCATTTTTTTCTTACATTTTGGGCTACATAGAAGGGATTATTTACTAGAGCCCAAGCTTAAAGCCCAAGCTTAAACATTGTCCGTCTAATTTGTTGTTGTGGATTAGTAATGGAAGTAGCTCAAATTTATAAGCTCACAAAAGACCCACCATGTCCCCCAAAAAACCGCAAAATTCCCCCATTATAAAAAGCCCAACAAATCTGGATCTATAATCTAATGACTCATGTATAAGTTGCAGATCCACGACCCCCAAAAAAAAAAAAAAAAGGGAGGTTGAGATGTAAGATTTAATTTAATTAATATCACAGCGACCGAGGACGACGACGTTTCAGTCAATTCATAACGTTTATTTGCCCCCTGCTGGTGAGAGACAGCACCGATCCACCGACTCCCGAAAACGCCCCCCAAACGCCCACGCTAACAACAACGCCATCCCCCATATCTCCTCAGGGCATTTCCGTCATTTCGTCTCTCATTTCTTTCGCTAATGAAAAGCACTTTTATAAGGAAAGTGAAGAAAAACAAAGACACACACTCACACACATATAAACAAGATTTGCGGCTCTTCCACTTGCAAATTTTCCCTTTCCCCTTCTTAATCTATAATTCTTCAGGAGGTGTTTTCCTTGTTCTGCTGCCAAACACCCCCTGAGATTTTCAATCCTTCAGTTTCCGAAAGCCAAACAAAAGAAAAAAGAAAAAAAAAAGCTTCCAATTTCCATTTCCTTTTCATTTTCTTTTCGGTTTGCTTTGATCTTCGATCTTGCTCTCCCCAATGGCTTCCGAAGGCTTCACCGACAAGAACACGGTGTTCAGAAAACTCAAGGCCAAGTCGGAAAACAAGGTTCGTACCTCTTTTGATTTCTACAATTTGAATTTCGAATTTGAAAAATTTTGGATTTTAAGCGCATCTCTGGTTTCAATTTTCTTGTTTTCGTTTGAGATCTACGAGATTGAGTTTCAGATCTGCGATGTTCTGAATTGGTGCGAATTTTTTTTTTTTTGGCGTTTTTGGTTTCAGATGTGTTTCGATTGCAATGCGAAGAATCCAACCTGGGCGTCCGTCACGTATGGGATCTTCCTCTGTATCGATTGCTCCGCTGTTCATCGCAGCCTTGGAGTGCACATCAGCTTCGTGAGGCAAGTTTTTTTTTTAATTAATTTGTTTTTTTAGCTGATTTTTGATTAAATTGATGCATTTGGTTTTTCAATTTTTTTTCCTATGTGAAAGCGTGCCTGTTGGTTTTTAATTTGTGCAGCTGATTATGTGTTGGGAGTGCTATGTTTTGACTGAATATGCATGTGCATGAGTTTGGAGTAGTGTGTTGTTATACTCGTTTTGTGTCATCTTTTAGTAATTTCTCCAAATGAAATGGTTTAAGCTTGAAAAGTCAATGAAATTGGACTTAGATATCTCTTATCAGTAGTTCGAAAATGGGACGATTATGTGGTCATTGAAGCTGTGTATAATTAATAAGGGTGCGTTTGCTTGTTCTTATTTTTATAAGAAAGTAATTTTTTTTTTTTCGATAAAAAGGTATTTTTGAAGTTGGTATAGCCTTTTTGGATAAGATTATGGTAAAATGTCCAGAATCAGACAATAATCAGTTTTCTGCTTCTGCCTGTGATCCTGTCTCTGCTTAAAAGTGCTTTTTTTCATAAGCTTATCCAAATGCACACTAGGCACAGTTGGATATTTCTGTACCGGGTCAATTTTGGAGGTTGTGTAGGCTTTCTACAGTGTGCCAGCCTGTTGGCATGCCTCGTTAAGGACGTTTAATAGAAATCAAGTGGCATGGGGTTTGATATGGACTTTATAATTGATTTGGAAGTATTGTTATTATTATTATTATTATTATTATTATTTTCTTTTCATAGTTTCAATTGATATTTAAAGCATATGACTTTCGGTTGAGGATAGGTCTTTCCATAGCATAATGTTACTTGCAGACTTTATCTTCACAAACCCCTCACACACTTCAATTAGATTCAGTAGGACCAAGGTGTTATCAACTGGCTTGTTGTATGGAAGTCTGTGTGGAGTTTTTGTGAATGAAGTCTTGGCAAGTAATCATTGATGTTTCTGATAACATCTTTTGTTGCGTTGTTTTATGCTATTGAATATAAAGAAGAGTCTGTGGCTCAGTAAGATTGAAAGGATGACTGATGATTTAAAGTTATTGTATTGTGCTTGTTGAATTTCCACGAGGGATAAGGATTTAATGTGGAACAACTGAACAGATACTTCTTTGAGAATAAATGAAGCCAACACGGAGCCAATGGTTTCTTTTGTAATGAGTGAGAACTTCAATTTTCACCCTTGCGAACCAATATTTTAGTTGGTTTTTCAGGGGTATGTTTCAAATGCTTAGCAATTATATCACTAAATTAGAATTACTTACCCTGTGCTTCTGTGTCCTTGTTTTTACTTGGTTATTCTTTGAAGTAAATTGCAATCAAAAGGAGAGAAGTAGTAGCATAGAACAATGAAGACTGAAAAGATTAATCCCTAAATAATTATATGTTTTTTACCATGCAGATCTACAAATTTAGATTCATGGAGTCCTGAGCAGCTAAAAATGATGAGCTTTGGAGGAAACAATCGTGCACAGGTTTTCTTTAAGCAACATGGCTGGACTGATGGTGGTAAAATAGAGGCAAAGTATACATCCAGAGCTGCAGACTTGTACAGGCAAATTCTTTCAAAGGAAGTAGCTAAAAGTATGGCTGAGGAGGGAGGTTTGCCATCATCACCTGTTGCTTCTCAGTCTGCCCAAGGGGCTAATGGACTTACTGAAGTCAGGACCAATGATGTACCAAAAGAAAACACATTGGAGAAGCCAGAAAAGCCTGAGAGCACTTCTTCACCTCGAGCTTCACATACAGTAGTTTCAAGTACTGTCAAGAAGCCTATTGGTGCTAAAAAAACTGGGAAGAGCGGGGGACTTGGTGCCCGTAAGCTCACTAAAAAGGTATGCAAATAGTATTTTTGTTTGCTGATTGTTTATTGGTAGTGATTTGAAGTGGTTGTTGGTTTATAATTATCGCAATTTGTTGACAATGATGAAATGCAGCCAAGTGAGTCTCTCTATGAGCAGAAGCCTGAAGAACCACCTGCTCCAGTTCCATCCACAACAAACAACAATTTGCTTGCTGGGCCATCTCTAACATCTCGGTTTGAGTATGTAGAAAATGACCAATCCTCTGAGTTGAACTCTGGAGGTTCTCATGTAATTAGTCATGTGGCTCCACCGAAGTCATCAAGCTTCTTTTCAGACTTTGGAATGGATAGTGGCTTTCCAAAAAAATCTGGGCCCAGCTCCTCAAAAGTGCAAGTAAGCCATATGCCTGCAACTTCTGTCCCTGCATAGCATAACTTCTGTGGCATGTGTGTGTGTGTGTGTGTGTGTGTGTGTGTGCAGAATTAGGTTATATATGACTTTTTTGATAGAAAATTAAGTTATAAATGATTCTTTTCAAATTTTGATATCTAATCCCTATAGGTTCAAAGTTTGATATCTAGTCCCTCTAGGTTCAAAGTCTGATATGTAGTCCCTATAGGTTCAAACTTTCTAACAAGATACAGATCCATGGAGGAAAACATGATTGCAGCAGCTTTCGGAGAAAATGCTAGCATGCAAGTGTTTTATAAAAGTAAAAAATGGTGCACACACATGAAGAAGCATGAATTGAAATACAGTCCATGTTAATTACATAAGCAGATAAGCTTGCCTAGTATGCTTTCAAAAATTTCTGGACCTACCTATCTTTTAACCTAACAAAAACCTCCCTTAAATTTTATACAAGGAATGTCAATTTAATTTCAAAAAGTAGGAGATTTTTATTATTCATTGAACCTCATGGGTGGCATATAGAAGTTACTATGATGAAATCTAGCTTCAACCTCATGGGTGGTACTAATGGTTGGTATAGCAGGGGGACCTTCAATATTCATTAAAAATATGATTGTATATTGATGAAGCCAGTGAGAGTTCATTGGAATATAAACAAACTTAAACAATACTGAGCTTAATATTCTTCTTTTATTAAACATATATATATATACACACACACACACACACACACACACACACACACACACACAATAAACCACTGTTACTTGACAATTTCAAGCTGCGGTACCCAAAAAAAATATATGGAATAAGAAGTAACTCATTATATATCTGAACAAAGATAAACCAGATAGGACCTTGAAGGCTTACCTTCTAGCAGTAAATAAACTTCATTAAACAAGACTGAGCATAATAAATCTATAGAAATAAAATAAACCACTGTTACCTGACAATTTCTTGCTGCATTGCCCCCAAGAAATATATGGAATAAGAAGTAATTCATTATATATCTGAACAAAGATAAACCAGATAGGACCTTTTAGGCTTACCTTCTGGTAGTAACTAAGCTTTATTGCGGTCATAGGCTGAAAGATATGATAAGTATTTCTGCAGCCTAATCCTAATAACTTCTATTTTATTTTATTTATTTTATTATTATTATTATTATTATTATTATTATTTTGAAAATTATATCTCATGATGTGTACTCCTGTATCATGTGGACATGCGTTTTATCTCATTTGACACTTGCGTAGATTTGGTCAATCATATGTGAAGCATGTATTTAGTGTCTTTTTCAATATACATTTGTACCTGCACTTTTCTTTCTTAATTTTTTCTTCCCATGCACCTTATTCTGTTTTGCCATGTCTCTTATCAGATTCAGGAATCTGATGAAGCCAGAAAGAAGTTCTCAAATGCAAAATCTATTTCTTCGTCCCAATTTTTTGGAGATCAGAACAATGCTGCAGATGTGGATGCTAAAGTTACTCTGTCAAAGTTTTCAGTATGTGTCCTTTCTTTTAATAACCTTGTGGAAGATTGCGTGAGATTGCACATTTATTAGATATTGGATGTTCAATCCCCTGTTATGGGACTAGACTGGTTGGCTTCTTTCTTACCTCATCTATTCATTTGATTGGCATGTATTAAACTATATGAACAGTGAATGCCATAGGCAGAAGTTGCTTTCCAAAGTTTTTTCAAATCAAGTATGAAGATTTTTGTGATCTCAAACTAGTCATTTTTATTGAACATAAGCAATTCTAGACAAATGTGTGTTCTGTGGGCCAGATAAATAGGGACCAATGCTGATGCTGGACCATGTTTGTCCTCATTATTTCCAGGGTTCAACTGCCATCTCCAGTGCTGATCTTTTTGGTGACTCGAGAGATAATTCCGCTGTTGATCTTACTGCTAGCGATCTCATCAATCGATTATCTTTCCAGGTATTCCTTACATTTTCATATGGACACTAATTCATGTCTATCATGTCTGAATGATGAAATGATAATTAAGTTCTTGTTATTATTTCCTGTATTAATATTGGATTGGATGCTACAACCCCTCCCTCCATCCCCGTTTTACAGGCACAGCAGGATATCTCTTCCCTTAAAAACATTGCAGGAGAGACTGGGAAGAAGCTTAGCTCTTTGGCGTCCACTTTAATGTCAGATCTTCAGGACCGAATCCTTTAAAATTGTATGTTTTGTATCCAAGAAAATCCTTGGAGTTTGCTACAGTTACCAGCCAATTATGTCTCGAATGTAATAGAAGAGTTAAATATACAATTCTTTGAGAAACAAAAAATAAGAAACTATATATTTTCAGGCTTGTAATAGGCTGGTGTTTTTATTTTGTATCACAGGAATTGTTTTAAGTTTGCTAATATGTTTTAGATTTTCCTTTTTGTTTAGTCAAGCTTATGCCAGTTTGTTGGGAACTCAGCTGTGTCATCTTGTATCAATTAGAAAAAGTGACTATCGATTACATTGGTAAACCAGTTTCCCTGTAATATGGTGTCAAACCGTTAGTTTCTAATGGTTCAGCGGTGCATAGTTCTGATGGAATACGTGAATAAATAAATATACTAATATTTATGACTTAAAGATGCCATAAGGTATTTCGTGGAATTCGTATGAAACATTGGCGGCTTCTACAATGGGACTGTGATGGTCCTTGGGGTCGTTAGAAGAACGGGGATGATTGTGGGTTGATATTTTAAATTTGGTTAAAGAAAACAAATTGAAGCCCCACCCCTTGGCGTCACCGCCCTTGCCAGTGGGGTTGGTAACATTTTCCAACTTGATTGGTCACCAGATGAGTCTTCTGTAAAACTGGCTCAAAAACAGGGTCTAATCATGACCCATGTCAAGGGATCCTTTGACTTGGGTCCATGTGCACGGTGGTTGTCTCTTATAGTGAAGTGGCTCGTGACATGTTCAAAATCAACGATGTAGTTCCTGCTAGGAGGAAGATTTACAAGGTCATGAAAAGGGATCATGGCAGCGAAGGCTCCCTCACTGCCACGGCGACACTGCCCTGCTCACCCACACTTTTCCTAGCTCACGCGGTGGCATCCGCTCAAAGTAATGGAAAGTTCTGTTAATGGTTACATGATGAACAATAAAGATTAGAGATCGTAATTAGACTTAATCCACAGTATTAAAGTCCAATAATCTTTTGTTATAAAGCATTATTTTTTTTGGTTTGAATGAAATAATACTTCATTTTGTTGCGGTCAAATTTAGTATAGAAACTTCTAAAATCAACAAATCTGAACCACTGATTGGGTTTTCAATGGCCAAGATTTAGTGACCATCATGTTCTCTGACTAGCAATCCTTTTCTGTGATAATTGAGATAAAACTCTAAACACACTAAGGGTTGGACAAAGTACAAAAGATCGTTTCACACAAAAACGGATATAACACACCATCACACACACACACACACACACACACAAAAGGAAATGAAGCTGAAGCCTAAAGGCACACAATTACAACATGGGGTCATGTATATTGCTTCTTCTATTCCTACCCCTCTTGCCTCTAGCACAAACCCGCTTCGTTCCATCCTCTTTCTCCATATGAAGATCAGCCAAAGCACTTATAGTATCATCGTCATTGCTAGCATACAAACCCAGACATCTATCAAGTTCCCAAGTGCGTTTAGCTTCCTCCGCAAAGCTGGAGTCAGCCTGCTCACTTGCTCTTCCAGGCTTGGTAACCAAAATAGTTTGATTTGTAGTCCTTTCTCTATTTGACACAATAGAACCACTTGTCTTTATTTTCCTTTCAGACTTTGCTTTGTCCATATTTTTGAACTTCATGTCATTGTCCATCTTCTTCTTCCTTTTGCATTTCAAGGCAAAATCAGCGAGGACCACATCCTTACCACTCAACTCTTGAAGAATCCAACAACTGTCCCAATCTGTATTAGCCATGAAACTTGAATTCTCGGTCCTATCATCAATTGGCCCAGTTATAGGTAGCCCAGGGTTACATTCTACCGGTTCAAAGCCTTCAGGGTATACTGCGGAGCTTGCTGGGCTTGAAATATCTGAGTACTAGCCCAAATCACTTATACCAGCATACAACTTCCTATCTTCCAGGAGGCTTAGATTTTTAAGCACTTTCCTGGCCATCATGGTCTCTGACTAACAATCGTCATCTAAAAAGCCATTATGAAACATTAATGGGTTGTCACGAACATGGTTAACATGAAAAAAACAATTGTCCATGAAGGTTTGTGAGATTTATATGAGTAACTCGCACTTGATTCACTCAATGTAATTAAAAGATACGAGATTTATTTACATCAGTATAGTTAGTTATCTGAAATTGTTGTGATTGGTAAAGATTTGTCTAAGCCAAACGGTAACTAAATTGGTATAAAATTGGAGGCATTTTAATGAAACCATGTCGAAGTTTTTTTTATTTTTGGGTAGTGAATAATTTGAGTTGAGGAGATGACTCACCATAGTCTAGGTTAAGACATGTTTTCAAGCTCATCGTGCATTCATAAAAAGATTCTTACACATGATTCACCAACGATAGAATGTAATAATCAAAATCAACTTATAGTAATGTAAATGTAATAAATTGCGAATTGTATCTCGTGACGTGACAGCAATAGTGACCTTAGCCACATCACACCACAATTATGATGTGACTCAAAATCATATAATTTGACCACAATACAAATGTATCAAAGTTGCAATAGGTTCTGTATCAAATTCCAAATACACAAAAATTTCACGTTGCGGCAGCCACAGTATGCATCCTGATAACCATATTATCCGTAATCATAACAACTACAACCACAACCTTGACTCCATTTATGGCCACAATTGCAATTTAAAACACTAGTTCATGCATGAGGAAAAAATCGACTAGAAGAGCCAACCTTCATTAGCAAAAATTTAATTGAGTTAATTCTTTTTTTTTTTAAATTTATCAATTAAATTCAACTCAGAAATTATATTTTTATTTTTTAATTTGTTCCATATCAATTGCATTAATGTATGTATTCAATAAGATTTATTGAATTCTGATAGCAAAAACTACGCTAGCCATACTATCATTTAATAAGTTGACTCTTAACGCTTCCCTTTTTTTTAAACAAAAAATTTAGATTTACGAAAAGGTTCACCGCTACCATTGAATAAGTTGACTTTCTAACACTTCTAGGATTTTTTTATTCCATAAATTTAGGTATAAAAGAGTATGTTGGCCGTATTATAAGGTTTGAATAGTGCTGACAGAGACACTACCAATCCGCAGCAGCAGTCAATAATCAAACTCGGGTTAGGGCAATACGCCAACAGAAGAGTGAGAAGACCGACTGACAACCCAACTCCATAGCCAATGGCTCCATTTTAATTAGATAAGATGTAAGTACTGATGTCCCTATCCTAAAAATCTTGGTTCCATATGTTTTATTATCCAAATACCATTTCCCTCTAATTTCATTTCTCTCTTTCTTCCGTTCAATACGTTTATGCGTCTTCGTCTCCCCTCATTTATCGTCTGAACAGTTTACACCATCCCTTCCTCTAAGATCTCACTGTCCCCCTCAAAACCCAACCAACCACAAACTAACATAGCAGAAAGTACAAACCCTTTTATCCTTAACAACGACACTTTATCCTTTTTGGCTTCAAAAACCAAAAAAAAAAAAAAAAAACAAAACAAAAGGACCTTCAAGATGTGTTCACTTTCTGCTCAAAACGTTCATTCTCGCAAGAGAAATACACTAGAAACAGAAGACACCCCTCCAACACTACCACCATCACCACCGCTATCACCAACACCACCACAACAACCGTCATCACCACCACAACAACCGCAATCACCACCACAACAACTAGCTCCACCCTATGATGATCACATTGTCCAAAACTTACCCAATGAGGACCTATATGACTCTTTATCCCCGTTGAAAGCAGCCATTGCTCCTTCTAGTAGAAGAATGTCAGTGGATACCCTGAACGCAGAGATCACAGTAACCGATCCCACGCCGTTTCTTCTAGGCTCACCGGAATCACATTTCAACTCGTGGATATCCAAGTACCAAAGGCAACAAGAAGAAGAAGACTCGATATACTATAATGTTTTTGACCCTTCACCACCACCAGCACCACCGTGCTCCTCTCCAACAGCTTTTGATTATGACAGCTACAAGGCGAGAATGAATCTTGCTGACTTCTACTCTCCAACAAATGATGACTTCATGCATGCACCCGACAACAGCTTCTTCCATCATGAAGAGGCTGGTGAGACCTCTTATCAAAGAGCCACATCACCCTCCGCAAGGATGGTGGTAAGTTCTTATGTTCTTCTTGATTATGTTTACCCTTTTGAGTTGAGAGAATGTTTCTCTTTGGACCATGCATGCATGATGGTTTTTTTTTATTTATTAATCTTGCTAATAAGTTGCTATATTGTTATGCTCTACTTCTTCTTGATTGTGTTACCTTCTTGAAAGAATAATTTTTTATGTTTTTGGTTTGTGTTTTGCAGGGTGCCAGGGTTAATAATCTTGGCAACACGTGCTTCATGAATGCTATCTTGCAGTGCTTCACACACACAGTGCCATTTGTGCAGGGCCTTCGTTCTTGCACTCACATCACCCCTTGTATTATTTCTTCTCTTTCTCTTCCCTTTTTTTTTTCTTTTGAAAAGAATTACATGAAAGGATGAATTTTTAGAATGTTTAATATACCTGCGCCATTAGAAAAATCCATTTTTCCTGTACATATAATTTATTTGGTTTGTAAATATAATACATGACAAGTTATTGTCTGTTCTATGTGGCTGACCCCCACTTAGTGGGATAAGGCTTTATTATTATTGTTATTGTTGTTGTATATAATTTATTTGGTGGTGATTTTGATTTCTGGAATTGGGAATTTCAGGTGGTGATTATGAAGGAAGTTTTTGTGCTATTTGTGCACTTCGCGGGCACATTGATGCTTCCTTAGAAGGTTCCGGAGGAGTTGTTTCTCCCACAAGGCTTGTTGACAATTTGGATTGTATCCGTTTTTTTCTTTTATTCTTTTCTTTTTCTCATCACTGCATGCCATGATTATTTGTGAAACTGCATTGCATATTTGTCTACTGTGTGGCCTCAATAACTTAATTATGTGATTGTTATTTCGTTACATCATTTGGGACGTTGTGATCCATGACCCTTGTTACAGATTTTTCATCAGCTTTTGTAAGACACCAGCAAGGGGATGCTCATGAATTTATGTTGTGTGCCTTAGATAAGCTTCAAAAATGTTTCCCAGATGGAGAGGATAATCTAGTCGACAAAGTGTTTGGAGGTCGTCTTGTTAGCAAGGTATGATGGAGAAGTGTAATTTTCTCTTTATACTCTATGATCAAATAATAAAAGAGGCAATCTAAGGCACAGTGCTCCCATGTGGTGTGGTCGGAAAGGATAGATGGATGCAATCTTGCCCTCCGCATACAGAGAGGCTGTTCCTTGGATTTGAACCCATGGCATCCAAGTCATAAGTTAACAACCTTATCATTGCACCAAAGCTCACCCTCTGATCTATGATCAAACAATACTGTTATATAATTGACTTTGACCCTTTTATGGTTCAGAATGTTTTTGTTTGTTAATTCTTATGTATGGATCTTATGTTTCCGTGTTGTTTCTGTTTCAGCTCCGATGTAGTAACTGCGGTCACTCTTCTGATACTTATGAGCCGCAGATTGACCTGAGTTTAGAGATAGAAGATGTAGTTACCATTCAACGTGCACTGGAATCTTTCACTATGGTGGAAAAGATTGATGAGAAGGTTACATGTGATAGCTGTGGGGAAGATGTATTTAAGGAGAAGCAATTTATGTTGAATCAAGCACCTCAAATTGCAGCACTTCATTTGAAAAGATTTAAAAAAGATGAGAACTCTATTAGGAAGATTGATAATCATGTTTATTTCACAATGGAGTTAGACTTGCAGCCTTATAACTCAGGGAATCCCAACGATAATGTGAGTTGTGACCTTATATATTCCCCCATTTTACATTTTTCTAGTTCTTGGCATGTAGGCACTTTTAGAATATTCTTGTTTCTCTATGTGAATTCCATGTTCTAACTCATTTTTTATGTAACAGGTTATTTTGAAGTATGATCTATATGCAGTTGTTGTGCATGCTGGTTCTGATCCAAATTCCGGGCATTACTATTGCTTTATTCGCTCCGCTCCAGACAAGTGGCATAGGTTGGATGACTCAGAGGTATCATCACTAGAAAAGCTTTCGCTAGTTTAGTTTAATCTTCCTAGGATTCATTCATGATATGGGATGATTCATTAGCTATTATATTGCCTAAGGAGTTTGTTGGAATGCTACATCGTTGATGTTTTACATATTGAATTTTTCACCTTGTTATTCAATCATGTACAATTTGAAAATTGCCAATTTACTAATTAAATTCAAATGTTTCTTCATAAGTTTATTTAGCATTTATGGGTTGTGCTCATTTAATGATTTTGTTGGTTGGTTTTTGTGCTTGCTTGGTTTTACCTTGAATTAATGTAATGTGTGATAATTCTTCTTCAGGTTACTAGTGTCTTTGGAGATGAAGTGTTGTGCCAGCAGGCATACATACTATTTTATGCACAGCAGGGTACACCATGGTTTTATTCGAGTATTATGGAAAGTGAAAATCCTAATCCGAGTTCGGTTTCAGAAGATGTTGCAATGGATGAGCAGAAGCCTAAGCCTTCTGGTGTAAAACGTGCTGATGATGATCCTATGGATGCTCACAATGAGAATGTTGATGACTCCGGAGGAGAAAGTGGTGAGGGCAACACTAGCCAAGGGCCACCTTGAATAGTAGCGTCATGTTTAATAGTAATTCATATAGTGACATCTTGATTAAACTAGTTACCATCAGATAGTTGTTGGTGTCAGACATGACTGATGTTTCCGTCCTTTGACAATTGTCGATGTACTTGTTTTTGGGGTTTGACATTGATGAAAACAATTGTTGACTATAGAATAATGGCTCCCCTAGTCCATTTGCTCTACAATTGGGTATACCCTTTTTTTGGTCTTTTGACAAGGGTGTGCCCAACAGATTTTAATGTGAGACTAATCGTTCGGGTATTTTTACGACTAAAAGATCCTTTTAACGGTTATATTTTGTAGGATTTTTTATATTTGGTCTTTTCTCCAAAAGTGTGGTCACTTATTACTGTACTAAATCCCTGTTGGTATAATTGAGTGTATTCTTATTAAGGGCTCTTTGGAATTTTTCTTTTGAGAATTGAAAAATATTTTTTCACACGTTTTGGATAATTTTTTTTAAAAAAATAAAATACAAAACACACTCTTGGCTTCTGAAAAATGCCCTTGCCCTTTCAGCTTTATCTATTCTTTGTTTGCACAGTATCCAAAACTTCTTCTTCATGGTCGGCTCCTAATTCAATTGACTTGTTAAGTTCTTTTGTTTTGACCTTTGTTATCAATACCAATTATCATTTTGTACCATGTTGGACTCTCTTGATTAGAAGATTGCAGTCTGTATGTGAAATATTCTCCTAATTAATCCTTATTTGCTTGTTGTTAAGGTAATTTTCATGATCAGGCTTTGTTCAGGCTTGAGGACAGCAATAATAATTCTGTTTACTAAGCAATTCTTGGGGATGAACTTCATGATCATGACTTTCCAAACTCAGGGAACGCTTAAAAAAACATGTGGCTATTGTGATGAATTGGATGACAAAGTTTGCCCGGAGCCTATTCTTGACAATGTTTTTATCGAAGAGTGCATTGGATAAATTCTTAGATGATCCCGGAGTAAAAAAAATCTCTTACTCTAATCTTATTTTTGCTTGCCTCATCAATAAATGTTATGGTTAAGGAGATAAAGGTGACTTATATTCACTAATGTGACATGCCGCATATGAATTAGAATAAAAGATTTCTCTTGCTCCTTGCTCTAAGAATATCTCGGATGCATCATAACACATATTGGGGTCATGTCACGACTTTTATAAAGTGAGCTTGCATTTAAAGTTTTAAAAAAAAAAGTTATTGAAGAATGTCGTCAAGTAGTCTTATCCCATTCCCATGTGAGTATTGAAAGGATCAATTCTCTCCTGCGTATATGATCATGGTAAAAAAGGATTTTTGTTCCTCTATCTTTATTATTTTTTTAATTTATTTCCTTATCTTTAATTTTTTCTATTTATTTATTTCCTTATCTTTAATTTTTTTTCATTTAGTCCCTTTTGTTACAAATTATTTTTAATTTAGTTCCTAGTCAATTTTCATCACATAATTAACAGAAAATACTAAAGTAACATAAATGATGATAATGTGGCATACATGTATATCTAACGCGTTTGTAATTACTTTCATTACATTAATGATTACTTGACATTTTCTCTCACCTATATACTAGTCTCTCTCTACTTTTAATGCAAATAAAATAAAATTACAAAATTACCTATGATTATAAGTTAATTCATAAATGAGAGGGGTGAGTAATTTTTATAATTTTATTTAATCCACATAATGACATTAATGATCAATTTAACTTTGACTTTGACTCTGTCTCTTACCTATATAATACTCTCTATTATTTGAATATGGATAAAATTAAATTACAAATTATCCATCATTATAAGTTGATTTAGGAAAGAAGATGATGTTTTTTTTGTTAATAATAAGATGTGAAACTTGCTGACAAAGTGATGGATTTTATCCACATTAATGATTTCTTTAACAAGGTGTGGAGATCAACAATATATACAGACACACGCACACACGCATATATACACACACACACACACATAGAGGAATGTTAGTAAAGGTGGTTAGTAAATTTCACTCTTTTAGCTACATGCATGCACACACACATATATAAAGAAATGCTAGTAAAGGTGGTTAGTAAATTTTACTCTTTTAGTTGCGCGCGCGTGCACATACACACACGAATGCAAGTAAAGGTAGTTAGTAAGTTTTGTGCTTTTAGCTGGTCTAAAATGTGGATTGTGTTTTTCTAAATGATAAGGGTTATGTCCATTTTCATAACTAAATATGCTATTAATTACATAACTTTTTCTCTCTCCTAAAATTGCTAATTTTATGAGTTACTTTCTTTTTATTAAATATAAATTTTATAAAATGAAATTATTATATTATTAAATTTAAATATAAAATAATAAAAAATTTATAGTTAAAAATTTGAATTTTAAAATTAAATATAATATTATCCAAATTTAAAGAGAAAATATTTAGTTGTGATGTTTTTATAAGTAAATTATTATAATATTATTAATTATTAAATTAATAATGAGAAATTATAATGAAAAACAATTGTAAAAATATCAGAGTAGAATTATATAATTATTAAAAAATAAATGCATTGGCAATTTTCTAAATATTTTTATTAAAATATAAATTGTACTACTATAATCTTTTTGGAATAATGTTCAAAAAAATTTACCAAAAAAGGAAATAATGTTAGAAAATATTTATAAAGTTAGCATTTATTAGGAGAGAAAAATGTTATTCTATAATTAATGGCAAATTTAAAATAAGCATAACACTTAAGAATTATAAGCAAAGATATCATAAATACTTTAATCTAATTAAAAGAATAAAGCTCATTAACCTTTATATATATATATAACCATTTAATTTTATTTCAATCTAACTATTTAAAATGAAATAAGTTAACAGTGAAAGAGAATAGTGGATTATAGTTTCATTGAGGAGAGAGAAATAATAAATTTAAAAATTAATTAAGAAAGAGAATTTGATTATATAATTTAAAAATAATAAAATAATAAATTACTCATTTTTATCTATTGTCACTCCCACTCAATAAAGCTTTTTACTAGTTTATTTAAAATACTGTTCATTATCTTTTATAATTAACAAAAATATTCGACTTCACAAATTTTTTATAAAATACTTTAGATTCAATTTTTAAACAACAAAAAATAATAAAATAATTTATAATTAGCCCATATTTATTATCATGATTATGAAAATAGTTTAGTGGTTGAATGCAACCTTTATTTCATATATTTTTTAAAATATAATAATTTTCATACTTTTAAGGAGGTCAATTGTTATTCCTATGTGTATATTGCCACTCTTATTTAATTAAACTTTATTTTTTTCTCTAAAATACTCATCTTTATTTGTTAATAAAACTAACTATGTAGAATTATTCTTTTATAACTCCGGTTCTTATTTAAATTCTTAAAAGGCGTTAAATTTTTTTTATTATCACTCTTTCATATTTTTAAATTTTTTTGAGGCAACTAAATATTTTATGAATTTATAAATTTACTTATTTAATATAAATCTAAATCTTAGGTATCAGGTTAACATGATTTTAAGTTTCTTAAAAATCACGTCAAAAAAGAGTTTTTGAACATCCTTAAAAAATATGATAAATTCATCTATTAAGGTTATTATATGAACAATTCTTTTGAATTTAAAATTTTATATTTTAAGAAAAAATTATTGAATTTTTTCTTATATAAATTTTTTAAATTATATTACAAGATAAAGTATAAAAAATTTATATCTTAAAAATTTTGTAAAGTAAGGATTTAATTCAGAGTCTAAACTATTTTATTATCATAATAATAAATATAAGTCATATCTAAATTATGTTATTTATTTTATGATAATTTCATGTGCTTGGGCTATTAAACACTATTTTTTTGAATTCAAAATTTGATATATTAATAAAAATTTATCAAATTTTTATTTATTTTTTAAATAATATTGCAACATATATAAAAGTATAAAAAATATCTGAAGTAAATATAAAATTTATCCTCCAAACTATTTTTATTATCATGATAATAAAAATGGGTTGAATCTAAATTATTTTATTTAACTTTTTTACACAAAAATTTAAAAAATTTATTGTGAAATTGAATATTTTTGTTAACTATAAAAGATAATGAAAAGTATTTTAGAGAAATAAGTAAAGACCTTTGTTGAGTGGGAGTGCAATAGGTAAAAAGGAGTAACTGAAAAAAATAACAAAAGAGCTAGTAAAATAAAAATAAAAAATTTCTAATGTATAATAATAATTATAAAAAACGAAAATGGCATAAAAACTGAAAATAATAATAATAAAATATTTTAATTTTTTATTGAAAACATAAATATCTTTATTTAAGCTAATTTTTATTTAACTAATAGATTATGCTATTTTTATAATATTTTAAATTTTCATTTTATTTATATTTTATAATCGTTTGTCAGAAAAAATTAAAAAATTTGAATTTTTAAAAAAATTTATGTTAAAGTATTTTACATTAAAATATATGATTAATAGCTATGAAAAAATAAATGAAATGAAAATAAAAAAATATTGATAAAAAATAACAGAAGCTTTTAGTGAAAAATTTTGAAATATTAAGAAAATATGTTTCTGTTTTTAATTAATAATTAGAAAGGCACAAATATTTTTCACCAAATTTTTTCAATAATTATATGTCATTTATGTTTTTTTATAATTATTTATTAAAAATTTCAATGTCAAAATATTTGTGCTTTATTTTTATGTCATTTATGTTTTCTATAATTATTTATTAAAAATTTCAATGTCAATTTATGTTTCTTATGATTTTTTCAGTAATTCTTCTATTATTTAAATTATTTTATAATTTTTAGCTTATTTAATCAATTCTCTTTTTCAATTAATTGTTGAATTTTTAGCTTATATAATCAAACCCTCACACACGAGTTTTAATATACTCGAGTGGGCAAGTATATCCTGCCCATGAAGTTCGATTCATAATATTAACCACGTCTCAAGGAAAATTTAATAAACCAACAATATTACCAATTTAGGCCAACTTATACTTTGAGTTTTATGGCCCCCAAATATTTTAAACTGCCTTGTGCTACTTTAGTTGGTGATCGTGAGGGTTTCAGAAAACACGTTTTTTTTTTTTTTCAAAAAATTTTTATTTTCGAAAATGTTGGTGATGAAAATATGAAATCATTACCGTCTATTGGCCTGATATATATGAAAAAAAAAAAAAAATCTTGCGCGTCAAACTTAGGAAACTGTGTTCTTTCCATATCGTCCGTCCATTGTATACAATTTTCTGCTGTGATATTAGAGGTCATAATCGCCGTCATCATCGGCAATTAATCCAAAACACATGCATATAGACCTCCCCACTCTGATCTTCTTTCTTCATTTGATATTGGTTGCTTAAGCATTTATTTATTTATTTATTTCTGATTAAAGAGCATCAGTTTCAGTGTTGATATATGGCATGTATATTCGAATTATAGTGTTTATATAAAACGTACATGCTCGGGTTGATAATTTACAATATAAATAAAAATAATAAAAAACAAATTAAAATGCAGATATCTTAAAAGAAACAGAAAAAGATGGTTATAAATTTCAAGAGTGGTTTCGTAACAACGTCTTTCTTATCATACATGTCGTTTCATGCACTCAAAAGTGGAGAAATTCTTTGGTAGAGACTTCTTATCAGGTAAATATTTAGACACCCCCTTCATATTTTGACTAATTGTAATGGAAATAGAGTGTGACTAATTTAGACCAACTTTATTTATAATGTCACAATTTTATTTTGAAGTTACTATTTTAGAACGAATTCTACTTAATTATCGCTGTCACTTTCAACTCAAAACTGTGACAAGTTCTCTCTCTCTCTCTCTCTCTCTCTCTCTCTCTCTCTCTCTCTCTATATATATATATATATATATATATATATACATACTTTTTTCCATGCAATATTGAGAAAAATACCTATATAGTTATTAGCCGTCCAAACGGACACTTTTCTTTTTGGCCAACCAATGTTAGAAAATATAACGCGCACTCGCCTAATCAGCCAATTCACCAAGCCAAACTAATTTGCACCATTAGTTCATTTTTGTTTTTTTGGTAGAGAAAAATTTAGGGTGAGATAATGATGCCCAATCCAAAGCAAGAAAAATCTTTGAGTTTAGAGAATGTTTATAAAAAAATTTATATTTATATTATTCAAAGAGATAAATAGAGGCTCAAACTTATGATTTGTAAAATAGGAGACCGCGACCAATCCCTTAGGATTTACTGCTGAGTTACTTAGTTACTTTTTTAATTTTCATAGTTATGTCTCATATGTAAAATTACAAAGAGTGGAAAGGAAATGGAATCATGCATTAAGTATTTTACAACAAACCGACATAAATCTTCCACACATTGCATCCATTTTGCATTCATGCGTGTAACACGTAGCATACATATACAACAATATTATACTTCAGGTAGTGTTATAAGCATCCTCGCACCCATATCTTATTGTTGTTAATAGTATGGTTAGAGGAGCAAAGGATTCTTTTTGGACATTGAATTTTCATGGTAGCCTCAAGGGTAATATCCACCGTGGCCACCACCTTCTCCACCTCCACCGCCGGCACCATATCCTCCTCCATGTTCACCACCACCATAACCGCCGCCACCAAAGCCGCCACCTCCACCACCACCGCTACCTGCTCCACTACCATATCCTCCGCCAGCTCCTCCACCACTACCATATCCACCCCCATGCGCTCCACCAGTGCCACTTCCGCCGCCACCACCACCACCACTTCCTCCTCCACCTCCGTATCCTCCACCATGTTCTCCACCATATCCACCACCAGCTCCACCTCCTTCACCTCCTCCATAACCTCCACCAGCACCTCCTGCACCACCACCACCTCCTCCTCCGCCACTGCCGCCTCCACCACCACCGGCATAACCACCTCTATTTGCTCCACCTCCACCATAACCTTCCCCACCTCCTTTACCAGCTCCTCCTCCATATCCACCACCCCCAGCACCACCTCCTCCGCCTCCTCCATTGCCACCTCCACCACCACCAGCATAACCACCTCCATCATAGCCTTCTCCACCTCTTTTACCAGCTCCTCCTCCATATCCACCACCTTCAGCACCACCACCTCCCCCACTTCCTCCTCCACCACCATGGCCACCACCAGCAGCACCATATCCTCCACCTGCACCTTCTCCTCCACCAGCTCCTCCTCCATAGCCACCTACACCAATACCTCCACCTCCACCTGCACCACCACCTCCGCCATAGGCTCCTTCACCTACAGCAATATCACCATGGATAGCACCACCAATGCCATGGTCTAAACCAAAGGTGAGGAGTGTTCTGGCGGCAGAACATATTCCTATACCCAATAACACAAAGAAAACAATGCTGAGAACCTTAGAAGTTGCCATTGGAAGTTCCCCGCACTGAGGTCTTAGGATTCATAAGAAGGTGGGTATATATAAGAATGGATACTGGGCCATTGGAGGAGTACAGAAGCGCGTTTTGTGCAAAGAGTGGCCTAAGCACATGCAAAGAAGAGAAGAAAAATACTTAGCACTATTGTATCAAGAAAAAGTTAGTGCTATGAACCGTCCAATACTTTTTTTTTTTTTGGTGATTTTTGTGATGTATTAAAAATGTAGTTAAAATAAGAGATATTAACAATGATCTATAGAACTAAGATATTGAGCATTAAATGAAACAAAATACTAATTTTTTTTCTTACTCCAAGAATATCTAAGAATGTATATAGAAGAGAATTCCAATTGTCCCCACAAAGTGGTTCGATACAAGTACATACTCACTTACACTATTAGACCCACTATAGTGTGCTTTTGCTGTAACCCATTAGCGTCGCCTTATTCTCTTGATTGTGCTAAGCAAGAGCTAGCTTGTTTTTATAAATCTATTCTAATTTCCTCTATCAGAATACTTATTTTTGTATTTTGGATATGGATTTCCGACTCATTCACATGTATCATGTTCACACTTAGCACCATTAGCCTATGTACCTAAAAAGGAAATAGCATGTTATAAACCAACTTGTTTATTTTCATGTATTTATACTTAATGTGCCACTAAGTTTGATGCATACTTTAAGCTAGCTACTTGTTTTGGTTTGTTTTGTTTTTCTTTTAATTGTTCCAATTGCAGTAAAAGAAGAGAAATTTGACATATAACTTTAAACAAATTTGAAGAGATTTGGTTCGTTTAGATAATAATTTTTAGGAATGTATCCCTGGCAAATTCGTAATCTAGTTTAGGACATAAGAACTTGTATCCTCCTTCACCTTCAAAGACTGCTAGGTCTTCTATGTTAAAAGGAAGACGAATCTAGTTGGGAGCTGAATGAACAGCAGGAATAATTAAAATGTATAAAATAGAAGAAACCTGAAAAATAGGTTTATTTAGGTCTCACACATATATACTTTGAGAAGAAATGCCATATATATCTCAAAAATAGGTTCAAAAAACATGATTCTTTTCCTGGTGAATAATGATATATATACACATTTATTTTATGTGATTGTCAATATTGAAAAGATTATATGTAAATAATAAAAATTTCATGTTATTAGTGGTGATTTAGGCAGATTGAGGTTGCAATTGATAATATTATTAGCTATAGTTATCCCAATTTTCTAATCCTTAATATCAAGTTCCCACCATATAAAAATGAAGTCCCACCAACATAGGATTGATCAAGGTAATAGGTGCTTTGACCTTAATCAAAGATCTCATATTCAAGCCATATAAATAGAAAAAATTTTTATTGGGGGATATCTATCCCCAAAGAGGAATCTCTATTGAGTCGATTCAAATTATCCGGATTCTTGATAATATGACCTGAATATTATTGCTTTCATGGAGATCAAAAAAAAAAAAAAAAAAGCTTTAGTCCTCAGTGTCAATAAACACAGTGCTCAAATAAGCGAATTACTTTGCTTGTACGTCTGCATTCACTGTAACTTATGTTTGGAGAGTGTGTCTCATGTGTGTTGCGCTTTTTTGTTCTTGTGTTCTAGAGAAGACGGAAAAACAGAGAAAGAAATTAAGAATGGCCCTGTATTTGTGGCCACTAGTTCAGTTCCACTACAAATACTTGTATGATTTTGGCAATTATAAGTGGCTTCCAGCCAAGCATTAATAAAAGAAATTTCTTGATTGCTAAGGAGCACCAATGAAATTTTTGTTTGTTGATTTCCAACAATTAAATACTAAAATAATGATTATGAACAGTAAAATAAATAGCAGTAGGTATTCGCAAAAAGAAAGAAAGAAAGAAAGAAAGAAAACAACTTCAGACTAAAAAAAACAAAGTAAATATCAGGTAATATAACTTAACTCTGTATGATTTTCTGAGTTGAAAACCCTTATATTCACATTAATCGCAAAAGAGACTATTTTAAATTTGACTATACTTATAATGAAATTATTTAATTAAACTATTAATTAAACATATAAGCCGTCATCTTAATGATTCCTCAATGTATAACAAATTATTTAATTTAGTGTATATTTTGATTATATTTTCATAACAATGATAAAATTTATATTTTATATATTAGATAATTCCGTGTGTCGTGTGTGAAAAAAATAATTATAATTTAATATAAAGTCATCTGTAGTTTAAGAAACCTTTAATATTTTTAAATAATATAAAATAATTATTACATTTTCAAACATTTTAATGTAGCTCATAATTGAATTTTCATAATTTCATTTTAAATAGGAAAATATGAAATACACTTAACTAATATAGATTATTATGTATTTTTTTTAATATCAGTGACAGGAAAATTTAAATTTATGATCCCATATATATTGTTCAAACTCTTTATTATTAACCTATTTTAGTGACTTATTATGCCTTATTTAGAAACTGCAAAGACATTTTAAAATAATTTTAAATTGTAAAAACAAAAATAAATTTTAAGTAAATTATAAATACTAAATCGTTAATTTCATAAAAAAAAAATAGAAAATAGGCTGAAGGGAGCAGCATGAGTAATAAGTAGGTAGGTCCACAAGCTCGTGTAGACCTCCAAGGTCTCAAGTGTTGGATCCATGACCCTTGCTTTGATTTGAAGGCACCTTAGTGCCTTATCCTATCGCCCACATAAACAATGAAGAAGATGCTTAGAGTTCTTAAATTAAGTGAGAAGTGACATTTTAATGGCACATTTATTTATTTATTTGGTACATTTATATTAGATATTAAATTAGTTTTCAATGTATGTAAAATTGTTCAAAAATAATTATTATATTTTTAACGAAGTTTGCATAATTCAACCTATGTCAAAATTTCATGTTCACGATAAATTTCGAGCTAGGAAATAGTTAGAATGATCAGGTGCAAAAGGGTCGAGTGGGGGACCCATCCAACTTGTTTTGCTTGTCTAGTGGATTGGCCCTTTTTGCTTCACGCCTGCCAATGAAGCGCAGAATTCTTTGATTTTATTCTGTAAGCCAAAGAAAAATATAGTACTTCCCACTGCATTGATTTCTGACGTCTGAGGCATTATTAGCATTATCAGATATTTTTTATTTGAGTTATATTTTATGTACATATTTATAATATATTGTACCAGTTCATATTTTATTTATTATTAAATAAAGTATAAATTTAATTTAAATAAAATCTATATTTTTGGAATTTATATTCTATCTAATAATAAACAAGAATAACTCGATATGGTATCCCATATAAAATATGTACATATAATATATTTTTTTTTGAAGTATATTTTGTATCAAGAACAGGCACCGGCACAAGAGAAATATGCCTTCTTTAGTTTTTGATAACTTTGAATCAGGCTTGCAAACAGAAAATTCTTAAATTATCAAATATCATAAAGGTGTTCTCTATAGATTTCGTTGAGATATTGCCGCACATTGCATCTTGATCTTTTTCTTATTATTTGGTATGGAGAAATGTTTTCTTAACTCACATTTTATAGATAATATATAAATATTATATACTAATTAGTTTGTAGGTGAATGTCAAAATACGCATTTGTTGTCCAGAGATATTATTCAAAATTTAGAATTAATAAAAATATTAATTCAGTAACAATTTTTATAAAGCTATAGTAATATTCTTTATTATCAACATTTTTTTGAAATATTTATATATAAAATAACAATGAATAAAGGAAAGGAATGCGTTGGGTTTCTGAAGAAAAGGTAGGGGCGAAGCTGGTTAACATGGAAAACATATCATACCTGTTGTGAACCTGGGTTTAAAAATAAATATATGATGATGGAATGAGATTGACACTGATCAAAAGGAAATGCTATAGACGATTGGAATTCTTCTTGCCTGATATAACATTTTAGGCAGATTGATTTGGGGTTATTGTGTGGATCTACAATGGCTTAACAATGTTATGGTCTGTAGGTGTTATTTTGTGATACTATATCCTTCTTTTGATATTGAAAAGGCGCTCCAACTCTCCATCAGGGAGACGAGCCAACAAAACAGAACTGACACAAACAACCATGGACACACAAGAATAAGAAAGGCAAACCAACTCCACCCTTACGAACAGAACACACCACACAAATACAACTAGGAGTCACAAAAACAACTATCCAGCTAACAAATACCAAAAGGAAACCCAACATAACACTAACGATCACACCATCCAAAGGGCCAAGCAACCAGCCACAGGGATAAAGCAAGCCAAAGAACAAATAACCTCGAAACCAACCAACGAATTGCCACCACAACCACCAAGAGCACACAGTCAGCCAAAAGCAATGCCCTCCACCACCACCTCAACTAAAAGACGGACTAATACCAACCCCTTAGCCTTTAGCATGACCTTTGTTCTTCCTGGGATGCCCCCTTCGTCTTGGAATGACAAAGTCTTAACACTTTGGCTAACGTCTCAATCGTAGCCCTTTCATTCTTTACCTTAAACCCCAAAGTCTTCCTAATATTCCAAGTAATCTGTGCTTCCATGAGTTCTTCTTCACATAGCAACAAAACTCCATAATCATTATTACGCCAGATTGAGGTTGATCCTATCAACGGAGTTTGGGGAACCTTCTCTAGTACCTGAACTTGATAAGGATTCATGACATTTCCCACCACTTTGGTTCATTTGATCCATTTCATACCCTCCCTCCGAAGAATTGTCACTCTCAACAATTTTCAATGACTTCCTTTGCAATTGATCCATGTTGGAACTCCTACCCGCCCACCTTAATAAAATTTTCAAATCTCGGTGGGCATTCAGGCCTGCTGCTTGATGGCTCCCCAAGGCCCAATTCTTTTTCTTTAGAGCTCACGATGGGGACAAGGGGATAGTGGTGTACAATAGGTGACCCAAGAGGGTCCTTTGCTTCCTCAATACTATTCCCCTCATGGCCCACCTTTAACCATTCTTGCACAGAAGCTTCTCGTGCCAGGGACGATTCAAACACGCCAATAAGGGGAGAAATACTTGCATGGTTCGGGAGCATCATATGGCTATGCTCCCGACCAATCATGGAAGTATATTTTGTATAGGATTATATGTTAGTAGTGGATCCCATACAAATATACTTATATAATTGATTTGGGAGCATAGTCATGTTGTGCTCCCCGATTATGCATGTATTGCTTCAATAAGGGAGCTCGCACAACTTAATCTTTGTGCTGCATTGAAAGGATCTTCTTCCCAAGGTGCCCCTGGTTGCATCTCCTTTCCTTCCATCCTCGTGCAACCAAACTGTTCAACCAGTGAATCCTTGTCTCTTTGAAACATAAATGTTGCATCTTCCATCAACTGCACAAGCTTCCGTTTGAACTTCTCCATATTAGCTGCCTTACAGACCTCTTCCACCACTCTCCAAATTATCCCCTTAATAATCAATTTATCATGTTCCATTTTATTACTAGCTTCGTCAGGACTTTCTACTCTACTGGGATTTTTCTCACCCATTCCTTTTCATTTGGATGAGGAGGCAAACCTTCCAGCACCTCTTTAAAATCCTTTCATAGGTTTTGGCTTATTCTGGTTTGCTTTTCTCTCCAGCTGGCTCCAGAACCTTATTAGTCTCCTGTAGAATTGAGCCATTCCATGGCAAGCCACTCTCATCATGTTTTGCAAAAGAAACCTTCAGACTCTTTCCTCTTATCTTTGCTCCATTCAGCTTTTTGACTGCATTTCTAGCATCTTCCAACTTGTTAAAATAAACAAAACCAAACTAATAGACATTTTTATGCCTTCTTTTCTGAGAAACATAAACATCAATGATTTCCCTTAATCCCCTCAAAATTTTTAATAGCCAATCCCATGTCATCTCCAAAGAAAGACCATCAATGAAAAGTGTAAAAGTATCGCTCATTCTGAACTTTGAAATATTCATATGCTATGGATTTTGCCTACCTCCTGAGTGCAGCTTCTAAAACCATTTTTGAGTATTATCACCATCGTTGTTTTTAATAAGTTATGGGCATTAATTTCATATTCTTGGCTAGGGGATAACTATAAGGTTAGATGCAGGTTTGGTTATTGTGGGTTACAAGGGTATATGTAATGAGGCTTTTCTGGTGCTTTTCTGGCCTACAAGTGTAAAACCATTTGTGATAACTATATCCTTATATTTGTTAGGCGTGATGTTCTATTATTTCTTGTTTCATGTTGTTTGTGATGACCTTGAGAGTTTGCCTCTGGTCCTCACAATAAGTGCTAAGAGAATCACATCCTCGCAATGAATGCAAAATTTTTTTTGGCATCAAAATATGAATAAGGATTCTAATATAAAAGCTTGGGGATTTTTAATCCCCATTATATGACTAAAAATCTTTGAAAATTGAAAATCAATTCTTAGGCACTCACAAAAAGGACGTTTGTGATTATAATACTCTAAAACTTGATCGTGAGTACAAAAGCCTTCTCTTGAATTTGATACACAATTGAGCCTATTTTTTTCGAAGCCCGAGTTGATTGTTTTCTCAATTAGAACTAAACATAGATTTAGGAGTGTAGGACAAGTTAGTCCTCTTTAAAATTTTTGGAGAATTTATAAGACAAATTGGTTGATCGCTAAAGATTTATAAATAGTTCAAATTGATCTTTAATAAAAAGTAAAATAGGACAAATAAGTCTTTCAAGGATGTTGAGGAAAACTATTTGTCTTATATTTGGAATGGTGAGAGATTACAAGGCATTCTAGCACTATTTTTTATAGGGACAACATTGGGGATTTACTCAAAAAGAATTAGGAGTGTATGTGGGTTGGGTTTGTAGTTTTTTTTGACCCAACCTACTCATTAGAACAGTATATTAGTTTGAGTTAGGTCAAACCCATAGGGTCCAATATCCATTTAAAAACATTACCTATTAAAATATATCAAAATATATAGTCAAATATAATAAATCTAATCATATATAATATAAGTTCTAATTTAAATATCAAATCTTTTAACAAATATGACAATTATAAACCTTAACGTGCATTAGTTTAAGAAAACATTCATCATAAATCTTAGAAGCAGAACAACATGGTCGATGTGGATGGGTCACACGATAATGGTAATTTTTTCAAAACCTCACTATCAAAACAAAAACAATCCTTTAAAGGCTTGAAGTCAAAAAGTAAATATAAGATATAATTTCTCATGTCACAAGTTATAATAGCATTGACATTATTATTTTAGCATGGCCTTTTTTCTTTTTTCTAAAAATAATTCTTCAAGCCCAAGAAGAAAAGCTTATTGCCTTGCATATGTTTTACACAAGTTTGAGACCACCCAAAAAAAAAAAAAAAATAGTTGTGTTGGTTGAAAATTTCCAAATCCACAACCCAACTTATATCTAATGGATTAGAGATTTTTCAAGTTAACCCAACCTATCGACCCAACCCAGCTTGTACTTTGTGAGTTTGGTTGGATTGAAACATAGGGATTTGTGGGTTGATCCAGCTCGATGGATGCCCTTTTATAGAATTAGAGTTCGTGGGTTGAAACCTGAAAGGTTCTTCCCCTTAATATCAAACGTCTCATAATATTGGTGGACCAACCTAATACTTTGTCCAATACACTCAGAACCTTTTATCTCTTGAGCCATTTGATTTAATGTAGCCACACGTACCTTAATAGCTTAATATTATTACTGATCAATCATATTACCAATGGTTTCACTATCTAACATAACTAGCCACTCACCTATTTATCGCAAGGCAATCTATAAGATTCCCTTCCCTGAGCTCAACTACACGAGGCATGTTCCAATTTATAGCTTTTAACACTTACAACAACTGATACCCTTAGCTTATAATCCACTTGATCAGTCCTCTTTACTAGCAGAATGGACTCCACAAACATTGTTGGAACACATATAAATTAGTATGGTTTTATATCTAATAATTTAGAGATAATGTAACTCCATTTTATAAAAATAACAAGCACTATATGACCAAGTCCATTTGTGTCCATCCATTATGCACGGTCATATTTTACTGCCATATGTAGAATTTAAGCTGAGTAAATATGTAAGTCTCTATAATTTCAACATGTTTTTTAAATAGAATCCTATATTTTAAAAGCTTTTAGTGAGGCCTTTATATTTTAAAAGCTTTTTAATTGTGTCCCTATCATCATATGATCATCCATTATACATTACACTATAACATGTGATCATCAATCATGTTGAGGTGTTAATGGTTTAGTGAGCTAGAGAGGGAACAAAAGAAAAGGAAGAATATAATATGCTTAAATATCATGAATTTATATTATATTTAGAACACGTATGAGAAGGGAAACATGAGGGAAAATTATTTTTGACAAAAATTGAATAAGAAAATTGACATTAGTAAATTTAATTGAAAGTGTAGTATGAATGGTGTAATGGAGCATGGTTAATGATCATGTGCATATAGTGCAACAGATAATGGATGATCAACTTTTTTTTGTGCGTCTGAAAATAAGAAAAATAAGTTAAACTAATGGATGACGGACTGATTGTAAGAACTCAATTACAAAATTTTTGAAATATAAGAATCCAACAAAGATTTTTTAAGTATAGTGACTTATTTAAAAATGTATGGGAACTACAAAAACCTACAAATAAGTTTAACCTAGAATTTATAAGGATCTTTGTTCCTCTTATTCCTAAATTATTTATAATTGATAGTTTGTATGTGTTAAATGAGTATAAATAGAACAAAAGGAAATTAAACAAATAATAAATTTTGTAAAAATAATTATATTAAATATTTTAACACACGAATTTTTATTATAATATTTTATGCACACACATTATAATTGAGAATATATATATATATATACACACATATATTTTTCTCTTGTGTGAGAATAGTTAAGTGCCTAGCTAATAAGATATTAGATTGAATATGTTTTTTCCAAAATTTAAATTGAATATATATACAGTGTTTGTTACTTGTAATTTAAGGGTAGCTCAATTATTTATCATGCTTTGATAACCTTAGAATTTTTCGAAGTATGTCTTTGTCGTAATGATTTCACAAACCATGACAGCAGTGAATTTATATCAGAAGCTGCAAATCTTTCGATTTAAAGAAAAAAAAAAAAAAGGAAGGCTGAGACGATTTGCTTGGGAGCCAAATTAACACATTGAAAACTCAAAAAGCAACTAGGAGAATTATCAGAAGGATTCAATATTTTCATTATGGGGTGAAACTAGAAGAATTATCGGGAGGGTTCATTTTTATTGTGAGGTGACCCAAATATGTCTGCTTCCTTTCACGTAGAGACAACCTTGGCCAGTTCCTACAATTGATAAGAGATTTGGCGTCTTCTTTTTTTGAAAAATTATTTATTATTAATAAGGTCTATCAATTTTAATAATTTTGTATAGCATAGATGTTGCGAATTTTTAGCATTAAGACACAAAAATTTCATTCCTTTAAACTCCATGATCTCCTTGATGTGGTTTAAAATTCAAAGATATTAGTTTTAGAACATATACCTTCACCAGAAACATACCTCCGATGGTGATCCATATCATGAAAAATCTTGTAATCCAGATCACACTAAAATAAAAAAAATTAAAAAAAAGAATTCAAGTTTCTCTATTATTTTCTTTGTTTGGCTTCTTTCAATATGTGAGCCCATGACTATGAGTGGCTCGTAAACCATTTGCCACATCTTTTTCAAGAGACTTGAAATTTTATAAGGGCTATGATTTTTTCAACACCAATTACTTTATACCTAAAATTTGAATCTGAAATAATGGATTGAAAGAAATGAGCATCCGTCGCTTCTTCCACCTATGTGTTAGTAGTTAAAAGACTATTTGAAAGTTGAAGATAGTTAGGTAAATACTCAATAATATTAAATAAAATTATAATTTAGTAATAATAACTTAACTTGTGTTTTTTAGTTTTTATTATATAAATCTACAATTTCCGTACTAAATATATATAACTTATCAGATTTGATGATGTATGAGGAGGCAAATGTTTCTTTCTTGACTAATTTTAATTTTAGGAATAAAAAAGGTAGACTAAAAGGTTGACCACAAAAGATTCGAATCTCAATCTAAACCATTGTTCTGAAAAAGAAATCAGATTGGCCGATTTGACTAATTAAATTGCGAACCGGCTAGGTATATAGTTTAGTTATACATAAAAAATCACCTTGGCTCAACCTATTGGGAATCGGTAAACTAGCCAAACCAGACCGATTTTATCGGTTGGCAATTTTTTTTTAAAAAATTCAAAATTATTATTTGATCATCAATGATGAAGCTAACAACTTCATTATGATAAAAAAATGGCTAAAAATGCATCTTAGTTGGCCAAGGGGGCAAATACCCCTTAAAAAAGAGAATGATATATGGGTATTTATAAAAGTCTTAAAAGTAAAAAAAAAAAAAAAAAAAAAACTCTCACTCTAATTAATATGAGACTTCTTAAGTGGTTTATAGGAGCCTTAAGAGCAAAAAAATTCAAAGTCAGAGTAATGTGAGATTTAATACTTTACTTATATTAATTATATTAACAATTTAATATATTGTTTTTGTTTTCTTAAACTATTTTTATCATGTTAAAACTTCTATTTTATTCTTTGTTTATATTTTTTAATAATTTTTATTTATTTCATAACATGTAATTAATCATATGCAAATATATATATATATATATATATATATATATATATATATATATATATATTTCATTACATCCCAATAGAACCTATAGTTGAACCGGTTAAACTAAAAAATCTTTGAACTAATATCTTGTTTGATTCAATATCCAATTCAATTTTCAAAACCTTAATCTAAACACTTTTTTTTTTAAATGAAATCTAAACACTTTTTCTTATCTCAAAAAAAAGTATTCAAAACTCACTGTACTTTAATTAATTTAGCTCAAATAAAATTGAATAGGAGTAATAGCTATATTGAAACTAGTTTTTACTAGCTATAAGAATTGAACCCAAGACCTGAACTAGAAAGAATAGATGTCGAACAATTTGAACTAACAAATCCAAACAGCTTACAAATAAATAATTGGGTTTTCGGTACTTATTAAGGGTTAAAAAAAATTATTACTAGAAACTTAAAGTTTTTGAAACTTCTAATATCTTAACAGACCAAAAAAAAAATTTTAATATCTTAAATATTTTTAAAAGTTTTATTTTTTTATTGTAATATTGTTTTAAAACCCTTAACAAGTTTTCGAAAAATACTTATTAGTAAAACCCTATAAATAATCAAGCCATCATTTAACAAATCTAAAAGTTGTATGAAGATTTGGGTCTGCAAATAATTGTTGCCTTTTATAGGGCATAAGGAACCCCTTTCTACAGGGAAGCCGGAAATTGGAAAAAAGACTTAAAGATAAAAGTTGCCAAAAATGGAGTAAAGCTCAAATTAGTCTTGAAATTATAACGGTCGATCAAAATAATCTCTAATATTTAAATGTTATTATTTTTTTCCTAATATTTTAATTTAAGCAAATGAGACCTTCACATGTATTATTATTATTCTTCTTCTTAAAGACTTAAGGATAAAAGTTGGCAAAAATGGAGTAAAGCTCAAATTAGTCTTGAAATTATAACTATCGATCAAAATAATCTCTAATATTTAAATGTTATTATTTTTTCCTAATATTTTAATTTAAGCAAATGAGACCTTCACATATTTTAATTTAACCTTCACATATTCTTCATATTCTTCATATTCTTCTTCTTCATATCAGAAATTATTTTGATCTACACTTATAATTTCAAAGATTAATTTAAGAATTTACTTTAAAAAAGGGGTTCTTCTCGATATTTAGCTTTCTAATAAATTTCCCTCTGCTAGCTTTACTTGACCCAAGCGTTGCATCTTCTCTAGACACTCCATTGTAAAGAAAGATTCTCCATCTATGATATACCACACTAGCATTTGACACGATTTGTGCCCAATTTGAATTTTTATCATAACGACGGGGAATGAAATTCTCAAATAAAAATTTTACATGATTTAGTAATGTATAAAATTTTATTAGTGATTAAGAAGATAAACTCAAATAATAACACATAAAAAATATAATCAATAATAAAATTTTATACATGACCAAATTATATAAAATTTTAAAATGAAAAGATCTATTCCCCGTAATGGTTACCCTTCTGCGAGAAATTAAGGACCATGAATGGGGAACATCCAACGTGACTACTAACTGCTGATCTTGGATGGTTCTACTTCTAGTCTTCCCGTTCTACCTTGCTTCAAATGTGTTCAAAATTTGGAAGCTGATTATTGTTTCACTGCATTCAAAATTGTTACTTTTCGGTTTATTTTTATTTTTATTTAGCAATAAATATTTATTTTGGTTCCTAACAAAAATTTTGAGTGATAAATTAATCCCTTGAAATTTAAAATTTTTCATATAGTCTCTCATCAATTAAAAAAGGGATACATTATTCTCTCCAAACAGATCTCTATTATTAAAAATTCTATATAAAGAGACTAACATATCCTACTTTTTTAATAGTGAGAAATCACTCAGTAGACTTTTAAATTCTATGGAACTAATTTATTTCCCAAAATTTTTGTAGGAGGCCAAAATAGATATTTACTCTTATGTTTAAATTTTTATTTTCCTGTATCTTTTTTTTTTTTAATTAAAATCACATATATCCTCTTATTAAAGGCAATCTTGATCAAATCGGATATGATAACATGGCCAGCAAAGCTCTCTCTTCGGACTTGTGCCTTGGATTTGAATTTATAAAACTTGTACCAGTTTTTTTCTTTTTTAGAAATTAAAATGAGATCTAGTATGGACGAAGTTAGCGCATGTTTAATAAATTCAAGAATTATTTTAATTTAAGTTCTTTTATTTTTAATATAGTTACTTAAGTGTCAAACTATCTACTAATCTTTTACCAAAAAAAGCTATCTACAAATCTAATTTTTTAATGATGATTTTGTTAGAAATTATAACAGAATTTGTAACATAACAGTAAGAGTGATGAATTATAAATAACGTGGCAATCAGATAGAAAAAATAACATGGCGATTATGAGACATTAGTGAGAATAGTAAAAGCATGACAGAAAACTAAATAGTTTGAAACATAAAAGATAGAACAAAATAAAGATAAAAGATTGCTTCACTCATTTTACGTATTTTATATTTGTATAATTTTATATAATTTTATGATTTAATTATATCTAATCTCACATTTTTGTACCCAGTTATTCTTATTTTCCCAAATACGGTAATGCAAGTAACAATGTAGCTAATACTAACATGTAACATGTATTTTCCTTGTGTTTAAAATAGCATAGCATTATTTTATCATACTAAAGATTACGTTAAATTAACGTTTTAATCCGTACACTTTACATTAATTTTTAAGTTGATTCTTTTTTCTTCAATTGAATCCCGAATTTATAAGCATTTTTAAATGGACTGCTTTTTATTTTTTGGGATGACCGAAAACATATGAATACTGGGTTAGGTTTGACGCTTTTTGGAGTCTGGGGAGGTTAGATATTCTTTTTCAAAGGATCTTTTTTCACAGATTTTTTTTTGGTCACCTTGGGGGGTTGAGGCCTCGACGGGTTGATCCATTTAATTGGAAGGTTAATCAGATCGGGTTAAAAATGAATTAATTTAAATAGATCAAGATTTTTAAAATCTAACCTATATATTTTTGATGAGCAAACAGGTCAGCCTAACAAATTTGATCCATTTTAACGACCTTAGAAACTATAACAAACAGTATATTGATTTAGCATGTTATTGTTCCATGTCAAATGCCAAATGAATTTTCTATTTAGCCTAGTGAATGTCATACCCATTTTCTAAATCCACCTATCTAAAACCTAACAAAATTATTCTGACCCAACAAATACCTAAAATGCATTGCTTTGTTCTTCCACGCACCTTAATTCCACCCATCTTCTTTTTTCTTCCTCGAATGTTCTTAGCCATGAATGGTGAAGCATCATGACAACTCAAACGGAAGTTAATAGTGTTACAGCTGAAGATAACGAGAAAGGATCCATTTAAAGACGTATACAAATTACAAGTACTTAATTAAAAAGAAAAGTAAAATAGGACTAATTTAAAAAATCAATATAAAGTGTAGAGATCAATGACTTGTAACTCAAAGGTAAAACTCCACTTTAACACTTCAATTATAGGTCATGTGCATTTTAATTCCTAAATTAAAAAAACGTGTAATATAAATACATGATCTCCCAAACTTTTCTACTTGTAAATTTTAATCCTTCTATTAAATTTTTATCCATTATTAATCAAAACAGTACACGTTCAAAAAAATTTAAAGGATAAGGTTGCAATTGCTTTTTAGCTTAGAGACTAAGATACACATGACCAAAGTTCAAGAGTGGAAAATACACTTATTTTTTATTAACAATGGATAAAACCCTAATAGAAAGACTAAAATACATATTCAAAAAGGTTCAAAAGATTAAATTATATATTTTAATTTAAAAACTAAAATACATGTGACCTATAATTAGAAGGAGTTTTTTAAATTTTTTCCCAACTCAAATGATCCATTTCTTAATCATTGCATTATACCAGGTTTGAACTTTCATCCTCTACAAGTGTGGCTCGCTTCCTATTACACCCAACTCCTATTATTAAGATTTTTTGTCCCTATGTATGTCTCTCACGTCTAGCTATCATTTTCTTATATTCCATCACACTAAAATTATAAACTATATACTCTCCAATTTTTTTGGTTGGTCAACATATTGTCCAATTTTAAGTTCCACCTTCCGAAAAAGCAAGGTAGCAAGAGAATCTTATTGGGCATCTTCTTACTTCTTAGGGAGGACTCCAATAACGAAAAGAAAAGAAAACATGGAGTTGAACTGACAAGAAAGGCAAGAATCAAATCACATTCAACACAGTGGCTATTAGAAACATATCAGCATCCACAAAACAGTCAACATATCTTGTCCCACATTCATTGACCGAAATGCCCTCAACTTCACAAATCGTCAAATCCAAAGACATACGCCATCTTATTCCAGAACAAAACTCTTCTAGCTTACTTTTAAAGTGAGAAAATTTTAAAATATTTATTTTGAAACCAAATAAAATATATTACAATTACAATTCATAATAACCACACAAAAAAATAAATACTTTATTATTTTCTCACTTTAAAAGACAATCTGAAAGTTTTTTTTCCTCTTACGTTCGAAACCGGGAGGGCATCCTAGTCATTCCGCTAAAACCCAAAATCAAAGGATACCTCGATGATTACAATACTAGAAAAATCAAAAACCATAGTGACAACAGGATCACAACAAAAATAATAATAACCGAAATGACTCCCCAGAAATAGAAATAAACAGAAAACAAAATACAAAAATTCCCCCCCCCCCTAACGTATCACCAAGTGAACGTTTATCCTTTTTTTTTTTTCCCCTGTTTTTAACTTGAATCAATTTCTTTTTTTTTTAATTATTTTTTTTTCACTCAAGCTGTGACTTACCGTCACCGTCGGTGTTCATCCCTTCGGCGACAGACGCGAGCTTCTGCAGGTTCAACTTAACGACGGTATCCGCAAACAGACGCGTGTCCTCTTCGGTGTTCCCTTCGGGCACATCCGCGACGTACGATTCGAGAACAACGGTCCAGATCTTCCCGTCACGCTCGAACCCGTGAACGCTCGTGACGGACCGGTAATTCCTCAACCGGTGCTCCCCTCCAACTATGGTGAAGCCGATGACGTGTCGGTCATCGTCCAACAAATCGAGCCTCTCGGTACTGGTATTAGCCGGTAAACCGGAGATGACGTCGACGTAGCGGGTGCACCCTACGGCGATCTTGAAGTCTTCGTCGACGTGGCAGGACTTGATGAAGTGCTTGTAGGACTGGGGCTTGTCGAAGCGGCGGACGACAGACCAGACGGCGTGCGGCGGCGCGTGGACGCGCTGCGCGAGGAGGGAGGAGCACTGGCGCGTGGCGACGGGGTAGGTGTGGTGGTCGATGATGGCGGGTTTGAGGTGGTGGAACTCCTCGGGGGTGAGGCCGGGAGGGAGGGTAGGCTCGTCGCGGGTCGGGTTTTGGGTTTGGGTTGTTGGGTCGGAGTGTGAGGTGGCGGTGTTTGTGTTGGGTTCTTGTTGTTCTATGGCTTGGTTCTTTCTTTCTCTTACACACACGCACACTCAGCGAGAGAGAGTGTGGGGATAGTGAAAGGAAATAAATAAAAGGTATCCTGAACTGTGTGGGGGCCTTTTTTTTTAAAAAAAAATTAATTTAATTTAATATTTAAGAAATAGAAAAATAAAAGAATTGGCTGGTGTTTTAATATCAAGTGTGGGTGGGCCTTGTGGCATAAATGCAAATGGAATGGTCCGATGGAGTGCGACTTTGTCATTTTGAGTTTTTGTTTTCGAGGATATATATTGTGGACAAACGACCAATAAGAAAAGAGTATATATCGTGGGTCAAAGGGTGTTGAAAAAAAAAGGGGTCTTTATCATACAATCAAGAGAATTAATTTTAATACATTTATAACGTAAAAGAATTTTATAATATTATTTAATTATATATTTTTAATTATAAAATTTTTTAAAAAATAGATGATTGAATCAAATATTTTTATTGATAAGATGATATATAATTAGATATTTATATAAAAAAAAATTTGTATAATAATGTATACAAGTTAAATTCTATCATTGAAAATGTTTAATTTCTAAATCATTTTTAAAACTAACATTATTTGGAATTTATTAAGTTTTAATTTATTTTGTTTGAGTTGAGTCAATCAATTATTGGGCTAAATTCTCGTAATATTATTTTTTTATTTAAATTAATCTCATATATATATATATATATATATATATATATATATATATATATATGGGATAGTTAGGGTTTGAACCTATTTAAAACGCACACGATATATTAATATAACTCTCAAAACTCATTTTTAACACATCTTGCTAGTTTTAAAATACATCACACACCTTATCCGTAAAGAAATTTTAGAACCCACTCCCTACCAGCATCTTCACCTAAATAAAGAAATAAATTATTTAAAATAATTAAAAAAATAGATGTTACAATTGCACAAAATAATAAAATTAGATGTTACAATACAATCAGGTGCAGCAAGTTAAAAGAAAAAAAAAGCAAATTAAACATAAAACAACAATTATTAAACATTAAAAATATTTCTTAATCTCAAACACATCATCCAATAGGGAAAAAAAAGTATGAATTGTATAATATAACACTAATTTTAAATGTTTAAGTGAATAAACTAAATTTAATAATTGGTAATTCAATTATTTGTGAAGGATTTGTGCAATTTTTTCTATGTCAACGACAATTCGCCTTAACTTATTGTGTTTAACGTAGTTAAACTTATGATAAATTAACTTAACCGATAATGTGATTACTATTAAAGATGTATGTATCTAAATTTTTTATTTTTAAAATATCCCTTTAACCGATAACTGATAAACTAATCTTTTAGGGTACGATCCAACTTTTAGGCGCGGATCCCTTGAATGGTATTTTTGCAATATACATGAATCTTAGAATCGAATCCAAAATCACATGCTTAAAGGACTTGAATCCCTTCTACTCGGACTAATACCTAATTAGTAGGTGTATGAATCTAAATGAGAAATGTTAAAAAATAGTACTAATAAATTTTTGATAAATTAATAATTAAATGAATTTATTGCATAGTTAATCATATTACTCCCGCTCTGCGCTTATATTACTTAAAATAGTTTATAAATAAAATCTTTATAAGATTTTTTTTGTTTTAAAAAAAGGGGCATTAGTTCCACAAAAGTTATAAGAAAACAAGCATGCAATAGATTGAAAATATTTCCAACATGCATTTGATTGTTTTTGCAATTCTCCATTTTTCAGTTGTGCGCGTTTACAAAGTAAAACATTTTGGTTGTTTCATTAATCACAAAACATTTTGATTGTTTCGTTAATCATTTACTGAATTAAATGATCACTTAATTTAACTAGTAACATCTGCATTGAGCAAATAATTTTGATTAATCATTTTCCAGTTCCATGCATGATTCTCTTTATTGTGTCACCACTCACCATCATGTTGACAGCATTTTAGGCGTTCACCACTAATATGGATCCCACAATATAATAATGTTGCAATGACATTGATTGCTCAAAGATATCATATACAAATAGATGAAGTAGGACCTTTAATAAATTAATTTGATTATTCCGCACCAAAAACCACAATGAAATATGAGCTGATAAATAATGGAATAAAAATATTCTAAACTATGTCTATTTAAAAACATTAGATTAATGTTCTACAACACAACAATAATAATATGACCAGATCATATATAGCATGAAATATTTTATACAAAACCAAGCTCAAATCATTTGACGCAAAAGATTATAGAACAGGACACTCGCCGGCGTTACCATCAATCAGTTCACCAAGTTCGGGATAATGACTGATCCCAAAAAGGCTTGTAGCTTAATCAATTGAACTTCTTTTATCGAAACCCAAATAATTGAACTTTGTAGACTCTAGAAACAAAGAACAATGAAAACGAAAGGTGATAACCGTGTCATAGGTCGAAACTTTGTCTGATTGTAGCCACCATTAGATTAACGTATTCCATTGTTATTAGGTGAAAGCTTTCTTTTAAAATAAAGATTAGTTTTAATAAATTATTATAGTAAATTATTTTACATTGTTATAAAATTGTATAAATAAAAGGATTTTATATTAAATCTGTATTAGAATTAAATCCTTTAAAATATTATATTCCTTTCTGTAGCATATTAATGAGCAAAACTTCTCTGGTAAAAGTGTTACTAGAACAGGATAGTTCCACTTGCACAAAGTTTGAGCTGGGGTGGTTTCCTCTTTCAAAAAGAAAACAGACAACATGCCACGGATTTCCCAGCTCAGCAAAGCTTCCCCTTTTGGTACGAGTCCTTCTACTTTCCTCCATGGGGAAAAAAAATCTTTCCTCCATCTAACATCTATCGTTGATTCATTTTTTTATTTTTTTTTCTCTTTCTTGTTTTTCAACATTGAATGGTTAAGATCCACATGGAGGAAGAAAAAGCATTTCTTCCATGGTAAATATAAGAATTTTCCTTTTGGTACACTCTATATTGATGTATATATATCATTAATTCATGTGGATCTAGTTGTTAATCATTTCTCTCGTATAAAATTTTTACATAATATGATTATATATAATTTTTTATTATTAATTTTCTTTCATCATCTATCATATTTGCACCTCACTTTTTTTTTATCAATAGTAAAAAATTATATATGATTAGGTTATATAAAAATCTTATAGAAGATTATTTATTCTCAAATCTAGTTATAGCATATTTGGTTTCCCCTTTAAAAATTCATAAACTATGATTAGAGTAAAACCTTCTTTCTTATAAATTTTGTCCAACCCATAGTTTGATATTTTTAAATATGAAAAATCAAACATGTTATTAAAAAAATATTATTTATATTCATTTTATTTGGAATACTGTACTGATTCATTTATCATCTACTATTAAAAATGATTAAAAAATTAAAATAAGAAATTTATTATTTTCAATGAGGGATAATGGATGAGCTGGTAGAATATCTCAAAAAAAATGAATATAAAGAACATTACTCTTCAAAAAATTACCCTATCCTATTTTCAAACCGAACAATTTAAATTGCAAGATTCACAAATCATGACTGCACAAGTATAAAGCATTTTAATTTAGAGAAATCAGTTCTCCTTAACAGCAAGGCTCGGTACACATGTGCACCCCCCCCCCCCCCCATTTTTAACGCTTCTTATATGGATTCGGTCCCCTAAGGTTAACTTGGACTGATGAAATACCTTAACTTTCAAGATTGGTGGTTTTCTTGAGCAACATGGATTGGTTCTCTCACAACTGATTAACTTTTTTATCGCAGGCGGTTCATGTCAAGAATTGTGGTTTTTTAGACTTGTTTGAGCATGGTGTGTTTCAAAATATAGTCTTGCTGTATGTTTGTTAAAGGCTTAGATATCATATTATACATTTGTATGGATAAATGGATAAATAGTATTGACTATTGAGTTAGGATTATAGACTTTAAACATGCTCTTGCTATATCCGCATGCATTGTTTAGATTGCTTAGTCTTAAGATGAGTGCCTAACACGATTTGGGGCAAACTTGTTCCAGTCTTTCTTTGTTCCTGCTTCACCAGGTTACCTGTGTCCTGCTCCATTCTTTTAACCTTGGTTACTAAGTAAAACTCTAGCACAAAAGGTTAATTTCCAGCAGAAAGTGTAATGATTAGGGATCAAGACTGATGGTGAAAATAATCGAGTTAGCTCCATAGGCAAGAATGGATCTTATCATATGAAATTTTCACATGATTTGCTCATGTGTAATCTTTTATTAATAATTTAGAAAGACTTAGACAAGACATATAACAGAAGAGAATCAATAGTAAAAGATCACACATGATTAGATCACATGAAAATTTCATATGAGAATATCGACTCCTCTCCATTACCTCATCAATTTTACCCAATATTCAAAAAGCACAAACAAGTGAGCTGTGATTCCCTATTCATCAATTGATAAATTATTAGCCCGACAGCATCTGTTTATATTTATTTATTGAAAATTATATGCTATTAGTACAACTAATGCAGAATTCATTATAATCCACATAAAGGTAAAAACTGCAAAGTTGACAGCATAAAGTTTTCACCTGATAAAGTGTGCGTCTTAAAGTGGCCACTCGATCCAACAATGCCCCTCTGAAGTAATCCTCCTCAATGGTGAAATTCTAAGGTACATGCATTGTTTGTCAGCACAAAGCACTGCTTCCCAGTCTTAGTTTTCTTTCCAAATCTTTCTCCTGTTATGACAACCAAAAATATGTTAGAAAATTGTTACGACCTCGGGATAGTGAAAAGCTCACAATGAACTGCAAATGATAGCTTTGTGGAATTTTCTGTGTTTGAATGAGATGATGTCTAGTGCTTTCATTCATCACTAACCAATGCAACTATGAACTGACAACCATGAACAGAAGTTTCAATTGGATTAGGATACTTTCTTGTTCCTTACTGACATAATAATGCCGTCTTATAAAAGAAAAAGACACCAAAAACGAAAAAAAAAAAAATCAATACAAATAGTAATGAGTCCTACTATAAAAGAAATTATGCCTGTCTCTCTTATAACATAACACTCTCATGTTAGTGAGGAACATTAAAGGAACCTCTTTCGTTTCAACTGCGATAGTTACAGGTTCCATCATGGTTTAGTTTGTAAAGCTCGTGACAAAACCAGCTTTTTTTTTTTTGTTCCCTCTTTTTGAAAAAACCAAAAGAACACTTCCAATTTTACTTCTATATAGTTCTCATGAGAGATAATATAGCATCTCTAATGAGTTCAATTTTTTCTTACTACAAAGTTTCTTAAGCATTTAGAGTTTTAGGGTTAAGACCAATCAACTCGCATGCCACTGCTTCCAGCCATGTTAAAATGGAAAGAGTCATTCTTCCCTTCAAGAGCCATGACAACTGGATACAAATATGGCCATCAACTTCAGTTTAGCATTCAGAATTCAGAATCTGGATCTGTATCTTAAACACTTCACTCTTCAAACTTCACGCTCAAAAGCTTTGTTTTATAGTTAATTTATTCAGCGTGTAACGCCAATGATTCGAGCCTGATACTTCACATCAACAATATTTCAAGCATGAAGAAAGAAACAAATGAAAAATCTGAAACTAAAAAGGATGTTAGTATTACTACTGCTGAAAGAATGAGTCCTTTGTTGAAGCAATAATAGAAGAGGAGCCTGTGTGGCTATACAGTAATGGATGGAATAAAAAGGTTTGGGAACAAGAAGAAAAAGAAACAAGAGGATTCGATATCTAGCCCTATATAACAACTAATCATCCCAGAGCTGATCTTGTCATCTCATACGCCAAGAAGCATGCTGCGTTGGCAGGAACACTTCGAGCCATCGCAGGACCAAAACCCTTGTACAGGCCTTTTAACCCCTCTGAAGCTTGAATCTTTCTAAAAGCATCAAAGGAACCAAAGAACTTTGGGTTCTTGAAATCATCTATTTGAATCACACTCTTAACAACATCGGTTGGATAAACAAAGAACCAGAAGGAAGCTCCAGCCAAGCCACCAGCAACAATGAGAGAACCTCTTCCTAGTCCAGAAGTATCAGGGCCTCCTGCAATCAATTGCTTTATTGCTTCATATACACCAAACATTATAGCGTTTCCGGGTATCTCGCGTGCCATAGTGGGAACCAAGCCCTTGAAAAGACCTCTCGTGCCTCCTTCTGATCTGATAACATGCCTGGCCACATCCATGGGTCCTCCATACTTTACAGCCACTGCTGCTGTTCCAGAGCCAGCAAGCACGCTTTGTGCTTGCAACCTTATATTGACCATCAAACAAAAGTTAGCAATAAGATCAATACATATGTTAAGAAACTCTATCTAACTAATATGTGAAAAATTAAGGGAGAATCAATCAAGCCTAATATGCAGCTGAAGTTCATTTGGCTTATTTTAATGACTATCTAGTTTAATGTCAACCATAAGAGAAAGAATTAAGTTTGTTGAAGATAAGCGCTTGGAAAAGAGATGCTTTATAGCAAAACAAACAAAACTAAAAGTAACTCCAAACAATTGTTTAAGGGAAAAAGCCCCTCTAAAGTGAGATTTCTTCTAAAGTGACTAATTGAGAAATTATTCACCCTTAGATCATTTGGCAGACCCCACACACAATGCACAATATTGGTCAAAGGTTTAATAATTCCTCATTTTCTCACTTTAGAAGAAATCTCAATTTAGACAATCCTTATCCTCGTTTAAGTGCTAGCTAAATAAGTGATTGTTTTCTAAGAGGTCATAATCTATAACAAGTTATAAAAGGAGAAAGAAAGGAGGAAAAACTCAGAAAATACTCAAAGTCTATAGAAGTTGACATAAATAAAAGGAAGAAAATGGGATTGGAAAAAGGACATAACAAGAAAAACACTATTGAACCTGCATTTGATTAGTTCAGTGGGGCATGCGAGGAAGGAAACAGCAACTCCAGCTCCAGCTCCACAAACAACCTGCTGACTCACCGTGAGGGGGGCACCAGGATGGGACCTCACTAACGTTTCCATTTGTCCCCTCACTGTAAACAGGACAGCATTGAAGGCTGCTACTGTGGCAAGTGGAGCACCCATACCTTTGTATAAACCCCTTGGACCTTCGGCTGCTAATGTCTTCTTGACAGCATCAATTGCACCAGAGTACTTGGAAGGCTGGCCAGGTACTGGTGCAGGCTGGCTTTGGAGCTTGACTTTGATGGTGTCAAAGGGGTGTCCACATATCAATTGTGCCACCCCTCCAATAGTCCCAGCCGTAAGGTCCTTAGCCACATCCCCCATCTGCGAAGTATAAAATCAAAAGAGGAAAACAAAGGATAAGGACAATGTAACATGAACATGTGATATCAAATTACTATTACACTGAAGGTATGGTCCTTGAGAAAATAGCAATTTAAACAATATGGGAGATGCTTGGATTAAGAGTTTTAGTTATTGTTATTCTTTCAGAAATACAGCCCCTTGCTGTCTTTCTTTTCTTGTTAAGATTTTCATACCTCTATGCAGATGTGTTGGACGTTCAAGGCATATAACTATTCCAGGGTACAATTACTGCCAATGAGAAAGCTAAATTTTACAAGGTAAGACATTGAAATTAATAACATTTCAGCTGGGGCATACACTATCCTAGCCACCAGAACTAGATTTTAAGTTCTAATGACAAACTAAATCCTTTGCTTTGCTTAATATACATTGTAATTTTGGAAAACACTTCAGAGCGGTAGTAATTAATCATACAATAACAGAAGGAAAGTAAGCCTCAACAATTTTTCAGAAGTGACAAGATTGATTTCTCAATGCTGCAGGTATAAAGAACAATCACAAACGTAACAGCAAATACCCTTTGGCAATAACCTTGATATAATATATATCCAAAGAGAAATATGTTCATATATGAAAGACGGGTAAACTATAGCATTTTTCAACCGCTTGTATGCTACAGAAAACCAGCTTATATCCATAATTGATGCATCACCCCATCCACCAGAAGTATACCAAGCTTTCAGAACTCTCATCTTCATTAATAAAAAATGAATACGCAGATAAGCTTTCATCCACATTTGATATACAATAAATTAAGAGGGGTTTGACCAGACATGACAATTGACAACATCAGTGAACAGCTTAGAATCAGCAGTAATGATATTTTCCTTCCGTCTTCCTTATCCAAGGCCATGTATGACATTGGTATCCCCTCAAATACACCCTTCACATATGTGCATGTTCTTCATTCACTTTTAATGTTCCACAGGATGTACAGCTATACACAGGCATTAAAGGGCAGAAGAACTAGCAACAAGAATGAACTTGAAAGTTCGTTACATTAATTTCTGGTTCATGTTGTAAATGGTTAAGGAAGACAACACTCCATCTTCCACTCCCTTTTTGCCATGTAGACTACGAAAACAATGACATATTGCTTAACACTCACTTCCTCAAGCGAAGCACAAGACCTTACCTTCCACACAATCAGAATCAACACATCCTTTATACACTATAAAAGTTATGTAGATACTCGCTTAAAAAGGCACACACAAATACACAAACACGAGACATTTACGAAAAATAACTACCATCGAATTGCAATAGTAGCACTAATCAATGGAACAAACAATTCAGTGATCGCCTAACAGGAAAAGAAAGGAAAAAGAAAAAGACTATAGAAACTGTTTTTGAAACAAACAATTGAAGCCAGAATACACAATACATAAGCAGTAACTGGAATTTGATCATCAATGGTTTTCAGATTACTAGCAATTGATTCTAACAACTTTGAGGCAAAAGGGGTGAAGGAACTTTCCATCAAAGCTAAGAATCTTACCGAGCTCTAACTGTGTCCCAAACAATGAGAAAATCCAACACTATTGGCAAATAGTTACAATAATCTGAGAGGGAAAAAAAAAAAAAAAAAAAGAGAGACAGTATTATTATAATATATATACAATAGAATGTTGAAACAAGGGATGGTGTTTTACTAATTAAAAAGCTTCAAAGGAATTGAAGCAGAAACCGAATACAAAGAAAACAAAAGAGAGGAAGTGAACCATAAAGGGAGAGAACTACAAGAGAGAGTTGGTATAGGACAAAGGAGAAAAAGGACAACGAAGAGGGAGATGGGGCTGAAATGTGTGACCCAAAAGAGATTCAGTTATTCAGATGAGAAGAATGGGATTTGTCAGAAAAGAGAAGATTGTGAATGAGGAGGAAAAACCAATCTCAGCCACTACTCTTCTGCTCCAGCTAAAGAGAGTGAGAGGGTGTGCGTGTGCGCGCAGCCAACACAAACACAGGTTGAGGTTGAGGTTGTCGCTGGATTTGGATGCGGGCATGTAGCCAAACACAACTTAACACATAACACAGGCGAATGGAAAATATTATTTGTATATAATATTTGTGTAATATTGTATTAATATATGTTTATTTATTATTAGATAGAATATAAATTATGATTGATTTAGTTCTTATGTCTTATTTAATAGTGGATAAAAATATGTTAATATAGTATCCCATCAATATTATATATAAGAATAAATTCTCAAATTAATTTCTAACAATATTTTCAATAAATATATTGGTTCTTGACAAAAATTAATTGATCCTTTAGTTTCTGATAATTGCAAAAATTGAATAATTTGATCCCTAATTTATTTGTAATCAATAAAAAATTTATTGTGAATTTAAAATGTTGGCTAAAACTCTCCTAATTCCATTATCTCCATGACAATCTTTAAATACATAACTTGAAAAAAAAATCCCTCAAATGTATTATTTTAATCTATCAAACCTAACTTTAATATTTCAAAATGGTGTGTTTGTGAGATTTTTTAAAATTATACAAATTATGCGTTTAAAAAATATCATATAGAATGGAGTTAAAGAAGTCTCAGTTATTATTTTATCTTTATATCAAATGCTTTAATAATTATAAGTAAGTCAAGAATTATAAGTATCTAATTTTTGTAATTATCGGAATCCAAAGTGTCTAATTTTTATAATTATCAAGAACTATATGACTAATTTATTTTTTGTTAAGAATTAATAAATCCACTAAAAACATTATTAGAGACTAAATTTCGATTTTCCTCTATATACAAGTAACATTACTTCTTCTAGCTAATGAGTTCTGAGTCCTGTGGACTTAGGAGTGGGGCAGCGACGGCTAAAATATGAGTAGGCCTAAAATTTTGCGTGGATTGCGTCGCTCACGCCATTCCATTTTAATGGTGTTTTGGTATATCAATTTTTTAGATATTATTATTGGAAAGCAAGATAAATCACGTATTAATAATTAAACTTTTTTTAGATATTATTGAAATGCACGATAATTACGTATTAATAATCATTTATATTTTTAAAACAGTTTTTAATTTTTTTCAGTTCTCAATGGATAATTGTTTTGTATCTTGTTACAAACAGTACTGTGATTTTAAAGAAGTTAAATCTAAGTTGGCATTAAGAGGGTATATTATAATAAGTTACATCGGAAATAATGGATATAATAAGGTGTTTTCTATTAAAACCACAATGCCATCAAGAACAGCACAAGATGGTCCAGGTTAGCCCACCGAATTTTCTCGTATTGTTCTAGAAGAACTAACTAATTTCCACCAAATCAAAATTGTCTCATAACTATTCTGGATTTTATTTCAAGTCTCTATGAAGTTTGAACAACTAGAAAAATAAAAGAAAACAAAATGAAAGGCATATACAAAAGAGGATAAAAATGGACATAATGAATTCGTTTTATCAATTTGGCTAAATTGGCTGTATCCAGCTTCAATAGACAGCTAATTCTTATAAGTTCATTAATGGATTAAATCACATACATTGCTCTAACATTTTATCCATTTGAAGCCACTAGAATGGGTCTAGTAGTGAGAGATTTTGATAAATTACACGAGATTAGAGGTTCAAATCTTATTACAAATAATATAACAAAAATGAATATTTATCCATTTGATTAATAAAATATTTATTTTTGAAAAGTGAAAAAAAATGTGTTCATTGACTAATGACAAAAAAATGTTTAAACCTTGTTTTGGAGATATACTATACTAATATAATTATGAGAATGAAGAAAAAAAAAGTGTCTTATAATATGCAACGGGCAAAGTGCGCTTTTTTCCTTAGGGGTATATCACATTTGACATGTGACTTAGGTTCTAGTAAGGTGGTTGACATTCATGGAGGTTTGGATAGGCATTATAAATTCAATTTATGATAGTTAAAACAAATGCCACACTTGATTTCTTTTATATGCATATACACACACACACACACATATATTAACACAGTTAGCATTTTTTTTATTTTTAGTTGGATTCATAAAGGAGACATCCTTGTTTAGATGGAAATATGTCTAAGAAGATATTTAAGAAATCTTACATTTTTATGACAGCCTGACAGGAAGATATTAGATGATAAAGCCATAATTGAACATAAATAACTCACTGTTAGTTATTTCTGGTTTAGCAATTTTGACCAAGTCTTCGTTTCCTTAACCGAAACCATAGAGGCCTTAGAAGAATGACAAAGCAAAAGAAACCATGGGGGATGGGAAAGATTCTCTAAAATCCAGAAAGATCAACGTGGTATTCTGCCATGCCAAGGTTTTGATCAATAACATCCAAAATAGAATTTAATTTTATGGCACTTACGGAGTTGTGTATAAGGTTGCTCTAGCATTGGATTTTAAAGGGTAACATAACATTTGCATGCTGAGAGATGATGGATATGGAAAACCAATACATTAAGTTTGCAACATTGTAAAAGTGGGGTTTATCAAATCAAATTGTGGTAGTGGAAAATGAGCTGCTTTGCATGGTGTACATCACAAGAGAGGATCAAGAGGAAGTCATTGACGAAGAGCATTAAGGAATACAATGAAGCAAAAGCTCTAGCCTCATTTGCCAACATCTCTTTTAGAACTGGTACATTTCTCAGCCTCAAGGCTAAATCTTCCTCCCATTTTTCATATGTGGTGTCCTGAATTTCAAGTTTCTCATCATTGTATTCCATAATTTGCGGGCCAAAATTTTGCAATTTACTGTCTCATTTCTTGAGCTTAAAGTTTATTACAAATCATTTGCCACTGCTATCCAAATTCTCTTTGATATTGAGGCCCAAAACGGATGTATATGAAATATTACTACAAATAATCAAGATAGGCTGTGCTTCTCTTTTGGTTTCTTTGTTACATAATTTTAAGATTCATTGGTTCAGTTCAATACTTTTCTGTTCACAGCTTCCTGGTGGCATGTTTATAATTATAGTTATAAGCAATAATACAAACAAAACCAATGAACATTGTGATATCCAAGTCCACATTCATCTTTGAATCTTGTCTAAGAATATTTTACTTTCTAATTCAATAGATGTCACCATCACTTATCAACCTTTAGAGTTTAGATTGCCTACTTCATGTGCAAAATGGGTTTTTACCTTCCAAAGTACTTACTTCTGTCAAAGATATATACAAATGCTGAAAACCTGAACTTACTTTATCTTGCAGATAGTGGCAAGCGAAGGTTCATAGCAGAAGAGATAGCAAAGCTTGGAAAAGGAAATATTACTACCAAGGTTTTTTCTTTTAGAGATCTATGTGCTGCAACTGAGAACTTTCATCATTCCAATTTGATTGGTGAAGGAGGCTTTGGAAGGGTATACAAAGGAATTCTTACAAGCACAAATCAAGTATATTACTTCGACTTCTTTTTGGAATATTGTGTTTAAGGAAGAAGCTCATTCATGTTATGACCTTCAAAGTGTTGTGTTGTTACATGCAGGTTGTTGCTGTGAAGCAACTTGACAGAAATGGTTTCCAAGGAAATAGGGAATTTCTTGTCGAGGTTTTGATTTTGAGCCTTTTGCACCACCCTAACCTTGTCAACTTGGTAGGGTATTGTGCTGAAGGTGATCAGAGGATTTTGGTGTATGAATACATGGTTAATGGTTCTTTAGAAGATCACTTACTTGGTAAGTAAATGTACTACTTCTCACACACTGTCCTTGTAGGCTATGCATAACATCTAAAATCCATTATGTCATCCAATTTAAGTATCCCATTTGAATTAATGGAATGATTAAACTAAGACTAGGGAGCATTATGACCATAAGAGTAAAATGGATCATAATATAAAGCAGGTATGTCTATAAAGCAAACTGCTAGCATTATTACAATTTCAGGTAGATTATGCTTTTAAAAAACTGCTCTAGTGGAATTTACTTCTTAATCATTTCAACCGCATGATAAATCACCTATGTAACCATGATGAATTTCAAGGATCTCAGCATCCAAGCTGGAAATAACACCCATATGAACTTGTACTATGAATTGACCACCTACGTAGCCATGATGAATTTGATGCATCCTGGCATAGTGGCAGGCTAGCACCATAGAAATTCCACATTGTAAAGCATGATCCTATCATTATTTGATAATTAGCATTTAAATATTATCTGATCAACAACAACATATTTTGTCAGATTTAACTCCAGACCAAAAGCCATTGGATTGGCAAACTAGAATGAAAATTGCAGAAGGTGCAGCAAGAGGACTTGAATATTTACATGAAGTAGCAAAACCGCCGGTGATATACCGCGATTTCAAAGCATCAAACATACTGTTGGATGAAAACTTCAATCCAAAGCTCTCTGATTTTGGACTCGCAAAGGTTGGTCCAATTGGAGATAGAACACATGTATCCACAAGGGTGATGGGAACTTATGGCTATTGTTCTCCCGAGTATGCATCCACAGGGCAGTTGACTACAAAATCAGATGTGTACAGCTTTGGAGTAGTGTTTTTGGAGATGATCACAGGAAGAAGAGTGATTGATAATTCAAGACCCTCAGAAGAGCAAAATTTAGTCCTCTGGGTATGTCTGGAAACCTTTCTTATGTGCCAAAAATTCATAGCACTTGTCTAAAGTATAGTATATTCAAATCCTGGAAGTAGCCTCTCTACATACAGGGGCTAAGGCTGCATATATCTACCCTTCTAGACCCCACTGATTGGGAGCCCCATGCAATGTGCTGCCCTTTTTATAGTACATTAAAATGCTGAGGCTTTGACATTGATTGTGCTCCTTCTTTTCAGGCACAACCACTTCTCAGAGACAGAAGGAAATTCACACTAATGGCTGATCCATTGCTAGAAGATAAATACCCCATAAAGGGTCTATACCAAGCTCTAGCAGTAGCAGCAATGTGTCTCCAAGAGGAAGCTGATACCCGTCCTTGGATCAGTGATGTAGTTACGGCTCTTGACTTTTTGGCAAAGAAGAGAGTGGATGAAGAAATTCCTAGAGAAGAGACTTCTACTGAGGATAGTAGAGACAATAAACCTAATGAATCAGATGATGATGATAATGATGACGATGACGACGATAATAATGACGATGACAATGATGATGATGATGATGATGACAACAATGATGATGGTGACGATGATGATAAGGATAATGATGATGGTGATGATACTACTAAGAACAAAGGACAGTGAAAGGAAATGCAACTTCAAATGAGGCTCGTGAGCCATTCTATGAAATTTTATCATGATGCCAATTTTCATCATCATGAAAATCCAAAACCACGACCATTGGGCTCATTACAAACCTTTTTGTTTTTTTCTTTTTCTATGTGCAATATGTACTGATTTGTATAGCTCTAGATATTGATTATAGACTACTAACATTAGTTATCTATAAGGCTGCTAGTCTCATTATCCCATTTCACATCAAATATAGATTATATGTGCCCATTCCATGTCTCCCTTTAGTAAGATTACTACACAAGTTATTGAGGCTTCGGGCTCAACCAGAGTCTCACATGTAAGCATTCATCCAGTATGTTAATACCTATGAAGCACATACATGAATAAGAGATAAGATGTGGATATGGACATGGAGATACAGTAAATTCGTAAGATTATATATACATACACATGCAAAGTTAAGATTTATAATATATATTTATAGATATTAAATTACTAATTTTTATTTCTCTCTAAACATCTTCCAAAAATATATGGAGTATTCTTGATATATGTCATGTCCACTTCTTATTTCTAAGTCCCTTCCAAAAAATTGTGGGTTGGTGTTATGACGGAGAGGAAGGGGAGATGAAGAGGATTTACAGTTGTATGAAATAAAAAGAATAAGATGTACCCTCAATTTTTTTTCCTGAACCTTTTTTTTTTTCGTTATTTTGAACTTGGCTTTTTTTTATTATTTTGAACAGTCAAAATGAACTTGGATTCATTGGGGTTTTTACTTCTTGGTAATCCATCAAATAAATGAAACAAAATATTTTTTAAAAAAAATCTTTAATCATGTTCTATATGTGTCCATATTGCATTTGAGCTGCATTTGAACCATACACGATATCGTATCGGAGCCCAAATTTTTTTTTTTTGTTATCTAGACATTTACAAACATATGTGTCACAAATGTCCTTATTCCATGTATATCAAATACATGGACACACCATCAAATTGGTCTGCCGTGATTCATAGGTTAATATTAAATCCCATAATTTGTGCATAAAGCTTCTCAAACTCCACCTTGCATGGCTTTTGTATTTTCCTTGCCACGTTTCACATGTCTCCGCACATGAAGAATTTCGAGGCCACATAGCTGTTATTAGTATCAGCCCACAAAGTCCAAATGAGAGAAAATAACTCAATTATAATCTACACATAACCAAGTACTGAATTATTAAAAAATATAACCTCTTTCCCATTATGCTTAGTAAGTTAAAAGGATAACCGGTCGCATTCCTCTTCCACATAAATATGCTCCTAAAACTCAACTTAAAGTCAAGTTCAATAGAAATATTCTCTTGATGGCCAAACAAATATCCATGGGAAGTAAATTTTACCAAAATTGTTTATAGCTTTTCTCATCTCTATAAAAAAAAAAAAACTAAATAAATGGAATGTTCAATAAGAAAACGATAAAAATTTTCACTTTACCTTGCCAATCTACCACATACATGGCAGATCTCATAATCTTATTCCAAAATCATCAATTAACATACTTACGGTTAGATATTTATTTATTCATATTAATTTTGATATATTATTAGTGTAAAATATTTTATATCGTCAATCAATTATACACCAATATTCATGGAATTTTTGAGATAATTATTGAAAAAATTAAATACTTTTAATAATATATTAACATACAATTAAGTTTATATTTATTTGTTGCTTTCATGAAGTAAAAAAAAATATTGTGAATAGATAAAATTAGTACTTGAAAAGCATTATTTGTAAAGTGAACTCGGCTTGAAATAAATTAATCAGATTATAATAAATTTCAAATATTGATAATAAAAAAATTAACTATTATAATTAATTTGAAAGCTAAACCGTCAAAACTCATTTTTTAAAAAAATGAGATTAATTTTGATATATAATCAATCAAATTTCATCATATACAGAATTTTCAAAATAATAGATATAAAAGTCAACTATATTTATTGATATAGTAACACATACTTGGATAACAACATAAAATTCGGTGCACAAAATTTAGATCCTTTAATATACATGAAATTAAAAAGAAAAAAAAAGAGTAAAATCTCAAAGTAATCCCTATCAATTTTCACATTAAACAAATTAGTCCTTAACAAAAATAATTTGAAAAATTGGTCCTTAACTATTTAAAATATTGGATAAATTTGACCCTAATAAAAATAAATAGATAAATTGATATCTAATTTTTTTTAAATTAAGTAATTTAATCTCTTTATCAAATCTCTTTAATGGGCTAATTTATCTAATTTTAAAAGGATTAAGGATTAATTTATTTATTTATTTATTTTAGAAACTAATTTATCTAATATTTTAAAAATTTAGAGATCAATTATCAGTTTATTATTAGCATTTAATTTAAATATATTAACAGTATAAAATAATTTATACTATTAATCAATAGAAATAGTAGAAAATACCAACTCATATAAATAACGACCTATTATAATAAAGGATCCGTCGTAATTTCTCACTTTTCAATATTTTTATTAGTTAATAATATAAAATTTATACTATCAATACAATCAATTAAACTTTTATTATTATTAGCAACTAATTTATCTAATATAAAAATAAATTCCTCTTAAGGGAAAAAAAACTTTGCCCTTCTTTGCTACGTCTATGTGCCTTATTTTCTTCCACTTCGACGACTTCGTTGTTCTCTCTCCGCTCCGTGCTTGTACTTATTTTGAAGGGGAAGAAGCAGGGTTTGTGGCCTCTTTCCCTCCCAGCCCCACTCTTTCTCTCTTCCCCTCACTCTTCTCTTCTTTACTTCCACACCAACCACTGTTGCACCTCAAATAGCGCCCTGAACCTACCTCTCATATTCACCCTTTTTGCCACTGCTTCAGCAGCACACACAACAACTTTGGCACAAAGACAAAGGTGGGCAGGGTTGTTGTGGGCTTGGTTGCTGTAGGCATGGGGGTCATCACTTACAGAACCCCTTTGAGGCCTTATTGCCCCTCTTGCTTCCGTGTGGCTCTCTCCTTCTTGTCTGAGGCACCCCACAACAGGTTCACTCCAAAGTTCTCATCTTTGACTCATTGGGTGTTGTTGGTTTCAAGCTTGCCCATGCCTTGAAATTATTTGATACCCCCCCTCCCCAAAACAAAAGAAAAGAAGAAGAAAAAAAGGAATCTTTGGTGTGAATGTGATATTGGGATTTTGGTAGAAAGTGGAAACTCACACTAGCTTTTTGTTTATTTAATACTGCTCTTATTATTATTATTATTATTATTATTATTATTATTATTTTTATGAATACTTGGTAGTGTATAGAATAGAGGGTGTGGGTGAGTCTTGGCACAATGGTAATGTTTTTGCCTTATGACTTGGAGTGGAAACAGTTTCTCTGGTTGAGGGGTAAGGCTGCAAACATCTACCCTTCTCAAACTCCCACGAGGTGGGAGATGCATAGCATGTTGATTTGGTTTTGGTTATTTGTTTCTAATGTTTATCTCTTCTTAGGGTAGTGACTTTGTTGAATTGAATGCCTAGAAGAATTTGATTTGCCGTGGACTAATATTGAGCTGAACTGTCTTATTCTTTGCTAGCTTTGGTTGTTTTCCCTTTGCATTTTAACTTTTAAGAAAGTCAATAGTGCATTTCAAGAGGTGAAGTTTGAAAAGTGAGTTTCGTTTCCATTTCTTCTCTGTGGCATTGTGCAATCTCTAATTTCTACTGGAGTTTTATAAGTGGAGGGAGTTATTAAGTAAAGTGATTGTCTTGCAACTTTTACATGCTAAAGTGAAAAGTTGAATATACTATTAACTTTCTAGTTCTTTGCACGATATGAGCAGCACAAGAAAAACTCAATCAATCCAGATTGCCAACAATGTTCTCCAAAACAGCACTGTATATAGGAAGTGTCTTCTATCTAGAGAAGGTTCATACTGTATGAAGAGAGCATCTTTTCGGTTGAATAAGGAGTATAACCATAATTTTCTATACAAGATTCCAGTTAATATTTCATTAATGAAATTTTCAACTGTGTCGGTGGAGGAAATGACAGAGGAAGAAGAACCAAGTTCTTTGCATTCCTATGAAAGACAAGTTAGGATGGCAGGTTTGGCATGGAAACACAGATTGTCCAGAACTTCTGCCGATAGAAAATTTTGTGATGTTAATAAAAAAGCCTGGGCAGAGGCAACAAATAAGTTATGTGAAAGTAAACATATAATGAATGAACTGAACAAGTTTGACAGGAATAGTTCTAGTTCTTATGAATCTAATACATTTGCTTCCAGTGGTCGGGAGGCTGTTTATAAGGTTAAGGGGTGTGATCTTGAGCTTCAGGGTTGTTGTGAACCTGCCTCATCTTCTGTATCAAACAATTCAAAGGTTTGGACAGATGCTGAAAGGGTGGGCACCCAGTTAAACGTATCTTCAGCAGAGATCAGTGAAGAGACAGTTGCTAGAATTAATGGCAATCACGGTTTGAATACAACTGCAAAGGCTGCAACTAATGCATCATCTAATAGACAGGCATGTGGTACTGATAAATCAAAACTTTGGGACAGGCTCGGTAGTATCTATAAAGACATATTGGTTGTTGACAATATTTCTCTTGCAGAGAAAGTTGCTAAGATGCTTACAGTAAATTACAGGCATCTGATTCATGCATGCGATACTGAGGTATAATCCTTGACTGTGTTAACTTGTATTATGGTTGCACCCTGATTGCAATAGTGTACATAATTAGAATCTTTTTCTAATACGTGTAGACTTTGGACATGAGTTCAGTGGATTTTTTCTTTTTAACTCGTACAAATTGAAATAATATATCATTATCTTAAAACCTTTCTTCAATTGCTTGCACGTTAAAAGTTGTATGAATCTCTTGGCAACTTGTATTCACAAACGTTGAACACATAATATGTACAATTTTTAATGTCTTCAAAGGTGTCCAAGATAGATGTCAAGCAAGAAACCCCTGTAGATCATGGGGAGATAATATGCTTCAGTATTTATTCGGGTCCAGAAGCTGATTATGGAGGTGGAAGGTCCTGTATCTGGGTAGATGTTCTTGATGGTGGAGGCCAAGAGATTTTAGATAAGTTTGCTGAGTTTTTTGAAGATTCGTCCATAAAAAAGGTGAACCATCCTTTCTTCTGACCCTCCCTCCTATCTATATTGTTAATCCTGTCACGCATCTTGATGTGTAACACCTCTTAAGCCTTAATGACATGATTTCATCTGTATAAATGTCACTATTAAGAGAGACAAAACCATACCATACCTCTACCCAATAGCCTAAATTTATAGATAAGTTGGCCCTTGATGTGATATCAGATCCTCCTTGTTCAAGTGAGTGCAATCTTTGCTGATCCTACTCTTCTTGATGGACCATGTGGGGAAATTCTCACAGTTGGGTTTGGTCTAAGCCTTGCAGGCAATCATCCCTTGTTCTGCAATGAACTAACCAATTGGTGCAGTAATTGTTCTTTATGACCTTTTCATGCAGAAGGAAGCCTGCCTCTTTTTTAGTGAAGTATTTGTCAATTGTCATTCCATCACAAATGACACAATAAGTCTTGCTTCACAAGCTCATATTGGCTTCTGTGACTTGGGATAAAAATAAATTTTGAATGAAGTTGCTGGTGCTTTCTGTAGGTATGGCATAACTATAGCTTTGACTGTCATGTTATAGAGAACTATGGATTTAAGGTTTCCGGATTTCATGCTGATACAATGCACATGGCACGACTATGGGATTCATCAAGACGTTGGGTTGGTGGTTATTCTCTTGAAGCACTTACAGGTGACAAAAAGGTCATGTCTAGGGCTGAGCTGAGCTGTGAAAAGGGTTTGATTGGTAAGTTGTCAATTACAACTATATTTGGTAAGAAAAAGGTGAAGAAAGATGGATCTGAGGGTAAAATGATTTCGATTGCTCCTGTTGAAGTGCTGCAAAGAGATGAGCGTATACCTTGGATATGTTACTCTGCCTTAGATGCTAGAAGCACTCTGAAGCTTTATGAGAGCCTAAAGAGTCATCTGTCAGACATGCCCTGGAAACTTGATGGAGTACGTGTTCCAAATAAAAATATGTATGATTTCTACAAGGAATATTGGCGGCCATTCGGCGAGCTTCTAGTCAAAATGGAATCTGAGGGAATGCTAGTTGATCAGTTATATCTTCAGGACATAGAAAAGGTGGCCAAAGCAGAGCAAGAGGCAGCTGTTAATAGATTCCGAAAATGGGCATCTAGGTATTGCCCTGATGCCAAGTACATGAATGTGGGAAGCGATGCACAGTTGCGCATACTGCTCTTTGGTGGCACTGTGAACAGGTGCACATCATATAAATCTTCTGTGCAGCATTTGTTTCTACTTTAATAATTGAGAATTTGGAACTTGAAGTCTGAAATATTTATCGTGCAAATTGAGTCACTGATATATGCATTGTAAAACACTATGATTTATCAGTCATTTATTTTGAATTTTTAGGCCATTATATGCAATTATCTATTCTTTAGTGTCTTAACTGCATATGTATGTGAAATTATATTGATTTTTGAATTTGAAGGGCTTTGTGGGTATTATAGCAATGCTCTTAATTTATTTTTATTTTTAACTTAAATGTTTTCTGTACTAAGTGAACTTTTCTTAACATCTAATCTGGGGCATAAGTGCTTTTCTGGAGAGTATTCTTTATCATTTGAAACAATTCAATTGCACTGTGTAAGATTACTAGTTCCTATGCTTTGTAAAGTCCAGATTAACTTTATACTTGTCATTGTAAGCGAATGTGATGGCAATTTCTTTGTATTGTACTTTCTTCATCACTATTAAGTCTTCCATAGAACAAAAATTACTCCTAACTTCAAATTTTTATTGTCTGACTGTGACAGCTTGAGATACTGTCAGTACTATTTTGCTGAGTCATGTGTCAGAATTTCTTTGGTTCTCTCTCTCTCTTTTTGGTTTTTTAGAAGATTTTGATATCCATATTTAGTGTCAGTCTTAATGTTGTTGATCTGGATCAGTTTAACCCGCTCAACTGGGGGGATGAAGGAATTGTGTACTTGAGGATCTATTCCATCTGTATCCTGTGAGAATCATAAGTATAAAGTGTTCATGAATGTTATCCTTTCCTTTGATATTTTTGTATGATGTTCTAGCTGAGCTCTTGGAGGAGAAAATAATTACAGTTCTTTTAATGAAACATATTATTCTCTGCTATTTGCAATAGTGGTCAAAGTAAAGAGATATAAGTAAAACTTTCATTGTCTCCTTGCCACTTACTCATTACAGAAAAAATCCCAACGAGGCAATTCCGACAGAGCGGATTTTTAAAATTCCGAATGTTGACAAAGTGATTGAAGAAGGAAAGAAGGCTCCCACAAAATTCCGTGATATTAAGTTGACTAGCATTGGCCATATCCTGAAGACTGAGATGTACACAAGTAGTGGTTGGCCGTCAGTTAGTGGTGATGCTCTAAAGGTCCTAGCTGGCAAAGTTTCTGCTGAATATGACTTTAATGAGGATGGTAACTTGGATCTTGACAATGATGTTAGAAATCCTTCTCAAAGTAAAGTCAAACCCATAGAAATAGACAAATCTGCTTATGGAACAGCCTTTACTGCTTTTCCAACGGAGGAAGAAGGGAAAGAAGCCTGCCATGCAATTGCTGCTTTATGTGAAGTCTGTTCAATTGACTCTTTGATTTCTAACTTCATCCTTCCCCTGCAGGTTATTGTTCCTTTTCCCTTAAAAATTTTGCTCTGTTACCTTTTACTAATTGCTAGTCTGGTTTTGTTTATTGTCAAGTTACCCCAGTGAACTTTGCTTACGCCGTGCAATTGGCATTAATAGTGTCTAAGTGTATTGGAAACATAGTCGAGGCTAGTTTGTGTTTGTGTGTGTGAGAGAGGATGGAGTTGGAAGCACGTGATTAAAACTTAAAGGGAGGATGTTGGTATATCATAACATTTATAGATTATGTATCCTTAATTCTTCATTTCTACACTAAGTTTCTCTATATCTGTTCTGTGTCAGCTTCATTAGTTTTCTATGGCAGGGACGTAATATATCAGGAAAGGATCACCGTGTTCATTGCTCCATAAATATCAACACGGAGACAGGACGCTTGTCAGCAAGAAGGCCAAATCTCCAGGTTCTTCTAACTTAGTAGACATATTAGAGTCCTCTTTAAAGATTTTGAATAGTATATTTCCTTTTAATGATAGTTATTGGTATACTTTAATGCCATACATTTTTCCATTGCCCTTTATCTGTGTGTATGTATACTCACTAATTGCAGTATTATTCAATTTTTTATGATAAAATCTTGACTGGTCTGTACTAAAAATATCTTATAATAATAGTTATAGAACAACTTCATTTTCTAGCTTATTGATAGAAGGCTAAAAATCAATTCCTGATCTGAAATAAAATGTTAATTTAAGCTTATTGTTAATTGTTTCTAGTAACTCTACCTTTGTTGTGTTTTAATGCAAATCTTTACATAGCCAGTCGCTTGTCTAGATAAATGAGGAAGGTTGTGTTTGGCAGTCGATAACTAATTTAAAACTTTATTAAATTTTCATGGGCAAGGATCAAAGATGTGATGTGCAATGGCATCATTAGATCCATGTAGCCAACTCCGTGTAGAAGGGAAAAGCTTAGTTGTTGTTTTTAACTGTTTGACTGTTTCTGGTAATAACATGCCAATATTTTGCCTTTTGACCTAAGTTTATTTTTGAACTTGAGTCTGGCTTTAGGAGGATTTCTTCATCCTCTCTGCCAATGTACATTATCTCCTTTCTTTCTATTGAAAAAATATACGTATCAATTTTTAATTAAACTCATTTGTTTTTTGTACTAATCACAGATTCCCTATACAGAATAATGTACTCTTTCAATTTTGGATTTGGGGAGCGAGGGCAAAAATCTTTACATTACTGGTTAACTTTTTTCATCTGATTTATAGTTGGTCTTAATGCATTATCTCTTGATTTGTTACCATAATTTGAGCTTAGAGTTAGTTAGATGCATTATGAATATTTGAACTAACATTCAAATATGGGTACTTAATTGACTAGTTTAATCATTGGCTTTCAAAAAGCTACATACTTAATCTAATTCACATATAATCCATAAATTAGAACCAACCTGCTCTGGAAAAGGACCGGTACAAAATCCGTCAAGCATTCATTGCTGCTCCTGGGAATTCTCTTATAGTTGCTGATTATGGTCAGGTTAGTAGTTTACCTTGTCTATTTAATCGAACTAGTTGGAAATTTCATTCAGTTGATTGAGTTGTGTATTGTTACAGCTGGAACTTAGGATCCTTGCACATCTTGCTAACTGTAAGAGTATGTTGGAAGCCTTTGAAGCTGGTGGAGATTTCCATTCAAGAACTGCGATGAATATGTACCCATATATTTGTGATGCAGTTAATGAAAAGCAAGTGCTTCTTGAGTGGCATTCTCAGCCTGGTGAGGACAAACCCCCAGTTCCTCTCCTGAAGGTAAATCAACTTTTGATATGGGTAGATGGTAATAACCTTGCATTGAGATGCACAAGTATATAGTGTGTCAGTTATGAGCAGACTGCTTTTTGTTTGCATTGAACATAGTTCCATCAAATGTAAATACAATTAAGATATTAAATATAAAAAGGCAACATTTTTTTAATTTATTTTTGTGTTTAGTAATTGATTTTATAGATAACAGAACCAATGCGGTATTGACATGATTTGGTATCAACTTTTGACTTATTTCATTTCAGGATGCCTTTGCTTCTGAAAGAAGGAAAGCTAAAATGCTTAACTTCTCAATTGCATATGGAAAGACACCAGTTGGGCTTTCCAAGGATTGGAAGGTACCCCGAATTCTATTACTTACATAAGGGACAAGTTCCCATGATAATTGGTTTGATTATCTTAACAAAGTTGCATATATTTTTCTCAGGTTTCTGTGAGAGAAGCTAAGAAAACAGTAGACCTTTGGTACAATGACCGAAAAGAAGTGTTGACATGGCAAGAGGAACGTAAAAAAGAAGCTCTTGAATCTAATTGTGTTTACACGTTGCTAGGGCGAGCTCGTCGGTTCCCGTCAGTTGACCAAGCTAACAGCTACCAGAAAGGTCACATTGAGCGAGCAGCTATTAATACTCCAGTGCAGGTCCTTAATTCTTTCAAATACATTAACACAATAGTGTGCTACTATACTCTCAAGTTTGATGGTTAATTATGATAAATTTGAAATGTACTGGGGTCAAGACCTGCTATTCATAGAGCTTAATTGTATTATTCTTACCAATCATGCAGTAGTGCACTCTTGTGCTAGTTTTGTCAGTTGTAGCATAGGTTTTTTGCCCTATTACATTTACATTAAAGAAAAGTTGCCATGTTAAAAATAAAAATAAAAATAAACTTGATTTAATAGCAGAGATCATGTTCCCAGTGCTTATAGAAAATTGATTTTGGAGTGTAACTGATACATTGAACTTATGGTTAGTAATCAATTTATATTCTTCTCTGTACCTCAGTCAGTCCACAGAGATAAGTTTGTGATCCATCTCTACTTTTAGACCTTTCTCTTATGATTTTTCATTTGTCAAATGCAACAGGGTAGTGCAGCTGATGTTGCCACATGTGCCATGCTACAAATATCCAATAATAAACAGTTGAAGGAGCTTGGATGGAAGTTACTTCTACAGGTTAATATTTATGTCATGAATTTTCTACTTTGTATCTGTGCTTACTTTTTTTTCAAGTTCCTTTCAAGTGTTTTCATCTACTTGAGTTTTGATTTTATTATAAGTTTAATTTGGATGCACTTATTGTGTAAACTGTCATCCAATTATATATTGTCAAATCAGCAATTATGTTTGACTTTCTCACTCACTACTTTAAAAGTCATGCAAATGGAAGACTTTGATTGGATGATCAAAATTAAATCCTTTTAATAATAAAATAAAAAATATATTCTACTCATTTTGGGGAGAATGGAACGGGTCAAGTGATAAATGAAGGGGAGCATGGCTGACATGTATTGAACATGGGCTTGCTATATAATGAAGAAAAATCAATTCATCTAGTTTTGGAACATCTAGTTACAAACTTTCTTATTACATAAAAGCTAAGCATTTGTAATATACTAATATGACCAAGCAGGTTCATGATGAAGTCATATTGGAAGGGCCAACAGAGTCGGCTGAGGTTGCAAAGTCGATAGTGGTTGAGTGCATGTCAAAACCCTTCAATGGCAAGAATATTCTTAAAGTCGGCCTCTCTGTGGATGCCAAGTGTGCTCAAAACTGGTACGCTGCAAAATAGATATTTTTTGTCATTCAACATGGAAAGCCAAGAATTGGTGTGGTGGGAGAACTTTGCACCCGTTGTTACCAAGGCCATGGCTGCTTTTGGGAGAGATGTCTGGTCTTTCAGGGAGCATTGGCTGCATGGTTCCATTGGCGGTTGTAATCAAAAGAGGCTGCTACTCTTGTGCTTCTATTGTCATGCAAAAGCAATGCCCTATGTATACTCTCAATTGATTTCTATAGAGAGATCTTTGATGTTCTAGTTCCATTATAGTTTTGATAATGCCAAAGCATTGCATTTTTAACTTTGAGGGTGTTTGATTGGAGGGTGCAAATAGGGGGAAATTTTTCATAGATGAGCTTTATGAGTAAAATTACACATAAAGTTTATCCATGGAAAATTTCCCCCCATTTTTAACCCCCTCCCCCGGCGGCGCCGGCGCCGCGACCAAACATATCCTGGCGGGAAATGCAGCGGGCCTAAATCACTGGTGTCTACATTTCACTGCTTTATTTAGCTTTTCTTCTCAGTTCTCCCTTGTTTTTAATTTTGTATAAATACACATCATGCCTTGCATCTTGTATGTAGCCTTTGGCTTGATGCAAATTCTTATCATTAATTTGTATTATTGTGTACATAATGAATTTGCTGAATTGTTACCTTTTAACAAGTACCAACAGGAACCAGATTGTCTTCTTATTATTTCTAGTTATGTTGTTACTTTCACAATTTTTTTTTATTATTATATTGTTTTTAAAATTTTATGAATGAAATGATCAATATAACTATTATTGTAAAAATGAGTATGTCACTTATGAAATTTTGTAAAGGTGATTATGCAAGAAGAAAAAAAAATTCTTCTCCATTTTCCTCATAAAGCTTTGGAAATAATAAAAACTAACGAATATATATCAATTGAAAACCAAAAAACAAAAAAAAATAGGCCAAATTGAAAATATTTTATCATGTTTTTGTGTTTTTAAAATTTCATGAAATAAAGGGGTCAATTAATATAATTATAATAAATTTCTTTATAAAACTTTGAAAAAAGAAAACGTAAAACCAAGAAAGTATTCTTTTTATTGTGATTAATAATGAAATTATGCATGAAAACAAAAAGAAAACAAGTTAAACACTACCTTGTATTTCCTATACGACAATGCAGAAACTAATGTGAAAATCACTTAGCAAGGAAAATATATATATATATATATATATACACACACCCTGCAGCCAGTGAATAACAAACTTTGCAGCAGGATTCTTATGCAGCCTTTTGATCAGCTTTTAACTTTCGATCTTATGAACACCGCAACCGGAATAAATGAACGTAGGCCAAGAGGACAAAATTACACAATAATTACACAAAAGACTTGTTCATCAGTCTCAGTTAATACAATGTTTTTAAGCAGCCTGGTTGGGCACTTCTTGACAGCCAAACACTACCTCTTTGTAATGATGACATCCAACGGCCAAACATTGCTCTGACCAGTATAGGATTAGCCTAAGTTCACCAAGTTGCATGAAAAAGGAAGAAATAAACAGAAAAAGAAAAGGAAAAAGCATCAATTTGTGCCATTGTCATTTAAGTGGAGACCAACACCTGAACAACATATATATATATATATACTTCAAACTGGATACTATATAAGATCCAAGTAGGAAATAAAAACTGTCAAGGACAACATCCCAATTCAAAAGTCCAATATATGACAGAATCTCAATGACAGTATAGTATGTTTCACTAGGAACTATTTGTCATGCTGCTGCAGATCAATTTCCCAGGCTGATGCCAACTGCAATAGAAGTTGATCTGGCGGTACACCTTCCCATTCCTCAGCTGTATCTGCTGATGAAGCTTCATGTAAATTCAGCAAGAGCTCTTTCTTCACTTCCATCGGAATCCCAAATGTATCAGGGCCATTTTCCAATACTACCTCCACCAACTGAACATGACCATGAATTCAATATCTTAAGCCTCAGATGAAAGATTATTTTTCACTCAAGACAAAAAATTTTCACTGACGGTGTGTTTGGTAAGAGGGTGAACATGGGGAAAATTTTTACCCCTCTACCAAATACACCCTGAAGATTAAAATTTTAAAACACCATAGTTCAGCTTTTTATAACAATTTTTAACCAACACTTAAAATCCTCAGGAGATATGATCTTGTAGTGCTTCAAGCACCAAATATTTAGAAATAGAAATGTCTAGTTTTTCTAAATAATTATACATAAGTTACTGAAACCCTTCAATAATGTTAAAATCATTTTCCTATAACGAAGATCTATTCCAACTCCTATGAAATAACAAGAGACATTGATATATCACCTATCCCTATTATATTTGGGTAGTGGGAAATGTTATTAGTTATTTTAAATGAGAAAAAATTCTTATGAGTAAGGGATTTGCATATACTGGCTTAAAGAAAGGAAATTTAAACAGAAGAAAAACGATACCTGTTGAATCCAAGATAAACAGATATCATGCAGGTTCGGCTCCAGCAAGAATTGTCCAATGGCAGGCACGATCTCGCATGCAATCTCATTTGAAAGTTGGTCAATTACAGGGCCTGTTCTATCCATTAGTTTTACAAGCAAAAGATCATCTGCAGTGGACAATACTTCTGCAAAGGCGGAATCTACATCACCCACTTGAAGGGCATCCATTGCATTACTCCAAGAAGTCCAGATGGCATCCCTCTCTTGTCCAACATTGTCATCAGCCAGAGCTTCTGCAGTCATTTCGGGGATTGCTACTCTTGTTGCTCGAGATGTTCCATTGTCCTCCCCAGCAACCCGAATTGCTTCCAAGGTAGCTTCATCCTTAGAGGCTTGCCAAACACTTCTTGCAGAAGGCCCCTCACCAAGCCGGATGGGCAGTGCTGCTTTATCCCAAGCTCTCCTGCTGCCCCCTTGATCACCTTCAGGCACTGATTTTGGTGATCTTCCATCAACAGAACTACCACCAAAAGCCCTCCTTGAGGAAATCTGGCCATTTCTGGAAGCACCATACCCAGGAAAATCCCATCCCTCAGACATGTCAGATCGCCAAGATGGCCCTCTTCCCCTCATACCCAGAGCATTTCCATCAGATTGGGAAAATCTTTCACCAAATGGAGTACGTCCGTCACCACCTCGTCCATACTTGGCACTGGAATAGTCATTAAAACCATTATACTTGCTAGAAGGCCTGCTAGCTCCCTCAAACCCTGTAAAGTTAGTACCTCTACGACCTGATGAAATAGATAAATCCCGTGCCATGTCTTCAACAATTCTCTCAAGACCTCGGACTCTGTTCTCTAGAGTCACCATGCTATCATGAGATCCACCCATGAAATCCTGCAAAATTGTTAAAACATCTATCACTAACAAATAACATACATCAGAACTATTTTTTTGAGGCCATAAAGACCATACCTGCAGCATGTTCATCAAATGAACCTGTTGTCTTTCCAGCTGCAGTAACTGCCTCTGGATGGCCAACCAGTTTCCTCTGTTATTGGAGAATGATACTTCCGATTGACCATCGGTTTTAGAAAAACCTGCAAGATTGGCAGAACCCTCCCTCTGATCAATTTCAGTCCTATCATCAGTATCATATGCTTTTGCCCTCGGTTCTTTTGTATTCACCCTCTTTTCTGAGTATTTGTCAGGGGCAAAATCATCAAAACTCTGTTGTTTGGAATTTCCAACATTGCCTCTCTCTAAGATGTGATTAGAGATGTTTCCAACAGAACTTATTCTTTCTTTTGAATCTTTTGCACGCGCCCCTGATTCTTCCCCATTGTTTGAGCTTGAGGAATTGAGACGACTACGAGGAACAACTACTTCTACTGGTAAATCATCTGAACCCCTTCTTTCAAGTTTCTGGAAAAATTCTGGGTTCAATTCTTTATCAGTTAAGGCAGGTGCTTTCTTTTTTAATATTACAACTGCCTTCTCTGAGATGCCAGCTGCTTTGGCCTTGGCAGTGGAATCCATGTTTGAATTACCAGTAGATGAATCCTTTGCTGAAGGATCAGTCTTCCTCTCACCAAGATTTAATTTCTCACTTGCTTCTGGCAAAGGAGCTGCATCAGCATTCTCACCATCTAAAGCACAAAAAACAATCGCCACTGAGGTGAACTAGGACAAGGTGATTGACAAATAGATTATGACAGACAATCCAAATAGGCCTACCACCAGATATGGGCTTTGAATCATCAAGGGATCCATCTCCTTTCCCTGCAATATTTTTCCACAACTGCAATGCCTCTGTCATGCTGTCTCTCACAGGTTTTATCTGTAAATCAGGAATACATTATTTATACCCCAAAAAAAAAGAAAGATGAAAAAGCAATGCAACAGTTATCTTCCATGCTTGGACATAACCCTCAGAATAAAGGACATAAGAACAGTATACATGATACTATGATAACTGACACCTGCCAGACCAGTCACATAACATGTACTATCAACTTCTGTGGGCAACAACATAATTCTTTCTGTGTTTTTTAAATGAGATACACTAGAATTCCAGCAATAGAGTCAAAGAAAAAAACCTGTTTTATAAGGTTACCTCCTGTATTGTTTTGAGGGCATCAGGTGATGTGATTATTGAGCTAGTTCCTTTCTAGCAATAGATCATTTTTTCCTTTAAAGAAAAATATGTAAGCACTGATAACCCAGACCTCCTGACCATCAGAAAGAGAGAAGAAAAATGGCATGCAAGAAGCAAGTTCAACATGTTATGATAAGGAATTTCATTCAAATAATACCTTGTCAAACCGGGAAGCCTCAAGTGCTGCCACCATGGATGCTGCTCCATCAGCAACCAAATTCCTTGAGTGCAAAGCCAAGGAACTTAACGCATCAGCTGCTGCTTTACGTGTGGCCCAATCAGTACTGGTAAGGCAGTCATGAATGCTGCGCAGCAAATGTTCCAAGCTCTGGGGTGTAATTGCTCCAACCTGCAATCAATACTCAATTATCACTCAGGTTTTCTACTAGTTCTCTTCTCTTCTATAGGTATTTTTACTAGCATAACATGATAATCCATTGATTTATTTGTAATTTCATATAATGAAGACAAGAACAGAACTAACACAGGCCTGACAAGTTGGACAAATGCAGCAAGAGATTGACAGAACCAAAATAAAAGAATTCGAATCTCTCTGATCTCTACCACCATTCAGCTAACAAAAAATAGAGTCCAGATCTGATTAAAACTATGCCAAATCTTCCAATGCAATCATCATTAGCACTAAGCCTCCTTAGTAGTCCAAAACCCCTTTCCAACAACATCATTCCTCATAGCATATGGCCGTGTAAAATTTAATTTTTTTCAAATGTCAATAGGTCTAACTAAATTTCAGTTTTTCACAATCCTAATGAACCAACTGTAATAAATAACACTACATTTTCAGCCATCCATCTAAACATAACCTCCGGTCTCTAGCTGAGTTTCAGTCTTAACATACACCATGAGCTCCAAGCAGAATGACTAGCAACAATGACTACTAAGCCATTTTCCCACTAGGTAAGATCGACTGCATGAATGAAACAACTCAATTGCATCCTATCATAAACCATGTCTATATATGAGCCACTAAAATCCAAGTCCTTTCTACCAAGTTTCAAAAATAAGGGGGGCCAAAAAATACACTCTTCAACCTCCACATTTTGGATCAATCAGCAGACAAATTCACACCAATTCAGCAACACCATTTCATTCCATTCCAAATCATCTACTATAGCGACAACAACAATGCCTCAAAACTCAAAAAACACACAGACACTAAAAACCACAACAGAACATCTTGGCATCATCACCATCACCGTCATTCCAATTTTGCAAACCTGTGACAAGCTGGCAACAACAGGTAAGATTGCAGCCTTGGCCAAGAAATTAGGGCTTCCCAGCAGCTTGCAGATCCTCGGGCACAGCTTCTGGAACGCCGCCACCGGCACACCACCACCACCGCCACCGCCACCGGCACACTCCACCATCTTTGCCAAGCACGCTGCCGCACCTGCCTGCACTACTTTATTCTGCTCCCCCATCGCCTCAAACAACGGCCTCACAAACAACGCCACCACCGAACCAATTCCCCCATTATCTCCACCACCACCATTGCCTCCGCCGCCACTTCCGCCGCGGTCTCCTCTCAAATACTGAGCCGCCAATGCTCCGACGGCGTCGCGGCACGCCTCGCGGACGCCGGAATCGGCGTCCTTGAGCCTCCGGACGACGGCGGCGATGATCTTGGTGAGGTGCGCGGCGGCGGCGTCAGCGTGGGAGGCGCAGACGAGGGTGAGGAGGCGGAGGGAGTCCTTTTTCACGGCGGGTTTGGGGTCGGCTGATGCGGCGTCGTATAGGGAGTTGAGGATCATGGGGATGGCTTCGGGCGAGAGGGTCAAAATGGTCTTTTCGAGGTCCTCGATTGCGATCTGGTGGGTGTCGCGGTCGGAGAGCTTGGAAATGGAAGTTAGGATCCTCTGCTTGAGTTCCACCATAGCAAGGTGGGAAGACAGAGAAGAGGAAGAAGAAGATGATGATGTTGAGGGTGTTCTTGCTGATGAATGTTGTGGGGTTGTGGTGGGTTTTGTTGTGGGCTTTGAGTGTTTTTGGGAACTCATTGTGTGTGGCGGTGGTTTTTCAGTTGGAAGCAGCCAAGTTTGTGTTTGAAGAAAGAGGGGGGGGGGGGGATGAATGAATGGGAGTGCAATGGTGGTGGTGAGTGTGGAGTGGTTCACTTGTTTTGTTTGCAGTTCTAGAGAGAGAGAGAGAGGTTGCTCTGTGAGAGCGAAAGGAAAAGCTCAACCGATGCTAGATCCGGGGGGAGTGGGAGAGAGTGAGGTGAGTGAGGGAAAAAGAAAATGGTTGAGTTTTTTTTGAAAAATGATAACCGTAGAGAGAGAGAGAGAGAGAGATTATTTTGATTTTTCTTTTTGTTAATGTGAATTGTGAAGTGCAAGAAAAGGGATATGGATGGGAATCACATTGATGGGCCCACATGTATACATATGTACATTTATATACCTTTTTTTCCCTACTACGGAGGGCTATAGCCCTTGAGCTGAAGTAAAATACTACGGCATCAAAGATGGGTAAATATTAGCGTTCGCCGTATCATATTGATCAATTTTTAGTAACAACATTATCCTATTCAAACAATAAATAACAAGATATATAATAATTTAGATTAGATTATTTTATTTTAAATTTGTTGTGGCTTGGAATGGATCAATTTAATCAAGTTTTGATAAAAATAAAAAGGCTTAAGTATAGAATGTTATAAATAAAAAAATAACTTAAATTAATAAAATAAATAAATAAAAATAATTCATATAATTTGTATAAAATGATATTTAAATAAAAATAGCACATAAATATATAAAATTATGTAATAAATTAAAATTATTATAAGTAAAAGTATATACTTAATGATAAAAAATTGTATTAATAATATTTTTCATTTTGGATTGGATTTGGTTAATTTTAAGAATTAAATTTGAAATTCAATTCAATCTAAGCAATTTCCAATCCAAATTTTTGTGCTTTCAATCAGTTTTCTATTTGAATTGAATTAGTTTAACAGTTTTGATTTGATTGGATTGGATCGAATTTAAACATGCCTATAGAAAATATAATGTATATAGTATATATGCATATATTCTAACTTATCCAATTGATTTGGGGTGAATTTGAAATTTTAATCAAAGGTTATGTTCACAAGTTATGAGGAATTAAAGGGAAAGCGAAAGGATATTAAAAAAAAGGAATTAAAGGGAAAGAAATATTAAGAAAGTAAAGTTTAAGGTTTTATCTTATTATTATTTACGAGTATAAAATATATAAAGGGAATAAAATGAAGGGTTTATAATATATTTTTATAATTTTATCTTTATTTTTATCTAATAATTTTATTTCTATTAAAAATAATTAGATATAATGATAACTAATATATTTCATAAAATAGATAAATATGCCTTCTCAACATTTTAATAGAGATAAGATTGTAAATAATATTATAATTTTATTCAGAACACGAAAATTCATGAAATGAAGGTTTTGAGAGGTTAATAAATTTCTAAAAAATCTTTTCTTTTCAAATGTAAAACTTGTGAATAGGGATAAAATCCCAAAAACCTCTCTCGTCCTTCCCATCCCTCTATAAATCAAATTGGTAAACACATTGTAAAATGACACAGCAAAAGACGTTGAAAAAGTATTACGAGATAAGATAAATGTGAGTTTAGGGCATATGTGTCCCTATCCTATTTGCACTTCTAATATATATGAAAAATGTGTGTTTTATATATATTTTTTCTCCTATGTATTTTATATTTGTAAAATCATAACCTCTCTCTTTTTCCATTTCCTTTTAGTGTAAGAGTATGTTGTGTTTGAAATTATAAAATATATTCTTTGATATATAATTCTTGTTTTATGTTTGTTTTCTTTAGCTTATTTCACTTAGCTTTAGTATTTTGTAACCCTTAAATATGAATTTTGTACTTTAGTATTATGAGACAGTGTAACATTCAATTTTAGTGTTATGTGTAATTGTGAATTTGTGTCCTAATTATTTTAAGTAGTCTATTACTTTATCTAAGCAAACATGCAGGCAGGGATTGGGGCATTCAAATCCAATTTAAATCGAACTAAAATAAAAAATTGATTAAAAAAATCAATCAAAATCAAAATCAATTATTTTAGATTAGTTTTTATTTTATGAAAACAGATCAATTGGGTTCAATTTTTAGTCTTAGATTCTTACACTGGTTCAAATCAAATCGAACCAATTATATATTAGACACACACAGTTATATATATTTATGAGACAAATTACATATCACTTTATTCATATATTCATATTCATATAAATATACATATGAGTATGTCTTATAATATTTTAATACTAAAGTTATTCAACTATCATATCTCAATTCAATATTTTAAATTTGCAATCAATCAGTTAATTCTTTTAATTTACTGAACATAATTTTTGTTCAAATCTTTTATTGTAGTATTAGATATTAGTATAATTTTTTATAATTAATTTAGATTTTATAATTGTATAATTTTATAAAATATTAATAGTTAATTTAATTTGATGAACTTAAAAATTATTTTTAATATTTTATAAATTTTTTAATAAAAATAATAAAAAAATTGAAAGTCAGACCAAAACAAATTAATTTAAATACAATCAAATCAAATCAAAATAAAATCTTTTGTTTGAATTAATTAAGTTTTAACTTTTAAATTTGAACCAAATCAAACAGCAAATACCTCTAGTTACGGGTAGGTGCAAATTCTAAAATTTCTCTGTAAAAAAGAAGTAGGGTTTAATTTTTGAAACCCACATGATATATTAAAATCTGGTTCATAGAGCTGTATCAGGGTGCAAAATAGGTTCTTAAGACTGAAATCCATCCCAACACCCCATTCCCCCTTGGCCTCTTCTTTCTCTCTATCATCCCAATGAAAGAAACTCCGGTAACCACACCGTGCAGAATGTGACGATGAAAAATCAGGTATACAATCTATAAGCATAACCAACTGAAAAATCAGCTACTTTATTGCTTTCACGATACACATATGTAAAACCTTCACACACCACTATTAGTGTAGCGTTTTATTTGATATACACCTGTACAATATACAATGTTTGTTCATTTACTAGTATTAAAATAGAGTTGTTTTGTTTGATAAAAAAATAATCGTTTTGGTCTATCCAAAAAAAAAAAAAAATTGTTTTGGTTTCATCGAAAAAGGAAAAAATAATTGTTTTGGTTACACCAACAATCCATGATTCTATGCCGGATAGGAAGATACACCAGTTTTGTCCACCATCATCTTTTCGTGGCCTTGGTAGCAAGGTAAGGTGGGGCAGAGATGGATCCAAAAGGTCGGAAGGTAAAAATAAAATGTTATTTATGACATTAGAAAGGCATTTTTTTTTAATTAATATTCAAGGGAATGGCTAAACTAAACTATTTTTGAGAGAAAAAAAAAGTTTTTATGAGAAAAAAATATTTTTTTAAGAATGCGACAACTAATAATAAATATGATTATTTTATCATATTTACTAATAATAATTAAAAATTTTAATTAATAATAGATAATTCTCCAGAAACAAATTTACTAATAACATAATTAAAGATTATAGTTATTGATATATAGGTCTCAGTGTTAAAATGATGTTTTTTCGGTAGAAAAGAAATGATGACTTTGTAAAAATTCATTGTAGTATTTTACAAGTGACACGAACTTTTTATGAATATATGTTTTTTCTTTATCAACAATGTTTTTAGTCAATATAAATTTTCATTGATCAAAGGCAAAACCAATTTACAACGAAAAATACATCAGATCTTAGAGCATTTAAGCTTAACCTATAATTACAACGAATAAAATTACATAACACTAGATAAAATCACATTAGAATGTTGATGATTTTGCATCACATAATATGTAAACAACTAAACAAGAGGTGTGCTTGTTAAAGATCTTTAATCTTCATACTAAAGGATCTAATAGAACTTTTAGCAAGTTGTATGAAACGTCTCAATTAAACATTATGCATAATGCACTAGATTTACATATACACCTCAACACACAGGCACAATAGTGAAACTTTGGAAAAAGAGGCTGCCTTTTTAGCACCTCTATAAGAGAGGCCATGTTAATTACATGCCGTGGGCCAAAAGCTAAAAACAAATATATAGTTTCTTAATCTTTCCACCACCAATTGAGATAGTTTATCTATCACTTGAAATAAGCGCAATCTTTTGAAATGCTTGACAAATTTGCCACCATGAGAATAAGTCATATGTTATCTCTCACAATCTAAATATTGCCACCGTTAAGAAAGAATTGCTAGTGAAATATCAGACAAATCACCATATTATGGGAAAGTAAGAAAGAAAGAATAGAAAAAAAAGTAATATAAATAAAATAAAAGAGGGATCACTAGAACCACCATGAAGGAGGTCCCTCCATGGGACTAGTTCCTCCTAAAAAATGCAAGCTAAACGCTGTAAAAAAGGGAAAGGAAAGGTTAAAGGAGAAGGAGAGAGGATGAGGAGCGGTGGCTAATGTTTTTGTTTAGATACAGCAGAAGGAGAGGGGAAAAGAAAGTGGTAGTTAGGGTTCAAGGCAATTTTCACCTGGTCAACTTTTATCAACGATTTTTAAGTATACATTTGGAGAAATATATTAAAATGCAACAAAGCCGAAGAGCACTTCACTAACTGGACCCAATAGAGAATTCCATTGGGCCTAAAAGGGTTATGTGAAGAAGTTAATTCAACCCGACCCGGCCTTCCTTAACGACAAACACACAAAAAAAAAAAAGATCCTAATTCCATCGTGGGGTTTAAGGTTAAGCCGTCGAGGCATGTAAGGAGGAAGAACCCTTTTCTGAACACTGCGTCTTATTCCATAGCGGCAAAGGAGCCAAACAAACCGACCCTCCTTAAACCTTAAGCCATGTCTCCTTTCTTATTCGAACCTCCCAGCGACGAAGAGATTCAACACTCCGAAGAAGAAGAAGAACCAGAATCATCCGAACCAGAATCAGAACCAGCATCCGAACCAGAAGAAGAATCAGAAGAAGAAGAAGAAGAAGAAGAAGGAAAAGAACCTTCTAGAATATCGAAGAAGAAGAAGAAGACGCAGTCTCCGTGGGACTTCGCCAAGTACTCGGAATCCGTTGCGGAAGAGCACGCTCGCCGGAGCACCACCTCCGTCGACGACAAGATCTCCAAAGTCCTCAGGCAGCGTTCCACACCTCTCGCGCTTCCTTCTCAAAACGACGACGTTGCCAACTCCTCAGACTCCGAACCAGATAAACAAGTAACGAGATTTTCAGCTTCTTTTTTTTTTTTTTTTTTTTTTTAAATTTTTCATGCATTTTTCCCTTTCTGGGTTGTTGATAAGTCGCGGGGGAAAAAAAAGGTGTGCTTATTTGCTTCAACGCTTGCTTTTCTTTTGCTTTGTTGAGTTTTTTTTTTTTTCCAAGAAATTGCGTTTTTTTTTTGGTTGGGTTTTTTCGAGGTTCTAGCTGATTCACGGTAGAAAAAAAAATGCTTGTTTCAACACTCGCTATTTTTTTAAATTAGTTGCATATCCTTCTAGGTTCTTTGCTGATTCATGACTTAAAAAAGTGTTTATTTGTTTTAAAAACTGCTTATTCTTCTTTTTTCCTTGTTGGATTTTCGTTTCTTTATTGGCTTTCTAGGTTCTAGGTGATTCTCAATAGAAAAAATGTACTTAGCTGTTTGTTTGGTTACATTCTAGGTTATTAGCTGATTCTTGATAGAAACAAGTTGCTTAATTGTTTCGGTTTTTGTATTTTTTTGGTTGGGTTTGTTTAGGAAGACTATAGACCGGACGAAGAAGATGAAGAGGAGGGTAATGCTGGTGACAGCAAGTCCTTTTTTGCTCCTTCTGATGGAGCTTCTTTCCATGCTGATTCGTTCTTACAGCTTAATTTGTCACGGCCTTTGCTCCGGGCTTGTGAGGCCCTGGGCTATGCTAAACCAACACCAATTCAGGTTTGTTTACCCTATGATTTAGATCTTTACGTTATTGGTTATGGTTACTACAATGATACTTGCAAAGACCTTATACTCACAAACCCCTAACAGATTCTCATGCAAGCCATTGGATATTGTCTTTGTTTCCTTGGAGTTTTTTTGAATGGTCGAGAATCTTCAGATGAATGAACCAGAGTCTGTTAGGGTTTTGCGATTGTAAAATATGTGGAAGCGCCAAGTATCATTACTTTCATTGGTTGTATGATTTCATGCTGTGTAGAACACTTCGTATTGAAAATTTACTTTGTTGTTGTATTTGAATGATGGTAGGCCGCCTGTATACCATTGGCATTGACTGGTCGTGATATATGTGGAAGTGCCATTACTGGGTCAGGGAAGGTAAGCCTCTCTGTTTCTTTTCTTTGGATGATTATGAATTTGTGATATTGTGCTACTGTGTTCTACAGTTTAGTGATTGAGTTGTACCCTGTGTTCTTAGCATGCTGTTGTTGTGCTTCAATGTAGACAGCGGCATTTGCACTCCCCACTTTAGAGAGGTTGTTGTTCCGTCCAAAGCGCATGCATGCAATAAGGGTCCTCATTCTTACACCAACCAGAGAGTTGGCAATCCAGTAAGTGCTCTTATAATGTTTGTTGACTTCTTTTTTTTTTTTTTAATGTTGTTTTTGAATCACATTTGTGATGTAAAAGCATTTCAAATGTTTATTTGTGCCCAGACAGAAGTGGCATGTAGATGCCAAAGTGTACTGTGAATGTTCTTTTCTGTTATTTGGCTATATATGCTGTGTGCCTACTAATATACATCAACAAGTAGGATGGAAGGTTTATTGATTTGCATGCTTGCATGTTCCTCAGTGACGTCCATTCAGAAGCTTGACCTTCAATGCAAATACAGGTTCAGTCCATGGTTTTGCACCGGATGAATCTAACTAATCCAATGCTCAATGTCTATTGTTTCTCTGTTTTGATATATATTTGTATTGATGAAATAATTTTTCTTGTAAATTTAAGTACAAATTTGTCAATGCTTAAATCAAGTGCAGGCTTCGCCAAAGTCATCCACTTGGTTAATTATAATGAATCAAGTACTTCTGGTGGAAGTTATATATGTAAAATTTTGGTAGCACTCTTTTTTGGGTGACGTATGGAATTTTGTGTTTTATATTTCTTTCTAAATATATTTATATCTTATTGCTTTTGGCAGAGTTCACAGTATGATAGAGAAGCTTGCTCAGTTTACTGATATACGGTGTTGCCTGGTTGTTGGGGGTCTGTCAACAAAGGTTTGATTAATGTTTTGAATTTCATGATATTTTAATTTCTAAGTTCTAATAGGAGTTGTTGGGTTGGAATTTGGTCATGTGCTTCTTGTGATGATTACTGCGTGTTCTTGGGTTTCCTGTTTGGAAACTATTCTCTGTTGCCTTCTGTTTCTACAATTCCATATATAATTCTGACAAATGTGGGTCATGTCACTAGCTATTTCCCAATAGTTTGGCATGCCATAATTAATTATTGGGTTTCAACTGATAGTTTCTTTCCTGCTAGACTGCTAGCCGTCTGTTAATATAATTTTTGACAACATCTTCCAGTACAATATACTTTATTTTGTTGATGATATGACTTGCTGTAACATAGCATTTTGTAACACGCCTCTCTCATGACTTATAACAAAGGTTCCTTTTCAAGGAATATTTCAAACTAATCAGCTATGAGAATACAAAGGATTGTAGTTAATGACCAAGTATTATACATTATTGGTGTTTGATCTCATTTTTAGGCTTTAACATGGTACATGATGATATGGTAAGGTGGTTTATTTTTTGTGAATGCGAACAATGCAAAGTTAGCCAGCCCCTAGAAGAGGCTTAGTTGTTGTTGTTGAGAACAATGCAATGTGGCTTTTATAGTTTTAAAACGTTTCTCCTATTATCCAGTCAGTTGGTAATGCAGACAGTCTACTTTGCTTTTTATGCCTTAAAAGTTGTCTTTCTCACCTTAGGTGCAAGAGGCTGCCTTGAGATCAATGCCAGACATTGTTGTTGCTACCCCAGGACGTATGATAGACCATTTACGCAATTCCATGTCAGTGGATTTGGATGATCTTGCTGTTCTAATCCTTGATGAGGCAGATCGTCTTTTAGAGCTTGGATTTAGTGCTGAAATTCACGAACTTGTATGTTTTAGTAGCCCAATAATGCAATGATCATTACAGCCATATATGTTGTTTTACATTTTATATTGCTTTCAGTTTTTGGAAGAAATGTCAAAGAAGTTTAGTTATTTAACAGGTTCGCATGTGTCCCAAAAAAAGGCAGACAATGCTATTTTCGGCAACCATGACTGAGGAGGTTGATGAACTTATTAAATTGTCCCTGACAAAACCCTTGCGTCTTTCTGCTGACCCATCCGCAAAACGGCCGTCAACCTTGACTGAGGAGTAATTTCTTCATTATTTCTCTTTCCCTTTATCTTTAACAATTTCATCATCCATTTCCATCCACTTCTGTTCTCTATGCTATGGTAGTTGGCTCTGTATGTCATATGAAAGTGATGAAATCCCAAGTTAATAGCTTTTTAATATGCTCCACCATAGGGACTTTTTGTACTTTAAAAGCAGATGGAGAAGACTATGGACATGGTTCATGCTTGTGCAGAGTTTTTTTTTTTTTTTTTGGTTCATGAAACTTAATTATGCAAACTATCAATTTATCATATTAAACTCTTTTAAAGTTTGAATGGTTTTAGGTTCGAGTAAGGTCCCTCGAGCCCTGTTAACTGTTGTTTTTCTTTTTCAGAGTTGTTAGAATACGAAGAATGCGTGAAGTAAATCAGGAAGCAGTTCTTCTTGCACTGTGCTCCAAAACTTTCACTTCTAAAGTGATCATCTTCAGGTTTTATTCATCATCATTTACTATGCTTACATGGAAAATAATTATGCATCCTACATGCAGTTTATTTCATCAATTGTTAGTGAATGCTATTATGTTGCTATTTGTTAAATCTGATTGGCAATAATGTTGGGATGAATCTGCTTCCCCAGTATTCGTATCAGTGGATAAGGCTCCTCTAAAGTGAAATTGTCTCTAAAGTGGGAAAGTTGCTTTTTTTTTGTTTTTTGGGGGGGGGGGGGAGGGGGGTATCCAACATTGTTCAATATAGTGCATTGTGTAGGGACCCCACTAAATTTAGTTAAATGTGGATATCACCTCATTTTTCTCACTTTATAAACACTCATTTTTCAGAGGAGTTTTCTTCCCATATCAATAATGCCCCTTATTCTAGTCGTTGGTGATCATCACATTGATGTTTGTACCTCCATAGTAGCATGGGAACATGTTTATGTTTACAATAAACTTAAAAATCTCTATTCCCTCTTTTATTTCAGATTTTAAGTCAACTTCCTTCATTTGCACTGATTTCTTTCTGCCACTATTATGCTTTGTCTTCTTTTCTCTAACTGCTTGATCATCTATCTTTTTGATATACAGTGGAACAAAACAAGCTGCACATAGGTTGAAGATTATATTTGGATTAGCTGGCTTGAAAGCTGCTGAGCTTCATGGAAATCTTACTCAGGCCCAGCGCCTTGAAGTATGCTTATTGTTTTGGCAATATTGTTTGCTTTATATTTATGATATGATCACATTGTTGGGATCCTAAAATGGTGGTGTTCGTATGGATTTCATAGATTTGTTTGTTTTATATTTTCCTGTTGAAAGGGTATGCTCCATTGAATCTGTTTGTGCTAAGATTTCCTCACTTATGTATGTTTGATTAGGCTTTGGAACAATTCAGGAAGCAGCAAGTCGACTTTTTGGTTGCAACTGATGTGGCTGCTCGTGTAAGAATCTATTATTAACATTTATTTCTTTATTTTTTTTTTCCTCACTTTGTAGATTGTTTTATGCATTTTTTTTGTTTTGGTTATTATATGTATTTGTCTCACATGTGTATTAATCTTTCAAATGCCTTGCTTTTACCCTTTATATTGGGACACAGGGTAAGGATAGTGAAATTGCTTTAGTTTAATGGAAACATAGAATTATCAAAACTTGTGGCTTATTAGCATTTTCTTTTGGCCTTTTGGATATAGATCATTTGACAACTGTCAACATATTTTTACTTATAGGGCCTTGACATTATTGGTGTTCAAACAGTTATCAACTTTGCATGTCCTCGTGATCTTACCAGGTAGAGTCTATGACCCATGTTGGTAACAACTCTGCTTTTGATGACTAATATTTTGACATGTTGCAATTTTTGTTTTGCGTTCTTCGGTTTGTGTCACTTTCCTTCATTGCTATTTGTTACAATATCTCATGTTGGTCTTGCCTTAAACATCATTTTATTCTCTCTCTGGGTTTTTTGTTAACTTTAGTATGTTTTTATGCTGAAGCTATGTCCATCGAGTGGGTCGTACTGCAAGGGCTGGCAGAGAAGGATATGCTGTCACATTTGTGACTGATAATGACCGGTCTCTTTTAAAAGCCATTGTGAGTTTCATTCCTAGAATTTTTTAATTTTCTTTCCCTGTTTTCGGCTTTGTTTCAAGGTGGCTACTGGCTATGGCACTTCAAATAGTTGCTTCCACAGTCTTCCTTATAAGATAGAATAGTTATGCAAGCTGATGTGGGATTTCAGAGTCATTTACATAAATTCTTAGTCCAGAAATGTTAGTTAATTTTCCCACATTTAGTTAGTCAAAGTTCTGAATTTCATGAGAAAATTTCTACATCAAACATAAAGCCGCCTTTACAGAGAAATTCCAATTTTGTTGGCTTTTTTTACAATACATTATGTATCTTCTAATTTTGGATTTTATTTGGTCTTGATTATATGGAACTACTAATTACTTTATTGAAATATGCCTGCGGAAAACCAAGATTTCTTTTGCATTTCACCCATTTTTAATTTTTCACCGGTTGCTGGATGTTTAATACTAATAATTTAGATGTTCCTAGTTTAAAAGTTCATTGATTCTTTGCTAAGGTAGAGAAGAAGGAAACTGAAAAGTAAAAAGAATGCTGATGTTTTTCATGAGCCTTTTGTATAATCTTTCTTGTTAATGTTGGTTTTCCATTAATTAGGCAAAGAGGGCTGGTTCAAAACTGAAGAGCCGCATTGTAGCAGAGCAATCCATACTTAAATGGTCTCATATAATTGAGCAAATGGAGGATCAAATTGCAGAAATACTTGAAGAAGAGAGGTTCAGATTATATTTAATTGTTGAGGATTTTCTTTTTTAACTATTGTACTGTATTTTTATATCTCAATTTTTTCAGGGAAGAAAGAGCCCTAAGGAAAGCCGAAATGGAGGCCACAAAGGTATTGACCAGCTATTCTTTTATTTTGCTTGCTTGCAATTGTGGGATGCATTGGATTACGCAACTCAATAGTATATCCGGTTTTGTGTGTTCACACCTTCACATTCTTGTTTAAGAAATAGCACTTCCAAATTCCAATGTACCATTGCATGGAAAATTATATTGTCCTAATTGTAGTATTGTATTCTGTGTCTTTGAAATTATGTATTTCTCATTCCTAAGATTTTCCATTCAATGGGCAGGCTGAAAACATGATTGCACATAAGGAAGAGATCTATTCCCGTCCCAAAAGAACTTGGTTTGTCACAGAGAAGGAAAAGAAGCTTGCTGCAAAAGCAGCAAAGGTAATATCTTGTTTCATCGTGATGATATTCCTCAAATTACATGCATTAGTCTTCCATGTTTTGGCAGGGCATTATAATGCATTTTAAGAAGCTTGGCTTCTTCCTTCTATGTTCTGCAATCTTTTGCAATGAAGGAGACTAGATTTAGTTCAAATTCTCCTTTGGTGAAATATAGCCCAGTGATGATACGAAATGAAATTGATTGTTAACAGGCATCTATTAATAAGGAAAAGAGTTCTGGAAAGGTAATTAGTGCTCAGGAAGCTGAAGACCTCAGAATGAAGGAAAAGAGGAAGCGAGAGCGGGAGGTAAGAAGGGTTCTCCAATTTTTGTGTACATACAAGTTCGTTTGTTTTTATACCTATATAAAATATGCATAAGCTTTTTTACATGCATTGTGGGTATTTACATGAAATATTGTTGTTCTAGAAAAATTTGCCCAGAAAGAAGCGTAGAAAATTGGAAGCGGCTAGAGAGATGTTGGAGGATGAAGGACATGAGCCAGAAGAAGTGTGGACTTCTTACCTTTCTTATTCACGTTAAGGTTGTAATGTAATCCCTATTCCTTCTGTTAAACTTAAATACATGAAACTGCAGGCTAAGGGGACAAATAAGAAAGAAAATGGTGGACTGTCACTTGTTGATCTTGCTTATCGACGGGCAAAAGCAGTAAAGGCTGTCAAGAAGGCACTAGATTCCGGCAAGATTGTGAAGAAGAACAAAAAGAACTCTGATCGTCCTTCAAAAAATACTTCTTCAAGGACAGAGGAGATGCGGGAGCTATTCCAGGCTGACATGAAGGATAAAAAGCCAAAAAGAAGAGGTCTTGGAGCAGGAAAGAAATCCAAGAGTTCGTTCAAAAGCAAGTCAAGGTATTAATCAAATCGGTCTCATTTCAAATGAATCTAATTAGTACTATTTCTGAACTTTTAAGCCATCTAACATGTCATTGGTTTCTTCTCCATCGAATCATCAAAAAGTCCTTTGCTTCTATAGTTGGATTGAACAGGACTGAGGCTTTTGAGATTCCAATTTAATTGTCGGTTGAATTTTTTGGTATAAAATATGGTAAACTGATGTCTTGTTTTCCTCTTAATTTACAAGGGCTGAACTGGTAGTTTTTCTGCATCAGGTTATTTACCCTAGCTTACTTGCTAGTAAATAAATCTTATTCAAATTTTCCCTTTCAGGTACAAGCGCAGGTAGTTTGAGGCTAATGATCCTTGTCATAAATGTGTGCATGAAAAGACAGTAAACCTGCAATGCAGGACCTTATTGTTGATCTGACATGCAGTCAAATGCCTATACCATATCCAGTCCACCATTGGAGGTGATTAAATGAGCTTCTACCTATGATTTGTAGCTGTTGCCTCTTGGTGTTTTTGGGTGACCATGGTGACTGGTAGATAATGTGAGAGATGGTTACACTAATTACTACCATACCCTTTTTGAGTTTCAATTGTATCATGTGAGCTTGATTCTTAACCCAATTTGACTTGTGGTTTAGAAACATATATCTATAGTTGCTCAATTTTGTAATCCAAGCATTGAGGTCCAAATTTACAAATGGAAAATTATTTATTGCAGAAAAATCTTATTAATATCCTTGCTTCGTTTGTTGTACATCTGTTACGTCTGTTGGCCTATGATTACAAACTAACTGACCAATTCATTCTGGCTGCAAGAAGGCAAAGCTTGGTGACTTAGCAGAAATTCTCAGGAAGAACTATGTAAACATGGATATTGGATAGCTCATTTGACAACTTTGTTATCTAGTAACGGTTTCAAACCTTTTCTTTTGATCAAATTATCTATGTTAAGGGGGACATATTCTGGAGCATGCAATGTTGAAAAAATTTTTGGATTACTAAATGTCATGGAAGGTTTATCATCAATTAAAATAAAATCCATGTTTGAAGATGCATTAACAAGGATCTTTTAAAATAATAATAATGATTTAATTATTCATTTAGCTATTTGTTTCATATTTTAACGTGGAATAGTTATCCTCGTGTTTTGTTCATATTAATATTTAAATTAAAATTATTAGTTTTTATTTTATTTTATTTTTTGAGTTATATCAATAATATCTGAATTATATCATACTTTATAATGTATTTGTTTTAATTGAAAGATATCTTTATTGGTTAAAGAGATGAGTCAATACAAAAAGATGTGGGTAAGGAACTAGGAGGATGGTTTGCCCACTGTTTTCATTTCGCTATCTTTTGCAAGATTTGCCGCCACATCTGCTGCTCCATTACAACATTAAAATGAGATCTAGGTCAAGTGTTTTCTCCTTCAAGGTGTCCCATGCTTTTAATCCTTGAGAAACTGCATTTAATGGAGGCAAGGGCTAGAAATTGCTTGAAGCAGGATTTTCTAGTCCTTAAAACAATATTGAAGCTTCTTAAGTTATAGGGAAAGATTGAAGAGGAGCCAGTGTGTGTTCTTGTATCACTTTTCATTGTACAGATGCTGGATCAATAATCACTTTTGTCTTAGTTTATCTCAGTCGAGGTATCTTCTATCTTAATATTTACAGTTCAATCAAGCCTTTAATCCACATCTTCTCTGCCAGAAAACATTGCTCTTGCTCTAATAATCTACCATTAATAGTAAAACTCCAATTTAGACTTTAGAGCTCACGTGAGATATTTAATTATATCTCATACCAGTCACACAGTCAACACCACACCAAGAAAATGCTCACAAGCGACAAAAGTATCAATTTATTTTAGTAGAAACATCACATATAACTATCAACCTTTCTACACATATACCACCTAGAACATGATCTACATTGAAGGATTTCGTTGTTTCAATTAGGAGAATTCCACGCCTACATCTATTGTAATTATAATCTCATGGCTGATGGAAGAAAACAAAGTAAAAATAAGACAAAATGATGTTGACAAATTGTAGTCCAAGTCCAGCGGTTAATGTAGATCGAATTATCAATCAACAAGGTAATTGACTAGAGTAATTTCCATACGTTTGTTGGGTTTTTCTGAACTCAATTAGTATAGGATATATGTTCTCAAAGGTTGTGTAAGTCCCATCTCTAACCTAAAGAAATGGAAATACAAATGTCACTATCCAATGTATTAGGAAAATAATAAAATATAAATTACAAGGGAAACTCATGACCATTTTTTTTCTTAGCTCCTGTCAGAACAATTTTTCTAGGGACAAATATAAGTAAGACTATCTTGGGTTGCTTCATACGATAGATTAGTCCTGGAAACAACTCCGGTTCATACTATCACCAGGCAAAAGCAAGATCTATAGATATGCATCATCAAGGACAGACCAGAGTTGTTTTTTCTATAGATCTTGCTTTTTCCTGGTGATAGTATGAACCGGAGTTGTTTTCAGGACTAATCTACGTATGAAGTAATCCAAGATAGTCTTGCTTATATTTGTCTATAGAAAAATTGTTTTGACGGGAGCTAAGAAAAATGGTCATTCGTTTCCCTTGTAATTTATATTTTTATCATTTTCCTAGAACATTGGATAATGATATTTGTATTTCCATTTCTTTAGGTGAGAGATGAGACTTACACAACCTTTGAGAACATATGTCCTATGCTAGCTGAGTTTAGGAAGACCCAACAATCGTTGGAAATTGCTCTATTCAATTACCTTTTGATTGATATTCGATGTGCATGTAATCACTGGTCTAGGACTACAATTAGTCAACATTATTGTGTCTCACTTTTATTTGTTTTCTTTTATTATCAATGAGATTATAATTGCATTAGATGTAGGCCTGAAATTCTTCTAATTGAACCGATGAAATTCTTCAAATGCAGATTTTGTTCTGGGTTGTGTATTTGTAGAATGCTGATTGTTACATGTGATGTTTATAAAAAACTAAATTGAAACTTTTGTTTCTTGTGAGCATTTTCTTGGTGCTGTTCTGGTGACAATGTGACTGGTATGAGATATCATTAAATATATCTTGTGATCTCTAATGTCTTAATTGGGAAGCTTGCTATTAAGAGTTTAATTGGAGACCTTGAAGTATTAGGTATTCTTGAATGTAGATCAATATATAAACAAAATGTGTTGATCTATCACTTACAACAGGATTTTTCCCTCAATATATTGAGGATGTGGTTTGTTAGTGTAAACTATAAAGAATGCAGATACTCACGTTTTGGTGCTCCGAAACTTGGTGGAAATGAGAAATAGACAATGAGTAACTCGAAAAATCCATTAGTGATTTATTTGTTTCATATTTCTACTCAGAATGATAATCATATGAATTTTTGTATATCTTATTCTCTACTAGTTTCTAATCTAATTGCAATATATTTACCAACATTCAACCAGAAAGAAAAATAAAATAAATTATCTTTGTTTATGTGACAATTGGAAATTGGTATTTAGTACGAAACAATTTTCGTACTTTTCGAACGAACAGTGTAGTTGAAATTTGATTTTATCTCCACATCCTTTCTCTTTCATGATTTCCGTCACAAAATTAAATTTTATTGGCTAAAATTTCATTTCGTGCATCTCGTGCAATAGCTATTCGTACTGAATAGCATCGCTCGTGACAATTATATTATTATCTTTTGACTTCTTTCTAAGAAAACACACGTGATAATGACTTTATGGTTAGTCTGGGAATCCTAAGATCATCAATTCAAGAGTAAGTCTATTCCAATTTCCAATATCTAATATAAAAAAAGAAAGAAAGAAAGAAAATTTCAAATCCCAAAATAAGTAAAGGAATTAAAATAATAAGAAATAATTAAAGTAATGCAAAACAAAGTGATAAGAAACTCTAGACAAAGGATTTTGATCCCTCACACAGGATCCTTAGAGCACATTCAATAGCATCGGACGTTATTATACTCGTCTATATATGATGTCATTTATATTTAGCTTTTTAATCGTACCATTTCACAACGTTGACTTAAAGTATGGTTCATTCTACGGCTATGGCCTCTAGGTGTTTATGGCACTTATACTGTTGCTCAAATAGCTTGGGTTCAAGTTATAAGTAATTTTTCTAGCATATAGGTTACAATGAATTTCAGTTTGTGAAAAAACTATAGAGGGGTGTTTATTTGAGATTTTTTTTGTGTAAAAAAACAATTTTTTCATTGAAAAAAAAAATCAACTTTCATATATTTGAATAATTTTTTAAAAATAATCAGAATATTAAAAAAATTTATTTTCAATTTTTTTTGAAAACTTAAAAACAGTAATTTTTGAAAAAATCAATTTTGAGCTTTTTTAATTATATATAAAATTTTAAATTTTAAAATTATTTGTTTTAAAAGTTGAAACAAACGCACTCTAAATTTGATACTTTAACAATCACACGAAGATTAATCTCATAAATAATTAAAAGAGTGTCACTACACGGCTTAAAGAAATGTTGCCCGAAAATTTGCCAAATGCTGTGAGCATATATGTGGCAAATTTTGAGTGATTAGACCAAAATTATGCGTGATTAAAAAATTTAAAGTGTTTCTATCATATTTTGTTGCATAATTTGAGCAATTAATTTCTGACAAATTTTTTGGTTAGGAAGTATTTTTATTAATTCAGATAACCTAAATTCTTCTGAGTATCCTTTGGGAAAGATTTGTCTGTTGTTATTTATAGTAATAATATCATTCTTTTTCTTAAAACAAATAAGAGAGCTCAAATTAAAATGATAAAAAAAAATGTGAACATTTGATTTGAAAATTAGCCTCACCACGCCTACAATGATGCATGTCTGATCAACAGCAGTGAATCCGACAGATTTCAAAATAAGGACAAAACTTTTGTCCAAAGTTGGGTTAGATATGATTTTGTCTTTTTGTTTCATATTTTCGTTTTTTTTTCAAAAAAAGGGATATGATTTTGTTTGAAGACTATTGTAAGACCAGTTGCCTATAATAAAGGCAAGTTTCACATCCACTGATTCCAACTTTCTAGGCAAACAGGTTTTGTTAAAAGATTACCTCTTCTTTAATGTGAGAAAATATTAACTGGGTCTGTTTCAAATCTGCAATTTTGAAACTCAAGGAGCTGTACATGGCTGTACTGCAATGCTTGTAGGTAAGATAGCTAGCTTTATTTTCACTCCCTTTGATCTTATCATTTGTATTACATTCTGCATCTGCAATGTATGACCTTTCTGCAGTATAATAATAGTGAGTTGAAACTACTACTCTATGAATATGAAGCAATTTGATTAAATTAAAGTTAGTGCTTTTGCAAAACAATATTATTTTTATTATTTTATTATTTTGTGTTTTGTTAGTACTCCATCAGGTTGTCAAATTTGATGCTTGGATGTGTTGATGGTGAAGCTCCATAACAGTGGATTTGACCCTTCTGCAGATTCTGCCCGATGTAGCCCTTAGGGCTGCATAGTTTATTTGGATTTGGTTCTGCATTATCCTAGCCGTCTTGGGTTGGTTGTAGTTTTGTGCTTTATGGGGGGTAGTTGCTTTTCCTTTTTATTCCTATTGTTATTTTAAAAAGTTTTTTTTCCCCCTTCCTTTTTCTGTGGACTCAGTTGCATAAAGATAATAATAGTTGGTATTCTCAGCCTGAGATAATTATGTATGGTCGTAGTGACAACTGAAAATATCATGCATTGTGAAATTCTGTTCAAGAACATGACCATGAGTCTATAATTATTCAAGTCGATGACATGCATTTTCACAAACCGATTCAAGTTTATTCACCCAATAAATCATGCTTTATCTGCATACTTCACTCAGGTTTTGGTGTTTCTGGAAAATGGGTTTCCTTGGTTTGTATCACAAAATTTGTTGTAGGTAAGTGAGCACTGAGCAGGCTTTGTTTACAATGCTCACAGACATGGTTGGAGCTTGTGATGCTCATACAACATGCTCCCAAATTTGTTTATGTTACCGGGAAACTATGTGTTAATTTCTGGAGAATTCAGTATATTTATTGGGGACATGAAACACCTCTCCCAACCTTTTGTGTTCCTCAGACATTGACACGTAATTCCCCATATATCATGGAATGCAAAACTTCTTGTGAGAATCACGTGCTCTCAAACATATTTGTGAGCATTGTAAACTTCTCCAGGTGAGCATTACTATTTGAATCATTTCACTGTCACTGTTCTGCCATTGTGGATTAGATGTTGGAACTATGTTTTCAATTGTTCCAACCCCTTTTGCTTACATTGTCTTCTTGCATAATATGATGCCTATAGCTCATCTATTTATAGCACTATACTTTCAATCTTGAATTGTTGAATGGATGACTATAACTACTTTCTAGTTTAACAAGAACTTTGATTAAAACACTTACATCTCATAGCATCGGATTGCTGATGTATAACAGGTCACTCAGCTAGAAATATCCATCTCAAAAACATTGAACATCTGCATCTTTGATTGGAGCCAATAGGAGCATGGCTCAGACATTGGAAGGTGTCAAGGGTGGTGAAGGACTGATCAAAGTAGGGACCACGGGAACAATCAGCTCATTGATGATGAGGGAATTGGATCAGACCTCTGCTGCACCAAACCAGCAGGTACCTTCACCAAGTAAACCTCAAACACTTCCGGTTTCGGTTGCCCGTACTACTCGAAAACAACTACAACCGAGGAAATCATTAGATGAAGCCAGCAGCAGTGGAAGCAGCAACATCATAAACCATAGAAGCTCTGGGATTGCCACAAAAACAAAACTCAATGGCAGCCATATGCATCGAGTACCAATGCTCGGTTCTGATAGCTTTCCAATGGAGAGGAGTCCAATTAGGCAGAAAAGTGATAAGAAGAAATTCAACATTGTTGAAGTTGTGGACATTAAATGTGGTCATCCTGATAAAGCTTGGGCTACCCCTATATCGAATTCTCTCAAGAAGCTGGGATTCTCAAAGCTCTCTGAGAGCCGTATTTAAACCTGAAATTTTATGTCAGACTTAAGGTTCCTGTAACTGAAAGCAAAGGCCCCATTTGGCTTATCGTTGTCTGATACATCCACCATAGAACACATGCTTGGTAGGAGCTTGCTACTTCATCACTTTTTCGTTGTACTTTCTACTTTGGATACAACTGGTCTGGAATCAGTACTAATGGAGGAACACATGTTGATACTTTGGGACTTGTTCTTCTGTGACCTGTTTGGAGAATTTAATTCGATCTGGCTAAAGTACTCAATTTCTTGCATTAAAAGGGACCAAACTGTGCCTCTGGTGCCTACTTTTTCATGTGGAAATTCAGCCATCTCTCTCGTGTCAAGGAGAAAGAAAAATCTTCTGATTGAGGAAGGGTGGTTTGGGGTATTGTCTTGTAAACTGTAGGGCATTTTCTTAGGTTTGAAGAGATTTAGTTTCACAAGAACTTGCCTACTTATGTAATTATGTCAAGTGCATGCCATTGCATTCATGTGCTTGCAGTAAGAAACTCTAGCTCCTAAATATTGTACTGTCCGTTTAACTACTTTAAGTTTCTTCAACATGCTCCAAGGTACATGCTAAGGTCATTATTTGGGACTCTGGTCTCCTAAATTACAAATACTTATTGAGAGAGAATTCGGTATGTGCATTATGGGAAATTCAGTATGCAGTACACAAGGTTATTGAGAAAATCCTATAACTACGCCCCAAATTTTTCTTATGTGCAACATTGCAACTATATTATTATGCTTCCTAAATATGTTTTCAATACATTTTAATTGCACTATGAACTATGGAATCTATAACTTCCCTTTGTTCTATCTGTTGTGTATATAACTTTGTGGCCACACTTTACTTCACAAACAAGACTACAAGTTTGAAGAACTTGTGCCACTATTCTCCTAATACAGCCATTGCTAGTGGACCCTTTGCATTGGTGTCACTCACGGGTATTCCATTCATATGTACATAGCATAGATTCCTTTTCACAAGGACGAGCCACTGCACGAGGCTCTGGTGGGGTCTAGGGAAGGCATCCATAAATTTGAACCTTTTATCTCTAAGTCATAAGATAGCAACCTTACTGTTATGCTAAGATTTATCTTGGTACATAGATTCCTTTTCACAAACTGAGAGAAAAAGTTATCACCTGAGCTAAGAAGTACCATTTCTCATTCATGAATGGAACCAAGTTCCTTACCATTTTATCCTCATTGTACATATTAAGAGTCACATTCCTCTTAAGCTTCTTCTAGTTCCAAAGAGGAATGACATCATTGTCATACAAAGGAATAGATGGGATCAACTACTAACGAGTTAGCAGTTGTAATTGCCAAAGTAACTCCAAGAAAATCAATTTAGTGAATGCTTTTATCAGCTTTTAGCCGCGATTATGCAAAGTAGCTGTAAGGACAAAGCAGTTGCTATATTCATTCATTGAAGAGTATGATCAGCTTTTAGGATTCTGTTTTGCAGGTCATTCATCTTTCATTGGTAAAAGATACTTTATATGTGATTTTGTTTCAATGGCATTAGCATCATTTGAAACCTCATTGTCTACTTCACATTACCATCTTTTATTTTTGTTCAGTTTCACATTACTATCTTTTAACGCCAGTTTATTATTTTCCTTTGATAAAAAGTGTGCTTTAAAATAGTTGAGTTGACGCTAATGGAAATAAATTGCGGTTGTGGTGGGCGCTAGGGTTTGTGTTGTGATTGCTACAATTATGGAAATTGTGAAAAGTACGGTTGATGCAGCAGTGATTGTTGTTGTGATGCGGTTATGGAGACCGCCGAAACAAAAATATTGGCGCCGCAATTGTCCTGTGTATTAGTACCACATTGGTGGATACTTTGTGTGTTATGTATTATTTGAACATTTTTCTTTTTTTTTTCATAGAAATGAGCAATTTTCATAAATTTCTTTAGGAAAATATATGTTTACATTCCTTCTAATGACAAGACCATAGTGTTATCTTAATAAATAAGGTAAAAGGAAATTTTTACAATTTTTAAATATGATAAGTTTGTGTAAGTAATTTTTTATCATTTAACCTTAATAAATATTATCTTATTTTTACACATCTACTTCTAACCTAATTATCTTCATTGTTTGATAGATCTAAGACATTACTTGATGTGCAATAAGCATAGTTACACTACCTTTTTTTCGTCTGGCATTAGAGTAACTAACTAGAAATATTTTTACATAGATACAAGTATAATATTCCATATTCATACATTTTTTACAATAAAGTTAGTTCGATCTAAATAAGAGTGAATATATTTTTTTCAAAGGCAAAAGTACTTGTATCTTGAATTAAGTTAATTAGACCCAATTTTATCATGAATGTGCCTAAATATAAAGTGCAAAATTTGTATCTATAAAATAATCTCTCAGTTAGCTAATAGTATATTTGATTTAGTCTTTGCAAAGTCCAAATCATGGTTTGAACAAAAACTTGTCTCTTGTAACATTTGTCAAACCAGCATTGCAGGCGTAGCTCAGATGGCATTGTGATATTGCCTCTGAAACCGTACACCCGGGAGCAAAGTTGCGAATCGTAGGTCCCAAAAACAATGACCGCCAAAAACGTAAAAAGTCTTCTTCAAACCATAGTTTTGGGTTACATAACCTTTTTCTTTTCGGGTCCAGTTGGGTTACCTTAACAACATTTTTGGGCACAATTGGGTTACATTACCCGAACGTTCCCCAACCCAAAAAACCAAAAGACAAACAAACGATCTATAAGTAGGTGTTATAACCAACCACACGAAATGAACGGCCCAAAATATTCCTGCACAGAGAGATGAGGTGGGTGGAAAGCACTGTATCATTTCCTGTCTCTATCTTTCTGACATGTGGATCAGGATAATAGACTTATAAGTGAATGAAAGTGGAACAAAGAATCATCTTATGCTCCCTTGAAAGAACACACAGCAATAGCAATGGCTTCTGTCCCGTGTATTACTCACCACCCTATTACTTCCAAGCCTAAGGCCTTTTTGCCTTCACCATTTCCTTCCTCAAACTTGGCTTCTCAGTTTCTTGGTACCAGAAAAAAGGTTGGATGGCTCAGGCTCACCTCTGGAATTGGACCCTCCAATGGCTCCAAGGCCACATGCTGGTTCAGGTTTGGTAAGAGTGGTGTTGATGCGGAAGGTGCTGGCATTTATGGAAGCCAATCACGTGATGATTTTGATAGAGATGATGTTGAACAGGTTGGTATCTGAAATTCTTTAGAGTTGGTTGCATTTTGATGTTTTTTATGTGTTTATGTGTGTGATTGTGTCCACATTTGTGCTTGTGATTGTGGTATAGATTGGTCAATGTTTTTTTCACTTGTTAGGAGTTTATAGCTTGTAAGGAATAATAAGAACGATGTTAGTTCATTGGAAATTGTGTGCTTGTGCAACTGTGATGGATTTTGCTTATGCATTAGTGGTCTGTGTTCTTGGAGTGACTCTGGACATGTGAGAACAATTTATGCTCTGAATTTCAGTTTCATATAACAATAACAAGAGGAACTGAGTAAATATTCATTCATGCTTCAGTATGAGAGTTTTATAAAGTAGTCCTCTTTTTAGACAAAAATCTGGAAAAGAGGGGAAAGGAGAAAAGGAAACAGAAATATATTTGAAGAAGGAAAGTTTGCAGTAATGAAGATAGATCAATGATTTGTATTTCTTCCATAAAGTTGGAAGATTGGTTTTTGTTGGGATTGCTATGATTCTGCTTTTTGCCCAACTTTAAATTACCATTGAGTCTTCCACCACTATCTAAATAAAAGGATCTTATAAACACATCTCATCGAGACAATGGCTGTGGCAATCACATGAAAGGATTATATGAATAGTATAACAATCTGTCAAAATGATTTAGTTTTCTTCTCAAAAGTGTTGTAGATGACACTTGTATAATCTGTGGAAACAGTGGGTGAAGATGGAGATAACAGTTTATGAGACATATTTAGGATATTCTATTTCATGGTACATAGGCAACTCCCTCTCCCCACTTTTCTGTTGCAAATGGTCACAGGTAAAGAAGAGCCAAAATGGAAGGAATAGACACTAAACAATGACTGAACTTGGTAATCCTCTGCTGCACATATGTGATATACTATGATGAATACATCATAAATTTAATATCTTAAGAACCCCCATAACTTACATACATTTGTCATACATTGGTCAAGTATACAAGGTCCCTAAATTTTCTCTGCATTAGAATATCTCCACTTTGTTATAAAGCTGTTTGGAAGGAAGAATCAAACTAGTTGAGATAAACAGCCGCAGAAATTCTTTATTATTATTATTGTGACATTCAGGTATCTGTAACAATAAGTTACAAGAGTTTTTCATCTAAATTTATATGTGTATTATTCGGTTAAGACATTGCAACTTCATTAGGGATCTTCTCTATTCAATGCTGCATTAGAAGATAAATATGTTTGGCAAGGCCTTCTCACCGTCATGGCCATCTGGGCTACTGGATCTACTCTGGAAGAAATTGAAGTTTAACTCGATAGTATTTCTTTGATATTCCTCATTTTCTACTATTTCAAATGGTTTTGTGGTTAAAATTTCCCCTACTAATCTGCTTTCAGCAATACTATCATTTAGTGCTGCTAGTATGACTTTTCACCATTTTTATTGACTATCATTTCTTATTGTGATTTGGAAATTTAGTTTTGGAAGAATCAACGCTTAGTTAGTTCGAGTGGTTTGGCATTGTTCTCCTCAAATAAGGTCTCGAGTTTGAGTCTTGTAGATTGGGGGGGGGGAGGGGGGGAACGTTAGTGTTGGGAGAGCTTTACCTCATAATGAGCTGACCCGACTTGAGTTAGACTAGTTAGAATCTAATGGACTTTGAATACTGATAGTTTAGACAAAAGAAAAAGATTTTTCACTATTTTCTTCACAAAATCCTGAAAACAAAAACAGAAACTGCCCTAAGTTTTGAAAGAGAATGTGTGTGATTGGGAAAATGTTTTTGTGATACAGCAGTAGTAAGAAACTTAATATTTACATCATAATCATCTGCAGTACTTCAACTATATGGGGATGCTTGCTGTTGAGGGGTCATATGATAAAATGGAGGCTCTTCTAAACCAAAATATCCACCCTGTGGATATCCTGCTGCTGTTAGCTGCCTCAGAAGGTGACAAGCCAAAAATTGAGGAACTCTTGAGAGCTGGAGCAAAATACGATGTAAATGATGCGGATGGAAGGACAGCGCTGGATAGGGCTAGTGATGAAATTAAAGATTTCATTCTTAATTTTTCAGTGCAGAGGGCATGATTAGTTTGTTTCTGTTATATGCCAGTTCAGCTACATATTTGTTCACATTATGATAACTTTTGAACTATGCTAGTTTGTATTATTTGGGTTGCTTATCATAAGCATGAAGTTCATCTCAATAACTAGTTTATAATCTCCAGACTAAACTCAGATTACTAATTGGCATGTAAGGCATAAATTAATTACTACAATCCATCTCGTGAGGGCAATATTATATAGGGATTGAGCGGCCAATTTGTGTATGAAACTCCCCTCTAGATGCGGTTCTTGGTGATACAGCCAACTCTAAGGTGCCAGTGTCACACACACAATATATTACTGCTATGCTATTGTAATTATCTAGGTCTTTCTTGCTCTGTTTCATGATCCACTTGTGCACAAGCTTTAGTGAACTTGTGTCATGAAAATGCATGTGATTGTGAACATGTTCTAGCTTAACGTGTTGATTTAATGCTTTCTGAGGAGCACGTGTTATCAGGATGGGTTGATTCAACAGGAATAGAATAAAAGTTTCTGTTTAATTTTGACATTGTATGGAAAATATAATATGTCATCTTGGTAAATATAATAAGTCGTAAATGCCATTATGTTTAAACTAATGGAGTACTTGTCAAAGTCAGAATTACAAGTACTATTTGACAAAGGATCAGAATTGAATGGGATAATTTGCTTTACTTTGCAATTGGGTTTTATCCCGTGAAGGGTGCGTTTGTTTTAGTTTTTGTAAACAATATTATGAAACTTAAATTTTATAATTAAAAATAGAATTTTTTTTTTTTAAGATTTTGATTATTTTTAAAAAGTTATTTAAATATATGGAAAACTGATTTTTTTATTAAAAAAAGTTTATTCTTGGCCAAAAAAATCACAAATAAAAACACCCTAAAAATCCTTCGAAATCACTTTTGTTTAACAAACTTTCTAGTTGATTTAGCATACATTCACGAGAAATATAGTTCCAATGGCTCTAATTTTTCCCTTTGATGAACGAAATTCTGATGACGGTAACCCCTAGGCTGAAGTTGATCTGACAACATAAATATCATATGAAGATCACATAGAGGTGGATTATTGTTACACACAAAATTCTTCATGCCTTCCCAATTTCAGCCATTCCGTGGAGATTGATGCCAGATACAAGTATTTCCCCAGTTCATCAGAAGTTAACACTATTTAAGAGATACAAGTCGATTTGCATCATGTATTAAATCAGGTTTCCTAAAACAAAGTTAATACCAAAAGTTCAACCACAATTACTCAGGCAAACCGTTTAAGTTAGACTTAATGCAGTTTAAGAGACTAGACATTCCCAATATGCTTGCATTTACAAATCAACAAGGTCCTTTTTTCTTCTTTTTTTTTCACATTTAAAAATGACAACTACACTATTACCTTCACAAATATGAAATATTCACATATCATAAATTAATTTGAAAAGTGAACAATAGGAATGTAAAGAATTGGACTTCCGCTCATACTATCCTCCATTAGTGTAGCCTTTGAAAGTATACAAGGATTTTCCTCAATTTAAATTTTACTATTTATTGATAAAATAAATAAAGAATTGGACTCAAGTACTCTTCACTTGTTTAATTTTTTTTTTTTAATTATAATGTGACTCTATCAAAAGTAGGGAACCAACTTCAAACCACCTTTGGCTTAAAGTTTTTCCTTTTTTTTTTTTAACACATCAACGGCAACAAAATTTAAATTCCCGACTTTATATATACTATCTATATCACTCACTACTATACCAATTGTAGTCGCTTACCTTTGGCTTAAGTTCTAACAGATAATTCTTGGCTCAAGGGTCCCGTACAACAAACGCGTCATGGAATTTTGGGAAGACAAATTCCACAACTTTAAAAAACCCACTTTGAAACTTTCACCAAACTTCCACAGAGGGAGAGAACAAAAAATCAACATGCGATCAACCGCATCACTCAATTACTGCACAGTTTACACGTATTGTGGGGTTGTGTTTAGCATCATTCAATTTCAAAGTCGTGTGCTTGTCACTTTCTTTCTGTTTGTCAATATGTGTGTTTATTCTTCTAGGTATCAACACCTTGCACAAAAACTTTAGTACACCTAATTGGCATTAGTTGACAAGTTGGGGTAATCTTCATCTGCATCCTAATCAATGATTATAAACGACAGACAGCATCACATAATTACTTGTAACTAAGTGGAATTATATATAGGATTTGATTTTAATATATGTGTAAAAAAAATTTATACAGTTGTTTAATTATATATTATAATATTATTAAAATTATTTAATTCTTGTACTAATTATCTTAAAAGTTATATCTATAATAATATTTAATTAATTGATAATATAAAATTGATAGTATATTAAAATTAATTTCATATATTTATTCCTATAATTATTATTTCTTCCATTTTGTTATAAGTGTCATTATTAGGTTAAGAAAGTAATTTAGGCGAGTTTGTCTGAACTATTTTTAAGAAGAAAATATTTTTAAATGATAAAATTATATAAAAAATTAACAAAATTTGATAATTTTTTAAGGAAAAAAACTGTTTTAGTATTTTTTTTCCTATGCGCAGAAAAGAGTATATATATTTTTTTTCAAAATATATTATCGAAACACTGTTGTTAAAAGTTTAGACAAAAGCATCCTAATAGCCATATTTTGCTTTTCTTTTTTTTTTAAGAAAAAACTATGTTAAGAAACTGTTAGGAAACTGAATTATCTTTTGATTTAATAAAAAAATAAAGAATAATAATATGTCGACGCATGTGAGGCAACAAGATAGCAAACAAAGTTGTATATATGAATAATATTAAAATATCATTGGAGTTAAATAATTAATGAAGTAATAAAAAAATAAATGCAGAATTAAAATAAAATAATTAATTATTTGATAAAATTTTGAAATGACACGTAATATGAAATAAAAAATTTTAAAATAGAGTTTTCTAATTAAGTTTTATGTATATTAAATGTTCTAAAAAACCTTAATAAAGCCCATAGTCGTGTACTATATAGGTTGGTGGGATCCTTTCTAATTATTTTATCAAATCCATGTAAATAAATAAAATATAAGTTTTATTAACTCTTTGTCGTAAGATATATATGTTAAGAAATCAAGATATAATTTATTGCTCATCATCCAGTAATGAAAAACAAAATTATATCAAGTATTTTTAAAATCAAAAGTTAATAAGTCACTAAATGTTTTTATTTTACATGTAATAGTTTATTTTATATTTTTTTAATATGTGACCTAAATGTTAACAAAACTCAAAATATGAGTTAAATTTACATAAAGGTAAAAAATACAGATACTATGATAATTAAAAAAAGAAAAAACTACAGATACTACTATTCACTATCCTTATATAATTATATCTATTGACCTCCTTGAGAAAGTTAGCACCAAATGTACATATGCTTTGCTTCGATAGCATGAAAATAGGAGGAAAGAAGTAGGAGAAAAAAAAATGAGAGTTTTCTTTTATTTGGATAGAAAAAAAAAAAAGAAAGAAAAAAAGAATATAGGCTCCATATAAAAATTTTGTTCTCTTCTCCATTGATAAGAAAATAAGAAAGAGGAGGTTTGTGGCTTGAATTGTTTATTTTATTTCTTTAATATTTTTTTAATTATATAAAATAAATTGATAAAATTATCTTTTACTTATAATTATATTTTCTATCTTCTTTTTTTTTCTTAACTAAAAAAAATATTTTTTTTCTTTTTATTTTCTCTTTTTATCCAAATAAAAAGATAAGACTGCCAAGAAAAGCAAAAGGATTCTCTTAATTATAATAAACATTGTTTGGAACCGGATTCCCAAATAAATTAATGCATGGCATGGGCTTAAGATCAGATGTGGACTTGTGGCCTTCCCGGTTGGTCTTGGAAGGTGCGAGGAAGAAGTGACTTTGGTTGACACAAAACTCGTCTCATTCCACCAATTTGCTTGTTTTAGAAATCAAAACTACTAACTGTGGGTTTGGTTTAGAATTTGTAAATTGGGGTTTATGTTAATTTAATTATATTAAAATTAATTTTAATTAAAAGTGAGTTAATGTTAATATGATATATATTTAAAAAATTTTATATCAAAAATAATTATGATAGAATGGATATTATTTAAGTAATATTAATCAAAATTACTTTTAAATATAAAATTCTCAAAAGAACATAAATTTTATACTATAATTTTAAAATTACCCTCTTTATTTGTTTTAAGATATTTGCTTAAATTATGCTAATATTATTGTAAAGAAAATTATATAAATATTATTTTAAGATATTATATAATTTAGAATAAGACCATGGAATCTTGTCTATCTAAAATAAATAAATAAAATGTGACCACAGAAGCCTCGAAGACATCGAAGAAATAAGCAAATTAAACTATTGTGTTTGTTTCAGTCTTTATTTAAACCTACAAACATGAAGGAATATCGGGCATTTTAAAAAATAAATAAATAAGAAAAATAAAAGTTTATAGGGTTGCATTGACTTTGCTTGTCTCCGAATGGGACTTTAATTAAGCTATAGCTAAAGTATATTCAGAAGGCGGGATGTTCCGTGTTCTGATTTCATTCTTCTCCTTTATGTTCCTCTCTCTCTCTCTCTCTCTCTCTCTCTCTCTCTCTCTCTACATATATATATATATATATATCAGGCCAAAGGTTGGTTTTTTATTTTTAACATGATGGATGAGTGTGATATATACAAGAATATAGATTTATGATAGATCAAAATACATAAATATGGAATTCAAAAATGGTCAGTCGCAGTTTTAACTTTTTCAAAAAATATCAATAGCGGTTTTTACGGTGCACAGAGATATATAATTTATTTTTTATTTTTCAAAAACTGCCAATGATGATTTTTACTTTTTAAAAAAGCTGTTGCATTTTAAAAAATCGTCAATTGCAATTTTTCTTAAATTCCCATATTTTTATAATTCATTCCAAAATCTCATATTTTGGTATAAATTAATTTTAAATATCATATAAAAAAAGACCTATAGCAAGCCTATAAAATTTGAAAATAAAAAATAAGTTTAATTTTAATATATTTAAAAATTTTATATTATTATTTAATTATATATTATTGTTTATAATTTTTTTGAAATAGTATAATAAAAATTAAATACTTTTATTAATATGTTAATATATAATTAAATATATATATAAAATTATTTTACACTAAATCACAAAAAAATACTAATTTTAGTTAATATAAAAAATTTTATATTATCATGTAATTATATATTTTTATATGTTTAACTTTTAATAAAGTTATTGTATAAATATAATACTTTTATTGATAGCATGTTTGATGATTGAATGACTATATAATAATTGTATACATTATTAATGTATTAAAATTATTAAAGTATAATTGAACTTTAGAGATATGTGTTTTATATTTATTGAGATTGAGAATTATTGAGTTTAGTACAATTGTTCGCAAATGGATTCCCCTTAGGGTTGTTTGGCAAAGAAAAGGAAATGAAAGAAAAAAAGTTTAGAAGAAAGAAATTTAGTAAATTTTTATTTTTTATAAGTATCTTTGAATGAAAAAAATAAGAGGAAATGAAATAAAAAAATTATTTTCTCTAGTTTATTTGTGTAAAAAATGTAAAAGGAAAGAAAAAGATAATGTTATCAAATAATAATTTTATCCTTATGTTATTATAAAAAGATATTTTAACTGTAAATATAAAGTTTGGTAAAAAATTAGTTGAAATATAAAAATTAATGTAATTTTGCCATAAATTTATCTATCAAAATAATGTAAATAAATATAATAAAAATTGACCATCTATATTTATATAAAAGCATTCACGTTTGCATTTTTAATTTATATTTAATAATTATATTAATTAATATCAAATAAAAAATCACTATTTTTAACTTAACAAATTTAAAATAATATCAACCTATTCAATTAAACCAATATTAATAAACATAAATTATTTAAAATAAAACTATTATTTTAGATTAATCTAATATTTCAAAAACTCATAGCATTGCAACAATAGAGATAGATCCAATATCAACATATCAGAAATCTAGATTCAACAACTAAAAAATTCACAACAACAATCAAGACTTAGATTTAAAGCAACAAATCAAATCACCAACCCACAAATTAGAAGCAACAACAACAGATCTAAAATCAGAATCAATAACATGTATTCCAGAATCAACACTAGATCTGCGTAGATGATAGCACTGTGGAGTGGGAAGAGGATGGCCGAATGCAATCGCGATGGAAGTGACATCCTCATCTTGGATTGCAATGGCACCTCCTGGCACCTCCAACATCGAGTGTGGTGGCATATGCAGTGTCAACAATGGCAACAGAATGCAAGAAAGAAGAACATGTAGGGGAAGACACGATCTTGAGCCCAACGACGGCAACCGCATCAAGCGACGGTGGTAGGGCAATTCCCTCATTTTTGGATGTGAGCAAGATTAGTATATCAAATAATCTTTTCCTTCTCCATCTATTTTGGGTTGGGATGGATTTTAATGGAACCCATACAGTATTTGTCATTATTTATTTTTTTCTTTCACATTTTTTTTTCATATCCAAAATTGATCCTTTTTCTTCCTATTTCTTTTCCTTTCTTCTCCTTTCTTTCAAAATTTCCTCAACTAAACAAAGTCTTAAGGTTTGCTAACACATATAAGAAGCTAAGTACATAATCCATCATTTTCATTTATTTATTATAAATTAGACGAGCATTAGTTTTTCAATCCTCTCAATTACTTTTAATTAATTACATAAGTCTTCGATTAAATATATTGTGTACTATTGAATCGAAATTTCAGTTGAATGGATCGTCTAATTATTAGAACTCAAAATTTTAATCATGATCAGATAAACTGAAAGACGCCATTAATTTTAGAACATCACCAATCTCTCAATAGTTGTGATATCATTGTCTTACTATCCTCTTCATTAATTATATTAATATAGTTCTATATTAACAATTGGTGAACATTCGTAGTTTTGAAGGAAAAAAGGAAAACAAAAAGCCATGTCATGTAATTACTAATTAAAGCGTGTGCCCTTTTTCACATAAAATATTTTTTTAAAAGAGATTCTTATATAAATATAAATATAATGTCTTATATTTAAATATATTTGTAATAAAATTAGATTTTATTAATTTTGTTAAAGATGCATTAACTTATCAGCGCCCAAAAAAATATACATTAACTTATTTTTAGATTAATGTATTTAAATGTGATATTTAAATTTATATATATACAATTATTTTTTTTTTATTTTTTTGATCTCGATATATATATATATATATATATATGCAATATTCTTTTAAAATTCCCTGTTATCCTAAAGACGTCGTTTTCATTTTGTTATCTTAGAAATAGGTCAAAAGATTCTCAGCGCATATCGACAAAGACACGTATGCCTCGAAACGTGTTTTTCTCTGTTGGTCCAAACCTTCTCCAAAATACCCACACGGATTTACGAGTGTGCCCCTAAACAGACAAAAAATTCAAGCCGTCCATTTGGACCCTTTGGGAATCTTATAGAAACCGCGGTCAACTATCCTCGGTGCTAAACTTTGATGCCGCCCATATTTTTTCACCCTTTCTGGTCCTCCGATTCTTAAAATTACAAATTTAAAGATTTATTTGGAAAAAGCTTCTTATTTTTTATTTTTCTATTTTTAATATTAATTATAAAATTGTTATTGTATTTTTTATTTTGTTTCATATTTTTATAATTTTGTGAAGGAAATACTCAAAATGTATTTTTAATATTTTCCTTATAAAATTCTAAAAACAAAAAATAAAATAGAAATAAGATGATAGTTTTATTATTAAAGTTAAAACAAAAAATAAGTGTGAAAACATTTTTAAAACTAAATAGGCACTTAATATACTTATTTTTGGTATAGAAAATTGGCAAGTTTGTTGTATACGTATATATTGATAAATGAAAACGAAATAAATTAGATTTCATATGGTTAATTTAAGTTTAAATTATAGTCATAATTATTATGCTAGTTTTTTAAGTAAAAAAATAAAAAGAAAGCGACTCGACCGATGAATAGATTGGATTGGATCGCCGTTTGCTAAATCTGTGATCCATATAAAATTTAATTAATTTTGACTGGTTTTGCTAACTTAAAATTTGGGCGAAAATTAATTTTAATTTTTTCTTAATTTTTTTTGTATAATAACTGACTTTTCTGTTGGATCAACGATTGTATTTGGCCAATTAATTGTGGGCATCAATAAAAGGACATTAAATTTGATTTGTGGATTATCCATTATTAGATTTGATATAATTGTGATAGTTTCAAAAACTTTGGTTGAATTTATTTATTCTACCTCATTTATGGTAGACATAAAATTGTTAATCTCATATATGGCATGTTATATCTTAGTCTTTATAATTAAAGACATGTCTTAATTTATAACAGTAAAGTTACGTATCATCAATTGATTTTGGATAAATATTAATTTTTTCTTTTTAATAGATCTATAGCTTTAGTTCAAATTGTAATTGCCACTACACTTTTGTTTGCAAAAAATTCCGATTTATGGTAAAAAAGAATACATCAAAGGATTTCATTTTTTATAAAAGGTTCAAATTTTATCGCAAAGCATCATACGAAAATTTCCATGCACATTCAATTTTCATTTCACTTTTTTTTTTTTAAACAAAGGTATCCTTCAAGATATTATTGTCTTAATTAGACTAACTTCTAGTATATTGTTGCCACTAAGAAGTTCTTTTAATAATTATTTTTTTAATACTTAAATTTTAGTTCTTACTCTTAAAATTTGCTTGTTTATTTTTTAATATAAGACTAAGAGTTATTTTTACAAGTTAAACCTCTATATTAATTACATATAATATTAATAAATTAATTTTTATACATTTTTAACAAAATTTTTTAAAAAATGATAAATTTATTTATCATAATATAATATTTTTATCAAATAATTTTACATTATTATTGCATAAAAATTAAATGCTAATATTAATCTTCATAAAAATTGACTCCGTAAAGTTTGAATTCACCTTTAATTATTCATCCAGAGTGGAGTAAACTCGGTTTTTATGTAGCCAACTTAATTGGTTTCAATTCACAATTTCATACTTCGAATCAATTAATACAACTTTTTAACATATTGAGTGCATAAGAATCTATGCCTATTCCTAATGGGACCCAAAAAAAAGCCACACAAGCATGGAGAAGCTACAACTATCGAGGCCAAAATCAACAACAAGAAGCAAAACCCAAGTCTTCATGGCCAAAGTCATTGACGACACAACAAGAACCATGACTCAACTATGCAACAGGATCGAAGTTCATTGGAGCTTGTTCTTCAAGAGGGTATCCTTTGTTGGTAGTTTCTGCTTCCACTTCATATGGGACAGGATCTTGTCCTGTTCTCTAGGAAGAAGGCCTGCCCGTTACCGGAGACTGCCCCTCCGCCGTGACTCTCCGCCGCCGGCCACCGTGGACTGCGGCGGGTCCATCATGCAAGGACATCCCACGAGGACAAATTGTGGGTATGAGTCAGATTCTGATTTGGTGAACCTCAAGATTAGTTTGTTGGGTGATTGCCATATTGGAAAGACTAGTTTTGTGGTATGTATGCTAAGAACGACTTTATCATACTTTCTTCTTCTTCTTCTTCTTCTTCTTCTTTTTTGGTTTGGGGGGGGGGGGTGAAAATTTTGAATAAAAAGTGAAGTTTTTAAATTTTTTCTGATACATTGAAAATTTTGGAATTTTTTCTTTCTTGATTTCTTAATTTGTTCCTGATCAGTAAAAACACTTTTCTTTTGTGTGTTTGTTATTGGAATAATTTTTGACGTAGTTGTATGTGCTTTGTGGTATGCTAAGACCTAAGAGCGGCTTTCTTTGTTTTTTTTTTTTTTTTTTGAACGGGAAGAGCAGCTTACTTTGTTATCTCTTCTTGGCTGTCTTTTTTATTATGTATTATTTTTGGCTTTCTTTCAATTTGAAATGGATATTATTACTGGGGATTTTGCTGATAAAATCAAGAAAATTTTGAGTAAGAAGTAAAGTTTTTAATACGTTAAAAGCATTAGAAGCTTTGAAGTTTTTCTTTCTTGATTTCTTAATTAGTGCCTGATTGTAAAAACAATTGTCAGTGTTACAAGTTTCATTTTTTTTTTATTTGTTTTTTTGTTGGAATAAATATTGGTGTAGTCAAGTATTAGTGATTCCATTTTTTTTTTTTTTTGTTATTCAGATCAAGTATGTAGGGGATGAGCAGGAAAAGAGGAGCTTGGAGATGAAGGGACTTAATCTGATGGACAAAACTTTATCTGTTGAAGGAGCTAGAATTTCGTTTACTATATGGGATGTTGCAGGTAATTTGGTCTAATTTTCCCCTTCTCCCTATCTGTATCTCTTTTGATTTTATTTATTTATTTATTTTTTATTGCTTTTCTAGGTTTGTAGTTTTGTGTGAAGTCATGATGGTAAGTTATTATGGGGTTTATATGTAGGTGACAAAGGGTCCCTGTATCAAATTCCCATGGCTTGTAAAGATGCAGTTGCAATTTTGATTATGTTCGATCTCACCAGTCGTTGTACACTGAATAGGTAGCTTCATAATCTATTTGCTAAGTTTCTATGGAGAATTTTAGTAACAATTGCAGAAATGACTTGAGTTTTTGCACTTTTCGGGGTTGGTTTTGCAGTGTTGTTGGATGGTTTAGTGAAGCAAGAAAGTGGAATCAGGTAACAAAAATTACTTTTTGCCATGGTTAAATTGTCTTCAAATTACTTGAATTAGTTGTTGATATCATCACTCATTAAAGTTTAGCTCCAAATGCTTTTCACATGGAAAAGCTTTGAAATAGTACAAAAGGACAGATTGCATACATGCATTATTATTGATGAAGCTTTAATAACCATTATGACCAATAAGTGACATCGATATCTCATTGACAATAAACAAAGAAAGGTTCTCATTAATTGATTGATAAAGGCATAGGGGTGATGTATATTAATTGTTCTATATATCATAGTGACATTTAATCATTTATGTCATTAATGTGCTTCTGAGCTGATAAAAATCCGAATTCGGCTGCTCATGTTATATTTTTTAAGTTTCTGAAGTCTATATTATTCACTTGCAGACCGCGATTCCCATTCTAATCGGAACCAAATTTGATGATTTTGTTAGACTTCCGCCAAATTTGCAGGGGACAATTGTAACACAGGTAAATAATTATTTCTGCAACTTTTGCAAAAGTAGAAGGTTTAGTAACTTTCTTCTCTTAATCATGCATGCAAGTGGCTGATTTATTTGTCTTTGACATCATTTTCTGCTATAAATGCACATATGATGTGAAGAAAATCTTTAATGATTTTAAAGTCTTCATTGGAAGCTAGGCACTTGACATTTACTGAATTACATGTTTCCGCGTTAAGCATATACAAATTGGGGCCTACTTATGGATTAAAGCTACGCTGCAATAGACACTGTTCATTCCTTTAGATAAAGTCTTACTTTCTGTATATGCTTTAGCTTTGTTCTTTTCTTCTTTTATTTTGCCCCAAAATTTTGTTCAAAATTTAACTTGGTGATCATGCATACTGCATAACAGGCAAGGGCTTATGCAAGGGCAATGAAAGCTACCCTTTTCTTCTCAAGTGCAACTCACAATATAAATGTGAACAAAATCTTCAAGTTTATCATGGCCAAGCTCTTTAACTTGCCATGGACAGTAGAAAGGAACCTGACTCTGGGAGAGCCCATAATTGACTTCTGAAGTGTACTTTACACTGATTCATATGTAAATAGCATGACAAAGAAAAACAACATCAAAAAAGAATAGAGAAAAAGAAGACAAGATCCAGTCATATGGTCACATATTGACTACTCTTGCTGTGCAGAGTTCACCACCTAGGTACCTCATTTACATATCTTCTTTAGGCTATTTTGATTAAATCTTATAAGGGTGAGAAGGGTGTGACTCAGTTTTCTGTCACTTCGCTGGTGTCTACCTCAACCTTCCTTGGTATGTCTGAGGCCAAAAGGCATAGCCATTCAAGTTTTCATGTTTTTTTGGTGTATGAATTCTGTTGCCTCAATGCCTTAGTGTTATCTTCTTGAGGCAAGGAATAAAGATGAGAAATACAAAGATCAGATTGACAATGATCTTTCTGACTTTTGTTGAAGTCTTAAAGACTCTCAGTGGACTAATTTATGTACAGGGATTTGTTTTCCTGAAAACTAACTTGATTTTGAAACATTTCATTAAATTCTAATATTCAATTAATCATATTATGAAATGTGGCATATGTGATATAATAGTTAGATGTGGACTGTTACTTATCTGTTGGATATAATATACCTGGAGTATGCGATCACATTCCAAAGATTAATGCACTTAACTTCCTAAGTTGTATGGTGCACAAGCATTAAATTAATGCCGAATTAGTTTAAGTGATTCAAATACTTATTTTTCATGAATAAGGTATTAAGTTTGAGTTACGTGTGTGAAAAAATTTGTACGGAAAGAGTTTCACCTTTTATAGTATGACAATCTAACTTAAATCAAATTACTTAAAATTTGATGAACTAACTGATAATTTTTATCAAAAAAAAAAAGAGGTACAGAAGCACTATGCTGCGTTAATATGGTCATCTATTTCTTTTCGGTACACTAGGTAAAGCTATGCAGCTTGTAATACCTGCCATTAATTAATCTTATTCTGTGATGGCCTAAAAAATTACATAAAAGATAATATAATTAAAATAAATATATAAATATCATGGTCCTACAAGTTAATCTTTCATTTTAGTCTATAAGTCACAATATTTAAATCGATAATGAACTCGAATAACACAATTCATTGAGGAATGGATAAATCTTAAAATTATAATTAATAAAAACTTAGATGCGACAGAAAATATCAGATTTGTCAATTCTATCAAAATTAGAATCAAATTTGTCAAACAGTTAAATAGGAGTGGAAAAAGAAGTGATAATAAATAAATAAATAAAAAGAAATTGGAAACTCTCGATAATGTCAAGGACATAGGTGGCACCCATTAGATGACGCTGGAAGAAGAATGGACCAGAAGATAACAAAAAAATACAGTCGCACAAGTTCTTCATTGAATTTTAGGAGAAAAAGGAAACCACACTAAGACGTAAATATGTTATAAATTATAATTAATCTGAAAATGATTTTGAAACAAACAGCGCAACAATTGGGGGTATTAAAATCCAATTCAATCAAATTAAAATTACTCAATTAATATAATCTAAATCAAAAATCGAAAATTGCACAAGTGTAAATTGGATTAGATTTTATTTTTTATAGATCAAATTTTGGATTAATTTTTAAAGTTGATTTAATCCAATCGAAATTATATAATATTATATAATATAATTTTTTATTATTAAATTTATATTTCCATTTATAATAATATAAATTTATTATTTTTTATTTATGCATCACTTTTACTTAAACACCAAAAAATAATATTTTATAAATATTAAATGAGTTATTTTTATTTTTTGTTTTTATTTATTTATCTTATTGACTTATGTTATTTTTATTTTATAATATTCTAAATTTAAAATTTTATTTTTTCAAAAATTGATTAAACCAATCTAATATAAACTATAAAAAATTGAATTAGATCAAATCAAATTTAAAATTTAAATTAAATTAATCCAATACAAACCTTTATAAATTATGTTATTTGAACTGGATAAATTTTTTATCTAAAATCATTCTAAACCGCAACCTAAACACCCCTATCAACAATGTGCATGCGAAAGCAGGATTTCCTAATCGAAGAGATTATCTTCAAACAATAATATGTGTTTTTTCTCCATCTAAAAATGACATTAGGATTGATACTTTACAAGTTATTATATTTTTTTGGTGTTTTACAAGTTATATATTGAGAACATATATCATTACGCAATGCTTTTTAAATTAGATTCTTTTCCAAAAAGTAATAATTTTCTACTGCTATTTTATTTTAATTTTCAATGTAAAAGTTTTTTTGTTTTAATTTTACAAAATATAATATATTAATGAAGTAGACTTCAATTTTGAGCTATCATTGAAGTAAATGAAGCATGAAAGTTCAATGAATCAGTCTCGCATGAACAAAAGTAAAATCTATTGAGGTTTGAGAATTGGCATAAAATGATGGGATTTAAGAATTGACTTAAAACGAAGCAAAATATAGAGTTTCACTCAAAAAAGAAAAATAAGATAAGACCACATACTGACCAAAGTGTTTGGTTAGATGCACTTCTTAGTGAGTTGCTCATGTAGTATATCACTTAATTTTTCCTTGCGTCTTTTATCATTCTATTTTTCTTTAAATGAAGATAATTTATTTATTTATTGACATTTAAAAAAAAATAAGAGAAAAAAGAACTATTTTCTTTTTCAAAAATTTGGATATGTAAATCATAATTATAGAAAAAGTTATAAAAAATTATTGACAAAAAAATTGAAGCCTTGAATATAAAATGTTTTATTTCATATTAGTTAATTGATTTTCTAATGATAATAAATTAATTTTTGTTATTTAGTTTACCACGCCCAAGTTGAGATGCATACTAAACAAGCAAAATATATCCAAACATGAGATCTTTGATCTTAGGCTAAATAAAATCTTGTAAAATAACATCGTAAAATTTACACATTAGTTCTAAAGGATTCAAGTTTAACACATTAGTCCCTTAATGTTTGGTTCAAATCACAAATTGCATTTAACATATCTCGTCATCATTTCATTAGGACTTAACAGATAGAATTTAACAATAGAACTAACGTATTAGAACATGCTAAATTTTAAATTTTAAGAATTAATGTGTTAACTAATTATATATATATATATATATATATATATATATATATTTTAGAGACAATTATGATAAAAGTCGATTATTTTAGAGATTAAATTATAAATTAACTCAATAATAAAATTCCTAAAAGAATTTGATGCTACTTCAAACCGACACTATTATGGGTTGTTAATGTGAACAACGCGACTTGCCGGGTCGAGACAAACTAATTGCAAGGACTGACCTCCTTCTGAAGCTTGTTCTCTTATTATGGTTTTATGCATTGACCGGAAAGAGGGCTGGATCTATGCATTATCAAGCTTCAAGTTTAACGTGTTAGACAACATTAAGATTCATTTATGTAACTTCAATAATCTTAAACAAAAGTTAAATTTCAAAACATGATAAAATAAATATATCCGTTATTCATGTTTCATGCATAAAAGTATCTTAAGTGAATTAAAGTTTTAATGTTATAACAAAAGTTGTCTGTGTTTTCGTCTCACAACTTAAATTTTAAAGTAAAATACACTTAACACTCTTGATATATCAGGAAATAATATTTCAATCCATTTATTCACAAAATATGCATTTTACCCCAATCTACTAAGGTGTCTCATTGAATTTTTTTTAAAAAAAGGTAAAAAAGTATTTTTTATAAGTTTTTAGAGTCCGTTTGGATTTTTTTAAAGAAAAATACACTTTTTTTTAAAAAGAAATACTTTTATAAAAAGTGCTTGTAATAAAAAAAATCAATTTACCATTTTTTTTCCTAAAACTAAGAATACCCGGCTTCTAAAAACAATAAGAATAGAAATGATTTTTAATAGGTGGCGTTTGCTTTTCTTTTACCCTTTTTTTTCTTAAGGATAGATAGTAATTCTATTTATTCTGGTAACTTATGGTCATGCTTACTTTAAGCTTTGGGAATATTTGTTAGATAGGTTTTGGAAGATGGAGGGGCTCACAACAAAGATGGAGAGATGTTCAAAAAAGAGAGGGTTCACAACAAAGAGCGGATTGGCAGAACATTAATGGGCACGGTGGTAGGAAGTATGATCATAGGGACTAGAAGGACGTTGTATCTCTATTCATCAACGATCTCCCTTTAGATACGTCTTGGGACTGGCTTTTTCAAATTTTCAAAGGTGAAAGGGAGGTTGCGGATGTGTTTGTTTCTCATAAGAGAAGGAAATCAATTGGTAATCATTTTGTTTTGTCCGATTCAAGAAGTTGGAGGAAGCAGAGAGTGCTATGAGAAATCTTAATGGTATCAAAGTGAGGAGGAAAGTATTGAAAATATCCATTTCCAAGCATGACAAAAACGGGTAGCAATGGTCAAGTTTTGTCCATCATTAAGAAAATAAAGGTGATATATCAACAGGGAAAGCTAAGAACTCGAATGGAGATCTTAGAGATGGTAGAAGCTTTAAAGAGGTGGTAGAAGGGCTGTTGCAGACTTCAAATAGGTGTGTTAAGGGGGTGGATGATCGAGGGAGGGTTGAATCCCTTTATTGTAATGAGGATCACAGCATGGCTAATATAAAGCACCTTGAAAGGTTGCTAGAGAGAATAATGGATGATTTTTTCAGTGCATCAAATTTGGAGGAAGTGAAGCAAAAGTGTGTTTTTGAGATTGTTAATGCTTTAAGCTTGGTTCTTAAGGATGATGAATCCATGGTTGAATTGCATGCATGCAAACTTGAAGATGGAACATCGCAGAGGTGTGAGGTTGAGGAGAAGATAGGGGTATTTTTGGAAGCACAACTTATTAATTCGATGGTGCCTAGAGTCCAAAATGAGTTGTTCTCCTCTATTGGTGGCTATGATCATTCTTTTGTCACGGATAACTATTTCTCGAGGAGACCAAAGATTAATCACATGAGAATGGGGGATGAAGCGAATGGCATTTCTAGTGGGCTTAGGGTGCAACCCATTTAGGGTCCATTTGTTTCAACTTATAAAAAACTTAATTTTGAAACTTAAATTTTATAAATAGTTGAAAAAGCTAAAAACAGATATTTTTGTTTAGAATCTGATTATTTTTAAAAAATTATCTAAACATACGAAAACTGATTTTTTTGGATAAAAAAGTGATTGTTTTGCCAAAAAAATTCCAAACAAACACACCCTTATCCCAACATAGTAGGAGGCCTTAAAATCTTTGGATTGTTCAAAGGCTAAATGTAGTGATCTAGCTTATCCTCCAAGTTTCAAGCAATACATTGGCAAAGTTGGGCTTTCTCTCCGAGTCCAAGAGCATTCTGTGTCCATCGAGAGCCCCATATGTGAATCTTTTTTTGAATAAGAATGCAATATCAAAACAGGGTCAAGAGGCAGTCCCTTACTTCACTTTGGGTTTAGCAAATAACGGGCCCAGTACCCCTTTATTCGAATCAGGATCTTTGTTGAAGGGAGATGATGTTGAAGAAGAAGACCTTGTGGAAGCTAAGGTATCTTAGGGTGTAGGTGAGGCACTAGGTCTCCAAGTTAGTAATAAATGAGTTACGATTGACACACTTCAAAGGTGCATCAGGTTCAGGATTTTGCATTGCCAAGAACGACGGGTTGTCCTAGGAAGAATAAAGGCCAGGCTGAAGGTTGAGGGGCATCTTTCTTGTTCGTGTATCAAAAGTGTTGATTGTTGTTGCAGTGTTGGTTGCTCTTGTCTGTGTGGGTAGGGTTAGTCTGTTGTGTTTTGGTTGGTGTTTGGGGGTTTATTGCTTGCCATTTCTGGGTACTCTTGTAGTTTAAGTTTTGGGCAATTTGTGGGTATATGTGTTTCTAGGCTTTTTATGGTTCGGTGCACCCTTATTGCTGTGCGATGGTGATTGAATTTCTTTCTTCATTGTCTTGGTTTAGTGGCCTATTGGTGCCTTCTTCTTGCGTTTTGGTGGGTTTTGCACTACGATTTGGTGGTTCTATCTTCTTAGGTTGTTTGCGGGCTCTATTTGTGATCTTGGGCTTTTGAGTGCTAGTTTTGGGGCTGCTATTGTGGTGTTCTATGATGGTGCCTTGTTTGATGGAGGCTTCTTCGTGTTAAGGCTACTGGGTTTGGTTCAGCTGGAATCGGTTGTGTTTATTTGGTGTTTTCTTTTTATGTTTGTGTTTCTGCTGGAGTTAGTTGTGTTTGTTAGTAGCTTTTCCTTTATGTTGTTTTGTTTTTGTGTTTTCGGCTATGTTTTCTTTGCTCCTCTCCTTAATGGAGAGTCTTGAGCACTTTTGAACTATTAAAAAAAAGTGATTGTTAATAAAATTATCCTTAAAATTATAATATATATCATTCTCTTTTATCATTTACCAAATCCTAGTTCTCTTTCCACTTTTTGAAGCTTTTTTTTTTTTAATTTGGTTATAAAAGAAGTACTTTCATTTTTTTATATCCAAATAGACTGATACTTTTAATCATTAAAATCACTTTTCAGATAGTTTGTCCAAATACAAAATAGCTTTTTCTAAAAACATAAAGCTTTACTAAAAAAAGGATTAGAGAAAAAAGTCATTTTTGATAAGTTTGTCCAAACACACCCTAAATGTATTTGGATAGAAAAAAAAGTGCTTGTAAAAAAAATAATTTATCACTTTTTTAAAAATTATTAATACATAACTTCAAAAAAAAGAAAAAAGCAGAAGCAACAATAATTTTTAATAAAGGATATATTTGGTTAAGATTTTAGAAGAAGTACTTTTTCATAAATAGAAGTAGAATTAGAAGTAGAAAAAAAAATATTAGAAGAAATAATTCTTCATAAACAAGTGTATCCAAAATTATCCTTCAAAATCACATCTACTTTTTTTTAAAACTTAGTTATTACCAACTTCAAAAAAAAATGGGGAATTAATTTTTTTCTACAAGTAAACCTTTTTCCTAAAGTTGTATCCAAATACATTTTTTAAAATATATAAAAGCATTTTTTGTAAAAAAAAAAAAACACTCACAAAAGTGTTTTTTTTCTTCTGAAAAAAAAAAACATCCAAATACACTCTTAATAGATTGGGGTGGAGTGCATTTTTTTGTAAATAAATGGGGTGGAATATTATTTCTTAATACCTCAAAAGTATTAAATATATTTTACTCTAAATTTTAAGAAAGTTAGTTCGTGATGATGTGATAGTGTTCATTTAATTTTTGTTTCATATCATCTATTAAGCAATAATGAGATTCCAATGAGTTCCTTATTTTTTAAGTTGGACTTTATTATCAAATGCCTTACATTTATAAAAAGTGAATTTGTTTGTGCTTCTAACACAAAAACTTTTTTTTTTACAAAATCAATTTAAAAAGGTTCTTATAGAATTTTTTTTTTTGTGGGAAAAAGTTTAGATAGATTCGATATTAGTTATCCCACTAAGCTCAAGGAACAGTACTTGGGCTCAAAGATTATAGGAGAATTACAAGATTGCCTATCAAGAGAGTTCTCACAGCGTTAGCAAAAATCAAACTCGTGTTCTTGCGAGATACAAGCTTGTTTCTTACCAACTGTGCCAACACTTATTGGCAATACTTATAGAACCTTTAATATTGTTTATTTGTGCTTATAAAAATAGAAAATAATCAATTTTTTTATTTTTTAAGAAGTAGATAGCTATTTCTCCTAGAAATAAAAATAATAAAAGAGAGAGAATGTTGCTTCTTATTAAATTTAGCAATCACTTTTTTTTACTCAATTACTATTTTATTCTTAAATTTTTTTAAAGATACCACTCCTTTCCGGCTCTCATTCTCACTTTTTTTCTCTCTCTTCATGTTTTTAATTGTAATTTTATAAGAAAAAGCACTTCTATAATTATTACATATAAACAATATAATAACTTTTAATTTTAATAAAAAGTACTTATATAATTATATCTAAAGATAAAACAATTTTCTGTTTTTGTTTTTACTTCTGCTTCTGAAGAACTACTTCTTCTAAAATCTTAATCAAATAGGCCCAAATTTTGCATGTGGTTGGAAATTACATTTTGCATGAAAATTATGGAACTTTCTAATCATGTAACATGAGTGGAGAAAAAACTTTTGCATGAAAATTTTGGAGGAAGTAGTATTTCAGCATTATATATATGATTGTTATTTGAGAATTTTGTCAATTTTATGAAGATCAATCACTTGCAAATTAATTATGCTAAATTAATATCTTATTTTGTGTCTAGACATTGCATAAGTAGATGCCACATTTTTTCTCACTTTGGCCACTTTGGTAGCATCTATTTTCCAATTGTATATAAATTTATAAAGTCGTTATTTTATATAAATTTATATTTTGAAGTCACACAAGGTCACATAAAAAATTTTATATTTTGATGAAAATATATTATATAAATATTATTTATTATATTTTAATGTTATAATAACAGTTGTTTATGTATCTTCACCCCATAACCTAAATTTTAAAGAATGATAGTTCATGACACTATGATAGCCTTTTTTTAATTTTTATTTCACAACAGTTGTTAGCAAATTACTTTTTAAACAACACATGAGAACACACTTTAAAGATGGTCTCAATGCATATAACGCAAAATAGAATAGAATGTTTAGAATTATTACTTCATCTCTCAAAATCAGTGAAACCCTATCTTAACTAAATATAGAAAAATAAATAAGAATAATACATGACATTCTCAATTCAATGTCAGATTGATATCTCCAAATGACAATTCTTCAATTTCATGGTAACAACTATTGTGACCGTCAATCTCTCTCATACCTACATTAATATTAGTCTTTTCCAAAACACCCCTAAATTAGATAAAATAGGAGAGCATTAGAAGCTCATTCCTATTCCCGCTGAAGTCCTTATCTCTACCACCTTCAAAGTTGATACTAGGCATTCAAACTATTGCATTTGCACCGTCCAAATTCACTAATTGTCAATGTTGAATGAAGATTCATTGTTGTCCTATAATATTACAAGTATACAATATATGTTACAATTCAAGTCTCAATAAGTATAAGGGGATTCAAAAGTGATTGGTTGTAATGGAAATAAATGTGACTTAGATAAAGTTTATTTATAATGTCAGAGATTCAAATACTAGAGTTGCCACATGTGGATGAGCATTTTACCTAGCCACCACCTTCAACCTAAACTTGTGTAAACAATTACTAAAAAAGGTTCTTTATATTCAGCAAGCCATGATATTAGGAACTTCAAGAACTCCTTTCTTTTCACTACTCTTATGTTATGGGGCTGATCAACTTTGACAATAAAGAGTCCATTGAACTCTATATTCATTGTCTTCTTCCACATGCCCATCCATTCCTTGGAGAGGATGGATATCTCATGGAATGAAGAGAGTCTATCCATAGGTGCTACATGTTGTCCTACATGAATGGTAATGCTAGGGGTTTCAAGGGAACAATGAGTGTATGTGCTTGAAGAATGAGTGTAAGTTCTCATTCTGATCTAAAGAGGTTCTATTGAGCCCGTCGAGGAATGAAGGGAATTAATGATATATCTATATATGTAAGTACTTGAAGTAATTACTTAATGTTCACAAGTTATTTTTAAAATTTTTTATGCCTTTTTATCAATATATTAAGGAAATTACCAACATAATAAAAAGCGATTATCAACAAATTGAGTAAAGTTACTAATTCTTGCAAATTTATCATATTTTTTTTTTGTTTCCTAAGTCTTGGTGCCAAATTATAGTTATAGGCTTTTATAAAATACATAAATAAAGCTACAAGTGCGATTCATTAAAAACTCAAGGACAACCAAGTTTCCAATATACTAAGGAAGTTACCAACAAATTGATTAAAGTTACCAACTCATACAAATTCATCATGTGTGTCTTTTTTTTTTTTTTCAAATGTTGATGCCAAATAGTATTTATAGACTTTTATAAGATGCAAAAATTAGACTACAAATGTTATTCAATAAAAAATTTAACACTTGTTAGGTTTTAGACATATTAATAAAGTTCCTAATATAATAAAAGAAAGTTACCAATAAATTGAGTAAAGCTATTGACTATTGTAAATCAATCATGTTTGTCCTTTTTTATTTTTCAAATGTTGGTGTTAAATAGTAATTATAGGCTTTTATAAAATAGACAAATTAGACTATAGTGCTCTTTATGAAAAGTTCACATATTTGCTGGGTTACCAACATATTAATAAGGTTACTAACATAATAAAAGAAAGTTACCAATGAGATGATGTAAGTTATTAACTCTTGCAAATTGACCATGTTTGTCTTTTTTTTCAAGTAATTGTGTCAAATAGTAATTATAGTCTTTCATAAAACACACAAATAAGGTTACAAGTGTTATTCATAAAAAATTAAAGTATTTGGTGGGTTTATGAAAAATAAGAAAAAGTTGCCAATAAATTGAGTGAAATTACTAATTCTTATAGATCAATCACGTGTCTTTTTTTTTTTTTCAAATGTTGGTACCAAATAGTAATTATAAATTTTTATAAAACACACAAATTAGGCTATAGTGTTATTTGTAAAAAATTCACGTACTAGCTGCGTTACCAATATATGAAGTTAACAACATATTAAAAGGAAGTTTCCAACAAATTAATCTAGGTTACTAACTCTTGCAAATTGATCATGTTTATCTTTTTTTTGAATAATTGTGTCAAATAGTAAATATAATCTTCTATAAAACACATAAATAAGGCTATAAATGTTACCATAGAAAACTAAAGTACTTAACTACTTATTGGGTTTCCAACATATTATGAAAGTTACCAACATAACAAAAATAAGTCACCAATATATTGAGCTAAGTTGCCAACTCTTTCAAATCAATCATATATATCTTGATGTCAAATAGTAATTATAGGGTTTTATAAAACACACAAATAAGGCTACAAGTGCAATTCACAATAAATTCAAGTATCTATTAGGTTATCAACAAATTAAGAAAGTTACAAATAAATTGAGCTAAATTACTAATTTTTGCAGATCTATTATGTTTGTATGTGTTTTTTTTTTTAAAAATTTGATGCTAGATAGTAGTTAAAGGCTTTTATAAAACATTTAAATAAGACTACAAGTGCGATTTATAAAAAATTCAAATACCTATAGAGTTATCAACTTATTAAAGAAGTTACCAACATAATAAAATAATGGTACTAACAAATTGAGTAGTTAACTCTTGCATGTCGATCATGTATTTTTTTTCCTCAAATGTTAATGCAAATTGTAATTATAGACTTTCATAAAAACATATAAATAAAGCTGCGTGTTCTATTAATAAAAAATTCAAGTACCTACTGGGTTACTAATGTATTAAAGAAGTTACCAACAAATTGAGCAAAGTTACTAACTCTTGCAAATCTATCAATTTTTTTTCTTCCAAATCTTGGTGTCAGAAAGTAGTTATAAGCTTTTATAAAATATATAAAAAAAAGTTATAAGTGCTATTCATAAAATTTTCAAGTACCTATAGAGTTACCAAGTTACTAAGCAAGTTACTAACAAATTGAATTAAGTAACTCTTGTACGTCGATCATTCTTTTTTCAAATATTGGTGCAAATAGTAATTATAGACTTTTATAAAACATATAAATAAGGTCATATGTTCTATTAATAAAAATTTCAACTACTTGCTGAGTTACTAATGTATTAAGAAAGTTATCACTATAATACAAGAAAGTTACAAACAAATTGAGCTAGCTTGCTAACTCTTATAGATCCATTATGTAATTTTTTTCTTCAAACCTTGGTGTCAAATAGTAATTATAAGCTTTTATAAAAGACATAAATATTGATACAAGTGTGATTCATAAAAAATTCATGTACATGGTAAGTTACTAACTTACTATGGAAGTAACCAACATAATAAACAAAAGTTGCTACCAATTGAGTTACATTACTAACTCTTGCAGGTTGATCATATGTGTATTTTTCTTTACAATAATTGGTGCAAATCATAATTATAGGCTTTGATAAAACACATAAATGAGATTACATGTGCTATTAATAAAAAATCAAAGTACTTATTAGGTTACCAAGATATCAAGAAAGTTACCAACAAAATAACAGAAAGCACCAACAAATTTAGCTAAGTTACTAACTCTTGCAAATCAATAATTTTTTTTTTCAAATCTTGGTGCCAAATAGTGATTATAAGCTTTTATAAAATACATAAATAAGGCTAAAAGTATAATTCATAAAAAGTTCAAACACTTATCAAGTTATCAACTTACTAAGGGAGTTACCAATAATTTGAGTAAAGTTATTAACTCTTGCAAGTTGATCATGTGCCCCCCCAAAAATGTTGGTGCAAATAGTAATTATAGGGTTTAGGTTTATCATAGAATAATTATAACAATGATATCAAAAAGTTACAACATTACGGCATGATTGATTCTCATCGCCCTTTTTCTTTAAATTTTTGTTCTACTATATGCATTTTAATTTGCATTCTGAGTTGTGACAAAAATATTTCCAACATTATAGTTTTTTTATGAGATTCCAACATTATAATTATTCTGTATCCAAATGTAACTTTTTTATTGCAAATTGTAACTTTCAAAAACATTGTGCCATACTTATAACATCCTCCTTTTTTTATATATAAAATACTTTGCAAATTAAATATTTTATTCGATTTACTTGATACCTTCACATCAATAATTATTTTAAAAGAATAGATCAAATAGTTAAATTTAAGATAATCACTCTTTAAAGTAAGACAATAAATTGCTAAGGGTGAGCTCAAAATATAATATTCCAAGTTAGAAATAAGATTTATTAAGACAATAAGTAATATTAAATTGAGTGATAATAATTAAGTGTGTAGATATACACAAAAAGTTAAAAGAATAGTTATAAAAGAAAACAAAATAGCATAACTATTGAAAGAAGGCAGTGCATAAATGTACTACCAACCTCCAACTAACCTAACCCGCTATAAATATTGGGGGAGGGATAGTTGCTCTCCGTGAATAAAAAGTGGATGTAATTGTGTGCATGTGGATGTGAGTGTGTGGCATGAGAGAAAGAAAGAGTGAAAGAAAGTTGTCACTACGGATGGCAAATATAAACCAATCTGTGGGTACTCACCCCACCCAAACCCGATCAGGTCAGGTTTTGAACCCACTTCGCAATGGGCGGGTTTTGAGTACCGGTAGGGTCGAGTTCAGATTGAAGGCAAACCCACCCTTGGCTCTAATCAGTTAACATTTCTCCCTTCCTCTTCACATCTTCAAACAAAGCTGCATCTCCTTCCTATTTGGCTTCTTCCCTTCCTCCTTCTTTCTTGCTGCTTTACCTCTTTCTTCCTCACTCAACTCCTTCTTCTTCACCCATCGCTCACCACGGCACTGGTGCCACTCATTGCTCCCAGTCGCAAGAACCGTCGCGCTCCCAATCGTAGATTGCAAAACCTCCTTGCAATCGCATTAGCGTTGCCCACTGCTTCGCGACCACGTCGCCCACTGCTCGCTATTCCGCTCCAGCTTGTAGTAACATTGATCAATGTAAGAACTCCACTGCTCACCTCTTTGGGAATGAAAATTCTGATCTAAATTTAGTGTATATTTTTATTTTGTAATTTTATGCCTAAGGCCATTTGAGTTCTTTTATCAATTAAATATGTCAAGTTCAAATATTCATTTTGTTGTAATTTTAATTTGCTACTTCAAATCATAAGGGTAAAAAAATTCATTAGTGTAAATTGACATGGTTCAATAGGGTGTACTGATATATTAAATTAGTTTGGGTAGGGTATTGAATTTTGCTTAATTTTAAGTTGTTTTGCTCACATTATGTTTGAATATTATGTTGTTTTGTTGTGTTTTAAAATAATATTATAGGAATTTAAAGAAAAACAACAGGTAGGGGTAGGTATAGTACGAGTTAGGATAAAGCTTTTATGGATAGGGTAGAAGTTTTGATTGTTAAAACCTGCGGATAAGGTAAGGGTAAGTTAGTTAAGGATAGTTTAATAGGGTGTGGGGCGGGGTCGAGTTGAGCTAAAACCTGCCCCACACCACCCTTAATTGTCAGAGAGGGAAGAAGAAAAAAAGGGGAGAGAGAAGAATAAAATATATATATATATATATATAGAGAGAGAGAGAGAGAGAGAGAGAGAGAGAAGGAATAAAAAAAAAAGTAAGGGCAGCAGACAAGCAAGGAGAGAAGTTTAGTGTACACACACATCATTCATTCTCAGTTGTCTATAATAATTAGAGGTAGATAATAAAATTATTTACAAAGTAAAATTATAATTACATTTATTCATTACAAGTTATGTTATGTAATATTACTTTATATTATTGTTCATTACTATTTACTATCGCAATTTATTTTATATTCTAAGTTATTTTATTTAATGTCCCTTTATATTATCACTCATTCTTATTTATTATCACAATTTATTCCAAGTTATTTTGTTTAATGTTATTTTATACTATTGCTCATTATTATTTATTCATTGCAATCTATTTTATTATTTTTAGTTATTTTATTTATTGTTGTCCTTACTTTAAAGTTGCTCAGTATTACTTTTATGACAATTTATTTTATTTATTATCCCAGGTTATTTTATTTAATATTCCTTTAAATTATTACTCCTTATTATTTATCATTGCAATATATTTTTTTATCATTCTAAGTTATTTGTTCTAATGTTAATTTATATTATTGCTCATTATTATTGTAGTTTATTTTATTTATCTTTTCAAGTTAATTCATTTTATGTTCCTTTATACTATTATTTATTATTATTACTACTATTACTATTATTAAAATATTATTTATATAATGGTAATTAATTTTGAGTTGTCAAGCTTATGGTAATTTTTTTAGGTGACCAATATTAAGAGTAAAACATTGTATCTAACGTTTAAAATAAGTAAAATTTAATATATATGGACAATTTGATGATTCTTGACTTATGGACATTATTATGACTTTATAATGACTCTTGCAAGAACATGAATTATATGCATTAAATGTGTCATGATGACAAGGACAAACTTGCGGACCATGATAAGAAAGTTTAAAAGGCATTAAATAAAAATGATCTTAGATTCTATCCCTTTTGAAATTAATATTTAGATTTAACAACTTTATGTTTTGAGAAACTTTATTGAGATATTATATTATTTATTTTACTCAAGCTTATATTATTTCAATTCTTGTGTACTTTATTTATTTTGATATTATAAATTAATTTATATCTTTTACACTTTATTCAGTTTATTTTATTGCTTAATTTTATGTTCTATTATTTAATTTATTATGCGATGAATTTATTTATATTATTCAAGTTTATTGCTTATTTTATGTTTTTTGAGTTTTATTTAAATTCTATTTATTGCTTAAGTTTATGTATCTCTATATTTATTACGAATTAGACAAAATGGCAAGCAAGTAATTATAAAAAGAAGACATTTAAGATTTGCCACTAACTGCCAAGAAGGCAGAAGGATAAGATGTAAGATTCTTTTTATGTTATCTGCCTTGGTTAGTTTGGCGTAAAGGTCTCGCTTTATCGTCACAATGTCAAAAGTAACATCGGATAATGAGAACTCCTTAAGAGAATGTCTTCAAATATATATGAGATAAGCAGACAAAGGATAGTAGAAACTAAAGTAAAGAGATCATAATTTTAATAAGGCTTGCTGCATTATAGATTGGATGACATTTGTCTTTTAAGTATCTATTGCTCATATTATTATGAGATATTATTTTCCCTGGAGATGATTTAATGTAATTATAATACAGCAGCCCTATAAATTTCTATGTTAAGACATAGCTCAAACCATCATAGGTCAAATGCTTTAAGATCTTCTTTATCTACAGAGAATTTTCAATTTTCATTCTATTTTTGGTGGTTTCAGATTAGTCAAGTAATGATCCAGAGAAAGGTGAACTCCTTTCACTGCTAGGAAAATCTGAATGTGTATTTAAGTAAATCGTAGTTTCCTTTACTGGCTAAAAATGTTTAGCCTTTGTCGAATAAAACTTTACTTTTGCTCGTGAATACTTTGGTGTTTTTATGTATATTAGTGTTCAACCTTAAACTTCTTATGTAAATGGGTTTTACAATACTACCTTTTTTGGATGTAGTACCAAAATAGACCCCTTAGTTTAATGATATCTTAATTCTCGTTGAAAAAAAAGAACTTAGTAGAATGCAGGGATAGGAAACATTTATGGGGGGATTAGTGCATCATAATATTGAAGGTTTAATAGATGTAGTGAAGGTGTGGAACAAAGTAGTGTTTGAGCGTATCCATAACAAAAAACAAAGGATCATGTTGAGGATGGAGGAAATTTCAAGAAGTTTGTCCTTCTGACTAAACCCTTTCCTCAAAGAGCTCCAAAAAGAATAATGGAAAGAGTATGGAAATTTGCTTGTTCAAGAAGAGAGTTTTTGGAAGTAGCTCTTGAGATGTAATTGGCTTTAACTCTCGAGATGTAATTAACATACTAATACATTATTGAATACATATGTAAAATATTTTTATACTAATAATACATCAAAATTAAATTCTAAAAACTTATATGATGTATAATTTATACCATACTATCAAACTTTATATTAAGGGTGCTCATGACCCAACTTGGCATGCCCTAAATATAATTAGCTTGGGCTGCATTCTCAAAATTTGGAATGAATATATGGATTTAATTTATATACATTATCGGTGTCAAAAAAAAATTTATATTGTCATCCAATTTATGTTGCCACATCAGCAAATATGATTAAATCTCACATCTATTTCTTGAATATATATAAATATATAACTGGGTGAAGTTAACCAACAATATCTATATATATATTATTGGTTAACTTCACTCGATTTGGTGTTACACTTTAAAACTTTTGTTTTTTTGATAAGTTAAAACTTATTTTTCTTTAAATTAAGAATAAATTATAAATTTATTAATTTAAAATAATTTCTTATATATAACAAAAAAACATTTATATAATAATGACACACTATGTTTGGAAAAATATATTACAAAATATTCCTTAATTTTTAGTTCTTATACAATTTTATCATTTAATTATACATAATGTTTAAATTTATATAATTACTAATTTACCACTTAGTTTCTTATCTATTCAGTGCCCATTTGGTCACACTTCTAGGAGGTTCAGAAGGCATTTTATTGGAATAAGAATAAAAATATACAGTAACTAATGTGTTTGATATGTAAAGACTTTTTGAAATTCCAAAGGCTTTTTAGTAGAAGTATCCTTGAGGTTATTTTTCATTCTAAATAAATACTTTTTGAAAAGGAATATTACTATTACTTTCATATCAACAATCAAAAGTAATTTTACTTTATTTTATCCAAACAAAACTCATTTTCTTAAATTTACTTTTGACATATTCAAACTAAATAAAAATTATTCTTTTAAAAGTAATTCCTTTAAAGGGCCTTCTTTTGGACGATCTTTTTTTAAAAAACCTTCTTCCAAAAGTTAAACCAAACAGACCCTCAATCTTATCTCGTTCACTGATTGGGTTATAATTGAACCGTGAGTGTTTAAAATACAGCCTAATAAAAATAATTGGGCTAGGACTAGGCCTAGTTAAACTTGGCTTAATCTAATTTATAAACACACTCTAGTATGTGGCTCAGGTCGTGGATCAAGTGGCTAATATACCGGCCCTAAAGAACCATATTTGGAGGGATGTGGCTTTGAACCGCAGGGGCAGGGCCAGGCCAGTCCTTCATATCTCCCCTACCCCCTAGACCAAAAGAACACACACACACACACACACACACACACACACTCTAGTATGATCAAACCCCCTTCAAAAAAAGAAAAAGCACTCTAGTATGGGGAATTATTAGGTGTTGTGCTCTGCCCATAGCATTTCATTTTCCCATATACTTTCTATGTAGTTTTACATATATGGGTCTTAGTGCCCCATAGTACATCCAAAAATAAAAGGATTTGTACTTTATTCAATGATAGAGTAATATTTTAGTTTCATTTAGTGATAAAACTCATAATTAACTTCCACTTTTATATGAAATATTATTATATTATTGGATATAGTATAATTTATCTTATCTTCTATAAATATCTAATAATTTCTTTTCTCTATTTTTTTAATTAAAAAAAGTTTAGTTGAATTTAATATCAAACATCTCATTATGATTAGGGTATAGCTACAAGATTTAAAGAACACTTATAAGATCGTCCATCAAAGGAGTTATCACATCAAGAATCGAAATTACATCATTGTGGAATACAACCGCTTCCCATCAATTATATCAACCTTAATTTGCTCTCTTCTTCTCTCTTCTCTCCTCTAGAATTAGAATTATGAACTCGTGTGATTGCAGAATACAACTACTCCTTATCAACTGTGCGTACCTTTATTTGCTCACTCTTCTTCTCTTTCCTCTCCTCCATTATTATGTCTACCAAATGGGCGTAAAAATGTGTATCTAAAATTATTAATAGGCTAGTTTGTTTACAGGCCAAGGCACATTATTAACGGGCTAAGTTTGTTTATAGGCCAAAGTTATGGTGCACCGGCAAAAGTTAGGTGCACCACACATCACTTTAATCTTACCCAGTCAATAATGGCTGAAATTGAGATGAACCATCCGTACACCAAGTCAAGAGGGTTGCACTCCAACAATATCACCTCCCCTCAACTTGAGATGGACCACCAATACTGAGGCCGCCGATCTTTCCCATCTCGTCGCCCTTTGCTCCCAAATTGCCCTCCGCCTCAATTGCATGGGCCTCTTCCACCTCCACGACGAGCCTGTTATCGCCGCCTGCGCCGTTGTCGGCTATGACTACCTCGACATCTCCGACGAGCCGAAATTCATGGAGCACAAGGAGCTGAAGTGCAGGTTTTCCAAGTGAAGTGCTCATGAACTTTGTTTGTGTCCTTTTATAACAAGCAAAAACAAGAAAAGCAATGGCGTCCATTGAGAAGGCCATTAGCATTGACCTTCGAACCACCTACGGCTGTGTGGTAGTACGGCAAAAGGACCGCGTCGAGATCATTGCCAATCACCAAGGCAATCGAACCACTCCTTCCTACATTGTTCTGTTGCCTTCACCGACACTAAGCGTCTCATTGGCAATGCTGCCAGGAACCAAGTCGCCATGAACCCTCAAAACACCGGTTTCGATGCCTAGCGCCTCAGCACTTTCAGGAAACTGGAAAGATTTGGTTTTGGCAGCAGCCATGGACTATGGCGGTAGAGCAAGGTGGCGCATTGATGATTCGAATGGCCGGTGAACACTGTGGTGGTGCGACCAGGCTACGTAGGATACGGAGGGGAAAGAATGGGAGAGATAGGAGAGCTGTAGAGTGCGCAAAAGCATGTGTGGGTGTATAGGTGGTCCATATCAATTTCAGCAACTACTTTTTGTTTAGTGGTTGAGATTAAAGTAGTGTGTAGTGCGTTTGACATTGGCCACTGCACCACGGTCAAAACCTTGTTTATAGATAAGAGTTTAATTTATATATATATTGATGGTGTAAAAATTTTGTTAAATTATATATTATCATATATATAAATATATATTATTTTTATCTTTATTATTTTAAAAATTATATAGATAAAAAATATAATTAGATAATAATATAAAATAATTTTATATTATCAATATATATAAATTAAATTATATAAAAAAATATAAGAAGTTGTTTTTTAAATTAAACTATTTAGATTTAATAAAGAGTTGTCAATAGAATAGGAGTTTAATTTTAATGTATTGATAATATAAATTTTTTTTATATGGTCATTTAAGTAATAAATATTAAACCTAATCATATTTATTGATGTGGTTATATATGATTGGATGATAATATAAAAATTGATTATATATATAAATTAAATTAATAAAAAAGGCATAAATAAATTTTTAGTCTTTATAAATATGAGGATTTCATTTGAATACACTGTCAGTATAAAATTTTTTACATAGATATACAATCATATATTACTACATTAATAAAATTCTTTGACATAACCACTCACTACTTAAATGACCATATAAATGGAAGATTTTAATTGGATGATAGTGTAAGCATTTTTTTACTGTCAATCTATCCAAATTAAACTATAATATAAATTATTTTAATTTTAGCTAAAAAAATTCTTTTAACTTTTGATCTGGTATTTTTTTAATATTATATTTTTGACCTATGTTATTAACCAATATTGTTAAATAGTAATATTTATAAATATAAAAAAAATCTTAAAATATTTATAAAATAAAAAATAAATTTTTTAATATTTGTAAAAGTTAAATGTATATTCTATATATTTAAAGGAACCATAATTTTGGAAAAAAAAAATCAAAAGCCAATTTTTTTTAATGGACTAAAATCGAAATCACTTATATTTATAGGAATTTGTTTAAGAAAAAATAAAACAAAAACAAAAAATTGGCCACTCTCTGCTGATGTTGATAAACCCTAACCTAACCCCCATTTGATCACGAACTGAAACTGAGCTTCACTTCAAGCTCTGAAGAGGGAACCTCACACTCACGAGTAATAACCCAAACAAAATCCCAATCCCATTTCCGAACTAAACAGCAATGCCTAACCGTGTAAGTTAGTTAGTTAGTTGTGTTTTCTGGTGGAACTCTCCATCCTCTACGGGCACCACCACCGTCGCAACCATGGGCCGTAACTCGTCCTCCGCGAACCACCACCATTCCCCTTCCTCTCGCCGTCACCGGAGTAGCCGCCGCAGTATCTCTCCGCCGCCGTCGCGAGACAACAAGCCCCGCCACTCGGCTCGACCGTCGGAAAAACCGGCTCGGACCGGTTCAGGTTCGCCAGATCCTCCTCCTCGCTCTCGCTCTCCGTCGCCGCGAACGAAGCGGTTGAGGACAGTGCAATCGGAACGTGAACGTGAGAGCGACAGTGGCAGAGGGAGGGGTTCAGAGAGTGACGCGGTGGAGCGGAAGAAGGAGAAGAGAAGGGACGAGAACGATGGTGAGGACGAAGACGGAAGGAACGGCAGGTCGTCCAGGTCGAGGCACAAGAGCTCACCGGAGCGCGACCGCAATGGGCGGAGCAGACACCACCGGTCGCAGTCTCCGCCGTCGCAGTATCGTCGTCATGACTCCGCCTCAAAGCCTCGTGATGAGGTGTCCGGTGATATCCAACCCTAAGTTCAATCTATTGCTTCAAGTTCCTTAGTTTCCATTTTATTTTATTTTATTTTTAATTTTTTGGATGTTGTTGGAATTTGAAGAATGAGGACATGGTTTAAGAAACGGTGTTATGTTGATTTCTGTAACTGTTTTTGTATGTGATTTGATTCCTGTTTGGGTTTTTTGGTGAGTTTTGTGGATTTTTGGATGGTTTTTGCGGATGTTAATGTATTAAGATGAGGATACGTGAGTTAATGAAATGGGAAGGCATCTTTGGATGTATGAGGAGTGGAGCTGAGATTGGTTGGCAAACGAATTGTTTTATGTGATTAGGTGACTTTAAGAATGGGCGTGAAACTTGAATTAGAATATGGTGGTTAAGGTGCCCTTGAGGATCCTAGAAAGTATTCGATCGTTAACTACATTTTTATTTAATGTCCCTTATTGGTACTGTGATGTTACAGGATAGACCTATTCTAGAGTGGTAGTGTAGTGCATTGTTGTGTTCAAGGTCAAATATGCGTTAAGGTGGAAATAGTAGGAATACTGGAATCTTGGATTGATGGAGGCTATATAATGTTGCATTTCACATCCTCAAGCTCACTTCTAGTTTTAGTAATTTCAGTTGATAGGTGAGTGATGATAAGCATGATAAACATGATAAGTGTGACAAGTGAAGCCACTATCTGACAGAGTTTATTGAAAATGACAAGTGATGAACTGATGAAACACATTTCATATGGGAACATGAGAGTATAGAGATATACATTTGCATACCAATGATTGTTTACAAAATAGCAAAGATCATTTTATTTTTTGCATCGTTTTTTCTCCATAGTACGTATTCATGCCTTGTTTGACAAGGATGGTGTTAGGGACCCTTTCTGTGGGTTAGTATACAAAAGAAAACATAAGAAGGGTGGGAAGTTGGGCCAGCTGTGAGCTCAACTATTTGTCACTAACTAACAGAAGTATAACTAGGAAGAGTTAGTTAGTTTGAGTTTTGTCCTGTCATTTTGTAACCATATCAGACGGAGGAGGGTGTAGTACTCTCTCTCACTTGTATCACAGATTCCTTCATTGTTCTTCCCCAATTTCTAGGGTGTGCATTACCTAGGGATTCCTAATCAATAACACTGATTCATAGCTATTCTTTCTCTACTTCTCTTCGGCCCCTGATACCAGTGCTAACATATAGGGAAAAGACTAAAGAAGAATTTATAATTATCTTCATTTTTTGTCTTGAAAAATGTCATGGTTTTCTTCCCTTTTTTTTAATAATGCTGTTTATGAGGTGCGCCAAGTTTTGGCTGCTTGTTAGATATAACTGTTAGGCTTCAATGGGGAATGGTTTTTATATGCTCTTTTTTCATGTTCTGGTACTGAATTTGGCATGGAACATCTGACTTCCTTTCAGAGCATATTGATTTTGGTCCTGCCTCCCTACTTGGTCCCAAAATTTTGATTTATTTTTGCTCCCAAAATTTTGGCATTTATTTTTGCATCTTCCTTGTTTTTACCAGTTACTATAGCCTCTCCATTCCTGTTTTGTACTTAGTCACTTTTCCCTGGAATTGATGCTTATCTGGACTGCTGTTTAATCTTTGCAGGTGACTGACTTGAGAGGAGCTGAACAGATGTAAGTTGCCGTTTCAACTTTGAATTGCATATTCAAGTGTTGCTGCTGTTTGATGTTGTTCATACTGTTTGACTGGTGATTTTAGTTTGATTTAAGCCAGATCTATTAATAAGGGTGCCATACATGCTTACTGGAGTAATGATTCTCCTTCAAACTGCGGCAAATTTAGTTTTTAAGAATTGCAAGAAAAATGGCTTTCTTGTTTAGATATGGACTCAAACTCTGATAAGGGGAAGGGTTGTGGTAGGGTGGTAGCTATTGCATAAACTTACAAATCATTGAACATGCATCTAAATATAAAATTATCACCCACAGGGTGGGTGTTTCCTTGTTGTGATGACTGAACTGAATTCATTTAAAGAAAAAATTTTGTTTTTGATGGAGCCCAATGTCGTTGATTTATCCATGTAGCAAAGATAAGGCTTACTTTGTTGGGTGTTTGTAACATTTGGCATAAGATCAGAAGGAAAATCTGTAGTTAAATAGGTGAATTTGTAAAGAGAAGAAAAAGAAAAGTAACATTTGGTTGGAAAGGATTTGGGAAGAAGCAAAGTAAAATTTTGTGGTAATGTACAGTTTATGGGTTCTGTGGGAGGTGTGGTTGGAAAGGAATGCCTGGATCCTTAATGATGATTCCTCGCTTTTGAATTTGTTATGAGATAGAGTCCTTTTCATGGTGTCTTTTTGGTGCTCAGCCCATGGTCCTTTTAAGTGCATCAGCATTTCAGATATGCATACATAAGGGTTAGGAGAGCTCTTCTGAAGTGACTTTTTTTTTTTTCAAAGGAGTCTCCTTTCTTTGGTCATGCTTTTCTCTTTCTGGTTTTCTCTGTTAAGGATTTCTTATCCTCCAATCTGTTGTACATCTGTCTTCTCCTTTATCTAATAAAATTTCTTGTTTTATCAAAAATAAAAAAAAAAAATGTAAAGAGTAAGTTTGGTATGTATCTGAAGAGAAATGTTTAAGGAAATTTTGATGGATCTTTGATGAGTATGAATGTTAGAAATGTGATGATAGCATTTACCTTACGCAAGTCATTGAATTGCTTACTAGGTTCTAGAAATATGGATTTCTAATTTTCTATGAAGAAAAATTAATGAGCCACAGTCATTGGTGATGAAATGAGTCATGCTGTATACTAAATGGCTACGATGGGCATGAAGAAGGCTGTTGAAGAAGCGAGTGCGAATAATGCATGTGGTGGGTCTCTAACTATTATGTATGATTCAGAATGTTAGGATGATGAGAGACAAAATGTCCAGAACACCCACTAAAATGATGAACGTTATAAATAACCACACAGACGTTTTTGTATTATAATAGTTATAATTTATAATGAAGGTAACAGCTTGAAGAATTGTGTAACTTCAATTGAAGATTAGACAAGACACAAGTACACTGTCATTTAGATAGGTTTTTGTAGATGCAAATGTTAATATTGGCAAGAGTCCATTTGACTGAAGAGGATAGGAGTTGAACAAATAGTGGCACAAATAGAAACAATTTGGAAAGATATGATTTTGAAATGTATGGGTTTTGAGTGTTTGACTATAGGCAGGATTGAATGGTAATTGAAGATCCAGCAAATGCCGAATAGTTACTAGTCATACATAATGTTAATCTTCTTTAGACTATTAAGCTGTTACCTTCTTTTCCTTTACCTGTTCATTTGTTCTTTCCACCCTCCCTGCTTCTTTACTTGTCCTTGATGGATGAATAGCAGTACATCTATCTAATGTTACTTAGCCTTGGCATGATAAATGTTGTTCATAAGATATGACTTTGTTTTAACTTGCCTTGAACTTGGACGTGCTACAGAACTCCTTTATTTGGTTTGGAGTACATAATCATGTGGAATATTCGAACTTCAAATAGCATGCAGAGCTAAATATGAATTTCTAATAAAATTGAATATAGTAGGTTACAAACAGTTTTTTGTTCATATATGAAAAATGGTGGAGTCGCAATGTTTATGGAGTTTAGGGATCTCAGCGCATTAATTTGAATAAAGCTGAAAATGTTAAAGTAGTGGTAGTAAAACTGAAATGACAATATGTTTGCTTGGCTTCAGGTCCTTCCTTTTATTCTTTGCTTCTTTCTCTTTCTATTTTCTCACAACGTCGTATGCATTGTCTTAATATAGATTAGAGTTGGTTGGTATAGCTTTTAATCCGAGGTTGATTGCTGCTTCGCCAGGAATGATGAGAATGATTCTATTTCGAAGATGAAGGCAGCTGAAGATGCTCTGGAAGAAAAACAAAAGGTAACGATGTGCTCCTTTTTTGTAGGATTTTGTGCTTTTACTATTATGTAGACCACTCCTCCATTTGTCCGTTTGTGTTGGTGGGATAGGGTTTAAGAACCCTTTCAGATAGTTTATCCTATGCAATTGTTCATGGAAGTATAACTTGTTTACTCCCCCGTATTTTTGTTGAGCTTCATGCTTGAGTCTTGCTATGATCTTTGGGAGGCTTGCTTGTTTTGGGAATTTGGTGAGATAGATGCTGTGCATGTGTTCACAATGTTTAAATGCTCCCTTGTTTTGCCCATTTAGATTGTTTTGGAAGAATCACACTTAACCAAGGTTAATTAATGCTGATGGTGTATGGATTATTATTTTCCCCAGCTACTCATATGGTTTAATCACACATCCTCTTCCTTTATGGAAGCTAGAGTTTGAGATATCCAGGCTCTAGATGCAACTGCCTACAATTCAAAAAAGAAACACAAAAAACAAGTGATTTTAAAAATGAAAAAGGAAAAAGAAACAAAGGAGGGAACTAATAACGTAGAGAACACTAAAATATTTGGCATTTATATTTATGTTGACTGAAATTGAATTCAGAGTAAGACATATTTGCTTAATGCTCAGTTTGTCTATATTTACTAGAGTTGCATCGCAATACAAAGAAAAATTGTGAAACATAAATTACTTAGTATGCTGTAACATATTATAAGCTATTATTTTTCAATTTATAAATGAGGATAAAGATTTTCTGAGTGCTTCATTCTGGTTGGCTTTTCTGAAATCATCTGCCATTTACAGCAAAAACCTTCATTTGAGCTATCTGGAAAGCTCGCAGCTGAAACGAATCGAGTCAGGGGTGAGACTCTAATTATTTTTAAGCACGAAAAATATCTATTTTATTTTAAGTAATTTTGTCTTTCATTTTCAATCACATGCTAAAATAGCAGTTCTTGGTCAGGTGTTACTTTGTTGTTCAATGAACCGCCAGAGGCTCGAAAACCTGATATTAAATGGAGGCTTTATGTTTTCAAGGCTGGTGAAGTGCTCAATGGTTAGTCTGTATAACTTATGTGCTTAATTTTCTTGTGTCATCCTCTAGCCCTGCTAATTTTTCCTTTTTAAAATTTGTGGAAGTTTGCTTTACTGCCAAGAATAAGCTCTGCTTGCTTACTCAGGATCATTAGATGTTTGGTTTTACTCCTTTTTTTAATCATGACTATATATATTTCTTTGCAATTTATTAGATTAGTTTCTAGTAGTACCTTAGCCATTGGGGTGAGCTTTTCATAATTAGACAAGTCCTCTGTCTGCTTCCCTTTTCTACTTTTGCATTTAGTTGTTTCCCTGTTTGATGTTATGCTTTCATTTGTACAATTTTCTTTGTTTTCTTGCAAAATTTCTATCAAGTTTAATCATGCTTTTTGTTAATTCTTCTTGCGATTAGACTGTTAAATTGAAAATCTTCTACAATGTCTCTGGGCATAAATTAAATTACTATTTTCTTAACTTCCGAAGAACAATTCTATTTGTTTTTACCTACTTTTTCTAAACAAAATGTATATGATTGACAGAGCCCCTTTATATCCATCGCCAAAGTTGTTATCTTTTCGGAAGGGAAAGAAGGGTTGCTGACATCCCAACAGATCATCCATCTTGTAGCAAGCAACATGCTGTTATTCAATTCCGGTATTTCATCATTTTAAGCAATCCCATGGGGAGTTCCTTTGGTTATTGGTGCTTTAGATCTTAACGCAGATTGTGTTTTATAATTTCTTTTATTTTCCTTTCTTATTAGGCAAGTTGAAAAGGAGCGACCTGATAGTACAATATCAAAGCAAATAAGGTAATGCCTTTTTTTCGTTTTTTGGTTACGACTCCACATATGCACCCAAAGGTTTCTGCATGTGTGAAACCTAATGTGTACATGATCTGCACCAGGCCTTACATAATGGACCTTGGAAGCACAAACAAAACTTTCGTTAATGTGAGTGGTCATTGAATGTCTTTGATTAGTTTCTTGCTGTGTTCATTTCTTGCGGTAGCAATGAATGAGTTGAAATTAGATGTCTGATGAATCTATCTGATTCTTTCTGTTTCTGCAGGATAATCCCATTGAACCTCAACGTTATTACGAACTTAGGGAGAAGGACACCATAAAATTTGGTAATAGTAGGTAAGTAACAAGTAGGTTTTCGTTGTTCTACATGATGTTCAAACTAAAACATATTTCATTTGTTGAGAGAGAGAGAAGGGGGGGGTATCTTAAGGCTATTCATATATAATTGTAATCATTCATTATTAGAACCTATATTATTTTAGAATAAGGTTTAGGTTGAGGGAAGAAATGTCTGTTATTGATTGCGAAAGTTTAAGAGTTCAGTGATGAAGAAGATTCTGTAAAGTGATTAGAGGACACGGAGGATCTTTGGGTAGCAAAGGCAAAATTGATAAAGAAATGTCAATATTTGAATGAAAGCAATTGTACCCTTTGTATTCCTTTCTCCAGTTGAGCTATGGAATGTGAAAACTATTGAAGTGCCAAGTTCAGGAAATCAACAGAAGCCCTAATGCCAATTAGGTCCGTTAGTTGTATAATAATTAATTTGCTTATGACCTCTAAGATATCAGTAAAGCTGCCTCTCAATTTTTCATAATTCCAATGCAATAACAAATTTTTGTTCCTTACTACTTTATTCTGTGTGAATGCATATTGTTGACATGTTTGTTTTCCTATTGCAGCCGAGAATATGTACTACTACATGAGAACTCAGTTGGGTGATGGGCATTAACCTCCAAATCGATCGGCATTGGACCATCAGTGTTTGTCTAGATTATGTCCCTACATTTTGTGTATTCCCTCTTTCCAGAAAGTTTCTAGATCAGTTTCCTACAAGTTTCTTGATATTAAATTATTAATACATGACAGGATATTTTCTATTTTTCGGTACTGACAGATTGTAATATTGTTATAGTTTTACTGTACAAGATCCTGATGCCCAGCCAAATGAGAATTTTGGACCCTAGTGCGCTGATAAAGATGTGACATGTTGGTATCACTTTCGACTGATATACTCGTGTCTCGACCTCAATGGCTCGTTGTCATCTTACATCCATGGGCACTTTGTAAAAAAGAATCATTTAATTAGATTTCTTTAAAAATAAATAAATAAATAAATAAACAACTTCACAGAATTTCAAACAGAAATTAAGTTCACGGTGATTTGGCTGATTTTGGGAGGGGCAATTTACGCATTTCACTGTAGCTTTGCAAAGATATTGACAAGATTTGGGATGCAGCCACTCGGGTACATTACAACGTAGTTAGACGCAGGCCAGTCGTGGGTTTGTTGCTTTTAGTGGGAATTTGATAGGGGATTTCAATTTTTTTTCTTTGGATTCTTAATCTTAGGAATATTATTTTTGAGAATAGTTTTTTAAGATATATATACTTTGAGGTATTTGATAAATGGATTAAATTTTTAGGAAAATTTTGTTTATTTTCAAAAGTATCCTTGGCAGTTCGGCGAGGAATGATGCTGGTCTGGTGGCAGTCAACGATAGTTGGTGGTGGTTTGATGATGGTCAGTGCTGGTCCGGCCATGCCTGGTGGTGGTCTGGCGATAATTGATGGTGGTTTGGCTGCAAACGGCGGTGGTTTGGTGGTAGCCGATGGTGGTCTGGTGGCAAATGACGGTGGTGGTAGTGGTTGGTAGTGGTCTGACCATGGTTGATGGTGGTTCGCGATAGTAGGTGGTGGTCCAACTGCAGCCAATGATGGTCTGGCAGCAAATAGCTATGGTCCGGGGGAGATTGGCGGTGGTCCGATGGCTGCTTAATGGTGCTTGGCGGCAGTTGGTGGTGGATCACGGTGGTCGGTGGTGGTCTAACAATGGAGGGTAATTGGTGGTAGGTGGTAGTAGAGATAATTTGGTCTTTTTATATGAAAAAGTATTTTTATATTATGGGAATATTATAATCTCATATATAAGATAGAATTATTTTGAGGGGAATTTTATCCTAAAATTAATCCTGAAAATATTACATTCTCAAAAATATTTTTTCAAAATTTATATCAAACATAAGCATTTTCATGAAATTTCCCAAAATCCTGCTGTAAACTTTCTATCAAATGTCTCCTTAGGAATGTTATCTAACATAGTTCTTGTAGATAATTTTTTACGAGATTTTTTTAGTTTTTTTTCTAATATTTGAAAAATTATGTATGAATAATTACAGATTTTAATAATGTTATTAGTGAATTGATTATATAAAAATATGAAAATTTAACTTTTAATAATTGAAAATTTTAGTTTAGTTTACTAGTAAATTTGGTGAAAGAATTCTTTTTATTTATTATTAGTTATCTGTTACATTGATTACATTCAATATACTCAACGACGTAATCAAAATTACCCTATCAAAGTGAGTATTTATTTATTTATATATGATTTTTCAAGTATCGAAGTGAGTGTGTAACACATTAAAGAATCATTTCTCTATCGCTGTTAAGGAAGTAGTAGCAGTAGTGATTATCATCGCGCATGCACTACGGTCTATGTTGTTACGAGATTTTAGACAAACGAGGCAGCGGATGGTGACTAAATATTCCAAATATTAATAGAATTCAGGATTATAGATGTATCTAGAACTCAAACAGTGAATGTTAATTTTGGCATCTGAAATTATTTATATATTTTATTTTGGTTTTTAAAATTAAAAGATTAATGATTTGTCTCTGAAATTATAAAAAGTAATTTAAATTAATCTTTAGAATAATATTTATAAATTAATCTTTAGAATAATATTTATAGAGATTAATTTAAATTACTATATGAACTAACTTAAATTATATTTTATAATTTAAAAAATTAAATTTTTAATTTTTTAATTTTAAAGACTCAATTGAAGTAACCATTCAGCTTTGAGAATTAAAATGAATATTCACTCAGAAATCAACTGAGTATAATTTTAAATTGATTTTGTAATTTTTTTTTTCATTTTCTAAGCTAAGAGGCAAAATGTAAGCGCGGTATAGCTTCGAGGACTTACAAGTAACCCCATTTCCTTGAAGGCTGCCCTGTTTTAGTGGTAGTTACTATGAAATTCAGCACCCACCTCGTCACATTTATTTAATAAATATTGAGTAATGTAAATTATGACTGCCTTCATTAATATGTAGTTTTCATTTTTGGGTCCAAAATGCAAAGGAAAAAACTTCAATCAAATTTTCTGTATCCATTCTATTTAAATTTCAAATCAAATAATAATAATATATTTTTTTTAAGAAAAATATATACTTTTAAATTTTAAATTATTTATTCTAAGAAAAATATCTAAATATTATTATTTAATCTGAAAATTAATTAAAATAAATATAAAAAATTTGATATAAGTCTTATTCAAATACAAATGTATGTTTATGACATGACAAATTGAACACCACAACCCTGCCCTTTAAAATATGATTCAAACGCCCCTACCATGTGGTGTTGAAGTAAACCACAAACACATTCGGATGGCCAAGAAAATCTGTCCAAATGGGTATCCACGGGAATTATTAGTGATGGAGATATGCATGGGGACCAATTTGGTTCCTACAGAAATACGGATAAAGTTTGCATTAATTAAATAGGGCAGAGGTAAAGATGAAATCTCCATTTGATGGGGATTTACTAAATCACTATTTATATTCTCTCTCTCTATATATATATAATATGATAACCATAAATTGAAAAATACTATCAAATATCAGCTTTCAATCCATTCTCTCTCCTTCACAATTCAAAAAACTTACTAAAAGAAGGAAATTTATAAAAAGAATCCACATAATTTAAAAAAATATAATAAAAATATATTATTTAACTCTCTATTGGTTAAATCTTCTAGCACGTTTTACTATCGCTCCCACGATCTCAAAAATATAAACCCATTGATTCCCTTCATAATTAGAATTAGAAACCCAGTTTTTAGACCCGGTTATTCCTCTCTCTTTCCAGTAAAAAAATAATTTTATTTAAGGCGTCATCTATAGTACTCCTTGCTGGTCAAAGAGCACGGTATACCTTACAATCTGATGATGAGATTGTGAGATGCATTAATACACCAATCATTTATAATGTATTGTAGTAATATCTAATTTTAAGAAAAATTAAAAATATAATTAAATATATTTTAAAAATTAATTATCATACATTGATAGTATAAAATTATACTGATAGTATAAAATAATTTTATACTGTCAATATAATAAAAAAAAATTATCAATGTAATTTTACTCTATCAATATAATTTTACACTGATAATATAAAATTATTTTATACTGTCAATATAATTTTATACTATTAGTGTATAAAAATTAATTTCTAAAAATTATAAAAATTTTATCAACATAATTTTACTCTATCAATATAATTTTACATTGTCTATTAATGTAATATTACACTGATATATTATCAATGTAATTTTATACTGTCAATGTATAAAAATTAATTTCTAAAATATATTTATCATATTTTTAAATTTTTTTAAATTAATATATTACTACAGCATATTATATATAATTGATATATCGATATATCTTACAAATTTGTATCATTTGATGCACTACAGTCACAAGGTGCATTAAGCACTTTTAACTGCGATGCGCACCGCAGATACCACCTTCATTTAATAAGTTTTTATGAGCAATGGTGAAGCCGAAATGGTTATACGCCTATTTTGTTTCCCCCTTTCATTGATATCTCATCTCTCCATCCCTCCATCAATGTATGCAGTTTGAAACATATTTCTAAAATTACCAAACAAATAACATATTTCTAAATCTTATTTATATATTTTGATGTTTTAATACAATTCTATTTAAATGAGAATTCATACAATACAACTCAAAATGTTGTATACCAAAAGGTGTTTAAAAAGATTCAAATTTTATGTACCATCTTTTTAATTTTAATTTTATGGAATCTATTATTGATATTTAATTTTATTGTAATGCTAGGTTGAATATGAAGGTCAGAGTTTGAATACATGTTTAAAAATTGATATTTGTTTTTATTATTTTTGTTCATGTATATTGTAAATTTTTTTATTAATTAATATTATTTTAAATAAAATTTGAAATTCTTATCAAATATAATTATGCAAATTGATATTTAACAATTTTAAGTTGATTTAAAATAGGGTCAATATATGATAAATTAATTTTTTAACCAAAATCAAATTTATAATTATTGATTAACTTTAATCAAAATAAAATTTATAATAACTTAGATTTGTATGGTGCATTTTTATTTTTTAATTTAAATTGTGTTGTGTTACTAATATTATAATATATTATAAATATTCATGAATTATTTATTCAATTTAAGATTTTTTTATACATAATTTTTCTTTTTTTTAAATAATAATATTTTTACATAAACCCACAAATATCCATAAAAATTTGAATCCCCATACAAAAACAAGAAATAAGGACTCAGTGATCAAAATGGGGACTAGGACATGGAACAAATTTTTAAGTAGGGACTGGGCAGGGGTACGCTTGAGCCCCATGGATACTTATTGTCGTTTCTCAGCGCATGGAAAATGCAGGGATGGAACCAAACACTGCCTTATCGATGAATAACAACAATGAAAACAATGGCTGAGAAGAAATTGCAGCAAAACCGCACAAGTCTCTTATTTTGCTTAAACTCAATATTCTTACAAACACAGTACAATATACGTTGTAGACTAGTGGTCTAGATTCAGAATTAATTTAAGCTTGGTTTGATATTGTTGTGACTTTTTAAAAGTTACTGAGTGCTTTTAATTTTCTAAAAATTGCTCTCAAAATGTCATAATAATATCATTTGATAAAATAATGTAAAAATTACTCTCAATAAATAGAAGTTACAAAATAGTATTTGATAAAATTATTTTTAATATCTAAAATGATTACAATGATTATAAATATTAAAGAGAATAATTTTTATTTTTAATGTTATTAAATAAAGTAAGGTCATATTAATTTTTTAAATTTTAGAGAACATAAGTCAGCTCTAAAAAATACTTCATAAGAGCTTCCAAGAACACCCTCTGACTTTTTAAAATTAGGAGTAAAAGCATATCAATTTTTTGATTTATCAAATAAAAAAAATTAATTTATACTTTTTATAAGCTAGAGCAGCTCCACAAAAAATACTATCAAACTAGGCCTTAATGTCATTTTCTCCGTTGATGCTACTATTTAAAAATACTCTACCTGTTTGAAAAAACTTATATAATTAAAAAACTAGTTCATAAATTTGAAAATAATAAATATTAATTAAAAATTACAAATTTTAATATCCTAATAAATCAAAGCGTTTATAAAGACTATTTCTTAACCAATAATTTACTGCAGTCGTTAAAAAATCATTTTAAAAGGAAAAGAGTGTATAGCTTGTTCTTTTTTTTTTTTAATTATTATTATCCACCATGTTCCCCTTTCAATTCCACATTAATGATTTCCAGAGAGAGAGAGAGAGAGAGAGAGAGAGAGAGAGAGAGAATTGAATGAAATTAAATCTTGGATAAATACAATGAAAGGCTGTCAATTGCACTATTATCTGAATCTGTAGATTGATACTTTGGTAACAAGTTGAAGAAGGTATAGCAAATTAAATTCAATTAAAAAACTAACATATCCCCCCCCCCCCCCACCCCCACCCCAAAAACAATTAAAATAGATTTTTTCCCTTAATCTAAAGTGTTAAAAAAAGGGTTTAATTTTTATACACTAAATTTTATATTATTAGTTAACAAAAAAATTTAATTGATATATATTAATAGTATAAAATAATTTTATATTATTAATTAATAAAAATAGAGAAAAATAAGAAATTATGATGGGTCTCTTATTATAATTGATAATTATTTATATGAGTTGATATTTTTTATTATTTTTATTTATTGATAGTATAAAATTATTTTATACTATCAATATATTTAAATTAAATTCTAATAAAAATATAAAAAAATTAAATTATAGTAAATCTTTTATATAATGAATAATTACTTATCATAATTTAACACATTTTTATATTTATACAGTATATACAAATTAATTTCTTGAAAAAATAAAAATAAAGATATCATAACTATTTTTAGAAAAAACCTTTTTTTCCCCTAAGAAGAGGGCATGAAGGATCCGTCAGAATCATTTTCAAACATTCAGACAATAACCAACGCCCCATTGTGACTGCTGACACACTAGTGATCTCTTTTTCTCTTGTTCCTCTGATCCTGTCTCTGCGTACATACAAAATCCTCAAATCTTTTCAGAAAACCGCATACCCACATATATAGCAGATTCCAAATACCCCACAATCCATTTTTTTCTTTTCAGAAAACCTTCAGACATTCAATTTGCAAAAAACTCTCACACACAGCCATGGCTGCCTCCATCACAAGCTCTTCTTCAAGGTTGCTTCGCATTTCCAAAGAACCACACCCCACTTCCCATTTTCCCTCAAACTTTTCAAAGTTTGCATCTTTTCCTTCTTATTATTCAGCTTCCAGACCCTCCTCTTATGTCTCTTGTTCTCTGACCAGAGATTCTGCTTCTGTTCTTCCATTGGAGGAGCAAAGCAAGCTCTCTAATGGGTCATTGCTTTTTCAGAGACCAGATTCCTTTGGAAGGTTTGGCAAGTTTGGTGGCAAGTATGTCCCTGAGACTCTAATGCATGCCCTCACTGAGCTTGAGGCTGCATTCCATTCCCTTTCCGCTGATGAAGATTTTCAGGTTTGTTATTCTAATGATTTTTTTTGGTTTTATAGTGAAATATCATTTATTTGTTTATTTGATTTTGGGGTTCTGTGAATATGTTTCAATGGATTTAATTACATATGGTTCTTGTTTAAAAGGTGGGGTTATGCTGATAAGTGGTAACTTGTTTGTTAATGAGTATAGTTTTCCATTTTGCACAATATTTTTGTTGGTGTGGCACACAAGCTGACTGTTGGAATGTGGCGGTGATGGTAGCTACTTTGATGGGGTTTGTGGAAGTTGCCCAACCTTGGGACTGTCATTTTTTGTCTGTTGAATGAATCCTCTTCTTCAGTTAACAATGGAATATTTGAGTGGAGGTTACTTTCTGCAGTTGGAATCATGGGTTACACTCATCTTTGTTATTTTGGAGTGCTATCTATAATGTTTCATTTCCTTTTCCTTTCTGCTTGTTTCTTCAAATCTTGGTATTTGACTATTCGTGTAAAAAATTTCATTTTTGTGATAATTTGAATGTGTATCATTTATTCTTCTGCACATGTAGTTTTTAAATTCCAAACAAGGCTAAACAATTTGGAACTTCACTGAGAACCTTTACTTGAGAATAACTTTCTCTGTCTCTCACACACACTTGCTCATTCTCTTATTCTTTGTTATATGTTAACATTCAACAGCCACGGCTTTAGTTTCCTATAAGAAATATAATGGAAATCTTCTGAGTTTGATATTTTAAATTGCAGAGAGAGCTGGCTGGGATTCTAAAAGACTACGTCGGTCGGGAGAGTCCACTTTATTTTGCAGAAAGGTTGACGGAGCATTACAAGAGGCCTAATGGCGAAGGGCCTCATATTTACCTGAAGAGGGAAGATCTTAATCACACTGGGGCTCACAAGATCAACAATGCTGTTGCCCAAGCTTTGCTCGCCAAGAGTTTGGGCAAAAAACGCATTATTGCTGAAACTGGAGCTGGTCAGCATGGAGTTGCAACAGCTACTGTATGTGCTCGATTTGGCTTAGAATGCATTATTTATATGGGTGCACAGGATATGGAAAGGCAGGCACTCAATGTTTTCAGAATGCGTCTTCTTGGTGCTGAGGTATATCAGTTGTTATGGTTGTTACATTAGTTTTGTTTGATATATCCTATGCCTAGTCTCTGGGAAAGATACCTTGTTTCTCTAAAAGATTTCCTCATTTGTTGAAAATGGTAAAGAATAAAAGGATTTCTCCTTGAAAGAGTATAATGTTCTTGTGTTTATTGTTCTCGTGTTTATTGTTCTCCATGACTTCATATGAATTGAATGATCATCTGCTGAAGACAAAAACGTGGCTGAAGGTCAAGGTTGCCAACCATTAATCTTTATAAGCATTCACCCTTTAAGGTTCCTATAGATTTCATGTCAATACCTTTAATTAAGTGCATGTACCATTTTACCAGAGATTGTCTCCTTAAATAAACTATGATCTGTTATAATCAGTTTATGCATTATCTTCTTGTGGATTTGTACTGTTTCCTTTTGGATATAAATCGCTTTCAATCCATTGTTTGCATATTTTGCTATAATATCATTTAATGGTTGAACTTTTCACATTCCCTTTTTGCTACGTCTTCTGCTTGCAATTATTTTTTGAACTTGAGTCAGTGGCTAAAATACTCTTCTTTCATCCCGTTAATACATTATACATGTTACATTGTTGCATAATTGCATTCATCAGCCAGTCTATCTTTATTACATGATAATTTGTGACATGTCAACTTTTGAAAATGAGAGCACCATTTGTACATACCAAATTTTAGAACCTGTTCGTGTAGAAGTTTTCTGATATTGCGATTATAATGATTTATAAATGAAAAATAGTCACTCCCAATTTGCGGAGGAAGTTTTCACAATTGGTTGAAGTTACTGGTGAATTTGAAAGAAAATTAAAGCAGCTTGGGGAAGTGCATGATTTTGTGCTTGAATAACTTTGTGCTTGATATATGCGATTTAGTGGAGAAGATTTTGTGTACTGATATGGATGGATGCATGATGGTTGTCATGACAAGCACAAAATTGTAAGTTTGGGACAGTACAAGAGAGTGAAATGAGAATTCTATAAGCAAAGAAAAAATTTTCAACCCCATATTATTATAACTTGTAAGCAACTGTAACTGATTAATTGTAGACTTCAAGAACATGTGTTCAATCATTTATATATGAAAAAAAGTTTTGATTGATATATTGCACTGTTTATGATTGTGCGAGTTGTTGTGATGTGATCTATTCATTTGGTCTATCTAATAGGATATCCTGTAATACAGGTGAGAGCAGTCCATTCTGGCACCGCTACACTTAAGGATGCTACATCGGAGGCGATAAGGGACTGGGTGACTAATGTGGAGACGACTCACTATATTCTGGGTTCTGTTGCTGGACCACATCCATATCCGATGATGGTTAGAGAGTTCCATGCTGTGATTGGTAAGGAAACCAGAAAGCAAGCATTGGAAAAATGGGGAGGGAAACCAGATGTTCTGATCGCATGTGTCGGAGGAGGTTCAAATGCCATGGGACTTTTCCATGAATTCGTTGATGACAAAGACGTCAGGCTAATTGGTGTGGAGGCTGCTGGATTTGGCCTGGACAGTGGCAAACATGCTGCAACTTTAACAAAGGGAGAAGTCGGGGTTTTGCATGGAGCTATGAGTTATCTGCTGCAGGATGATGATGGACAAATTGTTGAGCCTCACTCAATTAGTGCAGGGTAATTCATCTGACTGATAATGTCTCATCAGTTTTCTTGTGTCTCTGCGGGCTCTGCCTGTTCTGATTGTGTAATTATGTTTCCTAAAAAAAAAATTGTGTGCAGCTTGGACTACCCTGGTGTAGGACCTGAGCATAGTTATTTGAAAGATATAGGGCGTGCTGAATATCAAAGCGTCACTGATGAAGAAGCATTGGAAGGTAGGACTATCTTGACTTTGTTGCTTTATCTAACACATGATTACGCATTTATGTGTGAATATTATTCTTAGGGTCAGTTTGGTTTGGGGGTAAAATAGGGTTGAAAAACTGGTGGACCAGTTTTCTATACAATTTTATTAATAAATCTGATCCATGAATTTTTCTACCCCCATTTTTACCCCCAAACCAAACTGACCCCTAGTATAAAGTGGAAAGATCTTGGATTCTATTTGGCATAATTTGTTTCTCTTCCCCCTTTGCTTTGGCATGCACTATGATTTGTGCAGTTGTGCTTTATAATTGTTAGTTGAGATATATTTTTTTTTTTTTTTATGAGAATGCTAACTCTCAGTCACTTATTCAGAACTTATTTTACTATAGCACTCCGATAATCTTGACTTGCACAGACTGATGTGTTCTAAGTATATTATATCCATCGGCTTTGTTAAATAGCGTATATTTTTAGCACTTCTATCTACATTACTTAAACTTATTCTGGAACTTGACTCTATGGCAAACTTGCAACCTCAATTTCTTATCTACAATGTAAATTGTCTGTTCAAACAGTATATAATAATTTCTTTGAGCTTCAAATGTCCAGATCAAGTTGCTTTATGTCAGCATCATTTGGTGCCAATCAAAGTTTCAAATTGGCAATTACTGTCTTTTATGTGATATCTCTTCTTATACAATCATAGAAAACATAGGTCGTGATGGGAATTGTATTAATTGTGGAAGTAAGAAGGGCTCATAATTCCAATATGCAAGTAACACCTTGCCCTTTTCTGCCATAGAGCATTTAATAAGATATTTAAAGATGCTATAGTGTCGTTTGATCCACTTAACTGACTCCACCTAGTGGATGAAGACTTAGTTGTTGTTGTTCTTGTGGTTATTTGTAAATGCTGTCCTTCTATCAGATCTTGTTTCTCTATCTTATTTTTGGACCTTTTTTTTTTTTGCGTAGGTTTCAAGAGAGTTTCGCGTCTTGAAGGCATAATTCCGGCTTTGGAGACATCCCATGCATTAGCCTATCTGGAGAAAGTGTGTCCAACCCTTCCTAATGGAGCCAAAGTTGTGGTTAACTTCAGTGGCAGAGGTGACAAGGATGTTCAAACCGCTATCAAGTACTTGAAGGTTTGAGGTGGTCATATTGTTGTGTAGACCAATGCTTTAGCTGCTGAATGGGCTTCATTTTCATACTTAGAGACAGAATTAGTTCAAAATTACTGTTAAACCAAGTTATAGTTGAAGAACCATGCATATTTGCATTATAGAACTGTGGCTAATAAGTGTAATAAACTATTTTGAATGTTTGATGCAATGAAAGCTTCCTGTGGAATTTATTTTTGCTAGATTGTTGGTATAAAATGTTTGACACTTACATCTTAAAATATGTGATGTAATATGTTGTCACATCATTTAAAGAATTTGATGTCTCGTAGTTGTTAACTCACAAATGAGATATCATTATAAGATTGGACAATGTTGTAAAATAGTTTTAAATTCACAATACATCAAAATTATACTCATGTTTGAGAGATGAATGGGTAACCAACTTTTGTGTGTTTGGTTTGCCATTTAGAAAGTCTAAATCACGGTTTAAAGGGTATAAACTGAGCATTAACTCATTTTAATATATTTGACAAAATCAGATTGAATTACGTTTGAACATAATTATTAGTTTCAAATCATAGTTTTAGCAAAATTGGGAAGAAAAAAGGTTTTTTATTTTTTCCGTTGAGCAAATGTGTAGTTCTAGTGGCCGTGATTTGAAGTCTACTAATCAATGTTTGCCTAATATGCATGAGCAATAAATTGACATTTGAAAGAAACTTAGGGTTTGTTTAATTTTAGAAAATATTTTTTATGTTTATTTTGTGTTTTTAAAATTAATTGAAAGTGTCATCTTATTTTTATTTTTAATTTTTTTTTTGTGAAGAAAACAACAAAAATTTTATTCATAGGGTATTAAAATTAGTTTTTTTATTTTTTGGAAAAAAATACAATACAAAAGAAATACTTTAAATGCTAATTACATGCATTTTCCCCCCTTTTTTTCAACGTGGGCTTTATATTTTGAAAAAATGAATAACCATAGCCACCAAAACTGAAGGATTAAGTTCATGAACTGGAGAAAATTTATAAGCGAACCACATTGTTTTGGAAATTTTGTCGGTAACTAGTTAACTTCTGGCTAATACTGATGGAAACCTTATCCACAATAAAACGTTTTCTTGGAGCAACCTCTAAATATCATCCACAACATCCCCCGTAAACTAGAGGCACTGCAATGGTTAAGCTGCAATGAGTTCACACTTCATTATCCCTTACAATGGATTCTTTCTAGGCCCATCAAACTTGCCATGGCTGCTTCCACATACTGCTTTCTCTTTCAGCACATTGACGGCAATGAGGTTTGAACCTAAAATCTCATGCAAATTACCAAAACCCCTCACCACTAGATCACTTTTAATGGTTTACATACTGCTTTCTCTAATCTTGAGTTTTGTGGAACATGGTTGGCCAACTCTTAATAGTTTATGAAACGTTCTTTTATGCTCATGGAGCCACCATGCATATCTATTACTAAATCTTCTCTTACTCTTTTTCTTTCTTCTTTTCACACTTAATATTTGCTGGAATGTGAAAGAATATCTCATAGTTTATACAAGACTACATATTTGATTCAAGTTCAGGTTACTAGCTCTATACACATTTGTTACTGTTTATCCAATTGCATGGAAGCTGAAGTTTGAATACAGAACCTTGTGGAACTTCCTTTGTAGATGCAGCATCTTGTGATCTCTACTAAATTGGTTCAACCCTATTCCTCCCACACTCTTGAATTTTTCTTTTTTCAAAATTTTTTTTTCCTGCTTACTCTCTTGAGAAAATTCTTATCTAAGTGCATACTAACGTAGATGTGCTTTCACTTTGGCTAATGATGCTTTGTTGTGAAACTTATGTCTTAATGAAACAAATTACGTCCTGCAAAGGATGCTTAAACCCAACCCGGCCTAACAATCCAACCACACCAAAGGCTATTTAGACTGTGTTTGGATTCTAGATTTAATGTAATTTCTCGCGTTAGGCTGTGGTTAGAAGGTTTAAACAAGTTACAATTTCTTACCAAACAATTTCTTTGTTGTTATTGGTATCCTAATCCAAAGATGCAAGATGACATATAAGATGGTCCTCTTGAGTTTAGGACCACTTGGTGGTCCTCCTATAATGTTACATATTTGTGCTTTTCTTTTCTTCTCTTCCAACTACCCAATTCCTTTCTCCTTCCCATCCTCGCCGACCACCAGCCTCCGCCACCAATCTCCACTCCTGCCATTGGCTTCCCCCTCTGAATCCACCAAATTGGCAGAACAGATTTGATAGTCTCAATTAACACACACTTGTTTCGCAAATGAATGACATGGGTCTAGGGTATCACAGATATGGCTACAACTGCAATAAACAACAGGACATGAGATTATAAGAAAAGTACAATTTGTAAATTTTTTTTCCAGAAATTTTGCAAAACTAGCCACCACCTCTTTGGAAGTTGCCTGTACATATGATATGGATGCTTCAACTGCATCAAGGGCGGAGAGGCGGCGGCAACAGCACATGGTAATGGTGGCGGCCTTGCCAATGGGTATTGGGAGAAAGTAGATGGTAGTGATGGAGCTGGAAAAGGGGGGGAGAAGAGTTGGATAAATAGTTTGGAGCTTATTTTATAATTTTATACAATTATTACATTTTTAAATCTTAATCGTTCAAAATGTAACGATCCTGGTTGGTAAACCACCAAATGGACCAAAAGAGAGGCTGGACCACCTTAGCAACCCCAGAATGCAGATATAACCAATGAACAGCCCAAGCACAAATGGGAACAAGTCCTTTTGAAAAGTGAGGAGTCGCTTTCTCACTACACAAAGCTCACATCACAAGGAAAGGTCAAAGGGCAGACGCAAAAAGGACGGGGCCAAAATGCACCCCAAAATGCAAAGCATAGCTTTAAAAGTATCGATGCCTCATGCCTAAAATATTAATTCCCAAGTTGCGTCGTCGCTAATGTAATAAAAAATTCTTATATTCTGTGAGTCATAACAAAAGGGCATCAAATAGATCATACTCATCATAATTATTAGAAACTCCTTGTAACATTGTTTTGAGAGACTATCCTCAACAATACAAACATTTATTCCTTCCATTTCTTGGCATTTCAAAAATTAAACAAAAATGACAAAAAACTACTACTCATCTGTATAATTATAATGTTTCCTCAGCAATATTATTATTATTATTATTATTATTATTATTATTATCTACAGATAGACTAACAGCCGGATCATCCTAGTCTTACAAAAATCCAGCCGTCACATAATTCAAAATCAAACTTCCCTCTCTCTCTCTGGCTGAGCATCACCAACAGCAACAAACAAGTTCCTAGAGGAATCTTTGTTCCACAACTCTATTGCTTTGCCTGCAAAAATGAATATAGTGAGAAAAAAGATTAAGAATACCTACCAATCAAAAGTGTTACTTCTAAAAGAATACCACATATATTATCTAACACACGCATGTAATCTAATCAATATTCTTCTTTGTTTATAACCACCACCCTTCTTTTTCTCCTTCTTTTTCTTTATTTTCCAAGGCCCCACTTGGAATGACTTTCAAAGGTACCATAGATGCTCCAATCAGAAGCCTCATTGTGAAGGTATGAACCAAAGCATATGCTCTAGTCATTTGATGCTGCCAACATTGAAAGCTCTAGAAGGTAAAGTAACTTATGTTGAAATTGACTTGGATAAATGAGGGTAGGTTGAATTCAAAGTTCAAACAAATAGGAGTTAGGTGGTAATTCAAAGTCCAGCTACCAATAAAACTTCAAAATAGTACCATCAAATGGGAAGGATAAAAGTCCTGTAATGCACATTGACACCCCAACTCTACCCCCTATGAGGCTCCATTTTTTTCTTACGCTTTTTAGGGCACTGATTAAGGAATAAAAACGAGAAAATTTTGTATAAAAAGTAAACGATTTTATAAATGCCGTTTTTTCTTTTTGTAAAACTGTTACTAAGTCAGAACTTCTTCCTCCACACCAAAACCCTTTTAAAATGAGAATAAGATGAAAATTTTAAGGCAGTTGCACTTCAGACAACATAACAGTGCCTTCATCAAAAAATGTAGTTTACTCATTGAATTCTCGATGTTCAAGTTCCAGTCCAGCTAGCTAACCATCCTATCATGACCATCCATAACCATCCTAACAAACATTCTTCCAACCAATAACATTTAAGACTATGAGCAAGTTTGATGTTTCAAATATAAATAGCACTTTTCTTTTGGTAGTAAATAATATGACCACATGGCATGATAATCAATGAGACATATCATCAAATTTGTTTAGAAAAACTAATAAAAAAAAAATGAGAGCTAGAAAATACCTGTGAGTATAAGAAGGTTCCAAGGACAGCAATAGCAGCTCCAAGAGCATTGATGGGTTGAACTGGTGTGTGGAAGATAATGATTGAAGACACTATGACAGATATACGTTTCATGGTGTTTCCGATGCTAAACGTCAAGGGCGAGATCTCATCCAGAGACATGTATGACACCTGATTGTACAGATGGTAGAATACACTCTGAGCTGCTACCCACCTGTTGTGTACAATTACCAGCCATGCATTTAGTCATAACATGGAGAAGTGAAGAAGCGATCAGAACAAAAAGATAGAGGATGAGAACAAAAGATAACTCACAATCAAAAACAAATAAAAATAGCTCTAGAAGTTACAAAATTCAAACACATTAATCAGGTATCATTAACATCACATTTAACTGCATTAAAGGTTTATCCTTTTGTATGAATTACATTAATATACAAAATCATGTAGATCAGAAAAGGATAAGCCCAAGAAATTTAGATAATAGTTGTCTGAACCTAATCAGATATTATTAACTTTTCATGATATCACCTTATCTCTTACCATGGAAATAGAGATGCACACAGATTAAGAGGAGTCCAACCATGATAACATTAACAAACATAATATGGAAAACACTAGAGTGAGTAGTCACTTTGTAATTACCATACGAATTGGGGTCCAATTTGAGAGAGGGCTGTTTGCCATCCAGCTGCCCACATCTGCGGTCCTTCCACAGCAATTGCGAATGGTGTCAGTAGTGCAAGGGACAAAATAGATAGGCAAGCATAGTAATTCATTCCGCTGACAGACTTCCCCTTCATGCCCCTTTTCGAAAAGATATTCCGGAATACAAATGCCAAATTTGATATCATAGCCCCCATAAAACCTGGAAAAAAAAAAAAAGAAATTTTTTTTTTTGTGAAATCAACGTGTAGGGTGTAAGGAATTGCATGCAGCAAAATTATGAGAAATACATTCCAGCACAAAAAACCTCTTCTAAAGGCATAATTAACCCAAGTAACTCATAGTAAACCACTACTGCCATTGGTGGCTAAACTCAAGCAAGAATTGACAACAAAAGCACGGTAAAGGCCATTTCGCTGACAAGAGAAAGAAAAACAGATATTAGCATAACCCAATTAATTAAACACCAACTATCTTTTCTCAGGTCAAATTCAAAGTTCAGCTACGATTATCATCTTATCTCTTACTCTGCTTAACAGAATGACAAAAGGAAAAATAATGCAGCTAGCAAAAAAACCTTCCAAAGAAACTTTCTTTACCAGTCATATTGAAATTGAGCTCAGTAACCGCAGCAAGTGCACACCCACCAATGATTGGAATTAAAGACAGATAGACCGGCACAGGGAAGGTCTCACCCAAAAGAAATCTCGAAACCAGAACACTAAAAGCAGGCTCACCACTCTTGATAATATGGGTAAATGATACTGCAACTTTTGACATACTAACCGTTGCGGCTACATGTCCTATTGTGTGTGCAACAGCAACCTGAAGGAAAAACACCAAAGACTAAGGTAACCATCCATTTCTATTCAAAATGATAAACAAATATATAAAGGAAAATGCCAAAACCTTTTCAAGATTTTTGTGAATCCGTTGTGCATAACAACAGACAGAAAAGGGGAAAAAGGGTATAGAAACTTGGTTGGTTGTCCAGCTATAGTGAATTAATCTTCCAAAACCATTCTTTTCTTTTTCCCCCAATAAGAAACGAAAATCCATGCTAAACTCCACCTAATTCAGCTACATGGTTTGAATATAATGGACTAAATTTTCTCTACTTTGCTTTTATTTTTCCTGAAATCAACCAACATAGATATCCAGATATGTGTCCAAAAATCAATTGCCTAAGAAAAAAAATTTTTTTTTCAGAAGAAAGCATATGAGAGCAAACAAAAACAAAGCTATCACTTCCTCCCATCAATTTATTTTCTCAAGAAACAAACAAAAACCAAAATCACTTACAGGGAACAAAGACTTCCAAAACTCCAGATCAGTCTTAGGTGCCTCAGCTATCCTGGTGGCCCAAGAGATCAACATCATGAGAGATCCACAAGCAAGCGAGAGCGTTGAGGTGAGCCAAGGGTAAGGGTATGCATTTAACACCTTCTTGTTATATATATTGAACACCACATTCAGAGCCCACCATGTTGCAAAGTATATACCAATCTTCACCTTCTTAGCAGCCTCTGCTGGAGTGCTTCCTGCTGCTGCCTCAATCTCTGATCTGTCTGCCTCATAGGCACCACACTTCACCAAATCTTCACTCCTTCCAAGACCCTTCACTGCCTCAAAATTCTTCCCTGACCCAAAATTGCCAACACCAAGAGAAGCAGCAAGGTGCAGTGGTTTTTTCACTGAAACAAGGTGGTTTTGAGCCTTTTCTCTTGGAAAAGAAGGTAAAAATGAACATGGCTGAAATGGGGTTGCATGTTTTCTCCTCAAAACAACATCAGAACCAGTGATCCCTGTACCAGGTTGTCTCAAAGAGCAAATCATTTTGTGAATAAAAATAAAAACTTTAATATCAAAACCTTAATGGGGTGCTAAAGAATTTAAGGGAAAGAAGAGGAAAAAAAAAAACAACAAAGGAAACAATAACAGAATCAGAGACACCCCTTTTGTGTCAGGGTCGTGAAATGAATGAACTCTCACGGTCTTGAGCACTGCGCTTATATATGTATAAGAATGTCTCTTAGCTTCTTATGATGTCATGCCCTCTGAGATCTTGAAAGGCTTTAAGTGAAACCAAATAACCAGAAAAACAAAGAAACAAAAACTAGAAAATTAGCATTATTGAAAAATGAAGACCGACTTTTTATTGGAAAAAAAAGGGGTTAATTTAGTGAATAATACCTTGGAATCTGGTATTAAAAATGATAAACAGTTTGCACCCAAATAAGTAAATAAATAAATGAAAAACAGTAATGTGTATGGTCAATAGCTGTGGGTGGAGATGAACAAGTTGGTGGGGGGGGGGGGGGGTAGTTGGTCGTTGAGGCGTGATGATAAAGGAAGTGTTGCTAGTTCTTCTTCGTTCCTGTCGTTGTGTTTGGTTTGATGATGGCTTTGAAATAAACAAAGGATACGTCCTTGAAATCTGAGTCCAAAATTCAAAGCGCCAGGACAATAACAGTTGTCACGTGCTCCCTTTATCTCTCTCTCATCTCATGCAAGTACGGAAAACTCTAATTTATCTCCCCTTCTTTTTACGGTAAGCCATAAGAATTTGAAAGTTCATTAAATTTATATTAATTTAATTTAAGTTAGATTAATTTATTATAGAAATAAACAAATTTTAACATTAATTTTTATTATTTATAATAATTGAATTTAAGATCTTATTTAAAAAAAATAAATATCAAATTATTCAAATCAACTAAATATTGCTATTTATCTTCCCTTCTGATTTAAGGTCATTTATACTTTGATTCTAAAACTTTAAAAATATTTAATAACAAGATTCCTAAACTTTATCATATATGGTTTTTTTGCCAATTTAAAATAAAAAAATAATATTTACGAATATACATCATTTTAACTTTTTTTTTATCAAAATGTCATATTTTATGAGATATGGATGAATTCGATTGAGGTTAAATTGAATTTATCACTGTTCAAATTTTTTTCCAGACACGAAGAATTTAATTAAAGATAGGTATAATTCAATACTATTCACCTGAGATAGGGGTAAATTTGATTGAGGTTAGATTGAATTTATTACTATTCAAATTTTTCCCAGACACAAAGAAATTGATCCAAGATGGGTAGAATTCAATACTATTCAAGTGAATATTGTTAAATTCGAACCACCTTGATCGAATTTAACACTATTATACACTCTTATAAATTAAAAATTGATTCAGAGTTGATCGAACGTGCACGATAAAGCATGTGCAAGAGTTGAGAAACTAGAGTGAAAGAGGTTATAGTAAGATAAAGAAATAATTTGCTCAACGACAAAAGAAAAGGAGATGGAATATAATTATTTATATAGATATGATGAGCTTAATCATATTTCAACACATCTCAATACACAGGTAATTTTAAATTATAATTTAGAAAATTATTACTTTAAATTTTATATTTTAATTGTAAATTGAATTTGATAATTTGATTGTTATAACAAATAGATAATTATAAGTATTTATTTTTGTTAATGTAATTTAATTAGTAGTTAATTTTATAATTAGTAGTATTTTATTATTATAGTTTAAATTTTATTATTGTAGTGGAAAAAAAATTAGATATTTGATTTAGGATTAGACTAGTTTAAGAGATGTTAATTGAGTTGCAATTTAATTTAATTAATTTATTGTAATGATTATTAATTAAGAAATATCGTAGATTTTAATTTTTGTTGATTATAATTCAAGGTTTAGCTGAATTCTACTGGGTTGGATCGAATTCAATACTATTCAAGGGGTGGGTAGAATTTAATACTATTTATCTAAATAGTGTTGAATTCTACCTACCCTAGATCGAATTCTTCTCGTTTAGAAAAATTTTGAACAGTGATAAATTCGATTCAGCCTCAATCGAATTCACCCCTATCTCACAAAACAAGACATTTTGGTAAAAAAAGTTGAAATAGTATATATCCGTAAATATTATTATTTTTTATTTTAAATAGGCAAAAAAGCCGCATGATATTATTTAATCGACATCTCAGTTATATAAGTATTAAATGTAATATTAATTAAAAATAGATCTATATTCTAATGAAAGTAAAATGTCAATTTGATATTTATATAATCAAAATTCGTAATTATTTGAATTATGACCCATACATATCAATCAATATGTGTAAATGAATATATACAACTAGCAGCACTGTATATAAATACCTATAAATAATTAATTAAGATGGTAAATAACCTGAATTTTCTAAACTCAAGTTTAAACCTTAAGAAATAACTCCTACGAAGATATTGCATAACTCTGGTACTTTTGCGGTCAAAGCAGCACTATTTTTATGAGTAGTTTTAATAGGTTGAACTTATAAGGATATTTTGTGATCTTAAAAAATAGTTTATATAGGTTTTTAAATAAAAAATAGTATATTATTAATATAAATTTTTTTATGTTATTAATTATATATATATATATAACTTTTAAAATAATTATTATAAGAATACAAAAATTTTATAACTTGATAATGTATGCTTAATTGATATCATAAAAATTGTTATTATAAGAGTATCTTAAAATTTAATTTATTTTTTAATTAATATCTTAAATATATTATTAAGGAATTAAAACAGTTTTTAAAAATTTAATGTATTCAATATATTGAAAATTTGAAAAAAAATTACTTTTTACTTAAAACCTTCTTCTTCTTCTTTTTTCCCCCTTAAAGTGTATTAATTAGAACAACTCCCATATTGTATAAATTTATAGCAGTTAATAATATGTAAATTTTTAATTAGTGTTGTGCATTATTTATTTAATCAATTAGTTAATAATTTATTAACTAACTATTTTTTATTAATTAATATATGTAAAATAGTTAAATTTTAATAGATTATCAGTATAAATTTTTACATTATCATCTAATTTTGTTTGAAAAATCATTAATAAATTAAAAATTACGTAATATACAAATTTATTTACAACCGTGTATGATAATTAAAGTAAAATAAAATAACTAGACTATTGTGTAAATAATATTTTTAATTAGGAAATGGACTTTCCTTACTGGAAGGGAAAGGCTTAATGGAACAAAGTTTCAGATCTTGTGTCGTATGTGTTTGTGCTGTTGCATTTGGCTTTTCATAATTTTTCGCTTTTCTCCTAGGAATATTCATGATCTCAATAGTTATTATCATTTAAAAAAAAAATTGAACTATCATAAGATGCGTATATCACACATAATTGCAATTAAAATTAGAAATTGAGCCTTCCAACTCCATTTATCATGCTTGCTGCATGAACTGGAGTTCCTAATTGAGTTTAATGATATGGGATCGAAAGTGTTGGTTACTTGGGTTCAATCATATAAATCTGGAAAATCAGTAAGCAATTTAAAACTTACAAGCACTTTTTTGATCTTTCGATTCAGTTAATACTCCCTTTAATGTTTATTAAGATATTTTAAAAACATAGTTATGAAATTATTTTTTATCGCAATTTAATTTTTCAATAATTGTTTTTTATAATCTGATTTTTTTATTGCTTATTATCCTGTCAAATTCTTGTTTGTTGATTTTATTAGAATTTTGTAAAGTATGACAAGATATTTGAAATTTAAAATATTGCTTAATTAGAGTGAAATAAAATTATAAAGTAAAAAAAAGATGTCAAGAAATATAAGTTCTAACAGAGGCTATAAAAAAAAATTAAGTCATTGGTGTGTAAAAAGATTGAAATTTAATAAAGGGTGGTGCATTTATAAACAAGAAGAGAAAAATTGGTACTTTTGGCCGAAAAGGTATAAAAGAATATCCTCTCTTCTCTATCAACAAGAAAAGGAATATCCATTCTCGATAAAAGGGAAAAGAAAAAGAAGTGTCTATACAACAACGAACGATTCTTCTCACATTTGTGTAATTGTGTTGTTGAAGGGGAGAAAAAAAGAAAAGAGAAATAGCTTATGAGAATATTTCGGTATAGATTGTGAAGAAATTATATTTCACTATTAAATAATATATAGTTTAAGGAAACTCTCTAATTATTAAAATTGATGTGGGACTTAACACTAATAAATAGTGCTACAATACAAGGTTACCGAATACAAACATATCAATTGCATATTCAGATTTTATGTTGGAAAAAAGTGCAAGCAATACTACTTATTTCAGTTGCTTACAATGAGCTAAGATATTAACCCAAGTGCCATTGTGGCACTAAATTTTGTGCAGATTTATTTATGCTAAAATTATGGGAACGAATTATTTTCACTCAAAGGTCTTCATTTGATCTTGAAATGTGGTAATTTATCATCTACTAAACTTTCTATTAAAAAATAAATAGACAGCTAAGAGATACACAATAAGCAGTATTTTGGTAATATGATACTTCCCATTCGAACATGGTGAGCATGAAGTAAGCAATGTAACTGCTTTCTCCTCAAATGTGACTTTATGCATAATACATTAAGTAAGAATTTTAGTAGAACATGGCCTTTCTTTTTTGGTTATGGGGTTGGGACTTGGGAGATGGTGAACGAAGCAATTGCTTAGTGGTTAACACTTCCAAACAAGCCCTATATCTCCCATAATTTTGAATTTGTCGTTTCTGAAGTAAATGCCAAGGCGGAAAAACTGTTCTTGTCATACTCTTCACAAAATTTTAAAAATTAAAATAATATGATTTTTTATTATTAATAAAAAAATTTAATTTTGATAAAATGTCAATATAAAAATATACATTCAATCATATATTACCACATTAATAAAATTAACCCCTCATAAAAATATAACAACTGAAAAAAATTAAAAAAAAAAAAGAAACTAAACACCATATGCCCAGAAAAGTTTGACCACAAAAAGAGTAGACTACAACCTTAAGCGAATTTTACTCATAATATTAGAAATTCAAATCCTAAAATCACTACTTTATACCACCCCCAACCCAAAACTGCAGGAGCAATTTCTAGGAGGGGAAAAAACTGAACAGTGTTATCGTTTTGGCATAATTTTAAGAGTGCCAATGCTTGTTCTTACGCTTCCCACTTACAAGCCTATAGGTTCCATGTGTGATGAACGAATTTGCAGACTTACAGGTGAGTTGACAAGTCTGATTGGTGTTAAGCGGCTCTTCCATTATAAACAATGACATCCTGGGCTACTTAACTACATTTCCATGAAATTATGGCCTTTTTGGATCTAAATAATCAATATCTGAAATCCACTCAACTCCAACTAATCTGACTTGAAACGGGTTACATAGTCGAGACCTTGCTAGATTTTTTATGAAATTATTGTCTATTTGTCTAATAGCCACTACATATTTCCGTGTTGGTAAGAAATTATGAACTGCATTTAGCTTATATGACTATACATGCAGATTAACATCAGCATGATCAGAAATGAATTTTCAAACAAACCTGGAAAACTAAAATGAAGGAGATTCATTTATTTAAATCTGTTGTGATCTACAGCACATATCAACTCCAAAGAATGCCAAAATCTGCAACTGATTAGGCACATATTATAACAGTATACAAGAAAGGATTGGCTTTGGCGTGGACAGCAGCCAGGCACTATAGCTTGAAAATTTTTCTCAAGTTCAGAAAACTTGGAAGAACATTGACATCACAATTCCAACAGGGAACATAGACATGTAACTGCCGAAAAGATGAGACCATGCTGGCCAATAGGCAAGTCGCTGGAAGACAACTTTGCCCACTTTGGTCTTCAGAAATTATTGCTTCAACAATCAATATACACATAATTTAGGAAAACCAACTTCAGCAAATAGTAAACTGACTAAGAAGTATAATAAAATTAAGCACAAATCACATGTAAGATTTGGAAAATACTAAAGATATTTTATTGTATATATAAAAATTTCAGCCTCCAAAATAGAATTGGTGCTTTGCAGATAAAGCTTATTTGCATATTTCCTTGCCAATGCACAATATAGGTAATTCTATATAACTGGAACTTTGACTTTCATGAATCATGATTCCAACCTTTTTTTTTCCTCAACTATAATAATAATAATAATACAAGAACAAATCTTGTCATTTACAAGATTTTTAATAAAATGTAGCATCTGCTGCCTCTGGATCAATACAAGGGTACATAAGGCCAAACCATATTTATGCATTTGTAAATATATAAATGAATGGATTAAGAATTGCATCTTTTATCTGGCATCCAAGGAAAGACTTACTTTTGGATTTGAATTACTTGGTCCATAAAGGTTTCAAATGCCTTCATTTTGTTCATCCATCTCCTCAAGGATAACATATTTGGCAGCAGAATCTGTTGCAAGATGCTCTGCCATATCATTGTCACCTGTATGCCCCTTCTGAAGCTTCTGGTATCTGAAATAATATGGGAAAAAAAAATTATGACTAACATTAAGTTGAAAGGATGTATTATTATATCTTCGGTAAACCAGTATGGCTCTGTTAAACAGGAAACAATGTGTACAAGAATTACATAGCAGCATGTTGTAACTTGAGCTCTAATGTGCCATTATTTGATCTGATATTAACAGTTCCATTGTTTACATATTTTTTTTAATCTTAAATATTCTGTGCATAAAGCATCATTCCAACTTCATTTATGGTAAGATTATTTGGTAAGATTATTGTTTTACATATTATAAACTAAACAGGTATAAAGGCAAAGGTGGCTTCAATATTTTTTATTTCTCTGATAAAAAAGAAAAATAGAGTACAACAAAATGAAAGAGTTTGCTAAAAATTGCTCTTTCCTAAATTTATAACAACAACAACAACAATAAATAGAAGAAATCATTTAAGTTTTTTTTTTTCAATAAAATTTGAATATTAATAAAAATAATTGAAGTATATAAGGTGACAAAAAGAAAATACAGATTAAGCTGCCCTTCAAAGCCATTAGCATAAAACCCCTGAAAAGCCATAAATGATCTCTTCGTCTAACAAATGATGCAACATGAACTTCTGAAAAATGCAACCTATCCATACTAGTAAATCATTATAATGCAGTAAAATCTTCCGTTCCTTATACCTAAGGACTCTATAATATAGACTGTAGAAATAGCAATCCAAGGCGTTTTGGAAGAAAGAACATAATTATTCAGTTATCCCCCATACTGTGGCTGAAAAATTAAAAGCTAGAAAATCCCATGAGAGCAATTTGAATAACACAATTTTTTATAAGTATCCGAGCATAAATTGAAAGATAAAAAAAGAATGATTGCATATTAGAGATTGTTGCTTGAAATATGCATCCGTTGATGACTTACTTGTACCAATTGAATAAACTGACGCCAACAATAATAATGAATAGACCAAATCCTTTCAACCAAGTAAATTCATCATGAAAGTACAATACTGCAACCTACATACAGACAGCAAGAAAGCAGAAGATTAAGTTCAAGTACATGTACAATCAGCAATCTTGCTGCAAAAAGATTTAATAAAAACAAATATATATTTTAAGCAATTATTAAATACAATACAGTTTAGTTACAGGAGTAGAATAATGCATATTGTATGATAATGCAAATGGTTATTTATTATTCAAGTTTAATCCACTGATAATGTAAAAGTTCTTTACTCTATGGTCCAATCATGTTGTCACATCCTCAAAAAATGTTTGACTATGCTGACAACTATGTAAAAGGTCAAGCTTTTTTAAGAGGTGGCAACATATGATCAAATGATATTTTAGAGAAGACAGTGAATCCAAATTAAACTCTTAATTAACATGAAATTGCAAGGATGCAACAATATAATCTTGATCGAATTACAGAACTAGGTATTCTAGAAATATCTGATCAAATAATAAGAGGGGCAGCCACTGGATAATTATATCAACAAATGGAAATCATTGAAAGACTTGATACCAATATGGTGACAGCCTCCTTGACAACCCCTGCTATTGTGACAGTGACAGCACTAGTTACTGAGACCAGAACATATTCCGTTAGTACCTGCAACAAGAAAAAGATCCAAATGTCAGAAAGATCAAAGACTAAAATTAACTGATATGACTGTAAACAAATAAAATCTGTCTAAGACATGCCAAATCAGAGGCAAGTCAAGCAATAACGAACAACTATAAAAATTTTAAACTCCTCCTTTGGTGTCGGAGGCAGGGAAAGAGGGACAAAAGAACATATATGCATCATGAAGGGAATATATAACTCCTACCATAAAAAAGGCAAGTGCCCCACCAAAAAGCAACAGCAAGCAACTTCGTGTTATATGCCATGAATTATCAAAGTACTTGTTTTCTCGGAATTTATCCCATGGATCTAATGCAAGAGAAAGAAGTGCAGTAGCCACTGCCATGACTGGAGCTACATAGCTCATCAGGGTAAGCGGATTTTTCAGACCTGAAATCAAAATCATTTGCAAAGGTATATAAAATTTTCGCCAAAATATAACAGCATTTACAAAATTTTAGCTGAAGAAAGCTCAAGGGAGGATAGAGAGAGAATTCAAAAAGACAGAAACACAGGAATATGGCAATTTACAGAGTTAGCCTCACTTAATCTTCAAATAACCGATCACACTCTATAATTTCAGACCTCCAAAGCCCACATTATATCATGTAAATCTAAGAAGACTAAATATTTTCCATAAATTATTGCATGGAGTTATGCAGCGAACTTACCATAAGCTTCTTTCTTTCAATTGGATTTTCCATTCAACATGCAGGACCAGAGTGAAAGTCAGGTTCCAACCCAGAAAAATGAAGCAACATTATTTAGGATATAAAGACAGGAAAAGACAAGAATGTGAATGTGCTTGTGCTTGTGCGTGTGCATGTGAACTGCAGGTATACATGTAGTTATAGAATATATAGATAAAGGAAAATGCAAATATAATACCTGCAAAAGGATCTGAGTCATACACCAGCGGAAACCAGACATAACAGCAGCAAGCATAACAAGTATGAATCCCCATAATTCAAACTCCGTCTCTTTTGCAACTGCAGTACACCAAAAGAAAATCCAGATGCAAGGTTTGAAATCTCAATGTTGTCTAAATTCCTAAATCTTGCAAAAAGTACTTAATAAGTTTCTATTCAGAGATAGAGAGCCATGGGAAAACAAATAACTAATATAAATTGGGAATCTTTCAATGTTCAAAATTTTTATCGTTGTTCCAAAACATTGACAGGAAAAACCAATATTGATGATAATTCATAAAGAACTCCACAGAGAAAATGAGGAAAACCTTATTAGCTGCCGTAAATTCTGAAAACTGTATAGTTAATTAATTTTCAAAGTAACTTATAAGTATAAAATATCAACAATAACTAAGTCTTGTCCCATTTGGTAGAGTCGCCTGTATGGATCAGGCAACACCACAATGTCCTTTTATAAATCATATTTACTTTTAAATCATAAAAATCTAAATCTCTTTTAAAAGTTTTATCTATGGTTTTCTTGGTCTCCATCCACCTCTAGCTATTTGACTACTCTCCATCTAATCTACTGTCCTTACTAGGGCTTGTACAGGCTTTCTCCGCACATGTCCAAACCACCTAAGACGGGATTCTACCATCTTTTCCATAATAGGCACTACCTCAACTTTCTCTCTAATACACTCATTCATAATCCTATCTTGTCTAGTGTATCAACTTGCATCACAGCATCCTCATCTCTGTAACATTTAGCTTATTTTCTTGTTGGCTTTTTACCGCCCAGCATTCAGTCTCATACAATATCACCAGTTTTATAGCTCTAGTGCTACTCTTTTTTTCAGCAAAAATAACAGCCGAAGCGCTCTTCCACTTCAACCACCTAGCTTGAATCCTATGGTCCCTCTATTTTCCCATCATTTTGGAATCAGTATAAAATATCATGCAATTTAATTTTAGAATTGAAGTACAACCTTTCACAGAAATGTATTCAATATGGAATTTTAAGATGGAAACATCCATAATAAATATCTTTCTTGGTCTTCCTGATCAAAGTGCCCCCACGCCCCTTAGTTAACCACTAAGCTTGTAGGCAGCCATACTGGCTCAACTGTTCTGAATTCCAAGGTGCAAATCAATCTGTATTGAAATGATAAATCACTACCATGAAAATGAAGGAAGACATTTATACCTGTTAGTAATATCCCCATGGAGATGATCAAGATAATGCCCGATAGTTTAAAGCTTGGTGTCTCCAACCTTCCAACCAATATTTACAATTAAATGACATAAAATAGGTAAAAATGAATATATCACACACACACACAAATCTTCATCAAGAGGATGTACACCTGTGCACATGATCATTTGAGAACAAAAGAGTGCTGAGAGTGTTTTTCTCTCAAGCAATTCACTTAAACTCGCTCAAGTATAATATTTGTTTTCCATAATGCTATACTCTCACAAATTATCTTAGTGAAGCAGCTCCTTGAGTTTTAGAATGTTTAACATTTATCTCAAACAATCACATGAATCACATAATCAGAGAGCAAATGACAAGAAATTTACCTGAAAGCAAAAGCAAACAGAAGGAGAAAAATTGGAGCAGCAGATTTACACTGCAAGAGCAAAGGAAAATGAATTAAGGAAAGTATAGTTACTTCCACTAAAATGGGGGAAAATGTAGAATCTGATTCTGATGTAACCCTACAAAAGAAAATAAATTTAAAATAACATTTATCCCATTTTACATGAAAAGAAAAGAAATGTCACCAACCATTGTAGCAAATGTGACAGAGATGAAAACTAGAGATGCATTGCTCAGGTTAACATCCATTGCTGTCCCAATAGCAGTTGGTACAACTGTGAAAGGCAAATTCCATCTGTGGCATTAGTTGGTAGAAAAGTTAATATAATAGTGGTAGAAATTTGCCAAAAAGCGTGCTTTCAGGTGGAAGATCAGTAAGAGGGGCAGGGAATAGTAGTAAAAACAATAGAAAAAGTGACACTTTCAACCATCCTTTGTAATGTAAGATCAATTCATATCACTAGCAAATTTGTGCATTTGAATGTAAAAATTATACTTAAATCAGCAAATAGCAAGAATTGATCATTAGGCCAACTATTCAACACCTAAAAATAGTTGAGCATCCTTACAGATAAAAGTCTAGCAAGAGTTCTAAGAAACTAAAAGCATATTTGAATAGAATAAATGAAGGAGAAAATTGCTTTTAAATATCTGACGTGATGTCCGAAAGAGCTACGACCACAAGGCATTTCAAATTATTTTAAATCTAAAGCAATCTGAAGAAAACTGATGCAGAATATTCTGCATCAGTAAAAGTAAAAAACAACAAATTATTAGCCAAATGTATTAAGAAGTTACAGCATTGCATATCTAGTGAGTATAATAAAGTAGGCGGAGTTAGAATATAAAGAATGCGGTAGAAGACTTGAAAATATACCTCTCAAAAAGTAGTCATTCCAGGACATGACAACACCACTTTCAAATCTATGAGACCAAAACCAGGTGATAAACTTTGATAAAACAGCTTGCATTGTAAAGTGGATAGTATTCATTAAAAAAGGAGCTGGGAACTTTCCCATATGATCGCCCAACAGACTTTTATTATACCTGTTCAAAATAGCTAGAATAAGGGATAAAGGTAAAAGAATTTGCATCATGAATAACACTAAACAGGGTATCATTGACCAAAGCGTAAACAAGGAACTTACAAGGTCAAAAATAGACTGAAAGTATACCACACAAGTATAAAAAATAATGTCTTCAAGATATTTGCTACAGAAACAGGATTTTGGGAGCCCTTTCCCAAAGATCCATTACCACCCACAGAAGCGGGGGAATCAATACCAGCGGTTCCCCTTTCAGACTTGTTTTCAATGTCAAAAGGCACATACTTCTCAGATCTGCTACCACTCTCATAACTCGAATCCTCATCCATGGTACCAGAAAAATTCATTTGCTTACCCCTCCTTTGCTGAAACTTTAGGTTGAAGAGTCTCTCTCTATTTAAAGTTCTGCTTTGCAGCTCATTCTTTTGAGGAGAAGGTAACTCAAAATCTGAGTCTTCCTCTAAACTAACATCTCCATTCCCCAGTTGCTGCTCTAAATGGACCGCTCCATTATCATCACACCAACGTGAAAATGAAGGTTCTCTACGAATGCTAGAGCCTATGCTTCCATTGTCGACATCATTGGTCCCAGTAAAGTCAACCCCCTCCAAAGCTAATTCACTCTGTACCATCTCCTTCTATATATCGAGTTATATCCATGACAATGTATATACTCCAAGACAAATCTGTCCAGCCAACTGCTGTTTAATATCTTCACTTATCACCAAATCAAAAAACATAAGTTCTCTTGGGTGCATAACACAGCTAGTACATTAACTGCTGTTCAGGCATAGGACCTGTCTTAATAATCTAACTCATCAGATCAAGATTGCCTTTACGCCCTCGGTAGATACCAAAATATATTTCAATCCAAAAGAAGCAACAGCTCCAGAGCTCCTAGATAGCCTCTCTACAGTTAGAAACTGAAGACATCAACTTTACCTGTAAATGTGCAAGTCAAATTTGGAACTGATTAAAGTAGTTAGATTCAACAACAGCAACAACAGCAACAAAGTCTTTTCACACGAACTGAGACAAGCTACATGGATCAACCTACCCATTGTGCCTTACTATAAATCATGTATGTGGACAAGACATTTAAATCCAAGTACTTCTTAATGATTCCAACTATGGTTATTCTTGGTAAAGTAAACCCTTCAACTACCCATTTGGCGAGCTAAAGTAACACTCAAAAGTGCCATAATACTGAAAAAATAAAGGAATTAAATTAAGATTTTTTTTTTTAAAGAAAAAGTGAATACAGGGTTTTCCAACAATTATTCAGATATTGCTTGTGAGTGAGAAAAATGAATAAGGTACAGTTACCCATTTGAACTAAAATCAGCTCATACTCGCCAAACGTGAATTCAATAAAAAGACCATCATTTTGATCAAAAAGTATGAATGATATAAAGACCCATTTGAACTAAAATTTAGCTCATATTCCCTGAGAACGAAGAAGCTTCATAAAAATCAAATCTTTGAGATCAAACACAGCTTTTTGTTCACACCCACCCAGCATGTAGTTTCATTATTACATTGAAGTACTCATGAAGGATGGAACTAACCTGGGGCTGATTGATAGAAAAAAAGAGCAATAGAGATCTGATCTGTGAGTGCTTCGGATCTGAACTTTGGTTTAGAATTGGATGCTAACGTTAGGCGTTTCGAGGAAATCGGTTAATGTCTTAAAGAGGAACCAACCATAGCACTTATTATTAATTGATTGTCTTGTAAGCCTAGTCAAGAGCCAATTTCCATTTCGGTGCTGAAATGGTACGAGTATTTCATATTACCTGCTGAAATTAAGAAATTAATGCGCTTAGTTATTGAGGTTGTAAACAATAATTTAAGTTAGTTTTTAAAGTAATATTTATAGCGATTAATTTGGATCATTAAAAAAATTAATTTAAAGATTAAATTATTAATTTTTTAAAAAATTAAAGTAAAATATACATATAACTTTAAAAATTAAAATAAATATTTTAACTCTATAATTAACTATATATTCCACCATAAAATGTAAAAATTAAATTAGTATTTATATTTTAGAACTATGAACCCCAATATTTAGTTAGTTAAGCTCATTTCACAGTTATACATTCGAGGCTTCGTAAAAAAAAAAAAGAAAAAGAAAAGAACTCTCTTTATTAATAGAGATTGAGTTTGCATATGTTTGGTTTAATTTTTGAGAGGTTTATTTTTGAAAAAATATCTTTTAAAAGAATTATTTTTAGAGAAATTATTTTTAAAAGAATAATTTTTGTTTGATTTAAATATATCAAAAATAAGTTTTAAAGAATAATTTTTATTTAGATAGAATAAAATAAAATTACTTTTGATTATTGATGTGAGAATAATAGTAAGATTCTTTTTTAAAATACCTTTCTTTAGAATAAAAAATAATTTCAAGAATACTTTTTTTAAAAGATTTTCTAGAGTTTTAAAAAATTTTTACATATCCAAATATATTAATTATTATATATTTTCATTCTCATTCAAATAAAAGCTCTTTTTACCTCCTCAAAATTGCATCTAAACATGCTAAAAATTACAATTAAAATTTCAACTAAATATAAAAAAAACTCTCTCTAACGAACTTTACTCCCATAATTAATTAATGTAGTTCAAATCAAATTAATTAAAACAAACTGATTTATCCAAAATTTTAGAAACATGAACGAAGTAAAAAACGAAAAGATTAATATTAAAAGTTATTGAAGAATCGTATTTAATATAAAGAAAAAATGAAGTTATTAAAATAGATCATTCAAATTTTATTTAAAGAGAATGATAATCAGATGTTATCTATTAGTCAAACAAATTTTACTTATTTATGGGAACAATTAATAACAATAAAAATTAAAAAATAATATTTAACTTTAAGAATACAAAATGCTTAAATTATTAAGAAAAATCACATAAAATGATTTAAAAATATGACTATTATATGTTATTTAATAGACTAAAATACTGTTCGCAAAAGTAGGTACTATTTAAATAAGTATAAGTAATCAGCTATTATATAATAATCGTTAGTCAAAAGAAATAATTTCGTATATTTTAATTAATGAAAAATATATTTATTTCATTCAATCTTTTATAATTTTTTAATCATGAAGTTAATATAAAATTTCTTTTAAAATTATTAGTCGCTAAGTTAAAACAAATAATTATAATTATTTAAAAAAATAATAGATTTATAAATAACACCATATATCTTTACAAAAAAGGGATAGAATCCTCTCAAATCATCTATAATATTAGCAGGGACGGTTCCATGTTCAATGAGTTGGGACTAGATTTTGAAAATTTTTTTAGTAATATATAAGTACACATATATTTTACCTCCATTATTTTATAAGTTTGGCCCCATATTATGAAAAAAATTATGTAAAATTTCTTATTATACTTATGTGTTATTTTGTCCCCACTACCAAAATTTTTTGGATCCATCATTGAATATTAGTCAATTCTTTACGATATTGGTAATTTCTAGTAATCGAAAAACTAAATATTAGATGGATGACTCCCAAAGGAACCATATTAACATCTATATAAATGGTTCACCCACTAAGATAAGAATCGTCATCTTTGCTATCTTCTCTCCCACTACAAACCTTAATAAGGATCATCTTGCTATTTCTCCATGCCTTTATGAGTAGAGATGATAGAATTTAGTTTACTCAAACTATTGGAGAGGATGTTGATAACCATATAAGTTTATAATTGTTCTAAGTCCTTCAAGCAGGAAGAAAAGAAAGAGGCCCACAAGGGTAAAAGCTAGGAAAAAGGCTAAGGTAGCAACTAGGCTACTAGACTCTCTCGATTGTATTGTGGTTAGTTTGGAGCCAACATGACTACAAAAAATGTAGATGATCCTTATTCAATAGAAAATTGCGTAAAGATGCTGCGAGATTTACCAAGCCTGGATCACATAATCCGCAATTCTGTCGCTAAGCCACAATACAGAGAGACACCTTTATTTCATTGAAAGATGATCCTAACCTGCAACTTGGCTGGCTACAAACCTTCAAAATGGAGGACATGAATCATTTTTAATTTACATATTTTAAATTATTTATGGATATTTGTTTTATTGTCTTTTGTTTATTGTATGGTGCTATGGATTTAAAAGATTGCGGAACTTTTATTATTATTATTTTCTATTTTACTTTAATGGATGTTTAAGACTTTGTAATTTTATCTATGTAGGATTTTCTTAATTTATATTTTATATTTTATATTTTATATTTTATATTCATTTAAATTAACGAGTGGTGATGAAACAACAACTTCTTGTAGAAGTGGATGTGAAGGTCATATAATTGATTATGATACAGCTGGTACGTTGGCAACTTGTGGAGTTGCCAATCAGTATTTACAATTTTTGATCAAAAGGAGAAAAGAACTACAAAACTCTAGGGACATAAATGGGTACTATTTGGTACATGCATGAATGGGTACTATAACTAAAGGAAGATAATAACATGAGCTGTTTTGAACAATTTAGGATTTAAAAAGAAAAAGAAAAAACAACATTTGAATATATTTGTGGAATTACTTGGTTTACAAGTATGATTTGAAACCTACACGAAGTGCTAATATAGATGAGATATTAGCATTTTTCTTGTCTATACTTGGGCACTCGACTTCTCACGCAGTGGTGGAGATGAAATTATACATAGTTAATCTCACAATATGTCACTCCCTCAATCTATAAATAACTGTTGTTTTGACAATATATCTGAATATAAAATGATAGTTATTTATGGACAGAAAGAATATTATAAAAAAAAGACGCTAATTTTAGAAATGTGCTCAATTATGTTAGACATAATGACAGATATTGACTATATTTTAAGGATTGTATAGGATAATAGATAACATACACAGCAATCCATGTTCTCTTCGGCTGAACAAGTATGCTTTATTAGTGGGAAAGAGTATCTGACAACAAATGTAATGATTATGTGTTATTTCAATGTGTTTTACATTTACATAGGTTGGATGGGAGGACTTTGCAAATGACACAAGAATTTTTACGGAGGCTTTCAAACTTTAAGGCTAAATTTTCATCCTTGTTACATAAATTTTATATTTTAATCTTAAATATTTATATAAAATTTAATAATCAAAATATACTTATTTCATTCTTATAATTAATTACTACTCTCATCTGGTATAAATATTAGTAAAATAAAATAAAATTATAAAAATTATAAATAATTTATTCTCATTTTATCTCATATTTTTTAATTGAAAAATAAGAAATGAAACAAAATTAAAAGAAGGAAATTAATATTATTTCATTCCACTATATTTGAAATAGCTTATACAACATTACATCGATCCTTTGTCATTAATCTAAAAGAAATGATACTGGGATGCAAATTTAGCAATGCATACGCGATACATCTGGTGGAGACCATAGAAAAGACAGAGAAGAGGACAAAATAGGTATAAAGAAGATCTACAATACACACGTGATGACAACAAAGTTGAAAGTAAAAATTTGAAACAAAGAACTAGCCCTCTACTCTCTCTTTCTCTGGAACACTTATTCTCTAAAACTCACTCCTCTCCGTGCTTGAACCTTCCTTTCCTTCCTCCTCATGGTCCTTTTCCACCTCTTCCTCATTGATGCGCCCTCTCTGCCTCCATCCTCCTCCTCTGCTTCCTCTAGACCCTCCCGTCATCCTCCTCGTAGCCTTTTCCCACCTCTTACCTGCCGATAGGAGATACAATCTCCATTGATGATGAGTGAATGCCATGCATCAAGCCTTTCAATTGCGGGTTCCAACTTCATATCCTTCAACGAGAAATCCAACTATCATAGTTTTGTGAGTTAATAGCTTCAACTTAATGTATTTCTGCTTTATTTTTTAACTGAGATAAGTTTGATGTGCTCCTCTTGTTTGTTGGAAGTTCAAATCTGATTTAATCTGTTTGTTTTAATCTATTTGTATATATATATATTTGTCATTTCTTCTATCCTCTAAACATAACTATGTAGAGGTTATCAGTGCTTAATTCAATCATTATATTTTGGATGTAAATCAGAATGGAATACAAGCTTTGATACAAGATAGTTTTTTGGCAATCACTGACAAAGGTGTTGCTAGTAAAATGAGAGATGTGCTTGCTACTTTAAAGGCTTATAATGTGGCAAGTAAAGTGGTTAAGGATTGGTTTTTACTGCATAATTAGCCATGATATATAGGTGGGGGAACTCACAGGCTTCTTGAGCAATGGTCATAGGGGGTGAGGTTGTTTCTTTAACAAACTTGAAGCAAGTTCTATACGTAGAATTGGAAATAAGTTGTCATGTACTGATTATTTTGAGTGTTGAAGAAAATAAAGAAAAAAGTAGATTAAGAATAACAATAACGGTTGATATGGCCATGAAAAACTTTTCCATATTCTATATATATAACGTAGATAATTGTTTTTCCCCTTCTTGCAATTTTAGGTGAAAGTTTTGCTCATCTTTTGTGGATTTTATCCTGCTGGAACATTACGAATGGTTAAATATAGGTTGTTACTTGGAAATTTTGTTAATATTATATATTAATTTACGTCTTGACGTCAAACACAACAAATAGGGATACATTTAGGTTATTGCTAAAAAATGAAAATAACTGCTAATTTATCAACAAATCAAACTCTTTACTAACATTTAAAGACAAAATTGCCAATAACTTTGTCGTATTTACTAACTTTTATAGAGCGAGTAAATATGTCTTTTCTTCTTTATTTATTTTTCAAATGTTGGTCTGAAAAAGTTATATAAGGTTTTCTCAAATACACAAGTATGGTCACATGGACTCTTGATTAAAAATTAATATAACTATGAGTTACTAACAAACTGAGCTTGTTACCAAGATATGAATAAGAAATTGCCAACAAATTTGTAGCAGTTACTAAATACATGATAGAGTTAGCGTTACACAAGCTAAGTTGTAGCTAATAGTCTTGTACTCGGTTGAAAACTTTATCACATATGTTAATAACTTTAGTTCAAAATGTTAATAACTTTTCAGGTATTGGTCATCTAAAAAATGTCAGGATTCTTATGTAAATTTGTGTTAGGGAATAAATTAAGAAGACTCCTTAGCACTTGAAATTGATAATGTTAGTCTATATACAATATGAAATTAGTGCTATAATAAGTAAATAACTTCAAATGTTTCTGCACTAAATTGATAACTTGATATCAAAAGTTAATAATTTTAGTTTAAAATATTGGTAACTTTTTCAGGATGTTAGCAACCTTTCAAATTTTGGTAACTTTAGAAGAATTAAGGTTCTTAAATATATTTATATTAGGAAACAAACTAAGAGGACTTTTTAGCACTATAAATTGATGAAATGGGCCTATTTACAACATGGAATCAGTAATATGACGGCTAAGTAGCTTCAAATATTCCTACATTTGGTTGGTAAGTTGGGCATTAAAAGTTAGTAACTTTAGTTTAAAAAATTAGTAACTTTTTAATAATGTTGGTAACTTTTTAGGTATTTGGTAATTTTGAAAATATGAAGCTTATAAATTAAATTTGTGTTAAGAAACAAGTTAAGAGGACTTTTTTGTACTATAAATTGATAAAGTGAGCCTAACTATAATATGAAATTAGGTATAATTAGTGATACATTAGCTTTAAGTATTTATACACTTGGTAGGTAACTTGACATCAAAAGTTACTAACTTTTGTTCAAAAAATTAGTAACTTTTTAAAGATGCTGATAACTTTACAAGTTTTTGGTAACCTTTTATATTGTATTTAGACTAACTTTATCAATATATAATGCTTTGGAGACATCTTAACTTGTTACATAACACAAATTTATTTGAAAATTCTAATACTTTCAAAGTGACTAAAATCCTAAAAAGTTACCAACATCTTTTAAAAGTTATCAACTTTTGAACAAAAGTTACTAGTTTTCGATACCAAGTTACTAACTAAGTGCAGAAATAATTGAAGCTACTTAGTCATTGTATCAACAATTTCATTGTACATTTAGGCTCACTTTATCAATTTATAATGTTAAAGAGATATCATAACTTTTACCTAATATAAATTTATTCGAGAATTCTAATACTTTCAAAATTACTAAAATCCTGAAAAATTACCAATATTTTTTAAAAATTATCAACTCTTTGAATTAAAGTTATTAGCTTTTGATACCAAGTTACCAATCACGTACAGAAATAGTTGAAGCTACTTAGAAATTGTATCAATAATTTCATTGTATATTTAGCCTCACTTCATCAATTTATAGTGCCTAAGGAGACATTATAACTTGTTACATAACATAAATTTATTCGAGAATTTTAATACTTTTAAAATTAATAAAATCTTGAAAAGTTACCAACATTTTTTAAAAGTTACTGACTTTTTGAATAAAATTACTACCTTTTGATACTAAATTATCAACAAAGTGCAAAAATAGTTGAGGCTAACTAGCCATTGTATCAATAATTCCATTGTGCATTTAAGCTCACTTCATCAATTTGTAGTGCTAAGGAGACATCAAACTTGTTACCTAACATAAATTTATTCAAGAATTTTAATACTTTCAAAATTACTAAAATTTTGAAAAGTTATCAACATTTTTTAAAAGTTACCAACTTTTTGAATTAAAGTTACTACTTTTTGATGCCAAATTACCAACCAAGTGCAAATATATTTTAAGCTACTTAGCCATTGTATTACTAATTCTATTGTGCATTTAGGCTCATTTTATCATTTTATAATGCTAAGAAGACATCTTAATTTGTTACTTAACATAAATTTATTCGAGAATTCTAATGCTTTCAAAGATATTAGGATCCTGAAAAGTTGCCAACATTTTTTAAAACTTATCAATTTTTTAAATTAAAGTTACTAGCTTTTGATGCTAAGTTATCAACCAAGTGCATATATATTTTAAGTAAATTAGTCATTGTATTAATAATTCTATTGTGTATTTAGGCTCACTTTATCATTTTATAGTGCTAAGAAGACATCTTAACTTGTTATCTAATATAAATTTATTTGAGAATTCTAATACCTTCAAAGTTACTAAAATCCTAAAAAGTTGCCAATATTTTTTAAAAATTATCAACTTTTTAAACTAAAGTTATTAACTTTTGATGTCAAGTTATAACCAAGTGCAGATATATTTTAAGCTACTTAGCCATTATATCACTAATTTCATTGAATATTTATACTCATTTTATCAACTTATAATGCCAAAAAGTACTCTTAACTTGTTTCCTAAACACAAATACCAAAATTACTAAAACCTTAAAATTACTAACATCCTGGATAAATTACCAACATCTCTTTTACATATTTTGATATTTTCTATTTTTTTATCATAAGATATAACTAAAAAAATAACTCCATCTTGTATTCAGGTTCAATTGATCAAATTTTCATTCAAAAAAGTTTTCTTAACTTGTCCATAACTTGTTGGTAGCCTTCACGTCCTGTGTATTTAAAGAAAACTTGTAATAATCTTTGACATCAAAGTTTGAAAAGCTCCTTTACACTTAAGATTTTAAAAAGTGGGCTTAAGAAAAATTTGCAATTAATGCTATAATGACTAAGTTGGTAACAAGTATAAATTTGTTGGTCACTTCCACTCTATGCATATAACAATATCAATTTGTTGGTAATAGATTATCAAAACTTTCACCTTGGAATTGCTTATCCTTCTTTACAATCAATAGTAATTAGAGTTAGAGTGCCAATGCCAATACTTTTAGTCATGATAATTGTAATTGCAAAAAGCAAGTTTAGCAGTACCAGAAGTTGTTCTTAAACTTGGAACTAATAAGGTAAGGAAGGTGATGGACATAAACACAGTATATGAAGGTTTTTTACCAAGGTAAGTTGTCTAATGTTATTATTAATATTGGTTCCAAAGAAAGTGTAGGTTCCAATTCCCTTTCTTCTCCCCTTTTGGCCATGATATCAACACCTAATAATTAGACTATAACTCAATTTCAGTGTCTAAATCCCCTGAAACATGTAAAGTATACTTTTATATTTTTCCCATGACAATGATTTCAACCCAAATCCTTGAATTTACTCCTACCAAATCCATTATGTAGCATATGGCCGTATTATTGGCATCTGAAATAACACCTCCTACCATATGTCTTCTTCTTTCTATGACATCTTCAACACTAAACTAAGACAACAAATTCTGAATACAAAAAAATACCCGACTCAATAATTAGAAAAGAATGTATAAGATAAAAATAAAAAACACAATATACAATATAAATAAACTATCACTAACAGTTCAAAACACTTTATTATTTACTAATAGAAACAGTAAAAAAAAAATGTAGAAATGCTCTAGCTCATGAAGCCTGCCAAAGATATCAATGTTGAATATTAATGTCTAGAAATAAGTAAAGTACCTTCAAAGAAAAAACATAGGGATTAGAAAACTAAGAAGGCATTAGAAAAAATTAGTTCTCTTAGTTATTGGCAATGTGTTAATCATTAGCATAGCCAGAAGATAGTGCACCCAAAACATAAAACATAAAATGTGAAACATATGCCTATGTGATTCAACCAAACAACTAGAATTATGACACCTCTCATTCACGGATATAATGCAACTGAAAAGCTGATTAGTTACAACTCTCTTCTTTTGCATTGCACAAGTCCCAGTCAATAAACAAATTCAGTCACATACATCTTCCTGCATGCTCCACATGATGTAGTTTCTAACTACTAAATATACCTTTGCTGTCCAGAGTCCATAACCAAAATAAGATGTCATGAAGAACAATTCCCACATACCACCACAAAATGACCTCGCCCCTCCTCAGCATGGATTTGAACTCTCCCACCCCCAAAACAAACATACACTATGACCAAGGTATCATATGTGGCGCCCCTAAACAATGGTTTGGAATAAACCTTTTATCAATATCTGCATATACAAACTTGAAGCATGGATAAACTTCTGCTTCAAATAATAAAAATAAGAACAAAAAAGAAGGTCAACAAACGATGACAAAAATTTTGTCCTTGCCACTGGCATTTATTTACAAAGTTGAAAGTTAGTTCATTGGTAGAAAATTCAATTGTGACTGATTCATGTCAAATCACTATCTTCCTTCTCTTTTGCTTTCATAGCATCTTTTATTCTCAATAAAAGGTTTGACTTCCAAGAATCCTACATTGAAACAATCACAATTAGGGCACATGCAACTTGAGAAGCATGTAGAATTTGATAGGAGGATAGCGATATGTCCTTAGATAAAACTGAAAGCATCTTTTTGGCTTTAGACCTCTTAAATATTGAAAAATGTCGATTCAATTAAATAGATGGATAGACCTCTTAATGCTACATCATTTCTAGCTCTTATATTCACATGTTCTACATAGTTATGTTTAGAGAATAGAAGAAAAGACAAATATACAAATAGATTGAAACAAACAGATTAAACTAGATTTGAACTTCCAACAAACAAGAGGAGCACATCAAACTTATCTCAGTTGAAAAATAAAGCAGAAATACATTAAGTTGAAGTTGTGAACTTACAAAACCATGATAGTTGGATTTCTCATTGAAGGATATGAAGCTGGAACCCGTGATTGAAAGGCTTGACGCATGGCAGTCACTCATTGTCAACGGAGATCGTTGTCTCTTGTCGGCAGGGAAGAGGCGGGAAAGGGCCACAAGGGATGGCGGGAGGGTCTAGAGGAAGCGGAGGAGGAGGATAGAGGCAGAGAGGGCACACCGATGAGGAAGAGGCAAGAGAGGGCTGCAAGGAGGAAGGAAAGGAAGGTTTGAGGGCGAAGAGGCGGAAGGAGAGGAGTGAGTTTCAGCGAATGAGTGTTTCAGAGAAAGAGAGAGGGGAGGGTTGATTTTTTGTTTCAAATTTTCACTTTCAACATTTGTTGTCACCACGTATGTATTGTAGATCTTCTTTATACTTATTTTGTCCTCTTCTCTGTCTTTTCTAGAGTCTCCCCCATATGCGTTGTATATGTGTCACCAAATTTATGTCCAAATATTATTACTCTTAATCTAAACATAATAAATGCTTGCCTGTCCAACTGACAATTAGGTTAAGTTTTGTGGAAACTTGCTACACACCACCACAAGGATTATCGTACAGTTAAGTGATACTCATACTAAGTGATATACTCATATTTTTCAACTATAAGTTGATATCAGTAATTTGGTACTTATTATTTATAAATAGAATTTTAGGTCTGCGATTTTTTTTTTGCCTTTAGTCTTATAGTAAATTTACTTGATTTGAACTAAATTAATTAGATTTCTATATACTTTGCTTATTATTGGCGGCTATGTGCATGTTTGGGAACCCTTCCAAAATGATTTTTTTTTAAAAAAAGTTGTTTTGGAAAAATCTATCATATTTGGGAACCAAAGTGTGTGTTTGGGAAAATTGTAAGATTAAGAGTGCATTTGTTTCAGATTTTGAAAAAAATGACTTTGAAACAAAAATTTTATATATAACTAAAAAAGCTGAAAATTGATTTTTTTTCAGAAACTATCTTTTTCAGCTTCTACATAAAAAATTAAAAATAGATTTTTTTTTGAGATTCTGATTATTTTTAATAATTTGCCCAAATATGTCAAAAGTGATTTTTTTAATAAAAAATAATTTTTTTTGGCAAAAAAACTTATCCAAACGCACCCTAAATTGTTTCAATAATCATTTTTTTGTATAATCAATTATATAAGAATTATTTTATGTTTGGATATTTTAGCTGAAAAATAATTTTAAGATAATTTAGTTTATTTAAATTGTATGAAAAAATTATTTTTATATGATAAAATTACTAAAAAAAGGTATAGAATAATTATTTATATTATATAATATTTAATACTTAGGGTTAATTTGGTAAAAATATAACAATTCTAAAATAATTAGCTTCATCTTATAATCATAAGCTCCAAAATATTGCTTATACTTATAAGCTATTTTGCTGTTTAAAATTATTAGTTTTAAATTATAATCTATTTTCAAAATTTTACCAAACATGATAAATCATTGTTTCAAAATAGCTTTTTGCTAGAAAAAAGCTGGTTTTGAAGGTTATCAAACATGCTAAATGTAAAGATTTTTTTCACTTTTTGTGATTTAAACAAAATCAACCGTGAACTATATTGTTTTATATTTTTAATTATTCTCTTTTTCGTTGTTGCATTGTGATTTTGGTAATATATAATATGTGTTTAGGAAAATTATGAGATTAAAATTATTTCAATAATCATTTATTCGTATAATTATTTTTTTATATAATCGCTTATATGAAAATCAATTTATGTATGAATACTTTAACTGAAAAGTGGTTTTAACATAATTTATTTTGTTTGGGTTATATGAAAAAAGTTACTTTTATACAGTAAAATTTCTTAAAAAAAGGATGAAATAATTATTTATATTATATAATATTTGTTACTTAGGGTCAATTTGGTAAAAATATAACAATTTTGAAATAATTAACTTCTACTTATAATTATAAACTCCAAAATATTGCTTATGCTTATAAGCTATTTTTTATCTTAAAATTATTAATTTTTTATTATAATCTATTTCTATGTGAATGTTTGGGAAAATTGTAAGATTAAAATTATTTCAATAATAACTTTTTTATATAATCAATTATTTAAAAATCAAATTATGTTTGGATATTTTTACTGAAAAGTAATTTTAAGATAATCTATTATAATTGGACTGCAAGAAAAATGCTATTGTTATATGATAAAATTATTAAAAAAGGTATAAAATTATTATTTATATTATATAATATTCAATACTTAATATCAATTTATTAAAAATATAATATTATGTGTACTGTATAAATAGCTTTTAATAAAAAAAATCCAAATTCTAGCTTCCACTTTTTTTCCCCAAAAGTCGCTTAAATTCTTTAAAAGTGATTATAATTCATTTCAATAAAAGTTACTCAAACAAAATTTTATTTTCAAAGCAGTTTTTTTTTAGAAAAAAAGTTGTACCTTAAGAGTTCCCAAACATGGTGACACTCAAAAACATCTTTTTCCTAGCAAAAAAGCTTATTTGAAACAATCTATCATGTTTAGTAAAATTCTGAAAATAAATTATAATCCAAAACTAATAATGTTAAGCTAAAAAATGGCTTATAAGTATAAGCAATATTTTGAAACTTATGATTATAAGCAAAAACTGATTATTTCATAATTATCATGTTTTTATCAAATTAATCCTAAGTATTGAGTATTATATAATATAAATAATTATTCTATACTTTTTTTTAGTAATTTTATCATACAAAAAAGTAATTTTTTTATATAATTAAAATAAAATAGATTATTTTAAAATTATTTTTCAACTAAAGTATCCAAATATAAATTGATTATTATATAATTGATTATACAAAAAAGTGATTATATAAATATGTAATTATTAAAATAATTTTAATCTTACATTTTTTTTAAACACGCACAAGAAAAATTGATCTTTTTAAGAATGAGATTAGATTTGAGAGTTAATTATACACAAGGAAGAACAAAAATTTAATTTTGCAGCACTCTTAAAGTATGTGTATTAATATGATTACCTTAATTAACTATAAAATTATTAATAATTTTTAAAAATATTTATTTTATCCAGTAAGATATTTTAAATAAACAAAAATTTTAAAAAATATTTTACCTAAAAACATCAAAATTATATTTTCTCAATTTTTTCTTAAAAAAGAGTGTGCACCATCCTTATAACCTCTTGAAAAACAAATGATGGGATCTCCAAACTCTAAGCTTAGTGTGTGTTTGAATTAATTTGAATTTAGTTAAAAGTGAATAATGCATGTTTGGAAACTTTCATTTTAAGAATAAGTTTGACAAAATAAATGTTACTTGAATAATGGTTAATCAAAATCACTTTTACTTGCTTATAAGGATATATATTTTATAAGTAATGTTATTGGCTTAGTCGACGTAATCCAACCTACCCTTAGTCAGCCGATCTATCTTGGTTCCACTAAGTCCAGTCCTTATCCAAGCTAGTCTTGCATCTCATGCCAACCGCAACCTCAACCTCAACCTCAACCTCGGGGCCCAACTCCAGCGATTGACCTACCGACCCTCACATACCCTGGCATAAGGGAACGTTACCTTATTAACTTTATGTCTTCAGCGGAATTCTAATAATTGTACAAAAAAATTATAATAATTATCATTAACATATTTCTATGCACTGATAATATAAAATAAACTTAGAGTCTAATTTTGATACACTAACAATATAAAATATTTTTATACAGTCAACTAATTTTTATTTATATAATCATTTAAGTAGTAGGTATGAAATTTAACCATATTGACTAATATAATAATATATGATTGAATAACAATACCAATGCATCAAAATTAAATTCATAAACTTATACTATCAACTTAAGAAAGTATAAAATTATGATTGATAACTATCTATATGATGACTACCCTAAACCCTAAACAAAAGTTTATCTCTAAAATAAAATAGTAGGATATATTTATTCATCTAAAAAACAATGATCATGTCACATACAATTAAATTTTAACAAAGCTTTTGAGTCTTTCATCTTTTTTTTTTTTAAATAAATTGAACTAATCATTTTTAACGTGTAGGAAGGGATAGAAAGGCAACAAGGGTTGACATAATTGGTAAGAAGCAATCTCATATCCTATAAAAAAGTAAGTTTAATTCTCATTGTTAATATGAAAACTCCTTTGGTGGTCGATTTTGTAAGCCCTTGTAAATGCTTTAAGCCCTTGGGCTTTGTTATGATCTTGATAGGACGATTGGTGTCGAACCCAACCAATCTAGTTGTATTAAAAATTTTATTTTAAAAAAAAAGGTAGAACCTTAGTGCTGCACAACTTCCCTCTTCCTCCCTGCATCAACGACCCCAACTCTATAATACACTCTTTTTCTTTTTGTTGTTTAAGGGGCACTGACCCCATGGAGGTGGTTCATCCCCTCCATGGTGGGTTCAATGACCCCCTTTTCTTTTTCCCTTTTTATTTTGTTTTAGTTTTTCTTTTATAGTGTTTGTGTGTGCCTCAGTTCCTCGCTATTTGAGGTTTATTTTGATTTTCTTTTTGGTGACTATATCTTAATAGTAGCCGTATCTAAATTGTGAGAATGGAATATGAATTTTTGATATCTTTATGATTTTTATGGTTGCTCATATTTTTGCAGCTTCAGAGTACTGCACTTATAATAAGTGATAAATCAACTTCTTTTATTAGTGGTGGACTATTGGGATTGTTATTTTGTTGTTTTATATCATCTACATGTTTATTATGCCATGTCTTGTTTAAACATAAAAGGAAATGTATATATATCTATATACATGAAGCTTTTGCTGGTTGATGAAGAGAATCCGAGTACACAATAGAAGATCAAGCACACGAGAAAACTTAGAGAATTTTTACAAAGTAGGATTGCCTATGTATATCTATTTTTCTTAAATTAGATTGTTTAGGTTAGTAAAATCTTGTTTGGAATTAGGTAGAAATTGATTTTTCTAGTTTCAATATATTCTACTCACACTATGGCTAGTAAGTTATTTTGAGCTCTTGTGCCTGCTTTTCAACTGTGGGCTTTGAGGCATTGAGTTCATGTAAAATTGAGTTTGATCGTCAATACACAATTAAGTACTCGATCCCAAAAAATAAAAATTAAAAAAGAAAAGAAAAGAAAAGATAGAAGGAGATAAGGTGTTGTCGTGCCCTCCTCCTCGTTACATGAACCGGTTTTGCCATTTGTTGTTACACTGCTTACTCAAGTCTGAACTCACCTTCTTTCTGGAACACTAATTTCCCTCTTCCTCATGGCTTCCCAATTTGTTCTCCAGGTTGGTTGGTTCCTCCTCCTCCTTCTTTTTTTTTTTTTTTTTTCATTTATCTCTTTATCATGCAATTAAATTTGAGGTTGTGTTTGGTACCCTTTAAAAATTGATAGGATAAAAGTTCAATGGGGAAAATTCTCTTGGAGTAAAGGTTGACAGATTGAAATGTTCTGTATTTCCAATCTCTTTTTCCAACTTTCATCCCTCATTTTCCGTCACTTTCTCGAGAAGATTCCCTCTGCACCAGTCACTCTTCCAGTCCTGCCTCCTTCACACATCAGGCTGTACAATTCAGAATTGTTAGTGACTTGAGATTCTGAACTAGTGAGTTAGAACGCAAAAAGAAAGAGCAAAGCATTAGTGACTTGAGATTCTGAATGAATTTTAGAGAACAAAGAATGAATGAATGAATGAATGTTAGAGAGTTTAGAGTTTGAATGGTGAATCGAAAAATGAAGAAGAAGAAGATGATGATGATTGATGGTGTAGGGTGGGACGTGAATGGAATGAATTGGCAGGTGGAATTTGAGAAATTGGAACGAGAGAAACGAGAACGGAGCAAAACTTACCGTTCTATCAATGACGAGAACTTTTACCCATTTAATAATGGCCTAAAAATTTCCCCTCCATAAAATTTACTCTTTTTCTTTCTTTGTCAACCAAACATAATTGTTTTTTCATAACAATCTACTCCCTAAAATTTTACCCTTGTTGTTACCCCCAAGCCAAACATAGCCTGAGTGTGAAAATTTGCATGCGCTTTTGATTTCGCTAATGATTCGAAATTTTGCAGCAGGCGATGTTTGCTTCTATACCGCAAAACCTCATTCAATGTTCTCCGACCAAGCTGGGTTTCTCTTCTGTGGTGTCTTGTTGCCCAGTCTCCGCATTCGGTTCTTCTAACATGCCCTTGATTGCCAAGGTCTCTTCCAGCTCAGTTTCATGGTGTTGCACTCCTCTCATTGCTAAGCCTACTTTTGTGGTGAGAGCTGACTCCAACTCTGAAGGTGGTGGTGAAGCCACCGAAAGTGTAGAAGATGCTGCTGCTTCAAATAATGTTGAAGAAGCTTCCGAACCTGAAGCAGAGGAACAGGTTTCAGATTCTGAGGGTAGGACCGAGGAAGAACCCAAGCCCCCGAGAAAACCTCGAGTCAAGCTTGGAGACATTATGGGGGTAATTTCTGCGTTTAATTCCTGCTCATGTCATGTGTTTACTGCTATTAGCAAGGAATGATGATTTTGAATCCTCTTCCTTTTTAGAATAGTTTCTCTGGGTATGTACTCTTTGACACATGTATGTAGCATTTAGGTCTTCCTTTAGTTGCTCAAATGCAGAAATGATCTGTTTTGCCATGGCGTGCTTTATGTTGATGACGAAGATTTAGTCTACCCAGTTTCTTTTTATTGAGACTCTATTTTGAAGTTTGGAAAGCACAGGCATTTTTAGTTTTTAGTTTGGTTTTTACTCTCTGCATCCTTTCTAGATGTATTGTAACTTGTAATGTCAACTTCAACTTGCGAGTATGTGAGAGAGAGCCAAGATGGATGAACTCTAAAATGCATGCTGTTGTTTATGCAGATATTGAATCAAAGGGCAATTGAGGCATCAGATAAGGAGAGGCCGACTCCAGACATTAGGACTGGAGATATTGTGGAAATCAAATTGGTATTTTTTTTTTTTTTAAAAAGAAAAATTAATAAGCCGCCTATGCTGAGTTGAATCTTATGGTTGTCTACTTTTTTTTCCTGCTTACAGGAGGTTCCCGAGAATAAGCGTAGGTTGTCCATCTATAAAGGTATTGTCATGTCGAAACAAAATGCTGGTATTCACACTACCATTCGAATCCGAAGAATTATTGCTGGTGTAGGGGTTGAGATAGTCTTCCCAGTGTAAGTTTCCCGCTTACTCAGAGTCCATTTATGCCATTTGCACTAGTGGATTTTTCTCTTCGTTGCATTGCTAGTTTGCTACATATCACTGTGTATGCAATTGTTGTGACTAGGATATAAAGAATCAAACATAAAGATGGAAATTTGGCTTGATTACTTCATTTATTATTTTCACTTGTGCTTAAGTGAATTGAAGTCCCTTTGAAGACATCACATGACTAAAATTCTAAAATGGAAATTGTTATATGCTATCATTTCCAAAATAAATAAATAAATAAAAGGTTACTTCCAAGTAATTAATACCTACATTATATTGTTGATGGTGCATTAGTACTGGCTGCATGTTTGAATTTGCTACCATGCAGCTTTTGAAATTACAGACTGTTAGGAAAGTGGCAGAGGGGCATTGACCAATATAATTGAAGATATCTTTGTTCTAGGATCCATATAAGCATGTTAGGCTCAATTCATCTCGAATTATTGCTACAAATTGGATTCACTCATATAAGCAATGTTTTCATGTTTCATTTATCACCATCCCTGTGTATAAGAAACATGGAATGAGATCCTAATAGCGGAATGGGGAAAGTATGTCCAAAATCTGGGGAAGTCATATCCCTTCCCTCTAAAATAATGGAGCATGTGATATTCATGTCTGTCTCAAATCTCCACATGTGACCTACATGCGCGTCATTTGCTGATAAGCATATGCAATGGTTTGCCGAATAATTTTTGTTTTCAGTTTATGTTGTATGGTAAGAGTTTTTGAAATTATCATATTAGGATCTGAATTTACTTATTCAAGCAAATTAGCCAAATGGTTCACTTTATCAAATTATCAATCGATGCTCAAGACCAATGTAATTTTTCATATATGTAGCTTATGAATTCTTACCATATACTCCTATGATGCTTATGGTTACTGCCACAGTTACTCACCAAACATCAAAGAAATCAAAGTAGTAAGCCACCGTAAAGTCAGGAGGGCAAGATTGTACTATCTCAGAGACAAGCTTCCTAGACTCTCCACTTTCAAATGAAACGCTTGCTACCTGTGTTTCGTCCCTTCATCTTCAAAGTGGTCTGCTGAACCAGGAGAAGTGATTGCAGGGCCATAATTTGATTATTTCGGTTTGTTGTGTTGTAGAACATGTAATTTTTCTTAACATTAATTTATCCTCTGAGGAGTGGAAACAAGTGTAGCTTCCCCTGATAATCTTGATAAATTTACAGTGCTTCTGGTTCCTTGTTATGTGGTAGAAAGCCAAGTTTAGAAGAAAACATCACTAAATAGTGAATTTCGAAGGAATATGATGCATAATCTTCCACATGCATTACTCTTATAGTCTGCTGTTGTTCTTAGGTACACTGGGGTATGACACTCACTGTGATACTACTGCACAAATGAAAAATGTTCATAATGTCATCGCTTGTCTGCCACTGCTACCAGGGATAGTTTCCAATTTTTCCGCTAGAATATGTCATGCAAGATTCAGTAAGATGTTTGGGATTAGCATTTCGTTGTGATTATAAGTTTATGCTGCTAGGTAAGTTACCTTTTCTCTTTTTTCCTTTTTTCTTTTTCCTTTTTCCTCTCTACTGATGCCTATTTCCATGTAAGTAAATTTTCACTCTGATCTTACCCTTGTTCACTTGTATAAACGAGAATTAGCTGGTGAAAGAATTTCCAGCAGCATGAGATAGAGTCTAGATAAAGTGGGATCTAACAATTTCTTTTCTTTATCGCTTTTGCTTTGTATATTATTATTATTATTATTATTATTATTATGACTATTACTACTACTATAGGTAAAGCTTTATTTATATTTCTCATGATTTACAAAAGTTTTGATTTAATCCTAGAAGTTTTTTTTTTTGTTCTATTTATGTTCGTAATCTTTTCAAAACATTTTAATTTTGTTCTTTCAACATACTATATCCAAATTATAAATGGAAAAATTTGGTATGGAGGTTAGATTTTAATATTAATGATGTCTAAATACCATAAGTGGAGATTGTTCGTCTTTAATTTTCTAGGGGAAAGCTCAAAGAATGGGTTTTAATAGGAGAAAGATTAATTAAGCACCACATGAAATTTATATTTGGGGAGAAAACTTTTCATATTCTAAAAAATATGAGGGGAAATGTTGTGGTAAATAGCGCCATTTCACCCAAATAAGCAACGGGTAACTTGATCTTTATATTAGTTTTTTTTTTTTGTTTATAATTTGAATAACATCTATTAAAAGGGTAAGATTGAAATCTCAAGGGATTGATTAAGTGGAGCAAGATAGGGTCTTGCATCTGATAAGCCGCGGGTTCGAGCCCCCATTTGTCTCCTTAGGGTGAGGTAATTGTAAGTTCCTCTGTAAGTGCTTTCTGAGTCTAGAGGTTCTTTTTGCCTTGAACTAGGGTGCAATTCCTTCATCTTAAAATTTTATTCATAAAAAAAAAGGAGGCAAGATCAAAATGTTTTGAAAATATTATAAACATAAATAAAACAAAAAAAAGGGGATTAAATTGAAATCTTTATAAAATGCAAGGGGTATAAACAAAATTTTACCCTTATTATTATTGTTAGTATTATTATTTAATTTTGATGTATTATCAATATTTTTTTTTTTTAGAATGTGTTTACAAGATATGAGGGAAAAGAAAGGAAAGACATCAAAGGAAGGGGTTTTGAGAGTTTTTGTCACCCTTGTTCACGAATTTAAAATTGATATGAGAAAAGAAATTGAAGGCTTATAATGTATTTTTATAATTTTATCTTTTACTAAAATAATTAAGTATAATTATTTGTTTTATAATAATATTAATTTTAAAAATTTTAGAAATTATTATATATTTTTGTAAATTTAAAAAATATTTCAATTTTAAGAATATTTTTAGGGGGGAATTAAATTTTGGTGGAAATTGATAAAAAAAAGTAAGATGAAAATATAATTTCTATGAAAAGCTAAAATGAAATTAGAATGGATTAATAAAAATGGTATTTTAATATTTCAATAGAGAAAAATGAGTAAATTAAATTTAAATTTCAACAAACCCCCCAATTTTGGGAAATCGTAAAATGAGTATTTTGGAGGGTTTTGAGGGGTTTGTTAAAACTCCAAATATCATTTTCTTTTAAAAAGTAAAACTCATGAATAAGGTAAAACCTTCATAAACATTTTCTCTTCCTTTCCTTTCCCTAATAAACCAAGCTCACAAACATATCCTTATATGATAATACATCCAATTATGTATTATCATATTATTAAAAGTATTTTATTATTATTATAATTATAATAATTATCTTAAAAGGCATGTTAAGTCTTATATTACTTGGAGATATAGTTATGATAGCTTTTATAAGAGTTTGGACAATCCTCTTTTTATGAGCTAGCTTTATAACTAAATTGCTCCTTGTTAAAATGATTTAGTTGTTAAAAGTTAATTATAAATTTAAATGTTGAATTTATGATTACATTTAAATATATTAATTTTATATAAAAATATTTTATTAATTAAATATAATCAACAAATAATTACATAGTTAACTATGTTGCCTAAATAAGTGTGTGTTTGGATTGAAATTTGCAAATAGGGGTTTGCTCTAACTTGGTTCTATAAAAATTGATTTTAACTAAAAGCGAATTAGTGTCGACATGTCAAAAGTGATTATAATATAATAAATATTATTTGGATAATATCAATCAAAATCATTTTTTAGATGTGTGATTACAAAAATGGACACGAGTTTTATATTATTATTTTGTAAAGATTATTTTAAGATATTTTATAAATATTATTATGAATGTGATAAATAAACACTGATAGAAATAAAACAAACTAATTAAAAAAATATAATTATAAATAAATTGATAAAGAAATAATTTCTTATACAATTGAAGTTTATTTAAGTATTATAAAATAAAATTATTCAATGTATGAAAAGAATTAAATTTTAAAGTTTAATTGGTATGCACTGACAGTGTAAAATAGTTTTACATCGTTAATCAATAGAAATAGGGAAAAATGAGAAATTATAGTAGGTTCTTCATTATAATAAGTGATTATTTATATGAGTTGATATTTTTTACTATTTCTATTAGCTAATAGTATAAAATTATTTTATACTATTAATGCATTTAAATTAAATTCTAAACTTTAACAAATGGAACCAGATAAATATTTTTAATTAATAAAATTGGAAAAGAAATTTACAGCCAATGCTGCAGCATCATTTTTATGTTGAAGGATAAATATGTCAAGAAAAGTCCACCACGATTTTGATCCAATGCCAAAGCAATAAAAAGTCACTTCTTGTGAGCTGAGGTTGGCCCCATAAAACCCATTGGAATTACTGCAGTGAAGATGTATGCAAACATCACAACACAACGTTCAAGGGGAAGGAATGCGGGTTTGGTGTGAGATCGCTGAAATAAATGATATTTGATTCTATTTTTATAAAATTGATTGTAAATATGGTTGATTTTATTAAAATTGATTTGGTTAAAATTAATTTTAAGATAAAGTGATTTATATTTGATAATTTTTTTAAAAGTGATTCTGATATAAAGTAAAAAATTTTTGCTTCTCCTATAATCAATTATAGAGATAAAAATTGATTTTAATCTTGCTAAAACAAATATCATCAAAATAAATTAAAATTAATTTTGGTGATCCAAAATCAATTCTTAGATGCCCAAATGCGCATATAAACACACTATTAAGGCTTAGTTTGTTAGTGCCGTCCGAAGAAGTGCTCTAACTTATGAAAAGTATGAGCTAATTTTTTTGTTTGATAAATAAAAAAATTAAGATGCTTTTACTCCCTGCTTTTGAGAGCCAGGAGGTGCTCTCGGGAGCTCTCGTGGAGTGCTTTTTAGAGTTGGCTTATGCTCTCCAAAATTTAAAAGATTAATATAACTTTTTTTATTTAATGACATTAAAAATAGAAATTATTTTTTTAATATTTATAACCATTGTAATCATTTTAGATATTAAGAGTAATTTTACCAAATATTATTTTTGTAATTTCTACTTATTGAAAGTAATTTTTATATTATTTTATTAAATGATACTATTATAATTTTTTGAGAACAACTTTTAGAAAAATAAGAGAGTTTAACAACTTTTAAAAAGTCACAATAATACCAAACTAAACCTAACTAATTTAGAAGCGGGTTAGGAGTTTACTTAAACTTAGTGTGCCAAAATAGAGGGTAATAAGAGGTACGAGGAGATTGATATTATGTTTTTGGAGACTCCGCTGGTACCAGCACTTTGCAAGAGTACATGAGTAATGCTCAGCCACACGTGCTTAGTTTTTTAAAAAGAATAAAAATATAAACAAATATATAGAGATTAATTTTAATATACTGATGGTATTATGAGTAATTAAGTTAAATATTTTTATTAATATAATAATATATAATTAGTTATTTATGAAAAATATTTTTATGTTGATAATCCATAAAAATTAAATTCTTTAAAATTGTAGGTTCATGGTTAAATAATTACTACTCAATAGTATGAAGGTATTGATACCATTAAAACCATCATGGATAGCAAAGAAATCTCCCGCACGCAGCACAGATGGCTCATGCCATTAAGCCTTAGCAGCAGTGCACTTGGGAGAAAGCAAGAGTCCTATGTTCAACTCAAGAAGGTGCATTTTATAAAATATATATTAATATAATTAGTTAGGAGTATAGCTACGTATTACTCGGGGAACCGCACAAAAATTTCTCGAGTCTTAGATCTTCTTCCTCTCCCCCGCCCTTCGGGGCAAAAAAAAAAAAAAAGAAAGAAAGGAAATCTCCCTTTTTATTATTTAATGATAATATTAGTCTTTTAAAATATTTTCTTTTTAGTCCCCACAATCTCTCAATTTTTTTTTTCGTTTGGTCTATTATTAATCCATGCGAGCATCTACGTAAGCTGCTGTATTGACACGTAATGATAGAAAATAACAAATTATTAATGAAAAAATTAAACGAGATTGAAGATAATTTTTGATAACTAAACAAAATTTTTTTAAAAAAGACGTTTCAAACGCTGTAAAACGTAATATTTTGGGTGACAAAAGCATAATTAATCAACCAAAATTTTATTAACATAAACCATATTTGCCATTGAACTTGGAGATTAGTTTATATGTACTAGATTTTATATTATCAATTAATAAAATTATAAAAAATACTAAATTATATTAGATAACTCCTTATAATAATAATTATCTATTATTATTTATTTTTTTATGATTTATTAATTAATAGTATAAAATTATTTTATATTAATATTACATAAGAATTAAACTCTTGAACTAGACGCGAATAATCATAAGACAAATTGTTGATTTGAGTGGAAAAGGATGAATTCCTTAATCATATGATTTTGAATTTGATCTCAAAATTTATGAAAAGAAAAAAAAAGAGAATCATTAGAAGGGAATCATGCTTGGATGCAATTAGGGTCTTACCTATCTGAAAAATATATCGGAAAAAAAAATAAAGGTTTAATTATTCTGTAGGTCTTTATAGTTTCATTCAATTTTTAATTTGGTCATTATAGTTTAAAATTTATAATTAAATTTTTATATTATATGAAAATTTTCAATTAAACCCCTAAAATTACAAAAAAAAAATAAAATATTCCATTTCCATTTTCTTCTATATTCTCTATCCACCCTCCCCAATCACCCACTATCCAAATTAAGCCCCAAACCACCATAACCACCAAAACCGCCAAACCACTACACTCCTTTGGTGTTGTTGGTTTCTATTTCAATGGCTAGTTTTTGTGTTGTTATTGGTTTTTATGTTGTTGTTTCTACTTCTGTTCTTATTGTTGTCATTGACTTCTGCTTTTGTTGTTGTTGTTGCTTTTGGGTTGTTGTTGCATTGTTATTTCTACTTCTATTGTTGTTGTTGGCTTTTGCTTCTGTTGTTGTTGTTCTCGGCTTTTGCTTCAATGGATGAGTGGGGTGATGGTGGTTTTGATTTATGATAATTGTTTAAAATATATTATATTAAGTGGGATATATTGTATTTAATATTATTTTTAACCATAAATTTTTGTTCTATATACAATTAAATAGTTTAGACGAATAAGATATATGATATACTTGACTTTATTAAGTATATCATAGCATTGTCACAAATTTTTTTTTAACTTTCTTATCTTCATAGATTGAATTACAAAATTTTATTTAATATAAAGATTTAATTATAAATTTTTAACTGACACGAATTAAATTAAAAATTGAGGGAACCATAAGAATTTACGAAATAATTAAACCAAAAATAAATAATGACGTAAACGGTCCCAAACCCTTGCTGTCACTATCATCTCCTTCGCACGCCAAGCACTTGAGTGTTGTCTTTGTAGCATACCCAACCGCACCCCCACTTTTCTTCACATTTCAGATCTCATTCTCTTCTCTTCCCTTCAGCTCACACTCACGGAGAGAGAGAAAGAGAAAGAAAGAGAACGAGAAAATGGCGATGACCGCGGTTCACCAACTTGCACAATGCATCACTTGCCACGCCTGGAGCCCTGATCAATCAAGTAATTCCCTTCCTTTTCTTCTTTTTTTTTTTCCTGTTTGGATGCCGCGAAACGTTGTTATCGATTCGAATTTCGAAGGGAACACGATTTAGAGCTTCTATGGTTTCTTTTTTTACTTTTTTTATCTTTCTTTCTTCGAGTTTTAGGAAAATTTATTCCATGGAAGATATACGGTGGTTTATTTTTTATTTTTTGTTTTCTTCCGTTTTGGTCATGGATTGCGGAGTCTTGTAATTTTGTGAATGCGATTCTGATTCGATCTGAATTTTTTTTTAATGAGGTATCAGCTTGTTTGGTGGCGAAGTTGATGATCTCTACGTTTCAAGTATCAAAGTTTTTATTATTATTATTATTATTATTATTTCTGGTTGATTTGTATAGCGTTTGGATCCTTAAAGCTTCGAAAACTGCTTAAGAGTTAGTGTTAAATCGGGTTCTTTTGTGGAAAAGGAAAGACATGTAACCTGTTTGAGCATGTGGACATTACATTTCCGTTTTGAATCTGATTATATTTGTTTCCTTGTTTGAATTTTGAACAAACTAGTGTGCTTTCTAATTTTAGGAGAATGTTGTTTTATAGAGATAAAATGGAAGTGGTTAAACTATTGTACAAGGGAATCCAGGATGTATTGAACAACATAGGTGAGAAAAAGGTACTAGAACTAAAAGTGCTGGGCCTAAAGCGGTGTATAGGCAAATAATGCATACATGTACTGTGCATAGTGAAATGTGTTCCTTTGATATGTGCGGCTGTTTGGAGGAGGAGGGAAGGGAAGAAAGTTATAAGCTTCCTCCATGTTGTTTGGATGTCTGAAATCTTCCGAATTGGGGTAACTTAAAAATGTTAATAAAACTGCATTGCAGGTAGTTTTGGAGGATCACATGATAATCCTTAATTTTCTTTCCCTCATTTTATAAAACACCAAAACAAGTGGATGGAAGGCATGTGTAGTGTTTGGACAAGATTTTTTCTATCACGACCATGGCAGAACACACTTTCCAATGCACCTTTACCAAAAGGAACCACTAATAGTAATTTCTATTCGAGAAACACCAGTTTGTGGCAACACAAGGCTAAAAACAAATGGGCCTTTATTAAAGCCGCCCCTTCCCCTCCCCTCCCATTGCTTCCATACAAACGTATCCCAGTCATATAATTTGCAGCTTTAATGAATTCTTCAAATATTATAATGTATTTATATTCTTTTGTAGTGGTTGCATTATGTCCAAACAATAATGAAGTTCACATCTATAGATCGGTTGAGGACAAATGGGAAAAGGTGCATGTTCTCCAAAAGGTACTCTGCTAGTATTCTTTCTCTTTGCTGCATTAAAATAATTCTGTTATTAATTTGATACTCTTCTTCACCATGTGAGTATATTCTATTTCCTTCTTATTCGTCCTCTTTCTTCCATACCATTATTAAACCAAAAACTGCCATGGAATAACTTTCTATATTTTTATGTACTGAATTTTTCATCAAATGAAAGGGTTATTGTCGTGAATTTTCTAAAGGAAATAATAAGCAATACTATCTTCTTTTTATAGTGTTATATAATCTCTTGAGCTCAAGAATGTAGTCATGGTTCATGAGCCTCATGGCCAATGTTGGACCAATATGATATACTCTCACTGTTTGGCACTTATAAAGATTTCTGTTTATACCTAAGAGTTAAATATGACATGTTGGATAGGCTTGCATTTTGCTTGTCTTTGATCAAATATTATTTAGGGAAAGAAATAACAAAGAGAACTCGCATAACTTGTGTGCCAATTCTATCATAGTTGATTTTTTTTTTTTCCTTATGGATTTTTGTTTATATTGGAACAATTAACTTGCTGGGGACTTTATGAATAGTTTCTAAGCAATTTCTTGTCTTTTTTACAGCATGACCAGATAATTTCTGGGATAGACTGGAGTTCAAGGTCCAATAGAATAGTTACCGGCTCCCATGATCGGAATTCGTGAGTGCCTGTGTGATTTAGAACAGTAGCCTTTTCACCCTTGGTCTTTGTGACTTTAGTATTGGCAATTTTTCTACTTTTTGTACACTGTCAATTTCTCCTCTATACTGACATTATAACAAATTAAAATACAAACCCTGTGTTCTCTGTAGATATGTCTGGAACCTTGAGGGATCAGAATGGGTGCCAACACTTGTTATCCTTAGGCTAAACCGTGCTGCTCTCTGTGTTCAGTGGAGTCCAAAAGGTATGAAGCATGTTGCTATGTCCTCGTTCGACTCCTATGAATCTTTCCTTAAGGAAATGCTTTTAAAGTCATGAAACTTTATTTAGTGCAAAGAATTATTCAGAAAGTTATGAGTTGTGCCTAGATTTAATCATGTGTATGGTGTCTGACTCTTCTGTGAATCTAAAGCAAATATAAGGTAGCGTTTGGTTTGTGAAAATATTTCTTGTTTTCATTTTCTATTTTCACTTTCTGAAAATGATTTTCATTTTCAGATTTTCTGAATTTAGGAAATGTGTTTGGTTTGTTTGTTTTCAAAAGGGGAAAACATCGAAAATATGTTTGATTAGGGTTATATATTTATTATAATGTGAGATAATAAAATTATATTTATTATTAAATAAAAAAATGTTATATATATTTTTTGTACATTTAGATGAACTTTATTATTTGCAAATTTAGGAGAAACTTAAAAATATTTACTAAAATAAAAGAATTCTATAAAATTTTAAAATTAAGAATAAAATAAATTATTCATTTTTCAGTAATTTTATTATTAATATCAATTATCACATAATTAATAAATATTATAGTCTTTATTATACTTCAACTTGTCAAGCAGCTAAAACATACAAACAAAAAAGATAAAAAGAAATACATCATCTTCCAACAAAATACAAAATGATAGTGATCAATCATCAACGATAATTATCCATTCGATTGGCAATTAAACTTACTCATCAACCTTTCCACTCTATAATTTTCTCCAATTCCCACCTCAAGCTCGATCATTGCTGTCCTCCTCAATCAATTAGACAATAGCGAATCACTTGTGTATTGGTCTTTGAGAAAGTGTAAGACGCACGATCATAAACAATCTCTATGAATGCTTTCGTGTTATGTGCTGACCATTTCTTATTATCCCCCTTCACACTTTTTCCACTTATTTTATGCTAATAACTTCATATTTTATTACGTATAGAAACATACAAGAAGGCACTACTATCAAACATAACTCATTGAAGGCCATAAATACATGCAGAATAATAAAAAAAAGAAGTAGCAAATTTATGTAACTCCAACAAAAAAATAAAGAAAAGAAGATCCTATCACCAAAGGTATTTTAAAGCCTAAAATGAAATAAATGAGGCATCAACTTGTTCACACAAATAGATGCCTATAAAAGAAAGGATACTAGAACTAGAAAAGAAACTTGGCCCACAATATTGAATATATTTTCAATCAAACAGAATAGATAGAAGCATAAAACAGCCAAAACACCTAAAAACTTTGCCCAATTCTTTACAATTTTGCCCAACATATCAAGATTCAAATGTGGTGAACATACTAGCAATTAGCATATCAAGATTCAATTGCCTAAAATAAAATTAATCAGAGCAAATCCTTTCCATTAACAAATCTAACAATAAAACAAGAACATTCCAACTTTTCAACATTCCAACAAGAAGCAAACTATAAAATGTGCCAAAAAAGAAGCCATCAATCAGAACCATTTCCTCAAAGAAGCAAGCAAAACTATTCCTTCAAAAACATCAATCAGGACCAAACAACAAAAGAAGCCATCAAACAGCCTAAACCAGCCAAAAAATGAGCCAAAAAAAAAAATAGATATCATGCCAAATAGAACCAAAAAACAGGGTTGAAGAGATTGGAAGCAGCAAGCGGCGGTGAGCAACCACGTCCCTGCAAAAAGACACCACCGGTTTAGGGAGGAAAAGAGGGGGAAAAAAAAAACGCCCCAAAACTCAGATGAAAACACTTGAAAACAGGGAAGAGGAAGGGAAGTAGCGAGTAGCATGTGCGGAGTTAGGCAACGGTGAACGGCGTCAGGCGACTGCAAACGGCATGAGGCGAGGGCGAACGTCGTGCTGGGAAGGTGAGCAGCGGTGAGGGCGAGCAGACGCAAGGGTGGGCAACACGGGGTTGAACGGCAAGCAACACGAGGGTGAGCGGCTAGCAGCGACGTCCGTGAGTGGCCAGCAGCGGCGATGCTTCAGGGGAAGGATGGAGGCGGAGGTGGTTTGGAGTAGAGATGGAGGCCAAATGGAATTGATGCGGAATTTAGGGCTGAAGATTGTGGAAAAAAATTTTCACCTCCCCCATTATTAGAACTCGGTGCCAAAGGAAAGTGAAAGAGGAAGCCGTGTTAAAAGGAAAAAGAAGATGCTTCAGCAGGAATCGAACTGGGGAGATGGAAGTGGAAAAACAAAAGAAACTCTAATTATTACCACAATGCCACCATGTCCAAGTTGAAAATATTTCTAACAATCAAACTACAAAACTGAAAACGTGGATTTGATATTTTCAAATTTTCAGCTGTTTTAGAAAATATTGTCTGAAAATATTTCTAAAAAATGGAAACCAATCATGTTTTATCATCTGTTTTCTAATTTTTGTGAAATTGAAAATGAAAAATAACAAACCAAACACGCTCTAAGTGTTGTTGCTTCTTGCATTTTGTCCTTTTAGGGACAGATTATTTTGTTTCCTTGCCCACCCTCTGCACAGGTGGATTACTCTTAGTGGATGTGTTGGAAGATGTTACAGTGACTAATTTGCTACTATAAGCGAACACTAGTTAAATCCTGGCTAGTCATTCTTGTCTGGTGCAATTTTATTCTAAGACTATAGTGTGATGTTAATGTCAGAGGTTTTGATCCTCCACTAGGCCACTTTGTCCATTATTCTTTGATTTTTTGTTTTTAAGTTCATATGGTTGTAATACATTTCTAAATTCTGTTCTAGCAGAAAACAAATTTGCAGTGGGAAGTGGAGCCAAAACTGTTTGTATATGCTACTATGAGCAGGAAAACAACTGGTTTGTCAGTGCTTCCATGCTCTTAGTTTTCCATGTTTATTTGCATCCTGGCAATGTAATTTTTTTTTTTTTAAATAATGATATGACTTTTCCTATCTTAAAAAAATGTTATGTACTGGATCCTTTTTGAGCTGCTTAGACCATAGTTTAAGACTTGGGTGTATGATGGTGTTTTAGACAATAGTATATTGTGTCAAATAACCTAAGGTATGTGGGATTATTTTTAATTGGTTTGTAAGGTGCCTACTGCCATGCAATGTAATCTTATATTAGTGGAATAGCTGGTTCATTCCTTACCATACTTTTGCTTTTAAAATTTTGACCTTGATAATGCTTAACAATTCAAATTGACAGGTCACGTGGATGAATATCATATTTTTCACTTTTTGAGGATCCGATTAAGAAAGGATGATAAATAAGTTAAGACTGAGTGGCTAGAATTTAATATTGAGAACATTTTCCCTACAAAGTCAAAAGTATGGATGTTTTCTAAGGTTAAAGGAATATCAAAATATAAATTTCCTGTATAACATGGCTATTTGTTTTATTTATTTACTTTTGTTTAAAATTCTGAAATAGTGCACGGTGTTTTCTTTTTTTGTTGTTTATTTTATTGATTTGTATTTTCTCTATAGGTGGGTCAGCAAACTAATCAGGAAAAGACACGATTCTTCAGTTACAAGTGTTTCTTGGCATCCCAATAATGTTAGCATTCTAACTTTCTGATTTATATGTAATTTTTTTTTCTGTACATTCTAAGTGTTTCTTCACTTTCTTGTAATTTTATAGTAGTTAGTAGCCTCCTTTGCATGCTTAATCAGCTCTGGATGACTTCCTTGGCATGTTGGAAAATTCTCTCTAGTGATTGATAAATTCTGTTCATGGCTACCAAAGAATGAAAGCTACTTGTTACTTATGGATTATTATTATTATTATTATTATTATTATTATTATGTTGTTATTTTTAATCCTCAATATTTTAAATATATAAATTTTATTTATCCTCTATTTATTTTCTAAATTTTTCTTTAATCTATTGTTTCAGCCAGATACTACCTTCGTCTATTAGTTATTTTAGTTTCACAATCCAATGTTAGATGTTCTCTATCTTGTCACATCTTATTTTATATTTTCACTGCAGATTCTGCTTGCAACAACATCCACAGATGGAAAATGCCGAGTATTTTCCACCTTTATAAAAGGTGTAGATGCAAAGTATGATAAACGGAACTCTGAATATGGTTGACATTCTGTTTATTTTTTATGTATATTTTATATTATTCACATTTACATGATTAATTGGCACAGGGACTCAAAAAAGGGTACATCATCAGATTCGAAGTTTGGAGAGGTGTTCAATATTAACTCTTATTCCTCAAGTGAATTCTTGATATTGTTTCTGTCCTTGACTACCTGTTTCTCAAGGTGCACCTGTTTTTGTTGATACTCAACTTTGCAAAAGATAACCTCAGTATTTAGAAGGCTGTAGCCAGGAAATTATTCTTTCAAGTTTTAATGGAGTATAAACCAATCCTCCCCAAAATCAAAATACCTGTTCTTTCTTTTACGTGTGATGAGGTTGTCAGATGGAGTTGTGGCTTATGGTATGGAAATATTAGGTTCCTTGCTTAGGTATTATCATGATACAGATAGTTGATGGCCCTTACACAAATAGGAAGCTGACAATAATACTTATGAACATATTATATAGCTATGACTGATTTTTCTTTTTTTCGATAGTTGGGTTACAATTCTCGACTCACCCAGAAGCAGGTAAGGAGCAAAAGACAAACCAGGACTGACACAAAACAAAACAAATTAGACAAGACACAATAACAATAACATAGCAGCAACCTAGATCTTGAAGACTAAGATGATATGTTATTCACCCTGACTGCAGATCCGCCCAACTCCAGACCAGCAAATAGATTTTGATTTAGTATCCAAAAGAAAAATCTTGGACCTTCTATGACTGATCTTAATGTATAGTAATTTTGTTTGCATGCTGCAGTAAATGCATTTCATGTGAAGTACATGATAGTTCATATTCTATGGATATATTATTTGCCTGCTGTTGACTGGAAACTTGAAACTGATATTTAAAAACAAAACAATTGCTTTATTCAAGTATTGATGTCTGGATCTATGTATTTTGTGGTAGCTGCATTGAGTACTTTTGAGCATATTGATTAATGACTGAATGCTTCTGAAAGAATAAGTTTGTATAAGACTATAATAACAAACTGAGTTTTGGTTTCCTACATAGTCCTCTTATTAGTATAATTTTTCTTTCATCTTATAAAACAACGAGAAAATAGAGGAAGGAAATGGAAAGACCTGTTGGATCAGTGTAGCTTTTACTTATATTATTTTTCTTGTGTAACAGTTAATTGTTCAGCTTGATCTCTCATCATCTTGGACATTTGGAGTCAAGTGGTCACCAAGTGGCAATACTCTATCTTATGTAGGTGAGAGAATTCTCCCCTCCGGCTGGCTATACTTGGCTATCCAAAATTTTGGCTGCTAGCTTTCTTTTGTGAGTTTTATTTTTCTTCTTTCTAAAGTCAAGATTGCTCGATGTGAGCTTCCACTCAGGTTTAGTTATTGTCTTCATGCTTAATAAAAGATTAAGAAAGGAAGAATATACTCTTGCTGTTACGTTCTCACGGTGCATAAAGATTTGATTAATTTATCTTGCCCTATTTGGATCTTAAAAAAAAAAAAAATTATTTGGGTCAAATTTCTATAAAAATCATGGGAGCTTTTAGACACACTAAATTTTGTTAGGTCTGTTTGTGATTCTCTTGTGACCTGCTGTATTCGTTGCTATTATGCAGGTCATAATTCTATGATATATTTTGTTGATGATGTTGGTCCTTCTCCTTTGGCCCAAAATGTTGTGTTCCGGGATTTGCCGCTCCGTGATGTGGGTCAGCATCCACTCTTTCTAATCATTTTCAGTTTCTCATGATTTTCCTTGTGAATAATTTGCTGATGTTTTCTGGTATCGGTGGATCATTGTATGGCATGTTTTCAGGTGTTATTTGTTTCTGAGAAAATTGTAATAGGTGTGGGATTTGATTGCATCCCAATGGTTTTTGCTGCAGATGAAAGAGGAATTTGGTATGTGAAATTTCAGATTTTGTGTTTATAAGATTACAGTCCAATTTGATTGGGCCAAGTCAGTGGGCTGGGCCAACTGGTATGCAATCTTTGTACTAGAAATCGACATTAGTGAGGCTTTTCATCTATCAATGATGTTGCTTTGAGTTCTCTTTCAAAAATAAAATAAAATAAAAAAATAAAAATAAAGAGAGAGAGAGAGAGAGAGAGAGAGAGAGAGAGAGAAATGACTGTTTTGATTCCTCATTCTTTTCCTTCTGTTTTGGTTTTCTTTTCTCTGTAGGAGTTTTATCCGGTATCTTGGAGAACGGAAAGCAGTATCATCTGGATCAAGATATGGCTCACAGGTAACTAGGTTTCTTAGAAAGGATTCTGCAATACGGCTACGAGAAACTTTACTCTCTGCTTGATGTGTTTTAATTATTGACTGAAGCCCATATTTATTGTTCTGCCATTGTGAAATATGAAAGCTAAATCAAGCTTTAGATAGATTAGTGTATGGTCATTAGTTGCAGCTATTTTTTGTATGCTTGTCATATTCCTCTTTATGTTGTTAACTTGAGGTTTCGTCCCCCCCCCCCCCCCCCTTCTCCTCTCCTCCTCCTCCTCTCTCTCCCTCTCCTTTTCTCTCCTTTTCTCTCCTTTTTCTCTTCCTTTTTTGTCAAATTCTGTCGTTTTTATCAGTTCTCTGAAGCATTTGGGAAGTTTTATGGCCAACCCAAGCATGGAGTGAGCAATGATGCAGTTGAAACTTCAAGAACGCGTGGAGTTGTTCACGAAAACTGTATCAAGTATACATCTCTCTCGATCTTCTTGTTCTTGCTTTCCTAACCGTGGTTGGTTATATAATATTATTTTCTTTGTGAAATGCTATTTGTTTTTTCAAGTCTACAATGTGGAAGCTCGGCTTTCATAGTTTTATCCAATTTATTGAACTTGCTCCTGCCCACAATGCATACGTGGATGAATTCGACTAACAGTGGGATTCGGGCAACTAATGACCAAATAAACTGTATTAAGTCCAATGAATAACTGTTGGCTTTTGGGCTTGTAGTTGTATCATGCCTCTCAGGGAGCAAGGGACATTTGTAAGGCGTTTCAGCACATCAGGTTCGTGGAGTGTAGATGCTCTTCCGAAATTTTTGTTACTTTTTGTGCTGATAATTTTCTTTGCTAGTTTCGACGTGGCTACATTGGCTAATGCCTGCTCCTTGAAAGTGCAGGATTGGATGGAAGAATTGTTGTATGGGATTTGGAAAATGAGCAAGATCTTTTGGAACTACAAGCTCATAAGTAAATTGTCTCATCTTGGTGGCAAAATCTTTTAAGGTGATTGTGGCGTGCAGCATTATTATACCTTGTAGATTGTTTTGTTTTGAGCAATCGAAGTTATCTCTCGAATCCTTGTAATCAAGACTTAACAGTGTCAGATATCGGCTCTTAGATTATATGTTTATAAACTGTTCCTGTATTATAACGTATTTACTTTTACTATACTTTGGCTGTTGTGTTTCATTTGAATGACTTACTGGGAAAAGATGTAACCGGTTATACTCTGAAAGAGGAATTTTGGTTGTAGTATTATGAGGGGCGTTTGAATAAGATGTTTTTGCTCAAAAAATTATTTTTTTACTAAAAAAATCACTTTTAACATATTTGAATAAATTATTAAAAATAATTAGAAAATTAAAAATATCAATTTTTAATTTTTTTTTAGTAGCTAAAAAGAGTAGTTTTTTAAAAAAATCAGTTTTCAGCTTAGGTATGATTGTTTTGATTTTTAAAAAAAAGTGATTTTGAAACTTAAATTTTATATATAGTTAAAAAAATTGAAAATTAATTTTTTTAAGAAATTATTCTTCAGTTTTTATAAAAAAGTTAAAAATTGATTTTTTTTATAATTTGATAATTTTTTAAAAATTATTTAAACATATAAAAATTGATTTTTTTAAATAAAAAAGTGATTTTTTACTTTAAAAATCTCAAACAAATATAAATGCGTTCATATTCATCTTTAGATAGTCATGAAAACCAAATGCTTCAAACTTTACCGGTGGGCGAACAGTGTTCGAAGGTCCTGCATCCAAACATTGTCCGAATTTCTACATCCAAATTGCATAAAATCAAATTCAAATTTAATAATTACATCCAAACTAAATTCACAAACTACATATGAGCCGGTTTGGATTACAGTTTGCATCTATCAAAAGGTCTTTTATGGGAAAAAAAATGATTTTGTATAGTAAATAGTAGTGTTTTATTTAACTCTTATTTTTTGAAAGGTTTTTTAAAATTTTAAAAGGTCTTTCAGGAAAAGTATCTTTAAAGTTATTTTTTATTCTAGAAAAAGATTTTGTAAAAGAAATCTTACTATTACTCTCACATTAACAACTAAAAATAATTTTACTTTATTTTATTCAAACAAAATTCATTTTCCTAAACTTACTTTTTATATATTCAAACTAAATAAAAATTATTTTTTTAAAAGTAATTCCTCTAAAAGGTCTTCTTTTAAAAGATTTTCTTCCAAAAATTAAATCAAACAAACCCTATTATAGCATTTAAAATTTAAGATTTAGGATTTAGGGTTTAGGGTTAAACCAAATTGTCTCCTGGCTTGAAAGCTCTTGGTATGTGATACTTAAATTTTAATTTTAAGATGCTGCAGGGCCCGATTGACTTGGCCATTTGGGTAATCGGTTGAAGTGGTTTGGAGTATGGACTATATGGTTGGGCTTGGGCCATTCAAGGCTTCAAGGCAATGGGCTAACCCGCTGGGCTTGGCACTTACGTTAACTTCTGTTACTATGGCGAAGGCCCCAGCTCGGGCAAACGATGGAGAGGTAGGGCGACAAGCATGACAGAGAAAGAGAAGAAACAAAAAAGAGGGGGGGGGGGGTTTGGGTGGCGAACGGCTTGTAACAGTGGTGTCGCGACTTGATAGCAAACAACAATGAAGAGTGGGGTGACAATGATTAACAACAGCTTGCTTGTTAGGGTTAGAGAGCATAGAAGAAAATGGCCTGAAAATAGCACATTTTTTGTTGGAAAAAATGAGCTGGGTGTTTGGTTTGAGCATTTTCTATTTTCATTTCCATTAAAAATAGAAAATGGAGATGAAAACGTGTTTAGTTAAACCTTTCAAAAAATATTTTCATAAAATATTTTCTAAAATGGAAGAAAATATAAAGTCACCAATTCATCGTTGTCATTATTTTCATAAAAACATTCTGATAGTGGCCGGAAAGATTGTCAAATGAAAATGCGATGGCATTTCAGGTAATTATATGAAATCTCCTTTCCTTTTGTTGGTTTTCTGAGTTGCACGTCCAATGGTCCCTGGTTTAAGAATCAAAACCGGCATATATGGAGCAAAGACAATATTTTTTATCCTATTCTCAATTCTTTCTCTCGTGCTCTACTAGAGGCCTGTTAAGAGATTTTCTTGCCAAGCTTATATGGTGGAGAGTCTCCAAAACCTTTTAAAATAGTATAATGAATTTATAAAACTGACAATTTTTAGTTTAGTGACTTTTTTTTTTAATTTTTTTTCCTGATTTTGATATAATTTTTTCTCTTAACTTGATTAATGTTCAACCAAATTTGCCATTAACTAGTCCGTATTTTCAAACACAAATACTGAAACACGTTTTTGTTTTAGATTTTTTTTCAATTTGCTATAAAAGGTTAAACTAAAACATTTTTGGTTTAAATATGTTTTTAGTCCCTCAAAATATTTGATTTTTCGGATTTGATCCCTCAAATTTTTTTCGCTTAGTTTTGGTCCCTCATTTTTTAGACGTTACCAATATTAGTCTCTCCGTCAACTGAGTGCTGTTAAGTGCTAATGCGACAACGTGAGATTTTGACATGTGTTAACGCTGACTAGATCTCATGTTGCCATGTCAGCACGTAACAGTATTTAGTTGATGGCAGGGACTAATATTGATAATGTCTAAAAAATGAGGGATCAAAACTAAGGGAAAAAATTTTGAGGGATCAAATCCGAAAAATCAAATATTTTGAGGGACTAAAAATATATTTAAACCAACAATTTTTTATTGTTTACATTCATGGAAAGTGAAACAGGAAACAAACTGTTACAAAATATTCCTATTATTATTATTATTATTATTATTATTACTATTATTATTATAATCATCATCATTATATATTGCACATGTAATATCAATGATTTATCACCTTAAAACAAAAATTTCTAGCAACTTTTTTGATATAGCTACAAAATAATACTTGCTATAGTATTTAAATATTTAATCAAAACTTAATAATTGATAATTTTAATAAAATAATTTAAAAGTGAGCAATTTATTTTAGAGTTTAAATGTGATGTATTGATCCAATTGAGTTTTTCCATTTGAATGACCTTTTAAGTGGTGCATGTGAAAGTCAATCATATTTGTTGACGTGATAATATATGATTAGGTAATAATGTAAATTTTTTTTTATAATATTACTATATCAAAGTTAAATTTTTTATTTTATTCTTGATATTTTGTAGAATTATTTATTATTTTAATAATAGTTTTTAGTAGATAAATCATGTGCGCAAACCCACTATATGTAATTTTTATTCTTTAATAATAAATATAATTTTATTATTCTACATTTGATTTTTTAAATTATATTTTAAAAATAGATAAACCAAATATATTTTTATTGTTGTCACTATTTGAAAATAGAATCTATTATTATCAACTAAATGCATTTTCTAAAATTTAAAAATATGAAAATGGAGATTATTTTAGAAAACAAGAACAGAAAATAAAAATAGAAAATAATTTTGCAAACCAAACCAACCCTTAGAGCGTTACCTTTTGTTCGATGGGAAAAATTGGAAGTAGAAGCAACAAATTTTTGCATTTGCTCCAACCAAGGTTCAGGAGCCAAATCCTGTTAAAGAACGTTAGAATTGGAAACACCCAAACATGTGTGTGCAGCGTTCTATGCATTCCAACTTGTGTTTGTGATACCAAATGCGGAAATAAACACGCTCTAGATGGCCTGAAAACAATACTTATATGTTTAAAAAAAATGAGTTAACCTGGCTCAACCTGTTCAATTTTGTATAATCTTGGGCAAGTTGGGTTATTCTTTGTTTTCTTACTTACTTAAGGTCAAAATGAACATTTTTTTTTTTTTTTCAATTTGACAAGTTAATACATCATTTTTAGTAGGTGAAGCTGAGTAAGGTCACAAGTTACGAGACATTTTGACGGTTAAAATAATTATGTTTTAGCACGTAAAATACACCATAAATCGTAGCTTACCTACATGAAAAATATATTGCAATCAAACTTGGGTGTCGAGTATAGCAGCTCACAACCTTTGTCTCCCCCAAAACCCCTTTTTTTTTTGTTTTTTCGTCTTTAACAAAATTATCTTCATAGATTAAGAAAATTATTAAAACGACTCAAACTTAAAAAAAAAAAAATATTTTAACTGAACTAAATCATCCATCTTACTCTGCATTTTTCATTTTTTTTCCCCTCTCTTTTAAATCTTTTCTTTTCTCTCAATATATTAAGAGTAAATTTAAAAAAATAATATTTCACTGGAGCTCACTAATAACAAATAATATTAGAAAACATAAAAATTGCTAAATCATCACTTTGGACTGAACTCTCACTCGCCTCCGTTTCCTCGTTATCTGTTTTCCCCCCCAGCACAGTGTCACTCGTCACACACACAGTGTGAGTAAGAAGAAAGGGTAGAAAACGATGAAAATGGTATCCACACTCCAAACCCCTCGTCCCCTCTCTCGCCTCCCTCTCTTCCTCCCTTCCACCACCACCTTCGCCTCCCTCGCCCGCCAAAACCAATCACAACCTGCCACGTGTCCACCACCAACAACCTCCCAAATCCTCTCCACGCGCCACTCCCTTCTCTCCCGCCACCTCTCCGCCGCCGACCTCCTCCGCTCCCACCTCCACCGCCTCCGCCTCACCGAACCCTCCCTCCGCTCCTTCCTCCACCTCCCCGACCCCAATGACCTCCTCGCCCAGGCCGCCCGCCTCGACGAACGCATCGCCGCCGGCGAGGACGTCGGCCCCCTCGCCGGAGTCATGGTGGCCGTGAAGGACAATATATGCACCGCCGACATGCCGTCCACCGGCGGGTCGCGCATCCTGGAAGGGTACCGGCCGCCGTTCGACGCCACGGCGGTGAAGAGGGTGAAGGAGCTGGGCGCCATTGTTGTTGGAAAGACCAATTTGGATGAGTTCGGTATGGGCAGCACCACTGAAGGTTCTGCATTTCAGGTTTCTTCAATTTCTTTTTTGTTTTTTTTCCTTTTTTGTTTAATTTCAAGTTAATTATGCTTTTCTCTTTGTATGTTTTCTAGCTTGAATCATTGTTCATAGTGAGCTATATTGCGACATAGTGAGTTATATTGTACTACATTTCAGGTTTTTTTTTTTAATTTATTTTTATTGTTTAAGTTGAAGTTAATTGTGATTTCTATATATGACATTAAGATGTAATTCATATAGGTCACCCCATCTAGTGGGCAAGGCTTAGTGCTGGTTGTTGTTGTTATTCATAATGAACTATATTGTAATATTTCCGCTGGCTTATAGTGAATTATATTATATTGCATTTCAGTTTTTTTTTTTCAAAATTATTATTTATTATTGCATTGTATTGTAGGTATTGTCTAATTTGAAGTCCGGTGTCTTGTGTTTTTTAGTTTGGATTAACTGAATTGTGTTAATTCTTAGATACTATGCACCTGATTTTAAGAGCATGGTTGATGTGGCGCATGTTGAGTGGTGTGGTGTGAGGACATTGTGTTCCACTAGTGTGCGTCTAAGAAAGTATGTCTCTCTCAAATTTGGAATTCTCAGTTTGCATTTGTACATGAATGTGAGGAGTAGAGGCAGGCTTGCATGATCGTTGCTTTCTTCAGCTGTGCTGTGTTTGGGAGTTGAATTGTTTTTTGGCATTGCCACTTCTTTTGTTTCGCAAGCAGTACTTTGATCTTTGCTTGGGAAAGAAAGTGAGACTGAGAGGAGTGAAAGTTGTCGATAGATGACATGATGGATACGTACAATGATACATTGCTGATTTTTATTCCTCTATTTTCCTTACCCTTTTGTTTTTACATCCTAAAACGTGGTGGGCACACCCCATAGAAGGGGGGGGGGTGTTGCATAGTCGGTGCCCTTGCCCATGGATGGGATGTGATTTGGCTAAGCTTTTATGTTGTCTGGTTTCTAGTGTTCTTGCTATGGTCCATTTATAACTGGGATTGGTTTACTCAGGTGATGCGTATGTTCATTCAATAGGTGACGGCCAACCCATGGGATCTTTCTAGGGTGCCAGGAGGATCGTCAGGAGGATCAGCAGCTGCAGTTTCTGCCAGGCAGTGTATGGTATCATTGGGGAGTGATACAGGTGGAAGTGTGAGGCAGCCAGCATCTTTTTGTGGGGTTGTAGGTTTGAAGCCAACTTATGGGCGTGTCTCAAGATTTGGACTTATGGCATATGCATCTTCACTTGATGCCATTGGCTGCTTTGGTTCATCAGTTGCTGATACTGGGATTCTCCTTCATGCAATTGCTGGTCATGATAGATTTGATGCCACCTCAAGTAAGCAAGTAAGAATTCTTCTATGTTTGGTGTAATTGTTGTAACCCATCAAATCTCTTACTATTAGCTAGTGTTATTAATAGTGTTTGGTATAATTTCTGTGTGAGTGTGTGTCTATAAGATGGGTAGTTGCCAAAATCATTGCAAGTAATTATTTATGTATTTCTGCTATTGGGAAAATTTCTTTTTAATAATTATTGATTTCATTTCTCAGGATGTACCCAACTTTCTGTCTCATTTTGTCTCTGCAAGTTCCTTCAAAAGTAAGCCCTTGAAGGGTCTGAGAGTTGGTCTGATCCGTGAAACTATTGGTGATGGTGTTGATGCCGGAGTAATTTCTGCAATTCGTGCTGCTGCTTCACATTTTGAGGAATTAGGATGCTCCGTAAATGAGGTCTTTCTCCTTATTTTCACTATTTTTCTTAATGATGACTTCGTTAGCCACTTTACCAGTTTATGTTAGCACAATTCTTATCTTCAGTATGTCTCTTTCATTGGCCCATTAACTTACAGGTCTCACTGCCATCCTTTTCACTTGGGTTGCCAGCCTACTATATCCTTGCTTCATCTGAATCATCTTCCAACTTATCACGCTACGATGGTATCAGGTAAGTGGCTGAGGCTGATTACTCCCCCCTCCTCTTTCTCTTCAGGACACACCCACATGAACAGTCCACAATTTTCCTTTTGTGTTCTTTGTTCTCATTGATAAAGCATTTAGCCTGGCTTGAACCCTTTTTTATTTATCTGTATCTAGATATGGAAACCAAGTTTATGCTGATGAGCTAGACTCTCTCTATGGAAATTCCAGAGCTGAAGGATTTGGTTCTGAGGTACATACTTTTCAGTCCCTCTTAATTTCAAATTTGGTGACACCCATGATGTCTGGCTATCAATTTTAAATACATATTTCAGGTCAAAATGAGAATTTTGATGGGGACATATGCCCTTTCAGCTGGTTACTATGATGCATATTACAAACGTGCACAGCAGGTACAGCTCACATTATTTTTTGTTTTTTGGTGGGTCAGATCTACATCTTAACTTGATAATTATGAATTTGATTTCACTGGAATAGTGTAAATCCATATTTCTTACACTAACTTTATCATATTTATTGTCCATTTCCTTGTGTGTATTCTAGAGTCTACAGTTACAAAGTATGGATACTATAGATATATACTCATGCATCTTTTACGTGGATTGTCATATTGATGTTCTGAATTTCATCTTCCTTTAGAGGTTTAGGATATTCAAAAAGATATTCATGAGTGTATTGTCACAGGTGAGGACCATAATTAGGAATAGCTTTAAGGAGGCACTGAATCAAAATGACATCCTGATTTCACCTGCAGCTCCTTCAGCTGCTTATAAAATTGGTAAGCATCTGCATCCTTTCGGTTTTGCATTATTTCCCTTTAGTGTCTGCAGTGTTAATTGTTTCATTGCTTGTGAATGTTTGCAGGTGAAAATAAAAATGATCCTTTGGCAATGTATGCAGGGGACATCATGACTGTAAGCATTTCATTCTTCTTGTGTTAGATTTCTGTATCTTACTTTTGATTATATGAGTTTGATCTTCTTTGGTATTGTCTGAAATTCTATTTGTAGGTACTTCATTTTCATTAGTATGTTGCCAAGCATAATCTTTGCCCTCCTTTAATTTTTTTTTTTTTTTTTTTTTTTCCCAGGTAAATGTTAACTTAGCTGGACTACCTGCCTTGGTTTTGCCATGTGGATTTGTTGAGGGTGGGCCTGCAGGCCTTCCTGTTGGTCTGCAAATGATTGGTGCAGCATTTGGTGAGGTATTGATTTTTCCTACCCACTGCACTCAACTTGTTGATGAAGCTTCTCGGTGTTGTCTTCAGTTTTGTTTTCTTTTTTAGTCTTCATGTCTTATAAATAAATATAAAAGATGGAGATGGTACTATAGATTTTTTAATTTTAATTTGAAGATTATTGAAACACTTGTCTTTATAGATATGGTTTATGATAGGACACAATGACATTGTTTGATACATATAGTTGACCCTACTTAGCGGGAAAAAGGCTTTGTGTTGTTGTTAGACAATTCTTAAGTTGATCTCATCTTAACAAAGTGACATTTTTCGCAAATATTATTTCGTTGAAGAAAAAATCCAGTGTGTATTAGGGAAGCTAATTGCGAATAATAGTTTGTCAGTGTTGCTTTGCTTCTAAGATTGAAACCTACCATATGGCCAAAGTTAATTAATTAATATGGTCTTGCTGGTATATTTTCATGGAAAATTTGGACCTTCTGCTTGTGTGGGTATCTAATAAATTTGGCATTTCATGTGCATAACTGCGCTGTTTGACTTCCAACCACCAAGGAAAAAAAAAAGTTGGTTTGTCTTTGCTTATGAGTTCTACATGAGATAACGTGCGCGAGTGTCTTTGTTTATGAGTTCTACATTTCATCCTTTGTCTGGGTTCGCAGGAAGAGCTGCTGAGAGTGGGACATATCTTTGAGCAAACTCTTGAAAATTGCAGATTTATTCCACCAATTGTAGCTGAAGAAATGGCATGCTAGTATCATTCTACATTTCAGTGATCCATAAAAGGTTTCATTATTTTATGACAATTTGTTGGTTGAAGCAGATTTTTTTAAAGACAATTCGGTATCTGCTGGTGGGATTCAAATTAGTAACTTCAAGGAAAATATTTTGAAAGAGGCAATACTTTTCCAAATGTTTCTAGTCACTCATGGCTGAAACTGGGTAAGCAGTGAGCGTGAAAGCTTACCTTTTGAAATTGAGCAAGTTCATAGCCTTTCAGTTAGCTTTTGATGAGGGGATTATGGTTAGCATTTGTACCAATAATCAGTATGTAGTGTTCCCTTCAATGTAAAACTCGCTAGATTGATCAAGTGTAATCTTTCGCTCTTTCCAAACAATTTGGCCCTGTAATTTATTGTTGAGGCATTGTTTCTTCATTACTAGGTTCTGAAATTTAATAAGAAAGGAATTTGTTTTGAAAGTCTATTTTCTTTTTGAACTTGCTTGGATTCTAGGCTTTTGTGTTGTCTACATTTAACTGTGCTTGTAACCAGAGTCAGAACACTCTTGACATTTTCAAATGTTTTAAGTCCAAAGCCGGATTTTACTGTTACATTAAGCAGTCGAGTCTTTGGTCTCGTTTGTGGGTATGTATGCCATCTAATGAGAACAACGAAGGGCAGCATAGATACATGAGTTTTTAATAATGATGTTAGTTGGAGATTATATTTTGATGCCACATATGATACCTCTTTATATAAATCTACACAACTTTTTGTTCTATCTTGATATAAGTATATTTTGATATTCATTTATACTCATGTAAATGCCCACATTAATCATTTGAGTTACCCATATTTAAGGGACTTGCTATAAGATTGTATTCAATGGAAGGATATATGTGAAAAATTAAAAAAAAAAAATACTCACTGATTAATATGTGACGTTTCTCTTTATATAAATAAAATTTAATTTGAATCGATGTAAAGCAGTTTACAGTCAACCAATAGAAATAATAGAAAGTGCCAACTCATACAAATAACTACCCATTATATTGAGGGATCCACCATGATTTCTCATCTTTCCCTATTTCTATTGGTTGACAGTGTAAAACTATTTTACACTGTCAGTGCATACCAATTAAACTCATATAAATATACATAACTCTTTTTCTCTCTTGATATAAGTATATTTTGATATTAATTTATACTCATTAATGAGATGTTTATCAATATATATTATATTTATATATAGTATTTTTATTTTTTTTTACATCAATGGAAAAAAAATGAAACTAAGAATTAATTTATGAGAAGCCAAATTTAATTTATATTGTGTGTTCAAAGAAACATTTATGATGTCCATAGCATTTACTTTATCTTCAGTTATTTTATGCGAAAATAAATTATTTATAAATTCAATTTTGATATTTTGTTAATATAAAATATTTTACATTTACAACTAATCATATGCCATCATCTCTGGCTCTTTCGTTGATGTCGTTTGATCCTTCCACATTAAAAATCATATCTATAATAGAAATGTAAAGATTTTCACAGTTACAATACATTAAAAATAAATCTAAAACTCGTCAAAAAAAAAATCTAAAAAATAATAAACCAAATTGAATGAAATCATAGCACGCATATGTCTGTGGATACAATATACCTTACCTTATGACCGATTTCATCAATATGGGCTTGAGCCTCATCAACAGCGCACGCTAGCATCCTCGGCTCACAGAAAAACATCAAACCGCGTGAAACTCACGCTCCTGGAGTCCTTCTGCTCTTGCGGTTGCGACTCCTCTCTCTCTCTCTCTCTCTCTCTCTCTCTCTTCGTTTCGTTCGATTGGCCGAGGAGGTTCCTGTCTCCTGTTTGGGATCCACTTTCGCTCAGATCGCGTTTAGTTTCGATCAATTATGTAAGCACGGAGCGAAATTCTGGTGAATCCATGTTGATTCCAATTCTTGTTTTGATGATCTAAATTATATGTAATTGTTTTTGTTTTCTTCAAAATTTGTATTAAAAATCGAAAAATCGGTGTTTGGAAATTTCCTTTTTGCTAGGTTTCATTTGGGAGTCAGGGATTATTGGGAAGTAATAATTTTTGTTTTTTTTTTCCCCCTGATTTATAGCCCAAAGTTCTGCAACTGGGAATTTCATTGATCAACTGTTTTTTTTTTTTTTTTTTTTGGGTAATGTTATGAATAAATAATAAATGTGAAATTTCAGTGTGATCATGTTCAGTTCTCATCTTTGTTTGAAGTTAATTGATTGAACCAAATTGATGGTGTTTGCTACCACAGGTGTAGCTCAGGTTTATGGTGTGAGGTGGTGATTTTCACTTACTTTTCATGTGTCCGAAAGGAATAGATGGCGTTCTAGTACTAATTTACTGAATAACAGAAAATTATATTATAAGAATTATATATAATCTGGTTTTTATTGGTTTTCATGATTAGTTTTTAAATGAAATGAAATGTTATTGTTTTATTGGTTTCTTGGTTATCAGTGTGATTATGATGAGAAGAAGAGGTCAAAATCAATTACATCCCCGTAAGCTGCCATCACTGGTTGATCTTTGTGTTCAGAAAGTAATAGATAATGTAAGGTACCTTGGAAATGTTGGTTGTGTTGATCATCATCTGCTTGAGCGAATCTTGCCGCACTGCACACTTGATCAGTTGAGGCATGTGGAGAAGTCCAGCGAAGTAAGACGAGCTTTGTTGTTTTTGTTAACTATGAATAGAAGTTGCAACAAGGTGAAATGGTTGCCTGATTTGCCTGATGTTTTGCAGGGAGCAGATCTCAGTCCTGTAACTGATAAGTTATGGAAAAAATTCTTTGAAAAGCAGTTTGGAACAAATTGCACCAATGAAGTAATTAGAAGGATGAGAGAAAAAAGAGTGTCATTTAAATGGATGCAGTTGTATGAGGTGAAATTTTTTTTTTTTTTTTTTTTGGTTGAATTTTGTTCCCTTTGTTAGACTCAGTTATATTTTAGATGAAAGGGATGCATTAAATGTAACTCTTTGCCCTCATAAACACTAATTGTCAGCTATGCTAACTAGATAACATCCATACAGGCGAAAGCAAAAGAAATGGCTGAGGCTGAGAATGAAGCATTGGATCGAATCAGGCAACTGTACAAGAAAGAAGATGCAAGTATGACCCTTTTTTGTGTGTGTGTGTGTGTGTGTGTGTTTTCTTGGTTACTTGTTTTAGCTTTTATTGCTTTTGCTGCTTTGTTTAACATAAATATCCTTTTCTCTACCTTCTTTGTATCTTTTCTATCCTTTTAATAAACACGTTTGTTTTATCCCAAAAAAATGGTAATATAACTATTAATTGTTGATAAGATTTCATGAGCCTTGGATTTTTCATCATTGCTCAATGTACTAATTTTTGCATACCTATATTTCTTGCTACCTGTGTAGTTTAAAATAGTTACCAAGTATTGGAATTCTGTAGGAAAGCAGAGTAGGCAAGTAAGGCTGTGCACCAAAGTTCCACCTTCAAGTAAAAAAAGATTTTGGGGAGGTAAGTGTCTTAGTTCATTATGTTTCTTCCCTTCTAGTTCACTCTACTACTGTACTTAAGTTTTATACATTTTATATTTGATCAAGTTGTAGCTATGATTGTTATTTCATCTTTGAGGATCTGTTGTAGATGGACCTGGATACAATGTATCAAATTTGAAGAGCAACATAATGAAGAAGGCAAAGATAGAATTTCTAAAGAGGTAACTTTTCTTGTATGTTTATTTGATGCTACCAAGGACCTCAAGTCTACCCAAGACTTCTATCACTAGAGAAGAGAATGTGAGCTGTAGCTGCCAGTAAGCAGGGGCTTAAGCTCTGAGAAAATATGTGTAATTGTAGTGTTGGATGGAATATATGTTCTCAAATTATTGTATCTCAGCAGCCCTGCAAATTTCTGGAATCATACCTGGGAAAATCACTGTGAAAAACACTATAATATTTTTATTACTGGATGCAGACAATTTATCTGTATCCTGTTGGTCCTCTGAGTTAAAAAAGCACCAGACTCTTTCACTGCTTTCTTAACTGTTTCACTGCCATAATTATTCATAGTTTTTACTTTTGGTCATATAAAAAATCTTAAAGTTAGGCACTAAAAAAATGAATCGTGCAAACTCACTTAGAATTTGGATTTAATAATAAATTTTTTACTGCCAATCAATGGAAATGGAGAACTAGGAAATTTGGAATTTCTCAAAATATGGAAGGGGAATTTTGGTGAGCTAATTTTCTGCATATATTTTAAGGGTTCTATTATCAACACAATTATCAACATCTTGTCATTTTGTCGTAGAACTTGCAGCATGTCCTGTGACTGGCCTAACCTGTCCAAACAGTAATACTGAGCAAGCTTCCCCCAGGAGGGAGGCCGCCTTTTCATTTGATTGTTGGGAACCTAGTCTTGCTCCTTCTTGTACGATGCACATGATTGCCTCAGTTATTGATGGTCCATAAGCTTAGAATCTGGCAAAATAGTACTTAAAAACTTTCTTCTTTCGCCAAATAATATTGAGTCAACAGTGGTAAAATAAACATAATGAAACAAAAGAACTAAGTTTATCATGAAGCATACATAGAATTTTCATATCATTCTGTGTTATTTAGAGAGAAAGTTGGGGTTGTGCCTATTTTTGGTAGAATCTCACTTTAGATGGCTTGATCATGTGAGGAGAAAACTTGTAGAAGCCCTAATAAAAAGAGTAGATTAGACAGAGAATAGCTCAATAGGTAGATGTAGAGAGTGATTAGGAAAAATTATAGACAAAATCATTAAGAAGGACTTAGATTTAAGTGGCTTATTTATAGACATGGTTTACAATAGGACGCAATGGTGTCATTTGATCTGTGTAACCGACCCCTCCTAGTGGGAAAAGGCTTTGTTCTTGTTGTTGTTATATAATTCTGTGTTATGATAGTGACTTTTATGTTTTTCTATATTTCTTACAGTCATGAGGTGAAAAATCTTACAGCAATGAAGAAGAATTCTGTCCAGAGGACTAATAGGTACATATAATATCAAGTTTTCTGTTAGAAACTATCTCTAAGTATTTGCTTGTTTCATTACTAAGCCTAGGGTTTTGGGTTTATATAAGCTTATGATACATGTAACCCTATTTGTTGCGTTTGTAATACTTTTACAGGAGCCTAAAGTTTAGTTATTGCTTCCATAAATTAATCTTTCTTCCTCCCTTCCTTTCTTGCTCTTCCATTATTTTTCTCGACAATCCTCACACTATTGCTTCCTGTCCTGTAGTTCATCAAGCATCATGAAGACTGGAATTATTTCTGGAATTGGTTCAACTTCTAAAGACCCCAAATCTATCAAAAGGATGTTTTAGGAGCAAAAACTATGTGAAAGATAGCAATGCTATGTATCATGATTTGCTTTTCAATTGTAATGATAGTTGCAGTTATTTTAATGCTAATAAAAATTGGCCTCATTTTCGCAGCTAAGGAATTTCACTTTTGTTTATTGTTGTATTTAGATTGCATTAAAGCATGCATGGTAGTTGATGTAATATGTTGATTTCTAAATGAAATTGCCATCCATTTTCGTATTGGATGTTTATGATGTGGCTGCAGGCATGGGAAGTCTATTAGTTTATTGTTTTACATTTAAATGGGGAGGAGGGAGTTGCATTTAACCTTTTTTCTCCAAAATATTTACTGTTTTAAAGTTATCTACTTGTCTTTCTCAGCCTTGATATGTATTCTGTAGAGGAGCTTATGAGAAGGCATGTTGGCATGCATATAATACCCTGATATTGGAGTGCCTTGAGATGGCTAAATTTCTATTAAGCAGTTTTGAAGGCAGTGACTAGAAACTGAGAAAATTCTTTGTATTTTGACATTTTGACGCCCTTCCCCCTTGTGAATGTTTGCAAAACAAATGGATAAAAATATCACTTATGAAGAATTAGGAAAATGCATTCAAATATCATGCTAGAAAGTGTGTTGCTGCTTTGCTGTTTCATGAGGGGTGGCTTCTGTTTGAGTCTTAAGTGTCTTATATAACACAATGAGTGAATGTTACAAGAGCCACCCAACTCTTGCTAAGAAAATCTGATTGTTAACATACATCTATGTGATGCTTCAAAAATTGTTATGCACTGTATTTCTCAATACTGGCTGAAACAAAGGATGCATAATTTAATGCAGTACAATGTGCAGATGATTGAGGTATGCCCTGGCGGTCAAAATGAGCGGCAGGTGATGCTTGCTTTGCCCGCATGTGGGAGGCCAACAAATCATCATGTACAGGAGCTCCTTCACTTGTGTGCTGGCATGCAAAGGCAGGTGAGTTCCTTGATCTGTATGAGGAAAGCCTTGCAATTTTTGGTGCTTAAGCATCTTAAATGGAAAGAAAAATGTTAGATTCAGAAATTTTGTCAGAATAATGGGGCATAGTTATTGACTCTAGAATAAATAAATGGGATGTGCCATTTCATTTCTTTCAATAATCATCATGATTTTTATCGAAGACTTTGGCTATATCTTTGCTATGTAGCATTGTTCAAATGGAAATGCGATTGTTTTTCCTCCCCTCCGTTATGTGAAAATTATCAACTTTTATCTAATGGAGGTTTCATCTTAAATGCACCTCATAAAGTATAGTGCATGATGTATCCATTGGTGCACCATGTACTCGCTTTTTGGCACATTTAAAAAATGTGGCTAAATGAACATCAGAATATGGCTAAATGAATATGAGAATGTGATTAAAAGAAACTACGAATATGGCTAAATGACCTCTCCTTATCTCCCTTCTCTCCCTCCGCCATTCCTCCCTCGGCAGCTTCCCTTCCATTATCATGAGCTCCATTCTCCACATCTGCAACCGGGTTGTCACCACGATGGAGCCGTTGAGCAAGTTGTTGGAGACGTTGAATTGGTTGCTTTCGAAGAAGAGAGTTTTGAGTCTGATCAAGAGGTTGCACTATAGGTAGAGATTGCAGAGATTAATGCAGGAGGTGAGATTTGGCATTAAAACAGAGGTTGAGGGTATGGAAGTGGGTGAGGTTGCCAGAGATTTCGATGGGGATGTAGCTGGAGAGTGGGACGGCGAGGAGGTGAAGCTCAACAACTTCACTGTGCTCGCATTTGGTGCCGGCCCAACCGCAGGGACACTCGCTCTAATGCCAGATCTGCCTTTCCCAATGGAAGGAGCAACAGCAGGAACAAAGAGCTAGACACGGCTAGAGAAGGATGGTCTCCCTCTTCAGTGTCGGCGAGTACATGACACAGCAGTTGAGAACCAATGTTGGCAAGTACACGACACCGCAACCGGAGCAGACACAATGAGGGCAACGCGAAGATTGGAGCTAACAAAGTTGGGCAGCACAGTGATGGGTGGCACGATGCTTGGCCGGTGGGAAGAAAAATGAAAATGAGGGAGGGAGAAGATGGGGGAGCACAATACACCTGAGGTTATTCATCTAGTGCGTGATACACCCTCCTTTGTAGGGTGCATTGCAGAATGACCCTCTAATGGAGTACACAAATTAGATGATGAACAGCAAGAACACACAAATAAAACATCAAGTGGCTGCTAAACAAAGGGAAAATTATGCAAGCGCGGGTAGCATGCTTATGCTAAGTACATACTAATAGCTGTTTAAATAACATGTTTACAAATTGAGTTTTTGCTTATGCATGCTGAAACAGCACTGCCATATAGCCAGAAAGAATTGTCAAAAATTAAGTGATAGAATGAAGTGTTATATCACTTAAATTGTGAAGGAAAATGTCATAGAGTCAGAATTTTTATTGAAATTTATTTGCTTAAATAAGTGACATACAATTTGACTCTTAGATGGGTAAATGATTGGATGGATAAGGGAATTATATCATTTTACTTCAATCGACTGCTGTCTTTGCTTTTTGTCAAAAATTTTGAAAATTTTTTTTAGTATGTAACATTACTCAATTTTGAATTACATAGCACAACATAGTGCCATTTAGTACTAAGTACAAGAAAGAGTATGCCATGAATTAAATACAAAAGATAGAAAGTTTTAATACAGAGAACTTAATTCTCAGCAAAGCAATAGATAAAAAATAGAAATATTAAGTACAAAGAAGGATTAGAAAGTAAGAAGTTGAAGTGTCAAATATTGGAAAGTATTTTTATCGGAGTAAAACATTTATAAATTTAGCAAGACTAAATACAACACCCTGAAAAAGTTTTGTGATGCAAAGTATTGAATACAATATTTGAAGGTGAATGCTATGGTACCATAGCAAAAGTGTATATTTTGTGCATTTTTTGTGATAAATGGTGAGGATTGTGCCATAGATTGTGAGGTGTATCAATACACCAATCACCTATGATGCATTATAATAATATCTAATTTTAAGAAAATTTAAAAATATAATTAAATATATTTTAAAAATTAATTATCATACACTGACAGTATAAAATAATTTTACACTGTTAATATAATAAAAAAATTTTATCAGTATAATTTTAATTATCATACATTGGCAGTGTAAAATTATACTGGCAGTATAAAATAATTTTATACTGTCAGTGTAATCAAAAAATTTTATCAGTATAATTTTAATTATCATACACTGACAGTGTAAAATTATACTGGCAGTACTGTAAAATTACACTGATAAAATTTTTTTACACTGTCAGTGTATGATAATTAAAATTACATTGATAAAATTTTTTGATTACACTGACAGTATAAAATTATTTTATACTATCAATATAATTTTACACTGTCAATGTATGATAATTAAAATTACACTGATAAAATGTTTTGATTACACTGATAGTATAAAATTATTTTATACTGCCAGTATAATTTTACACTGTCAATATATGATAATTAAAATTACACTGATAAAATTTTTTGATTATACTGACAGTGTAAAATTATTTTATACTGTCAATATAATTTTATACTGTCAGTGTATGATAATTAATTTTTAAAATATATTTAATTATATTTTTAAATTTTCTTAAAATTAGATATTATTATAGTGCATCATAGGTGATTGGTGCATTGATGCACCTCACAATCTATGACACGATCCTCACCGTTCATCACAAAAATGCACAAAATGCACACTTTTGCTATGGTACCATAGCATTCACCATATTTGAACACTCTATGTATAGTTTGTACTGGGTAGAAAGTTAGAGAATGATGGTAACAATAAGAAAGCAAGGGTGAATATATGATGTCTTAGATCGGTGGTGATCTCTATTTATAGATAGAGTGGTATATGTTGTACACTTGTAGTTGTTGGAGACTAATACATGGTTAGGAAGTTGGAGATAATCTCTTGAAACTTGAAGGATGCCTTTGGCCTTTGGGACTTGTTAGATGCTTAGATGCATTTTCAAGAGCATCTAACAAGTCCCAATAGCATCCTTCAAGTTTCTAGAAAACGTCTCCAACTCCCCAAGCATGGACAAATCTCCAATAATTACAATTTTACAACATGCATCCTCCATACCGCTAAGTGTGCTATATTGTCTATTTTTATTTTTTATTTTCAAAAAATACCACATTGTATTTTATCCTATTAAAATTTTGCAAAGGAAATAATACAAATAAAAAAAATATTATTTTTAATATTTTATTTATAAAATTTTGACAAAAAAAAAAACACGAAAATAGATGACATTTTTGTAATTAATATTGAAAACAAAAAATATTTTTTTTAAAATCAAACAGATACTTTTGAATGAGAATAGGTGTTCAATATTTTTCATTCGAGTTTTGGAATGTAAATATTGGTCATAACTTCGATAATAATAATGAACATATAATACTAAACATAAACGTCTTTCCCAATAACATTCATTATTACTCTTTCTTGGGGGAGACCACGAAATTTTTTATTCTTTCAAGTAGCCATGTTATAAATCAATAATGTAAAACCAAATTATTACAAACCAAAGAATATTAATTATTGGTTTGATTACATTCATACATTTTAAATTCCATTCACATATGCTACTTGCATATATTGATCCAAGTTGAAGGCTGGAACTGCAATTTCAACTAGCATTTTCCAGGTAGTAGAACATAACAACAGCTGCATTATTTATGCAGAGACATGCTCATAAACTTCCCTTGCCGCATCCTGATTATGTCATAGTTAATTTAAGGTACTAAAGAAAAATAGAATTATTTTCTCTCAAGAATTTCTTGAGAATAATAGATCACCTCTTATTGATAAATCCAAGTCTATAACCCTGATCCAGCAAGCCGCCTCTTAGAGGCATTTGATACAGCCAGCTGACCAAGCTTGTCAGTGTTACTTGATGCTGTCCTTTCTTTGATTGGTATATAATGCCTCAGCCATTCCCCAACATAAACCTGCACATAAAATATATAGGTCACATCAGTTAACATAAATACAAAGCCTGCTTGGACCAGCCTGGCGAGGGGATAATCCAAAACCGGCCATAAAACAGAGTAGAAAACCTGTAAACTAGTGACAGCAAAATAGCATATATCAACTGGTTTATCATACCATTCTGATGTATTTACAAATATTTCCCAGTACTAACGTTAAAAAATAAAGGGTAAGCCTTGGTGCAACAGTCAGGTTACAGCCTTGTGACCTGGAGGTCACGGGTTCAAATTGTGAAAACAGCTTCTCTGCATGTGGGTATAAGGCTACATACATTAACTTTTTCCAGACCCCATCAAGTGAGAGCCTTGTGCATTGGGCCGCCTTTTTTACTAATGTTAAAAAATATATAATCCAGCCTCAACAATGATATAACTAGCCAACCATTTCCCAGGAAACTAAACAGTATACAACACATACAACCATAAGAACACAAATCAGCCAACAAAAGTTGTGTTATGTTTTCAATATCTAAGAAAACCATAACTGGAGAAATAATTTAAAGAAAGGGAAGAACCTGTTGAGGTCTCATAATCTTTGTATCAGGATCATCCAAGGACTCTCGCCAATGCGCCAAGTAGCCAGCCATTCGAGGGATAGCAAATAAAATAGTGAAATACTCAGGTGGAAACCCCATGGCCCTGATTGCATAAAACCATCAGCTAAAGGCTAATCACATATACTCAGGATAACGTATCTTATGCCCCCTATTTACAAAAACTGGATGAAATAATAGTTTACCTATAAATTAATCCGGAGTAGAAGTCAACATTTGGATATAGCTTCCTCTTGATGAAAAACTCATCGGATAGTGCAACCTTCTCCAAGGCAACTGCAACCTGTACAATCAAATAATTGCATATGAAAATTTCAAGTTCAAACTAGATATGTTGAACTGAACTTACATCAAATTAAGCAGAATTATTTTTCCTAGTCAGATAACAAGTATGGATAGAAACCTTATGAAGTGCTTTAAATTTAAAATTGAAACAACCAGTGATTTTGACTGACTTTCACATATGACATGAACTGCTACTTAATTTCAAACCAAAGTACCAATTATGCATTCTAATGAATACACATGCAGACATACCAGAGGACAAACTATATCTACAAGATTTCGAGCAAATGCCTTAAAATAACCCCGGGTTGCCTTAAGATTAAATCTTTCCATATTTTTGGACTTGTTAAGGTAATAATTACATTCACAGACATATATAGATATATGTACAAACTGTTAAAATAGTTTGCAATAACAATTAAAGATAAGTATATCTAAAGAAAAAATATGCTGCAAAATATTCAAAATGCAGTATTTTGATATTGTAATCATAATCCTGATCACAGCACAACCAGATCAAAGAATATACAACAGACAGACAATAGCATATAGAAGGAAGCAACGGACTAATGGATGAACACCTCAATAAGAGGATCCCGGCCAACAATGGAAAACACTTCCTCTGCTAGTCTTCTTAGGACCTTTGCTCTGGGATCATAGTTTTTGTAAACACGATGTCCAAAACCACTGAGCTTTCGTTTCCTGGAGGAAGAGCATATGACAATAGGAACAACAAAAATTATCATTCTCACTGCTTGCTGTGAAGAGATGCATAAAACAGAAGGTACAAAAGAGCAAGTTGTCACGCCATAACCGTTAGTCTTAGGTACAAGCTAATATATAAGGAAAATACCAAGCACAGGAAGGGGGGGGGGGGAAGGTAATAAAAGGCTTTAACACCCGCAATGAACTCTGGAATTTTCTCAACAGTTCCAATTTCACTCAGCATTTTGAGGACAGCCTGCAGAATCAAAGTTCCCAATAGTATGTTCATATATGACTATGAAACAACCTCGTATTTTCTTTCGACGTTACAATAAGCAATACAAAAATAACCATGAGAGCCTCATCAGCAAGTTATATTACCTCATTAGCTCCGCCATGAAGAGGTCCATATAGAGCTCCAACAGCCCCAGCAACAGCAGTGTATACATCAACACCACTGCAAACAAGGTAATAGTTAAGCAATATACAATAGGCCGCTTTCTTTTGCTTGGAAAATCACTATTCAGACAAAATTGTGGCCACTCAAAAGCAGCCCAGGCAGACTCATTAATGTGTAATAGCAGGAATGATTTGCTTAAGCAGGAAAATATCTACCTTGATGCAAGATGCCGGACAGTGGATGTAGAACAATTCATTTCATGTTCCGCATGCAGGATAAAGATAATGTCCAGTGCACGACTTAGCCGAGGATTAGGTTTATAGGACCGATTGCCCCTGAAAGCATGCATAATGGAAATTTTATTTGAGTTATGCCCTATGCTGATATAATTTCACATGAACAAAAATCAGCTAGTATGTTACTACCATTCTGTCATCAAGGATTAAACCATAATACTTTTCAAATGATTTAGATTTGTTATATTTAAGGGAAAAATAAAAAAGAAAACCATCCTGAAGCTTTGAAGAAAAAATAAATTAAGAGAAAAAAAGTTTAGATTATTCCAAATAATCAGACCCCCAAAAAAAAACAAAAGGTAAGACGTACAAAGAATCTAGCATGTATAGGAAGTTCTCTGTGTAAGAAAGGTGGTTGGATGGAAGCACAGGTGGCCGTCCTGCCATTCTGAGATAAATTGCAGCAGCAATTGTTGTTACCTACAGCCAAATAGGAAAATCATATTGGTAAAAAAGCAGTAGGACAGATGGCAGATAAGTATAGAATTGCACGAATAGTGCACAAAAACTTACAAGGTACTAGCTTAACAAGTGCAAGAAGCATTCAGAACAACTGAATGACTTATTACACACATCATAGAAAGAAGAGTAAGAGGAATAAAATAAAAGAGAACAGAACAACCAAACCTTTCCAATAATCCGAGCTATTTGTTTGTCTCTTACTTGCTTTGAGTTGTAAACATCAAGACCCTGCATTAAAATATAAAATAAAGTTTGTAATGAATAGGTCAAAGTATGACTTGACAATAAGCTGCATCCTAATAAGAAAATGAGTAACACACAGTGCTTGCATTTGAATTGAACTAACACATAGGAAAAAGCATTGTGACATAAGAATCACTGATCAAGAATATGAAAAGCATCAAATTCAAAAGAAAGGAAGGCAGGAAGAATCAACAAATACAAGCATGGGTCTACCAGTTTTTTTCCGATACAATAACTAAGCATTATCTGACAGTAAGCATTATAGTAATTGACTACAAAAGATCATCATTTTTTTTACCCTCTCTTCATTAATAATCTCCAAGCTGAGGTAAACAATGCTTCGAAAGTAGAAAATAATAACAAGCAGTTATTTTGATGTTTGTCTCATGATACACTTAAATAGCACAATCATCTCAGGCAATTGCTACCAACTAAGCACCTTCTAGTAACTAACAGCAAAATAGAATTAATTTCAACATTAAAGCTACAAGAGTTCTAATTTGAAGTTAAAAATTTCACGAGTTCATTTTCCTACAAATCTAAAAGCTTCAGGAAATCACATAATGTTAAGAATCAAAACTCATTGCTGCAAATAATCCTGATAAAATTCAAGTGAAAAAGTGCTACAGTATTTGCAAAAATAGGAGGAAGATGTTATACAAATAAAAGCTAAGAAGAGCATATTTCCCTACAGAAATTAAGGTATATGTCCAAAGTTCCATGTTATGTTATCATCGTAAATGTGCATCAATGCTGAACAGCTCGAAAGCTGAGTAATTTGGGATTGACAACTGTTTGTGTTACTTACTTTGAGAGCAGGATTAGCATCAGGATGAAAAACCGATAGAGCACTCATGGCATTAACAAGCACACCCATAGGATGTGCATCATGTGGCATTGATTGTATGATATCCTACAAAACAAATTTGTAACACCACTAGGTTAGACTAATACATTTGTATTTCTTGAAAAGAAATGAACAACGTAATCACTCTCGCTCAAATAATTATGACAAAAGAATTTGATAGAGTGATTGCAACAGAAACTATTAAGCCTTTAAATTAGAACACAAACCAGTCTGGTACAAAAGAGAATACATAAAAAAGTCAATAACACTAATGCTGATATATTGATAATAAAAGCCATCTCTAACATTTAACAACCATTCAGTTAAGAAAGATAACGAAAGGGCATGATGTTATCCCCTATTTTCACCTCCAAAACAGTGATAACTTGCATCTTCAAGAATCAAGACAGATCGGGGTATATAATACCCAAATAGGAATTCAAGCTGGTTGAACTATTTGAGATCGGGGTAACTAAAGTACAAACTGGTTTATTACTTTTAACGGTTAATCCTTTCCATCAAAAAAGTGCTACTAAATTTTCTTGACAATATAAAATACAACTGGAATATTATATTCAGGCAATAAAACAAAAGATACGAGTTGTTTACAAATCCAAAAGCTTGCACTGACTGAAACTAGGAAGTTAGCAGATAGGACTTTGGGACCATAACGCACACAGTAAGAGTTATTTGATAGCAGAAAGCTCACCAAAACTCCCTGTGGTACAGCTGAATGCTGAGATATGGCGAACTCCCAATCCACTAACTGATTTTCAGAAGGTAAATTTCCATACACTAGAAAGACAGAGAAAGACAGAGTTAATAAAATTCAAAGGCATGCATGCCATGTAATTAACTGGATTCAGAAATATGGGCCCTATATTCAAAGTGTAAGCATTTTCTCTGACATTAAATCTGTGTCTCAGATAATCATTCATCATTCAAGAATAAAATTTTTATCTACTAATGATAAACAAAAGCCATAAAAATCACGTGCACTTGCAAGAAAAATGCTTACTTATGAGATAGGAGACTTCCATATATGTGCTTTTCTGTGCCAATTCCTCAATTGGGTACCCTCTATATCTAAGGATTCCCTCATCGCCATCAATGTATGAAATAGTTGATCGAACAGGTGCAGTGTTCAAATAACCAGGGTCATAAAGTTTGAGTCCCTTGTCATTTTTTCCAGTCGATATCTGCGTATAAATAATTAAAGACCTTACAATCCAATCTAATATAATAAACAGTTTTAACATAAATAATCACCATACTATAATTAGAAACCATCCCACCTATGATTCACCATGTAACTCTGAATTGAAAAACATAAAGCTAAGCATTCTTACTAGTAAGCTAAGAAGCATAGAGTGATAAACAACAAACACTCATTCACAAGGAGAAACACCAATCCCAAACAATTAAACAAATCAGAAAGGAACAAAACCCAGTTCACCAAGTTCAAATGATTTATTGATAACTTTCTAATAAGAAACCGGGAAAATTTCAATTTACCTTCCCACTTGGCCTTCAAATTTTAAAACTATGCAACACAATCACTAAACTCGATAAAGTCAAAAGTATACGTTTTAATTTTTAGCTCTTTTATTAAATTTTCTGTCAAACATAATCAAGAATTGTCATATGTTTTAAGTTTCAGTATCAAAGTTCACTAAGACCTATGTTACTACGGATAAACTAAACATCTTTTTTTGAGTACAACAAATGGTCATATAATTTGAATATGACAGTTTCCATTAATAATAGATGCAAAATTAGATTAAAGGACTAAAATGCCTACTTAACAAAATTTAAGGACCATTGCATGTTTTCTAAGTTTCACTGTTTCAGCACCAAATTTGGAATTCTATTTTTTTTTAAAAAAAATCATTTACAAAGAGAAACCAGAGCTCCAAAACGGCTCAAAAGGAGGAAAATTGAGCAAAACCCAGTTCGCCAAATTTGATTTCCAACGTCACAAAACGAAACAAATTGGTTTGCATACGATGATGATGGTACCTTCTTGAAGTCAGTGGCTTTGACGGTGCCTTCCGGAGAGACCTCAAGCTGGTACTTCTTCCCCGTCCTCTCGTCCACCACGGTGAGCGTCCCCTTCAGGCTCCCCGGCGCCGCGGCCGACAGCCGGAGAGGCTGGAGGAGCTCACCGGTGGCGGCGGCGGAGGAGGACGGAAGTAGGTGAGCGGTGATGGTAGCCAAACGGTCACGTGCAGCTGCGTTCATCGGTGATTCCGAGGTGGTTGTCGTTGTCGTAGACATTGTGTTTGTGTTTGTGTTTGAGTTGTGATTTTGTGAGGAGCAAAATTATTGGATTTTGATGTAAGAAATGGAAGTGGGAAAAGATGATCTGATATGATATGAATCACGGAGAGAGAGAGAGAGAGAGAGAGAGAACATTCAGTTACGTAGAAGAGTGTGCCATGTCGATCGCCAATATTTTCGAAAGATGGCAAGGATTTGACCGTACTGAAAATACTATCCGATGGTTGGACGGAGATCGGGTGTAAGTTAACATGACGTCCAATATAAAATATAGAGAAAAATATATTTTATCTCTTGATATGTCATTTATGTTTAGAAAAAAGGGATTTGTACCACTTTTTTCATCGACACTCTCAATACCCACATACATAAAGATATGGGTTCCACACCTATTTTTTTCTCTTTTTTCTTCTCTCTCCTGAGATCTCACTTTTTGCTCTCACAAGATGTCATCCGACATCCTTTTGAGAGGGTCCAAATAATGGACCTCTTATGTTTACTTTAATTTTAATATTTAAAAATATATAATTTGACATTTTAATATTTTTAAATTGTGTAAATAAAATTTTTTATTAATTCTATTATTAATATCATTATTATTGATCATGTATCATTAAACTTAAAACTCAATATACCCTTAAACCTAGAACTTGGAATTCGAAATTCGAGACGGACTCATGACCCAATAATTTTCAAATGTAGAATTAAGAAGTGAACTCTCGAAACTCAAAAATTGGGACAAGGAAGAAGTAAACCTTCTTATATTAATAGATTAAACTCAAAACTCGAAACTCATATTATTAAACTCGGAACTTGTATTTAATATTAAAGTTAATAGAAGGTCTTATTTGCACAATTTGAAAATGTTAGAATGTCGAATCGTACATTTTTAAATGTTAAAAGGTAAAGTATACATGAATTATATTTCAAATGAGAAAGTACAATTTTTCCTAAAATATATTCATGTAAAATTTCTTTTGCCGATACTACATGGACAAACATTAACGGAGATTTTAGTTTTTCAACACTTAAAAATTCTTTGAAAGAATTTATTTAATTTATTTTTCATCGTATTTGCATGTCTTAAAAAGAATCTAAAATTGATTGTGAATAATAATTTTTTTAAGATTTAGTTCCTTTAAAATGATGAGAATAAAATAAAAAAGTAAGTGATTAATAACTTTTGGATCAATAATTTTTATTAAGTGAGATCTACTAACTACTTTAAGGGTGATTAATCCTTCACTTTCTCACTTTACGAGCCTCCTCACTATAAAGGATCCAAATCGTAATTTTTATTGGTAAATTATAATTAAATTAGTATTATTTATATATTAAGAGTAAATATCATGAAAGGAGAGTAACACAAAGTTTTAATTTTATCTACAACTTACCATTAAATGCCATGTCTTTTCCTTTAAAATGTCCGTCCTTAATATTGATTTTTAATGTATAAATAATATTTTTCTTATAATTATGTTAATCTACATTTCAAATAAATCCAACTTCGTCTTTGTTTAAAAAAATTACTGTTGAATCTTAAGAATTAGATTTTTTAACACAATTACTAAAAAATGATTAATTTTGATATATGAATAGCATAAAAATATTTTGTAAAATAAGCCAATCATATGTGATTATATTTATGATTTTTGTAAGATTTACGCATTTTTATTTTATATGATATAATTGGATAATGTATGAAAAAATTTTAACGAATTAAAATTAAATTATATTTAAAAATAAAATTTTAAATATTTATGTATTTGATAATTAAGAATTAATATGTTTGATATTTATAATTTGTATAAATTTATGTTAGAGTTTTTATTTATTAAAAATTAAGATACTGTTTTTTTTTTTTTTCACATGGTGTAATGGTTAATATATATTTATTATATCATGTAATGGGTAATGCTGAACCTACGTTAGCTCTTATTAAACTTCCCTACCAAAGAATATATACTTGGCTACATATAGGAAGTTAATTAGAAGACTGTACAGTCTTGATGGCTCCTCAGTTTATCTTCTCAGTCATAGTTGGAAGTTAATTAGAATGAACATATATGCCCACAAAATTGAACGCTAGTAAACTTTAAAAAAAAAAAGTGTAAAGCATAGAGGAGCGAAAAGATTGACAATGATAAAAGGAAATATTTTCCTTTGGAAATCGAAGGAAAGAATTCAAAGAAAAGAACAGAATAATCAAGTACCCCTCATCTTGGACAAAACAACTGAAAGATTTTGAGGATTTGGGAGAACACTAGTAACTGTTACATCACTATTTGCTTCACTCAAGATACACATAAACAAAGGATTGGTAACTTTGGCTACCCTTTTACTCCCATTTCCTGGAGAAGCAAGGGCTGTGATAAATCCCATCTTGACATGGCACTAAACTCGCAAAGATTAATGTAAAGGAAAGGAAACTACAACCAATATATACTCAGCAATTAAATTGCATGGACCTAGATTAGGCATCAAAAAATGAGAAGATAAACAAATGAATATAAATAATTATACATGGCTCGATCACATCCTTAAATTGAGTTCTGCCTAAAAAATTTTGCTTCTCTACAGACTACAATAGTGTAAGCTCTTCACCCTATACAGCAACACTACAATCACCTTTCTGTGAAATATCCTCATGAGTTTCAATAGAAGAATGTTGAGACACTTCTATTGCTGCTTTAGCAGATTGCTGTTCACTTTCATTGTTAATGTGGGAAAGTTGAGAATTCACAAAATCGTCATTTACATTGCTTTGCTGTGGGTTGACCTCACTCGAGTCACCAAGCTGAGTGTGACTCACATCTGCAGCGGTATCCGAAAGCTTTGTGTTGTTGATCTCGTGAATTGGAATTGCGTCGCAAAGCTGTGAACTATCGATCACCATGGGATTGGAAGCTCGTACATCATGAACCGTGGTAGCTGCATTCAGTTCCTCAATATTCTCTTCACCAGTCATATGGTTAAGCTCTTCCTTTATTTCTTCACCAACTCCATGCTTTAGTTCTTGATGGTTAACCTCGGCAGCTACATCATCTGGCCCCTCATGATTGTCTACACCAGCTGCATAGCCTAGGTCTGATTGATCGACTGCAATGTGTGCATCACAGAGCTGCAGATTCTCACCATCGCCGTCTGCATGAATCAACTGGACAGCACTAACTGCACTGTCTACAGTACATAGTTGTGCATGATCCATCTCTCTATCAATTCGAGTTAGATGTAATTGGTCAACCTCAATAGCAGTGCCATAGAACTGAGGTTGTTCATCCTCACTAACGGCATTATATTGAACATGTGCACCATCCTTCCGCAATCTTTTACCTGCACCTTTTCTTCTAACCCTCTCCTTTCCTCTCATCCTTTTTCCAAGTTCAGCTTGTGGCGAGGCTGATACTATGACTGGACCACCAATTTGATCTCTCAAGCATTCATGAGCAATGTATCTTATCCTTGATATTGATTCAATTTGTTGTGGATCCAACCCTTTTGTTGAAAAGGTATCCGCTATGTGAGCAATATCCCTCAGACCAGCATTCTGCATACATTTGTTTATTTTCTTTAAAAAGCATTTCAAACTTAATCTATAGTTGCAATAAGATATGTACCTAAATTCATTAAACATATCCTTACCGTTCTCTGAAACTCGGACGAAAGAGAAATAGGCCTCCCTATGAACTTGCGAGTAATTCTCAGATACCACTCCATGTACTCACTTTCGTCTACACCTTCATCGCCATCAACAATATGCAGCTGACGATCCATCCATTCATTAAGCTCTGATTCCATCTTACCAGACAAATCAACCCCACCATCAACTCCTCTACTCTTCCTCTCCCAACGCTCCACATCTTCCGGGATTGATTGAAGCATGCCATATTGCCTTAAGCATCGATTTGGAAGATGTCTTTCTGCCTTGTCAAAGCATATCAACATCGTCTTTGATCTCCCAAGAATCAAAGTGCTTTTGATATGTTCAGGAATTACCATGCTGTCCATGTTTCTATAGGGAAGCCACTCCACCTGGACATTAATAAAAGTAAAACTTGATTCTCTGTTTAAAGTACGTCAGAATATTACCGGATCATCATTAAATGCAAAAATGAAAATAAGACTTACATCACATGGTTTTAGGGAATCCAAAGCCTTACGATAAAAAACTACATCACGATTTGCAGTTGGGCCGCTTTGTTTGCCTTTCCATCTGAGCACAAATGGAAATCGATCATGCATCAGATCAAGATTAAGCTTTGGTCGCCCAATATTTAGGTGAAAGTAACTCCAACACTGCAAATACATAATAACCAATTAAATCACCATTTTAATAAAAAGAAAAATGATGTTTGAAAGGAAAGGATCAAGATAGAGGAGTTAAAAGAAGTGGTGCACACGTAAATTACCTGCAGCAGTGTTAAACAGCCACTAATGGTGCTTTGAGTTTTCAGTGAGGCATTTCCTAGTGCTCTATACAAGAATGCTAATGCTGCTGCACCCCAGGCATATTGCCCACATCTATCAAAATTCTCAAATAATGGCAAGTACATCACAGGGACTTTATTCCCAGTAGTGGTGGAGAATATGGTGCTACCTACGAGATAAAGAAGATAAGCACGAGTATGTTGCTCCATCACTTCCATGGGAGCATCTTCAGGACAGCGAGAAAAGAACTCTTTCAACCAACTTAGCTTCACCATTCCACCACTTGTGTAACCAGCTTCTGGAGCTCTGCCGAGATACTTTTCACAAACTGAACTGCATGTGGTATATGTAATACCTATTACAGGTTCTCCATCAATTGCCAGCCCAAGCAAGAGTGCAACATCTTTAAGGGTTACCGTCATTTCTCCAAGATTCAAGTGAAAAGTATTTGTTTCTCTCCTCCACCTTTCAACCAGAGCAGAGATAAGTGGATTGTCTAGACTAATAGCTGGTATTGACCTTAAGTATCCAAATCCAGCCCTCTCAACCAATTCAATCTGCTTGGGAGTAAGTGTCCACTGATCAAGCTTGGAAGTGTGTTCATGACATCTAAGAGCACCGCGCTCCTGTTAATGCATTAATGAGAGAACACTTCGATAAATAACCAAGCAATTTATAAGATCGTTCCAGAAAAGCAGATAACAGAAAAGATGAAGCAAAAATTTCTCAGCTGGCAAACTGCACCTGTCCATCCCAAACAGCTGTTGAGACATGCTTGTCTTGGTCATAAAGAACTGAACCATCAAATGGACCTGGATTAGTTGCATAAGGGTCCACTGCTCCCACTTCCATTGGTATGACTGATGGCCAGCATCCAAAAAGGAAGCAAAATAAGAAATAGGAGCCACAAATTTTAGTATTTAGTTTTGCAAAAGAAGTTCCTCAACAAGAAAGAGAGGATAGAATGACTGAGGATAATACAAACTAACTCAAAGGAAAAAACACTAAAGAAGGAAAGATAACTTGTCAATACATCAAAATCACAAAGCCTAACATCCTAAGGATTAGTAGCCCCATAGTTCCAAATTATTAACCAATACGCAACCTGTTTGAATACATATATGAAAACATATCAACTAAATTATGCAGAAAAATAATTACAGTTGAATTGGAATAATTTAAAGAGTTTACAAAAGTGAAACTCCACAGACATTTGCATCGTCCAACCCATTTACGAATGACATCACAATTCACGAATGATTTTTCTTATTTTCCACAGCTCACATATCTTGAGAGCAAATATAAATAAATGATAATATGAACTTTTCTCTCTTTACCAGGGAAAAGGAAGGATTTCTGCTGCAGATTTTGGCGATGGATCCTTCCTGTAATTTAAAGGAACTGACTGATAACCATAGGACAAATCTCAACTTTGACTGCCATCTATTCATGCTTTATTAAGTTACAAAATTGTCTTTCCCTGTACTAAGTATGGACAGCATTTTGGGGGAAAATTGCCACAGCTGAAATATGAGGAAACAAAATATTAATGCAGTTAGGTGATACATAATACATGTGCAAGACAACAAGCAGCAGGAAGTAAGTAGATCATCATCTATTGCTATGACCAAAAGCTCAAAGAACTTGGAATATGGTAATTACATAATCATCCAAAGCATTTCAAACTTTTCACTTTTTTACTTTAAGGCAAGCAGAGTCACGCCTAAAATAACAGGAATTTGGTATAACGGCCAGGGATTGAAGTGGGTCCTTGAGGAAGATTTGAAATTCATTAGTTTCTAGAATATGACATGTCGTAGGAAATGGCATGCTACATATAAATCATTCCAACGGAAGAAAATATAATGATAAAAATTTACAGTATTGCTTGAACATGTACGATTTATGTTGGTATAAGCATTGAGTATTAACTACTAAGTGGTCATCAAAATATGAAAATCTTATGGGAAGAAAAGCAGAAAAGAGAGATAATTAACAGCAACAAGCAACAGTGAGTTGAGTTTGCTAGCTACATATGAATTTGTATGAATCACACACCACAATCCTTGTAATTACTAGCTGGAAAGAGGTGGTATACTGAGGTTCAGATTCAAGCAATTGCGGCGAGTGGAAGAAAATAAATAAAGATGGAAACACGTAAGCTATACCTAAGGAATTAATGAAATAGCATGCCCTTGATTCTCTCATCCTCTCTTCCTCCTTCCCTACACTCTGGCACTTTCTTTGACCGAATCCCTTCTTTGTCCCCTTTCATTGGTTAAAACTTACAAATTAAAAGGCAATTCCGTGGAGTACAAACAAAAAATGAAGCTTCTGACTTGAGGATCAGCTTCCACAACTTTCCCTCATAAAACTATTTCCATGAAACACACCTAATACTTTCTATAAGTTCAACGCATTTTACTTTCGTTCAAACCACAAAATTGCATCATTTTTCACAAGACGAGGAGAACTTTTTAACTTCAAACTGTTTTGGGTTTCACTCAACAAGTATACAGATAAAAAGTTCATTTATATGGCTCATCAATTAATCAAAAATAAGTTCTCCTAAAATCTTATCTGACGAGTCTTCTTTGAACTTCACATGAATCTCTAACTTACGGGGGGAAAAAAATAGAAAACCTTGTTTTCCCTCATATTAACTACCAACTTCTAGTCCAGAATTCTAATTGCTTGTTTGGTTTAAAGTTTGAAAGCTGAAAAAAATGAAAAATGTTACTTTTTATGAAAGTGTCCCGAAGATACATTTCTACCTTTCCCGTTCACAAAAACGTAAAACAAAAAGGCTCTAACTATCATCTTTCAATGATACTTTAATCTCTCGAACCTGAACTTGTACAAAACCAACAAGGATTCCAGGCACAACCCAAAAGAGTGTAAAGTCTCCCTCAAGGCTCAAAAGGTCACCAACTCAACATAATAACCCTTCCCATTTCATTGGAGTCCATCATGCAAGTCACTCACTTTAAGCATAAAAAAAAAGAAAAAAAGAAAAATTCCATTATGGGATTCGCCACCATTTCCCTCAAAAAATACAAAAACCCCATCAGCACAAGGTTGCATTAGCGTTTTGGGTTACCACCCCATCAAAAAAAAGATCAAAACTTTGAACAAATTAAACAAAAGGGTCTCACTTGGCATCATCCAAAAAATTAGAAGTTGGGTCCCACAAGGATTTGGGACCCCCCCCCACTCCCAATAGAGAAAGAGAAAGAGCAGGAGAAGATGGTGAGAAGAGAAAGAGATCTGCATGGGTTTTTGGCTTTGGGATTGCATTGCGTTTTGGAATAAATTTTAAAAACAGAAAAATTTGAATAGAGAGAGAGGGGAAGAGAGAGAAAGGGCTTACAGTGAATGGATTGATTGGGGGAAGAGAACACGATACGACTTCCACCGGCGTCGTCGCTTGGCTTGGCACTAGGGAGCAGCTTTGAGGGCAAAACGAACGCAAAAAAACGAAAACTGATACAATGGGGGCTTGATTTTCTTCAATGGGGTTTGTCTCTGGGGCTCAGGCCCAAACTATACATGTTTAGAGTGTTGTTGGGCTTGGTTTATGGGCTTAGTGTTGGGCCCAAGATTTATGTTGACCCATGGTTCAGATTCACTAGTTTTCATTTTTGATGTGATTCAGCTTCACTAGTTATTCATGATCCAAAAAAAAAAAAACAGAGTATATAGTTATGGATTTAATTTGTATACATTAGCAATATAAAACTTTTTTATATTGTCGTTTAATCAAATTCTCACATTTGCATAACTTTTAGAATAGTAGAGGTGAGAATCATGTATGTTTACTTATATGACAACATATGATTGAACGATAATGTAAAAAAAATTTATAATATTAGTATAAACAAATTAAACCCTATAGTTATTACTACTTTGTAGTATTTTTCTTTTTGTACAGTGATGATAATAAGGTTTGAACATATAATCTTATACATACTACTCAAGCCCTTCACCATTAATCTACTCCTAATGGCTTACTACTTTATAATATGATTTTCAACCAAATTTTGTAAACATCATTTGTAGGGACTCCAACAATTAAGATGGCAAGCGACATAATCTCTTACATTGAGTACTCGAGTTCAAATCTTAAAAAAAAAAAAAAAAAAAAAAAGAGACCTTGTAAAGAGATTGCATAATTTTTTTGCTTTCATAAATTAAGGTGGCAAGCAACATAATCTCTTAGATTGAGTACAAGAGTTCAAATCTTTTAAAAAAAGTTTTTTAAAAAAGCCTTGTAAAGAGATTGCATAATTTTTTTGCTTTCATAAATGAACAAGAATTAATCTTATATTGCTCAAATGGATTGAACAAGATCACCAACTAAGATAGCTCTCAGTTTCATATAAGAATCAATTTCAAAAATAAAACATTTTATACGTTTCATTGCAAAAAATGTATTCCAAGTTTTATAGCTTGTTTTTATTTTAATGACTTAGAACTCATCTCGTAGACCCGGTAGAGGGACCTCTAGTGAAGCCCCCTAATGAGACATGGGAAGGGGATGAGGCTAAGCGAGGGAAATTGGTATGGTAGGCATTTGCGAGAGTTGAACCCCACTACTCTCCTTAAATGTCTTTACTTCTTACCAACGAGCTCTTAACACGGCCAAGTTTTATAGTGTTTTAGGTTTGATCATGAGTAAGGTGGTGAGTTTTTTCTATAAAAACATTTTGATGCTCAAGTTAGTCTTTGGAAGAGATGAGAAAGTGAATGGAGAAGACTCACCTCTTTATGAGAGTGGTCTTTGTATACATCTATTTCCTTGTTTTACGTGCAAAGTTGGTTAGACGATTTCTATAAAGACAAGGTTTGATTCATATATGGCTTGACTACCTTTTTTCTTTTATATTGACTACTTTCTTTTTTTTTTTGTTTGGGGGAGGGGGTGGAACTCTCTTCTTTCATGTCTGTCTTGTCCTGTGAATAGTAGGTTTAGATTTTAGCCCTTACCTTATAGAGTCTAAGAACTTGAGTGTATAAACTCAAATGTGATTTTTCTATTTCGTCATTGATAGATTAGTATTAGTTTTTGGATGGATTAAGCTATTAGAACCTTAGAGAGAATGGCTAGCTTATATGAAAATGTGTTGCTGCAAAAGTTATTGAAACCATCTACAGTCATTAAATGTCATCAAATTCAGCATACCTTAACACCATTTTGTTAAGCTTTTTTGACAACATTATTTGAAGACTTGAAAGTATTGTATGGGATCAAAAGAAATTAAAATTTTAGGGACAATTAAAATATGAAAATTTTTGGAAGCAGACGCATTCCAAGTTTATGACTTGGTTAAAAAGGAAACAAATATTTTGTTTTGCCCTTTAAATGAGATATACTGGATAAACAATACAGGCAGGAATGGTTGAAGTTTTACATTGCATTCAATTGTACAAACTAAAGATCTATGTCATGAAAAACATTCAGAAATATGGATTAATGATAGTTTTCCTCCCACACCTCACCACAACTATTCATTGTTATTATATTACAACTCTAATATTGACATACGAAAACACAACTTTTTAGTCTCTTAGATAATTAAACATACTATAATTTTAGTAAAACAAACACAAACTATAACAAAAACCCCCATTCAAACTCAAAGTAAGAGTCAACCCCAATCAACAGCTTCATACTAGCTCAAGTAAAAACACATCTAAGTAAATGGTCATGCATTTACCTAAGCACAATGATTCGTGTAACCAGTTTCAAATAAACCTTTGTCACTAGAGTTTCAGGAAGCTGATGAACATCCAAATTTCCTTATACTTGTTCACCAATGATAAAAAGCACAAAAGAGGGGCTACATTTGGAGAACAAAAAATGAATTTTAATAAATGTTAAGCCAAAAATATTATACATGACAACAGTGATCAACAAGTGCCAGATTTTCTATAGCCACCTCCTGAATCTTATTGCCCTTTGGGCAGAGCAGAGAGATTGCAAAGCAGCATAAACCATTGGCAGTTCTAGTCAGCGACATAAATTATGAGAACATCCGGAGGAAGTTGTTTGCATAAGCCATTGGCTTGACATCAGGGTGTGGCTGCAAATTCAACAAAGTGAACAAGAATGTCAACACCACATTACCAATTGAAAGATCCGTTCTTCGGAATTCAAACTTGATGTCCTTAAAGAATGTCATAGGGCGAAAATGCACCAGAATATTTGTTTGATAAACCATAGGATTATTTATTTATTTATCTTGAATATGAAAAAACATGATATAACATAGCAGACCACAAAATACATAAGATACTAACCACTGCTGAGAATGTGACAATGTTGGGTTTCAAATCAGGTGCTTCAAATCGAATAAAGGCACCTTTGTTACCCATCTGCAGCATACAATTCGAAATCAACGGAGATGTGATTAAAAGTGAAATCAACATATTAATATTATCCTTTTGCACTGTCCATGCAAACAACAACCATAAAAACACAACACAGTGAATTATTATGTTTCATTCATGCTAAATATGACTGGAAAAGCATCCTCATCAAGCACAAAACATGCCTAATTGCCTCACTCATCTAACTCATCTAGATAATATGTGTACTTACACAAAGCATAGCCTCCAAAAATGATTAGAAAACAGACTGAAGGAATATATTAAAAGTGATAAATATTCTCCTTTCTTCTTCTGGTTTGGCCAGAAAGTATAATTCTTCAAAATGCAACTAATAGAACATGAAATGAATTGCAATTCACTCAATATCATTCTGTGACGTTCTAAAATAAATAAGGTAATAGGATGGTGATATAACTTTCACTTCATGAATCCCACCCACCCCCAGCCCCACTTCTCTCTCCCATCAAATACAGAGATAAACAGGAAAGCAATTTCAATAAAATTACAATTTTAACAGAAGAAAGGGATTTAATTACCTGGTCACAGTAATTTGGAGCAGAAAAAACAGTTATGAGTTTACCATCATGCTCAATCTCGTAACCCTCATCCTTTACTTCATGAGATCGCACAACTAAATCTGTAAATTGGTAATTTGTATGAGGTCACTGATTAAAGAACAATTAAAGTATCAGACCAAACGGAAAACATACCTAAATTATTTTCTTGCAAAAACCTTTTTGTCACATCTGCACCAAAAGAAAGACCTACACCACGCTTGCTTGGGCCTCTTCCAGGGAGAGGTTGTGGATCGCTCCATAGCAATTCACACATCAATCCTACACATACCAAACATGCATACGCCAATACTAAGATCAGGAATGATGGGGTTTGGGACTACATAGTGCAAGAATAGGCATTTTAGAGGGATTTAGGTATGTGTTGTTAACTGTTAAGAGCAATTAAGGACAAAAAGGATGCACCTAACCTTCTTCTGGAGGCTCACAAAACCGGTTTATTGTTTGAATGTCAGAGAGTTTCACTCCATCAACACTAAAAAGACCTCCATGAACTACGAAAATTTTCTCATTTATCACATGAGCCAAAGGTAAATAGCAGAATGCTTCCGCAAATAGTTCCACGAATGTGTCACTCAATTTTGAGCGCACCTCTCCCTCAAAACCATATATCTTGTTCATGCTCTTACTTTCATGATTCCCTCTAGCTAAATATATGGCTGAAAATCATATGACAACAGAACAAGTCACGATATCTTAGGGAAGAAAAGTATAATATTCCTTCAAACAATTGAAACACATAATTTGGGGAAAGAAGTAAACAAAGATTTATGCAAATTCAATCATACAAACAGCATAACACAATTCATTTGAAACAATAAAACTAAATGCTGCAATTTACAAGGCTCAATTTCAGAAGGAATTGTAATGCATTCAAATTAATAATGTCATAAAAAGGAAAAATTCTTTTGGATTCTAACAGATCTTAAGAATCTAATCAGGTGATTAAGATTTAAATGATTTTAGAATTCTTCTCTTCTTCATCTCCATAAAATTCTTCTTTTATCCGAAAAAAAAAGAATTAAGAGATTGTATATTCATTAGTGTATCCAGAAAATATAAGAAAACTTTAAAAAAAATGATAAAGATCTAGGGTTCACCTGATGGAGACATGCATTTAAATGCAAACAAAGTGAGGATGACTTCCAAAGAAAAAGATCCCCTATCCACAAAGTCACCATTAAATAGATACGGATTCTCTTCTGAAGGAAGCCCATTGAGCTCAAAAATATTCAAAAGGTCATAGTACTGCAGGAGTCATGTAAAAGGGGAAAAATTGAAAGGTTAAGAACTAAAGGAAAAACAAAAAAACAACTATCACAAACAGAAGCCAAGAAACAGGATGATAATTTGTGGAAAAGGCTTTCACATTCAAGTATTTCGGAGAGATATGAAACTGGAGAAAAGAAGACAATTTTATTCCATACCCTGCAATGGTGGGATGAGTTTTTATGGGAATTAAATATTGTTTTGCCCGCATGAGTGCAGCGCTACTACTCGCACTGCTCAAAATATTAACACAAAATATTCAAAACAATTCAAGGAATATAATAAATCAAGTACCTGACCATGCACATCGCCACAGACAGTAAAATGTTTTCCATCAGGAATATTTATATCAACAAGAGAAGGCAAAGCTTGCAACATCTCTCTAGTTTGCAATACAATCTGGTATGCATACCTAAAACAATGAAGCAGGACAAGAATGAACACATTTCAATAACACTTCAACAAACTAACAGATATACAATGGAATTTTATCCTACAATACCGTTTATGTAAGCACTTTTGATTCTTGAAATCATCCATCATTTTCTTCACAAAATCTAAAGTAACAACATCCCCCTCTATTCTTGCTCCTGAATACTGTGGCTCAACATCTAGCAGTAAAATGAAGCACAAAATTTGTTTCATGCCCGTGAATGAAATCGAATGATACAATAGAACTTGAAATTAGCTTAACAGTAAATGTATAAATTAGGAGGGGAAAAAGGGATTATCAATGTTAAGTGCTAGTAACAATACACAACTAACAGGAAGGACCAATGACCATTCCAAATGGTAATTTCTGTTGTAGGTTGTCCACTTTAAACAGTGTTGTTATTGGTCCTTGAAATTAATAGTCCCAAAAAGGGGGTTAAAGAGCAGAGAACTTACATCATCTCTACAAAATCCAAAAACATCTATAAAATACATACTGAGCAATCTTTGAAATAATGGAATTATAGTGTAGATGCCAATCCAGGTAGCAATTGAACACTCAAATAAAAAATTCAAACAAGGTTGCAAGCAGCTGAAAATAGTAAAAAATAGACAATAACATATACATTGTTCCTTATTCGTCTGTTTAGGATGATGACTTCTTCTCCATTCATGTCACCTTCCACTAATTCAGGTAAAATATAAGCTAAAAAATAAAATTGTAAAAAAAAAAAAAAAAAAAAAAAGAACCTAGAACCAGAAAACATACCAAATGAAATACAGCAACAATTCTAAAAGGGATGACCATATAATTGTCTTAGAAAGCCCAAGGAGGGCAATAATCACATTGTAAACAAATAGTTTCATAGAGACACAAGATGGATTTTCCTTCCTTGGACTGAATAGCATGATTTAACTTGTTCAGAAAGCAGCCAATAAAAAGAATTATGTTGCATTATAAAGAACAAAACAAAACATATTCTAATGCATTATCAATAATGATTCCATTAACAAATCAAAATTCGTGGTTTTCTGAAGTTCATCGAATGATTAATTAGTTCTAAATCTTGATTAATTTTAAGCTAAGACCTGGGTCATGTAAATGACTCCTAAATATACCAGTGTTGCGGCCACTCCACCAATATGCCCCAAGGAGCAACAGCAAACCAATCACAATTGCACCTACTATTGTGGCCTTTGATGTCCTGAACAACATCACCACCGCTGCCATAACTGCTACTGTCACTGCTGCTATGGCCACTTCGGTAGGCACCGAAGAATTGTGGCCCTTTCCTATAATGATACAATATATACAAAGAGTGACAATTTATAGTAAATTATGACTGATGTATCAAAACATTCATATATAGACAGGCATAAAATGTCTGTAGAATTTATGAAAAGGGACTTGTTAGGAAAGAAAGGATGAGATAGGTATGTAACGGTAGTACCCGGTTTTTATTATTATTTGATAGAAGAAGAATGGAAGTAATTACCAATTACCATTGACTTGGGGAGGGAAAAAAAAAGTATTATATGCACCAATGCAGAGGTGAGAAAGGGATGGTCCCCTACACAACATGTGATCATCTTTTAAACAATTTGTAACTTGAAAGACATGTTCTTCAAACAGGAGACTCAAAATTTCTGATAAATCTACTTACTTTGCTTTTTTATAGTTTAAGTTAGCAATGAAAAGGAAGGTGTGATTAAGAAACATCAGGCAGAAATTGGGAGTTGAAGAAAACCAGAAAGGGGAAATGACCAATTTGTTCAGTTTGGCAATATGTGCGCCATTTCAATTCATATATTAGTTAGCCAAGTACAAAATTATTTTAACCAATAATCTACTTACAGTTAACTCAAGTATCAAAATGCAAATAGATTATTGGTTAACTCTTAAGTAGATTATCAGTTAAATTAGTTTGAGATAGGCTTCTAGCCCATGTATTCCAGAGAAAAGCAACGAAGTAGGGAATTGGGCTGCTTGGTTACAGGCGCAAGGGCAGAATGCTTAAAGTTTATGAGAGAAGGAAGAGAGTGAAGATAAAGGGCAGAAATGGGAATGAGCTGCAAACAGTAGTGGAGGACTCTATTGTGAAGGAGAGATAAGGATCTATAACTGAATGGACACCTGGCAGCATGGGATTCCCGTGGAAGATGCTGGAATGGCGAAGGGGAATGTGAATATGGAGGGGGTAATGGGTGGTGAGAAGGGTGTTCTGTTGTCTGGGCATGTCGGGTGGCTTAGGCCATTTATTCATAGACAGCACCTTGCTTCTCTGCTTCTTCTTTCTTATTCTGTACTTATCTTTGCATATTTTGTTTTTATCACTGTAACTGGGGCTTGCTCCCTAGACTATCTACTATTTTCAGCTGTTGATAGTATCAGAGAATGAGAAATAAAGTGAGAGATTGAGGGAAAGAGAAAGGAAGTAAGGGCAAGCTAGAAAGAGTTCAGAAAGAATTTGAGAGAGAATGAATGATATTATTCTTAATTTCTTAATCCGATCCTGATACTATTACATTGAACATATTTGAGAGAGTAAAGCTTCACAGCTCTGAATAACCATTATGACTGAATGACAGTTCAGCATTACAGCTTTAACTGTTTTAACCAATTCTGTTACAGAATTGGCACACTTGCTTACACGTGGAGAGTGAGTCTGTTGCTCACTCTAACATGCCCCCTCAATTCAGTGTTTTTTTTTTTTTTTTTTTTTTTGGGTAGTGGTTGGGAAAGAGGGGTTGTTTATATACATAAGGAGCATATAATCCTTCACAATGCACTTAAGTTTTCTTTCTGATGGTTCCTTAGTTGTGGAAGTTAGTTTAAGCATTGGATGGTTGCATTATCTTGATATTTTAATATTCATTTATTTTCATAGTGAGACTATATTTCTCCACTTTGCCCTTCCTTCCTTCTCTATCGACTTCATATCTTTCTTCTTAAGATTTTTTTTGATAAAATATCTTTCTTCTTAAGATTGAAAACAAAAGTCCACAAGGAGTTGCATAAGGAATCAAGAACCTAGGAAATTGAAAATTAAATCCCAAAATTCACAGCAAAATGGTCCATTAAACTGTTCCAATTGCTACTAATACCGCTATCATTACTACTTACTTAAGGAAGTCCTACCCATAGCCTATTAAAATTTTCTACAAAGAATGGAAATGAAATTATACTAGACACTCATTGACATCTCACTCCATCCAGTACACAAACTGAAAACAGCCAGTGCTCAAGGAAGGAAATTTCATTAACTACAATTAGATATAAAGAAAATAAGGATGACATCCAGTCAAATAATCTGACCAAAAAATTGAAAATCTCATTCATGACTTAATTACTGAAATGGCAATAACTCAATAAACACAAATGGTCATCCTTGAAAACATGCATCTATATATAAAAGAACGCCTACAACAGGAGATGCTGCACTCAAACTACCAATTAATCAAAATAAAGCTCGGTTATTCTTTTAACGGCATTTTATGCATGTAATTTCATTTCAAGTGCCACAAAATTAAAGTTGCAATAACACACAAATCCAAAGTAAATAAAAATACAGAACACATATAATATTAAAACAGCATGAAATAATAAAAGACAACCATAAACTCTCGGGAAAAAATACGTGTGCACGATCGCCCCTCCGCGTGCATGCGCTGGGGAGCACAGAGAAATATGATAAAATAAAGATACTGGTATAAGAAACCATGCTCAAAATAGTACCTATAGAACGGAAATCAATAGATTCAGCTATTGAATGCCTTTCAGACTCTGGTACAGCAATTGCTTCTTCAAATTTAAGTTTCATAACTGCCTTTTCACATTCCCTCAATTTCTTTGTCGCATCAGGGTCATTTGGACACATTTTCTTGACCTATTCAATATAAGTATATTACATCAAACACATTTGCATATTGACGCAAATTACATGCTATTAGACCAATAAAAAATTAGGTAGCCGAAGTTACTTTGGGGAAAAGTAAAAACCAAATATAAGTAGAGGATGGCGTAAAAGATCTCCCATACAGAGTACCATTAAACCAGAAGTTACAAGAACAAAATACAATGTTAAGGGACAAAGAACTGTCTGCTTCTTCAGCCAGTACAGAACAAGTGACTTTTCATGTGCAAATGTTTGAATAAGGTTGATGGCTAAGAATGGTTTTCAGATTCTAACAATTTCAATAAACATTAGCAAGCATAGTAGTTGACTTCGGATAGTGGCACAAATGGCCAGTCCAATCAACACTACTGGTACTAAAGCAGATTGCAGAGTGCTGCTATAATAAAGATAGCAGATATAATGCAACATTTCTTATACATATATAATATATGCTCAAAACTCAAAAAGAACTCAAAACTTGATACACATCCATCATTAATTCCCAAAAGTTAGAGCTTAAAGATATAATCATCATTAATCTAAGATATGACAGACGAGAGGCAAAAGACTTGCCAAGTAGAGGAGCAAAAAGCAATAACATGTCCTACAGATAACCAAGCAACTGCAAGTTACTAACAGAGGTAGAGTTGAACAGGGCAGTCAAAAGTGTGGTGGGCTGCTGGAACTTGGACAAAAAAAGGATGGGATGTCTGAACTTGGCCGGAAAAGGGGTGAAGCTGCCAGAAATATGCTGGAAAAGACGTGACGCAGCTAGAAATTGGCCGGAAAAGAGGTGAGGCTGCCAGAACTTGGCCAGAAAAGATTGCATTATTTTTTCATTTCAATAGTGTGTACAGTCTTATCCTATATTCACTGGATTTGTTGTGCTGTTGTAGTGTTGTGTCCTACATACTTTCATGTCCATGTTAAGTAGTTAACAACTAACACGTTTCATTAGCTGAAACTATAATCTGCAATGATCATTAGTTGTTTCCAAGTTAGACTCCTGAACCACAGCTCTACAAGATTTTTCACACTTCACAGCACAAGAAAGAAGGTAAATTGTCCTCTAGCCCTTTTACAATCCTGGATTAAACCATTATCTAGGCCATCAATTCTCAGATGACTAAAAGAAAGCTCAACCTTTAAATACCAAGAAAACCTATCAGTATGCATCTCCAAACTCAGTTTCTACGCAAACTATTTTTTGAAGCAGCATAATGTTTTCAATTAACCTATGCTAACTCTCTCAAGTCATTCTTGATATAACACTCCAACAATAAGTTGGGCTCTGACGGAAACATGTTATCAGAAGCCTCAAAGAACCCCGACTAGCAATGAATCTCATGCAAATCAACCTTGTAAATCAAGGCTGCACAAACGTTCAAAGAGTCAAGAACCCCATTTCATATTGATAGGCACCCTCCCATAACTACGGTGTACCACATAATTGAAGAATAACAAAGGATTGCACACCTATGTGACAATGACGAGGGCACAAATAAGAGAAAAAAATGGGGCTGTAACAACCTGCCCATATCACACTTGGGGACAGGAAACGGAATCTGTTAGTAACAGCATAAAAGGGAAGGAAATGAAATCTGTTACTAATGTCAATACTGCTTCATAAAATACAATAAGTGTACAACTTCAGAGCAGTTGATGTCAAGAGTTCATTTTGTATCTCCCGTTTTCTCTTATGTATTTCAACATCACTAACATAATGAAAGGAATATGAATATCAATGTTCTCCAATGTTGCAATGCGACTGTTCCAGTAATATGATCATTTTATTTTCAATCCAGGCTCCTCCCTTCCAATCTTTTTTAAGACAACAGACGTTTATGATTGCATATGGTTACCTGCTGAAAATCTTTCAACGCTTCCTTGAATTTTCCCAATCCAAGATGAGCAGCACCTCGCCTGTAATAACCCTATAACAACAAACCATAATCAAGGCATATATTTTAGTTCCAGATAACTAAATGAGGGAAAGCCTCCAGAGTCTCAGGAATCAGAGCACCTTTGAATATTTAGGATCAACTTCAATAGCCATCGTAGCATCTTGTATTGCACTGCCATATTCCTCAAGCCGAAGATGGGCAAAGGCACGATTAGCCCAGTAAACTGCATTTCGACTGTTTAGCTCAATCGCTTGTGTATATAGATCAATAGCTTGGGAATATTTCCGCGCTGAAAAGGGAACTCACAGGATCAGCAAGCCTTGGCAAAGAAATGTGTTAAAGCAGTGGCAAATCATGGCAGACACCACTGAGAATCTCATTTTTTATACATAACATCGCCATCATTCAATAATTATGCACGGGGAAAACACAAGACATAATGTCATGGCAATACACTTCTGATGTTTGGTCAAACCGAGTGATCATCAACTATGATAAGCAAAAAGTGCTACTAATAAAATTCAGTCAGATTCACTGATTCAGCTGAAATTTACCACAAATTTCATTGACATGTTGAAGAATGGAGAATGTGAACAAATCACATCACAAAGAAATAGTTTCGATATTAATTACCATTGAATGCTTCATTGGCAAGTAGTTTGAGTTCTTCAGCCTTTGAAATATCAGATTTTTCAGTTTCCATATTGGGTGAGTTCTATGTATATGGTGAAGAAATTCAGAGCATAAGAATCAATCCTTTTCACTTCTTGTCTTCACAATGCTTAACTGCTTCAATAAAACAGATAAAAAAGATTAGCTATATAATAGTAACCAGCACATAATACTGCAGGAGCTATATTCGAATTCATTAGAAATTATAGCAATTCCAAGCATGATAAAGGAGGGAAAACAGAGTGGAAGAATATATGTAAAATAATAATGTCAATGCATATCTTCCACTTTCTGAATTTATTTATTGTTAATAGCAATCTCCCAAATTCACAACTACCACCACCAACCTTCTGATTAATTTACAATTTCATAGAATATTAAAATTTAAAAAGAAACTACAAATACAAAGAAGAAACTATAAATACAAAGAAGATCTAACATTAGGGTCTGTCCTCATTATCTTTGAGTCTCCCACATCTAAATTAAGAGATTATAAAGCTAACAATTGAAATCACATTAATATCATTATCATTATTATCACGATCTTTCGTTCCCCACTCCAAACACAATAGCCTCACAATATATCTTCATTGTTTTCTTCCTTAATTTCAGAAAACCATTGGACCAAAACAATGAACTCTCACAGAGAGCAATTTAAAAAAATAAAAATCAAATTAAAAAAAAAAAAAAAAAACACTCCTTAACACAAGATTCCAGGCAAAAGATTAACACTTGCTAAAAGGGGTACACAAGCACCATTATCAGTAGCATTACATCCCATGATGTAAACTAACTAAGTTTTCCACAGGTTGAGGAATAAATAAGGGGGGTACACAAGCACCACAAAAACAAACAAACAAATAAATAAATAAAAACCGATTATAGAACTTGTAAAAGGTTCAAATTAACTTGTGGAACACCACATGGGAGAAAAAAAAGAGTGGAAAAAGAGGATCTGGCTGTGGCTTCAATTGCTGCACATGTGAACAAGACGAAGAAGAAGAAAGAAGAGAGAGAGAGACTGTGTGTGTGTGCATGTGTAAAAGGGTCCGTACGAGTAAGAGTTTTACCGGCGCTGGGGGGTTGGAGGAGTCGGGAAATCTGAGAGGGAAGACTGAGTGACTTCTATCCTATGATGTGAGAGAGAAAGGACCGCCCCCTAATAATCATGGGTTGGGTCATGACCCGACCCGACCCGACCCGGTTGGGCAACGTCACATGTTTCCAAGTTCCTCTTTTTCTTCTTTTTTATTTTGACTTTTCATTTTAAACTAATATACTATAAATAATAAATAATTGGTTTAGTTTAATGGTTATTATTTAGAGTTTAATTATTATGAATTAACAGTATAAAAAAATTTATATTATAATTCAATTAAATATTTATATTTGTAAAATTTTTAAGATAGTAGATAATTAAGTCAAACATTTTTATTGATATGACAATAAGAAATTAGATGTTTATATAAAAAATTTTATATTGATAGTGTATATAAATTAAATCCTATTATTTGTTAGGCTATGTAGCACTGGATATTTCAAAGTAGTTGCTGCATTGGTATATGATATCATAATACATATAGTATCAGACACTTTGTAGATACTTTTAATTATATTTTACAAGTCTTTATTTTAATTTTTTGAATTTTTTTTACCTATATAAATAGAAATTCTATAACAATCAATAGGATAAGTGCATATTAGCATGTTTACAAGAATTTATGCTAATATTGAAATAATTATTTCTCTCTTTTAATTTAAGATTCATGGTTTTATATTAACATTATTATAATTTTATATTATACTATAATCATATCATATGCTATAATTTTTAAGCATCCTCATATATCCGTATATGTGCCATATCGTGTCATGATTTGTCACTATAGAAAGTGTGTTATGTTGTTGAATTTTTATTTTTTTATGAGAATAATATTATTTACATATATTTATAGACACATTACTTTAATTTTTGTTTTAGACTACTAGTATTTAAAACTCACTAGATTTTAACTGATTCCACTCAAGTTTGGTTAGACACTATAAAAATAAAACTTTTCTAATATTAATTTTTTTACTCATAGTACTCAAATACAAGAGCTTATTTAAGAAAAAAAGAGCAACGAACTAGTTAAACTACCAAAATATTAGTATACACATTAGTTACATCTATATCATTATTATTATTATTATTATCTAATTACCATCGACCATATCAAAATTTCTACACATCTAAATAATTCTGCCACCTCATACTAATGTGTAAGGTGATGTAAAATAGGGTAATCTGCGATAAGCATTATTCGTTCTTTCATTATTGCGTTGATTGAGATCTTTCAACTGTTTGCCACAAAAGGGATAAAATTATAAAATATACTTTTAGAACAGAGTTGTGTTGCTTAGTCCACAAACAAAATGTAGTCATAAATTTTATTGGACCCAAATATATTAAGTAGTAGTTATTGAATAAGAGAAAGCGCAAACATTTTTTTATTTATCCAATAATTAAGAAACATAACAACTCATGTTATCAAAAAAATTTAATGTGTATTTAGATTAGTCTATGTTGACCACCAAAAAGAAAAAGATTACTCTACGTTGAATTCAAAGCAACTTATAATCAAAAGTTCCATGGGAGGTTAGGGTATGAAGTTAGTTATAGTTTAGTTTTGTTATTTCATAATTGGTTAATTTATTGTGATTAGTTAGACAACTTATCTAGTATTTAAGTCATATCATAGCCTAAACTCATTTAGTTAATTTAGATTTTTCTATTATTCTAAGTTCTCTCAACTCTGTTGGCTCTAGTTTTACCTAATTGACATTGATGATTCCTCTAACATTTGAAACTGTTTGATATTGAAGTTTTTTTTTTTTTTGGAAGACTACAAACCCTAGGTTAAATTCACTGATGATCGATGATAATTTTGGCCGATCGATTCAATTAGTTTGAGATAACGGCTATAAAAACTCAAAAGAAGATCTATTCTAGTTGTTGTCGTACAGTTGTACCATGTTGTTAATTGGGAATGCTTGTATGCACTCTCCAACTTGGAGGGGTGTTATAGTATACAGTTAAGATATGAAAATTAGTTATAGAGTTAGTTATAGTTTATTTGACTTGTTTTATGTTTAGTTAATTCATTGTGATTATTGGTATATATCATATCATAGCCTAATTGTAATAATTCACTTATTCAATTGATTTAAAGATTAAAATTAGTTTTTGGTCCTTATATTTAGTCCATACATTAAAATTTTTTTTATTAAGTCCCTACAATAGTACTCTATTAAGGAGTTAGTCCCTACCTTTAGAAAATTACTAGACGATATTAGTTTTAACTGACGTAACTAATAAGATTTGACATAGATATCATATGTTGCTAATATAGGTGAAATGACCTATTTTAGATTTTTTTTTTAGGTCTTAAATGACCTTTTTAAAAAAATAGAAAAGTAATTAAAATAGTTTCAAACAATATTTTTTAAACCAAAATAATCTCAACTAAGTTTTATCACTTCCCATGTCAGCTTTCCCTTAACCATATTAGCAAAAATTAGTATTGTTTAATGATTTTTTAATGACAGGAACTAACTCAATATCATTATAGGGACCAAAATTAAAGTTTTTAAAGGGACCTAAAAATTTATTTTAGTGTAGAGGCTAAAACCAAAATTTAGAGCACATAGAGACCAAAAACTAGTTTTATCCTAATTAAAGTGTTTTTTGTTTTTGTCAACTCTCTTAACTCTCTTGCTCTAGCTATCCTTTTCTCAAAATAATCAGAATCAAGCATGGTCCTAAGACAAAAATTTTAACAATTAGCTCCATATTAAACAAAAAATTAATTAGTAGTCTGAGAGGTCAGATTTCCAACGGCTGAAGGACACTAAAGATGCCATTTTCTAAGAGATTATCAAGCAGAGCTCAATGCAAATAGAGCTAAAGAGACCTTTTTTTTTTAGGAGTTATAATTGCTATATAGAAGTTTAGAGTGATCACATCAATGCTTGGTTAATTTAAATAATTCATCATTTGTTTCCCAAAGATCTTGAATTCAAGTATTGTGTATAGAAAAGACTAGCGCACTTGACTATAATGAGCCAATCCCACTCAAACCAAAATTAGAATGCGTTTGTTTCAGTTTTTTTTTTCACAAAAAAATAATTTTTTTTAACTAAAAATCACTTTTTATAGAAATTATTTATCTAAGTTTCTATTCAAAAGCTAAACAAAAACAAAAAAATATTTTTAGCTTTTACTGAAGTGTGTGTTTGAAAAAATCATAAGATTAAAATTATTTTAATAATCACTTATTTGTATGATCATTTTTTTTATATAATTGATTATATGAGAATCAAGTTATGTTTAAATACTAAAAGTTAGTTTTAAGATAATCTATTTTATTTAAATTGTATGAAAAAATTATTTTTATATAATAAAATTACTAAAAAAGATATGAAATAATTATTTATATCATATAATATTTAATATTTAGAATCAATTTGGTAAAAACATAATATTATAAGTACTGTACAAACTGATTATAATCAAATAATGTCCAAATTTTTGCTTATGCTTATTTGTTTCAAAACAGCTTAAATTTTTTCAATCAAATTAGATTAAAATTTTGCAAAACAACCTTTTTTTTCTTATTCCCAAACATGCTAGAAATGAATAGCTTATAGAAAAAGTAATTTTTTTTTTTACTAGTAGAAACATCGATTTTTGTTTAAAAAGGAAAAAAAGAAGCTTAAACAAACACATCCTTAGTTGAAGTCCAATAGTCTTTGGATACTAGTAATCTAGACAAAAAAGAAAAAAAAAAATTTAGACTGACCATTGTTGTTTCCCCTTATATCATGCTTGCTATAGAAAATGCAGATGTGAGTCGTGCATATGGCAAAATCTTCCATCACAGTGAAGACATATAGAAGAGATATTTTAGAATAAAATATATCATTTGTACTCATTTGAGAACTCATTATGAGAGAGAGACACAAAATAATAAGTGTTGAAAAAGTAAAAAGTAGTGAACCCACCGTCTCTACAATAAATCCCCTAAAATAAATAAGTATAAATTACATTACTCTTTTAGAATTTGGGTCGCAAAAAAACTCAAGTCAAAAGGGTCCTAGTCAAATCGGATTGGGCAGTAAGGGTCGATGTCCTCATATTTCCACCTAATTGTCTTTCATGCTTTACATGACCGGTTGAGGGGTTGTCCTAAATTGACACGACCACTATTATCAGACCACGAATCGAACGTTTGAGGAATGGAAGAGAGAAAGAGAATATGGTGAATTGTGAGAGATACTAATTGATGATTATAAGCTCTGTAGTTGCCAAAATCAGAGGGAGAAATAACTAACTCTGCAATAATTATTAACTAACCAACAGAAAACATCTAACTGATTCACACATAAGTTAGGTGTAACTATACATCAGGTAACAACCAGTACGATAAATTATCTGTTAGGCATTTTTCAAATGATTAACTAATGAAAACTATATAAGATATTCTCACAAGATACCTACTTAGTAGAGTATGGGAAGAATAGATGCACGTAATCTTATCCCCACAAGCAAAAATGCTGTTTTCAAGATTTGAGCCAGTGACCTCCAAATTATGAGGTAGAAATCTTACTACTGCATCAAAGTTTACCCTCTAATTACTTAGTTGGAGTAGAGGGGAAAAAATTATCTTCATTTTAATAAACACTCTTGAGATGTGTGTGGAATCACATTTGTAGGTAAAGGAATCTAAAATCTAAAATAGAACATACATTTCAAGCGGACAAGCACACGCCCTCTACTTTAGTACATTATCTGAACTGAACATTAACCTCGTACATTAGGAAAATTGGTTTCAACAGAACTTGATCACGATAATCCATATTACTAAAGATATTTTGGACAGATATTCATTGAAAACTTCAACCAATTTTCTCCACAAAAAACCCAGAATGTTTGGTTTATTTTTAGTTTCATTTTCAGATTACAGGTTTTAACTAAATAAACTGTTACACTATTTACATTTGTTTCCTGTTTTTTAAACAATGCGGCATTTCTGGCATTTTATAATTAAGCCCCTCATTTTAAGACAATAGGATCTAAATCCTGCAGCAATGCAAAATTTTGGTGCATATAGTTCAACAGCAAAAGATATTCACATTTCAGAACTTTAGTAAATTCATAAGTATTTTTTTTGGCAAATATCAGTTACAATTTAGAGATTTAACTTTATCAACTTAACTTTTTAGATGAGGTCAAATGGTATTCATTCCACTGCAATCTCATAGGAAATTTGTAGAGTGAGATGTATTGAGTATTGACATGGCAGAGATAACCAGTACCTAGTCTACAAGATTAGCGTTTGCCATGTCTAGACTTCAGCTTTATTGCTAATATGCAAATGTTGAAATAAGGATTCTATGTTGTTATAGTATTATAATTCATCCATGAAAAATCACATTATTGCAAGGCCATTTTTTATGGATTAAAAGTAATGTTGACAACAAATTGGCGCAAAGTCATCAGTAGACTAAGTTAACCCAATCAAAGAGACTAGATTGAGAGTTCTAACCAAACACAAGGTATTATGTCTGCAAAACCAGTTATAATCAGAAATTGACAATTGAATTTTCATTGTGCTATGGTCCACTACAACCAATGCTAGTTCAATTTTATTCTTCTGCTTTTCTCTTTTTTCATTAGAAAGCAGATAACATGAGAATTGTAACAAAATGAATGCCATATATCAATTCAATTGGAAGGCATTTTAAATATTTACATAAGAAGGTATCAATTATACTTGACACAGCAAAATACCTGATATTCTTTATTCGACCAAATAGAAGGAATGTTCAGCATCGCCAAGCTTCCACCCAGATATAAATTCAAAAAGTTGATATGGATCGAATTACAAAAGATATACCCTCATGAGTACACACACATTATGAGGATGATCTTCATGATCTTTTCATGCGTCTAGATAGATATTCAGCGAGTGAAAAGTAGTACTTCTCTGCAGTGCCTGCATTTTCTGTGGTGCCAGTTATGCTACTAGAGCTATCTTCACTCTTAATGCAACTATTGTCTAGATCTCTGCTAGCCAACTTTCTATAGAACTCTGAAACCTTAGGGTCTACTAGAATCTTTGAGGGTGTAAAACCAAATAAATGAAGACCATCCAAGGTTTTAACACGAGAAAGTGCTGTATAAACCATTCCAGCACCAAATGCTGTTGACAAATCAATGTAAGCTTTGTCAAGAGTCATTCCTTGGCACTTGTGGATGCTCAGAGCCCATGCCAGTACAAGTGGTATCTGCTTCCTCCGAGCAACAACTTCATCTCCTTCCATTATACTCCACTCTTCCGGTTCAATCGTCAAAACTTTCCCTGAATCAAATTCGACCGTTGGCAGCAGCCTATCGGCGCACATGTCATCATCAACATGCACTGACTTAATAAATCCCACAACTGTACCGGTCGCTCCATTCACCAATCCTTTCCAAGTGTGCAAATTCTTCACCAACATCACTCTTGCACCTTCACAAATGCTGATTTCATCAGGCGCTATCCCTTGCCTGAGCTGCTTCTTCCAAGGATCCACACCATTATCAACAGCTCTATAAACAACAACATCCTTTTGCAAGCTTTTAAGCATCCTATCATTCACTTTGCTCACTTTATTTTTCAACGGGAAGAGCTTCACCACAAAGGGATCACACTCAGTCTCCGAGGAACACCTCTCTAACAATGACAAGTCCACGCGATCAATCTCCCCCTTCCTTATACCCTGAAGCAACTCTATAAACTGCGGGATCAGACTGCCTAAATATCTTCATAAGCTCTATCTGCAAATCAAAGCTTTCATCCCAACAATTAGCTTCAAATGCATATTTCACAACCTTGGAATCATCATCAGGAATAGGTGGCAACTGGCAGAAGTCCCCAGCCACAACCAGCTGAATTCCTCCCCATGTTTGATCCACACCTCGCAACTTTCTTGCGACATACTCGAGGCTATCAACCAACCTTCCATCTACCATGCTAACCTCATCTATGACTAAAACTTCTGCCTTTAGCCACCTCCTGCAAGCCCTCCTATTGTTCATAATCCTATCCAACAACTTATCAGGGTCATCAATGGAGCAATGGATACCAGCAAATGAGTGCAAAGTTAGGCCCTTTAGAGCAAATGCAGCAACCCCAGTGGAAGCTGTGACAAAAACCTTAGATGGGGTGTGCAATTTCTTCAGCAACTTGACAACCTCAGTGAGAAGCTTGGTTTTTCCAGTGCCAGCAGAACCTGTGATGAACACTGATTTGCCCTGTGTTACAGCAGACAGGACACTCTTCTGCTCCTCAGTCCATTGAATCCTAGGCCTACGTTGTTGTCTTTTCCTCTCTTTTGTTGTCGTTATCATTGTTGTTTTTGTTGTCTTGTGCTTACCATAAGACCCGTATGGGGGTTTTGAGAAACCCTTTGTGCTGAAGCTTCTATATGCAGAAAGAGCTATCCCAAGTGTAAAAAATCTCATCTTTTTCTACTTTCTCACATACCCATCTGGGTTATAGCCCAAAATTTAAGGGAATTCAGACCAAGACAACATTTCTTCAAAGAAAAAAGAAAGAAAAAAAAAAGAATGGGAATTTATGTTTGCTTACCAAATTGATATGTTCTGGGTGAATAGCTGTTGAAGAACGTAAAATCTAAGAGAGAGAGAGAGAGAGAGAGAGAGAGAGAGCAGAGGAACCAGAGAGAGCAGAAACTGAATTGTTGATTGTTATTGAGAAAGTTGAGATATGATACATACGTGTGGTTTATATAGTGAGGGTATAATAGAGTCTAAAGTAACTAATCTATAACTAACTGCTAACTGCTAACTGCTAACAGCAACTAACTCCTAACTGATTCTATCCCCTAACAATAGCATTTGGATTGGCAGCAAAACACACCACTTGCTTGCTTCATACAGCACGATCAGAAACCTTGACTACACAGGAGAATTTGACTATTTGAGGGACTCAGACAAAAGTGAAAAATGAAAGAACACAAAGCCCAAAACTATATTATATATGTTTAATATATAAAGCTGTTATATATAAAGCTGTTGTTTGTATCCTTTAAACTGCTCCTCTTAATCACAATTTAGTTTTGATTAACCTTTATTATTTATAGCCACCGCAACAACCACTGTCAGTGAAACTAAGCAGGCTCCATTTCCAAGAGTGGCGGTGGTAGTGGAAGAGAATGTGGAGAATAAACAGGGAACGGTGTGAGTGTGTGGGAGGTTGAATGAGGAGCGAAAGAGAAATTTTTTTTTTAAGTTATGAATTTAATAATTTATTATTGAAATTAGTATTTATTATAAAATTTATTTATTTACCAGGATTTCTCCGGTACACCTACAAAATTCAAGAGTATCAATATCTTTTAATTATTTATGATTAAGAATTTACCACATATCACATTAACTCAAATTACTAAATTTTTAAATTATTTTTTAATTATATTTAAGATCTATGAAACTTATAATAAATAACAATTGTTATATATAAAAAGATATCAATATCCTTATAAAACAAAGGTACAAAAAAATTTTATTTATTTATTTATTTATTTTATGAGTTTAAATTTTTACAATGTAATATTATGTAATAGCAAAACAAGAAACTATTATATCATGTATTTTAAATTTTAAATTTAAATTTATGCAACTGATGATGAGATGGTAGTTTATTACTTTCTTATTGGATGACAGTACTTGTTTGGATAAGTTTATTTAAAATGATCATTTTTTTAAATGTCTTTTGAAAAAAAGCAAAAGTTATTTTATATTTAAATATAAAATTAATTTAAATTTATGGGAGTATTTGTTTTAACTTTTGAAAAAAGTGAGTAAAACTGAAATTTTGTATACAATTGAAAAAATTAAAAATAGATTTTTTGATATTTCAATTATTTTTAAAAATTTATTCAAATATATCAAAAGTAATTTTTTTAATCAAAAAAGTGAGTTTGTTGCCAAAATAATCTTACCCAAACGCACTCTATATTTAGATGTAATGTTAAAAGATCTTCTTTCTTTTTTATGCCAAACTAAAAGAATTTTTTTCATGTGGAGATTTTCTTTTATTCTTAATTTTTTTTATAAAAAATTCTTTTCTTGAAAATAAAAATTATAACTTTGTAAAAAAAAAAAGGAATCATTTTATGCTTAATTTAGTGATTCTATTTTCCCTTAAAAATTTTATCCAAACATATAAAAAAATAAAAGATACTATTATTAAATAAAATGACCCTTTTTAATTAAAATAATGACACAGAAATTAAATTCTTTATTTATAAGCATGACATGAAAAAATGTTATACTAAATACTTATCGTGGAATGATGGGTATTTTTTGCGAATAATTTGGTTTGCCCTGGCCAAAAAGAAAATCCAAACCCAAAGATAAACAAAAGCCTCCTCCTAGAACCAAACTACCTAAAAGGGTTAAACCTCCACCGAGAAAACCCAAAACTCAATCATAGCCAAATTATATTGACAAGTCCATTGCATGTTTCAAATATGGTAAAACAAGCCACATTGCCAAAAACTGTAGGTTTAAAGAAAAAATAAAAGCCTTAAATTTTGAGCCCAATATCAAGGAGCAAATCAATAATCTGCTCGCTGAAAACTCTGGAAAGAAACATGAAATGTCCTCTAAAGAATTTGTTGTACCAGATGATAATGAAGTAGTATTTCTAAAGATACTACTAAAGAATCATGTATAAACGTTCTCACCAGAGAACAAGAGCTTCTTTTTGAAGCCATAAACGCTATTCCGAATTCAAATGAAAAAAAAATTTATCTCAACAAACTCAAAACTACTTTAAAGGCCAGTTCTTCTAAAGTTAAACCTTCAATTCAGACTAATAAATTTAGTCCAAGTGAAACCCTAAAAAAACTTGAGAAAAAATCTGTAAAACCTGCTACTATTCATGATCTCCAATATGAGATTCAGAATCTCAAACTTGAGGTCAAAACTCTTGAGAATCAACAAGATTCTCAACAGAAAATCATTGATGCCCTGTTAAACAATCAGTGATGATAGTAGTTCTCAAAATCTTCCAAATAATGATGAATTTATTAGATTAATTAACATTTTAAAAATCCAAAAATTTTACATCAACATCAAGATAAGAATAAAAGATTTTGTTCTTAAAATTGTTGGATTGTTCGATACTGGTGCAGATTCAAATTGCATACAGGAAAGACTTATTCCAACAAAATATTTTGAGAAAACTTCTGAACAACTTATCACTGCCAGTGGTTCAAAACTCAAAATTAACTTTAAACTCTTTGAGACGATGATTGAAAATCAGAACCTTAGATTAAAAACCTCATTTTTATTGGTGAAAAATCTTAGTAATACGGTGATCGTAGGAACAATATTTATTAGATCTCTTTTCCTATTAAACATCACCAATAAAGGTATTTTTACTAAATATCTAGGTGAGATAATCAATTTTCCTTTTCTAAGAAAATCGATTTCAAAAAAGCTTAATTTGATTCAAACTAAGCAAAATCAGATCAATTTTTTAAAAGAAGAAATCTCTTTTAAGAATATTGAGTTCCAACTTTCCAAACCAGATGTTCAAAAAAAGATTCAGGATCTTCTCGAGTATATTCAAAATAAAATCTGTTCCGATCTTCCTGCTGCCTCTGGCAAAAGAAAAAATATATTGTCAATATTCCTTATGAAAAATATTTTCATGAACGACAAATTCCAACAAAAGCTAGACCAATACAGATGAATAAGGAACTCTTCATTTGATGTAGAAAAGAGATCGATGATCTTCTTAACAAAGATCTAATTAGAAAAAGCAAAAGTCTATGGTCTTGTTATGCTTTTTATGTCAATAAACAAGCGAAAATTGAACATGGAACTCCAAGGCTTGTGATAAAGTATAAGCCTTTAAATAAAGCTCTTTAATGGATCAAAAATTCGATCCCAAACGAAAAAGATCTTTTTAATCATTTGCATTCAACAAAAATATTTTCAAAATTTGACATGAAATTTGGATTTTGGTAAATCCAAATTCAAGAAAGTGATTGCTACAACACAGCTTTCACTGTTTCTTTTGGGCAAAATGAATGGAACGTAATACCTTTAGACTCAAAAATGCTCCTTCTGAGTTAGGTTTTGACAGCATCTTAAAACAAAAAATAGATAGTAGAGAGCATGTCATTGCATACACTTCAAAACATTGGAATACTGCTCAACAAAAGTATTCTACAATTAAAAAAGAAGTTTTAGCAATTGTTCTTTGTATATCAAAATTTCAATCTGATTTACTGAATCAAAGGATTTTGGTTTGTGTAGATTGTAAATCAGCAAAAGACATTTTGTAAAAAGATGTTAAAAATCTTACATCAAAACAAATTTTTGTAAGATGGCAAGCTATTTTAAGTGTTTTTTATTTTGATATCAAGTATCTCAAAGGCACTTCAAATTCCCTTTCTGATTACCTCACCCGTAAATTTTTCTAGAGAAAAGAACGCCAAAGTCATCATCCTCCTCCAGAGGAGGAAAAATAAAAGAAAAAGGAAAATAGAAAGGAAAAGAAGTTGTCCTAACTGGACAAACAAAAAATCAAACTGGGTCATCCACCCAAGAACCCAACTTATTTAGGTCATCTACCCAGCAAACACAAAAACAAACCAAGGAGGACTATGCCTTCCCAATCCAAACACTGTTAGCCTTTCAAAATCAAGGCTTAACCAAACTCCCAAAAAAGTATTGGGTAGAAATTCTCTCGGACAATGATGAGGATGATGAGGATTATCCATTATCCGTCATGATCCAAATCTAAGCAAACAGATCACCAAACAAGGTTCGTTCAAACAATTGGTGACCACTCAAACTTCTATCAAAAAATCCCAAACCGAATACCTGGCAAAAGAAAAATTTATGCCAGTAACCCAAATTGAACTAGAATTTTGGGACAAAAATCCTAACAAAATACCTTCAAAAATCTTCCCAAAAAATTTTCATTCCAAACTTTTTTCTCCAAATAGGACACAAAATTATTATGAATTTATCTCGATAGATTCTGATTCACTGTCCATCAAACACTACAAGGATAAAACCAGTCCTTCAAACATTACATATTCAACCTTCCAAATTCTTAAGGTTTTAACACCATCTGATTTTAGAAAAAATCCAAACAATATCAAAAAAAATTTTCAAAACTTTAATTCAATTGGATATAATTAATAGGATTATGTTCAAGCATGGACCAACATATTTTAGCTCCAAAATAAAGCTTTCCGCCATTCATGACTTATTTATTTTAAAAAGAATACTTTATACAAATTCCTTCATTAGTTTTTTCAGTGATGGAATTTCTTTGGACCAATAGATCAAATCTTTTCTAGCAGTGCCTTAGAAGGATTTTAAACTTTTTCAAAAATGATTAATTTATCTGGAGACCCATTCCCAGTAGATCTCTATTTTTATTCAAAATTTTCATTAGCCTGGATTTTTTTTTGGCAATATATTTTTGGAAAACATGAAAACTAAAATTTACTACCCTTTCTTCAAAGACATGCTTATGTCAAATGGTGGACAGAATTTGACACTTCTTGGATTAGTCCTTAAAAAGTTAAAGATTGGTTCAAGCAGAATCCCAAACTACTCTCGGCCTTTGATTTAGAAAATTGCAAGTTCTTGAATCAAAGGTCTTAAATTATGGCAGCTTTAGGAGCATCCGTAAGTAAAGAATCCTTTGCTCAAAAATTGAAGGATATCCTGAAGCTCCTCCAAATAGAAGAAGCTGAGTCATCAGCCACACAGCATTTACCTTCGTCATCCTCCTCATTAGCATCATCATCAAGATTCTATCAAAATGAAGATGATTGCTTTGGAATTGATTTAGGTGAAGACTGTTAAGTCGGTAGAAAACGTCAAAAGACACTGTCAGCAGATAACATCAAACAACCCTGCTTTCAGCAAAAGCAGTCAAAATCCTCTATCACCTTTGTCATTTTGCCACTATAGGTGTCAAATCAAACTTTCACTATTGTAATAGTCTCGGTTTGTAATCTGTACTGTTTAAGTATTATAACTGGAACTGTTATAATAGTCAAACTAAGCTTCTATAAAAGGATTGCTCACTCTCATTGTAAGGCATCCTTTAGAACCCATCTCGAACACTTAGGAGAGAGTTGATGGGAGTGCTTTGAGATACTTCTGTAAGTTTTTTTTTAGAAATAAAATTTTTATTTCTGCATATCTCCTTTCCTCCATCAGCCAGTCCCAACGGACTACCGTGCTCTAGCTTTCTTTTATTTCTTGTAATTTAATTTATTGCATTGCATCCTTTTGCAAAGCATGTAAATAAGAGTCCGCCTCCTCCCTTCTTCACTACCCTTGTGATCCCTTCTATCCTTCCAGCCACCCCGTCGCTCTGGTATCAGAGCTTTACGAGGAAGTAGGGGATTATGATTTGAGTTAATTAATATTTTATTTAGATGAACTCTATGCTACTATTCTTTAAGTTGATTCACTCCCTATTTTGGTTGGAAAAAAAAAACTTTAATAGTTTTTGGTAATCTGGAAGCATGCAGTAAGTCTCGTATTGAGCGAAGGGCAGTAAGTCAATGATTGAGATTTAAAAGAACTATTTAAAAGTTGCTTTAAAATAGAATTAAATAAATTATCAACAGCAGAAGAATATTAATATTTATTTTAGTAGATAAAATATTTTATTAAATGTTATCGTAATTCTTTACTAAACCTAAAGGAACTGGTATCAGTAGGGGATTTTAAAATTAATGTTTTTCCATTCCCTTTCTTATCGATTTTCTATTGGCTCTTCTTCATCATCTTCTTCCAATGATCATGAAAATGATCATCAAACAAAAAACAAAACAACCAACATCTTCAAAGAGGAAATCCGATTTAAAGATATAAACAATGAGGTTCTAGGAACTTGGGAAATGCCTAGAATCCCTGAAACTCAAATTTACAAAATTGAAAAGAAAACTTTTTTCTGCAAATCTGACTACATAGCCAGAATTGTAGAAAAAGTCATCCCCTTGGACGAAATAGAAAAAATTTTCAACTTCTTTCAAACAAATCAACTAGAGAATACAAAGAAGAATTTAATTTTTTTCATATAGGGTGCGTCCAAATCTCCTTCAAACCCATCATCAGATTAGGTTTGAATACCTCTGTCCTAATCTATCTCTGTGATACTAGACATAATCAGTTTCATGATTCTCTTCTTGGACCTGTTGAAACTAGTTCTATTGTGGGCCTATTTACTTTAATAGTTTTCCAGATCTTACAGTTAGTCTCACTGATAGAAATATCATTGATATACTAACTCTTAATCTTTTGATATCTGGACTTGATATGAAGTCCGGATCTATTCCCATAAATTTAACTTATAGGGTCCAATATAAGGTTATGAACTCCATAATCGCTAGGGCTCTCAAACCAAAACAAAATGGTGAGACCACTCTGTTCCTCACAGACACAACTAAAGCCAAGGTCATAGTGCCAAAGACTATCCAATGGAGTGAAATAAATTTTCCTCAAAAATGGACACTCGACAAAGTTGTTCCAGCCAAACCTAAGCCTAATCCTGACTTTTAGGATATTAGGCAATATGATACTGAAAAAGTTAAGTTATTCTTTGATAGAAAAAACTCATTCCACTTTAAAACTTCTTCCAGGTCTGAGATTTCTGAGAATTTCAAGACAGCTACTTCGGCTATGTCTAGAAAATCCTTTTCTACGGCCTCACAAGTTGAAATCCCAAATATCCGACTTAGAAGATTGGATATGTCTTCTGATCTTCCTAGACTAGTCTATCAAAAGGAAGACAAAGACCAAAAATCGATTCAATTTCTAACATATTCCTCTATGAATGAATCTTATGATGTATAAGTTCACCATAGAAAAAGAATCCCTTAGGAAATATTTTTAATAGAAAAATATTTTTTATTATTTTTATGTTTGGATGAAATTTTTAATAAAAAAGAGTCACTAAAAAAAGTGCAATGTATAAATTTTTTTTAAAAATTATATTTTTCATCTTTATAGAAAAAATATTTTCTGTAAGATAAAAAATATTTAAAATTAAAAAAATTTAATATTATGTTCAAATACAAAATAAATCTTATACTTTTAAAAAATATTATTTAAAATTTTTTTTAGAAAAACTCATCCAAACAAATTTGATATTAAATTTATAAAAAATATAGATTAAGCAGATACATCAATGCTTGTTAGTGTGCTAATTTATGTAAATTGTGAATTTCATGGCCAATATAGAAGCCTTGATTTTTTTTTTGGTCCCTCGCGGGGCAGGGGGAAGGTATAGAGACTCTCCCCCTTCAGTGACTCAAAATTATGCCCTCAATACATGCGAAATACTTACATGGTCCGAAAGCACTATCTAATTATATTCTCGAACCAATCATATAAATGTATTTTATATGAGACTTATCACTAACATATAATTCTATACACAATATACTTACATAATGACTGAAAACACGATCATGCAATACTCCTGCATCATACATATATTTCTCCTCAATACACCCTGCTTTTTAAGAGGCAGAAGCTAGACCATTCATGTTAGGCCTCGTGTGTAGGAGCCTCGATTGAAGACTGTCTAAAACTTTTGGGAGCCTCCACCAGGGATAGGTCCACTCCTGCTGGGAGATAGTTGAGGCATTATCCATCTTCGTGGCAAGTTTTCTCTTCATTTTCATCACTCTCCCCAAAAAAAATATAGTGCCACCGAATTCTGACAGTTTAATTTTGTGATATGCTTTCGGGTATCATAGCATTTTTCATTTTTTTTTTTTTTGTCAACGTCATTTTTCTCCTTTTTTATGGGGGGTTGGGGGATAAGCATTTTTCATTATTTAATTGATATTTGTGGCTTTGGATAAGTGTGTTTTGGGCCAATGGGTCCAAGAGAAAGCATACTGTCAGATAATCTTGCATTTTGATCGTTTGGGCCTTATGATATTGATATGTTTTGTCTTCGATCAGTTTTTGGACTTGTTCCGCTTGACCCACTCGCAATGGGCATCACGTTCAACTTCAATCACGACCAAAAAAAAGTTTCAACCCCCCCCCCCCCAAAAAAAAAGAGAGTAGAACATTTTAGGATGCAATATGCAGTTCTATTTTGAAGTCACTAGATTAATGGTGATCGTTTGAAAATTAAACTTCTTTAGTAATATTGCTAATCTAATTTCAACCTTTCTATGAATTTGCAGTTATCGAATAACTGAATGCAAATTGGTGGAACTATATATAAAGAGCGGGAGAATTATGGATACTTAGTACGTTTTGTAGAACAGGAATAAAGCAACAAAAAAAAAAAAAATTGATAGGGTGAAAGCAAATTAAAACATCATTATGCTCAGTATCACTCTCACACACACATACTCAAATATACGGGACCAAGAAACTAGCTAGTATACATAAGTTCTCCTTCAAAACTGTTGCACAGTGTGAACGATTAGGCAAGCTGAATGATGCATGCTATACATTTTGATGCTAATTGAAGTTTGTAATTGTAATTGAGCCACAGAAAACTTGGTGGCCAGTAAATTGAGCCCCACCAGATGTGGAGCAAGAAAACCTTACCCACTTCAGTCATGATAAAACGAGGAATGCTTTGTTTGAAGAAGTAGAAACCTAGGAGTTAGGGGTGAAAATAGAGTGAGATGAAAATGTTTTAACTTTTACTCATTAATTGAATTTTGCAGAAAAGTGAAAAATTACTCATATACTATCGTGGTCGATCTAAATTTTTTGCAGTGTAAATGAGTTGTCCGTTTTATTTCTCATTTTTTATCATTTACTTTTGGTTATCACAAAGCATTTTATAAATTGAGTTCATTTGAATCATCTATAGACTAATTCTTAATTCCTCGATTACAGCATCATGAAGATTATATGGTCTTTTCATAAAAATTGATTCCTTAAAATATTGCAAGAGTTTGAAATTGCTTACTAACTTGACTTATACCCTTACTAATTTTCACATTTATTATTTTTCATCAAGTAGAATTAGTTTATTTTTTAAAATAGAAATCATAAGTATCATTCTATCGAAAACAATCCCTTTCAAGTTGTGTTATGGGCAGCCAAAACCCTTCTTTATGAGTTCTAATATAATTGTATACGGAAGCCTCAAATATTAGACCTCAGGTTAATGAAGGGCAGCCCCATCAACTCACCTGTGTTAGATGTGAACATAGCCATGCATGGCTTGGAAAGTTAGCGAACAAACATAGAATAAACAGAACTATAAGAAATGTCAAACTCTATCAACACATGCATGCCGCGTGTCATCTCCGAGAGAATAGATTAATGTAGAAAATCTTGCCTCCTAAGTGATGTGAATAGATTAATCTCATCACCATTATGTGTATTTAACGTCTTGTGGACTTGATTTGATATTTACACACAGATGCCCGGAGTTGAAATGCTTTTTAAGTTTTGGCATAATTTGTTCTCTCTCTCTCTCTCTCTCTCTCTCTCTCTCTTTGTTCTAGCCAGTATAGTTCGAATTAAGGTCTATAAGGTTTCGATCCGCAAGTCCATTGCTGCCAACTTCCATCAAAGACTTTATTAATATTGTTATTGCTTAAAATAAAGTTGCTTCAAGTTATAACAAACCATGAAATGGTACAATACAATGAAATGCTTAGGGATTTTCACAAAAGAAAACCAGCAGCATGCAAATCAATATTAATCATCTTTCCTAAAAGCAAAATTTTAAATAAAAACACATAAATAATTTTATCTTATAACACACCCCTCCTACAAGATTCTTTTTAAATTTAAAACGTGAATGATACTGTACCCAGTTTAATTAGCCTGCGCTGAAAACTTGCAAAGTCACAGGCAGCTGCTTCAAAACCCAACCTATAGCATATTGCTCAGAAGATACATACCATGCACAAAAAGTCAAACAACAGTTGAAACACATAATATAGTTTGTTTGTTAGTTTTGTTTTCCCTTCCAAAGGGACTTGTCGATATATATATATATATATATATGTAAAACTAAACTACACTTATAATCAAGGAGGACATAAAGAAGTCATCATGAGCATAAAGCAAGCAAGAAAAATATCTTCAGTTGCCATGTACGTACAAACAGTAACACTGAAACAACTGACCTAACACAAATGAAAAAGAACAGTAGCTTAGTTGCAAGCTACAGTTAAGATAACAGGCCTGAGTACGGCCTATATATATACATACATACAAGTAAGTGTCGAGTTATAAACTTGTAAGTTTTAACATATTTATATTATTTAATATCTTTCAATAAAATATTAATTTTATTGATATATAATGTAGTTATGTTAAATTTTGAAAAATTTAAAAGTAATTAAGAATGTGAACTTTGTAAAAATTTATTCACAAGACCTATTTGTTTTAAATTCTTTCTATTGAAAAAGGTAGAATTTAACTTTATGATTTTTTTTATAAAAATTTTTTCACAAATATCTTTCGACCAAAAATACTTTTATTTAAGTATTTGAGATCTCATAATAAGAAATATGACTTTCATAATATTGATTATTTCATACTTAAGACTCAAACCTAAAATCACTAATTAAGAGCAAAAGGCATTTACCATTTTAATCAAGTGATGGTTTCCTGAAATAGCTTTGATAGAGTTGCTTTTAGCAAAGGCATAGGGTAACTAAATTCTTTAATTTCTGACAGAAAGAAAGAATTGAAAGCAAACAAGCTTCATGATTGAACTTTTTTTTCTTTTTTAATGAATATAGGGATCAGGTATCGAAGCCAATCTTGCTTTAATTCGATGTCTTCATTTTGGTAACTTGTAGCTTCAGTTTGTTGCTTTGTTTACATCTTTTTATGGGGTACTTTTTCGTGCTTATGCTTGTGTCAATGTGTAGGTTTAATATGAGCAGAGAAGAGAGTGGGCGAGGCCATGTGGTGAAGACAGACAAAGACAGCGAAGAGAATAGCTGGTGAATAGGGAAGAAAAGAACAGTGAACTCGTTGTCTGTAGGACCATTGTAATAGGTTAATAACTTTTCACCATTTTGGGAGATGAATATGCACACATCCTTTTCTTACCCTTTTGTTACTTGAAATTAGCAGCTTTTGTTTCATATTTAGTTCGATATCCAAGGAAAATTAATTAAATAATAATAAAACCAAAAAAGGCAATTGAATTATATAGTTACTACTATTAGAGGAGTCAGGAGTACTTTTTAGCTAAATTTTAAGATATTATTAACTAAATAAATTTTAAAACAATGTAAATTTCAAGATCAAAAACGTGTCTTTCATTTGACCGCTTACAAATAACTTATTGGTAAGTGAGTATCCTTAAGAACAGTTTAGCTAGTAATACGATTGTGAGATATTAACTAAAAGAGAAATACTATTTCAACTCATAATTTAACCATCATTTTAGACATTTAAAGATTGATATGTAAATAATTAAAATTTTAATTATGTTTATGGTAAGTTTGGAATAATAGACGTGAAATTTTTTTATTAAATTTTTGAGTAATAATTAAATTCTTAGTTATTAACACAATATCTATTTTAACACAATATTTTTTTATTGGCTCAAGTAGAATTATTTCTGATGGAAGGGTACCATGATTTGACTAGAAAAGGCATGATATCTCTCTTCTTTTTTTTCCAAACAAATTTATTAGAAATTAATGTAATTAAAATTTTAGTTATTTATAAATAACTCTATACATTCCAATGATGTCTACAATGATAATATTCAAACAAGAGTAAAGAGTGAGTAAGTTTAAAACTCTTTTTTGTTTTTTTGTCAAGGAGGGGGATTGTTTTTGGGTGGGGGGGAGGGTTCTATACCGCCGCTGGCCTCTGATCAGTTTTGAACCCTAGTGCACTCTTTGCAAGGCCAATGATGTGGCCATTGAACCAAAGCCTCGCGTGTAGTTTAAAACTCATTCAATGCTTAGTATCTCGCCTCTTACTTTTCTAGCCTCATTAGGAGACTCGAGGTCCTGTTATTTGGGCCATTAGGCCCCAACCCTGCTAAACACAACTAATAATGCCCAACAAAAATTAAACAAGAGTTTTTCATTTCTTTTTGACTCTCATATCAAATACATCTTAAATTCTTTTTGAGTTTTTCATTGGTCCGTTCATGTTACGGACTAACGTTAGTCCCACATAAGAAAATTCAAAATGAACCCCCGAACGTTCCCCAATAATATTGCAAAATAGGGCCTTGGATTTTTTTATTTGCAAACAAAGTCTCTCTCCGATTTCCCATTTTCTGTCGGAGCAAAGTATGTGGCGATGAAAATCTTAAAACCGACAAAATTGTAAACCCAACGGAATGGTGGTGCACTATACAGGTATTTCGATCTACAAAGAACATAACCTTTAGTAGACGTAGAAGTGGAAAGGGGCTTAAGAATAAGCCTTTTGTTGAGGTTGTCCCCAGAGAGTTCTCTATCTACAAAGGGTCGAGCTGACTGTCCCAGAGAGTACATCATCAAGCACAGTGACCGGACAGGTTCTCCATGGCAGATCTATGGTGAGTGTTACAAAGTAGTGATGGTTTGAAAGTTTTTATTTTATTTATTTTTACAGTTAATTTTTGTGGCAAGTACCCCTTATTAATTTGTTTTGCTACAGGTCAAAAAAGTTTGTTTTTCTCATGCAAGAGAAAATGGTTCATGGTGAATTGATGTATGGTGTGTTGGCTGTATTTCATGTAACTGATGGATCGAAGGCCATTATTTCCTGGTAGAGATTGTGTGCATCATTGCGTCTACTTATGGAGGTAACTCATTCAGAAGTCTCCAGTGCTTGAAGAAGTTCAAGATTTATTGATTTATAATTGTTTTATGGTTGAAATGATTAAACTTGTAGATTTTGAGCTAACCCATTACGAAAGATACAATATCGTGATGCATACTTCTTAAATTTTATGCTTTTTGCCATCATCAGTACTTGCTAAAAGTAACATACTAAGTTCAACAATCATGGATTGACTATTTACATTTGTTGCACCATAAATGCTTTTAGTTTTACTTTTGGTATGGTAAACTTGTATTAATCTATGTATCCTTCAGAAAATGTTTCTGCATCAATTCCTCTGCTGGACATATGTTATCAATACTCCACATTGCAAACCTAGTGATTGGCTTTGACTATTGATTAATGTGGTGTGCTCTGTTTAGTGGGTTAGTTAGGCTTCATGCTGTTGTCTTAGCATGCTCACAACTTACAAGTTCAGATTATGATAGTTATCACAAGATTTACCAGCAGTTTTGGTAGCTACAATAAGAGTTTGGAAAGTCGCTAACATAAAGCATAGTCACTTAGTCAATGAATCAGTATCCATTGTTGTTTTACTAAACCAAAACTTTGTTTTCTGTGTCACACTTCACATGAAGTTATTATTTCTTTTTTCACTTGAAATCAAGTTATTAACCATGCTTCCTTATCCAGAAAATTTGAATGACAATCCATTTGAGAACACTATTCTTTGACAACCCTGTTGATGTTTTGTCCTGACATCTTAGAGTCATGTCGAGTTCTGCTCCAACATTTGACCTGGCTAATGGATACTAAGTTCTCTCATTATATCCTTGCTAACTACAACATTACTTCCTCGTTGCACTTTCATGTCCATAATGATTTTTGATCTTCCAATTATGGTAATGAAAAATGTTAGTAGTAACATGTAAATATGATATGCTAACCCATCCTGTTATCAATGACAAGAAAATGGGGTTAGTACCGCTCAGTTTGAGTGGTGTTATGTCATTTGTCATTTAACTATTGCTATGCTTCATATTAGTCTCATAATTACCGGCATTAACATTAAAATGATGAAATTCAAGTCATGTACTAGTGCTTATTTTCCTTCTTTATATTGTTCTTTTCAGTTGAAGATACACTGGCACACCCCTACCTGACATCTCTACATGACATAAGTGATGAACCTATGTGCATGACTCCCTTCAGCTTTGATTTTGAAGAACATGCTTTGACTGAGGAACAAATGAGCTGATATACCGAGAGGCTCTAGCATTAAGCCTTGAGTATCAGTAATGATAGTAATGTTGTCATTGGGTTTGAAAAGTGTGATGTCTGTGTCCATTGATTAAGAGATTTATGTATATATATTAATCATCTGAAACTAGATGACCTTGGGATGAATTATTTTGATTAGAGGCATGATTGGCAGACTGCAACTATTATAAGGTATTTATATTGGCTTATTTGCTTCATATTATTGTTCAATTCATTGGCTTGAGCCAACTTCTGATAAAACCTTTCCCCTTTAACTTCTCAAATTTGCACTCCTCCGGGTTTTAGTTATTATTATAATTATCTTTTGAAGCATAACCATGGCATGTGTAATTTGTTCTATGATATATATATATATATACACACTTTTCATCTTGTAGTGTAAAAATCTTTATACTTTTCATGAATAAAGAATGCTAGTACTTTTCATGATTTAAAGCCCCCCCAAAAAAATCTAATTGCATAGCAATCAATGTGCACTCGGAAGGCAAAATTGCATAAGGTTCCACATGTGGAAAGGGTAAATATTTAATTGCTCCTAACACCCAAGTGGTAATTCTAGGTGACTTTTACTCGAGAAGTTCAAGTTCCTAGATAACAGCAACTATAGACAAAAACACTACTACCACTAAGATCAGTGACTAAGTAAGAAGAAAATCCCACACTAAAGAATGTGCAAGGGTCAACAGTGCTTCTGTCTGTACATATGCCACTGATGCGAAGTGATAGTGGCTATGCTTCCAATAGTCTATTCGTCCCTTGAACAAGTCCCTCAACTCGCATTGGAAGCAACCTCACAAACTTCATCATATGTGTTAGTCTCCTCATTAAATGAATACCTATGTTTAAACAAAAAAGAACATTCCAAGTAAGCTAGTCACATAATTAGACCAACAATGAACCCACCAATCAATTGGTTGCAGTAAAGAATGCAGCTAGTGAATTATGCAGCTACTTTAGCAAGGTCAATCCCACAAATTGTAAGAAACATATATAGACTACACTAAAATCCACCCCTCCGATCCTCCCTCCTTTCTTAAGTTCTCCTGTTTCTTGAGTAATACAACTATCTACCAAGAAAGATAAAAGTATGAGTCTCATGCCACTTGATATATTTTCCAATAAGAAATATCTATCAAATGAGCAAAGAATTTAAGCAAAAAGGGCAAGAAGTCTTATCAAATGCCATCTTTGGCACATTCACTAACAAATAAAGACATCAAATATCAAGATAAAAACCGGCACACAACACAAACTAAGATGAACGTGCAATACCATTGGCCTGATGCTGCAGAGCAATATAGTCTTGTATTCCGATTGTAATAATGATTCTAGTTTTGGCTATGAAGATCAATAGCAAATTTTTTAACCGCTTAGACTCAACAACGGACATCTCAAGACAAAATTTTCAAACTTTCTCTTAAACATAAAGCGCATCCTAAACTGGGAATCTGTCTCCAAATCTTGACTACCACGTCAACCTCTTATCAGCCGCCAAAGCACGACGACAAACACAGCCCGTCTACAAGAGGGATGATGGGGGACCAGCTGCGGTGTTTTGTTTTTTCTTTTGGGGTGTGGTACTACCTCATGAGATACAACATCGACAACAGAATAATAGTACACCTACCATAGTACATAACAATCGCCCGATTTTGGGACTAAGGTTGCCGATCTCGCCACTCCTCTAATGCAAGGTTCTCTACCACTACATCACTTCTTCATCTCTGAAGACTGCCTCCACTTAGGTTTCTTTTCCGTGCCCACAAACATTCCAAATACGGCAACGGTGTTCCTAGCATAACCTAGCTCCGGTCTTCAAGGATAAGATCTGATCTGCAAAATATTAACACTTGAGACACTAAAAAAAAAATCTCTACTAAAAAACACGGGTGAAAGTAGAGCCGTGTGATTTTAAAAATACTACATCCAACGGCTTAGGCTGAAGGGACTAACGTTAGTCCCAAACATAAGGTGGACCAACAAATCGATCACCTTGTTTTTGGGTGGGGGGGAGGGTTCTATACCGCCGCTGGCCTCTGATCAGTTTTGAACCCTAGTGCACTCTTTGCAAGGCCAATGATGTGGCCATTGAACCAAAGCCTCGCGTGTAGTTTAAAACTCATTCAATGCTTAGTATCTCGCCTCTTACTTTTCTAGCCTCATTAGGAAACTCGAGGTCCTGTTATTATGGGCCATTAGGCCCCAACCCTACTAAACACAACTAATAATGCCCAACAAAAATTAAACAAGAGTTTTTCATTTCTTTTTGACTCTCATATCAAATACATCTTAAATTATAAATTTTACATTCTTAACCCTAAAAATCAGACTTCATGTGTACCATGCACAGAGTATATATAGAAACAGAATTATTAATCATTTTCTATTCACCATTTTATATTCACTAATGGATTTTGAGTTTAGTAAAAGGAGTCAATCCCTAAATGTGGCAAATCACAATTAGAATTTTGATTGGGATAGATATTTACATTTAATACTTGATCATACTTTAAATAGGATTGCCTTTAGTAGATAATACTGCAAGAAACTAAAAAAAGAAGAAGAAGAAGAAGAAGAATGGTCTTCTTGATAGAGATCAACCTTAATGGTAGTTAGTTTTAGTGGTGGTTAGATTTTTTTATGCAGCTAAAAATCAGTTAGGCATATTTAGCATGTGCTAAATACACTTCTTCTTTTTTTTTTTTAATAATTATCAAGTTCAAACCATTCAAGAGAAGGGAGCCACAAGACAAACACAGATCCAAAACACAACCAAAAAAAGAAAAAACACAACTAGAACCAAAAAGAAAACAGCAACAACAAAACCACACCTAATAGAAAACTCCTAACCAAACCACCAGGACACACCAATGCACAAGCACCACCAAAACAGAACCAAACACTAAACCTCCTGCAAAAAGAGAAGGAGAAAACAGGCAAGATCACCCAAAAAGCAAAGCAGAACACAAAAGCAATGAAGAACACTGAGTCCACCAATAGAGAACTCTGTATAACACAATGTGCTGAATACACTTACAGTACCAGAACTCTACATAAATACTCTACCATACTTGTATCACATTGAATAACACAATTCATACTTTCATTCCATTCAATTCACTCTCTCTTTTCTCTTAGCTCGATTCATCTCTTCCTCTCTCAAGAGCTCTGGTTCTTATACCTTTCGCTTCTATTTTACATATTTCTATAATAGACAATTCTTAACTTTAACATTGGATATCACTAGGTTAAATGTCGTTGAAAAGACAATGGACGTTGGTTATATTTATGAATGGCTTGCTTTTTGATAAATTTTGTCTAAATTATCAATCTATATTACTAGACTCCACTAACTTATTTCGAATTAATTCAGCTTATTATAGAAGTAAAACTCTGTTAACATTAATTTTTCACGAGACTTGACCTTATCAATACTTTGCTTAGTATTAATTGAACCTTGAATCAAGCAAGCCTTAGTTGAAGGAATGCTTTTATACTCTTATGGCTCTGGTAGCCACCATAAGCCAAAATAATAGTTATTCTTTACTTATTGATTCTTTCTGTTTAATAAATAGCATGATACTTACTGTAATTATATTAAGTAGGATATTTAATCTAACGGCAACAGTATGTAAATTCCCTCATATTCTTTACTTGATTATTTTCCCATTAATAAACCTTTATATCTGACGGAAAAAAAATGAATATAAAAGTATTAAAAGTATTTTGATTTGTGAAGTTGAATTAGTTGAAATTCCGGTATAATTTTGTATTGAAGCGTTGGATTTTAAAAACTCATTCAATCCAGCTCAAGTTGTCAAAATATTTTTAAAACAAGGAATTCGTTTTGTTCATTGTTTCAAAAAAAAAAATTTATTAGATTAACTGTAATATATCGTTCGGTATTTTACACTATTAATTAATTATATAATATCATATATATAATTTTTATATATTTATTGGAAGAGTCAAATATTTCTAGTGATATAACAATATATACATGATTAAATATCAAATAACTGAAATTTATATTGATAATACATCAAAATATGCTCTTATTAGATATTAATAAATTATTAATATATTAATTATATATAAATGCATAATGATAAATTAAGGCATTTTGGATTCTAAATTTATGTAATGAGATTAATGTTTTATTTTAGCCAAATAGCCGATTGAGAAAGGTAGAATGAGATTAATTCCTTATGATTATAAGAACTTCATAAGCAGATAAGAACTTTAAAATTATGTGTGAGTATATATATGATAAACAAATAAATCCATACAAAAAAAATATAATGGAACAAACTATACATAAAATAAAATAAAGTTATATAAAGAAGATTCCTTTCATATAATTTATTCGTAACTTAAAATAATTGTTTTTAATAAATTTTTTATATTAATATTAATTTTATAGTAATTTTTATTGTATGAATTATTTTTAAAATAATGTGCTAATCAAAACATTACTGAATATAGTAATATAATCTTACCGTTATGTTGTCAAATTTAATTTCTTTTGTTTAGTAACTTGACAGAATATTTGCTAGAAATAAAATAATTGAATTAGCTACCCTAATTCTCGTCAAAGGAAAATTAGCTACCCTACCTAAGGTTTGAGAATTAAACAGATTTTGCTACACTAACCAGTCCTAATACCTAATTAATATTATTTTGTGACTAAAATACCAGCATCATCGAAAGTCTCCATCCTCTTCTAAAGAATCTACAGCAGAAGTGCTTAATCATCGAGCATCAATTCTTTCCATGTTAGATCTAAAAGCATTCTTGGAACTTGCAGGGAGGGGTTGGCAATTCGTGTTCACGCCCATACATCATCATTCATGAGGCACCAAATGATTCACCGACAAATGACTCAAAAGGGTTTCCATTCTTTCAATAAGAGATGATATTTGAATATTATATTTTCAACGACATATGCAACGTTTATCACACATAATTATATACCTAAAGTTAATATACATTTCAATTTTTGAAAAAAATTAAAATTTAACAGATTATTTCCTAAACAAAATGTTAATATTTTCATCCTAAAGTTAAAAATATTGTAAAAAATTAGTCCTTCTCTTAAACGCCATTCGTTCTGTTTGGCGTGAAAGTTATTGAAGTACACTCTTTCAGTAATCTCAATAAAAACACACTAATGAAATTCCAAATTTAGAGATTAGGATTTTATCTATAGGGATCAAGTTTGGGGGCCTCATTCATGCATTTGTGTTGAAATTATCGAAACTGTGCATTTTAATAACTTTTAGCTCTAATATAGGGTGTGTTTATTTGACATTTTTTTAGTAAAAAATTATTTTTTTAATAAAAAAATTAATTTCAGTATATTTGGATATTTTTTAAAAATAAATAAATTTTTTAAAAATATATTTTTTACTTTTTTAAATAATATAAAATTTAAATTTTAAAATCACTTTTTTTATTTAAAGTTAAAATAAACACACCCATAATATTCATCATTTCCATTAAAAATTAATGAATTGAGTAGAATGACTAACTTATTATAATATATTTAACTTTAAGAATGAGAATGTTATCATTTGTTTTTTTGAAATATTAATATGTTAGATATCGATTGATTCAAAAACTAAAATATATATGAACTCTATAACACCTCTTTGATCTCGATACCGATATATTTTACATTTGTTCTCATATTAATATTCTATATGGCGAATGAGTTCAGAAAATATTTTTCTTTTTCCAATTATGATCATTTGATCTGACACCTAATTAACAACTCAATTAAGCAAAGTTTTGCAGTACTTAGATGTATTTTTATAGAGGAAAAGAGTAGGCTGCTTGAGAGTAACTTCAGTCACTGTCAGAATCAAACCTGATTTTGTGACATCAATAACAATAATCCATCATTGATAATGTACAGTATCCATAATTATGAGACGAGATTGACCCTCACGGATATGTTACAGTATACGTCCAAAATTTTTTTACATTGAGTTTAATTTTAGTATATTGTTAATATAAAAATCGTTAATTAATTACTCATATATTATTGTATATCATTTTAAATATGATTATTATAAAACTAAATACTTTTAACATATAATAATATATAATTAATTAAACGGAAACATACAATTTTTTATATTAAATTTTTTAAATTAAGTGATGAATGAGAAAGTTTTGTCCACTAATTTAAAAATTATAAAGTTTCAACTCATCACTTTTTTTCTCTAAACCTATCACTGCTTCATAATCTATAGCAGTTCTTTGCCTGCAGTTCTATATTTGTTCTCTCATCGCTTTCAAACAACAAGATTCAGCGAATTCCACTAACTAATAATATGGTAAGGCTTTGATGAAGAAGTGAGGATGAGAAAGAACAAAAGATGAGAGAGAAATTAGAGAGAGAGTGCAGAAGGCACGAGAGAATAAAATCACTGAGCTAAAAGAAACAAGTGAAGTGACTGAGGAATAAAGATCGAAAGGAATGACACACATAACAGCCTTATTGCCTGTTCAAAACACATATGTATACATATGAGAAATAAATAAATAATTAAAAGCACCTTTAGTCTCTGTAGATGTTCATTTTAGTTTTAATGCCTATATTAATAAAATTAGTGTCTAGTCCTTATAGTTATACTTCATTAGTGTTTATTATTAGAAACTCAAAATGTCAGTTTTGTCTGACATAGCTAACAAAGTCTCATGTGGAGCTCTTAGGTTGTTGATGTGGCTCAATTACTTGATATATATGAGACTCAATTATTTGATATGTCATTTTTTCACATAAGTCATATTCTCAATTAGTTGATATGTTATACTCTCACATAACTCAACCCCAAAATCACTTAAAAGTGGGAAACTAATCACTAAATTATCAGTGTTTTGAGATATCTTGGACCATTTCACAAAATCATACATTTCAAATATAGAATCCTCTGAAAAAGAGTTGGTTTTTCCAGGAAACTTACAAAGATTTTGGTTCTCCCTTCACTCTTCTATACACTACTTAGAAGCCTCCTCTCTAAACGTTCTTCATTTGTTTCTTCTTGTCTTTCTTCACATTCACTTTTGTTCTAGCCATTGCCTCACCCGCTCACATGCGCTTTGCTTAGCCAATGGTTTATAGTGAAGTATTTGGGTTGTAGAAAATGAAAGAGACGAAGGATTGTGACTTTGATGTTATTAACCAACATTTGGTCTTTAGGAGGGGCGTAGGGAGGATTGAGGTGGACTCGTAATTTGCATGTATAAGCATTGTCCCTCGGCTATATCATCCACACATTAGATTTCGTTAACCATATTAGACAAAACTAATATTGTCTTGTAGGTTTCTAATAATTGGGATTAACCCCTTAATTAATGAAACTATAGAGGCTTCCTCATTTTTTTTTTTTTGTTTTTGGGTTTAAGTTTTACTTTAGTCCTATAGTTAAACCAAATTTTAGTTTTGGTCCTTATAATATTTTTTTTTTATATTCTACAAATTTGGGTTTTGGCTCTTAGGGAACTAAAACTACAATAAATTAAACTATAAGCACCCATCCTTTATAAAAAAAATAGCAACTATAGAGACTAAAACCTAAAAAGATAAAGACTATGAGGACTAATAGTTAATATAATGTTAGGGACTAAAAACTAAATTTTTGACAATATGAGGATTAAAACCTAAATAAAAAAAATTGTAGAAAAGTAAAACGAAATCAGTCAAAACTGTAGAGGCCAAAAACTTTATTCCAACTTTTTTTTTGTATAAGGACTAAAAAGTGATTTTAGCCTAAAAAACCACATAAGTACATATGTACTTTTCTCTAGATAGATTATCAATAGTTAAAATTTATTAGATTTTAATTAATTTAGATTGAGTTAGATCAACCAAATATAAAATAAAATTCTCTTAATACTATCTATTATGAGGATAAATTTTTCCTAATATTAATCTTTTCGTCCATAAAATTCACATCTAAAATTTTATTTAAATGAAACAAGCACTGAATTACTTGATTTAATTAAGCATTAACAATTTCATTCAACAAATACCATTGCCCTAAATGGTATTCTTGAAAACCCTTTTTACTTATGGTAAAGAGTGGACTATTAGTTTTTGTCACGCTTTGATTTTGAATCTTTTTGTGCTTAGACTTTTCATTTTGTCCTATGTTTCTCTTTTTTCCCCCTCTATGTCAAAAATTTAAGATCTTATGTTAAATACTCCTTAATATATACACTTTAGAATACTCTCATCAAGAAACCTGAAGAGTGGGCAACTTTTTTCTTTTTCCCTTTTTGACATTTGTTACGTTAAGTTGACATAACGTTATAACTCTGTTCAAATTTTTGTTACATGATAAATTGACTGTATTAAGAAGTACACAAATTAAATCTCCATTCACTAATCAACCACCTATGCAGAATATGTTCGTTGCTTCCACTTCTCTATATTGCGCCTCTGTGGCAACTAATGTTTTCTTTACAGACTTTCATCATCCTAATTAATTTTATTCTTCTTCTTTTTCTTCTTCTTCTTATTCGGGAGAGGACCTACTATTAGTGTGGATCCTAGAAAAATCGCACAGAAATTATCATGGGGATATGAAAGAATATATATAATTTTACAAAAAACATTTAAAATGGTTTTAGATAATTTTAGACTTAAAATATATTTGATTTATAAATTAAGTAATAAATCTAAACCCATCAATCAAATTAAATTTTTTATCTTCTCATATGCAAATTTGTTATAATTTAAATATATAGTAATTAAAATTAAAATCTACATAAATACTTCTATGTTACGTTTAATTAGACATATCTGAGCAAAGATCCAAAATATTCCTATCATTTCAATTTCACTTTTCAGTTCCCTCAAGTTTCAACCTTGACTTCAACTCAGTTAAGAACAATGAATTAGATTCCATGACTATTATTAATTTCAAATTAGGGCAAATTGAAATAGGGGAAAAGAATTTTCCAACAGTGGAAAATGAATTAAAAAAAAAAGGAGAGAGGATGACGATATGCTCCTACACTTGAACCTTTTGGTAGTGTTTGGTTAGTGGGACAGGACAGAAAATACAGGGATATTGAGACAATAGAAATAGAGACACAAAATTAGAAAAAAAGTTACTAAATATTTCTGTCTCCAATCTTCAAAATTTGTGTCCCCCTCTGTCTCTACTTTTTGGGTGGACATAAATTTAGCCCAAAATTATCCCAAAACAGAGATAATTTTTCACTTTTTATTTTTATCTCTCCTTCCAAACATCTTTCTATCTTCATTGTCCCTCTATTTTCTATCTTATCCCACTAATCAAACACTGCCTTTGGGAGCAGAGGATCAGAGAGAATGGGGTCACTCTCAAGGTGGCAGATGTTCATAGTGGGTGGGTCCCCCTTGCGCTCTTTCTAGAGGGATGATTGTCGTTTTCTATGGCCACATGCATTTATGTTAATTTAAGTTTTGATGGATACCACTCAAATTATAACCACCTCAAGAAAAAGAATCATGTGAGGCCGGTTGTAGACTGATCAGTAACAGGTGAATTCATTTTTTTCGATATTGTGTTAATTTATGCTTTATTTTTTATTATATGGAGTATAAATTCACATAATATTTCAAGAAAAATAAGTTAAAAAAAATGTAAGTATAAAAATGCAACAACCCATTGCCGGATAATACTGTCGCAAACGACTCTAACCAAGCGCCCCATGACCTTGTTTCCCCATCCTCAAAAGAAGGATAATTTCGATCCAACCCAATAGGGTTGTTATCTATCCAAACGTGACATGGCTAGGGTTGTGCTTGTGTATAAGGGATTGTCCTACTGATGAAAGAAACGTGTAATTTCTCTTTATTTTGTTATCGTATGAGGTTTTTTTTGTTATTAATATTAAGTATATATAAGATTAATTTTTACTCGAGATATTGAATCTTAAACTTTGTATAATGTTTTTTTTTTTCAATCATGCTTAATTGCATGGAAAAAGCTCATTTTAACTATTAAACCCAAGCTTACTACTTAGACATGATTTGATATTATTATACCTTTTTGAGAGTCGTTGAATCCTTTAAACCTTTTAAAAGTTGTTCTTAAAAAGTTGTTGTTATATTATCTGATAAATTAATTTAAAATTATTCTCAACAAATAAAAATCACAAGAATGATATTTAATAAAATTATTTTTAAAATTTAAAATAATTATAATAAACATAACTATTAAAGAGAATAATTTTTATTTTTATTAGTATTTAATAAAATAAAATTATATTAATCTTTTAAATTTTAATGAGCACAAATTAACTTTAAAAAATATTCTATAAAAACTCTTAACAATATCCCTAATTTTTAAAAATCATGAACAAAAACACCCAAATTTTTTTCATTTATCAAACAAAAGAAATTTATTTATATATTTTATAAATAATAACACCCTCTCAAAAAAATATACTATTAAATCATGCCTAAAGCACATTGCGGGAGATTTTTAAAACTTTTGACTAGCACTTTTATTATGATTTTCCGTACTACAAGACAGGAACGTAAAAGGATTTTTTTAACATTATCTAAATATAGAAAACATTATTTAATTTTATTTTCATATTTTATTAAAAAAGTTAATAATCGTATAAGATACCAACAACACTGGTTTAAATCAACTGTAGAATCTACTATAATCTAAATAAGCTACTCTAAGTGAGCTAAAAGTAAAATTTTCTTGGTGTTAGTTTTGCTTTATTCACAATATTTGAATTTGAAATATTACTTAAAAGAATAAGTATCATTTGAATTAATTAAATATTGATAATTTAATATTAAATATATAATAAAATATTAATAAAAATTTTGTATATTAATAATATATTAAAATTAAATAATTTCTGAAATAACCAAAAATCTATTCCTTTAAAAAAAAAAATAAAAAGGTTAAAGTTCTAAAGTCAAAATGATGTTGCGATACACAACCAGCATTCACTTAAAAGCAGGGCCTCGTGTCACTTCATCTCGTTGCATGACTAACCCCTCATTTTCATCTTCCACGCGCTTCATTTTGTTTCTGCGTTCGTGTCCAAGTCTGGTAATTGAAACACACAGAGAAGAAAGAGGAGCAGGAAAGGAAAAGAGAGAAAAAGAAAAAAAAAAGGAAGATCTCATTCCTTCCAAGCATTTTTTATTTTTAATATGGTAGATGGGTGTAATATATACAAGAATATGGATTTATGGGTTAAAATACATAAATATGGGACTCAAAAATCGCCAGCGGTGGTTTTTACTTTCTCAAAAAATGCCAGTGACGGTTTTTTTTCACATGCAGTGTGAGATACATGATTTATTTTTTGGTTTTTAAAAAACCACTAATGACAGTTTTTGCTTTTACAAAAAATTCTTGCATTCTGAAAAACCGCCATTGGCAATTTTTCTTCAATTACCATATTTTCGTAATTCACCTCAAAATCCCATATTTTGGTATATATTATTTTTAAAAACCATATAAAAAAAAAAAAGACCCCGTAGTGGAGGAAGAAGAGTTTGCATTCTTCTTTCTGAACTTTGAAGCATATATTGCACACTCATGCAATAGGCATGACATTTCTATGATTACATTATGACATACATTATGGTATTCATAGGCGCGTTTGTTTCATATTTTAAAAAAATAATTTTAAAACTTAAATTTTACTTAATTATAATTTATGACATGAAATAACATAACCCATTTTTTTTTGGGTCTAGGCGAAATAATATCACTTTAATACCTTATTGACATGAAACTCATTTCTTTCAAAAACATTTAATTCTTCACATTACTTATTACACTTTTGAATTGACAACTTCTTATAGAAATCAATTTTCATGAATCTAATTGCTTCATCCTATATAAGGTCATAACCACAGTGTTAATTGCGCCATTTTTTTTTCAAAAAAAAAAAAGAGGATAATGTGAAGAAGCGACACACACACGCACACGCAGTTGGTTGCAAGTAATCAATTGTGACCCTAGGCGAATTTTACATTTAATGCCGAACATTTGAATCATAGGTTCACCATTTTGAGAATTTTGCTTATAGAATATACTTCTCTTTTAGCTTTTCAATGCTTCCTCATGATTATATTTAAAAGCTTCTACGTACCTACTATCGAACTCTTCTAAAGCAATGTATGTTATATTTTTCAACTAGATTATTATTTTATTTGGAGTATATATCTTTTTTATTATATATTTGAAAGGAAAAAATGGCATTAGGAATTACGTACTAGGTAGCAATCTGTGATGTTTTTACCCAAAAGCTATAATATATGCTTCGAGCTTTGAATTGAATAAAGAAAAAGATCCAAGGTTTTGAAAGGATTTCATGTTTATTAATAACCACGAGCAGATTGAGAGTGCCTAATTATTAGTTAAGAGAACATACACAATATGGATGAAAATCAAAGTCCGGATTCACAAAGAATTGATAAGTGAATTGTGTCAAGAGAAGATAAAGGTCAAAATTTTATAAGCGCCACTACTTATGAATATAGCCTAATCATATAACTTCTGAAAGGATATTTTTTTTTTTTGGGGGGGGGGGGGTACATTGAAAGGATTAAATTTATATCAACAAGATGTGAGGATGCATGAGGAACCAAAATTAAAATTCCCTGCATTTACGTATTTTGTTTTTTCATACATAAATGTTGTTTTTAATGACTTTCTAATGAATCTCCATTTACTCTCCACTTTTTCCTTTATGATATTTGAGACACCCACGTGACGTAATGTGCCCGTCTAACTAATTGCTTATAAACGTCAAGGCTTTCAACAAACATAATGCATAGCACGGATACAATATTAGTTTATTTTCACAAAAAAGGTGAATTTTTTAATTAAAGAATTACTTTTATAGAAATTATTCATTTTAGTTTATACTGGAAAGCGAAAAAAGTTGTTTTTAATTTTTACTCTTAGTTTTTGAATAAAAGTTAAAATTAGTAGTTTATATGAAAAGTGATTTTTTTAAGTATGTGTTTGGATCATTAAAATTTACAAATGAGGGTTTGTATCAATTTAATTCTATAAATTTGATTTTGATAAAAATTGAGTTAGTGTGAATGTGATTTATGTTTAAAAATTTTTATGTCAAAAATGATTATAACAGAATGAATATTGTTTGGATGATAGTAATCAAAATCATTTTTGAATGTAAAAATTACTAAAAAGGATATGAGTTTTATATTAACAACTTTAATGTTATCCTTTTATTTCATTTTTATTTTTAAGTATACATGAATAAATTATATAAATATCATTATATTTTTTTAAAATTTTAATGCTGGTAATAAATTATAAATAAAATATTTATAACAAAATGTATAAAGTAAATAATAAAAAGTGATCACAGTAAAAATTTAATTACTAAAGTTATAAAATATATGTCAAGAAATGAAATAAGAAAATGTTCATTCAATATATAAAAATAACACAAATTTTAAAATAAGTGATTTTAAAAGTCAAATTAAATTGTACGATTTATGAGGGACCTACCTAGGGCAAACCACATAATTTGTATAGGAGAGTTGCTCTCACTGAAGAATGCAGGTAGAAAGGTCAGAGTGGGAAATTAAAAATTTAGCTTTTATTGTTAACTCTTCAACCGATAAAAGCAAACTGAGAAGCAACAATGTTTTACTTTTGAATCAACTGGGATTTGCCACCTAAATCCAGTTGAAGGAGCTTCAACTAGAAAACACCCAAACATCACTTTTACTGCATTCGAGAATGGTGAACGCGGGTTTAGCATTTTGACTGCTTATCCAAATAAGCTAGGGGTTTATTTGATATAATTTTTGGGAAAAGGTCTTTTAAAAAAAATTCTTTTAAAAGAATACTTTTTAGAGGAATTAATTTTAAAAAAATAATTTTTATTAGTTTGAATATGTCAAAAGTAAGTTTAGGAGAATGAATTTTGTTTAGATAGGATAAAGTAAAATTACTTTTAGTTGTTGATGTTAGAGTAATAGTAAAATTCCTTTTCAAAATATCTTTTTTAGAATGAAAAGTAATTTCAAGGATACTTCTTTTAAAAGGCCTTTTGGAATTTCAAAAGGCCTTATAGAAAAAGGTATTTATATACCAAATATATTAGTTAATATGCATTTTATTCTCATTCCAATAAAAGGCTTTCTGAGCCTCCCAGAAGTATAACTAAATGAGCACCTAGTAGTTGAAAAATCAAATTTTCTCAAAAAAAAAAAAGGAAAAAAAATGCATCCTTAATTGGACGTAAAAATGATAATAGTATGTATGTGAAAATATGAGATTTTAAAAAAATTATAATTTTAATGCATTGCAAATGCAAAAAAATTTGGGTAAATTGCACTTACCCTTTTTAGGTTTGAAGAAATTACAACTAACTTTATTTTTCTCCCTAAACTGCACTTACCTCCTCCAGGTCTGAAGAAATCGTATCCCGCCTCAAAACCCACATAGCACTTAACTGTGTTAAAAGAATATTTGAATAAAATATTCTACCTAACTAAAATAAAGTGTTAAACTTAAAAAATATGCATTCTATGTATTTCATGTCAAAACTCGAAACTTGGAATTTCAAGTTCAACGTGTCACTTAACATACCTATGGCTAATAATGGGCAGCAATGCTCTGTTCATGTAGTTCGGTGAAACTTTTTTAATGATATTAGGTGTGTTGAACATAGAACTCGAAACTTTGAAATTTGAGGATAAGAAAGAAATAACACTTACTCTGCTAAACTCGGAATATGAAAACTTGGGAAAAAGAAGAAGAGACTTTGTCGGTTGGAACTTGGAACACGGAATTTAGAATCCTAACTCTAAACACGTTATATAACACCTCATTGAATCAAAACTTCAAACTCTAAGTTCTGACATGAACCTCGTAGAGTGCACTTTTTGAAATTTAACACTTTGCTTTAGTGAGATAGAATATGTTATTTAAATATTCCTCCAATACTGTTAAGTACTATATGGGTTTGGGGCTGGATGCAATTTTTTCAAACTTGGAGTGAATAAGTGCAATTTAGGGAGAATAATGGGGTTATTGCAATTTCTTCAAACTTGAAGAGGGTAAGTGTAATTTACCCAAAAAGTTTTTACATAAACATCCAAAAGAGGCATATTATTTATACATTCTTAAACCTTGGATATCTCAACACCTCCTCTCTACTTTTTCTCTCTCCATCAATCATTTCATTCATTTCACTTTTTTTTTTTACAATTCTTTTCTCTTTAGGTGTTCAAAGGTGTCTACCTATTAAATGATACAAAAAAGATTTCTCCATCCAAAAAGTTTAAAAAAGGGAAATAATAATTTAAAAGTTAGCGTAAATCATTGTATATATGATAAAATATATTATTATTATTATTTTAGTCATTACCCACTCACATACAATTAGGGCAGGGGAATGGGTTGTTCCTCAAGATTAAACCTAGATGTGGTTTCTCACAAGGCTACTACTTAACTATCTTGCCTAGGCTACGACCAAAAAAATATTATTTATTTAATTATTATGGTATTACTATCTAAGGGTGTTTACAACCCCCTTCGACTTGGTAACAGTTCATCATGGCTCAAAACTTATTGGATTATGTTTGGGTTATGAAATTTTGAGCCATATGTATATTTCGACCATGTTCTAGTCATATTTTTTGGTTGACCTATCCCAATTTAAAATCAAATAATTCTTTAAAAAATATTCTTTTTTTAAAATGGTATTAATGATAGATTATAATTTTTTATGTACTTCAATTAATATATTTTACGTAACATAATATTATTTTTATATTGATATAATTTATTTTGATTATGTATTGTAAATATCAATCAAATCCTACTTTTTTTTCACATTTTAAATTTTATAACTTTATTATATATAATATCAAGATTTGTATATATTATTTAAATGTTGGGTTATTAATTTGGTCTGACTTGATTATTAGTTGAGTCATTATCAAGTTGGGTCTAGGTTCAAATAAACGATCCGGTTAAAATCAGTTGGTTGAGATTATGTTAACCATGACACATCCTACTATTTGTACACCCTTATTTCTATTTATATAGGTACAAAATTTTAAAGTTAATTTTTATAAAATATAATTAGAAATATTTGGAAGGTTTGATAAAGTATCCAGTACATTTTTGGTGTAAAAAAGTATTGAAATAATTCAGTACATTTTCATGCTTAGAATAATACAAATAATTCACAAGGGAAAAAGAAGAAGAACGAGGCAGACTTAACATTAGGTGCACATATATGAGCAATCAACTTAAGATCAGGAATATGTACAATCATTTAATTTAATGACATGTAAATTTAAGCACAAAGTTCTTTTTTTTTTTTAAATATCATTGTTTTTGTTTTGTTTTAAAAAAATCCCCATTCAATATGAAAAATGATGTTTGAACACATTTTCTTACTCGATTCACTGCTCGACTCATTCAAGAAAAGAGAGATATTGGATAAAAGTATGTAATTTACTGTTTGGAGGTAAATCTCATAATTTTTTGTAAGAGTGTATTAGATAATAAATCTCAATTTGTGAGTACAAATATCATTAGTCATTCAATATAGATTATATTATTTGCGTAAAATATTATTAATTACATTATCAGTTCAGATAATCCAAAGCAACATTTGCCCTTACTTCAATGTAATTGTGATAGTGCCATATCTTCCTGTTCAATGCCCTTTACTTCAATGTAGTTGTAGTACTGCCGTATCTCATTGAAGATTAAATAGCTCATCACAGCGATGTTTCTGCCTATAATATATGTGGTCCATATTTGATTGCTCATTAACAGTAGTGGGGGCTGTGACATTGTACTGTTACCCAGCTGGAATATTTGAAATCTGAGCTTTAATTTCTAATAATAATTAATGGCTACTTCAAAACCCCAACCCTCCCCATAACTACTCGGGTACTACGGCATGTGTACATGTGAAGCAGATGAGCTTAACAACTTGGGAGTTTTGTGGCAAACTAAGGTTATTCCTTCAGTGTACATCAAGTTGGTGACTTTTCATTTTCAATGCTAAGTAAACTGTTCATGTATGTTGTGGATGTGGGGAATATAGTTTGATGAATTAAATGAGCATGATGTGGTTTGAGAATTGTCAATGAAAAATTAGTAGTCAGATAACTTTACCCTACAGTGGATCAATTTGATATAAATCAAATTAATTGAAGTTTAATAAATTTTAAATATTGGAGATTTAGATAACAATATCGGTGATGACAATGATGATGACGACAAGAACAACGACAACAACAAAAATAATAATAATAATAATAATAATTAACGATTGAATGAGCTTGATTGTCTGGGAAGAATCTAAAAGTAGAAACTTATTATGATACAGTTTTCTTGGTAACATTATATTGATTCGATTACACCAATATATTATAATTAAGCTTGTAAAATATATATGTTAATTCTTGCTTCAAAATTATTCTTGTAATTAAGAAATTACGTAATAGCATACATACCGTTATAATTTCAGAAAATGATTTAATGAACTTAAGAAAAATACTAATCTATATCATATATTTAATTTCTTTTGGTAGTAATTAATTTTTTGAAGCCGTGTTATCTATTTTCAAGAGTACTAAATATTAAAAATCATTGACTATCATGAAAATTAGAATCAAATTAATTCTTCAGAAGTGACAAGTGTAAATTAAGAGACTGTTATAATATTCTAGAAGGCAATAAACATATCAAACAATCCTAAGATTTCATAATTTAGGAGACTTTTCGGATCAGTTGTTAGCAGTGGTTTCAAAACTCCTGTTCAAAATCAATTTTTTTATTATATTAATACTTTATATCAGTTTATATACGATGTAAGCACGATCACACAATGTCTTCGGGGCACTGATTAAAACTATTAATGGAGTAATAAACACACATAACTTATTACATCCCTATTAAGAAAAAAAAAACCTTAATTACATCCCATTTAACGTATTTTGTACAGAAAGAATCTGACAATCATATTTTATTTGCTAAAAGCTAAATTAATCTTTTTCTTGTTTTATATTTTTTTTGTTAAAAGATGACACTTAAATTAAGAAAATAATTTAATAATGTTTTTTGAAACATAATTGTGATAATTTAGATCATCTTCATTTATTAAGAATTAAATCAACATAATTTAATACATTAATATTGATAATAGCAAATTACACTAATCTTCTATAAGATTAAATTATATTATATACCGTACTTCTTGATTTGTTATATTTATATTGATATCCACTAAAAAATACTTAAAATTATATTTATAAAGATACTCAATATTATATTTCATAAAATATAAGAATATTGAATATAATATCATCTATATTTTAAAAAAAATTAACATTTATTTTTGTAAGTCAAAAAATATTATATATAATATTATTTTATTTTAGGAGAGCCCATTTTAATTTATCCAAAATATTGTCATATTTCTTGTTTTATCAAATACCAAAGCGCGTGCGAAATAGTGACAGACTGCGCGTTTGAAATATTGCTTCTCTTACAGCAGAATCTTTGTTTCTAATGACCACACGAGGGTAGACAGTAGCATAGATGACTCTACAAATTCAGCTAAAAACTTACTGCAGCTACATGATACTAGTATCAAGTAAACTTTTATTTTTGTCCTCCAATCATGTAAAGGTAATTAGTTTGGTCTTAAAAAATTTATGTTATCATTTTACCTTTTCAATAATGCAAAATGTTATTATTTAAATATTTTGTTGGGATCGATTTTTAATAATATAAAGTGTTATTAATTTGATTTTCTATGCTAAATTCTATCAAAGTAGTTGTTACATTAAGATTTAGTTGCTCTTATTTCTCTCAATCTAACAAAGAAAGAGTAAAAATGATAATATTTTGTATCATTGAAAGATCAACTTGGTAATATAAATTTTTAAAGACCAAAGTAATGGTGCTTCTATATTTTACTAGTTTTCCATAGGTATCTACCCATCGAAATCAATCTTATTTGAGCATTATAAGACACTTCAATATGAACGACTCTTCTGATTGAGATTCAAACCATGGTTCACCATAAGATTAATCCGCTACCACTAAACCAAACATCAATTGGTGATGCTCTGTATTTAGAAGATGAAAATAAAATTTTACTTTATCATTAAAGATTAATTATGATGCATTTTCAATGTAAATAAATTATATATTATCATTCAATCAGATATTTTCATTTGTAAAACTTTTAAAATAGTAGATGATTGAATTAAACACTTTTACTGATGTTACAATATATAATTGAATATCTATATAAAATTTTTTTACATTGACAATAGATAGAATTAAATTATTATTATCAGAGTTTAAATTTAGTATTAGTATAAATTTTTTATATAATTACCTATTAATGCATTATCATCATGTTATTAAAGTACTTACTTTTTTATAATTATTTTAAAAATTATACATATAATACATAATTAATTAATTAATAATATAAAATCTGTAACTTAGATAATATATTGAAACTAATCTCTTAAAATTGAACTCTCGAAATAACAATAAACTATTTTATCTTTTCAAATAATGGTTATGTTATTTTTTAATAATTTAATCATATCTTGTTTAATGATAATATAATTTACATAAAAAAATCAAAGAAGTAAAAATAAAAACTGAAACAAGCGAGTAATGACTAATAAATTAGTTATTAATGAGAATAAATAACAATTAAATTATTTATTAATAAGAATAAATAACAATAAGAAGGAGATGTACCAACAAATTTTTTTATCCGTTTACTTATAACTATTTTTTAGAAAAAATTTAACCTCAATTTATTTGTCATTTGAGAATATAAGAAATTATTAATTTTTTTTCAAATATACTCTTATATTTCATTCTTTTAAATAATTAACGAAGAAAGAGAACTAATTTTTATTCTCCTAACTAGATAATGAAAATAGAGAAAAAAAATTTAGTTAAATTATATTTATTTTACATCTAAATCTAATTAGTAACATACTTAATTATTACACAGAAATTTCCAGTATAAATTAAATAAAATTAAGGAATAATTTTTTATACACTAGAAACAAAAATTTAGTAAAATTCTAAATTATACTAAATAATTATCATAATAGGTAATTATTTATTATAAATTGATAATTTTTCAATTTTTATTAATTTATTATATAAAATTGTATTGCATTATTTTTTTGTAATACAAGTTGTATTACCTTATTAACATGGATAATGAATCCTCTAATATTGAAAATGAATATGACTTTGTCACGTTCACATCTCTACCATCAATTAAGTTATTTTTGAAGGATGAAAGGTTAAAAAGTAAAAAATTATTAATAAAAATGTAAATATATTCACTTTTAATATTATTAATCCATAGAAATTATACTGTTAAATTAAATATATCAAATATATAAAAAATATATTAATGTTTATATTCAGCTAGTGTGTCTGTTGTTAGTGAGAGTTGCAAGGTGTGTGGCTTTTTCTGAGGCCTGGTTGCACAAACTCCCTCTCATATGTCCCTTTCAGTCATAAATTAAGGAAAGAAAAGAAAAATAAAATATGAAAAAAGTAAAACCGCTACTGAAACGCGCACACACTCGCCCACACCTTTCTCTCCCATGAGCGAGCGGGAACAGCAAACAAAACATTATTATTGCCATCACTTCCATCCTCTCTCTAAAAACCAAACCCCCCCCCTCTCTCTCTCTCTCTCTCTCTCTCTCTCTCTCTCTCTGCCTTCATGTCCCTCTCTTCTTCTTCAACTTCATAGTCTCTCTCTCTTTCTCACTGGATCATGTCCCTTACCTTCTCCATAAGGCATCTACATATTCATCAATTTTCATTTTTATTTTTTTTGGTTTTTTTTTTTATTTTTTATTTCATTTTGTTTTTGTTTTTGTTTTGCTGGTTATGGGAATGACTGTGACTGTAACTAACTCTGTCTCTTTCTTCTGCGGGGGATTTTGATTCGGTGCTGCTGCAGGGACTACACCTCCAAGATGAGGTCGCGAGACGTCTTCAAGTGCTGGCCCTTCCCCGCCGGCGACGCAACCGCCGACGAGGTCCGCTCCTGGCTCCCTCCGATGACCGTTCCCAACTTCCGATGGTGGTCCGACGAGCTCAACAAGCTCAGATCCAACCGCGCCGCTGCCGGAGAGCCGGAGAATCCGCCGGAGGCGGAGGAGATGGCGGCTCCGAGAGAATCGTCGAAATCAGAAAGGTCGTCGGAGGAAGAGGAGGAGAAATTGGAGAATCAGCCGGCGGAGGAGGCTGTTTCTCGGAGCGACGACAGCGAGAGAGAATCGGAGGAGGAGGAGGAGGAGGAGGAGAAATTGGAGATGGTTTGTCCGGTGTGTCGCGATTTCAACGCCGCGACGCTGACGGCGGTGAACGCGCACATCGACGGCTGCCTGAGGGAGGAGCGGCGACAACAGATGATGAGGTCGACATCGAAGTCTAAGGCGCCGAAGAAGAAGCGCTCTATCACCGAGATTTTTGATGTCGAAGAAAAAAAGCAAGAGCAAGAGGAGAATCCACATGAGCAGCAGCATGAGCGATCGGAAATCGAAACCGCGATGAAGTTGTGGCCGTTCGGCGAGGACGTTTCCGTCACGGTAGCGAAGTTCCGGTGGCTGTCGCTGCGGCTCGAGGAGCTGAGATCCAGCTCGGCCCCCGGAGACGCAATCGGCCGCGAATCTGCGAGATCGGACGGAGGAAAATCGAATTCGGTGGCGGAAGATATGTGGTCGCCGGAGGAGGAGGAGAAATCGGAGATGGTTTGTCCTGTTTGTAGGGTTTTCAAGGCGTCGACGGTGACAGCGGCAAACGCGCACATCGACGGTTGCCTAGCGCATGCGATGAGGGAAGAGCGGTGGCAGATGAGGAAAAAGCTGTGCTCGAGTCTCAAGCCGAAGCCGCCGAAGAAGCGTTCCATCGCCGAGATTCTCACTGTGGTGCCGCAAATTGAAGCCGGAAACAGCGACGAGGCGGTGGAGGCTAGAGAGGAAGAAGAAGATGATGATGAAGATGAAGTTAATAGAGAACGTGTCGCAATTAAGAGCAAGAAGAATACGTTCAAGAAAGCGAGGAAGAAGAAGAAGATGGTGAAGAAGGTTATGAAGAAGAAAAGCAAGGTGATAAAGCGTGGTGGTGTTGTGGTGCCTCTGAACAATGAGGGTAAGAAGATGAAGAAGAAGACGACGACGAAGAAGAAGAAAAGGAAGAAGAAGAAGAATTTGTTGAACAATGAGTTGGCTGCAACGAAGGTACGTTACGTATATATGTGGTTTACATTTCATGAAATATTAGAAGTTGATCGTTATTCTTGTATGCATGCTAGTAGTTCCTTGATTTTCAGCTAATTCGGGGCAACTAAGTATATGATCCGTGGGTTTCAAGCCATAAAATATTACCCATTACCGTAGTTTCTAGGTGTTGTGTGGCTGATTTTACCATGTGATAATAGCTTGGGGAACTCTATGTGTGCTGCTTTTTCTGCATAATATTGCTGCTTGCGAAGCTCTATAGATAGCATCATGTTTGTGATATGTGGAAGAAAGTGAGTTGACTATAGTTCGGTGCTTGTGCGAAATACGCGGCAACTAAAATTTAGGAAGAGAGAAAAATATTGAAGAATTCAGCAGATAATGGAAAGGGTGCTGGACGTGTGCGCTGCTAGAATGTTTGATCCAGCTGTAAGCTGTTTAGGAAGGACAGGTATATCTGCTGTAGCTATTTAGAAGGGGCCACTCATGTTTTAGGAGGTGGAAGAACTGAGGCCTAATGATGAGGGTTTCTTTCTGCCCCGTCACTATTAGCTAATAATTTGAGGGAGTAATTATCATATGGGCCATCACGGCTAGCTCTGGATAAACTTATTTTCATCTCTGCTGGCCTGCTTTGTTGAGGTAGAGGTTTATATTTGGGGTTAATGGAATCTGTAATTAAGTGAGGGTTTAGAATTTGGAAGATCCTCTCTATTGGGTCCATTAGTGACTCTCAGAAGTTTGCATAGTGATGTAGTTGTATGGATTTTTGGTTATGCAATGTAAGATGGAGGCCTGGTCAGAAAATATTGTGTGATATGGAGTGACATAAGATCATTATCGCGGTGGAGTTATACTTTGGAAGTGTTTTATTTTATGAAGTAATCTTCATGATTCGTGAGTGAGGTACACGGAAGTTAGTGGTGGCTATCTACTGTTTATGTATTAATGATTTTGGACTCGTGTGATACGCGAATGGGGGACTTGTCTGATTTCATTCTGAAACGGTTGGTCTATGGGGCGGAATTGCTCTTGTGTGTCTCACTCAAAGGCCAAGTGGGTTGTATTTTGTGCATTTTAGGAGCGTTATTTTTGAGATGCGATCAAATCAATGAGTGGAAGTAGTCAAATATATAACTTTAAGGGGCTAACCGTGAAGGTTGCACAATGCTGATATTGGCTGGTGCTAACCTTTTCCCTAGACTGGATAGTACTCGAAAAACTAACTGATCACATTAATGCAGTGAAATTCCATGTATAGACTTTACACTGGCCTTACAGTTAGAAGGAATGACAGTATAGCCGAGATTGTTTAAAATCAAGGCTAATCCTCGTTAATACTTTACATTCTAACAATGTCATCTGTCTGATAATCATAATGTTTTTGTTTCCTTGCCTATCAATGATTTTTTTTTCATTAATAAAAATAGAGGGAACCTCACGGTATTGAGACTCTATAGAAGTCACATAATTTTGAGTGGGATGTGAAACATGTAATACAGTTTCTATAGAGGTGCATGTATGAATTTCAGTGCTCATTACATAGAAACCTCAAGATTTTTAAGGACTAATTAAAACATTATTTAATCATCATGATTCATGCATTTGCCCTATCATCCTTTCTCTTTAGTAGTTTTTTTAATGGATTTTTAGTAAAATTCTTTAGTACTGCTTAATCTACCAGTAAATTTTCTGTTTTGAGGAATTGCTTTTGATTCATTTATTTTAAGGATTTTTTCTTTTTATCTCTTTTTATAATTAGAACTTTTTTTTTCCTCTCATTTTGAAGGATTCCTTAATTATTATAAATTTATTTCTAAAAGACTATTGTCATAACTGTCACATACACGTGTTTTTAGTTGCATGCATACTAGTCCTATAAACATTATACAATTGATGAGACTCAGGACTCGTTTGGAAGAGTTTTCTCAAAAAGATCTTTTTTAAAATAATCTATTTTTAATTTTTTTTTTAAAAAGTGAAAGTTATTTTAATGTAAAATTAATTTATATTTGAATGTAATATTAAAAGATTTTCTTTTATCTTTAAACTATGTTATAAAAAAAGATATTTTTTCAAACGATGAAAATTGTGACTTCTTAAAAAAGATTTTTTTACTTTTCTTAGTGTTTATGCTTTTACTTAGAAAAATTACTCAAACATGTCAAAAAATATTAAAAGATCTTTTTTATTAATTTTTTTTTATGAAAATAATGGTACCAAAACAAGTGCTCAAAATCGAACAAATTGTTGTTAGCATGGTTGTTAAAAACCTGTTTCAGAACCTAAAATCTTAGGATTTTACGTTTTCACACTACAAAAACTTGTTGGATCTCACCTAAAATCCATCTAAAAAGCGTTTTGAAATGGTAAAATCGTTGAAAAAGCGTTTTTACACTTAGCTTTTACGTTATCACTTATTTAAGGTCATTGGGCCATTTTTGCAATACTCCCACTCACTTAAGAAATGCACCGCTCCTTCACCACTACGATTGTAACTACTTCTGTCCTGAACCTTTGCTATTCGGTGCTCATCATCGTCAGTCGCTCGTCATGTCTCATCCCGCATCACCAATGGCTGGTTGATTTTCATCATTCGCTGCTCATGGTGTTCTCTAGTTGCAGCATGCAGCTCTCTTGTGCACCAAATGCAGTGCCTTTTTATTCTTTCTAAACGTATGTTTTATTCTTTCTTGCACTTCTCTGGCTTTGTGCAAAGCTGACTGACTGCTATAGTAATAGCGTTATTCCTAATTTCTATCTTTTCCCCCAATGTTGGTCAGTCAATGTTAGTGGGTTGTCAATTTGCATTATACTATGAACATTTGGTACTTAAATTTGAGTTGATTTTTTATTTTGTAAAATTTGAGTTGAGATTTTATATAACAATATTAATAAACATATGTGAGCACATTGTTTAAAATAATATCTCTTAATAGTATATCAAATCTACGGTTTTTACTCTTCGCTTTTACTTTACCCTCCAACGTTTTCTGGTAAAAACTCATTTTTAACAACCTTGGTTGTTAGGATTAATTTCTTATTTTATTTTGGAAAAAAAGTTCAAAACTTTTTTTTTAATAAAATAATTAGTTTCAGTTCCCAAATTTAACAAAGAAAGAGAATATTTAAAATCAATTTTAATATATATATATATATATATATATATATATATATATATATATATATATATATATAGAGAGAGAGAGAGAGAGAGAGAGAGAGAGAGAGAGAGAGTTTTTATTTTTTTAACTCTATTCATTAATTTTAGTTACTAAATTATTATTAAATTGTGTTAAAATATTAGTAGCAATTATATTTATGACTTTATTTATTAAAAAAAAAGGATAAAGAAATCTAAAACAATAAAAATTAATTTTTAAATGAGAAGGTTAAATATGTTAGATAATAATATTCATCTTATTTTATTTATATATGTACTATTTGGATAAATTATAAATTGTTTATTATAAATGTGTATACAAGAAAATATCTTATACTCTTTACACGTTATTTTTATTTATTTAATAATAAATTCTTTATTTTTATTATTAATTAATAAAATTATTTAAATTATCTTTCATCAGTAAAACAGTGTAAATGTTTTCTTTCTTTATTAAAAATAAAAGTTTTTTATTACCAAAATGCCCTTAAAGCTAAATTAGTTTATAAAGAGAGGTCTCCATCGTTTTGTCTAAAAGAAAATGTAGGAATTCTTAAGAGGTGAAGTTGTTTCATTTTATTTTTTAATTAAGTATATTGATAGTATTGAGACTTGAATTTATGACTTCATGTAGGTTAATAATTCCACATATCTTTATGTGGGCCACATATGCAGTCCAATTATATATAAAGTATAGGGTAGAATTTTTAAAATAATAATTACACAAAATTATATATACTGACGTATTATGATATCTATGTTTATGGATTTAATTTTAATATATAACTTCTTTTATATATTGTCATTCTTGTATTGTCAAATTATTATAAAAGTTCACAAACAAAGTGAGCTGGCGTAGTGGTGGTAGAGACACACTATATGACTTTAAGGAGGGTCTTGGTACGATTCCTGAAGAGAACTTTAGTTGGGAAGACAAGTCTGACTAAATTCAAAATGAATTAGTCTCATTTTCTAGTAATAGGAAAAGAGGATATCTTTGGGAAACCAAAAAAAATTATTATAAAAGTTTGATCACCATAACCATTATTTTAAAAGTCTAAGGCACATAATTTAATTTAATAATAATGTAAAGAAACTTATACTAACCGTAAATTAAATTTAAACTTATATTTATTAACCAAAATCATTTTCAGGGACATAAAGTCTGATATAATTTATTTCATAGACAATGGCATCTAATATGTACGTTGAATATTGCATATTCATTTTACATAAATTGTCAAAATTAAATGTTATCTAAAGCTCATATAATCATCTCAAATGTTATATGATTTTATGTATTAATCTTTACCATTTATATGTGTGACCCATTGACTTCTCTCCTTCCATACGCATACTTACACAAGTATAGTCCCTATATTCCATCCAGACAAAAAATCTCTTATATATCAATTTAGTTATATCCTATGATAATAAAAATATTGAATTTAAAGAGGCAAAAGCAAGTAACTTATGGTCACTAATGTTGCATTACAAATATTAGCGTGGCATATATAGTTCAGCTTATTCTTAGTATGTAAACTGGAAATAGATGGGAAAGTAAACGAATTGTTGTAAAAAAAAAAAAAATAAAATAAATTGTTCGGTTGTGTCATGAAAGGCATCGGTTTATGCTTTTACAATATATATATATATATATACACAAAACAAAGAAAAAGTTTTCACCTATTTTGAATTCATTTACCTCTTCTAAAAATAAATATTGGAATGAAATAATTTCAAGAATTTTTGTTTGCAGATAAAAACAGAGATTGGTTGTTTTAGAAATTTTGAAGAGTTTGTTTGTGCCAACTGTGCATGTGAATATTACATCCTTTGCACCAGTTATTTATAGCCGCTGATACTAACTGAAAATGCATTATTATCGTCTATGTTTTGTGCAACAGTCCATAAGTTTGCACCGAAAAAAAGGGTCCATTAGTAGAGTTCCAGATAAACTTTGAAAATTGCATCCATTTTATGTGGAAACAGATATTTTTTAAAAGTAAAATTGATTAAATGAAGCATGCTTCAAAAGACTTCCCTTCAAATCTTTTGGCCAATCATACAGTTTAGTTTCTTTTTAATTTTATTTCTAGAAGTCCTCCCCTTGAAAATGCCACAAGATTAAGGGAAGAAGAAAAGAGATAAACAATGGGATAAAGCAGCAGAAGATAACCTATTCGGAATCCAAAATTTGGCGCCATCGAGTCATTGAAAATTTCGCCTCTCTTTTTCTGTTCGTTGCAGTGCATGTTAGAGTTGAAACCTTCACTAGCTATCACGTTATTTTTCTGCATTATTGTTATTATTACTCTTGTTGTTGTTATTATTATCATTATTTAAGTTGGTTCACTTCGTGTCTCAGGAAGATGCTTATAAGAGCAAGGTGCAACATTCAGTAAATGGCTCCAGAAAGCTAAAGGGAATTGGGAACAAAACAGTTAAACTTGACGACATTGATGCTTCTTTTACCAATGAAAAGAAATTGGATTTCAAGATCTTATCAGAAGAAAAGAAGGAACAAGTAAAAAAATGTGACTCAGTTGGAAAGCAACAAAAAGCAGTGTCTCCCATTCGTGGCATTCTTAAGAATCGTAAACATATTTCTGGAAGCACTTCAAGTGGTTGCAATATTCAGGAAGGTACTGAAGAAAGCCATTGTGATGTTCAACTGCCAACATCAGACAGGCGTGTGAGATTCTCTGGTAAGGATTATATACTTGGTCCAAAAGATAGAAGCTCATTTGATGAAACTGCTTCAAACTTAGCTTCAGATGCGCTGGCTTCTTCATTAGCAAAGGAGCAATCCTCTGGGAGTGATGAGGCATCTGGGAATTTGGAGGCAAACAGAAATGATGACATCACTGCCATTGGCATAGACAAGAGAAAGGAGGTTTGTCCCATAGTTGAAAGTAAACAGTTTTCTAATGCTCCGGATCAAGTTGCAGTACAAAATTTCTTGAAGCCATGTACCAATCAAGAGAAATCAAAGCACTTAGTAGACAAGGGTGAATCATCATCCACTGTGGCATTCTGTGATAAGTTTGATAAAGGCGACACAACTCCACCGAATTGTTCTCCATATGCTGACGCTTCTAGATCTCTTTCTGCACTTCAAACAGGGCGGATTTCTGGTGTAAATACACAAGTGCATGAATCTGGAGCTTTCATTTCAACTAGAAAGTTCATTGATCGTTTGGAGTATCCGAGTATTCAGTCTGCCACTATGAACTCAAATGCAAATACAAGGACATTTCTGGAGCCTTCATCCTCGTATTTTGCTTCATATAACAAAGGAAATGAGAGACCGGAATTTCGATTGCATAATTATGGAGATAATGATAATAATGGCAAAGCTTTGGGTGGCAGACCCTCGTCTTACATGTTTTCTGCAGATATGACTGATAACTCGGTCCTCTTTCCTGGCCGTGGGAAAGAAAGTGTAAGAGATAACCATATAGACCAGAAATATTTTGGTTTGCCACTCAATTCTCATGGTGAGCTAATCAATTTCAGTTCCAGTGGAAAAGTAGGGATGAACCAACCAGATATATCATGTACATTAAGAGGTTCCTTCAGTGCACCTGTGAATGATATTCTCCATCAAAATATCCAGGAATATTCAAGCATTGGTGAGAGGCGTGTGGCTCAAAGGACACTTCAGGATCGGCTAAATCCATTGCCACATTATCCAGCCAGGTTAGGTGTTACAGAATTACATGGAAGGGGGAGAACAGATATCTTCCAGCATAATTCTGATAGGTGTTCCAATCACTTTGTTCAGCAGCTTGATTCGGAGTTAAACCTTGCGAGATTCCCTTACATTGAACGGAATCAACGTGACAAGATGCCAAACCACAAGGGAAATGGAATGACTTCTTCAAAAGAAAGTTCAGATCTTATTCCACCAAGTTCCAGCCAACCAACAATGAGGTTGATGGGTAAAGATGTTCCAATTGGTGGAAGCAGCAAAGAGAAGCAACAATTTGTGAGGGGTGATGCTTGGGCTGGTGAGGAATCCAGCAGAAGGCATTATTCTGAAGATGCTGCTATAGACAATTCTTTATTGGGAAGGTGTTCTAAGCAGGATTGGGCATTTGGTTCACAATCCCAAACATCAACTGAGAACGTGTTACAATCCGTGAAAATTCAAAGCAATCCGTCATTACAAAGTTCTTCTTTGACGAAAGGAAACCTTGGAGTCAGCAGAAATGCTAGTTCTAATTTGCACCATCCCCAAGCTCCTACTTCATGTACAGTATATAATAGGGCACCTGATGACTTGCAATGGCAGTTTGTATCTGGAGCCAAGCCTCAAGCACTCAGCTTTCAGTCTCAGGTACTACCTACTCTTCAGCCTACTTCTTTAAGCCAAGGTGAGCACAATGACAGGAAGAAGCACCATCATGTTACTAGTTCAGCATTTGGATTTCCTTTCTTGCACCCAGTTGTTGAAGAGCAGGCCAAAACACCTTTGCTTCAGAGGTCCGGTACTAGTATACCACCATGGTTGTTAGGCTTAACACACGAAAGGCTTCCGGGGACCTCTGCTAGCAGAAGCTTTCCTCAAGATATAAGGGGAAATAATTTTGCTACACCATTTGTGAATGATTCAGCAGAATTTCAGTATGCTCCTAAGACCTCTCTTTATCCAGCATCAATTGTTCAGCCTACACATGTTCCAGTTACACCCCTTACAAAACTACCCTCTGCCATAAATAGTGGATACAGAAACATAACTCAGGTCACTGACAGAGTGAAGTTGAATGATGTGACTACCAATGACCATCATCCATGCACAAACACCAGGAAAAGACCCGCAACTAATCTTGTTGATCTTACAAAGCCTAACAAGTCACCTAATATAGAAGTGGAAGAAAACTTAAGTCGCATGACCTTGGCTCGAGAAAGCTCAAGTGCAGAATTGCAACGAAATGCAGGAGCAGATGAACTTGATCCCCGAGTGGATGGTGCAAGAAGTAGAAGACACAATGAAGCTCAGGATCTGAATCCTACAAATTATCTTGGCTTTGATTCAACATCAGGTGCTGTCAAACTTAGTCCTGGTGTTAAGTGCATCCTAAGACCCTCTCAGAACATGGATCAGGATAACACAAGAACGATCCATTCTGCTATTCCGATTAGTGCGACTACTGACTGTGGTAGGGATCTTGAAGTTCAGAGGAGACTGACAAGAATGTATAGATTTTAGGCGTAATTGCTCATCATTTTATGTTATCAGTTTTTTCCTTAATAGTATATCCAGCCATGAACATATTCATTAGTTCTATATTAGATTTTCATCTCCAAAGCATTCCCTCATGCTAACTTTTATTGAAAAGATGATTTAGTTTTAGTTTGTTTTTATCTTATCTTGAGTTATAGGTTTATCTTTTATCTTCTTGTTTTTCATTAAGTTATTCTTATAACCACTATTTCTATATATATAATAATATGACTCATTTGAATTCAACCAGTCTTAATCCAAGACGTCCTCAAGGTATCCCGGCATTTCAGCCATACTCTACCCTGTAATCCTTGGTAGTTTACGAGTATATTCCATTGAAGAAAGCTACAAGGACAATTAATGTAGAAATCTGCTATGGCTGAGTTGAAAGAGAGTAAGAATCAATAGCGTCCTTTGGTAGTAGAGGGTGAAACTAGAAATATCTTGATTTGTACTTTGCAATATTTGATAGAAAAGGTGAAAACTGAAATAAAAGCATCTCATTCGATCGTTCTAGTTTATAATGAGGAACGGATATAGAATGATCAAAATAATTCCATCTAATTGTCAAATCTTAGTTAGCACTAACATATTCAACATAAGGAACGAATATAAAACGATCAAAGTAACCAGTAGATGATGCAAATCATTCCTACCTTGCTTATTGGATTGGTGCCGTTTCTCATAAACCAGAATAATTAATTAGCTTGTACAATTGCCAAAGCCTGCTCTTGCCCCTTTCCGATCAAGAGAGTTTCTGAGCTAGTTACCTTGATTGACGGCAGTTTAACTTTCGATGGAGTAAATTGTCGTGGTAGAGAGGCAGTAAAAAACGTTCAAGGACCAAAAAAAACTAATATGAGATAAATTAGTGATGTGCTCTATTATGAAAGTAAGTAACTGTCAGTCACCACAATGGAAGCACCTTCATTCTCAAACTGTGGAAGCTGTATAGATAACTTAACGTGTCAAGCTCAAGATTGTTGTAATTTAATCAAACTATAATCCTGAAACTAAGGCATTCAAGCACATAATATATCCACAAGTTTGATTACAACATTTGTAAAATCTTAAAATATCAACTTAGTCAAATCAATCTTCAATGCTTCCTTGCTTCTTTCTCAGCCTGCAAATTTGAGTATAAAATGAAAAAAGAATGTTAAAACATTGAAAGCTAAACTTTATAATGAAGCATATCGAGTTAGAGTTGTATATAGCATACTGCTTTGATTACTCTCTCAAAAGCATCAGGGCCATGTCTCTCTATGTAACGTTCAACAGATTTCCTTGCATCGAAGCTCAACATCTGAAGGTCCTTCTTCTTGTCCTTATCAGAGTCCCTGGAGTCTCCATATCCTATATTCTTGACGTATTGCCTCACAAAGTTCTCATATATGTAAGCAGCACCATTGAACATTGGCATTACCAGCCAGACGCAAAACACAAGCTTCAGGTATGGCCAAATGGGAAACCTATAAATTGTTTAATTAGCCACACAGAAATCTATGTATTAACTTTTTCAAATTTTTTTGTTGTAATTTTTTTTTTGTTTAACAAAAAAAAGGGGCCATGGGCAGATAATAGAGAAAGAAAGACACAAAATCTTGATATGAAAATAACATTGTTGTTTTGGTTAAATATGTGTAATTTGATTTGTTATAAATTTATCACATTATCACAATATATATACTTACCATTGTAGGATATTATAACATGAAAGCTCAAAGAGTTCCACGAAGGAGTATAAAACCCAATATGTTAGCCACTGGTGATCATCTAAGGTTGAAGGACTCTCGATCGCCCTTATTGATGCGTATCTGTAATATTTACTCGTGGACAATGTCATTGGTACACCAAAAATACTACACTGCTTGCAAACTTTTCTAGTTTAGGAGGAAAGGACAGGTAGAGTATATTGAAATGTGTGTTTTTATGTTTTATTATGCAAAAGGAGAATGATTCTTGCACGTAGTTTCAAATACATAGTCTTAGACATACTGTATAGATGGGGTGCGAAAAGATAACATAAAAACTTAAAATAAAAAATTTTGAGTGTTGTTGACCATTGATAATATAGGATACCCAAGAATATGTCCTAAGACTATGTTCGATTAACATAGTAGTGCTCCGAAAAAAGGTGTGAAATAATCATATGATCATATGATCATATCTTAATATGCCCGTGATCACTTTGTGCATGCATGTGTGTGTTTCTTATTGTCAATTAAGGATTAATCATGCAATGACGAAGTTAAGATGAGTGATATATGATATGCCATTTACTTACAAGGGATAAAGAAGCATTACTCCGGGCCTGACATAAAGAAAACAAAAGTAAAAAATTGCACATGTAATGAGCAAAAGAAATAAAATTAAGAACCGATACATATACAATTTTATGAAATTATTCCTTTTATGCTAGATAAGGCTACATAAATCAAACGCCATTTCGTTCTATCATAAATGATATATAGACTAGCCATTAACTTATAAATAATTTATAATAGTTTCATCTATAGTTTTACTTGACCTTTCTATAACCCTACTTATTAAGCTATTTTCCAGCTGATCTATTGCAAGGCTTCTACATGAATGAAAATAGCTGGCAAATATGAGAAGAAAGAGATATGCATAGTTACCCTGCTATTGTGTCAAAATGTCTTGCCACCGTGCCAAGGACGCCCATGATGAAGAACCTGTGCTATTCAGATCTTTTAGATTGAAGTTCAGGAAGATATATATGATGGAATCTGAGTTATGCACTTGTAATGTAAAATAAACATCCATGCAAGCTGTTTCAAGGGTATTTATATTGAAGTGCAATAGCAAGGCTAATGAAGCAAGCAAAGAATGTTTGGGGGACGACACAAAAGTCTTCTTTTCTCTAATGAGAAGAAAGAACCATAAAGATTAGGTATATACAGGAGAAAGGGTGTATATTTATGTTAGAAGATTGGAATTTGCATGTGCTTTTGATTTTGAACTCTTGCATAGCATATTCAAGAGGTTCCATATACCTTACCTTCTCTCTTTCTCTAAGCTTTTCGCATTATGCGCTCCGCATGCATGTTCGCATCGACCGAAAAAAAAAGGGGTAATAATATTACTCAGTTAAAAAGAGTTCTGAATTTTTTACTGAAAAGTGAAAATAATTATTTAAATAGAATAAAGTGATATGACTTAGGGTGTATTTGTCTGTACTTTTTTCAATAAAAAAATTAATTTTTTCATTGAAAAAATTATTTTTCATATATTTGAATGAATTTTTAAAAATAATCATATTCTCAAAAAAATTGATTTTCAGCTTTTTTGAAAAAACTGAAAAGAGTAGTTTATAAAAAAAATTAATTTTCAAATTTTTTTGTTATATATAAAATTTAAGTATAAAAATCATTATTTTCAAAATTTGAAACAAATGCATCTTTACTTATTTATCTAAAACCCATATATGTCACATTATTTTAAAAAAATAAGTTTAAATAAAAATTATGCCTCTTTAATTTTTTTATTTTTGTAAATAAGAAACATTGAATTGGAAAATCAAGAGAAAAGTGTCTACCACCTTTTAATATAAGATTAAATCGTACTCATAAAATACTCAATTAAACTTTTCCATATTTTAATGTAAGCATAACAAGATGATATGTGGTAACTGCTCATTCACTAGATTCTCTTTAAGTGAACATGACAGAATTGTTGCTAGTTGGCAATTTATTGATCTTCGCTGACTGAATATTTGACAAAAATAACTTCAAGCACGATCTACCAAGGACAAAAGGAAAGAGAGTCAACGAGCAGAAATAAACCCAAATAGAATTGTAATTTTTTTTTTTTGGCACAAATGGTTGTATTATATTTAGAATTAGAAAGTGCAGGCTATAAAATCTGCACACAATCTGCTACAATTCTAATCTCAAGAGTTAACACTGTTCCTGAAGCATAATCAAGCGAGACTACTCGCGATCTATTCTGTCAATATTTGAATTCTTTAGTATTATCAAAATGGGCATGGTAAACTTTCATCTTCACCTTATCCTTATCTTCAAAATTCTAATTTAGAACGCCTTTATTTAGAATAAGACAAACAATGTTAAAAAGTTCTCAACAAACCAAATTGATTGATTAATTACCCGAAAAAAGAAAACCATACATGAATATCCCCAAATCCTCCCCCGCCTCAACCCACACACAAAAAAGAAAAAATTAATACGCCACCAATGTAAAAGTTTTACAATATCGTCCAATTAGAAGCTTCTATTTGTAAAGCTTTAAAGAAAATAAATAATTGAGTCAATCATTTTTATTGATATAACAATACATAATTAAATGTTAGTATAAAATTTTTCTAAACTGATAGTATATAGAAATTAAATCCCAAAAGAAAAAATCATAATCATAAATAGCTACTCTGTTACATATAAAGTAGACATGAATATTAATATCACATTCGTAGTTCATTTTTTAATCTAGAAACCAAATCAAATGCTCGTTATTTGATTGAAAGTTTACTACACCTCCTGTCTGTTTTCCTCCTCATAAATTGATTGATTAAACACTAAACTTAACCTTGCACCAAAAGATCCAAATTTCCTAAATAGTAAAAGTGATATTGGGTTTCATAACAAAATTTAAGGATAACCCTTTTCCTTCATGCAATATGCCCTGCCAAAGTAAGAATCTTGACATGCTTCTTCTGCCTCAGCTCATGAGGCACCGGTCCAAAAACTCTGGTCCCAATAGGCTGGCCTTGCTTGTCAACAAGCACCACGGCATTGTCATCAAACTTGACCTCGCTGCCATCGCATCGGCCCCTTTGCATTGCTGCGCGCACAACTACCCCGTATACAACCTTTCCTTTCTTCACTTTTCCATTAGGATGAGCTTCCTTCACTGATGCTATTATTGTGTCACCTAATCTTGCCCCTTTCTTCCCTTTCAAAGCCTGTATGCACATCACCTTTTTAGCACCAGAATTGTCCACAACCTTGAGAACAGTCCTCATCTGTATGAAGGTGCGCTGCTGCTGTAGCTACACGGCACAGAGATATTTGTTTTGGTAAGAAAGGATTGGCGACTCATGATATCACACATATCTTACCACTAAATGCATTTAGTCACTAATCCATGTCTGGCATTTTTGCAGTACAAGGAAATATTACTGTTGTTTTCTACAAACTAAGTTTACCAATGCCAGGATTGGCAAATGTAAAGAAAGCAAAATAAAAATGGTGTTAGTGCCACTAATTCATACACTGACCTGAGAGAAAAAATTGCCACATGTCATCTCATGTGATGTGGTAAAGAAACCAGGGGAGCTGTTGCTTAAGCTGCCAAACAGAGAACGGCCCACTAGTTTGTTTTTCAACACATGAAACAAAAAAGTAATAAGTCAAAGGCTAAAATACCATATATAAAATAATATTCAGTCCATGTGTTAAATATAAAAGAAAGTGATAGGGGATTGTATCAGTGGCATGAGTGCAGGCTCAATATATATCAAGATAAAGCAAGAGAGCATAATATATGAAATTTCAGATTGGATATAAAATGCAGTTGTTGAAGAAAAAGATGATTCCAAAAATACAATCTTGCCAGGGATCCATTTTTTAATAAACAAAATCATCATGCAATAATGAAACTACAGCATGTCTGTAATGAGCATATTATTTTCATATAACCACCTAAAGTTATGAAGGCAACCTTTGGAAGAGATAGCTGGCATCTTCAGTTAAGAAATATGCTTCACAATTAATAATTGCATGCTTCCCTGATGACTTGTTTGCTTTTCATTTATCTTTGAAAAGAAAATTATGAAAGAACACAGAGAGAGAGAGAGAGAGAGAGAGTAAGATCAGGAATCCTTCTGGTGTTACAAATGATAACAACTACAGTAGAAAGGAAAGAGAAAATATTTCAGCCCTAAGGACAAGTCTGCCCTGTAAGAGGCAAGGAGGGAGCTTTGGCTAAAAATTCAGGAATTTCACTACATCAAAATACACCACAAAACGAGCATAAGTCCATAGCAGCTTACCATGCTTCCCACTCCCAAGAACTTGATTCACTTTCAGTTAGTTTAAGAAAGCATCAGCAAAGGCAACATGTGATAATTAAAAAAATAAAATAAAATTGGGATATCAGATCTCAATATATCTTTACCTATCGTTTCACTGATATAAGAATTTGTGAATGAAAGGAGTATCAACCAAATTGAAGTGCTAATATGCTCATGAATACAGAAAAATAATATATTTCTATGTAAGTTTTAAGTGCTTAACATCAAGAAGCTGAGCTTGCCTATGAGTTTCATCATCTTTATTCTTAAGTACAATGTCAAGGGTTATCTTAAAAATTTACTAATTCATCTTGTGAAGATGTCTGAGCATGCACTTATGAAATGAACCTCATTTCCGTGTAGTTCTTAAACTTGTTTATGTTATTTAGAGCTCAAACTTCATTTCTGCATCACAACTTCCTAAGTTTTAGCCATTAGCTCAAGTTACACAATGTATACCATTATCTGAGAGTTAAACTTCAAAGAAAACAAGGCTTTTGCCTATTTGGGATAAATGTATAGCTGTGATGCTGAAGAACCCTAGGGATGAAATTTTTTTCTTGCTCTAGAAAAAGGAGGATATGAAAATGAAGCAGGAATGGGGAATCACAGCTGCATATCATGTGCATCTATGTCAAGGTAATTTGCTTTCCTTGACACAGCAAATTGAAGGGCCTTCCCAGACTGCTAAACTAAATTAACTTGTGTTAAGAATCTTGCTATTGAATACATTTCGGAACAGCTTAGTTACCATAGCAATGAGTCAGTATGACTCAAGTACAAGCCAGTCCATGCAAAAAGCAATGTGCTGTGACTAAGTATTTTTGGTTTGTTACTAAATGAAACACACAACAAGTTCACTCCTCCAAATATGAAGGCCTACCCCAGATGCTGTATCCTCTTCAAGTATCATTTGCTTCCTCAATGTACTTAGTGTAGTTTCATTGAAAACTTAGAGGTAGGTCGTTGTGTAAATGATATTTATCTCATGTTTTCATTACTTAATTGTTTATATTTTTATACAATATATCCTTGTGTTCTAGATTTCTAGTTTAGAAATTTTGTTGTAATCGTAGATCTGTAACCCTACTTGTATTGGTATGCCTACCTCTATCCATGCGACCTATAGCTTACTAATAAACCAAAAGCAATTGATAAGAAAAGTATGCAATGCTAGCAGCGATTTGATGGAAGCTAAAGAAAGCAACTGTCATGGGCTCACTGAGATTAGACAAATAGTGGCAAGCCACTAGCAGTGACCAACATAAAACAGTAATAATGCAGTTAAGCCATACAAGTTGATGGTTGAGGAAGCAATATTTGGCAGCACGTACATCGCAATGGCAACAATATTAGCACTTTGTTACATTCTACTTTTACTCTCAAGTCATAACTCACAGTTAATCATAGATGCCCTACCCGCTACAAAGCATCAAGTTCAAAATTTATGGGAGTACCCTGCAACTGCCTTCAAGTTTCATAGCTAAAAGACAGCATATTTATTAACTTGTTTTCCATTTTTTTTTAATAAATTGAATTTAATTTGGATGCACTAATTTATACCGTCATCCAATCATACCATGCTATATCAGCAAATATGATTAAGTTTTACACTCACTACTTGAATAGTTATGCAAATGAAAGGATATGATTGGTTAACTGAATCTTACAATGTCAGTGTATCCAAATTAAACTCTTATTGTAATATAGGTGTTATTTGAAGTGTTAACAGTTAAGATTAAAATACCAGAACTTTTTTGGCAGTCAAGTATCCCATTTAATTAGGGTAAATTCTAAAGTGGAACCTAATACATGGTTAAACAACTATTTGGTGGGAAAACATTCGAAAAATTTCCCATTGATACATGAAATTTCAGCAGTCTTGAGTATTTCAAATTCAAAAACACTAAAAATATGGTAATCTACTCTCTCTCTCTCTCTCTCTCTCTCTCTCTCTCTTCTCCATTATAGTGTCAGACATGAATCTAATGGGTTAGTGGTGAAAATCAGAATGAGGGGCAGTGTCCCATGGAATAAGCATGTAGCAATTAAACAAGTACCAATTTAAGAATTGAAACGCTATTCATTTCGAGCTCATAGAACATAACATAACATAATTGCAATATAAATGAGCTAGCTTAACACAATACCAGGTTTTGGGACACATAAATTGAAACTAAAAACGAACAATTCGTGTTGTAGAGTAACGCACCACGAGAACATCTGGAAGCGAAGCTTGCAGCCATCTTCGAAACTGTCGCCATTTATTTTTATTTTTATTTTATTCCGTAGCAAAATGCAGAGCCAATTAAAACCAAGCTGAGTTTTCACTCAAAAAGGGGAAATGCTTCTACGCGCAAATTATCAAAGTGAAGAAGAAGAAGAAGAAGAAGAGGAAGAAGCAGAAGCAAGGTTATAAATCTCGGACCGGAAGGGTTTAAGAAAACCGGCCGGGTCGTCTGCTTTTGAAAACTCAATGGCAACGACGTCGTTTTCCATTCTAATTGTCCAAAAAAAAAAAAAAAGAGAACCGTCCGATCAACTATGTTGCAATTTCATTGACAACCAATATGTTCTAGAGAATAATTTATACAACCGGTAACTAATAAAATTTTAAGAAATTATTGTATTATGAAATAATAATTATTTATTATAATTTATTATTTTTTAAAAATTTTATTCAATAATAGTTAATATACATCAATTAATTTCTGTATTCTATTATTATTTTTTTATTATGTGTATTATTTATTATTTTTAACTTTCTAAGATATAGATATTGTGCTCTAATAATATTAATATAAATTTTTATAGGTTTAAATATATTTTTAATTTTTATAAAATTAATGAATTTTAATTTTAATTTTTAAGAATTTTTTTATTTTGATCCAAATATTTTAAAAAATTTTATTTTGAATTGCTATTATGAAAAGTTATATTATTTTATTTATATTTAAGTAGGAATTAAAGTAAAATTTTTTTAAAATATTTGAATTAAAATTAAAAATTTAATTTTTTAAAAAGTAAAATTAAAATTCATTAATTTTATAAAAATGAAGAATATATTTAGGCCATTCTTTTTATTAATGGTTTGTCCTCAAGCGCAAATCAAATGATAAAATTCTGAAACTAGTAGGGAGCCCTATTTTGGTCCTCTCCTTTGTCGTTGCGTCCCACTCTCCTTCTGGCTGGGCTGTCTCTCTCTCTCTCTCGCTCATCTGGTGGACGTGGGCAGGTCAAGTCATCCGTCGCTCTCTCCCTGTTCGTCGCGGCCATCAGGTACGGTACCGTCGCTGATATTTTTGCCGTTAAATCTGTTGATTTGAATTCAACCTGTTGTTGTTGTTGAGTGTAATAATCAGTTGTTGTGGCCATGTTGCTGAGGGATTAATTACACTTAGGGTTTAATTAAATAATAGTTTCCTTGCCGCTACAAAATTATGAGGGAAATCCTGATTTTGTTAAATACAAATAGTTATTGCTGTTGTGTGAGCGTTTCCCTTACTTAGTTCCTAGTTCCTACCATTTCAGCACCGTCATGTACTGAATTGTGGTGCACTGGAATGGTTTTTAGCCATCAGCTCTATGTTTTAAGATACTTTAATGTCAGGGGCAAGATCAAGAGGTTAAGAGCCTGTGATTGTGTTTATGTGACTTATCATCATGAAGATTACTTGGTTGGCTTCTGGAGCTTTGTTTTTTGTAGGCTTGGGAGTTTGTGAATATTGTATTTCTTTTTTGGAAAAGCTTTAGGCACAAGGTGCTTCCTCCCTTGCTCTTGATTTCTATTAACTTGCCGTATCCCTTCCTCTGTAATTTAATTAGCTCCTGATGCCTTCCCAAATCTTTTGATAAATTCTACCTTCCCAACTCAATACGAAGCATAGTTCTGAAAACTGGACCAGCCAGTCCGATCACACCCGTAGAACTGCATTTGGTGCCTTGGAATGGTCTTGATTCTCTTGAACGAGGGCTTCCAAGGTGTTTTTTTCTCCCTGGCTTCAAAAAGGCAAAGGTTGGGTTTCAAACCCCACAAATTGGGCCAGACTGGCAAGTGCCTGAGTCTGACCACCAGTCCAGGCATGCTTTTGTTATTAGAGCCTTTCAAAATCAAAGAAATTAATACTAAATGTGGCTTGGTTGAATTACTAAAGGGTAAACTTAACATGCATATGAGCATATCATTATTCCTTTTGTATAATTATTGCTATGAAATATGTACTATTACATGCTGGACCGTTGGACTAGGTTTGATAATGCGGTCAATCTTTTTGTAGAAGTTGATGAATGAATTTTGTGTTGCATTCCCCCCTTTCCATATTTTATTATCTTCTTATTATTTCATAAATAGAAGTTGGAGATATATGGATGTGTCCATCCGTGTCAGATATGGATCCTTCACTATTTTCTAACTAGAACTGGAATGAGTATTATATTTTTCTATATTTATTGTATTATTCTATTTCTATTAATATACAATGAAATTTTAAAAAAAAAAATCAAATTTCCAATTTAAAATATAAGTCATATTTCTTATAATAGTTATAATATATACAGTAAACCATTTTTATAAAATAAATTTTTTATAGAATATATTTTATGAATTAATATTTATTAAAAAGCAGTTCAGTGCATGAGGTTCCCACCTAGTGGGGTATGGGAAGGATTGATGAATGCAGCCTTCACAAGCAGAGAGGCTAATTCTAGGATTTGAACTCTTGACCTTCAGGTCATAAGGCTGCAACCTTACTGTTACGTTGAGACTCACCCTTATGTATTAATATTTATTATTATATTAGGGTATTGCATATTTTGTTTTTTAATTTAGGATAACTTTTTTTATTTTATTTTTTATTTAAGACCTCTTTGTTGTTTTGCTATTTTAAGCACACGTGCACCCACAAAGAGTAGACTGTGCCGAGATGCTGTACTGTTCATTGTATTTTACTCTCCAAATGGAAGATGTTTGAATTGAATTTAATGGGCATGCTTTTGTGCCAGGTTCATGTGATGGACATGTCAGATGCTGTCATTGTGAAATCTAGTAGGTTGAAATCAGTTGTATGGAATGATTTTGATAGGATTAAAAAAGGTGATACCTGTGTGGCTATTTGTAGGCATTGTAAAAAGAAATTGAGCGGATCAAGTACCAGTGGAACATCACATCTAAGGAACCATTTGATCAGATGTCAGAGAAGGTCCAACCATGGCATAGCACAATACATTACTGCAAGAGAAAAGAGAAAGGAAGGGACTCTTGCAATTGCAAATTTCAATTTAGATCAAGATCAGAAGAGAGATGATACCCTTAGTGTTGTGAATATTAAATTTGAGCAGACACAGTTGAAAGATGACTCTGTCAACACTGGAACTAGTAGCTTTGATCAAAGACGGAGTAGATTTGATCTTGCTCGCATGATTATCCTACATGGATATCCATTGGCTATGGTTGAGCATGTTGGTTTCAGAGTTTTTGTAAAAAATCTACAGCCATTGTTTGAGCTTGTGACGATGAATAGGGTTGAGGCTGATTGTATTGAGATTTATGAGAAAGAGAGAAAAAAGATGAATGAGATGTTAGATAAATTACCCGGGAAGATTAGCCTCAGTGTTGATGTGTGGACTGCTGTGGGTGATGTTGATTATTTGTGTTTGACAGCAAATTACATAGATGAATCATGGCAGTTAAGGAGGAGGATTTTAAATTTTATAAGGATTGATCGCCTTCATACTGAAGACATGCTTTCAGAAGGTGTCATGACTTGTCTGATGGATTGGGATATTGACCGCAAGTTGTTCTCCTTGATATTGGACAGTTTTTCTACTTGTGATAACATTGCTATTAGAATAAGTGAGAGACTCTCACAAAACAGGTTTCTTTATTGTAATGGTCAATTATTTGATATACGCTGTGCTACAAATGTTCTTAATGTCATGGTTCAGCATGCTTTGGGAGCTGTAAGTGAAATAGTGAATAAGATTCGAGAAACTATTCGTTACATTAAAAGTTCACAAACTATACAGGCAAAGTTCAATGAGATGGCTAAAGAAGTTGGGATCCTGAGTCAAAAGTGCTTATCTCTAGATAATCCGTTGCAATGGAATTCCACATATTCAATGCTTGAAAGTGCCTTAGAATTCAGGGACGTTTTCATCCTTTTGCAAGAAAATGACACTGCCGACAGAATCTGTTTATCTGATGTAGAGTGGGAGAGACTCACTGCAGTTACTAACTTCTTGAAGCTGTTTGTTGATGTTATAGATGTTTTCACTAGGAGCAAGTATCCAACTGCAAATATATATTTCCCTGAACTCTGTGATGTTAAGTTGCATTTGCTTGAATGGTGCAAGAATTCAGATGAATATATCAGTTCTTTGGCATTAAGATTGAGACGCAAGTTTGATGAATATTGGCAGAAATGTAGCTTAGGGTTGGCGGTTGCAGCCATGTTAGACCCTAGATTCAAGATGAAGTTGGTAGATTATTACTATCCACAAATCTATGGTAGCTTGTGTGCCAGTCATATCGAAGAGGTCTTTGAAGGTGTGAAGGCTCTATACCATGAACATTCAATAGGCTCCCCCTTAGCTTCTCATGATCAAGGTTTGGTCTGGCAAGTTGGCAGTGGCCCACATTGCTTACAAGGTTCTGCAAAAGACTCTGGGGATAGACTGATGGGGTTTGACAAGTTTCTTCATGAAACTTCTCAGGGTGAAGGTGTAAAATCAGATCTAGAGAAGTACTTGGAAGAACCTCTCTTTCCGCGTAATGTTGATTTCAACATATTAAATTGGTGGAGAGTTCACACTCCCAGGTATCCTGTCTTATCCATGTTGGCACGAAATGTTTTGGGAATTCCAATGTCAAAAGTTTTGCCAGAGTTGGCATATAATAATAGTGGAAGAGTCCTTGATCGTGATTGGAGCTCACTTAATCCTGCTACTATCCAAGCTTTGGTGTGTTCACAAGATTGGATACGGAGTGAACTGGAAAATTAGAATTGCTTTTCCCCTACATTCTAACTGTACATGCCAAATCTCCTCTTCAAAATATCCCCCACTGTAAGTTAGATCTTCCAACGCCACTTTTTGATTCTCCTGACCCTCCTGTATCTCAGGTTTTGTTTTGGTCCACAGCCTTATGCAACTTAGCTAGTTGATTTTATGATTTATTTTACATTATTTTTGTTTACTGTTTTGGCAATCTGTGCCTCTGGCTTATTGAAACTAAAATTCTTATTATGTGCGGCTTCAGAAGAACGATGTCTGCATAAAACGACCATTCTTCATCTCAAGTGCATCATTTTTCAGGATTAAGGTTTTTATTTTTTTAATTAGGTTAGTTCAGTGTTTACAATCTGACCAACTGTCAGAATAGTTAGCATTGCCCCCCCCCTCTCTCTCTCTTTTTTCTAAAAATAAAACCTAATTTACTAGACATAGGGAGTGAGCCTTGCGACTTGGAAATCACGAATTCAAATTCTAGAAACACTGTCTCCACATCTAGAGGTGAGACTACTTACATCTATCTTCCTCAAATCTCACTAAGTGATAGTCTCGTGCACATTCTGCCCTTTTTAAATTAAGAGACATGGTGTGAATGTTGCGCAACATTGTTTTCCTAAAACGTTATTTGCAATATTAGCCTCAGTTTCATCCGAACATTGTGCCATCTCTAATTTAGAAACTTTAATAACTGTTGCATATGATAATTCCGAGATATTTGATTTTGGTGATCGGTTTGGTTGGGACCACAAATAAATGATGTGCAAGCAATTTCGGAGCTAATTTGGGAAGAAATTTGTTACTAAGCCTGACTTTTTACCTGACACGAATGATATGGCATTTAGATGTGGCTTACATGTCAAAACAGATTTGAAACAGCAAGGCCATGTAAGTTTTAATTAGATACTATTATATTAATGAATTAATTAATTATTCATAGACAGATTTGAAACGGTTTCGATCTTTCTGCTATATTGAATGTTCATCATTCTCTGCTCTTTCTATCAGGTGAGCTTTGCAGCGCCTCTTATGAGCAACTGTTGCATGCTTAAATTCTTTTTAGAGCCATATTCATTTTTTTTTTTTTTTTTTTTTTGCTCTGGTAGTGTAGCTTCTACACTCTGAAGGAGGAAATGGACTGCTGAAACGGCATTCTGAGTCTGTATTCTAGTGATTAGATAGCATTAAAAAACAATAATGTGGCAAAGTGGTCTATGGAGACACCACTTGGATGCTCAACCGTTATCATGTTAACATTGACTAAAGTTAGTTCCAGTCACTTGTTCCAATTAGAAAAGACTAAAATCACACTTGGTTTTATCTATAGCATACCATAAAAGTATAGAACTTTCACTAGTACATGAAAATTCATCTATACTGGTACTGATCTTAATCCAAGTGAAAAGCATGCTTAAGCGATGCAGGATATGGGTGTAATTAACAATTTCATATTTAAACCAGCCATCTTCCCTTTTCCTCATTGTGTGAATAATAGAAATTGTGTTATCTAATGCCTGGGGAAAATGCCCTTGTCCACCGATCCAATTATAATCCCCAAATGAACTTTTTCGCCTTTCACTGCGGATTGTTTTCATACATCCTTCCTTCTCTCTTACATTTCTTCTCTTCCCAAGAAGAATTAGATTTGAGACATAGTTGATTTGCAGTAAAAGGTGTGAGCAAAGAACTATAGATGCATTAACACGATCAGATATTTGATAGTGTCACTCTGCGGGCATTTGATAGTCTCGGATGCAATTGCTTTATGCTCAAGGCAACACAGTGAGGCTATTGCTTTTCAGCTGAAAAGACTACCGTGCGGCAAAAAGCAGAGAGCTTTTGATAGGAAAGAGAGTGCGCGTGGTGGCGGGTAGGGAGTTAAAAAGATATGGCCTAGAGAGCCGTACGGCATACAAAATTTGAAAAAGGAAAATGATTTGGAAAATAATTTTGACAAGTAACCAAAATATAAATGCCATATCATTCGTGTCGGGTAAAGAGTCGGGCTTAGTAGTAGTAACATGGTTGTTAGTCATAGTCAGTGGGTCTGTACAAAGTTACGTGTAATTCTCTTCTAAATGTTTCTGTCTTGATTAACTATTGGTCAATGCAGAGCTCGCCTGGACTCGCTTAAGTTTATTGTGCGATTGTTTTTGTTTCCTTTTTTTTAAGTGATCATGTGAGGTAGTTTTTAAAATTTTGTTTTTTTGTTGAGTTACTTTTTCTAATTTGTAAATAAAAGCTTTAAAACAGTTTTTTTTGGGTTTCTTTTTAGAAAAAATAATCTCTCTCTTAGATTTTTTTATACATATTTTTAATTAAAAATTATTTCTTATTAAAAAACATTTTTTTTTTTGGGTTCCATTTTTCAATTTTTTTTTTTTTTTTTTGGGTTATTACACACACTTGGAGGAGGGGGGAGGGTTGATTCTCTAGATCGAATTTAGTGCAACTTTTCAGAGGCAGCATGTCAACCACTTTTGCTGTAGCGGTTTCTACTAAAAAAATGTTCAAACACACAAACAACCCACCCTAAAATGAGCGGGGGAAAAGGTCAAATATGGGAGTATTGGCCTTTTTCTTCTTTTCGGCCCAATAAGGAGTGGAGTGGAGGTCTTTTTTTTTTTGGGGCAATCAGGAATGTTGGTATTAAAGAAAACCACGAGTGTGTGTTGGGTTTCTGTGAGCCTGAAACAGTGGCACCTTTTTGGTTGGGTCGTGGCTGTCTTTTGAATGGTCTAGAAATTTGTACGTTTATGTGATCAAAATCATAAACTAATCGTTGACCCCAAAAAAAAAAAAAAAATCATAAACTAATCAGAGTTTGTCATCTTGAGACAAAAGTAAAGGTATTCCTTTCACTTTGATCTTTTATGTTGTTCCATTTACTGAGTTACGCCGCAGTTAAATTCTTTCATCTAAGCATATTTTGAAGGGATCCTGAGAACAATTCTGTTGCGAAGAAAATTGTCATCGTTTTTCTTTGAGAAACAACAGCCCTTTTAAAACTTCTAAAAAAGAAACTAAATTTCAAACTTATTAAAACAAAAAACATTTCACTACACTATACAAAAAAATAATATATTAATAATTAAAATAAAAATAAAAATATTATATGTTAAATAAATATATTTTAATAATAATTTAATAAAATATGAATTTTTTCATAAAACTCATAAGTAATTATCATTAAAAATAAATAATTTATAATTTATAATGTATTTCTTGAAAAATATGTCTTTTCACATGAGTTATAATCCTTTAAAAATAAATTAATTATTATTACTATATCTAACATATTAATTATATTTAAATAAATTGCAATAATATGCAGACAAAATACAAAAAGAAAGGAGAGTATTTATTTATGGGGAATGCTAACCTCTATACCTTCATGTAGAGGTTAGCAAGCAAATGTTCCATATTTTGTTTTAGACAAAAAACTCACTTTTTCCTTTTTTTATAAATTGATGTATCACTTTGGAAAATTTTTAATTTAATTTTATTCATATTAAATATTACTTTAATTTTTTTCTTGCCTAATTAATATTTGCTCTTCTATTTTTGTTTATATAAATAATATCTTTATTCTATTTGTGTCCTATCTAAATAATATATTAATAATTCAAATAATATTATTATATGCTACAATATACACGATTAAATAGCTATAAAAATTTATTTTCATTGACATTATATTAATTTTGTTTTAATGTAGACAATATATTAAAATTAAGTTCTAATGATTATCTTAAATTAATATTATAAATATTTGCTGTTGACTAAGATATCTTATTACTATGATAGTAATTTTTTAGTATTGCCATAATAATAAGTTCCTTTTAATAATAGCTTTTCAACAATATTAAGTACTAATTAATTTTGGAAGTATCATATTTCATATATTTTGACGTTATTTACAGATATTAATGTAACTTATAATTTAAACATAATTTAGATGTACTAAAAAATACTTAACTTTTTTTAAGGGATTTAATCCATGTGAAGAAATGTATTTTTAAAAATACATACATACTGAAAAAAAAAAGTCTAATGAGAATTGTTTAAGTTTAATAATAAATATTTTATTAACAATATATTAAAATTAAATTCTTATCATTATCTTGTACTAATATTATAAAGATTTAATCTTGACCAAAGTATTATGATACAAACTTTTTTAGTATTATCATAATAATAAGATCTAGAATTACTTTTGAATAATATTAATTGCCAATTAGTTTAAAAAGTCCTATATTGCAACTTATTTAAACATTATTAATATATTCGATGCACTGTCAATAACTAATTTATTTTTTTAAGGGATATAATTCATATGGAGAGAAGTATTTTTCGAGAATATACATATATATATATATATATTATAATTTTTAATGATAATTATTTACAAGTTTTAATAAATTAATATTTTATTAAATTATTATGAAAATATATTTATTTAGCATTTTATTTTCTATAATATTTATTTATCATATAATAATATTACTTTTATTTTAATTATTGATATGTTTTGATAATAGAGTGGAGTATTTTTTTTTTTTTATAAATTTGAAGTTCATTACTTTTTCTTAAAATCTCGAGAGAGTTTATTGTACATTTTCCTTTTTCTTTTTAACATATATATTAGGTTAAATCGTCACGAGGATCTAGGATTCCATCCAATTATAGTGTCCTTATGTTGTACACTTAGTTTACACAATTTGTGTAGATTAAATTGATCAAAAGACTAACATATCGTTATTCTGAATATAACATGCTTGTATGAATAAAGATTTATACAAACTTTTATTATAATATAATTGGTGACACGATTTTATGTTGACTTAATTTAATGGAGTTTGTGTGAACCTTGTCTCGACAAAAATCCTTCACTTGAGAACATTGTTATACAATCTAGATTCTAGATTGAAGATTAAAACCTGCTAAGGCATGTTTCGTAACTGATTATATATATATATATATATATATATATATATATATATATATATATATATATGAATTTAATTTAAATACACTGACAGTGTAAAACAGTTTTACACTGTCAACCAATAGAAATAGTAGAAAGTGACAATTCATATAAGTAACTACCCATTATAATGAGGGACCCACCATAATTTCTCACTTTCCCTTATTTCTATTTATTGGTTGACAACAGAAATGCTTTACACTCACAGATACCAATTAAACTCTATATATATATATATATATATATATATATATATATATATATATATATATATATATATAATTTGTCTCGGAAAGCTTAACATTAAAAGTTGTTTTGAATTAAACTCATAGGAGGTTGAGTCATTGGGTCTGATGATTGAATCATAAAATTGAAAAATAAAATGTGTCCGCATATATATAACACGAACAATTATTTATTTTAATAAAATATAATTTAGTTATAATATCTAAAAATAATAAATAATTTAATATCGTAACATGAAAAGCAGATAAAAAAATTATAACTTGGAAATATAATATAAATTTATTTTTACGAGCTAATAATACAAATAAATTTTAACAGAATACTCAGAGACTTCAATATTATTAACCAGACTTAGAAAAAGGATTAAAACAAAAGGCTAACTGAAATAATAGGGTTTGTTAATAAAAGCTCGAGTGTCTGACGCGTCCTTTCAAAAGTCAAACAATGAATCTAAAAAATCATTGCCATTGATGGCTAAAACATTAATTAATGCAATCTATTAATAATGATTTTCACATGACCTAGCATATTTGTCACCCACGGCTCCAATGGCAAGTTACAATAAACATGTATTTCCGTAGTCTAAATTCCTTAACACTTTTATTCTACAGTATATATAGATTATCTTATGTATTTAGTCCCCTCATTCTATGAAAGATCTTGCAAAGATACAATTTTAACACCTTATATTTAAGTATATTCACAAAAATCGTGGAATCTACCAACTTTTTTTTTGAGATACAATTACTTATTTTTTGGTTTCACAAGTTTTTTGAGTGTACCTAAATTTGAGGCATTCGAATTGTATCTATACAAAATTTTTCATGCTACCACTTCTTTGCCATACGGCTGCAAGATTATTTTGTGAGGAGCGTATGTAGACTATATAAACACTTTTCTTCCAACAATCAATATTTGATTAATTCAAATAATTTAATATTTATTTATTTAAATAAGGTTTTTAGTACAAATTTTACAAATAAAAGAAGAAAAATCAACATTAAAAGAGTTTCACTCGATAGTAACTCGATTAACCCGAACAATCCAATAGATTTCAAATATTGATAATTAGGACCTCATCAGGAGGACACCAAGCATAGGAGCTCTTTTCTACGGTCTAATGCATCACTGTAGCAATTGAGATAGTCAATATACCTAGATTGGGGAATTCAAACACTGAAATTACATAGGCATGATTAGGTATTGAGGCTCCCTCTTACTTGCTAACAGAGAGCATACTTTCTCAAAAGGGTATAACATTTACTCTCTTTCTCTATTTATAACTATCTTTTAAAGTTTTGGTATTAAGATTAAGAAATTATTAAAATGGTACAAATATAAAGAAAATTTAGACTATTTTGACAAAAGTAGCCTTTTTTAAAAAATTGTAAAACATTTATTACTAGTAGGTGAAAGAATAAAAATAAGGGTAAAACTGAAAAAAGTTAATTAATACTACTTTAAAACTCTTAAATGATAGATAATTATGGACAAAAAAATTTTGCTAAAAAGATAATTACAAGTGAACGGAAGGAGTGCTTGCTTCCTTTGACTAATTTGAGGCAAATGCTATGGTGCACTTTGCTAGTCAAAGTGCATAATGTACCTTGCAATCTAATGGTAAAGATTGTGAGATATATCGATACATTAATCATCTATAATGCACTAAAATAATTTTGTAATTTTATTCAAACTTAAAAAATGTAGTTAGATACATTTTAATAATGACCAAAATTTATCTACATGATTTTAAAATTATAAAAAATATCTCAAAAAAATTCTATTTAGCTTTAAGGATAATTTTTTTTAATTATAGGATCATATAAATAAATCAAAGAAATATTTTATGATACTTTGGGATTTTGGAGAACATCCTAAAAAATTTTGTTTAATTTTAAAATTATGTAGATAAATTTTGATCATTTTTAAAATATATTTAATCACATTTTTTAAGTTTGACTAAAACTGAAATTATTACAATATATTACAAGTTGTTGGTTGTATTGACAAACTGTCAATCTCCACCATTAAATAGCAAAGATGTATAACACACCTTTAACCACGGAGAGTATTAAAGACACGGCCCTGATTTGAACCCAAAATTGAAAAAAGGGAAACAAGCTCTGCAAATGCTGCAAAGCGAGAGTCAAACATTAAGCCTGTGTATGGTTTGCAACACAACCGAAAATATTACAATTGCCAATGCAATTTTATTGAACTTCTCCAAACGATTGTTGGCATTTAGATCTATCTAAACCAAACACACTACTAGTCGGGGGCGTTTAGAAAATATTAGTCCTCATAATGTAACAATCTAATGTTCTCACGCCATCTTAAATCATACATAATAAGAAGCAATTAATTAATTATAACCATATCTAGAAAACCCTTAGTTAGTTCAAGTAATTCGATATTTATTCCTTTTAAATAATATCTCGAATTCGAGTCTTGCAAATAGAAAGAAGTTGGCATTAGGAGAGTTTTACCTTATAATAGGTTGACCTAACTCAAGGCAGATTAATTGAAATCCAATAAATTTCAAATAGTGGTGGTCTAGATCAAAAAAGAAAGCCCTTAGATTCATCCATTTAGGCGGATTAAGTTGTTGTTTGGTACCATCATAGACTTTGCTTGTATTGATCTTGATTTTCTTTTGGTACATGATGTTGATTTTTTTTTTTTGGAGTTGCTGACTCGGGTTCCATCACTAATGGTTGGATAAGAATAACAGCACTTCATGTGGATGGATCGCGTGTCTCCCCATTCTTAGTTATCAACTTAAAGCTCCTACAACGTATGAAGGTGAAAGTTGGGACTTGAAACAAATGAGGCTGGGATTTTGACATATTGTTTTATCTTATTACTTTTCATGAATGGGTCGGTGAGATGAAAAGGAAAATAAAAATAGGGTTTTCAAATAATTTTGTGGATTTGCATAGGTCATGTGTTTTCTAACTTGAATTAATAGAAATTTAATTTTATTGGAACAAAATGGTTTGGTAATATCTGCTAGTAGGTGATGCTTGATTTAAAGAAATAAAATGAGAATAGGAGAGAGTAAGATATTCTCATTCGCGTGTTTGGTAAGGTAATTAACTAGAATGGAAATAACAATTTTCAAGAGAATGAACATTTCTATACTTTTGTGGGAAAAGGCATTCATTGCCTTTGAAAAAATTCCTCATTCTATTTTATTAAATATAGATGTAGAAAATAACCTAACTCATTCAGTTCACCCCTTCAACGTCAAAGTCTAAAAGAATTGGTATGTATATATACTGATAAATTGATCCCTAACTTTTTAAAATATCGGATTAATTAATTTTTAATAAAATAAACAGATAAATTAGTCATTAATTTTTCAAAATTAGATAATTTAGTTTCATTAAAGAGACTTAATAGAGGGACTAAATTGTCTAATTTTAAAAATATTGAGAATTAATTTATCTATTTATTTTTATTAGGGATTAATTTATCATATAAAAATTGATAGGGACAATTTTAAGATTTTACTCTACAAGTATATGTCATTTCCATCCGCACTCCCATCCCACCCAACCAAATATGATTCAATGTTTGGTGTGGACTTCATGAGTGAACAAAGTATAATAAATGAAATCACTCGTGACCACCTTATTAGCTTAAGAAAATGTTGCTACTATCTTAGATATAGATTTGAATACTTGTTTATTTTAGACATGATCATGTCATATTAAAATAGAGATAAATATATATTTTAAATTGAGTCCTACAAATTATAAGAGTACTTCACTTATTTATAAATGTATTTGTGTTTTATCTCTTGTTTAACAAATACGAGAGGGTCATAATCCTTTACTAATATTAATCATATCGAATTTTATGCATTAAGTCTATGGAAATGGTTTACTTACTCAACTTTTTTTTGCTTATGATATATAAGTGACTAATTTGGGTTCAAATCCAAGAATCCTTTATTGATAGACTATCTATAATTTCATTGTAATCGAATTGCAGATGACAAAAAGATCTTGGTTGCGAATTTTGTTAACAGTAGTATTTTTGGTACACTATTTTTTAGAGATTATTTGGGGAATTATATATACATAATTGGAGATTTCAATCATATTACTAGTGAGTTTGTTTAAAAAAAATATGAAAAATCATGTATTAATGATTAAAAATTTTAGTTATCTTACGAATAAATTTAATAAAAGAATATCACGTCAATCACTAGTTATTTTTCATCCACCATATATTCATAAAACGTAAAAATTTCTGGTAATTTACACATCGAATTCCCATATGTCTGAAATGACGTTTAAATCACGGGTTCACAGTAAAACATTTCCTTTGTTAAAGTAGAACTACAAGGGCTTACTGAGACTTGTGGCATGCCATGGGCAACCTCTCATCTCCATAAACATTTTCTCATGGAAAAATATTGAGCTTTCACTGAGGCTTGTGACATTTCCCAGACTTTAGAATTGGACAAACTTATCTCCCTTAAAATTTTAATTATTTTATATAAAAAAATGGATGTGATAATAGGAAAGGAGATACTTCTTTCCTTATAGGATCCCAACCAGCAAAAAGAGCGAAGACTCTGGGCTACAACCTAAAAAAGTACACCAACTAATTAGGCTAATCAATTCACATTTATCATAGGAATACACCAAAAAAAAATTAGTTACGTTAATACAAGAAATATGAAAGGAACTCAATTACAGTACTGTTCGTTATACGTACACATCTTTTGCCGAGAAAATCATGACAATTCAAAATTTTAATTGAAGATCTTATCTATGTGGTGTGATTTTCACAGGTTAATTACTTTGCCATTTGAGGAACATGTATTGCATTGGTGGTTGTCATTTTCCACCTTAATTTTTAGGATAAAGTATAAACATCAGGTTGTAGCTAGTTGTGGTCCCTTGCCTATATTATACGCGAATTAATCTTAGGTTCTGAATTGTGGTTGACAACTGTAACTGGTCACAACAGAGCTGTTATAAGACAGCTATACATAATGTGTCCTGATTTTATCATAAGGTCCACATTAACTATTAAATGGTCCGGTTATAATATCGCAGGACGACACGAGGAAGTGATCATCTAGCAAAATTTCTTGTACGTGGAAAAAAGATTATGCTAAAAGAAATGTCTCATTCTAAGTACAAAAATTATACAAGCTTGAACGAAAACTTTTTAATTGGCATACCGATCGAATGTTGGTTATTTAAATATCTAGGACAAAAAGTGTGCGTAATCTTTAAAGCAAATATTATTTGGTACAAAGCAACATTCGTACAAATTTTACGAACAATGTTAACGGAGATGATTTTGTAAATTTCAACTCCAACCAAGCCGTGATCTCCGCTAAGAGCTCTCTTTTCATTGGCTCAAAGTTATTTTGTGTGCATTTGTGCAGTTGTTATTCGTGCCATTAAGCGACACTCAATTTTTAAACACGATCTCAGCTCAAGTCTAGCTCAAGTTACTAGTTCGAGTTAGATATACAATTTCATTATCTTTTTTCAAAGAAGTTTATATATATAATCGAGCTAGTTCATAAATTATTAACTCAAATATGGAAAAATTTAAACTCGAGCCATAACCTCAATTTATTGGTCCCTGTCCACAATATGCATATTTAGCAGTCAACCAACCGTAGTCCAGCATAGTCTCGCTAACAATTTTATAACAGAAATAAATAGTGCAATGATAATTTTATTGCAAACATGGTATATTTTGGATTGGTATCCCGTATTTCAGGCAACTCAACCCGATGACCCGCACAAATAGCATAGACTAATTACAAAGAATTAGAAAAATGATATTTTGATATAATCCACCTCGTATTTTTGGTCGACATATCACCTATCTACTATTAGATGGGTATGTGGCCCCCACTTAGATTGAAGACCACATACTCATCCAATGATAGATGTGTGATATTTCGACCCGAAATATGAAATAAACTATATACAAATAACACGTATGAAAAATTAGGATATGATCCACTTTTAGTATCCAGATATCTAAACAGATTTCCTTAATAATATCAAGGTAATAGGGGATCAAAATTTGCCATTAATATTAGCATATAAAAAAATTAAATATTTAATGAGTTGCTATAAACAACCACCTTACAATATAAATGTAGCATTAAGCTACAAATTAATGTATGCATGCATCAAAATTAATGATGGTTATTGGATAGAATAAAATAGTATAACTTATTTATTCATCTAATATTCAACATACAAATAAATTCGAGTAAAAATTCTAGTACTCCAGCATTTTCCATTCTCTTTACACTTTCTCTAAGATACACTACGTTGCTACAACTTAGGGATGAAGTGTTATTTCAAGTGCATCACCTTTACTCTCGGACATAACACATGGTCTATTTAATTTTTATGGTTTTATACATAACACATGGTCCACTTAATTTTTATGGTTTTATCTTGTGAGGACGTTCATTTGATAATTTTAAGTTTTATTTATTCTGAGCTCCTTTGCCAAATTTATCTGAGAAGTGGTTACAACAAACTAAGTTCTTGTTGTTATGGTAATCACAATTTAAAATCCTAGGAAGATTTTATCTATGATCAATACATAATTTGATTCTCACTGGTCCTAAATTTTCGCTTTACCCTCCGCCGCTTGTTGCACCTCACATAACATAATTTTGCTTTGTGGCTCACCTAGAACCAATATAATCTTTAAGAATAGAATATGGTATTCAGTGTGTTTTTAAATAGATTATTGTACTTTAAAACTTTTAATTGGATCTTTATATATAATTTGAAAATCTTCTAACTAAATCCCTACCATCAGTTAATCATCCATTATTCATTATATCGTACACACGTGGCCATTAACACAGTTTCGTTACATTATAAATACTAGCTAGGCTTTCGATTAAATTTGCTAATACCAGTATTCTTGTCTAATGCCTGCCTAAAATAATTTGTTTATCAGGTTTCCGTCTCAAACATGTTCTAAATGTAATTAAAAATCATAATATTCAGTTTCTATGCATATTAATTATGTAATTTCTTTTCTTTTATTTCCTGTCTAGCTCACTATATTATTAACACCTCATCACGGTTAATGGCCACATGTATACGGTCAACTGAAAATGGATTACCAGCTTACAATAGAGACAAAATTACAAAATTTTTAAAGTATAAGAATCCAAATAAAAGCTTTTAAAGTATTAAAGATTTATTTATAAATACATTGAAATTATAGAGACTAGTACGATATCTCAACATAAAAAAATCCAAATATAAAATTTTTAAAGTATAATTCAATAAAAAGTTTAAAATATAATGAATTATTTATAAAGATGTTGAAATTATAGAGCCTCGCTAGTTAATTTAGCCTAAAAATTAAAATCATGTTTGGCAAGTTTTTGCAAGTTAGATGTTTCTGTCCACTCTGCTGTGTGTACAATAATAACCGCTTCATGCATGGCTTAAAGTTTTCATCAGCAACCATTTCTGCTATTTTCTTTTGATTTATCCAATGATGTATTACACGTCCCATGTTATCATTAGGACTAGTGTTATTTGAACTCAATTTTGAGACTTATTTAATTTTAAGAGATATTGTTAAGATATTTTTTAATCATTGATTGGAAGTAGATTCTATTTTTTTTTTTTTATTTCAGCCAATAATAAAGAGACTCCTTAGAGTGTCCCCTTAAAATGAGTATCAAGTTAAGTACAAATAACATTTACGTATAATTAGTGTATAGACTATTGATGGTTCATTTATATGTATCCCCACCACCAACTTCAACTTTGCATGTGATAGGTGAGAAATTGTACAAGGGGAGAATGTGATTATACTCCCAAACTCCAGACACCATGATTAGGGGCTAGCTAGGTATAAAGGAATAATTGCACTTAGCAGTGGGTTATTGTCACAAACCCCTTTCCAGGTTGGAACAATGTGGTCCTCAAAGAAGAAACTTCAAGGATTGAAATTTCCTTTTATGATGTATGGTCACCTAGACATGCAATGTAGCCTTTAATAATGGCATTAAACTGCTTCAGAACAGATGGGCATGGGCCGAAAACATTGCATTTAAAGTTCAGCAGAAGTGGTAGACAGCAGAACAATCACACATATATATAGCTATAGTACAAAATGCAGTTTGGCAAAGATTAGGAAAACTGCATAATGAAAAGAGACCATTCTCATTGCAAGCTTGATCTATGAATAAATGTACCGATAAAATTGATGGCACTAGCAAGCATATAGGCTGTATGGAACCATATATTATATTGTACATTGTACCTAAATGAAACTCATTGCATTTGGTAGGGTAAAAAGGAATCAATTAATGAGGAATTGAGAGAGATAATCTAGTTATGGTCCACATCTCTTGCTCAATTGTACCATGGAAAATTTGATGAATCATTTCATGCAGTACTTACAAACAATTATCATTGCACTGAACGCAGAAAGAGTGGACACATTGAGGATATTAATGCCTTGCATCCTTTCTTTGAACGCTGTTTTTTTTCGTTGAAATACTCCTCTGTATGGTTATTATATACATGGAAGTAGATGAAACCTTTGTCATTCATAACTCAATAATTTTTTTTAGTCTCGACAAAACTACTAGTATCTAAATATATTATTAGGAATTTGATTAAATCAGCCTGATCTGGGAAGGTCCCTAAAAGAGGGTGGGGATTTTGTAATGATGATTTTTTTTTTCTTTTTCAAGACTTAAATCTAAAACATCTGGTTAAAAGGTCAAAACACCTACCATTTTGACCGAATTTATATTGGTTTATAATTTAACAATTTGCTTCTTAGGCCAATTGAAACTAAATTGCCGATGTCTTTTAAATTTTCTATATTGATAATTTGATATTCATGAGACAGAAATTTTTCAAAAAGGTAGTTCCAGATTCCTTCAAAAGTGATTCAGTCAACACAGAGAGAGAGAGAGAGAGAGAGAGAGAGAGAGAGAGAAATGGTGCCCTTAGAATTAGAATGGGAAACTCTTCCAAACGAGTACGGTTCAAGTCATTAGTCGCATCAATTGCATATAACTACTCTAGCTGTTTGGGAAACAACTAAATTGCTACATATAAACCTGATTATATGCAAAATCAAATATTTTTCTTCTTTACCACATACGAATATCAACCTTAAAACACAAATGATTGAATATGAGAGGTGTTTGAGGAAGTCTCAAATTGGATATGAAATGTTAAATTGACAAAATAAAGAGTAGGGATGGCAATATAGTGGGTTTATATGATATAATATTAAGCTTAAAAGTACAAAAAAACATTTCTAAATACCAACATGCAACTTTTTCCCTTTCTCGACAGTGTTACATATATAAAGAAAAATATATAGATACCTTTGAAGACACCATGTGAGTGGGGTAAAAATAAATTAAAAAAATTCTAAGTGTTAAAATATAGGAATATCGCCTTATTGATATCGATTGGGAATGTTCGAATGCTAACCCTTATATAAAAATAACTTTTCTCTCCTCTTCTACATCAATCTCTCTTAATTAGTTAAAAGTTTATTCAAAACACTTTTCACGAAAAAACTCACTAGTACCAAATAGCAATAATGTTTAAAACAATAATTATTGATTTTGTGAAAAAATAAAATCATATTACTTAGGATGATCTAAATTATTATTAATAAAATAACAAAAAATGTATGGTGACATATCCGAATAAAATCAAATATAGGAAATTTTCTTTAAAACACAATTAATTAATGCTACTATACTAATTATTATATGCAATATTATTAAGGAAATAATTATCGAAGTTGTGAATAAATTAAATCTTTTTATTAAGGATGATATAAATAAGTATTAATAAAATAATAAAAAAATTATGTATTCTTCCATATAAAATGAATTGTAAAATTTCAAAAGAGATTGAAATGAGTATGTTGTTTTTATAGTTTTTTTAACACAATAAATAACATCTTTTTTATTCATCTAAATGTATCATTAATAAAATTATAAAGCAATAAACAAACAATTATATATAATTCAAAGCAACTTAACGTATCAAAATAAATTCGAATGAGTCATTTTTATTGCTTTTGTAATTGTATTTAAATAATTAAACAAAAAATTAGTCAAATAATTATTAAATTTAAAATTTATTTACTATATTTTATATAAATAAGAATATATTTAAATAATTTCTTTATATATGATATCTTGATTATAAGCTTTTTATAAAATTAACTAGATTAATTAACTCGAAAGATGGGCAATTATTATTTATTAGTTATATACGGAATCAATATGAAAAATGTAATTTTGAGGTTGAATTGGGACAATTTCCCTCATCCGAAATTTGGGGGAAAAAAAATCAAGAAAGCTTCTGTGTTAAATATTTATTCATTAAATTAAAAGTTACTTCTATGAGTTTAATTGCTATTAACCGAGAGTGTAAAAAAGTTTTGTATTGTTATCTAATCAAATATTTATATTTATAAGATTTTTAAAGTAGTATATGATTGAGTCAGATATTTTTATTGATATAATAATATATGATTGAATATTTGTATAAAAATTTATTATATTGACGGTACATACAAATTAAACTGTACTATAAATTTAAAGTTTAACATAATTTCTGCAATGCGTATTGGTAAATAATTATTATAAAGAATTTAGTACTCCGATTTTGATTAATTTTAATTTAAACATGTGATATATGTCAAACTTCTGAAAGGCAATGCCAAATTGGTTACGATCAATGTCTGGAATTACGTTTGAAAATGAAAAACAAGAGTTTTGATGCGTCCTCTCATAATTTTAGAATTATCTTGTTAACCTTATCTTTTCGATCAGATATACCTTAGATGACGTAATTGTACTATTTGTTATTTTTCAAAGACCCGTTGAGATGAAGGAGAAGAGTAGGAAAACCAGTTAAAAGATTATTCTCGAAAATAAGCTACCCTTAAGAAAGACTCATGAAACTTAAGTATTCGAGTATTCATATAAGAGAAACAATCTAACAACAGAATGTTTGTTGTTAGTTATGATTATACTAAGTTATCCTTAATTTCACGAATGGCAAGTAGCTTAATCATTTGTTTCATTAATGGGAGGCTGTTAATAATTCGGTACACTCCCTTCTTACTACCAATTACTTACACATCCTAATATATCCTAATTTCCTTCTTGGAAAATAAGAACGTATTATACAGACACACATATACACACACACTCTTAAGTCTAAACAACTGGTATCTAAATTTATTGAATTCCAAAATAATTTGGTTTGAATTGGATCGATTCACTAAAAGAGTAAAATTTTCTCAACATTAATTTTTCTATGTAAAAGATTTGAATATGAGACGCTATTTAAGATAAATAAGTATAAATCCATTTAAATCAACTAAGCATTCCAATGCATGATTGATTCAATTGATTTGATATTTATTCTCTTTAAATAAGGTCTTGGATTCGAGTTAAGTAGATGAAAAAAACTTACGTGAAGAAAATTTTATCCATAGTAAATTGACTTGGCTCGGATTATATTAGTTAAAGTTCAATGAATTACAAATATTGGTAGTTTAGCCAAAAAAAAAAAAAACCAACTAAGCATTCATATTACATAACTATATATATAATAACCGTATAAAAAATATAAATGAACCATGGCAATTTATTATATGTTCATATCCATTATTTAACATAATAATTTAGATATGGAAATTGACGTTTGGTGAACATTGAGCAAATTTACTTATATAAGTGTTGAATTGACGTAATATCTTTAAAAATATTTTTCATCTATTATAACTTAACATCACATTCATAATTTATATAACTAAAATCTATATTTATTTATAAATGCATTAGCAAATGCCAATTTAGTGTGTAAAACCTATGTTAGTTGAAAAAGAAAAAAACATTTCTCTTACATGATACATAACGAGCAAAAGAACACAAAAATTAATTTAGGTCGAGTATAAAGGAATAATGTCGAACCACTCTCCTTCCAGTTGTTCCCATACGCCTCGTTTTCTTTATTTCTTTTTGGCTTTTCTACCATTTCCCGTAGTCAATCTCACGAATTTTACTTTTGTCCTCGTTCATTTAAATGTCTCCGCTCTTTCACGGGTTCTATGAGGGAAGCAATAATAACAATATTGTTATTTGACATACAGTTAGGCTTGTAATACTTGACTCCAATAGTCCAACAAAGTTTTGAAAATGTGCAACAAAACTACTTTTCAATTCTACATTTAAATTGTACATATGAAAAAAAATTAGTGTAGTGCCATTGAACTTATAGTGCAATAGCACTAAAGTCTCTAATATTTGACTCTAATGTTAATGTTGGAGGTTCAGCCCTAACCAGGAAAAAATCCTGTATAACTTGTTCAGCCCTAACACGGTTTGTAACTCTGTTCAAGTTGGTGCAGTGGTTTTATTTAATAGTTTTTTTGGTCAATCTTAAACATGTCTAACTTATTAAGCATATATACTTTAAAAGCTATTCCTCATTTAGCAATACATTTTATATGATAAAAAAGAATTTAATTTTAATCTTGATATATTATATACCTTTATAAAAGGTTTAATACTTTCAATAAAATATATAGTGTCATATATTTAAAATTTCTATTTTATATATATATAGAAAACCTCAATTCACTAATAACATGAATTTTTTTTTAAAAATAATAAAACCTATTATCTTCATAGTAGTATCGGTCAAATTGCATATTTTAGTCAATAAAATCACCACATGAATTTGATTTTGCAAACTACTTTTTTTATTTATGAATTCGATCTTGTTAAATTATTGTTTATAATTACTTATATCTGAAAAATTGTTTATATACTTACTAATGTACTATTATATGTTGTTTTTGAAATAACATCACGAAGAGTCACAATATCTTTGACTGAAAGATTAATCCCGACCGATGCTTTAGCTTTATGCCTGAATCATATGGTGCTTCCAATGAAAAAGCAAACAATTATATTGATAAAAACTTTGTAAGGAAAAGATTCCAATCTTTTTGTCCATCATAAGCTTTTCTTAATGCAGAGTCTCATGCTTTGGATTTAGGGCAAACATTCACTTCAATATTAATGGTTTAGAAACTACATTACTGTTATGTAACTGTACTTGAGCACAAAAAGTATGAATGGCCTAAAATTAAGCGGATACATGTTTTATTCTCATGTAAATCCAAAACAGAAAAAAAAAAAAAGTGTCTGCCCAAGAGAAAAAAAGTGATGTCATACATCCAATTTTTTGATTGGAAACGGTACATGTATATGTGTGCTCAATTTTATTTTAAGAATAAATCTTTAAGTTCATCTATGAGAAAAATAACACAGGACATCTCAATTTCTAAAAAATAAAAATTTATGGTCCTTAAAAATTATAAATATATATTATATTATCTTTTTAGGAATTTATATGTTTAATAATTAAATATTAATGTGACTAATATTTATACATTTTAGTGGCTATGGAAAGTTTCTCTCATTTAAATTAACATAAAGAAATTCAAATGCGCCTTTAAGATTGAGGTTTTGTTTGATATTGTTGTTGTTTTTTCATAATTATTTTTAAAAAATTATAGTAGTATTGTTTAATAAAATAATATAAAAATTATTTTTAATAAATAGAAGTCACAAAAGTAATATTTGATAAAATTATTCTTAAAATTTAAAATAATTATAATAGACATAAATATTAAATAGAATAAGTTGTATTTTTATTGTTATTAATAATAAGATTATATTAATCTTTTAAATTTTATAGAATGCAAGCTAATTCTGAAAACTAATTTTTGAGGACACTCGATCATTATTTGACTTTTAAAAGTCAAAAATAAAAATATTTCCACAAAAAATACTATCAAATTAAGCCCAAAAATATATTCAGTAGAGGATGGTAATAAAAAAATCGTGAAATTAGCAAGGACTCATCATGATGAGTCTGATTTTATCCAGTGATTTGAGTAGCCTCGCTCAATTAATTCATAAAATCTAGGTTGTGTTGGATTGGAATTGATGATTAGATTAATATTACTTTATCCTCAATAATTAACTTCGGGCTAACATGGATTTTGGATTTTACCTTCTTTTTTTTTTTGGTCAACTCGATCAAACTCTGACCAACTTACACTAATTTTATAATCTAAAAGTATTTATTGTAAAGCAATATATTTTCTTTTAAAAAAATAATACATAGAATGACGCTCTTAGTGCCACCACCACCTGATGGCTTCTGTGCACACAGAAAAACCACCATCAAAATGTGGGCATCCCTTGCTCACCGCCCAAACTTCCAGTTCTGTTGTCGACACAGAACAGGGTGCCAGCCATCGCCATTCCTTTTGTCACCGCCGTGGAGCTTGAGAGATTATTAGTCTCAACCTAAATATTTTTATCTTTCATTATTTTATTTTATTTTATTTTTTTTGGGGTTCATGTTAAGGTTTTTGGTTTTGGTTTTGGTCTTCAATGCTACTTGCTTTTGGGTCACTTAAAAGTTTCAAACTTTGAGTGATTTCAACACTCAATTTCATGGAGCAAACCTGCGGTGGTTGTGCCTTTGGGATCTAGGGGCGGCGATGGCGGCAATTGGTCATGGCTGAGACGTGGTGGAATGGTAGTGGAGTTTTGGGGAAAGAGAGAGAGTACGGTGGTGGAGCTGTGTAGAGAGCTATGCGCAGAGAGGAGCCTTCTATGATGAACTAGTAACAAAAAGGTGCATGGGTAGATTCTCTATTGAATGTCAAACTGCATTGTGTACCTTGTAAAATGGGGGCGTAGGAGCCCTCAACTTAGAGGTAGTGCTAAGATAGGAAAGAGTGATAAATAAATAAACTAGTCAATGATCAAACTTCTGACATAATCATCTCAATTCTCACCCAAGTGATAAAGACCTGCCAGACTTATACCATGCCATTACATATGTTCACCCAATTGAGTTGTTAGCTTTTTACATCTCATTATCAAACAAATGTTTAATTAGGATTTAGAATTTTAGACATTAGGCTGCCATCAAAATCAAATTCCAGAAAAGGAAAATGGAAGAAAAATAGCTACTGAAAATATCAGACTGACTTTGCCATTACCACAAAGACTAGCTAAATATAACTGAGGAATTAAATATTATGATCAGGACATCACGTGAGAAGCCTACTCAGTTACGTACAAGGTTATGAAAATCGAATAGGAAATTGAATTGGATAAGCTTAAAGTTTTGAGGTTTAATAGTTTAATTAATTTAATCAGAGGTTCAATCAGAATGTAATAAAATATATATATTTATATATAAATATAATTAATAATATGTTATAAGATAAATAAAAATAATTAAAAATTTTAATATGATAAAAATAGTTTTAGAAATCAAAATTATTATATTGAGTTATATTAATATAATTAATACAAGTAAAATATTAAATCCTATATTGCTTAGATTTTAAATTTTTTGTTCTTAAAGCTACTATAAAGCATTCAAGAAGTCTTATATTGCTTAGAATAAATTTTTTTTACTTTTAAGACTTCTATAAATAATATTCATGTATCATTTTTTTTGTATTTAATATATTTATTATCTCTAAACTCTTTTCTAAAGAGTAAGAGATGTAGTAATTTTTACTTTGGCCAACCAAAATGTATTTTTGACTATTTTTTATTACAACAAAATAGTTAATTTATTGATAATCAAAAAATAATTTTTTATTTCTTTTTTTTAAAAAAAAATTAACCAATTGGCAAAACAGGTCCAATTCGACCGGTTTACCAGTTTTCAGCTAGTTTAGTCCGGTTTTTAGAGCAATAATTACGTACAAGACATGATAAATCGCTGCAATCAAAATTGTAATACGGTTAAAGGATCAAATTGGTCCTAAAAAAGATAGATATTTAAGATATCAAGCTAGTCTTTCAAAAAAATTTTAATCTTTTGTATAGTATAAAATAATTATTAATTTAAGGATTAAATTGATGTTTATATATATATTGAAGAACTAAATTAATATTTATTGATGTCCAACATCTTTATAATACTTGATGTTATGTATATCTCTAAGAGAAATTATGTTTGAACCCATAATTTTGGTTATATGGGGTTGATATATAAATAATTGTTGGTGTCAACTACATTTATGAGGAATGTGATGAATGTGGTAAGTTAACTAATAGTCTAATCATAGATGTGAAATTCTTTTATTGATTTTGTAAGTAATATAATTAATATTCATAATTATTAACACATAATTCTTCATATTTTTCACAAGCATATTCATCAATAATGCAACTGAAATCACAAATTATTTACGCAGGCTAATTCACCAAATATCCACCCTTTGTCCATATAAAGAAAAAATAAATCCAAATAATAGTAATCTATATCTAATTTTAGTATTTACTCTTCTATAATGCAAGAGAGAGGGTTTTGAGTCCTTTGAAAAACTCAGGTTCAACAAATTAAAGAGATGCTGGGGTCAGGTGCAGGAATCAAATTAAATCTACTAGATTCTTTGAAGCTAAAAACCAAAACATAATAAGCAAAATGGTTCTTTTCTTTTTGGTTCAACCCTGCGCTATCCTCTGAAGCATGAAACTTTGAAGCTTTCAGAGTTTTGCGTGCAAACTTTTATGTTCATGTCCCTCTCATTGAAATTGAATCAAACCCCACATTAACAAAGTCACTTTCAAAGAAACCCTTTTATTTTCTCCCTCTCCTTTTTCCCATACATGAAGAAATGGACGGTTCATGGAGCCTGAGAGGTGAACCTCAAGTCTCTCTCTCTCTCTCTTGCTTTAATTCTCCAACAAGAGAAGTTAATTTTTTAAGTGTGAATTGTGTAATTCTTGAAGGGTCTACTTTTCAGTCCATAAATACCTGTCTCTAGCCCAAAACACTTCCATATTTTGCAACCTTCTTACTTGAGTTTCAGGATAACACCAAAGACCTACAAATAGCGCACACTCAAGAGGCACAAAACCAAGACGAAAAATACCCTTGTTTATTTTATTATCTTCCCCATAGCCCTGTGTGTTTGTTGTTAGCTCTTTTCATGGTTAGTCACATGCCAAAATAGATCACACAAAACCATTTGACATATGAATATATATATATACGATTATGTTTTGTTTGTGTTTTTATGTTTCTCCCCCCCCCCTCCTCTCTCTTCATTTGGTTTGTTTTGCTTATTTCATATGTGGTTGAAGTTGAATTAACTAAGGATAGTGACTAATTTGGTTTTTGTAATCATTATTTTCAGCTTCCTGAAGTTGCAACCATGGAGCTTGTTCCTCACAATCAAGCTGCTCCTGAAGGATCTTCTCAGAAGAAAATGGGAAGAGGGAAGATTGAGATCAAGAGGATCGAGAACACAACCAATAGGCAAGTCACCTTCTGCAAGCGCCGCAACGGTTTGCTGAAAAAAGCCTATGAGCTATCTGTTCTGTGTGATGCTGAAGTTGCCCTTGTTGTCTTCTCAAGCCGTGGCCGCTTGTATGAGTATGCCAACAACAGGTTCTGTTTACATACAAGATACTCCTCTCTTTTGCAGCCTCCAAGTCTTTAAGATTCTTAATTTCTCTTATTTGCCTTAAAATGTTTTAAAATTGTTACTATCTAACTGTATATTGATGGCTCGGAAAAACTTTTTGCATCTGACTATAAAATTGATACTTAGAAAAGTGGATTTTATAAGGTTTATTACTACATTTTTTAAGTCCTAAGTTATTGTTTCCTTTTATTCCTTTCTCTTTTTTTTTTTTTGGTCTCTGGTTTCTAATTTTAATTTCCTTTGTGAACTGTGTTGTATAGTATATATTTGTATCATTTATTTCTTCAATACTTGCTCTTCTACGGTTCTTCCTCATTTGTTGGTTTGAAAGGTTGCAGATCTGTGGTAAGAGATAGAAATAGGCCTCAAGGTGATACTAGTAGTAGCATATATATAGAAGAAGAAGAAGAAGAAGAAGAAGAAGCAGAAGAGTAACAGCTTTTAATTAGGGTTTCAAAGATTTTGCAGGTCTGAGATCTTAGCTTCCTTGTGTATATTCTTCCATGTTGTTGTGCTTTTTCCTATCCTCTTTTTCTCTCTCTTTCCCTCCATATGAAAACCCCAAAACCTAGGAACGTCTGCCACATAAAGCTGTCATGCACTCGTTGATCCCCTTCTGATCTCCTTCTATCATCACTCTTTCTTGATACTCCTAATCAACTTGTCAGATCAGCAAAATTGGGACACAACACAAGTTGCTCATATATCTAAACGCAAGTTAGGGTTTCAGATTTTTAACTAGTCACCCATAAATCTGTTCACATCTAAGACTATATAGGGCAGTGAAAATCCGGGTTATCTACCAAATTACATAGGCCCTTTTTTTTTTAAGTTAAATATCTCTTGGGATTATCTCCGTACAAGGTGGTAATGAAACAAGAATCAATCATAAAACCAAATCTTAGGGTTTGCTGAGTCAAAGGGTTCGGATTCCTTTAAAGTTGAAACCAAATTTTCTCATCATTCTATGACAACCATGTTTTGTCTACAGGTCATAAAAGTCCAAATTTCGTTCCCCACTTTCATAAATTTTGTCCTTTATAATATGGTGGAGGAAGCATGATGCAGTTAGGGCTTTCCCAGCCGTATATTGGTCAATCTTATTAATGTCAATAACTCATTATTTCCACAAGTTTCTGGCAGAGGGGTTTTGAATTATTATGCAATTAGTTGGCTCTTTTTTTTTTTTTTTTTTCATTAGTGTATAGCTAGACGAAAGCATTAAGCATTTGTAGGCACTTCTTTTGAAACAATATAATAGGAGCTTTATTTTGAAAAAATAAATAAATCCCAACGAGAAATAAGCTGGAGATTTGACTAAATGTTATAACCTTAAGTTGTATTGATAATTATTTTTATGTGTTAAAATGCAAATGAAGATATTATGCTAGCTGTAAGTTGAAATTGCATGTTTTTGGTAAAATAAAATAAAATCCCGTATTCTATAGCAATGAAAATGTTACTAAATACGATCCTTTGGTCGCGTGAGATGTGATTTCTTAGTTTTTCACTAAGGACTGGTATAGAGATCTTCACTCTTCTGGGTCTTCCTCCTTCATTTGTGTAAGATCATTTTCTCTCCTATTTCCTAGGATTTTCATAATATTAGTATCCAAAAGAAGTACCATATATTACAGCGTTTAGAAGTTATTCTTTCCGGATCTCTATTATTTTACTCTGAGTTGATAAAAGGAGCACCATGATATCAGATTCTAAGAATAGCTAAAAGCAAAGCACCTCTCTCTCTTCATCTTTTCTATTGTCTTCATCTTTGTGGAAATAAAGCTTCCACTCTTGACGTCAATTTTCTAACAACTCCCAATTTATTATATGTTTTGAAAATTTCAATGAAAAAGCAAGGTTACCCTTACATTGGCCTATTGAATATATATAGGTTATAGGCCTCTTCTTACACATTAATTGCATTAACTATTGGTATGCCAATTTGTGTTTGAGGTTTGAATTCTAGAGTAGTTCAGAGAGACGAGGAGAGAAGTTTTACATCTTTTAGGATTCAAAGATTTATATATACAGATTCAGCTTCAGCTTGTTCGTATTTTAAGAAATATTTAGACATGTTAAAATGATAAATAAGGAAGCAGAAGATAAGGGTAACAGCGATAGGTAAGAAGAAGAAGAGGGACAAGAGAGAGAGAGAGAGAGAGAGAGAGAGAGAGTACGATCCAATGACAAGTTCTGAGCTATTGACATGCATCAGTTTTCCAGAGAGGTACATCTATCAGTTCTTTGGAAGCAAACAAGAACAAGGAGAGATTCTAAGATGGGCAAGAAAAAACTTTTGCTGTATATGTACTACTCATCACTTATAGTTTTATTGGCTGCCATTATTTGTTGCTTCCTCTATATTTTTAATTGTAATAGCCTAAACTAACATATTAAGTGATAAATGGTATAAAATAAAATATTTTGTTCTTACTTTAACCACATATAAAAGTTTCTCCAAAAATAAAAGAGAAATATTCAAATGATTTTGAATGGAGGAAAAAAAATGTTGTTTGCAAATTAGAAATGGACATAATAAATAATAGAAAGAATAAAATCTTAATCACACTTATTATTATTAAATATTTTAAGTCTCTTGCTTCATGATATTTATTTTTAATATCTATTTTTAATATACAAATAAATCTATTCTAATCGAAGTGTAAGAAATATCTAGGGATTGTCATGGTTATGACACCATGTGTAGTGGAGAAGTGACAGGTTTTCTGAACCTAGGAATACTAACGATACCAGCTTGGCAGGGAAAGCCAATCGGGGCCTCGACAATACTAAGGTCGAGAGAAGTTAATGTATTAACTACTACAATTATTTTGTACGAATGATTTTTTTAAAAAGACTTTTAAATAATAATTTAGATAAAAGATTTTTTTTTTAGTTATTTTTGTCCGAATCATTATTTTTTATTTTGGAGTTGTCCAAACAAGTGCTATACTCTTCACTTAAAAACGTAACATTTACAAGACATAATCATATAACTAATTGGATTATATAAAGATAAAGTATTATAAAATTAGTAAATTACCCAACAACTATTTAAAAGTATAGAAAGTACTTGTGACATAGGAATGATTTTATTACTCCAAATAATAATGATAATTATAAAATTATTATTATTATTAATTTACCATTTGCCAAGTAAATACAAGAAAAATGATTCCTGAGCATCATAATTTCACATCAACACATATTTCTAGATTGAGTTTTATGCAGTATTTATTTACACATCTAATAAATAAGTCTTTGGTGCGTAGAGGGATTGGAATGCATAAAGTGATGTAATTGAAGTATGTTAATTAAGAAGTGTTACCAACAAATATGGATTTCCAAAATATAAATATGTAGATGAAAGCCTTCTTTTTAATATAGACATGTTATATAAGCTTATAACTATAACTTGTAATGATCAGTGGTGGTATTCGAACTGGTACAATACTGCCCCAATGTTCATACCCCTTAACCCTTACAGATCCAATCCTTAGTCTAAATTTTTTATGAAGTCCACGTATTTTGGAGCATGTTAATGAAAACTTTAATCATCTTACAGGACTTGCAGAATTTGACAGAAGAAATAAAAGAACAAGTTTAGCCGATACACATCCATTTCTCTCTCCATTTATATTCTGTCTTTATAATAAATTTTTCCAAACTATCATACTTCCAATGAAATTCTATCAGAGGGCACTTGCACACAAATCCTCCTCCTTCACCCTCTGAAACCTTCCCCCAATGATGCTTCTCTTTATGTATGCCCCTTTGTAGGAAATATGTGCATATTCTTGGAATATCCAAAATCTTAGCTAACAAATCAATAAATTACGGTGGAAAACTAACGAAGCTTCTAGACTTTCTAGTTACACACATCTAGCAAGTATATAGTGGCAAATCATGAAGACCTTGTAGGCAAAAAGAAATTCTTAGGGGATCTTAGAGAGTTTTTTTTTTTTTTTTCTTTTAATTATAATCTATTCATTATTTGTCATATCTGTCTTGCAGGTTACTCAATTTTCTTAATCAACCAAGCACCCACAAACTTCTTCATAAAACTAATCCAACAAATGGTGAATAGATCCGAATAAGAGAAATTCCTTACTCTAGAGCACCTAACAATTTTTCAGAAAGAAAATAATTTAGAAAAATCTGGAATTCTTTAGAGGCATTAGTAGCGTTGAGCACAGCCTACTAATATCCATGTAAGTGTTGTATTGAAAGTGTGGGGAGCTGTAAAGGAAATATACATTATCTCCAACCCACCAATCCTATGTTAACTTAAATAGCGTCAGAAAAATTATGCTACTATTTCAACTATTCACACTCTTCTTGTTGTGTCTTCTACTCCTAAAATCCTACGCCATCATTTTGATTTCTGCTACTGCTTGGATATCAACTGAATCTTGTTTAAATTGCATCATACAGTAGATCAACCACAATGAACACTGTATAGGAGTACCCTATAAACTCAAATTAAGTATTTGGAGTTACGTTTGAGAACGTTCCCAAAATTATATACCATCTTGTATGATAAACTGAATACACAAGCGCATGTTCTCCCAGACATGGCCAGTTTCAAGGTTGTAGTTAAAACTTATGCAGAAGATGTCTAAGTTCCTTTTTTTTTTTATAAATTTTTTTGGGGTGTTCACATGATATTATTGCATATTTCTTGTGGTTAATGGTATAGATGGGGTTTTAAAGTTTCAAATCTTTAATATTTCAATCTTAAATCTTGATTTAGAAGTTCCATGTCAACGAAGGATGAGTTCATAATTGATAATTTGTAGAAGTATAGAATGAGTCACATGTATCTGTAAATTAACATTTGTACTTATCACAATGTTTGTTGTTAGATTTGTTAAGGAAAGATATGTTTATACTCTATTTTAGAAAAGAAAGGTAGAGATTAAACAACGTTTTCTTTTTCTTTGTTTTATTATTTAAAAAGAAAGTCCAATAATTAAGAATAGTGTAATGAGAATAGTGTTGAAATATCGTTACCTTTTGTTAGATCACACTTTTACAATTGCTTGCATTGTTTTGCAGTGTTAGAGCAACAATTGAAAGGTACAAAAAAACGTGTGCTAACTCCTCAAACGCCGAATCTGTGTCTGAAGCTAATACACAGGTAAGATAATTGGCGAAAAGTGCTCTCTTTTGGTTATCTAGCAGATAACAAATGCATATGCTGTTTTATAAGATATGGCTAAAATAGTCCTTAAATCAAGATGGTCCTTAAATTTTATTTATTGAATTTTATATATAATATTCTTTATATAATAAAATAATTATTAATAGATTTTTTTTATAGACAAGATTCAAGAATTATCTTGATCTATAATTCATCAAGAATTATATTAAAATTTATCCTATTTTATAATATAACCGTAATCTCTTTTAGCCAACATTTTATAGTCATATTGATGGATCAACTTATGTGAAACTTGCATCGTTTGCCGAATCCTACATCTAATCTTTCTTGAGTCAAATACATCCTTTATTCACCCCTATTTTGGAAAGAACTAAACTCCTAGTGTTTAAAACTTAAGATCAAATTTCTTCCATTTCTTTGCCCTTGTTCAGGACAAAATTGTATTTATCTATTACCTATAATTACAAGTTGCCTCTCTAAATTATCAATTTTCTCATTTTCCATGGTAAAATTCCTTTCCAATATAATCAATAGCCTATCATTTAAATTGTCTGTTAATTGCAACAGGAACAACATGATCTTCTTTTAATGAAAAAATAAAAACATAACATTATGAATTTTTCTAAGGGAGAGTCACCTAAATTATAGTAATGAGTCCAATTAACTCAAATAACTTAATTGATAATGTGAAGAGTGGATTAAAAGAAGGGTCTTTTAATACATTCTTCAGACTATCAATTGGGGTATTTGGATCCATTGGACTCATTACATTACTAATTTCTTTTAATTCATTCTTCACACTATCAATTGGACTATTTTGGTCCATAATTTATTGCATTACTAATTTTTTTCAATCCATTTTTCACACTATCAATTGGGCCATTTAAGTCCATTGAACTCATTAGATTATTAATAACTAATTTTTACCTTTATGTGTTAAAACATAAAACATTAAAAAAAAAAGCATGAAAGAAAATTACTAAACCTAATTCTGATATTGCGATCAAGAGAAAATTGATAAATTCAACTGCTTCCCTCAAAGTTTATGGAAAATTTGAATGGCAATGGTCAACGGTAATGAGATGATGACTTAGGCTAGAATGTGACAAATTTGATAATTTAGAGAGAAAAAATGAAGTTATGAATCTAGGTGACAGAAGAGGATGGATGAGTACAAAATCCCCTAAAACCAAAATAGAAAAAGAAGCTCTAAGGTATATTCTTTTCACTTATGATAATGTAACCAGTTTGAGACCTATAGTGTGCTAATAAGAGAAAGGAAGTTCGGGAAGGAATGAAAATTGACTGATGCATAATATAGTTTGATAAATTGTGAATTTCCTCTCCTTCCCTGCTCCATTAAAATGTGACAACTTTATTCATGGGATAATTACGCTAACAATTAGTGGTATGATATGTGAAGGACTATGTTTCAATCTGTCACAAAATTAACCACTTTATCTTATATTGCATTTAGTATATTTCGGTTAGACTTACTTTTGCCTATCCATTACACGGTTGCCATCATCATATGTGAATCATTAGTTATGCCAAAGGCTGATTTAATTCGTTATCCCTCTTATGAACAAAAATTTCAGTAGTTTAATATATTATGATTCTCCTCCCCATGGTTCTCTTTGACACACAACACTATTTGCCAATATCAGTTTTACCAGCAAGAGTCATCTAAATTGAAAAAACAGATTCGAGATATTCAAAATCTAAACAGGTCAGTTTCATCTTTGACATATATTCTCAAAATACTCTCTCTATTGAATAAAATCATTAATGAATTTTGCTTTTCAGGCACATTCTTGGTGAGGCACTTAGCTCTCTAAGCCTTAAGGAGCTAAAGAACCTTGAGACTAGATTGGAGAAAGGTTTAAGCAGAGTTAGATCTAGAAAGGTATTGTAAGCTCAGCATCACAATTATTTAAGGCTTTTGACATGTGGGAATGTAACGTACAATGTATACAATAATTCATGTTGGGGTTTTTATGAAATCCTCATTTTGAAGAATTTTAAAATAAATCCACCGTTCATTAATATGTGGAGGTACAAAAGTTAGTAAATGAATTAAATTAGATACAACTAGATTATTTTAATAACTATTGTTATTTTATCATTATGGTTTTGGCCTATATATTATGTTTAATTTTTTATATTATTTTCTTCTCTTGTTGGAATGTCTTTAATCCTTGGATTGATGCACTAAATTTTTTCCAGCATGAAACGTTGTTTGCTGATGTCGAGTTCATGCAAAAGCGGGTACACATCATCTCCTTTGACTTTGGTGTTAATTATTAATTTCTTTTTTCACTTGTTCTCTTTTATATATATATATATATATATATATATATATATATAAGAGGCTCTCATAATCAATTTTGAGCAAGTAGATGTTTATTTTCGTTGTTTGGATTAAGGATTACATGAGTTAAAGAGAACATAACATAAAGATGAAGAGGTTTGAATATCACTTATTGTTTCATGTATTGTTTATATGGGTACTCAAACTTCAATAAACTCCAGTCTCCAGTTACATATATCCTCAAATTGTAAATCTTAGGGTGAAACTAAATAGAAATCCAGCAATTAATCCTAAAAGAGAGGCTAGATCCACTATCAACAGTTGCTGACTAATATAATTAATTCGAAGTAGGAAATAGCTCTCCTATACTCTTATAAAAGTTGGAATTTCACTCCGACATGCTTTTGGAAAAACAAAAAATACTAAGAGGCTGCAGTAATAATTTATGAACTAATCATTATATTTTTTTTATGAATTATCTCATATGAAAATTTTTCATGATTTAGTTATATTTAAATTTTCACTTCTCATATACTTTTGTTGAGTCCTACATTCTTGATCAATAATAAAAATATATACATGACCAAGTTATGTAAAATATTTGCAAAAAGACTTATTTTCTTGTTTATTAAGTATTGACATAATGAGTTTTGAATGTTTTTCTATTGCTATACCAACTTTCTTATAGGCTCAGTTCCCTTTTAATTAGAAAGCCTACTATTTATTTTATTTTAACTGATTATTGAACAACGGTAGAAATCTAAAATGTTCTAGATTCTACCTCCAATGTAAAGAAAACGAAGTGACCAAAGTGGCAATAAACTCTTACAAAGTTTGTGCAACATGGGCAAACCTATTGTGACATATGTATACTTACTTACAATGTGCAGGAAATTGAGCTGCAAAACCACAACAATTATCTGCGAGCTAAGGTCTTTCTCAATTCTCTACATAATCACACCTTAATTGAAATCACACAAATTCTGTTTGTGTCATCAGTGAGATGAATGATATTTTCTGGATGGTGCAGATAGCTGAACATGAGAGAGCTCAACAACAACAGCAACAAAATTTGATGCCAGCTGGAACTTTGTGCGAGACCATGCCAGCACAATCATATGACCGGAACTTCTTTCCAGTGAATCTTCTTGGTTCTGATCACCAATACTCACGCCAAGACCAGACTGCTCTCCAACTTGTGTAAGCATGAATATCCATCTTTTACTAGCTATTAGCAAACGGTAATGTTATGAGAAAGTGTATTTGGACACACTTTTTCTTAGGTCATTGAGTCAACACAAATTTGAGATGTGTTAAAAATGATGAAAAACGAACTAAAAAGAAAACAGAATGAGTTTTAATGATTGATGATGTGTATCTTAAGAAAATGAGTCTTGATGTGTGTGTTCATATAACACTCCTCTAATGTAATTTGTCCGTTAAAGTTGGACATTAAGGGTGGATATTATAGAAAGGAAAATACAACGAATTTTATAGTGATAAATGGGGTAAGATTTTGTATCTCTCTCATGTTTACTTTTTGTGCCTATTTTTTATATACAAATAATATTATTTGTTAGCAAATGATAAGTTTTTATAATTGAAGTCAAAACCAATGACCAGTGCAATAGATGTGTTTGTATTTTCAACAATATAAATTGAACCAACACTTTCAACAACGTGTTATAAGTTGTTTGAAGGGGCTAATCATCTAGTCAGTTTTTTCATGCTGAGGAAGATGTAACTCTCCTCAAAGGATCGAACAAGATAGTCACGAGGTTGTGCTATATTAATTAGTCAGTATAAGAAAATTAGGAAAAAGGAAAAAAGGGGAAAGTTTGTTATCTTTTTTGTTATAAAACGTACTTTCTTTGCTGTTTATAGTTCATGACTTTGCTTGGGTTACCGTAGCAACATTGACCATTTTGACATGATGGGCTCACTTCCCCATTTTTCCTTTGAATGCAGCTGATATGCTGGAAATGCCACTGGAAGTTCTGCCACAACCTTTACATCATTTAATCTATCTTTTATATATATAGTTTTAAGTAGTGTCTCTACGGTGGAGAACCCATAGATGCCTGATATTCCTAAACTAGTGCCTTTGGAATTTACTTTACTAAAAGTTCTTCCAACTGTGAAGGAAAGAACCACCAGCATTTTGCAACCAAACTTCATACGATATTATTTATGTATCTTTTAATAAGAACTAGTTTCTATCTCACTCCTTATTTGTATGCGTCTGTTTAGGGCTATTGCTATAAAATGCTAGTTTAAAGATGAACTTGGTAACGGGTGAGCCAATGGCTCATGGTAAACCGCATTTCAGGTGTCCGCAATGAGTCGTGTTTGACTCTTAGGGAGTCAATTTACTCCCCATTTTCCCACCCGAATGACCAAAAAAAGAAAAAAAAGAAAAAAAAAAAAAAGAACTTGGCAGTAGTAAATTAAGTTTTGGTATTTGAACCCCTTTTTACACAATACATCCAAATAATACAAAAAAATAGAGGGAAAACAGTGTTGGTATCTCCCCTGTATCTCTCCTTTAGTATACCTTCTCTCTTAGCTTTTAAGTGAGTCGTGTTGTCGATGCATCATGCACAAATTTCATCATTTTCCCAGGGGTATAACACTTATCCTACACAAATAATATATATAATTATGGGCTTTAAAAATGTCCCTTATTGTGCAAAGGAGACACTTTCCAAATATGATGTTGTTTTTCCTATAAATTTATATATTTTTCAATAGAAACCCTATTTGTACATTTGGTGTCTTGACATAGATGTCGAGAACCGTGTGATTGAGTGGTAAAACATTTTTTAAAAAAAATTAAAAATGGTGTTTACAGTGGATTGAACAGCATCTCGGACAAAGGTATCCGCATGCCATGTTTACATAGCGCTGCTTATTTCTTAATGTTGCTAAATTGCATTGGGAAGCTTTTATAAACTTCTACGTTTTAAAATTGAGCTATCTTATGTCAACATAGCAGTCAACATACATCCATGCAGTCTCACACTCCAAGGGCATTATGTTTATTTTAAATTTTTTTTTTTTTAATGTTATGCCATTCCATAACGCGATTCTAGAGCTGTGTGTGAGACATGGAATGTACAATGAGCATTTCTCTTTAAAACTTATACAACGTTTATAAATTGACTTATCTTTTCATGAACTAACTTTCAAACAACAACTGTCAATTTAATTACATGGACAAACCTATCTTCATTTATGGGACTACAATCTTTTATTCTTTCAGTAGCTTCTTCCATTAATTACTTTGATCTTCAATTGGTTCTTTCTTTAATATTTACATATAAGAACGAGTTGATTCTGGAAATGTTTCTTGATATTTTTGTTTTCTGCATTACACTTCAAGTTGTGCTTGAAATCATCTTGAAGGTGCATAGTACATGTTGAGCTTCTTTATCTTGATTTCTACAACAACTCTTCTTGAGATTTCATTCTTAGGCTCAAACTATTCTCTTCAATCGAATATACAGTATCATAAATTGAGAATTTTCATCTTTCTTTGACAAATCTGCATATTAATCTTTCAACTAAAACCAAGCATAAATATAAAGTATAAATAACATTAAAATGTTTGGAATATTCATATATAAAGAATGAAAACCTTAGGGTAACAGCTTTGTTACGGTTAGCCTACTTTCTGCTCACTCATTCATATTATGTCTTGATGCTTGCTTTAGAAAGTCCTTGACTTCTTGCAACAGTGACCGGATTTAGCAATATTGCTATCAGAGTCTATTCTATGTCCCAGTTGAAGTCAAAGGGAAATTGTAGCCAACTGTTGTAAAGATTACATGATCTATTAAGTCTAATTTACTCTTTAAGCTCTTCCCTTTCCTCCCTTCCCCCTCCAAAACTTCACCTCATAAACACACCCTAAAGCAATGATCAATGGAATACTCAACACCACCTTCCGCATGATAATAAACCACAGTCATTTCATTCAATGTGATCATCTGCCCAAGGATAGATACGCCATGCACCTCATCAAATGCAGATTGTTACAGCAGATAATTAAAGAGCAAACAGAGATATTAACCTCTAATTAGCCAACCCTCAAATAAAAAAAGCGGGAGAACAACATGAAATCAGTTTTGAAATGAGTAGTGATAGTCAAACATTGATTTTGATTTTACATCAGACCCATCTGTATTCTGTACAGATATTAACTTCATTTTTTTATTGATTAGCTCCACATAAAGCCAATAAGAGAATAACAAGTGCCAGCGATGTAAAGCAAAAGTGATGCACATTGCACAACCTAATAAGCACTTAAATGACCAAAGAGATGAACTCTTGTGCAGCATGGCAAATGATCACCAATAGTTTTATGTAACGATTGAGAACCGGACCGAAATTTCAAATCAAGCAAAATAATTTCTCCATTAGAACAGCAGTTTTTTTATCAAGTGATTTACAGTATTGTCAAGACGGCTAGGTCGCAATGCTTGAGTGCATGTTTGATTTTCCGTTTGCAACGCCCAAACTGTGGTTTGGAGCCTTGTAAACGAAAAACCAAAAACCAAATATGCTATTAAATCTTTCTAAACTGCAGATGCTGCTTCTAATAGGGTATTGCGTGGTAGCTTCAACTATTTACTATTTTTATGGACACAGCTTAACTGATATCATACTGTGCAGAGCGTATGAGTCAGAGACTGAAGGCAAAACCTTCTTCCCTCTAATCCCATACGGTATATCACTGGTTCAATCTAAATAAATATTGGGGGGTGGAAGAACTTTGTTCCTTCACCCTGTAATTCCACATCTCCTAATGAACTTATCAGAGAAATTTACATATCTACTCCATAAACTTCGAACCTCTGGGACACTAATTTCCAGCCACGGCTTTGCAGGGCCACTGAAATGAATAACTGCAGCAGCTTCCAATCTTTCTCTGCTAATTTGTTGTGAGTGATAGCGATGACCTAAATCAGTCACAAGCATTGATGAATTTATAGGATACACTTGACCCTCAAATGCAATCAAGGCAGGTGGAAGCACTCCTGGATTCCACAATTGCAACCCAGACTTGAGGTTCTGTGAAATCAGACAAATACATACAGTTAATAGCAAGATGACAACATTCAGGAAAACAGCAGTAAATCATAATAAATAATTAAATATACCATGCAAATATATATTTTCTTGGATATACAACACAGTATACAAGTTCAGAAATCTGATGAATATTTTTATCTCCACTGTATGGCTTTTAAAACATAAAGCAGTTCTAAGTGCAGAACATGATGCAATGGTTAAGACAATAATTCTTGCATCACATACTACCAAAAAATTAAATTGTATGAACATTTCAAATCTTCAATGTTCATCATCAAGAATGAGACACCCTTTGAAGGAAAAATGAGAAGTTGAATATTGTCTTGCTAGTTCCATCTTGATGCATATGGAAACCCATCAACCAAAACACATTTTATAGCAGAATGCAGTGGCTAACTTCATTAAGTACAACTACATATACTTACAAGTTTCAACCACTGATGATAAGTCTCAGTGATTTTTGTTCTCCTCCAAGCTTCAAGATCAAATATATTCATGCCATACAGCCATGCACACTGATCACCGTCAAAGTTTGATGATATGAGAGGATGTGAAAAGTTCAAGTAGTTCATGTATTTACTTCCAGGGCAGCAGCCATCTCCACACCACAACTTGAATACCGATCCGCTGACTTTGCCATTAAGATCTAGTTCCCACAAAGAAGATATGTCATGTTGTACTACAACATCATCATCCACAAACACTATCTTCTTGAGATCTGGAAACAGCTGTTGTGGTCCACGAAAATCAGATGATGAAACAATCATCACAAAGCATTCAGGCTTGTTATTAGTTGTTGCTCAAACAGAGGATCACCAAAAATAACTAATTACCTTGGGGATATAAATGCGGAGATGATTCATCAAGGAACGGCTGCTGGGCCTTAAAGCCTCGAGATATCTGTTATGCTCTTGACTGTAGTTGAGGCCCTTTTCTTTATTACGATAGTGCTTCCAAATTAAGTGATTAATTTCCAGCATCTCTTTAACACCAGCGTTCACTTCTTCAGACCAGTCATATTGGTGTAATCCCTTTACTTCCACAACTGCTGATTTAACAGAATTGGTGGCAAACCAAGCATGCATTGGAGTATAAGTTTTCTTGTCAGTAACAATGTGGAAGACTAATTTTTCAGGGTTGGCTGAATTTTCAACTGCAGAGGCTACAACGACAGAGGCAGCGAGGACGTTGTCAGTTAGAAGAACTAGGTGGCAAAAAGTAGGGTCAACAAGGCGAGTCATATATTCAGGAGAAGGTAGACGAGATCGAGCCATGGCATTTACAGCATATTCTTCAGCCAACTTCAGGCAAAGACAATGTAGACTTTTGGGAATACCATGTGAAGCTAGATGCCAGTAAACTGACTCCTGTTGTCTTGCTAACTGCACCTTGCGTTCCATCTGTAATAGCTGAATATGAACAGAAGAAGCATATTTTGTGAGAGGACTAAAACTTAAACCCTGTTTGCTTAATTGAAGTTTTGTAACTTACAAGAACGTATGATTCATTAGCAAACAATTCAATGAAGCGACCCACTTAAAGAGGCATACTTTGATTATGATTCACATTCCTCATAATGCTTATTTTATAATTAATAAAATCAAAGGAATTGCATATACCATGATTATTTTGATCTTGGACCATTTTTAGATCATTTCAGCAACTGCCATGAAACATATAAGAGATTAAAATTGTAATACGCATAATTAATCCTTTAAGCTTCAATTCAGCTCATTATTTTTCAAGTTATGCTAACTATTTTTCCACATTCCTGATCTATAACATGTTCTCTATAATCATGCAATCAGAATAATGTGCCCCACACGAATTTCAGTTGTTTAAGGTATGTAATATTATGCATGCTCATATCAATTTCATTTCTTTTTTCTTTGTTTTCCCCCTTCTGGAGCACGACTATAGTATAATTGTCAGTTTAGTTGCTTTGGCTTCCCATGAATTTCACACTTGAAATGTACACACTGAACCAAGCAATTCATTGCTAGTACGTAGGTTGGGATAAGCATTTACTACGCGAGGTCTGATTGCTAAACAGCACATCATGATCATCATCATAAATAGTAACTAGCAAAAGCAGACACAGTAAACTTTTTATGTACCATGGCTTTAGTCTTGGAAGCAAAAGCTTTAAGGTCTTGTTTTGCGGTCATCTCTTTCACAAGCTCAGTAAATGACTCAGCTCCTTCATTAACATTACCATCATTTGCCTCTATTAGTGCTCTGGTTAGCTCATCTCTGAGTTTCTTCATGCACATGCATCACCACAATAAAAAGCAGAAAATAAATTATCAATTTTTTTCTTAAAATAATAAAAGGGGCACCCAGGACCCTGGTCCCAGAAGGAATGTGCAGACCAAGTTAAATGCTTCTTACGTCATGTTGATGTCACATTTTTTTTTTGGTGAACTACGTCATGTCACATTTATACAGCATTATAACCAATCTTGGATGAGGGAAATGATTGTACAGATTAGATACAAAAGACCCCAGTACAAAAGGTATCATGATAGACGATTGGAAGCAATGAAAAATGTGGTGAGGCCGGCTACTTGATGTTTTTGCAGAAAAAGTAGAAGAGGATAAAATAATTGCAGTACAAAAGTGGGAGGGCCTACGGTTAGCGGGAATGCAACTTGTGGGAGTACCGACAATGCACCACCAACTCACAGCAGTATTATATGATTCTTTAATAATTCCGAGGAGTCATTTTTTCATTTTTTCATTTTTAATTTAATAAAAGAAAAAATTTTAGTCATGATGTAGTGCTTGTTTATCTAGTATTTTGTGATTCTGATATAAAGAAGTTTAGTAACAAGTAGTACAATAAATTACTAATATAGAACGATAGCTTAAATATATTTTTAAATTCGTATAAATATAAGTGGTTTTAGTTCTGTTCCTCGAAAATTTTTATGTCAAAAGCTTACTTGGATGAAGTTGTACTTGCAACCAGTCAACAGTTCTATCTTTTCAGATAAATAGATGACCATCCTATACATAAGCTAACAAAGGAGAGAATGTCACAGGAACGGAAAACATGATAATTAAAATGTAGCAAAACATTAAAACATGATGGATTAAGGACTTTTTCTTTTCTTTTTTTTTCCTTTAATTTTAATATCTCCAATTTGTAAGTTTTCTTATGTCTAGTTTTCCATTTATTGCATTAGTAATCCATACACTAGAACCCGGCAGATGAGTTTAACCACATGAAGTGGAGATTTGAAAAGCTGAAATACATGGACCAAGATACTGGCAAGTCAAGGAAAACTGGAAAAGTAAAGAATAGAACTATCTCAGACTGGATGGATATGATCCACTCAAAAGTTGTCTGATTTTGTCAAAATATGCTTGATGGGGGGACTGTGCTTAGTTGGTGACAGACAGACACGCCCCTTTATACTCTTGTTTATCCATGGAGTATATCATGCTTTAAGATCAATGATAAATCACATATGATCGATGAAATTCACAATGATATTTTAATTATATCATTTTTATCATTTTCTTTTTAGATAATAAGATATAAACTCATTTTTTGGTTTTAACCAAACAAGTATTAGCATAAGAAAAGATGAAAATAACAGCGTGTTAAAAACGTCCCCCCCCCCCCCCCCAAAAAAAACAAAAATTTACATATGAACATAGTTTATTTTGTGAATGTTGCAATTTCTTCTCTCCACAATTTTAGTGGGGTTACACTCTTTACAACAGAATAATCATTATTCTACTTAAAAGAAAAAAGATCATTTATTAAACAATGATTTTAAAAAAAAAACAGGATACGCGCACAAAAAAAAAAAAAGTTACATTAAAAATGAATAATAAATAAAATATAATACATATGTCAACACTGAATAACAGTTTTTTAAAAGTGATTAATTTTGATGCAATACTATCTTCCAATTACATGTTTCTATTTATGAGACTTTTAATATAATTGATAGTTGAATTAGACATTTTATTGATATGACAATATATGATTGCATGTTTGCATAAAACATGTTTTATTGATACTGCATCAAAATTAATTTTTTTTAAAAAAAAGATATATCAAATTAATTATGAAGTAATGAAAAATGGAGCTGAAATAAAACAGAAGTTGATTCAACCTAAACCAAATACAACATAATTTTTAGGTATTAAAATATAGCAATTGTCTCCAAACCCTGACAATTTCTAATGATAGCCCATTTAAAGTATTATATCAAACTGAGCCAAGAAACAGATGATCCTTCATGATTAACACATATTGAATAAATTCATATAATACAGTTTTTTCATTTGGGCTAATCTCCGCTGTTTCTTAATTTGTTGTCGTTTGTGAATGGTCCATGACCCCCAAAAAAAAAAAAAAAAAAAAAACCAAAAGGATGGTCACTTTTTCAAATCAAAACTTGTGGCAGCTAGCACATTAGATATTTTAAGAAGGTCTGAATTTTCCTTAATCAAAGCAAGATCACTGTTTAAAATTTATTAAGAAAACCGTGGTTTAGTCAAATTTTTATTAATTATAGTAACTTGAGCTAAAGGGGTAAGTCAAGTAACGTGAATTTACCAAATATGATTTGTGACAACAAATAATAGGAGAAAAAAAAATTGTACCCAGTGCATAATGAGAAATATAGAAATATATTAAAGTATATGTTAGAATGAAGGAAAAGAAGAAAAATAATTTGGTAAATGAAACACTTACCAGTGACGTGTCACCGCCGCTGAAGAACTTCCAGCCCACACAATCTGCAACAATCATTTTCATCAAAAGTCTCACCAATTTTTACATGGACAAAATTATCTTTTCTTTATCGTATTAAAAAAAATTTTAAATATGTAATTAATTTTTATAAATACAAATTATTTTAATTTTAATTTTTTTAAAATTTTTATTTTAGTTTTAATATTTTATTTTTAATCCTGTTATTTTAAAATTTAATGTATATAGATATTTTAAAAATATGTTTAATTGTTATAAATATCAAAAATTTTATTTTTAATCATTATAAATACTTTTTAAATCTTGTTTCAGTCTTTATAAATATTATTACTTAATATTAAATCTAAATGGCAAACACAAAAATCAAAGCAAAGATTAAAAAAAAAATCAAAATCAAATAATCCATATTTAAAAAGATTAAAAATACATTTAAAAAATAAAATCTTCTATCACTCTTACCCATTTTAACATTATAAGTGCCGACAACTATAATTCCGCCGAATATGTAAATTAGTAGTGGCATGCTTGATAACACGATAATTTAGAGAAACAATTATTTTTTTTCAAAAATACATTTTAACAATTTTTATCATAGATTATTATAAATTTAAAATAAGTTAATTTATATACGCACTAAATAAAAACTCAAAAAACTTTCAAAAAAAATTTCTAGGCCGCTAAAAGTAATTCAATCAGAAAAGGTTACCGAAGTTTATAATGTTAATTTTCCCTTCTTTATAATTACTTAAACATTATTTTAACTTCGAGACCGTACAAACAATTATTTAGACCCAAGAAAATACCGTATTATTTATTTCTTCTCTAAATGATTAATTTAATAAAAAATAAACAAATTTCCTATTTTATAAACATAAAAAAAATTAAAAATTAATTGTTTTTAAAAATAATAATAAACTAAAACAACAAGTAGATGAGTACAAGTGTACAACAGCTACACACAAAAAGCAGCGAAAGAAAACGTAAACAAGGAAAAAAAAAGGAATAAAAAACAAGAAAGTAACTCAGTTACGGAACTGTAACAAAGTGTAGAGAACAAAAGTAACCGGAGAGAATGCGAAATTTACGAAAATAGAAAGTGAAAGGGAAAATTTATTTACCGAAAGAGGAGCGAACCGAAGCTGATTCGAGCACCAGGATGGCGACCCTCACGAACAGGAACGGCAACAAGATTCCAAGCACCACCGCCGCCGGAAGCGCCGTCCGTGCCGGAATCCGGCGACCGGAAGCTGCCGTCGACGGCTGCGGCGTCTTCGGCGATCCTTTTCCGGCGCCGCCACCGCTCGATATCGTGACTCTCTTTATCCCTTTCGTGGATATGTAGAACTTCATCTCCTTCTCGAATGTTCCATGAAATCGATTTCAGCTCCTCCTTTTCGTTCGGATCGAAATCACCGCGAGATCTGAAGCTTCATTGAGTCACTGAGTCACTCACCGATTCTTCTTCACTGGTTCAGTGCAATAGAGAGTGTTAGTGTGCGTGTGTGTTCACTGTATTGTGTTCGCGATTGTGAGAGAGAGAGAGAGAGAGAGATGCATTTGTAGTAGAAGAAAAAGAATTCAAGGTCACGGGTTCCGAATTTTTTCTTTTTTCTTTTTATATTTTGTTACGGTGAAATGGATCAATTTTCTCGAGAAAGAAGAGAGAGAGAGAGAGAAGAGAAAATACTTGATTTTTTTAATTTTAATAAAATAAAATAAAAGCTTTGTGGTGAGAGATAGTGGAATTAATTAATATTTATTAAAAATAATAAAAAACCTCAAAAGCAAAGCCGCGTTTGATGCCGCGGGAAATTGTTAGATTGCGAAAGGCCACGCTGGCTGTGTAGTGAGGAAATTGAGTGTTTCTTTTTTCCTTTTTTTTGGACGGGAATGATTCTATTTTTTTTTCTCTCTAAAAAGAAATTAGATTACGCAGAAGGTCCATCCTAAATTAAGGTCAAGACGTGATTAATAGAGGAATATAAAGATACGTATAAATTATTTATTAACGAGTGAATACAATAATCGAATATAAATTATGATAATATATAAAAAATAAACGAATCCTCATTGGCTAATTGATTCTATTTTGCCATTTATTTCCTATGGCATTCACAATTTTGATAAATAATATGTTATCTCTTTCATTCATAATAATAAAAATTATTTATTAACCTTTGATATTTTTAGTAATATATGATTAATTTAAGTTATTTGATATTTTGTTAGGTTTAAGTAAAATTTTGAATTAAAATCTTGTAAACAAAATTAAAATAACATTAAAGGGGTTTTAATTTTATAACAAACCGGTCCAATTTAAGCTATATTAAATCTAATAAACATTAAATATTTATGATTTTAAAGAAATTGATCAAAATTAGTTGTCAAAAATTAAAAATAGTTTAATGAATTAATGTAATACAAATTATTTATTCATTTAAAAATTTTAAAAATGTAATCTATTTAGTAAAAATATTGATACTAGAGCTCTAATTATTTAGTATTTCTTTATGAAAAATGCTTTGTAGCCATATAATTTTTAATTTGGATTGCAGTTAGCCAAATTGAGTAAGATGCTAATGCTGGTGAGGTGAGCACTTCATAATTTTGTTACTCCTAATCTTTGTATTTTCACTTTACTGCTTTATAATCTTGACAAATCAATATGACATATATTCTAGCAACTATTTATGTAACATTACAGGGTAAATCGTCACGTGTGAAATTTTTATATAATATGATAATGTGTAAATTTGTTATTAATAATCTGAAAAATGTGCCTTAGCTTAAATTTTACAAAGTAGCTTAAGCAATAAAAATTTACATATATCTAACACCTATATGATAGAGAAACTTTTAGCTCTCATAGAACATAATGTGGATTTATTTATAATTAATAATAAAATAATATTTTAAAATAAGATCAACTATTAATTTATATTTTTATTTAAAATATTATTATTTATTAACTGCAAGTATAATTCACATGACATTCTATAAGTACTAATAATTTCTCTACATGATGTGACTTGGGAGTTCAAAAGCTTACTGTGAGTTGTTCGTAGAGGATCTTCGCATCCTGTTGCCTTGTCTTAATAGCTACGGTTGTTAATGACGCGTTTTAGAAAGGTGCGAGTAAAACGAATTGAAATCAACGAGGACGAAAGGGAATTATCACTTTTATAATCGTTAATTAATTTCTTTCTTGAAATTTAATGTCAAAAATATCGGTGGCTGGTTAGCTAGCTTAATATTCAATCTACTTTCCTTAGAGTTTAAGAACAACTTCTTAATTTTTAATTTTATGCTATTGTTTTATTCTTTTATATAAGATGTATACAAGAAACTAATTGAGAAGGGAGAAAAAAAACCACAAGGAGGCATGCATGGTAACCAAGGCCAAGTCTTAAAAGCTAAATATGTTTAGATGGATGGAGAAGGGACGTTGAATGGAGTAGAATATTAAAAGTAATTTATCAGTTTTCTATATTTTCATGTTTCATGAAAAATAACAAATTATTTTCATATATAACCCATTAATTTTATGTACATAAGTATTTTTAATTTCTCATTAGTAAATTAGTTTTTTTCACATGATATCATCACTTATAAAGAAATTTAAAAACTATTGTACATAAAGCAAAACTTGATGATCTAAAACAAAAAATCATAGAAATTTTCGATAATTCAAAAGCAAGATATTTTCAATAAATAAAGAACAATTAGAATGTTCATTAACATGGTTCTCCCGTGACACAATTATCTTCTAACCCCTGCCACACTCGCTGCCGTATTGAGGTTGTTTTAATTGATTAAACCTTTACTAATTTTTAACAATAATATGCGTCTTTTTTATTTTTGACATTGATAAAAATTTTGAGAGATAAATTAATTCATTAAGATTTAAAAATTTATAGATAGTCCTTCATCATTCAAAAAGAGGGGACATATTAGTCGTTCTGTATAGATCCATATAATAAAAAAATTCTTAAAATTTCTATATGGAGAAAATAATATGTCTTTTTTTTTTAATAGTGAAGGACTATTTATAGATTGCCAAATTTTGAAAGACTAATTTATCTTCTTAAATTTTTATTAGGGATCAAAATATGTATTTTATTATTATTATTATTATTATTATTATTATTTTATGTCTGGTTTTAAGGGGTCAAATTGTTGTTAAGACTTTACAATCATGTATGTCCAATATTTTAATGCCTTACAATCAATTTAATCGTACATATTTTTGTTATCTGGATAATCGTACATGATTTTTATTCAACCATCAGCTCTCATTTGCTTGTTCATATCCATAGTTTTGGAATCTAATTTGTCACCTTCTCTATCTATTATTTGTTGAACTATGTTATTTATATATAAAGATGAGATATCTAAGTACAACACCCTCTCATATAAATATATAATATATTATCTTATTTTGATATATGTATATTTCGATATTCATTCACACTTACATAAATATACTATATCACATATTATGTCTATATATAGTATGTTCAAAAAATATTTCTCTTATTTGTTTAGTATATTATACTCATTTCATATTAGTTTCCAATAAAATAATCTCCATATTAAAAAACATCTTAATTTCCAACTACGAAAAAATTTGAAAAAAAAATTTTTGTCTATTGAAAATTTCTAGAATATATAAATATATATATATATAATATTATATAAATAATTGTATATCAATAATACATCAAAATTAAATTTTAAAATATTGTGTTACACTAACGAAAACCCACTATCATTTTTTTTAATCATGTTTGAACAGCAGTCCATTGTAATAATGTTATTCTATGGGACTGTTGATTCACAGGACAACATCCAACCACAACATGGCACTCACTATTTTAGAATTATGCGTGGCAATGGATAAGGATTATAGCAATAATAATCTAGAGATTTAGATTTTTTTTTCCCTTTATTATTTATTTTTTTCACAAAAGAAAAAAAAAATCCTAGTCTTACTCCTATCAGTATTTTGTTGCCTTTTTCTCTCCTTTGGCTTCTAGTTCTTGTAACAGAGTACTTGCCACTTATACCTTAGTGAACTGACCACACAATCATCCCAACAGACCTTATTGTATATTATATTGCATTTTTCTGAGTCGAAAGAAAATAAAAACGAAGAAAGAATAGTAAACTTTATACCGAGAAAAAAAAAAAAATCTATTTTGCAGCAACTATGAGTGAAGTCGCAAACATGTATTGAAGAAAATGTACACTTGTCTGCAGGTTATGATGAGTCAGCATCACGTCTTTTTCTTGCTGAATTCGAATTTTTGTTTAGTAGTTAGTTGAGTTTATCCAAATAACAATTGTTCCTTGAGAATACTTGAACTTAACTGGTTTCTTACTTAACTTTTGTACAAGGGTGTCCTTTTTTTCTTATTTTTCACGCCTTCAATGACTCTGAAGTGATGCTTGTTTAAGTGATGAAAAGCAAGAGCTAGAATATGAATTTTGATAGGAGTGAGAATACATGCTAATAATTAAATTTATGTTCGTATCCACAAAAAATAAATAAATAAATTCATGCATTCATTAATGAAGTAATACAACAGTATAATTTGTTTATTTTTCAAGAACACAAATACAATCATTTTCGTTCTCTGGAATTATTTCAAATAGCAACTTGCACATCTAATATACGCCCAGATTTTTATAACCCTGAATAATGGAGCACAACTTGTATTAAACTATAAAAGAAGAATATTTCAATTTGTGAGTGCAAATATAAAGTAACTAAAATATACATGCAGAATAGCGCTGCTAATAAATTGACCAGTTCAATTTGACAACCCTAATATCAAGGCCTTTCCAGATCGTAGTCTAATATTCGCATTACATGTTCAGTTGTATTTATTATTCAACATGATCTTCCTACAAAATGGAATCACTGAAGATATATCTCTTTCTCCTTTTTATTTTAGAAATTCTGTTAATGCTCTAAAATAACAAAATTGATCTTATACATTGTTTCAGCTGTGATTGCCTAAGCGCAAAAAAGTTACATGCAGATTTCTGTCATATTCTTTGTGATAATACTCAAAACTATTTTTTCGAGTACATAAATATTTAAGGAGAGGAAAGGACGGAGCTCTAGTCCAAATTAAATTTACTAAAACTTTTTTTTATAATGTTATTTATCTTATTAATCAACCAACTCTCATTCACTAAACTTATACTTAATCCTTACTAATAATATAAATCTTGATATTCGATCAAATCAATGAGAATATATTAGTGATGAAATTTTAATATTTTTCTATTTTAAATGTCTAGTATTGAACATAGGAGGAATGTGTTGAGCTCCACATAGACTAAACATGAATTAGATAGTCTTTATAAATATTTGGATAATTCTCCCTCTTAATCTAGCATCTAGGTAGAGCTAGGCTCACACTTAAGAAACTGATCAAGAGGATAGTCAATGACTTGGTCTACGTAATGGGATCCATATCTAATCACCCAGCAGAGACATAGCCACCTTATTCAGAATGCAACTTCGGACTCCACATGTGAATTCAAGCATGGGTCAACCTTCACTTCCCAAAATAACACCTAATTAAGTACCTAACAGACCTTTCAAACCCAAGAGTTGAGGTCCCAACCATGTCATTGCCACCCTCCTTGTGAATTAAACTATTGAGGTGAGGCATCTTTTGTCACAAAATTGCTTCTTCTCACATGAACCTCATCTTGTCCAAAAGAACAAGCGAGTGATGACCCATCATTAATAATATTCATATGATACCCAAATTGACATCCAACTTCCAACAATGGAATAAACGAGATTTTGAATGTTGATGTGTTATGTTTTGCGTTCTCCGAAAATTACTAGATTGTCATTTTCCTGTTGGTTTGGTGCCTACCCATGATGAGTAACAGGTTTAAATTACGTAAGAAAAGAGACACTGATATTTTGTTGCAAAATCACTTGAGCTTTATTATGATAGTTAAATTAGAAACCTTAAAGTAGGTCGAGACTTATGATAGTATTTTACAGTACTTGCTCTAATTAATTTGTCAGTTGTACTTCGCCAGCCTTACCATTAAGACTTGATGCATTAATATTCCAGCCTATGATGATGATGTCTATGATAGAGATAGTCCTTTCTATTAGATGAAGTTTTAAAAAATTTTAAAGAAATAAAATTGTACTTCTATCATCTGCCACAACTTTTGGCTTAATGATAAATATTGTTTGGTTTAATAAATGATACTAAATCAAAGTTAGTCCATGAAGCCTATAACGGTGCAAACCCTTAAACTATACGTGATTCTGAAAAACTTTAATGAAATAAAAGTTACGCTCTGGCGAATCAATTCTAGGTTTTGGTTGCTTTTCATTTTGGATAATAATAAAAAAGAATCCTATTATATAAGACTAGGACAAGTTCTAAATTTTTTGCCCTATGATTCTTTTACAGGCTGCATTTATATAGTACATTTTTCCCTTTTTTCGAGGATATCTTTCCTTCCTATCATCAGGGAAGCAGATAAATCTCCTTCGACCGTAGTTAAATTTATTCTTTTAAGTAGTGTTCTCTTTAAAAATCGAACCAATATCTTTTTTGAAATCTACTGTGTGCCTCTATTAGTTTGCCAATATCCTTTTTTGGTACTACATATATTTGTAGTACATATATGAATGTTAATTATATAGCTCAGGTTGAGTTAAAAAGGTCTTAATAAAGTTATAAAATAGAAGAAAAAATTCATAAAAATAAATTAATATGTTTATATATATATAAACTTTCATTGAAATTAGTAGAGTTACTTACAAATACAAAGTCTTGATGATACGCAACACAAGAATGATATTGATGAAACTGGAAAATTTGAAAACTTTGAATAGTTACAAACACAAGAGAATTTTAGGAAAGCTTTAAGGAAAGCAAAAGGCATTGTCGAGAGCTGATGCCTTCTTCGAGTTTTGTCTTCTCGTTTTATAGCCAAAGGGGTTTTGAACTCTACTATCAATCTTTCGACACGATCATTGTTTTGAGACGTGGAGATGCAGATCTTGAATGACCAACCTGATACATCATGGGAATTTTGAATAAAATTCTTGAATTATTGCACTCTAAGCCTTACCTTAGTATGACAGTCCTTTTGAATAATATTTTGAGCAGAGATATGTTAGCAATATTATTTTTTGAATTGGAGGCCAGCCTAGGATGCTAGTCTTCAACTTTTGAAAATTCAATCGTATAGCAGTTGCCCTTATTGAGTGCTATGAAACTTTCTAACAATCCCACATTCTCATCTTGAGAATTGTCTTGACCACTTTTTGACATTGCTTCATGAAGTTTCTTGAGAGACTTTGTCTTGGATGCAGCTGAAGCAAGTTCTGTCATAACGTATGATTTTTCTAGCAAAAATTGAGACTCTCCTTCATCTTTCTGAACAACTTTTAAATATTTTGGATTCTATCTGATCTATCCTTGAAGTTTTCTTTTCCGATGCATATTGTAAATCAAACTTTTCCCACCATTTTAATATGAAGCTTGCTAGCCATTTAATATCTAATCCTTCTTCTTGTAATGTAAAGGTACAATCCCAAGTAATAATCCAGCTAATTCCAAAGATGGCAAAATAAGATAATATTCTTGATCCTTTTGGAAAAGTGGTGTGGTCTTTAAATTTATTGAACAAATTGGTAATATAGGGTTAGGGAAAATTCTAGGGTCAAGGCCAAAATATTGGAACTAGTTAATGCACCATTTCAAAAGTTTAAAGAAATTCCTCTTTTCAACCAAAGAAACCACGAATGAGAAAAAGGTCTCAAGTATAAAACATTAAACCAGGCTTCTATGTAGTCAAAATATGTGTATGTCTAGGGTTGAAATTTTCTTGAAAAGGATCTAGGCTGATGTAATCGTACAGGCCACTCAGTAGGAGAGTCAACAGTCAAGATTTTGACCTAAGAGAAGGTTACCTTAATGTCTTCAGGGTTTAGTTTGTCAGAGAGGTCTATGGAGTCTGTATCTACTAAGATAAATTCATAAAATTGTCTTGTTTTGAAAGGGTGTGAAGGAAGGTATTCAAATTCCGTAGAGAAGATTCTTTGAGCAATGTGTCTAGGTAACTCTTGTAGCCATTCGTTTTCTATGATGCAAATTGGTAAAACTTTCGAATTTTCAACATATAGGGTTCTTGGCTGGGAAGGGGTGCTAGGTGTAGTGGTTACTATGGTCAGGACAATAGGATAGAGGGAAGCAAGTTTTGATTTTTGTCTAGAGGGAAGGGCAACAACTTGTTGATAGGTTAATCGTTTGAACTTATTTTGAATAAATGGAGGTGTTGATGGCCTTATTGAACTTATCAGACGATATCGAACCATTAAATCATGATTAGGAGACCTGTATTGAACAATTTGTTTTTGGGACCTAGATATTAGACTTGTTCTTGAACTAGATGGTACTATTGAACTTGCTCATTTCACTAGAGAGTCGTAATGATCTTTTGAGACTTTTTTTTATCTTTACTTATGTTAAATTTTTCCCTGCAAAAATTCTTTAGTAAGCACATTTGGCAATGCATTTTGCTTTCCTTTAATACATTAGATTTCAAAATCAAAACAAGAAAGTAATGATTGCCGTCTACAAAGATATGCTTTGAAACCAGATTTTTAATATCTTTTTTTAAAATGGTTTTTAATATCAATTCTAAGTAAAAACCTCTTTGAAAACAAGTCATCTTGAAATTTTGTAACACATAAAACAATTGAAAAAATTTCCATTTTAACAACACTATATTTTTTCTAAGGTCGAGACCATATCCCAGGATAATATCTAACTATTTATATTACTTGATCCTGGAACTACTTGTTTTAATATCCCTTCATATATCCTAGGTTTGAGACATCTACTTCTGCAATCATGAATGTGTTTGGATCTGGAATTTCTAAGCAAGGAAGCCTTTTAACTATTCCTTTCAAAGTTTGAATGTTGTTGGTCATTTATTGGTTCCAACTTGGAGGATCTTTTCTTAATCTTCTATATAAAGGTTCACAAATTAATGATTCTAAGGTTTGGGGTAAAATTTGAAACATAATTAACACACCCTAAAAAACTTTGTAACTGATTTTTGTCGTTAATTTTATCTGAAAATTTGCTAGCAAATTCTATTGACCTACTTATGGGAGTTATTGTTCCTTGATAAATTTCAAAGCCTGGAAACCTTAGTTTAGATTGAAATAATTTCATTTTCTAAGCCGACACTACTAGTCCATTTTCTCTTGTAATATTATAGAACTTTTCGACTTAAGATGCATTCATCACAGAATCCTGCATAACTCTAGGGCGACTAACTAGGTCTTATTAATCCTTTATCTATGTAATCTTGAATCTCTCCTTTTTTTAGCAATAATTAAGATATTCTTGTTTCATTTGTATTGGCCTAACTTTCATAGGAATCTTCCTTTCATCAGTTATCTTCATATGGGAGTGAGGCAATATGTTATTTCCTATTCCAAAATGCATTAGGATGTTCCGCACATATATCTTTCTCAAATTTTTCTTGAATAATTTTGTTCTTATTTTTAACATTTTCATTATTTAGTTATTCTTGTATTCTTTTGTATTTAATTTCTACATTTAACATATTCATATGTTTTTGTTTTCTTTTTATTAAATTAATTGTTGAAATTAGTGAGTCTTGAATTAAAGTTAATTCTTTTACTTGAGAGGGTTTAATAGATTCAAACATAATCTCTCTTTCCCGTATTTTTAAAACAAGTCCATGTTTTGTTACAGTAAAAGGGTATAATAAAGTCAAAAAGGGTATTCCTAGCATAACAATTTTTTTAATACTTTTTTACCAATAGCAATGGGGTTGTATAGCAAATTTTATTTTTACATATTTTAGCTTTTGGTAATTTATATCTAACATTTAGTTTTTGTCCTCCAGTGCTTCCTAATGATTCTAAAGTTTTCTCATAGTATTTTGTAGGAATTAATCGTTTTTGGATACAATTTGAATTTGCTCCTGAGTCTATTAAAGTTATTAATTCAAATCTTTCATCTTGTATTACTAAATCTATTTTGCAATGCCATTTATGAACTAAAATTTGGGTTAAGAGATCTATATATGAATTAGAATGCTCTTCTTTAGATGATTTTTCAACTCGATCCTCTAATCAATTTTGACTTCTTAAAATATTTTCTCCTTTTCTTTCTAAATACTTTAACTCTAGATCAAAATCTTTTATTAACATATTTATAGTTTTTTGGCATTTTGTACAATTACATAAATCTAATCCATCACATTTTTCGCTAGAGATGGTTGACTCATTATTGGAGGATCTTTCTTCTAATTGATATATTATATCTTGATCAGATTCTTTTTCAGAAACTGAAGACTCATATTGGTTATTTATTAACATATTTATTAATCCTTTTTTAAGCTCATCGCTTAGATTTAAGTTGTTTATCTTTTCTTTAACCTTGCAATTCTTTGCATAATGACCTAGTCATCCGCATTTATAGCATTTACTAGCTGTATTTGACTTTTGAGGTTGAGAAGACTTTTGGATATTTTTGCTTAATTTCTTATATGGCTTTTTATATATTGGTTTCGATTTTTTAACCCTCTTTATTCTTTTACGAGGGGCTTTGACTCTTTCTATTCCAAGTTGATCACAGAATGTTCCAAACTCTTGTCTACTCGTTTCTTAATTTATTTTGTAACTTAAAATCATTACATATTTGTATTCATGCTATCTACTATGTAGCTGTATAGTTGTCCAAAAGTTAGCTAGTCATAAGGAATATTCCCATTGAATTATTGAGATATATTGACTTTAACCTTTTCTCCTAATAATGTTGGATCCTGTTATAAATTTTTCTTTCAACTAAACAACAGCTCTACAAGATCTTAAACATAGCTTTGACAAGAAAGTATCCCACCTACAATCAGATACTGCCGAACAAGGTAAACTAATTAATTGATCAATAGCTCTTTGCTGTAGTTTTATTGGATCTCCTACAAAGTATTTTTATTATTGTATATAAAAGAGTTATAGTTGCATCTTAATCCACTTGACCTGTAGTAGGGTTAGTTTTTATGGCATCAAGTATAATACTTTTTTTGGCTTTTGTTAAACTATTATCCCACCATACTTTTAATTGCCTAATAAATCCTATAATAAGCATACTAACTATTTTCTTATCAATGTTACCTCTTATTTTAAAGGCAGTAGTTGCTATAGTCATGTGTTGAACAATATCTAATATTTGTTGCTCACAAGCCCCATCTATGTTCTATTCTATTATTGATTCCCCTAAATAAGAATTTTCTACAAATCGTGATCTTTTTTCGTATTGAACATCTACTGATAATGGTCTAGAATAATAGTTTCTAGTTTTTGGATACAAGTTTTTAGGAAATTTTATTTTATTTATTTCTAACATTTCTTGGAAATCATTTTCCAATTCTTCTATCTATTCTAAAGTATTGAACTTTGGTAAATCTTCTTGCTTTTGTTTTTCTTTTGAGGTAGTCGTTAGATTTTTTAATTTTTTTTTCTAGTTTCTTCTATAGCTAATTTAGTAGTTGTCCCAATTCTTGCTATCTTCAACTCTTCTTTAGGAACATTAATAAATTTATATATAGATCTGGTTGGGTCTAATTGAAAATTTTTTTGAGAAGGGACTAACGAGGTTGAAGGGACCTCTTTTGGCATATATTGAAATTCTACTCTATGTAATTGTTGAGAAATAGTGTGTAAAGTTTGATTTGCGTAATTAAGTTGACTATGTATATAGCTTCTGAAATTCTTTCTTTTCTTGGTTTACTTTAAAAGGTATTGCATCTACTTCGAAATCACTAGCGACCGAAATCTTTATATGCTATAAAGGGGAATGTATTGATGTTACTTGCTTATTATCATAAGTTTTCCAATTTCTTGATAATTTTGTATTTACATGTATTTGAGAAGAGGTTATAAAAGGATTATCTGTCCTATTATTTATACATTAAAATTCTTCAAACCATTTAAAAAAGTACATGTTATCCTATAATGTCGTAAGAAAGCATAAAACTCTTGTAAATATTGTGATATTTATTCTTTACAAAAGGTATTAAAATACCATTTTCATTTTTCTTTGTTGTGGGGTGCCTCAAACTCTTGTCTAATCCAAAGCTTTTTATCCCAAAGGACGAAATTCTCTATATATCATATTTATTACTTGTGACCATGTGCGTGAATATATAGGGGATATAGATTTTTGAGATTCTTGATAAATTAGTCTTGGAATGTTTGGCTCAAAATTTACTCCTCTTAAATCTAGATTAATTGTTGATCTAGAACGTCTGGCTAATTGTTCAAAAAAATTTTAACTTTTCTATAGTTGTTGAACTTTCTGCCATTCTTTTCATTTTTAAAGTAATATTTCCATCTTCATCTTGAATTATTTGTTCTATTTTTGTATTTTCTACTCTTTTAGGAGGCATTATTTCTTTTAATTTCCAGCCATCCGGTATTCTAGCTAAAGCTTCTGCACGTTTTATATTTTCTCAGATTTGTCTCTAACATTACAGTTTTATTCTAGACGGAAGATCTTAAAGCTTTGAAAGTATAATCTATTTTTCTAACTTTATAGTGAATTCTATAGATCACATTAATGTAGGAAACACCTGGATCAGCTATCATATTAGGGTCCTTATATTTAAGATAAAGGCTTCTTTTGTTTGGGGGGGGGGGGGGGGGATTTCTCAGATCCATTGAGTAGTTAGGATAACAGTTGAAAAAGGCTGGCTCATTGTGGATATAAAACTCTAATATTGCTATTACTTAACATTCAAAGTGTCCCGATCTAGTATCTCTTAATATTGCCAACCCGGGGTAGTAATCTCGATTCTTATAAAGGGTTTTAGTGCCACTTGTATTAGTCCTAGATGAATATATCTATAACCATAATATGTGCTTATCTATTATTTCTTCGTTCAATAAATTTAAAGTGGTTTATGTATCTTTTATTGACTGGGGATTCTACCATATGAATAACCTTAGAAGTTTTCAAACCAAAAGTACTCTGTTTATATATTTCTATAGGTTTACTTCTGTTATTGACCATTTTTTAAGTCCATTTTCTATCTCTGCAATTACTAGTTCTTGATTTTGAACTTTATCTTGATCAACCTCATTAGAAGTCGAACGAGAAAGGGATGCTAATGCCATTTTGTTGGACCTACCTCTGGTCAATTCACTAAAGGTTCTTACTAGCTAGTCTTACCGTACGTCTTCTTGCCTATTAAGAAATTTAATTAGCTTTTTTGACTTTAGATTCTTTCTTTAGTTTATCTATTGGGAACACCTATCAAGGAGATTGAGTCTCTATGGCTGAGGGAATACATACTAGGAACACCTTATTAGACTGTCAACGGGTTTTTATGCTTACCAACACAGCCTAAAGAAGGTTTGGTTTAGTATTATTGTAACTTTTTAAGAGTTGTTAAACTCTCTCAACTCTCTACAAATTACTTTTAAAAAGCTATAGGAGTACAATTTGGTAAAATAATATGAAAATTGCTCTCAATAAGTTGAAGCCACAAAAATAGTGTTTGATAAAATTGCTCTTAAAAGCTAAAATGATTATAATAGACATAAATACAAAAAAAAATAATTTCTATTTTTAATGTCATTAAAGAGAGTAAGGTTATATTAGTTTTTAAAATTTTTAAAAGTATAAATCAGCTCTGAAAAGTATTTCATGAGGGCTGCCGAAAGCACCCTTTGACTTTTAAAAGCCAGAAACAAAAGGACCCCAATTTTTTGGTTTACGAAACAAAAAAAAAAATTAGCTTATACTTTTCATAAACCAGAGTACTCTTTCAAAGAGCACTACCAAATTAAGCTTAAGACTTACCAACAATAGCAATCTTAATCTTTAATCAAAATTACTAATTAAAAACTTTTAAATAAGATAATAATAGGATTATGTAACTACCCTTAACTAATAATCTTTACCAAACATTTTCTTTACCTATTTTTCTTTAACAATATTTCTATAACAAGAAAATACAACTACTTTCATGATTAACCAAAAAAAAAAACTACTTTTGAAACTTAGTATTTACTACTATCCTCCAAATTCTGAGTGGCAATTTATATTATTCTGTTTGGTATATCAAAAAAATTACTAGATAATATAAGCATTAAACTAATATAATAATAATAATAATAAAATAATTAATTATTATTATTATTAGTTATAATAATATTAATAATTAATAAGAATAAGAAAATTTAATATTATTAATATATTATTAAATAATATTAATTAATAATATTATTAATTAATATTATTCAATAATAATTACGATAATTAATAATTAATAATAATCAATATCATTTTTAATAATTAATAATAACAATAACAACAATAATAATAATAATAATGAAAAAATTGCCCTATTAGTAGTAATTTACATTACCACCTTTCAAGAGGGCAATATACATTACCATATTGGTGATATTCTATATTATCTTAGAAATTTAGATTGTCAGTAATGTTGCCCAGCAAAACAGGATAATATTATGGACCTAAGTAATTCAATCAAATATTACCGATAATCCAGATGGATTAGACCATACCAAATACCACCTTAGTCCTTTAAAAATTTGAAAGAGGCCATGTGAGAAACGGTCATGTGTGAGAATTGGAGGGGGCAAAGAATTGTACTAACATAAGTCTATTGCATTTTATAAAAGTATGTTTGGGTTGATAAAAAATTAATTAGTTAAATTTTTTGTAATTTTTTCTTAATTAGTCTAAATTTTCAGTATCCAAAATTCATTAGAATGCACCTAGTTTAATTTAAGCCTAGCCAATTTATTATGAGAGTAAACTCTTCCAACACTATTTTCTTTTATCATTTTATTTGTAAGACTCAAATATGAAATTGAAAAAAAGTGTCCAACCACTTCCTCAATTGGCTCGATTTTGTAATTGGGTTATTGCGATCGCAGGTTGCACGTCTAAAAATCTCGTTATAATATCTTGATTATTAGCTTTTTACATTAAATCAAATTAATTTAAACATATTTTAAGCATCTAAGTATTAAATCAAAAACATAATTACATATACGAAGAAGTTGATTAATCGACTCATTATATGTGAACCAAAATAAGTTTACAAAATATATCACTTTACAATGTGAACAAACATTTATCTCACTTCATTTATCGTTGGATATAAAACTAAGTCAGGAGAACAAATGGCTATTTATTCGCTTGAATATTTCGATGGTATTGTTCTTCTAATTTAATATAGTAACATGCAATTAACAATAATAAAGAGAATATCCATCCCATAGCTTAAGTTATACACAATATATATGCTGCTTGGCATATATAGCAAAGTCGTGAACCATAGGCAATAGGAATACTATAGTAGCAAAAAATGGTGTTCGTCACAGCTTCTTACACTGTCATTCCAAATGACCCTACTCCAAAGGGTCGTTCATGGCTGTCAGAGAGTGACCAAGTCATGCCTTGGACTCATTCTTCCACCATCTACATTTACAAGGCAAACCACAACAATGGTGCCATCGAGAGAATGAGGGAATCTCTTAGCAATCTTTTAGTGCACTACTATCCCTTGGCTGGGAGATTGAGATGGATAGGAGGTCGAAGACTAGAATTGGATTGTAATGCAAAGGGAGTGAAGTTGCTTGTGGCTGAATCCGCAAAAACATTTGCTCAATATGGTGACTTCACATCAAATGAGACCATCAAGGATCTTGTTCCCATGGTTGATTATAGTCAGCACATAGAGGATATTCGCTTGTTGCTAGTACAATTGACCAAATTCCATGGCCATGATGATGAAGGCGTTGCAATTGGAGTTGTTATTTCACATGCTTTGGTTGATGGTTCGGCTGCTATTCACTTCATCAACTCACAGGCCAAGATGGCTAGAGGTGACACATTAGATGGGGATGAGATATTGCCATTTTTGGATAGAACAATACTAAGATCCCCACACCCTCAATTGCCACCAAGCTTTGATCACCTAGAGTTCAAGCCTATTCCACTAATTATAGGAAGCCAAGATAGCATGGAGGAGCAAAAGAAGGAGACAAGTGTTGCATTATTGAGACTCACACCAAATCTAGTGGACAAGCTAAAGAAGAAGACCAATGGTCAATTAGAGAAAGAAGGGTCACGACCTTATAGTAGATATGAAGCTCTTGTTGCTCACATATGGAGATCTACATGTAAGGCTCGTCAAGGTAATAATGAAAATCAAGAAACTATGGTTTGCATTAGTGTTGCAAACGAATAAATCCAAATCTACCTAGAAATTATTTTGTAAATGCCGTGCTTCCAACACCAACATGTTACATTAGGGAAATTATGTCAAACCCTTTGAGCTATGTAGCCCAAAAGGTAAGGGAAGCCATTGACATGATCACAAATGAGTACATTCAATCACAACTCAATTTTGTTAGGAGTCAAGAGCAGCTAGATTCCATTAGGGCTTCCTACCATGTCCAACAAGGGGAACATAGAAATATTGGGCCATTTCATGGGAATCTAAACCTCAGTATTGTGAGCTCGATCAGCATCTCAGTGCATAGTATTTTGGGCCAGCAGTTGTGAGCACTGATGGCACTGCTTACATCATTCTAGGCCCAGAAGCTGATGGGTCTATCGCCATAGCTATTCGTTTGCAGACAGCTTAATGAAACTTTTCACAAAGTTCTTCTACGAGGATATATGATGCTTTGTATGTGACATGCAAACTTCAACTTGATCCTTGCATGCTCCATATAACACATCATATATAAGCTGAGTTGGATCGCCTCAAAAAGTTTGATTAGTGTGTGTGCGCGTGCGCTTTTTTTTTTTTTTTTTTCTCATAACTATTCTTGTATAAGAGATAATCATATTTTAAGTATTATAGGATACTTAAAAAATAAGATTATTGTCGGCTATTTAAATATGGGTGACTCTTTCAAGTGATATTCCATCCATGGCTTTCCACGTCATTTTTATGTGTGATGTTCTTTATGTTTGATAGATCTAATGCAGCAATTGGAAAGAAAATAAGAAATTATGTAATTATTGTAGCATGCTTGCATGTAAAAGGCTCGTTGTAGTATAATCGTTGTATGAACATTACAAGAATGTGTATATTAATATATGACAATTAATATTGGTTGGTGTTAGTCCACAAAAGTGTCAATCAAGTTTGCTTTGCTGGTCAAGTGAAAAACAAAATGAAAAAGTTTGCATTATACTGATAAAAAGATATTAGATTCAATTTTTTTAAAATAATATTTTATTAATAATTTATCTATAAGTAATATACAAACTCTTTTTGAGAGTTATGAAATGCTTTAACTTTATTTTTGGTAAGCTAACTGTTGTTATACTATCTTATAAACAAAAAATAATTAAATTTTTACAAATATAATATAAAAGTTTTGCCATGTGAAGAAAAATTGGGCAATATTATATCATAACTCATAAGTGGCTGCTATTATCCTGGAGCACTTTATTTCGTCCCAAATTACACAACTATACTTAAAAGAGAAATGATGAAATTAAGTGCATAAGAATAAATAAAAACATATAATTATCATATTTTTATCCTATTTGGGAAAATCACCTATATTTAAGTACTCAATAGTATTTGAATATAATTATCTATAATAAGAAAGTACTTGTAGAAAATGAAGAAAATTGACATAACTTGAATAATTATCATATTTTAAAATTGATTTTTTGTAGTCACTTCTTTGTAACCAAAAAGGAAAAGATTTATTTGTTTCTTAGTCAATTTCATATATTTTATATTAATTCCATGGTTCGCATTGATAAAAATGAAGCTAAGAAAATCGAACTGTGTATTGAACTAGTCAAGATAATGATTTAAATGTTCAAAGTTCCAACTAATTCAACCAAGGGATCGGCCGAAGTATAATAAAATATATATTTAATTTTATATAATCTGTAATTAAAATACAAAAAAATATAAATTCCTCACCCTCTTTCCCTTTGCCCTTTTTATTCATCTTTAATTAATTCCACACCCACAGAATAAACCCACCCATAAACCATTCTTTTCAATTTACTTACCAAAAAACCAAATCCACAACAATAGAATCAAGATTATGAAAATTCAAAATTTAAAAACAAAAAAGAAGGAGAGCATGATGGAGGAGTGGAGGATTGTACCTAAATCGTGGCGATGGATGGCTTCTCAGCAATGGACGGTGGCGTGGAGGACGGATGTTGGATGGCTTAATGGTGGCGGCAGTGTTCTTCTTCCTTCTTTGGCAGTTGCAACGTGAAGACTGGAGAGAAACCCAAGGCAGAAACAAAACCAAGGTCTGCCCTAACCCCTTTGCCCCTATTTCTAATTTTTACTAATTTGGTTTTACTTTTGAAGCTGCAAAACAATGTCATTTTAAAAGCTTCTTTTTCTTTTTAAAGAAATGACAATATTTTACAATGAAAATTAGATTAAAAAAATAAAATTAGCTGAACTGGTAAACCAGTATAACCAATCCAGTTTACACTGGCTTAGTGGTTTTTCTTGGTTCTATTTGGTTTGTCATTGGTTTTTGAGGCTAGCAGATCAAGAAGGATGATGGAACCAGCCTAGTGTCCGGTTCCCAGTCCAACTAGTCAATCTAATATGATTTTCTTAACCATGGATAAAATAACTCTTTTCTTGGCCAACCACCAATAAAAATAATTATAACATGCATGTAGAAGCAGAACAAGGCCGCTTATCAATTGATAAGTTCAACTTGACAACCCAAACTATACATCAAGTCTTTTCTAGATACTAGTCTAGTTTTTTATTTGTTTTTAACAAAGTCTAGGTTTTTTTTTTTTTTTTTTTATGGCAGGATGCTTGGACAATGAGTATGCTTTGGGATTCTTACGGTTGCAGATTCATCTTGAATCGAAAGACTAGCTTGTGTCTGACGATAGATTAGCAACCTCTATAAGTGGATGATGGTCGAGTCTTTCTTTTGAGGTAGGAGACCTCTTTCTATAACAATCAGTTGTATTCTAAGGCTTTGACAATCTGATATATGCCACAGAATTGTTTGCCATAACCTCGTGTTCAATAATCAACTGTGTTCAGCATATTACTTTCCTTTACTTTCTTAGAATGTGTATTCTTTTAGTTTCTACCAATACAAACTGTTTAACGAGGTTTTAAAAGTTCCTTCAAAACTAGATCAGAGATCTAATGAGCTCATCTTTGTTGTTATTTACATTTGTGATGTGATGTGGAATCATCTATATGTTCTGATATGATATCTAAACCTATATAATTTTCATTGGTTATAATCTTCGGCTTAATTTATATTGATCAGATTCTGTTAAACCAGTTTCTCTATTATAAATAGGCTTTACCTTTGGTTATCAATCAATGAAAGTTTGTTGATAAAAAAAAAATATGCATCCTTTTTCGAAATTAACAAATAAAGATATAGTTACTTGATCACTCTAAGATTTATACAAGTAATTGTCTAATCAAATTATTCAAGATGAGAAGATTAATGTTACGATATGTGACTAACAGTTTATCATTTTTTTATTTAATTTTTAATTTTATTTTTATTTTTGAAAAAAACTTACTATGAATTGAGAAGTGAATTTGCATATGAGAAGCAGAATCAAACACAATGTGAAATGAAAAGTAAAGAAGAGATAAGGAAGACCAAATATTTCGATAAAAAAAGACCAAATATAAAAAGATCTTGATCACAATAATTGAACACTCTGAAATCATTCAGATGTTAACTTTATTTCCATAAACAATAGAGAATAATACAATGCTCTATAAAGATATATTAGCTTACAAGACACTGTAATATTGACATACTGAAACCTAATTAAGAAAGAAAAACTAAGAGCCCGAAAAAAAAAAAGGAAGAAGAAAAAAAAAACTATCAAACTAACCCATACCAAGATAGACCATCATGTATACATTATACATGCTTGATTGTGCCACTCAATAACCCAAGCTATTCTTTTTTCGTTCAAATACATACTTAACCAATGAGTCCTTCACATGCAACACCTCAGGAAATTCCTTCTTTAGTTTTGATGCATCCATTTCATTACTGTTTGGAGAAGGGAACTGAGCCTGTTGTTCAAGTGTAAAATTAACCCATTTAAGACTAGGGTCAACATAATTCTTGTACATCTCAACAATCTCATTGCATGTCACAGTACCAGGATTTGTGAAGTTCCAAGTGCCCCTGCACTTTCTTTTGGCCATCTCAATTGAAATAGGCAAAAGCTCATCCAAAACAGTAATGCTGTTTGGAATATCAGCCACTTTGTCAGACCTTGTTATCTTAGTGATGAAATTGTGTGGATTGCTGAGATCAGAAGATACTGGCAATTGGATTCTCAGGGTGCACACATTTTCATATTCCTTTAGGAACTCTTCAACCTAACACCATATTATGATGATAGAGACAAAGTTAGCTACTATAGCAAGAGTAATGATATTTGTACACAAAAATTGACACCAAGAGTAGACACCTCAGTGAAAAAAAAATACAAAACATTTATTGATGGTGGATGGAGTCCAAGCTTTATGCATCTCTCTATGATATCCACTCTTAATATTCACTTTTAATGTACAAATAATATGCCTTATAACAAATTGTTATATTGAAAATTGTGCAATAGAAAAATGCAAAATGCAAAGTTTTAGGAACATACCTTAGCTTGGGTTTTGAAATAGAAAGAATCAGCAGAATTTGGAGCATCTTCAAGATTACAACCAAAGGCATAATTCATCATGGGGAGACCACGTTCTCTACAAACATCTGCCAATGTTAGCACATTAAGAACAATGGCACGTAAAGTTTCTGGTTTATGAGATTCAAACCATTTCACATTCAATGCACTAGTCACCCCAGAAGCATTGAAAACATGAGTTGGTTTAATGGTCCTAATGTCAACCAAGAGCTGTGATCTATCATCTAAACGCCCTGTCCCGTACTCAAAGGGTATCCCTTGCTTCTCACAAATATTCCCTAGAAGCCCCCCAATCCACCCTGCACCACCATATATCAAGAACTTCAATGATGACTTGTGTGTTGACATGTTGTTATTCCTTGTAGATGGGACCATTGTTTTGTTATGATTAGAATTGTTCACATCAACTTTGGAATTAGCCACATCTGGGGCATCACAGTACTTCTCAACTCCTGGCATTGTGAGCATTCTTGGATGAGCAACCAATGCACCAGAAACGTCACCCCACCAATCAGGATTCGTAACATACCAATCCATGGTTTTCCTTAGACCCTCCTCCCAACTAGTCCTTTCAAACCACCCCAAATTCTTCAACTTCTCATCATCCAAAAAGTACCTTTGGTCATTGAAAGGCCTATTCTCCACAAACTTAACATGTGTATCTGGATCCAAATTGAAAAGCCTGCATATATCGCTAGCCACATCCATCACTCTCCTCTCTTTCTTTGTCCCAATGTTGTAAACATGACCCACCTCACCCCTATGGAGAATGATCTCAAAGGCCTCAGCAACATCTTCACAATATAGATAACTCCTAACATTTGAACCATCCCCATGAATTGGAAGGGCCTTTCCCTTCATGGCCAATAGCATAAACTTTGGAATCAACTTCTCAGGGAACTGATTAGGACCATAAACATTGTTCCCCCTTGTGGTTATAACAGGCAATCCATATGATCTACCATATGCCATGACAAGCATTTCAGCACCAGCTTTTGTTGCTGAATATGGATTTGTAGGGAGCAATTGAGAAGCCTCATGGTTCCCCACAAGAGCGTCCTCATCTGTCTCACCATAAACCTCATCAGTGCTAACATGGATGAACCTTTTCACTTGTCCACCAATGACTTTGCATGCTTCTAGAAGGACGTGTGTACCATAAATGTTGTTCTTTGTGAACTCAAAGCTGTTGCCAAAGGAGTTATCAACATGAGTTTGTGCTGCAAAGTGCATTATGGTATCAATGGACTCAGTTAGGAGGATGTAGTTGATTAAATCAGCACTGCCAATATCACCCTTGATGAACTTGAAATTCGGTGATGAACGTGAGGGAATGAGGTTCTTGAGATTTGAACAGTAATCAAGCTTGTCTAGGACAACAATCTTGTAATCGGGGTGGTTCCTGACTAATCTGTTGCAAACATGGGATGCAATGAAGCCTGCTGCTCCAGTAACAAGGATGTTCTTTGGCTTGTAGGTGGCACCCATATTTTTCACAACTTTTGCATTAAGCAACAAAATTTCTAGTTAGATACTCAGATATCATATACACTATTAAGTGAATATATCAGAAGTTTTGCACAAGCTATTAAACCATGTCCACAAACACAAGGAACAAAATTAAAATGCGTTTGAAAATGCATCAAGAAGAAAGAGGAGTTAACATTGCATCAAGATGAACCTTTTTTTATCTCGGCTTCGAACTTTGAATTTTAAAACAAGACAAAGGGAGATCTTAATACGAGGCATGAAACAAATTTAATATTCGATTAAAATAAACAATTAGTCCTTGTTCTTGTAGCTTCACCCGAATTAAATTTTGATGTTGATATTGGTCCTATAGCTTATATTCATTAAGGTTTAGTATTTATTCTCTAAGAAGTATCAGTAGTGATAGTTTTCAATAATTTAAGTGAATGAGACTACAGAAACCTACATATATCTTATGAAAAATATAATAAGAACTAATTATCTACTATTTTAATATTAATTTAATTGTTTCACCTTAGAATCGTACTTTTCCAGGTAAAACATCACAAAATATATAACGCAAAAACTTTAAATTATTTTTCCGTTTAAATATATTGTAAAACAAATTAAAAACATAAAAAATTAAATAAATAAAACAATTCAACCAAAAAATATCAATAAATTAAGGCCAATTTTACCATCCACCAAGTTAAGTATGGTGCATGGTGCATTAAGTGAAAAAGAAGTGGTCTACCTTGTAGTTTGCATTGATTGAAAATGTGGAATTTCTATCAGTGGGCGAGATTACTATTGAGCACCAATACAATCATGATAAATTAAGATATTTATCCGTGTGACTCCAAAGTTAATTGAGATTTTTTGGGGAATCACACAAATAAAAATTTAGTCATTTCTAAAATTTAGAAATATGGTTAAAAGCGTTTTAAAAGCGACTAAATTTATCTGTGTAATCCTAAAATTAATTAAAATTTGTGGAGTATTGTATAGATAAAATTTAATTACTTCTAAAATGATTGTATCGGTGCTTCATAATAATCTCAATCGTTGATATAAATTTAACGGCTTGGATCAATGCAAACTCTAAGATAGATCACTTCTATTTCATTTGATGCACCATGCACTATAGTTAAATTGGTGCACCCCAGAAGACCATAAATTAAATGAACCAATATCTTCTTCTAATACCATTTTTTAGAGAAACTATACCAGAAAGAATTTGGACAGAGCAATCGACGCTGAATTCAACCATGTTCTCACGCTCATGTCAATTAACACCTCAAAGCTTTCAACAATTTAAACACTCAACCATAAATAACTAGAATACTAGTGTGTTTGGATTGGCACTGGGGAAGGTTAGAATTGATTTTGGGATGCCAAAATCAACTCTAACAATTTTTTATGATATTTAATTTTTCACTCTTAGAATCAATTTTTATCTTTAAAATTGATTTTAGGAGAAGTGAAAATATTTTATTTTTTATCATAATCATTTTTAAAGGAATAGCCAAACAGAAATTATTTTACCTCAAAATTAATTTTATTTAAAATCAATCCTACAAAAGCAGAACCAAACACGCACTATGTCAATGAAACCAACGTAAAACATACTAAAGTAAAAAAATATAACTAGACTATGGTAGTAACTAGTATAAGTGAAGTCAGCAGAAACACAATAAAATTTTCAATCATAGAAACTCCACATTAGCAAGAAATTGATAATGAGGAAGAAAAAAAAAAAAACTTACATGAGGTCCTCAGCCACAGGAGAAAATATCAAAATTGAAGCAGAAATGGGGATATATGTTTAAAACAGCAAAAATACCAGCAAGGGAAAAGGAAGAATGAGAAGAAAGGCAATATGAAAGTGTGAAGAATGAGTAACCATATTACGGAATGTTGTGGGCACGCATGTCTTTATAATTTATAATAAATATGCTACTCATCGCAGTCTCATCCCTCTCATGGAACACGAGTGATCATTTTTTTATTCCTGTCACATTTTCTTTCTTTTTTGTATTTCGGGTTGTAATAATAAGGCACAAAATTTCTAGAACGATCCTTATAACAATCAACATGGGTTGTTTTGTGGCAAGGTGATTCTAATTTTAAAAGAACATGACACGTGGTGGCTGTTCTCAAGGGAGGGTGACTACAGGGGTTATCCTACAAATGCCTAAAAATTCAGTGTTACATAATGAAATTATGTAACTAGACTAGACTTGTGTATTTTGGAGAGAAGATATTTGAGTTGAATTCCAGACATAAAAATTTTATGGAAGAGAGCTTCATTCATTGTGATTTCCCCTTTCAGCTTTAAAGGAAAATTTAAGAAACTTTTAGATATTTTTAGACTAACGAAAGAAAAAGTATTCTTATGTATTATTCATTTTTTTTTCCAAGTCATTACGACTTAAATTCCATTAAACTTCAATTATTTTGATTTGAGTTATTTTAATCTATTATATACTATTCACATTTTTATACTTAACTTTTGGGTCAAAAATATAATAAAAGTAAACACTAATAATAATCCACAAAATTGACATATTAAATTAAATAATAAATAATATAAATAATATTTTTCCCTTACTATATCAGCATTTAAAACTTTCTCAAAAATGAGATCCCTCAGAAGATACAACATGCTTTACATGTGCTGTAGCTATCACAAACTCTTTACAATAAATTTTAACAAAAATTAAATATTTATCTCGCATCACTACTCATCACTTATTATATTAATATCGTGAAATATTGTTATATTTTGGTTTTATATTTAAATTTTTTTAACAATAATCATAATTTATAACTAATAGAACATAATAATAATAATAATCATAATAATAATAATAATAATAATAATAGTATGCATAAATAATGTGTCATACGTAAAATAATATTTTCTTCATTCTTTTTATCTATCATAAAAATATTTAGATAATAAAAATTATTAAAAAACTTCAATTACAAATAAACTAAAGTAATTACATTTAAGAGAGTTATTTTTATTTAAATATTAAAAAATACTATTATAATTTATTAATATAAAAATAAATTAAAATAATTATAGGTAAATCAGCCATTAATTTTAGAGAAGAAACGAGCCATTGAATAATGTCGATGGAGCGATATAGTACAAGTTCAAGTTGTATCATCGCGGTTATTCAGTTCGTCTATGATTCTCGTGGATCATGCCCCTGACAAAACATTGTGCTCCCCCGTGTTTTAGGGGCCCAGTTTTTCCCCGTTTGTTGGGCTTTGCCCCGATGTTATTTTAAAAATGAAAATATAGTGTTTTGAGTTTCTGATTTTTTTTTTTAAAGAAAAAAAGGAAATTAAACCACCATTTAATAATAACAACGTACTTAGTGATAAAAACACATCAAAACTAAATATAAAGCAATAAAAATAAACAAATACAAAGAAAAAGGCTATCAACTTTGCCTTATCTTTTGTGAATTAACTGATTATCAATTATTTATGCATCGAGACTTTTTGCTTTATTGATTAAATAAAAATGTGTGTATAGTCTAATTAATGTACAAATAATTATTTTAATTTTGTAATATAAAATACCTTACATTAACAATATATTAAAATTAATTTCAATATCTATATGTGATCAGTGTTTTATTATTTAATTTATTGGATGATAATTATCTATGATATGTAATTTCATATATTTGATTTGAATATTTATTTTTTTCCTTTGTTAAAATTTTAAGTGGAGAGATTTATTTTCTTTCTATTTCATATGTATTTTGTTTTATCCAAAATAAACTAGTAAGTACAATGGACGAAATTTAGGAAATTTTTTTAAAATAATTGTGATATTGTTCTCTAATGAAAATATATTATATATTATTTCTAAATTATTTTTTACGATAATAATAAATATGCCATATTTTATTTAAAAACTACGTCATATCAGAACTACATAAAGACATTAAATTTGCCCAATTACAATATCCAAGGGTTGTGGCTTGGGGTTGCCCTCCAATTTTAATATCACAGTCGGGTAAATCCAGTCGCATGCATGTGCTGTTGAAACTTTACAAAAATAATTAAATTAGTATGAGCGTGTTCCCCGTGGCCACTCTCATCATCAAGTCAGCATCAGTCCCCGCAATCTTTCCGAGAGGATTGAGGCCCCTAATCTATAATTATTTAAATTAGGTCCCCAGTAAGGCTCTTAAACAGTTAGGACCCGAATTTAAGAAGCTTTTCCTTTTTAATGATTATCTTTTTCAACAGTTGAATTTTAAGTTCTGTTCTGTGAAGGCGGCCTGCTTAGCTGCCTAGTCCTTGATAATAATTGTTACAAAAATATTTACCATTTTTGTATGTCTCTATACATGATTTACCGACATAGTTTAAGTGATATTAGCATAGTTTGGAATTTATAATAAATCTAATAGTGATAAATATATAAATATTATAAAAATATCATAAAAAAATAAATATTATAAAAAACCATAAGGAATATGTTAGTCACATGTAAGATTTTCCAGATTCGTGTCTATATTACTATTGCTCATCAACTAAACGTGCAGAGGTGCAGCTGTTGGTAAAATATTCCCCACGTGAATTATTCAAACTCTTATGATTTAATTTGTATATATTGATAGTATAAAATTATTTCTATATTATTATTTAATTATATTTTTTTATTTACATGATTTTTGGAATAGTGAGATGAAACTAATATATGTTTATTTATATGACAGCATATGATTATATGATAGTATAAAAAAATTTTATATTATCAGTGCATATAAATTAAACCCAAACTTCTATACGTATATAATAAGATGTTAATATGTAATTAAAATGTCTTGTACATATGCTTGTAACTCCAGCAAATTATTTTTAATATGGAATAAGTTTTAAATATTCAATAAAAAAGAGTTTTAAATATATACCAGATTACAGGTTTTATGGATATTTACCAAAATGTAGAAATTTTTAAGAACCAGTCAATACTACTGGCGTGTTCTACGGTGCACTTTGCTGGTCAAGGAGCATGGTGCTCTTTGTAATCTGATAGTGAGATTGTGAGGTACATCGATGCATCAATCACTTATGATGTACTGTAATAATATCTAATTTTAAAAAAATTTAAAAATATAATTAAATATATTTTAAAAATTAATTATCATACACTGATAATATAAAATTATGCTGACAGTATAAAATAATTTTATACTGTCAATATAATCAAAAAATTTTACCAACGTAATTTTATTCTGTTAGTATAATTTTACACTGATAATATAAAATTATTTTATATTATCAGTGCAATTTTACATTATTTAGTATATAAAAATTAATTTCTAAAAATCATAAAAATTTTATCAATGTAATTTTACTCTGTCAATATAATTTTATACTGTTTATCAGTGTAATATTACATTGATAATATAAAATTATTTTATATTATCAATATAATTTTATACTATTAATATATAAAAATTAATTTCTAAAATATATGTAATCATATTTTTTAATTTTTTTAAATTAATATATTTCTATAATATATCATAGGTAATTGATATATTAATACACCTCACAAATCTCTAACATCTGATATGCTACAGTCACGAGGTGCACTAAGCACCTTGGAGCGCATAGAAGTCGTTCCCAATATTACTGGCCGATTGTCAAAAGAGCTAACCAATTCCAGCCCCTTGACAAAATATAACCTTAAGTTTTGAGACTAATATAGTTTGGGAAATCTTAAAATAAATTGGCTCATCAGATACAAATGCCATATCTTCTTTTGCAATTTTAATAATAGAACCATTGAAGTATATAGTAATGGGAATATTTGCACCACTTTCCATATTTTTCTTCACTCTTTTTTTATTTTTAAAAAATGGTAAACTATCTACTTCACTCTCTTCTAGAAATACAAACATTCTTATCAAACACAAATCAGAGGATAAGTAGAGAAAAATTGATGTCTATATGTTGAGAAGGAGGAGGAGGGCAATATATATAATAAATTTTTTATTGTAACAAATCAGAATCGCCGAGTACTTTTGATTGTTTCTATTTTTTTATTATAAAAAATAGAACCAGCCATGAGCAATGATGATTTCCTTTCATTATTGTTTTTTTTGAAAAAAGGGGAACCAGCCTAATACATTAGCTAGTTCCTGAAAAATTCTATATTCATGTAAATATTTACAAACTTCTATAATCTGGTATTATATGTAATTAGCTTCCGTATTTAAGAAAATTAGTCGTAACTCCACCCTCTTACAAAAACTTAACATTAATTGACACTTACAAACATTAGCATAGGTTTTGACTTGTAGTGCATGGCTCGGCGTCAAGCTCTCTCTCCTTTTTTGTTTTTTTTCAATCAATGCATGCACATATTTACAGGGAAGGGGGAAGGGTTATGTTCCAAACTATGCCCAAGGGCCCCAAATCATGGGTTGCCCATCATGGATTCATCACAAAGTGGTCCAAGGCCCAACTCGGAAACCATTGGAAGCACCATGGAAACCATTTTCGGTTACAAGGGCGTTAATTCCAGACTTTGTAATGCCTGACATCGGATTCCGTAATATACACAAAAATCATTACAAATCCGAGACCGTTAGCCAAGAATTTCGGAATTCGTTATTATCTCAAAACCTCTATAAATAAGAGGCCTCATTCCAAAAACAAGTATGCATACCTTATCCTAAAATTCATATCTCTTATTCTAACTGACTTGATCATCAGAATCAATGCAGATACCCCCCATTCTTCTGCCGAGGAATTCAACCTTTTCATCAACCACCATCATGAGCAACCACCATAGAAGTCCCAATTTAAGTTTGGAGGATCCTATTTCCAAAATCTAGTGACCCACCTCCTAGCATTAATCTTATATCACGTGACATAGCAAAAGTTGATATAAGAAGGGACTTACATAGCTTCTCGAAAAAGAATGGAATAGGAATAGGCCCGGTTCTCTCTTGCAACAACACTCCTTTTCATCTTTCGTTATTCATTTTCCAATCTTAATATTTCACCTCTCATGCTCTTTGCTTCTTGTCCATCACTTTGCACCTATCTTCATCCCATTATATTCTTGGTATGCCACTAAATTGCTCCCTGTTCATTTACAAACCCTAGCCTTGCAAACTCTCCACTAGATTTTAAATTTTGAGCTGAAATTTGGTGGATGCAACTTGAATGCATCAAGCACTGTTCCCTTTTGTCTACTCAAACTCCATTGATTTTGATTTGGTTTCGCTCAAACTTGTGGAGAAGTTCACAAATTCTCCCAAAAACTTTTGAAATCCCATGATAAGTTTTCTAAATTAGGGGCGAATCATGAGTATAAAATTAGAGATTTTAACTATACGACTAAGAGTCATCTCATTGGACAATATTTAATCAAACATTTCGAAGTTTCAGATATTGGATGAGCATAACCAGAGTGTCTCCAAATCTATGAAGCATGGGCTTTTTTAAATCGTTGCCATATCGATACAGGGTACATACACCGCTACTTATTGGATATTTATGATTGTTTATTGATAAAGTATTATAATAAGTAAATATGACTTAAATATAAGTTAATATTTCTAAAATATTCGATTTGGGTTTGAGGAAAAGCAAGAGATTTTAGGTTGGGAACGGAAGAGAAGATTGAAGGAATGAGAGGAAGGGTGTTTTTTCTTTATCTCAGATAGGACTAATTTGAGTAACGGTGGCGACAATGGGGGGTAGGGTGGAGATGAAAGAGATGAGAGCATGTTAGGTGGCAGTGGGTGTTGGGGTCGGGGGGAGGGTAAAGGTGACAATAAGGGTGAGGGTGGTGATAAAAGAGAGAGAGGGATGGGTGTTAGGAGTAACAGTGCCATAGTATATTTATTGGTTACAAGTGACCCAGAAATTTGAGGTGTTAGGTTTGCACTTGTTAAGAATTTCAAGATCATTTTTTTTTGGGTTAGGAATAGATGTGTTCATGATTGATTTAATGAAGTTTAAAATATCTACTTCTATCTTCTTTTATCACTCCTTCAATCTTCTTCTTCTCAAATAGTCAAATTTAAAATTTGTAATTTAACCCTTAAAATCTATTGTGGATCTTAAAACCCTCTTACTCAAATTTTTTCCAATCCATTCATTTGCTCACTACTTCCACCTTCTTTTCAAATACTAAAGTTTAGATGTGGACAACATGTCAACCGAAAATGAAAAAAGTTTAGACGCGGATATCATTTTATTTTTTTGAGTTTAATGCTAAGTAATGTCCAAGTTAATGCTTAGTTCAAAGTAGTTACTCTCTTCAACTTTTTTTCTTTTAAGACTATAGTGCATCTTTATAGATGTAACTCATTTAAATTCATAAAAGTTTAGACTCCTCACAAAAGCTGTCTCACTCTTTTCAACTTTAACTTATTTGTTTTTAACTCTTGAGATTTTGAAAGGGGCAATTTGCCCCTTAAAATTTGTTAGTAGAGTTATGAACTCTTTTTCAAATTTCTTTCAAATCATTCATTCCACCGCATAGTTTAGAGTTGTTACTTCTTTTAACTCTAACTCATGTGCATTTTATCTTTAAGATTTGGTTATAATTTATGTTTTAAAATTTATTAATGGAATTTAAAATCTCTCTTCTTGTAATTTCATCCAAATCATTCATCCATCATTTATTTTTCCTATCCTTTTCCCATATACTCAAATTTGGATGTGGGCATGTTCTTTGAAGCTTAGTCCAAAGTGACTGCAGTGATCAATTTTAATTAATATGGCTCCTTGTAAAAGAAGTTTATGGTGGTTTAAGTGAAGGTTATAGGTGGTTTAGTTTAGAGTTGTGACAATGGTTGGATGACTTTGAAAAAAGGAGTCTAATGCAAATTTAAGGGAATAAATTATATTTTTAAAAATTTCAAGAGATATAATACATTAGTTCAAGTTGAAGGACGTAACGAGTATTAATCTTATGACCAAATCAAACAGGTCCAATATGTGATAATAGCTTATGATCTCATCGCAGAACTGTTGCATTATTGTTATGATCTTCTATTTTAAAAATTACATGAAATATAGTGAAAATAATTTGATGTTGATTTTATTTTTTTATTTTTTGCAAAATTTTAAGCATAAGAAACAAAATAAAAATAGTGTAATAATTTCTAATTATTAATACAAATATATTAATTCTAAAAATTAAAATAGAAAATAAATCAACCATTTGTTTGTGCAAAATTCTTTTCTTCTCATAATTCAAATTGGCAAAACTCGTTTTGGAAAGGTGAGTATTTTTTTTTTCCTTCTTTTTCACCTGGTAGTTTCGTAGTATTATACTAATTTATTAGAAACATAGCCGTATATGTAATTAGATTAAATATGCATTTAGCTTTTCTAAAATGCAGGGTATATTTTAGATATATTTTAGAGTGTAAAATTATTAATGAGAAAATTAATGGGATGTTTATCACACATTTATAATTTGTCCCTTTTTTTATGCTTTAAACATTTATGATTTGTCATGTAAGTGCTTGTATTTTACTAAATCAAATTTTTAATTCTCTCACTAATAGTTACAATTGTACTCTTTCCTCCTTAAAATACATCTTACTAGAGGAGCTACTTCCTTGGATAAAGCTTAACACTCGCACATGAAATTAATTTATGAAAAAAAAATTCCCCATTTTCACCCTCATACCAAACACACCCTATGTTTGAATGTTTTTCCATTGATGGAATGAAGTGGAACTCATAGGGATGAATTGGAAAGGGAAGGAAGGGAATAACTCAAACTAACCTCTTTCATATTTGGGAGATTAACAAGGGAATAGAACAAAATTTTATTAATCTTATTTTAAAGTTATATTGTAATAGAATAGAACATTTATATTGTTTAGATGTTATAATTTTTAGTTTTCTCCTTTTCCCTCCATTTTGCCCCAATTTTGCAAGGAATAAAAAATGTGACTTTGAAGGTGGAAGAAGAGAAATAATTCTTCCTGAGTTTCTTTCTGTTCTAATGTATATTTAAACTTCCAAACAAAGAAACTAATTCCTCGTCCACTTATTTATTACCTATTATCTAAACATATTGTAAAATATGATAGTATGCTGTAAAATATTGATAGTATTACTATATGATTTTTTTTGTGGGAAAAACCCCTAAGTTGGATTAATTTAAGGTGCTCATTTCTGTACTACATCCAGATGCAGATAGTATGCTACAACTTCTATAAAAATGTTGCAACCTACTATGTTTTTTCTATAACAAATTGTATATTTTCTATTTCAAATTGTAACTTAAAAAAAAATGTTGCAATGTATTACTTTTTCTTTTTGGAAGTAGAATTGAAGTAGACAACTCAATTTGAAGATTCAATATGTGTTTGTTGCAACATCGCAAAGTCTCAAACCATGATCTGAAGGATGTAAATTGAGTTTTACCTCATTTCAACATGTTTGGCAAAAGCATGTTGAGTTACATTTTGAAATCAATTTTAGTCTCAAATTCTGGTTTGGGCATAATTGAAAAACTAGACTAAGACTCGCATTTTGTACTAATAAGTAAAGTGATCGTAATGAATATTATTTTTGTTGTTAAAAAGGGAAGATAAATAATATTTTTTGGCTTGTAGGTTATGTTTGTTTGATGTCTTTACCAACATAGGAGTTAGAAAGAAACAAGCAATTGTTATTGATTCTAACACAAGTACACAATTAATAGGATACAAAGTGGAAGAATAGAAATGTGTGAATTAAAAAGTTGATAAGAACTTAAGAAGATGGCAGTTAATTAGTGTCCATTTGCTTGTATAATTATAAATGTATCTTAATACTTTATGTAACAATAGGAGGTAAAATACATAAGACTATTTGGGTGATAGCTTATCTAATAATATGTTGATGTGACAATATTATGAGAGGTAGTAGAATACATAGAGCCATCTGGGGGTTAGCTAATATGCTGACGTGGCAACGTTATGAGAGAGCTAAAGTGTCGATATCATAGTTTGCGCTTTTGTTTTTGTATATTACTAGATTTAGGCCCATGTGTTGTGCAGGCATTAAAATGAATATGATTCTTGTTAGAAAAAAGAGATAAGTGATATTAATTGAACTAATATAGAATGATTTAGTAGGTTTTCTCTTAATGATTTAACGTCAAATAACTATGTAATGGAAGAAAAATATTCTTTATTTAAGATTAGGTGATAGTTTGTTAATATAAGTAAAACAAAGGTATTCATTTACTATAGTTATTTTAAACACAATGAAATTATATACATGCATAATATTCAAACGAGTTTCATATTTTTGATGTCTTTTTTGTCTTTGCTCTTGATTTAAGATTAGATAATGTGTGCTTTATTTCTATTAATACTTTTCTTGTTCCTTTATTATTGCCATTTTCATACAAAAATATTGTATCTTATATTTGCTTGTGATACTTTTTGTTTTTCTTGATATTTGTATAGATATAGATTCTTCATCTGATGATATTATTGTTGGTGGATTTGATTCATGGATTATGTTAGAAATAAATGTTAAAAACTAAATATTTGTTTACTTTATATGAAAGCAACCATATGTTTTCCATTTGTTTTTCTTTGATTTTGTTATTTTAGAATAACAAAGAGAGGTTAGAGTTCGAAGTGTTGTTTAGAACAAAAGTTTTTATGATATTATAGTTCTTTTAAATTGTGATTGTTTATCTTTATTTGGAATATAAGTATATAATGACAAAGATTTTATAATATTGATATTATGTCAGAGTTAATTCATGTAATATTTCTTACTTATTTAGGGTTGTAATTTTATTGATTTGTGATGTTCTATAGGCTTATTTTTGTCTTGTTTAGTAATGAGATTATTCAAAGGATAATAAAATTAAAAGGAAAAACAGTTTATTCACGGTTGATAGGAGGTTGATATTTTTGTAAAATTATTTTTTAATATTTAAAATATATTTAATTGGACTATTTTTTCTTTATTAAGAATTATTAGAGATTAAAATTTAGAAAATATTAATTTTTAATAATTTTGAGTAAAGGGTTAATGGTATATAATTAATCTAAAGTATATATAATTAATTGTATTAATATTGGTGACTTAGTGTATCTTGCCATAATTAAGTAGCAAGACACTAAAGGTTGACATAGTTAAATGACAACTTGCATAATAAAATGACATGATAATATTATGAGATGGGAGATAAATGAAGTGTTAATGCTACAACTTACACTTTATTTATTTGTGATTTTATATAGACTCATTTTTTTTTCCATATTTGGTTGTGAGACCATTAAAAGGATAATAAAATTAAAAAGATACTATTAAATAATTGATTAACTGTTGATGAAAGGTTGATTTTTTTGTAAAATATATTTTTTTAATATTAAAAAAATAAATATTTAACTTTTTTTTGTTTATTAAAGAATTATTAGAAATTAAAATTTTGAAAATATTAACTTTGAATAATTTTGAGTAAGGAGTTAATGGTTTATGATTAACTTAAAGTATATATAATTAATTGTGTTAATATCAGTAACTTAGTACATCTTGTCATGATTAAGTAACGGGAACTGAAGATTAACATGGTTAAGTAACAACTTGTATAATAAGATGATGTGGCAACATTATAAGATGGGAGATAAACGAAATGTCAATGCCACAGCCTACACTTCTTTGACTAGAGTATGAAACTTGATTTAAAAATCAACTAATAAGGATGTAAAAAAATAAGTCTAAATTTTTTTTTTTGGTTGTTCTAAGATTGTTTGGTCTTGTCTGGTTTTGTTCTGTTTGGTTCGATTCGATTTGGTTTGATTTTGTCCAGTTTAGTCTAGTTTGGTCTGATTCGGTTCAGTTTGATCCAATTCGGTTTGCGTCGACCTGGTCTGATTTGATTCAGTTTAGTCCAGTTTGGTTTAGTTTGGTTCGGTCCAGTCCTATTTGATTTAGTTCGATCTTGTTTGGTTTGGTTCGGTTCAATTCAGTTTGGTCTAATTTGATTCGGTCTGGTCAAGTCTAGTTTGATTTTGTCTGATCGGTTTAGCTCTTTCTAGTCTGATCCAGTGGTTTGAATCTGGTCTACTCTGATTTGGTTCGATCCTATCTAGTCCAATCTGGTCTAATTTTCCATGAAAAGATATGACTTTATAATATTAAAGGGATTACATGGAAGCAATAGATGAGTGATTTTGTCTTCGCCAAGCAAACCTACATAGGAAAACCACCCTTATTACTAAAGTTGGAAATTAAACTTGGAAAACCAAAATTCGTGAAATCATGGTTCATATTCCTATGGTGGTTTTCCTAACTAAAATATTTTTAGCCACCGAAAGGAGGAGGAAGTCAAAAAGAGCCAAGGGCAGTAAAAACCCCCCAACGATGCAAAACTACAAAAGATGAAGCGATGGAAGCCAAAACCACCACTGTAGAATCACATTTCTTTTAAAGAGCCACAAATGATAAAAATAAGGACCAAGAATGAAGACATATCTTAGGAAGTGATGGAAATACAAAGGTTTTGAAGATGAAGAAGGCACCAAGGGCGCTTTGAAAGTTGTTGCTCCTCAAACTCCTTCACACGCGTTCAAATAGTTTTCTTTTTGTAGAAACAGGAAAATCAAGAAGAAGGAGGAAGAGACACATTTAAAGGGAACAATGCGTCCCTTACCGTGCAACCTAAACGTCACGAAAGGCAAGATATGTCTTTTCACACAATGAAGCTGGAGACAAATAGGGAAAAATACCCTAATTCGAATGATGAAGGCGCACAAAATGAGGTGCCAAAGTGCTACATATCATCTCGGGGAGACAAGATGTGACTTATGCTGTGACCCAACGATAGAGAGCAAACAACACGTCCTTAAAGAAAATCGGATCAAGGGCAAAGTCATCATTCACTTTTCGATGTTGAACCTTTGGTTATGGAATTGCTCAAACTCGGTATCCGATATTGTCATATCGAAAACCGAGTTGGGGGCGCTATTCCGAACTATGACCAGGGGCCCCAAAATCATGGGTGGCCCATCATGGATCCATCACAAAATGGGCTAGAGGCCGAACTCAAAAACCGTTGGAAGCACCATGAAAACTGTTTTTGGTTACAAGAGCATTAATTCTAGATTTCGTAACACCTGACATTGGATTCCATAACATACACAAATCATTATGAATCTGAAACCGTTACCCGAGAATCTCAGAATTCGTTATTATTTCAAAACCTTTATAAATAAGAGGCCTCATTCCAAAAACAAGTATACATATCTAATCCTAAAATTCATACCTTTTGCTCTAACTGACTTGATTGTCGGAGTTCTTGCAGATACCTCCCGTTCTTCTGCCGAGGAATTCAACCCTTTCATCAACCACCATTGTGAGAAGCAACCGTAGAAGTCCAAATTTAAGTTCGAAAGATCCTATTTCCAAAATTCAGTGACTTACCTCTAAACAGGTTCATATACCACAAATTAAAGTCTATTTGATATCGAATCTAAGTGCAGTTAATGAGAAGTGTATAATTCCACCACTAAGGGTCTGTTTGGTTTAACTTTTGAGAGAAGATCTTTTAAAAGAAGGCTTTTTAGATAAATTATTTTTAAAATAATGATTTTTGTTTGATTTGAATATGTCAAAAATAAGTTTAGGAGAATGAGTTTTGTTTGGATAGGATAAAGTAAAACTATTTTTAATTATTGATATGAGTGTAATAGTAAGATTCATTTTTAAAAGGCCTTTTTCTATAATGAAAAGCAACTTCAAGGATATTTATCCCAAAAGGTCTTTTGGAATTTCAAAAAACCTTCTAAAAAAATATCTTTACATGTCCAAATATATTAGTTATTGTGTATTTTCATTCTTATTCTAATAAAAGGCTTTCTGGCCTCCCCAAAAATGTATCCAAACAAACACTAAACCAGCGCCTCAACTGCCAATAAGCTCTATATGATAAGAGATTTAAGAAGTTTTTATTTAAAAAGACTTTTGGTCCAGAAGGATGTCATCTGACTGGCCCAACTAAGATAGGCCAAATTCATAGATTCATCAAATCAAATCTTTTTAATCCGCAGGGTGTTTTAGTCCAGTTAAGATGCTTATCCTTTCTCATTTTATAGTCGAAAGCGACTTTGGATTGATTGCTTTTAATTGTAGGTTGCATCTCCTTTCATTATCAATAATGAAAATTTTCTCCCAATTTGAAAGAATTATGAAAAGAAAACAAAAGTGGCGGTGTTATTCCAAAAGACAATTTGGCTCAGAGAGTTAGCATGGTATAGTCTTCTCGTTTTGTTTTCGCATAAACGTGGTCGAAAGATGTTAGGACTGGTCATTGTCTTTTTGATAGGGCCATTAAAATAGACTAAATGCAATAGGTTAATTCACTTATTTGCTTAAATTAAATGGACTAAAATACTGTTTATCTTTTTTGGAGGCTAGGATTTTATAATTTTAAACTTCGGAAGCTTTGAAGTGGATATAAATTTACTTTAAAAACTTAGAATTATTATGACTTTGATTCAAAATTAGAAACTTGAATTTCTTCAATTTTTTTAGAGTTAAAAACTTGAATTTAATATAATTAAGTATTATTATTTTTCTATGGAAATATAATTAATATTATTAAATTACTACATATAATTCTTAAAATAAGAATAGAAAAAACCAATCCATTTAAGTTGGCGGGATGACCTTAAATGAGTTGAAGTAATAAAATATCCACCCATCAAGTATAAGCGGAAGTCGATAAAACTCTTCTCACAAACGATTTGTGAATATATTAATTTTGGATAACAAATATCATCATGGAAAACCTGGTACCTTTCGAAGCGATTTTCTTATACAAATATAGAAAATAGAAGGATGACTGGTGACTCGTCTAGGAACGGATAATTAAGCTACATTAATTCAACTTATTCTATCCAAATTATAAATTAATCTAACCATGATAGCTTGTGTTTGATTTGAGCATTTCAATCTAGCGTTGTCTTTCTTCAGTTCTAACATCATGAATTGTTTTTGATCAAAAACTGAGTGGCAAGTTTTCTTGCAATTTGCTAGAAGGGAAATGATGCTTTTGTTCTCAACATTTATCACAGTCAAGTGTCAACCTATATATGAAATGGGATGAAGTTATTAGGAGTGAGCTAATGATAAGAAATTTGCATAATTTGCTTATGATTCTAATTTTAAATCTCAGTACCACTGATATTTAAAAAAAGAAAAAAAAAAAAGAAAAATGTACATGAAGCTTTCAAATACGTGCCATATATATGATTTTCAGATATTATACTTACATAGTCACCAACATGTAACATTAAATCTAACATTGCTCAGCTCACCATGCCTAATATGTGGGTGTAAATAGTTCATCTCATATGAAAGGTAAGTGCTATTGATTTTACTAGTGATAAAATAGCAGGGAGTAAGTATACGATCAAAAAACAAAAAAATCTAACTAATGATAAAAATTAACTTATTATTAAGCTATGTGAAATTTTTATGATCACCATGGCCAATTGTTTGTTTGGTTTTTTTTTTTTTAAACCAAGTTTTCGGTCTGAATCATGGCCAATAATATGTGATAAGATGTGCACAGACTGTCAAGCCCAGTGGGATGGGGTGCCCAACATTGTTCGTGTGACCAAGATGTGACGTAATAAGTATATATGCTGACCTGTACCTTTTGACCCAAAAAAACGACCCTGTACCTGAAAAAATATGGGTGAAGACCAATCGTTTGGTTTTTTTTTTTTTTTTGACTAGGAAGACCAACGTGCAGATAATAAGATAGGTAGCTGTTAACATAGTTAAACGCTTGTCATTGACTTTTCGATGGCCCAACAATAAAATTACGAATTTTATCCTATTTATATGATTTTAAAATTGCAACTTAAGTTCTTTTAAATTTTTTTTGCAAAGAGAGAGAGAGAGGCTCTCATCACTTGCCCTTCTCGCAGCCAAGACTTTGGGATCAAAGTATAATTTGGGCAAGTTAATGATCATTCACCTTTTGTCTTTTGCTTGTATTGATGTTTATTCTCCTCCTTTTTTTGTCATCTATTTTTGATAATTTTTCCAATTCTTGTTTTGCTTGGCTTATAGATTTTTTTTTGTTGTTGGTCGTATATAGATATGATTTAAAAGATGAGATATTGAAGAAGCACATAGATCTTGTTGTAAGATTTAAATTTTGGGATTTAAATGTTTTGGAAAGATGAATCAACTCAATAAAAGTTTATTATCAATATGATGCAGAGATTCCCCTTAATAACACCAAAAATTGCAAGGGATGGATTATTAGATTGTGAGTGCATACAGCACTTGCCCGTAGGTGATGCAGGAGGGTGGATTTACAGTGATATTTGAGGTTAACTGGATTATTGAATCGTTTTGTATGATTTTAAATGTGATGTTATAGGTTTGGATTCATGATATGTTAGGGCATAGCTATAAATTAAGTAATTAATATGGTGGTGGGGGCAATCAATTTTATTGAAGAATGTATAAATCATTTTCATTGAAAATTGTCTTCGTTAATATGGATATTAGTGTGATAGTTGAGCCAACAAGCTTAGTTGTTATGCACATCTTTGGGTTGTGCAAATTTGGGAGTTGTTTATTGCTTCATCTCAAGCTTGTGGTTTCTAATACAACCACACCTCCATAGAAAGGCCATCCACCGATTCTTCTTTGCCAACTCGTTGATCGATTGCATTCACGGCCAATTCCGACAAGAACTTACCTTTTAATAACTTCTGCGAACCAACTACTGCTAGCGTTATTAACCCAATTGCATCAATAATATAAGTGGGTTCTTCTACAAGACTAAAGAATTAATACACTAGCTGTTAAATTTAAAACATTATTGAGTAGGTTAATTATTAGCCATTAGATTTTAGTAAAACTCAATCTAATGACTATCAAGGTCAGACCATCATGTAGTCCGAAACATGTGTTGGACCATGTTATCCGGCACCAATAAGCAAATTACTCCCCCCAGAAAAAAACAAAAAAAAAAAAATCACAATTTATGACCAGCATTACCGCGGTCAGATATAGAAGAAAAAGTTGGTTGTCTGGACTACAATGTGAGACACTACCAAGAGATGAATATTATGCTTTACCAAACATGATGATCGTTTTACCTATTAAGAAAAAAAAGAGGGAATTGGGTATGGTGTTTGCATCTATATGTCATGCATCTTTATATTAGAACGAGATAAATCAAATATCTTCTGAAGTACATGTTATCAAACTTCAAAATGAGGCTGGAAACCACTGATAAAAAAATAATCAATGATTCATATTTTGACCAAGTAGACGCACATAGATAATAAACCACGAATCTGTTAGCATATGTGCCTAAAGGAATACCCGGTAGATGCCTTAACTCATTTGTTTTAGCACACTTTTTGAAAAAAAAAAACACTATATACTGTGCCTTTTAATTAATGAACAAGTATCAATAAATGCTTTTATTGTAAATAACTGTAAATGTGTTAAAAAAAAAGGTGTTAAATTGTTGTATAAGCAATTGTGGGTGGAAGGTAAGCAATTTAGGATGATTTTAGCATTTGCCTGAAGAAGTCACATCTCAACTCAACATGCAAGATTCAGATTAGACGTCAGGTTAGAAGCATACAATTTAGGGTCTTTGATGCAATGAAAGGGGAAGTCAATACATAACTCGAGAAACCCTTTCTTTCTTGAACAAGACCAATCAATGATAAAGGTGTACGTGATATTAAGATAAAAATCGAGGTAAAATTTTCGTGAATCCGAAAAAGGCAGGAAAAACAGTGTTTAGCTGAGACAAACTCATTCTTGACTAGTTGACTTAAGAGTGTCTACTCATGATTTTTATAAATGAGATATTATGTGCCTCTAGAACACTAAGTGAACCGTCTAGATGACCACTCAAGATCTACCATGTTCTTAAAATGATTAAAGAAGCTTATTCTTGATTTCATCTTTTTTCATAGCAAGACCCTAGTTTTAATATAAATGAGTTTACTACAATATCTCTTATATATGGGTTGTAGCTACCGTTATAAATGTTCTGAACCAAGCGACAGCCTTGTACGCTTCCTTTTCCGAGCAATTAAATGGTCACCAATTAGATCTCCGATGGCTCTTTTTCTTCCTTTTCACATATAGGGTAGCCCCTCTAGCACATGGATATCAGAACACTATAACCATGTATTTTTACTAGGAAACAATACAAGACAATTTTCGACGTAACAATGTGGTCCTTGGTCTAGTATGCAACATTCACCAATCAATTATCACTTGAATGCAGTTCATTTAGTAAGCCTAATTGACACTTCTAGACCTATGGCTACTTCTGCACTTCTCTGTCTGGGAAAATCAATTCATCATGGCATTGTTTCATAGTGTGGGGATTGATCTACTTGAAGCGTATGAATGAAAAGATCTTGAACTAACAATTGCAACAATAAATGAACTTTATTCAAAACTACTAAAACCATAAAGCTTGCATTAACTTAGTAAGAAACATGATGTCCATCTAAAGACAAAGAGCCTTAAATGGCACAAACTAGCAGAAATCAAAGATCAAATGTTCTTAACTCAATAAACTGACACACCAAATTAAACAAATTTAATCTATTTTAAAGGTCACTAATCAACTCCATTTAATGAGATAAGACTTAGTTGTTCCTGTAATGATTTCAAGGGTGAGGCTTCATTCGCCCTTCATTGGCCATCTTGAAGAGTTGGGCTTGTGCTGCTGCGGCCTTGTTTGAATTCATTGAAGCCACGAACCTGTCCCTCACTTGGGTGGTTGTGTATGGGAACTTGTGGTTCACGAGGGAGTTGAGATAGGAAGCTGTCCCTTCTCTGAGGAGTGATCCTAGGCCATCAGTTCTAGTGTTGGAGAGTGCTTGCGGCAAGGTGATGCCTGAACTGAACCCTGGCACACTACTCACACCAAATGCACTCCCTAAGGTTCCCCACCATCCAAGCAATCCCCATATGATTCCTGGATGAGCGCTCCAGTAGCTGAAGTTTAGAGGAAAAGATCCATCATGTTATATAACAGTGTGGTAATATATGTATTACACAATAACTTATACAATATTATATTACTACAAATTATAGAAAAGTTCTTAAACAGATATAAATTTAACACCTTATATTTAAGCAAACAATCGAGTTAGTGAGTTCAGAAACAAATGAATATATCTTAAATAATATTAATGGAGTCCAATTTTATTATAAATCTGATGAGATATGAAGTGTTAAATTTTTATCTATGCAAGAATATTTTCATATTATATAGTGTAGTATTAGTAGGTAAATATGTAATGTGTTATGAGAGGAACTTACTTGCAGGTGCCAGTGAAGGGAGATGGGGAAGGAAGGAAAGGGGGTGAGGGGGTGCCTGGGTCGGTTGGGGAGGTTGGTGGGCTAACAGTGATTGGTGTTGGGGGGCTACCTCCTCCATAAGATGGTGGTGAGTTATAGTATCCACCACCTCCTGAGGGAGGGTTTGATGGGGTTGAGGGAGTAGAATGTGGGGGTGATCCACAGTTGTTGGCTCCTCCATGTGATGGGGGCCCATGAGAGGGTGAACTGCTTCCATGGCCACCTCCAGAGCCATGAGATGGAGTGTTTGAGCCTGCAACAAGTGCAAACAATGTATATCATTATAAGATGAGAAAGAAGCATGAAAAACTTCTATGTCAATTGATATCATACAACCTTGTGCTACCTTAGATAACTATAACAATATTTTATTTTTATGAAAAATTTTCTTACTAGCTAGCAATGTATGGTGTATATGTGTTACAGAATGCGACATAGCAAGAAAAATATTGTTAGAATATTTGGTAGAAATTATTGTGGCTCTTAGATGAAATAAAATGGTATGATTGACCTAAGAATCAATAAGCATGCTACTTCTTTTTAGCAAGTAGCAATTAAATTATGGCAAAATTTCTATTTCCCTTTACATTTTTTATTTGCATAAATAATGAACTAATATATGTAGATGCATGTACTTAGAGAATTTACACAGAGAATTGGAGAAACCTGAGGGAGGAGTTCCTGCATGTGGGTCTGGAGAGTAGTAATTCTTCTGATCTTCAAAGGTGGTGGATATCACAGGAACTACAAGGTTCTGAGAAAGTAATGCAGCAAGAAATGCAAACATGGTGAGAGAGGCATTGCTTCTTTTCCTCTCCATTGCCTCTAGATGCTTAGCACACAATGAGATAGAAGACTAGAGAGAAGAAAGAGTGTTTGAGGGTTTTGAAGTGCTGTGGAGAAGGGAAGCTAGATAGCATGGAATATAAAATGGTTCACAGAACCGAAGTTAATATTAGCAGGTGGGAGTTTTATGTGGTTAGTTGATGTGTTGCAGGTTGCATTTACTCATAGTACTTACTACTTCTTCCTGCAACAATGCTTGGTTTCTTCTGAAAGTCTAAGAGCACATGAACCATTATTCAGTTGAACATGTCTAACATCATCTCTCTCTCTCTCTCTCCTAGCCTAGGCTTTGTTTCTAGTGGACAATGCTCAATTGCTCATTTAAAACGACCTTTTTTTCTTTTTTCTTTTTTACTATGGTGTATCTAGGATTAGAGACCTATATGATTGTAACCTACAAAATGATCTAATAATAAATTAGATGCATATATGGTTACTTTCTTAATTACTTTAATTTAAATACAAATTTGTTTTATAAGAGATATTTTTTAAAGTTTCATGTTGATCATAAGCTTATGCTGAATTGCGTGCAAATTAGCTCTTCTTAAACTTAAGTATCCCATATGTGGTGTATATATGATACCAATTTCAAGTACACACAATTTTCTTTGTTACGGTTATGAAGGTAGCGTTTGGTATAGGGTAATCCATCTAGATTACTAATAATATTTGATTAAATTATCTGAATTTACAACATTATCTTATTTGGTTAAACAACATTACTGGTAATCTAAATTTTCAATATAGTAATATGGATTATCCCTTTAAAAGGTGGTAATGTGAATTACCACTAATGTGACAATACTTCCATTATTATTATTGTTGTTGTTGTTGTTGTTGTTGTTAAAAATAATATTTATTATTAATTATTATAATAATTATTATTAATATTATTGTTAATATTATCATGATTAATTATTAATAATTATTATAATTATTATTATTAAATAATAATGAATATTCATAATGTTAATTATTATTATTATTTAATAATAATTATTACTAATATTTATTATTTTTAATAATAATTATTAATAAAATTAACTATTATAATCATAATTAATAATTAAAATTTCTCATTCATATTAATTAATAGTTATTATTATAATATTAGTTTAATATATATATTATATAGTAATTTTTTTGACATACCAAACAGGGTAATATCAATTATCATTTAGATTACCTATATATATCAAACATTGCATTTAACATTATTAGCAATTTAAAATATGATAATTTTTTTAAGTGATAATCTATATTACTTGCAATATTAATAGGTAATGTACCAAACGCTACCTAAATAAGTTTAATTAGGGCTAACAAAAAGCTTATTGAGAGCTATATCTCTTTATCTGCCAAAAAATCGATGAATCTACCCCCAAAAAAAAAAGAGTTTACATATTCAATAAAATTAGGAATGCCTGCTTAAATATAATTAATATCAATCACTCGTTGACAGTGAAATCTTCAACACCCCAATATTTATGGGGGCTGATGGAGACATACCCAACGAAAGAATATCAATTTATCCGTAGTGTATGATACTCTCAGAAACAGCTGTGGATATGATTTAAACAGGCTGTAACATCAATATTCAGTACGAGATATAAATATATGTCTTTCTGTATATTCATAGTAGATATTCAAAAGTTGATGTTGCATATTATATACTCCGCAAGATTTGGGGTACCTGATAGATCTGATTCATCAATTTCCTTCCCACTTTCTTAATTTTGTTCTTCTATATATCCGATATATTCTCGCTTTTGTTTCCTACATTTTGAAAGAGAACCACAACAATATAGTTCTAATTTATCCGCAAGAGAAAACGAGTAAAATTCTGCTATGGTCCATGAACAGCAAATTCATATGTTGCATTTCAGTAGAGCTGGTAGGCCACAGTGGTCAATATTTTGAGTCTCACATTATTTTCTTTTTAAGTATACATGAATAGTTAAATATTTGTGTATTCTTGTTATAAATATTAACATACTTCATAAATTTTATGTAAATATTTCACATTCTTGTTACAACTTTTTTTATTCACTAAAATGAGAGTTGTCAACATTAAAAATGAGTAACGGGGAGGGATTGATTTTGAAAATGTTTATAATTATAGAGACTCAACTAAAAAATAAAATAAAATAAGAATCTATTTAAAAATAGATATTAAACGTGGAGAGACCAAAATCCTAGTTTAACTTTTTTCTTATTCTTTTTTCCTCTATCATCCATGTCTCAATAATATCATTTTCTGTGAAGTGTGTATTAACCTAAATCGGTGCGTTTAGCATTTCTGTGTTACAAGCTCCAAAAGCAGATCCTAGAAACAGTTACCAAAGCACCCCAAAACAGTCACAATCCATGGATCATGGGTGCAGGTAGAGGAAAGTTCGAAACAACAGATTGGCTCCCATCCTATACTTACACAGTTAGACTACCATTTCACTTTCTCATAAATTACCTACTGGGCTGTCACTCATAAATTGTCTTCCCTGTATGCAACAACAGCTCATAGCCAATCTGTTTGCTTCGTACCACACAGAGTCATATATATTCATGCATAATTTTACATTCTTCAAAATTAACCTTTCTAATTGTTGCATAAAAAATAGTAAATACCTTTTAAAATTTTAAAACATTATATATATATACAACCACACTCTATGTTCATATATATTAATGAGAAATTGTGTCCAACCGATGTCTCTTCTCTTTCTCTAATAAAAGAACAGTCAATGGAAGGTTTGACAGAGATTAAATAGATTACTAACAGTGGCACCAGATTTTCAACCCGTATTTACTCCTCTCCCAGCATTTTTGTGCAATCTCACCTAATGTCTGTCATTCTCATTTATTGCGGAATAACTCACTCACACTTGTGATTTGTGATTTGTGATTTATTTAAGTGCTTTTGGGACCCTCTTTTCCACTGTTTAGGCGGCAAATGTTTCATTTTCATATCTAAATGGAACCTTTTTATATTGATTTTTTATTTAATTTTTATATTTTTTAATTGAGTCTTTATAATTATAAATACATATCTCCCATTACTCTTTTTTATAATACCGGCAACCAGAGGAAATGTTATTATTAAGTTTTTGTTGTGTCAAAATATTATGATATAAGTTTTAGATTGGAGGATTTGGGATGAAGATAATATGGAGTATGCTAAACAGAAAACTCATTTAGCATTTCCACATCAGAAAAAAAAATAATAAATAAAACCTGATTTAACATTTGGCGTAAAACAATAACACGCCAAACCTGTTGATATGTGTTATAACTGAAAATAACAAAGAGGGTCTATTTAGAAATATTTATAGCTATGTCTATATTGACTTAAAAAGACTAGTTTAAAAATGATATAAAGTGTAGAAACTAAAAAATTAATTTACTAAAAAAACAGTGAATATGATAAGAAGTTTACCAATCCTTGAAGGAGATTTTCTATGTAAATATCATAACTGCTCGTAAAATCATCTCCCTTCTTTGCTTAATTAACCTGAATTAATTCAGTATATTTTAATTTTAATAAAATGTAGAAACTAAAAAATTAATTTAGTAAAAAAATAGTGAGTATGATAAAATAAAAATTTTACGAATTCTTGAAGGAGATTTTCTATGTAAATATCATAACTGGTCGTAAAATTATCTCCATCCTTTGCTTAATTAACCTGAGTTAATTCAGTATATTTTATTAATAATAATAATAATAATAATAATAATAATAGGTTAGTTAAGTGTGAATTCTTGCAAATAAATGCATCAAACCCTACACAATAAATTAAAAGGAGAGAAAAAAAGAAACAAGTTGTATACTTGTATTTTCGGGAAAAAGGACACTATACCTAGAAGAACTAATAAATGAGCAATATTAATGCGTCAAATTACATTCATCACAAGCAGAATTTATTATAATTTGCTAATTATGCTATATATATATATATATATATATATATCTAACAGAGGAAGCTGATTGGAGAAGAGAGATGGGCTCGGGAAATCAATGTGATAATTGCATGAATTCATAGACTTCTTGTCATCTGTGTTTTATATGATATGCGAATATGTGATCCCCGTTGTATATGATACAAGGTTATTAAAAACAAGTTTTCGCTAAAAAACATTAGCGGGCAAAGTAAAAATGGATTGTAAAAACATAAATTTTATGTATTATTATTATTATTATTATTATTATCATTATTATTTAAATAAAAAATTAACCCAAATTTAAGTATTAAATTAACAAATTGCTATAATATAATGCAAATAGAAGTAGAGGTGTAGAGGAATGTGAGTTGTGCATGGAAGGTGTTGAGCAATAGACTGATAGTGTGACTGCGTGAGGCAAACAATGACAATCAATAGAGGTAATAGTATGGCATATTCTTTGATTAAAAAAGACAATAAAATTTCTTTTGTTGCTTTAATAAATTGGGTTAACCCATTCCCAAACCCAATTTTGAGACCCAGAACTCATTACACCAACAAAAAATCAATTTAATGACTCAAATGTATGAAAACATAAAATTGTTTCTTAATTTTCTTTTTTCAAATTTCAACGCTTTAAAACACTTTTTGAAAGGATTTTATCTAAATTAGATTTACCTAACATCCAACAAGTTTTTGGTGAACAAGAATGATATGACATAGCCCCCTTATAATCCCCTGGCCTTCCTTAACCATTTATAATTGTTTTGTAAATAGATTTTGTAATACCTTTATTCAGCCATATTTATAATTAATATTATTAGAGATTAATTAATACTAGGTTTATAAATAGAGATGAGAATGTAGAATAATAAAAGTGAAATATAATATAGTCAAAATTTTGTCTATAATAAAATTTTAACAACACTATAAAAATTTTAAAAATAGTTTTTCATAACACAAGAAATTGATCCTACAGGGATCTAAAACACCAGAGATTTACTTATCAATGATCATAACTATTATATATAGCCCAGAGTGGGCTACACAGCCGAAGTTCACGGAGCAATATGGATCACATACTCATAGTGAGTCATATGATGAGTCACCTTTATTTTTTCTACAAATATCTCCCGGAGAAATCCTAGAAACTCATCATCATTTTCTCTTCCCTAAACCTACCAGCCACACCCTCCTTCTCATTCCCTCTCCTCCATTGTTGCTCTCATGAACTCACAAATCCTTGGTTCCTTCTTGTGTCTCCGATATCTACATAACTCTTGAGCTTGTTTTCTATCTCCAAAACCATTTAGAAGCAAAAATCTCTTCTCTTTAAACCACACCAAGCTTCGGCCAAGGGAGAGAAAGGAGGAGCTTAGGTGTTGCTTTGTGTTTCTAAGAGGGCTTTTTGTTGGAAGCAAGATTAGAAGCACTCTTGAGTTTGGAAGTAAGGTAGGCTCTTAAACCATCTTATATGTAGTTATATGGCTAGATGAGCTAAGGTTTCCATTCTTTTTGTTTCTTATAAATCTTCATTAATGATGATGCTTCTTAAGCTCATACTAATGTATTAAAATTAGTAAAACAAAAGTCACTAAGAGAATAAGCCAAGATCCCAAAACAACTCATAAACATAATTAAGTTAAGCTGGACAGTTTTGGGCGATATGGAGCTTGTGGACCATAACTTGAGCTAGGAACCTTCAATTGAAATGAAACCAATTTTAGATGAAATTTAACTCATAGGAGAGTAAACCTGAAACTTGAGGTCCATTGGACTTAAGATGAAAAAGTTATGAACTTTTGAAGTAGGCTATAGGCATAGTAAGTCAAATTTGAGGAATACGTATTCTAACGGGTATAACTTGCCCTATAGATATTTAAATTTAGTACAACTAATTTTTTTAAAAAGCCAACATTTAGGAGAATAATTTTATAAACTTTCAGGTTCAAAATCCTAGTGATTTCCTCCCATTAATTCCATGAAATTACCCTATGCTATGTAAGTATTAATATAGGACAACCCCAATTTAGAGCTTATAACTTAAGCTTTGCTTAGCCAAATTAAGTAAGACTTAATTTGTTTGAAATAGGATTTAAGTAAATATGAGTATGTAAAATTTCAGGACAAAATAATAGAAAATGGAATTTTAGTAATTTTCCACTTTTAGGTATTCAAGTCTACCGCAAAACAGAGCAGTAGAGGATTAAATTTAAATAACTTAAGTTATACTTATCAAAATTTAATGGAACAAAAAAAGTTTGAAAATAGTCTAATAGAGAAATATTTCTTTAAAACTTGAGATCAAAAGGGATTAAATTGAAATTTTAGCATAATTTGCAATTTTTGGTAGAATTTGGGGAACTTAAGTATAATTTGTAGTTAAATTATATATAACTTGACTTAGACGTCTCCAAACCATATAGAACCAAAACTAATGGAAAAAATGCTGAATATAGACAATAGTTTCACTGTCATATATATATATATATATATATATATATATATATATATATATTGGAATCCTTATGATTGATGTGATTCATTACCCAATATGGATATGTATGTAATTGGGATTTTGATACATATGCTGGAATGGTTCCTTTTGTGACTAGCTATTATAAATTTTTGGGACTCTCATATTAAAGCTGTCACTGCCAAATTTTCAGTAGAAATGTTTTAAAAGTAAGTATATGGCATGAGCATATATGCATTCAAATATCCCTATGAATCATTATGACTGAAGATCGCATATGGGCATATGAATTGAGAAAATATATGAAGAAATAATATATGCTAAGAACATAAGAAGATGAGATCCCTATACTCGAAATATATATATTGTGATTCATTACCCGATATGGATATGTATGTGATTGAGGTTTTGATACATATGCTGGAATGGTTCCTTCTGTGACTAGCTATTATAAATTTTTGGGACTCTCATATTACGACTGTCACTGCCAAATTTTCAGTAAAAATGTTTTACAAGTAAGTACATGGCATGAGCATATATGCATTCAAATATCCCTATGAATCATTGTGACTGAAGATCGCATATGGGCATATGAATTAAGAAAGTATATGAATAGATAATGCATGCTAAGAACACAAGAAGACGAGATCCCTCTACTTGAAAGCAGTTATGAGATCCTTCGACTTGGAGATAGTTATATTAAGATTATGAGATCCCTCTAAAAGACAGTTGGCTAAAATGAAATCCTGCCAATTTAGAGGAATGTGAATTCCCTTGTCAGATTAGTACTGTGTGATAACGGTCACGAAATAAGTTTATCTACAGAATAGTTTATCTAAGAGTGGTAAAGATTAAAGACATATACTAAATAAGAAAGTAAGTAAAAAAGTACATCAAATTAAGCATTAAGGAGCATATAGCCTATTTGCTTTTATTTAATAATATAATCTATTAGGACTAAGCATCATTATTAGTTATGTTATTATTGTCACGCTTGGACCACGTGTATGAGTTAAAACTTACTTACTTCGGAAGAATATATTTTCTGAGCTTAATAAATGAACCTTTATCCCTATGTATGATATCACACTTTTCTTAATATACTGAAGCAGCTGGGACAACAACGATGATATTGATTATCTGATAGCTTAGCATGCCTACTGAAAATGTAAAATTCTTGTCCCCTATATGTTCTCGTGTTGTCTTCAGACAGCTTAGGAGATTTTGATGATGACAATCCTAGAACAATTTGACCGAGGTTGAATTGGCTACCAAAGGTTGCTATCAAATGCACATATATATGTTAGCACTAGATGACTATTTCGCTAGTTAAAGCTCTTAGTTGAACTGCTTAAGTATTTTGAAAGGCTATTATGCAAGGCTAGGAGTCTAGTTACATAACCTGATAACTGTAACTGCAGTGCAAATATTTGTGTATGTAAAAGAATTTCTATTTCCCTTATTTGCTTGTTTATGTATTTACTCAGTACTATGACAATGGATAGTATGCTATTTTCTTGGAAATAAAGCAAATAATCAAGCAAGATTTGCTAATTTATTAGTAGTAACTCTTAAATGTGATATTATAATTTAAATATAATATTATACTTAGGAGAGTATTACAAATTTTGGCTAACCAATTTGTAATTAATTAAGGCATGCCAAGAAACTCTTCCAAATTGTGGTAATGGTATCGGCTAAGCGAAACACCAATGATACACAATCACAAGTAATTATGCTAAGAGAGGGACTTTGTCTTTCAATAGTAGATTCCCAAACTACTTCAGAGAGTCTTTAAAAGTAGGCCTAGGCGATTTCCTAAAGCCTAGGGCTAAGGCCGGTAAAACCAACAAAGTAAAGACTGAAAATGTAAAGGGCAAGTCAGTAAATGGGCTGAAAGTAAAAGCAGAAAGTAAAGGCTGAAAATAAAGACAATTTGCAAAGAAAAACTTGAGTTAGATTATGGGTGTGGTGTGATTTTACAATAACTCTCTGTTCTTTATGTATACATGCGTAAAAATTTACATCTCAGAGAAATTACTTGCAGAATCCTGCCAAATGAGTGGAGTAACTGTAACCAGTAAAAAACTGCCAAGTAACCGTTCTTGAAACGGCTCCTTCTTTGCTTGAAATTACGCGCTCTGCAAATCGCTTTCCACTTTAAGTTATGCATAAATTTATCGCTTTTCACAAGTGAGTATTTGTTCCAACCATGTGACAAGTAATTTTAGATAAAATTTTATATGAGATCTATAATTAAGAGGAATTTTGTAAATGGTTATTGACTGTTATTAAGTGATTATCTATTTTAAATTAGTCGTTAAAAGAAATAAATAAAGTTTTTATCTAAGTGAATATACCAATTCATAAAAGAAAGAAATTCATGAATAATTATTACCGTTTAATGTGTGGTTGTCCATTTCTGCTGAATGATGTTACTTTTATTAAGGTTATTTTAATATATATAAGTAAAATATAGTTATATTTCCCTATAAATGAATTTTATATAATTCTTCTTAATAATTTAAATATTTTATGTTTCTTAAAATTAAATATTTATATAGTAGTTCTTGATTTTAATTTCACTATATTTTAAACTTAGTAAAATATTGTACGTCGGGTGGGGATCAATTAAGTCTATGTCATTTTTTTTTTTTTGGTAGTTTGCGTGGCAGAGCATATTGATTATTTCTAAGTAAGACTTTAATTTATATCCACTAATTGTGTAAAAATTTTTACATTATCATCCAATCATATATTGCCACATAAGTAAACATGCATGACCGTCATCTCCACTATTCGAAAAGTTATGCAAATGGGAGAATTTGAGTGAATGATAGTATAAAAAAGTTTTACATCGTCAACCTATAAAAATTAAGTCCTATAAGTAATAATAAATTTTGTAAGTATTGATATGGACTTTTTGTTAGTATTGCTAGATATGTAACTTTATGAATTTTATTATATCATTCACGTGAGTAATTTACTATTCTTTAATTCTACTCTATCAAAATCCTTATTATTTTTTTCTCTCTTAGCACCATCAATTACAAAAATAATTCTACAATAATTTAAAATTTTTATTTGGTCTAAAAATTATATGATAGTCCTAAAACATCTCTACTTCATGTGAACAATATATAAATAGCAATAATAATAAAAGACTTAAAAGAAAAATGCAACAACTGATGAATGTTCTCGTAATATATTTTACATTTTATTTTCTTTTAATCCAATTTTAAATTTATTAGATAAAATATGGTATAAAATAATTAATTCACTAAAGAAGTAATTATAGTTAAAGGGGTGGAGGTGGATGGTTGGGTCGTGCCGGAGAACTATGTGGTGGAGGAACAAGTGAGCTATCCTTTTGATGGTAGTCTGACCTCTACCTTTACCCATACTTCTACTTATCATTTCTAAAACATAAATATATTACATTGAGCCAAAATTTATGTTTAGTCTCCCTTTTAAATTAGTAGTCTTTACCTATTAGATTAAAGTACTCTTTCAATTAGAATGAGAATGTACATAATAATCATAATAATAATAATAATAATAAAATCTGGGCAAGGTGTTCCCCAAAATTAGGAGTGTCCATTTAATTGCATTGAATCAACTTTAACCCAAAATAACTTAATTAATAATAAATTATTTAAAAAATTTTGAGCAGAGTCTTATCTTAAATTAAAAGTCTCTACAAAGATTGACTAACCATCAAGAAAAATATATTCAATAATAAATATATACAATTTAATCAATCCTAAAAAGTATTCTAAAAACAAGCACCTTTGATCATGCAACTAGTAAGGATGGTGGTCGGTTATTGGCAACCCTTTAGTGCGCTAGGTGCTGGCGCAGTAATTCTATTTTTGACCAATCTTCTTGGAGACTCCAGCAAGTAATCCAATGGGGGGGATTAAATTGAATTCGGATGGGAGCTTTCTTCTAGTTAATGGTCATGCAGGTTTTGGTGGCGTGCTTTATTGAGAGAACAAATCTCACGTCATCATGTAATTAGCACATAATCATCTATTTGTTGATTCTTTAGGAGATCATGTATATATTTAGAATATCAAAATCAGGATATATTAGGGGCAGTCAGTTAGGAGGATTTCTTGCAAAAATTATAGGAGTTTGTTGCCCTTATACTCTGTATATATTGTACGCATCTGTTGTTGAAATACTCAGAAAAATACAGCAGCTTTACTTTGATTTGGCATCAGAGCTAGGTCAACCTCTGCTGCGCTGCATGATACATCATGGCTGTAAGTGGGGTAAAAGGAAGCAATGATATTTCTGATTCTGAAAAGAAGAACACTAACGCTTCTGGTCACGAACAGAATAAGGCATTGATGATTGATCCAACCTCTCCTTATTATCTTACCTCAGGAGACAATCCGGGTATCACTGTTACAACAGTGCAACTCAAAGGAGATAACTATGATGAATGGTCAAAGGCAGTGCGTAACGCCTTCCGCACCAAGAAGAAACTTGCATTTCTCGATGGGAAAATTTTGATGCCAGCAAACGATTCATCCGAGCTCGAAGACTGGTTGGCGATGAATGCGATGCTGGTGGGATGGATATTCAATACCATTGATCCATCCTTGAGATCCAGTCTCTCTTATTTGGAGAATGTAAAAGATCTATGGGATGATTTGAAGGAACGGTTCTCTATTGGCAATGATGTGAGGATTCACCAACTGAAAACTGACATTGCCAATTGCAAGCAATCTGGGCAGAATGTGGCAACCTATTATGTGAAGTTAAAAACAATGTGGGAAGCAATGGCCAGTTACATGAAGAACCCGACATGTAGTTGTGCTGGGTGTACGTGCGGTGCGGCGCAAGAATTAGCACAAGAGCGGGAGAAGGAGAAGGTCCATCAATTCTTAATAGGTCTTGACGATGCCATATTCGGAACGGTGTGTTCAAACATCTTAAGTATGTCACCGTTGCCCAATATAAATCGAGTATATGCAATGGTCATGACTGAAGAAACATACAAGTCTTTGGCACATATGCGGGATGAACGAACTGATGCCGTTAGCTTTGCAATCCAAACCACACCTCACACAAAATCTGGGCAGAATCGAGGAGGTGACTGAGGGACATGCACCAATTGTGGAAAGCATGGTCATGAAGCCAATGATTGTTTTCAAATAATTGGATATCCAGATTGGTGGAACTCTGGCAAAAATGGAAGAGGTGTAGGACGTGGAAACCGTGGCACACGCAGCAAGGGCATAGGCTGAGGTAGAGAGACACAAGCTGCCAATGCCGCACAAGTGCAACTAGCTCATAGTGCAGTAGGCATGCAGACAGGGGGAGTTACAGATGAGTGTGGGTCTTTCCCCGGGCTGAGCAACGATCAATGGTCAGCACTGATGAACATTCTTAATAGCCACAAACCCACGTCATCCACCGAGAAACTCACTGGTAAGCAAGTGAAAAATTCTTGGTTCCTGGATACAGGAGCTTCAAATCATATGATAGGTGATATAAACTTGTTGACAAAATTAATTGACGTCTCACCTTGTCTCGTTGGGTTGCCTAATGGAAGAAATACCATAGCAAATAAGGAAGGAATAGTAAATTTTGGAAAAGGCCTAGCCTTGAACAATGTGTTATATGTGCCTAACTTAGCTTGCAATCTTATTTCTATCTCCCAATTGATACATGACTTAAACTGTGCAGTCACTTTTTCTAACAAATTATGTGTGATACAGGGCCGCACTTTGAGGACAGTGATTGGTGTGGGTGAACAAAGGAATGGGGTCTATCATTTTTGCACAGTGACCTTTGTGCAAACATGCAAAACAAGCGGGGTTGATTCTTTTACCATGTGGCATAGGCGTATAGGTCATCCTTCAAGTCAAATAGTTAGTTTACTTCCTTGTATTCATGTTGCTGAGAAAGATAAACATGAGCAAGTTTGTGATATTTGTTTAAGAGCTAAACAAACAAGAGATATTTTTATTCCTAGCCAAAATAAAGCCAATGAGCCTTTTCATTTAATACACTGTGATGTGTGGAGGCCTTATCGTGTTCGCTTTTCTTGTGGTGCTTCTTATTTTTTGATTATTGTAGATGATTTCTCTCGTGCCATGTGGATATATTTATTGGTGGAAAAGAGTGAAATTGGGAACACTCTTAAAAATTTTTGCACTATGGTGGTTACCCAATTTAACAGAAAAGTTAAGATTGTGAGAAGTGATAATGGCACTGAATTCAGAGTCTTGAAAGGTTATTTTGTTGAACAGGAAATGATTCATCAAACATCCATGGTTGACACTCCGCAACAGAATGGGCGTGTTGAAAGAAAACATAGGCATATTTTAAACGTTGCTCGAGCTCTCCGTTTTCAAGCAAATCTACCCATTGAATTTTGGGGTGAATGTGTCCTCACTGCAGGGTACTTGATCAATCGTACCCCATCCACTATACATAAAGGTAAAAGCCCCTATGAAATCCTGTTTGGTCAAACTCCCACTTATTCTCATATTCGCACTTTTGGGTGTCTATGCTACGTACAAAACCGACCTCGGCAAAAGGACAAGTTTGGCGATCGAAGTCAAAAATGTGTTTTTGTGGGCTATCCTTATGGAAAAAAAGGGTGGTGTCTCTACAACTTAGATAGCAGAGAGTATTTTCAATCCCGTGATGTTGTGTTTTGTGAAAATGAGTTTCCTTTCCTGGCTAATCTTTCTAATGTGCAAAATGTCTCTAATCCTTCCACACAAACCTTGTGGAATGATGGCCCTCCTCTCATTGATGAATCTAACATGGGTATGCTTGAAGCAAGGGGGAGCAGAAACATTGAAGAAAATGTTGGGAATGCGCAAGATGTGATTATAACCCCTAGACAGTTAGGTGAGGATTCTGTGTCAACAACCCACTTGAATGAACAACTTGGACGTGGTCACAGCAAACGACGCCCACCGAGCAAACTCAACGATTATATATGCCACACTATGAGCTGCGCCAGTGATCCCACTCCTGCGTCACATCCACTGTCACAATCCTCAGGTACGTTATATCCTATTACACACTATGTGACTTGCAATAATTTTTCTATGAGCCATAGACAATTTCTTGCAGCAATCACTTCTGGGTATGAGCCATGTCGATTCTCTGAAGCTGTTCGAAATCCCTTGTGGCGTAATGCTATGAAGCAAGAAATAGATGCACTAGAAAGAAATGGCACCTGGACATTGGCAACACTACCACCTGGAAAGAAGGCTATTGGATGCAAGTGGGTTTACAAGATTAAATACAAATCAGAGGGCACTATTGAACGTCACAAGGCACGGCTGGTTGTTCGAGGAGATAATCAGAAAGAAGGCATTGACTATAATGAGACTTTTGCACCGGTTGCAAAGATGGTCACGGTTCGGACTTTATTGGCTGTGGCAGCTGCTCGATCATGGATATTGCATCAGATGGATGTTCATAATGCTGTTTTGCATGGTGATTTGGATGAGGAAGTTTATATGTAACTACCTCCTGGCTATTCTAGTGGAGATTCTAAGAAAGTGTGCAAACTCCGAAGATCACTTTATGGGTTACAACAGGCACCACGAAACTGGTTTGCTAAACTTACTACTACGTTGAAGGAGTATGGGTTTCAACAGTCTCGTGCAGATTACTCATTGTTCACATATCATCGTGGAGATGTGATTTTGAGTGTTCTTGCGTATGTTGATGATCTCATCACTACAGGAAACGATGGAGGTGTGATTGAGCGTTTCAAACAGTATCTTAGCACATGTTTCTACATGAAAGACCTTGGGAATTTGAAATATTTTTTAGGCCTTGAGGTAGCTAGAGGACCTCAAGGGATTTTTTTATGTCAGCGAAAGTATGCTTTGGACATCATATCAGAAATAGGATTATTAGGGGCCAAACCAGCTAGCTTTCCTCTCGAACAGAATCATGGGTTGGCCCTTGCTGATCGCACTATTTTAGAGGCTCTAGAGCGATATCGCAGGCTAGTTGGGAGGCTCATCTATTTGACTATTTCTCGGCCTGAACTTAGCTACTCTATTCATATCTTAGCTCAGTTCATGCAATGTCCTCGACAGGAGCATTAGGAGGCTGCAACATGGGTAGTTCGTTATTTGAAGGGCAATCCAAGCCAAGGGATCCTTCTTCGATCTAATAGTGATTTGAAGCTATATGCCTATTGTGATTCAGACTAGGCAAGTTGCCCTCTTACTTGGCGCTCCTTAATAGGGCATTTTGCATTTTTAGGAAAATCTCCTATATCCTGGAAAACCAAAAAGCAAGCTACTGTCTCTCGTTCATCAACAGAAGCTGAGTACAGATCTATGGCCACCACGACTTGTGAGTTGAAATGGCTTAAAGCTCTCTTGCTTGATTTACTGGTGCCTCATCCCTAGCCCATGCGACTCTTCTGTGACAGTCAAGCAACCATTCATATTGTAGCTAACCCAATGTTTCATGAACGCACTAAGCACATTGAGGTAGACTGTCACTACATTCGCAATGAGATCCAGGATGGTAATATTGTCACAATGCATGTCCGGACGTACAATCAACTTGCAGATATCTTGACCACAGCTCTCGGCAAGCAACAATTTGATTTTCTGCTGAGCAAGTTGGGCATTCAGGATCCTCATGCGCCAACTTGAGGGGGACTATTGAGAGAACAAATCTCACGTGATCATGTAATTAGCACGTAATCTTCTATTTGCTGATTCTTTAGGAGATCATGTATATATCTAGGATATCAAAATCAGGATATATTAGGGGCAGTCAGTTAGGAGGATTTCTTGCAGAAATTATAGGAGTTTGTTGCCCTTGTACTCTGTATATATTGTATGCATCTGTTATTGAAATACTCAGAAAAATACAGCAGCTATACTTTGATTTGCTTCGTAATGAACAAGTTGGGTGGTTGGTTATTTTGGTTTTGTTGGTGGCTCTGATATCCTGCATGCAGAGTTATTAGGCATTAAAGTTGGTTTAATCTAGGCCTGGGAGTTGGGTGTTAGTGAAGTTTTCTGTGAGTCTGATTCCATGGAGGCTCTACGCCTGGCTTCGATGACTGATAGTCCTAGCTTCCACCTTCATGGAGCAGTGATTACTGATATAATTGCCCTCAAGCAACCTCCTTGGAGAGTTCAGATTGCGCAAGTGTTCTGTGAGGTGAACAAGTGTGCTGATCGTTTGGTTCGCATTGGCGTGAGTCAAGACCTGAGACTGCAAGTGGTTCCTGACCCACCAGCTGCTGTTTCTACGTTTCTGCTAGCTAATGCCTTGGGTGTGACTTTCTTGCATTAGTTTGTCTTTGTTCTTTTTCCATGTACCAAGAAAAGAAAAATTAATTTTAACTCAAAATAATTTAATTAATAACAAATTAAATATCAAATTGTTTACAAAAATTTTAGCAGAGTCTTTTTTTAAATTAGGAACCTCTACAAATATTAATTAATCATTCAGACAACACATAGTTCAATCAATTAGGAAAGAACACTAAACCTTCAATCATGCAATATTATTCTCCTTCCTCTATCTTACAATTCTATCATTGACAGGTTCGCGCCATTTATCTGGCAAAATATTCCATTTAAAAATATAAGTACTAATAAGAAAACATTATATATTAACAATAATACCATCGATAAATTATTAGAAGTAAAATAAAATTAAGAAAAATTAATAATTATTGACGATAAAGACGTCAACGGTTGTAATAAATTTTTTTGATATATTTTTATGCGACCTCCGCTAATAATACCGTCGGTAATTATCCATGTCATGTGACATGTATTGGTGCCACTTGTTACCGACAACATTACCGACGAATGTTTCTTAATTTCTTCCCTCGCCGATGTCTGACAGTAGTGCTAACGGACTTTTTTTTTTTTATCCCATCAGTAACGTCTGTCAACTTTCCGCATGATTACAACTTTATAGCCTCCGTTAGACAAAAGCAATAAAAAGAACTTTTCGAAAATTTTATTTCACTATTTTGTCTCTTATGATTACACCCATTAGTGCTCAATAATATTTAATTGAAGAGATTACATCTAACCCTTAAATGAAGTCAACATGCTTGAACAATATATTTGATAAAAGCAATGTCTACATTGTCGTCATTTAAAAACCCCAACCTACAAATTCAACCCTAAGTTAACAATTTTTTTTTTCACATGATTCCTCAAACAAAAATCACACGAAGGAAGTAGTGCACATAGTTAAATACAACATGAGAATCTGCAGCCTGCAAAAAGAATACAAGTAAGCATTTGCAGGACCTATCACAGCAGCATTGCATGAGAGGCTTTGTAATTATATGCTGCAAAATTATGTTGCTCAGTATCATGGGTAAACCAAACAAGAAAGAATATAATAGTATTATGACTAAGCTTGAAAGTTGGAACCTTCACCAAAATGTTAATACGCACTTCCTCATCGACAAGCATAGTTTCACTGAGGTGAAAAAAAAAGGAGCAACACATGATGCAAGAAAATGAGAGGGGCAAAAGGAAGCCAATACTAATACAAAAATGTTATTTCCACTCAACTTTAGGACTTATTTTAAATGGACACACTAAGGTTTCCCTTAACCATTTTTGGGGAAAAAAGTGAAACCACTCCTAATCAATAGTTAAGAGACATTTTAGTATATCTCTTAAAATGAGTTCCAAAATTGAGTAAAAATTGTGAAAATAACTAAAGCTATTCTTGGTATGAGTCAAATAAATGGCAGGAGTTTCCTATTCTTGTGGAAATCAAGGAGAGATACTAAGGCTCCTATATTTGTGCTACTTTAAGTTTTCTACGAAAGAGAGAAAATTGTTTTCATTCTCTTGTTTCGGATGGATGAGAATGGAGAAGCTCTCCTATAAATTGAGCTCTCATTCTTTCTCATTTCATAAAAAATCATCTAGAGAGCATTTGAGAGTTTATATATTCTTTGAGAGATGTTCTCCTATACCTAAGAGAGAAGTGTGTTTTCTTTTAAAGAGAAAGTATTATTATTATCTCATTCTAATAGAGAAAAGTTATAATTCTCAAAGAAAATCATTCAATTCTTTCTACATATTGTGTAGAATTTTCATTTTCTTACTTTTATATTTTAGCTACATCATACATCTGGTACCTAACAAAAATAACGCCACTCCAAATAATAACAACTTAAATAGCCAAAAGCTTATACATTTAGTTAACAATAGCCACAGTAGATCAAAAACCCATATTTATAAACCAAAAACAAGCATGTAAAATCTACATTATGAAGATTAAATTGCATAATTAACTAGCCACATTACATTTATTCTTTTCACTCTCACAATTAATCACTTCTCTCATTTTATTATCTTTCTATAAATAGGCAATACACAATATATACATATAGGAAGAGGATTAAATAAGAGGAGTAGTTAATTGAGAGAGTAAAAGAAATAAATTTTGACCTAAGAAGACAAAAGACATTTCAATAATAAATATGATTAGCTTAGTGGATGTGTGTTGATATGCTAGTTAGTTTTGAGTAAGCTTCAATATGTATGCTCTTCTATACAATAAAGGAGCTAAACATAAAGTTTTTCATTGTTTAGGGGCCATGCTTAAGAACCAAAAAAATAAAAAAAATAAAAAAGAAAAAAGAAAAAATCTATGTAAGAAGAATAATAGGGGTTGAAGGAATTTAAGGGGGCTAAGGCACTATATAATTTAGATCATCTAAAATAAACATATTTGTAAAGTGACAAAGTAAAGGAGTAATTACCTTTAGATCAATAATTTTCGTCATGTGCTAATCCCACTAAAATCAACAAATTATTCAAACTAATTCATTCTATTCTAATAATTTACTAGAAAAGAAGTGTTGATATATAACTACAATATGACCCACAAACAATTATTATTATGAATTCTTAGGTAGGGGGTAACGATTACATTTGCTTTGTTTAACTATTGATCAAAGTTTATCTCTCTAGTAGCTGTCACTAATACAATGAGGATAGGATTACCTGTGGAATTTATAAGCGATAACTGGTGTTCAAACTTCAAAGCATAAGCTGCTTCATATAGTTTCATAGCAAATCTATAGACATATTCATTAACAAGAAAGTTGTACATCATATTGTCCACAAAAGACAACTATTAACAAGAAAGCAACAAAAGGTAAAATATACAATATTCAAATTGCCGCTAAAACATACTAGAATAAGAAAGACTAGAAAAAGAAACACACACACACACACACAAAATCAACCATGAACAATGTTTCTCGCCAGCCGCCTCTTTAACTTAGCTACTTCTATTGCAATTGCCAAATAAATCATGTCTGCTGCATCTTCTACCCATTTGAAGTAAGCATGCCTCCAACTCTTCTTGAACAATAAAGCCCCAATAACTCCCCAAAACCCAATTGCAAAGCCAACTGCTACGACAAAGTAGAACCACCATTTTTCCAACTTGACTGTTTTGCCATCTTCGTCTTCAGATTCTTTGCTTCCATGGAGTTGATGTGAATCATCACTAGGACATTTATTTTTCAGTGGAAGTCCACAAAGATACGGGTTGCCAGCGTAAATGGATGGTTCATAAGTTAAAAACTCATTATCTGTGGGAATTGGACCTGAGAAGTTATTGTGTGACAAGTTCAAATAGCTCAACAAAGTTAAAGCTGGCATGCTAGTTGGAATTGTGCCTGAGAGTTGGTTATTAGAGACATCGAAGGATTCCAATGACTTCATATCCCCTATCATCTTAGGGATCCCTCCTTTCAAACGATTGTTTGACAGATTCAAGCCATGCAATCCAGTGAGCAAAGTTATTCCTTCGGGTATGGATCCGACCAAATTATTTTTTGAGAAATCCATGTTGACCACAAGCTTCAAGATTTTGATATAATCAAATTCCCTTCCTTTCATGACTTCTTTGACATCTTGAATAGACCATTGTAGTTCTGCACGAAGAAGAGCCAATTCTCTGGTAGATTCATTTGATGACATGTTTAAAATCATTCCTTGAAGATTGCCTATGCACCAAGGTATTGAACCTTGCAAATTGTTGCAAGAAAGGTCCAGAATTTTAAGAGATGACATTTGACACAGTTGTGAAGGAATGTTACCACTCAACATGTTTTGTCTTAGCCTAAGAACTTGTAGTAAAGGAAATGTGTTTGCAGTCCATGATGGAATACTGCCAGAAAGTTTATTCTCTCCAACATCCAAAATCAACAACTGCTTCAAATTTCTCACTAACACGGGAAGCTCCCCTTGAAGGTTGTTATTGTTCAAATGCAACCACAACAGCGAGGAAAGATCCCCGAATAAGATTGGGAAAACACCCGAGAGTTTGTTGGATGAAAAATTTATTTCTTCCAAATGTATACTATCCTTCCAATTCCAACAGTCTGGAATTTCACCAGAGAATCTATTCTTTGAAAGGTCAAGGTTGATGAGCTCAGCTTGGCACAATGAATTTGGAATTGATCCATTTATGAGGTTATTCCCAAGAAGCAAAACTTCTAAATGGGGCATTATAAGGCCAATGTGTTTAGGAAGTGAACCACTAATTTGGTTATAGGCAAGATCCAAATTCAACAAGTAGGGCTTAATTGAAGACCATGTAATGGTTCCATCCAAATTGTTTGAAGAAAGATTAAGGAATCTAACTTTACAAGTTGATCGAAACTTTGAGGAATGGTGCCATTTAAATAATTATTTGAAAGATCAAGCCAACTTAAGTTTACAAGTTGACCAAAACTTTGAGGAATTGTGCCATTTAAATAATTATTTGGAAGATGAAGATAGTGTAAATTTACAAGTTGTCCCATATTATTAGGCAAGGCCCCTTCAAACTTATTATTAGATAGATCTAATTCTCTCAACTTTGTTAATTTTCTGAAAGAAAATGGAATTGGACCGGAGAAAAAATTTTCACTAAGAGAAAGGTGCTTTAGATTTTCAAGTTGGCTCAACCAAGATGGCAAACAACCATTAAATTTGTTACCTCTCAAATCCATATGCTCTAAATCATATCTAATCTGTGCAGACAATTCATTTCGTCCAAGTGATTCTTCGTGAAGCTTGTTTCCTGATAAAACTAAGAATTTTAAGTGACATATGTTTTTCAGAATTGATGAAAGGGAACATTCCATGAATATTAATTTATTCATTGAGAGATCAAGGTAGTGAAGTGTCTTTAACTCAACAAACCAAGATGGAATTGAAGTGAAATAGTTGCCAGAAAGGTCAAGGTATTCGATGGAAGCCATGTTTCGTATGGCATTAGAAACCGAATCCCGAAACCCATTATATGAAAGATCAAGATATTCAAGTTTCTCAAATTTGCCAAACCATGATGGAACTGAAGTAAGATTGTTGGATGAAAGATCAAGATGCACGAGAGATGTCATGTTTTGTAAAGCATCAAGAACTGACACCGTTAGTTCATTACCAGCAAGACTGAGGACTTGAATTTTAGGAGCAATAGCGAGATTAACATGAGAAAACAACCTATCAAGTCCACAGAAATCCAATTGAACACTCAACAAAGAAGGAAGCATGTTGAGTACCTGGAACAAATTGTGTGCTTTGCCAAGGTAAACACCGCTCATGTCAAGGTGTTCCAGTGATCGAAGTCCAGAGATCCAATTGGTGTGAGTGGTTTGAGAAAAATCATTCCCACTCAGATCAAGAAAGTGCAGGTTCGTGAGATTTCCCTGACCGCTGGGAATTCTCCCGCCAAAAAGTGCACCAGAGAGAGAAAGATAGTTCAGGCGTTGCATAGAAGCAATGAACATGGGTATTGGACTGTAATCGAAATCATTTCCAGTCAAGTCCAAATAAGTCAAGTATTCCAGCTGCTGCAGAGATGGATTAACATTTGGAGCTGCTACATAGTGATTGTATAGATATTCACACTCGTAGCTTCTAAATGGCTCGGATCTCAGACATTTCCAGTAAGGGCGAGCGAGATCAAGCTTGACAACGTGTCCAGTAAGATTGTCACAGCCGATGCCTTCCCATTGGCAACAGTGAACACCTTCCCAATAGGCAAGCCAGTTTGACGGGTCACTGAGGGATGCTTTGAACTGGAGAAGGGCTTGCCTCTCTCGTTCTATGCAAGGGATGCTTGAATTTGCACACAAGCATAATTGTGCAATTTCAGCCAGCATGAAAAGGATTGCACTTGCACATGAAGCAGCACTAATAAGGTATCTTCCCATGTTTGAGGAAAGAACTACTGGAACACTATTTGATGATTTTGGATGATGGATGATGGCTTCCCTCCACTCACCGAACCATATATATATATATACATATCTACTAACTTCATGATAAGTAATTTCGTGGAAGCATCCTAGAATCAACCCAAGGTCTACCGTAAATTGATGTCACCAATAAAAGATAGTGATTTTAGGGGGGCCCGTATTAATTTTAATGACAACGACTTACATTCATAGAACCTTATATTACTACATTTTCTACTACTTTGATTATAATATGATGTTGTTACATACGCAGATATAATATACACGCCTTGTATTATTGATGGTAGCAAATAACTACTAATTTTTTTTACCAATCATATTGTCTAATCCAATTTTCGAAGAGGGAAAAATATTTGAATTATTATTTTTTTCACAATATAGCTTGGAATCAAACGTTACATTAACTGCTTAAATATAACCTATAAATAGTACACTAGTAACTATTAAATTTAAATTAAATTCCTATCATACTTAATTATGTAAATGAGTATATCCACTACAAGAAATTGTCGAAATAGCGATCGATTTTGAAAATATGACATTCAAAAAGTTAAGAAAAAATCGATCGCAAAATTTAATTTTGCGACCGACACACCTTGTTCAATATTTGGAATAAATTGGTCGCAAAATTAAATTTTGCGACCGATTTTGCGACCAACTCAACTTGGTCAACGATTGCAATAAATCGGTTGCAAAATTTAGAATTTGTGACCGATTTTGCGACCGATTAGACAACCTGAATTATTAAATTAAACATTTGAAATTGGCCGCAAAATCGGTCGCAAATTCTAAATTTTACGACCAATTTTGCGACCAATTGCCATTTAATATCCCATTTACTTTTTTATAAAAATCGGTCGCAAAATCGGTCGAAAATTCTAATTTTTGCGACCAATTTTGTAATATATATCCTTTATGTTTAAATAAAAATCAGTCGCAAAATCGGTCACAAAATAAAAAAGTTGTGACTGATTTTGCGACCGATTTAGAGTCCAATTTTATCGATCGCAAATTTCCACACTTAGCCAAATTATACGTCTACAACTTCATTTCTTTCTTCTTTCCTTTCTTCTTTCCATTTCTTTCTTTTCCCCTTTTCCACTTTGTGCTGTGTCCTTCTGCTACCTCCCTTCTCCCCCACCACAAGCCACCCCCACCTCCACCGCCATTACAAGCGCCACCACTGCCAGAAGGAGCTCGCAGCCAGCAATCCGTCGCCGCCAGCAACCCGTCACCATCAGATCTCCGTCCGCCGTGCGTCGTCGATCAGTCCGCCAGCAGCTCCGCCCAGATCTACACCGCCGCCACTATGGTTCTCCTTCTCCATGCTGAATTTTTCCTTTTGCTGTTCTTTTTTTTCTGTTCTATTTTTTATTTTTTCTGCTTTGTTTCTTTTTTTTCCATTATGTTTCTTTTATTTTTTGGCTGGTCTGTTTATATTTTATTTTTCTAGTCTTTTTTTTTTTTTAAGATTATGGGATTTGGTTGTTAGTTTATTAGTTTAATTTATCGAATTACATTATGTAGATAATTATGTTGTTAAATTAGTTGACATGTTGTTAAATTAGTTTGTTAGTTTAGTTTGATTTTGTTAGTTGATAGAGAATTTATTGGTGTCAAAGGTTGTTGTTTTGTATTTTTGATATATTTTATTTTTTTTAGTATAATGAGAGTTTTGGTATATTTAGTTATTGTGTTGGTTTGTTTGTGTTGGTAAATTGGTTGATGATGTTGATAGAGAGAGTTTGGTTGGATTGATTTTTGGATTTTTACTTTTGTTGAAGGAATATTTGGGTTAAAAGCACTAATTTGTGAGTTAAAAGTGTTAATGTTTTGAACGATAATTATTTATTTCAATTAACATAATTAATGTTTGTTTTACAAGTATTAACTTATGAGTTAATAGTGTTAATTATTTAGTTAGAATTATTAATTTGGATTAGGAATATTAATTTTTGAGTTAAAATTAATAATATTGGTGTTAATAATATTTGGATTAGTAATAGTTATTGGGTTGTCATTTCTATCAATAAACAGATTAAACTAGTTCATTGTTTACGAAAATATGGTAAATTTGTTAAATTGTTATATTTGATTGATAGCTTTTGGTTGTGGATTTATTTTATTTGTTTTAATTTTGTTTTAAGTTATGCGTCACTTGATTTATTCAATTTTGTGCAAACTAAATAAACTGTATTTTGTCTAATGATGATATTACAGAATATGGACATGCATCAGTTTCGTAGTTGGATGTATAATAGGCTTCTGTTGGGTCGGAAGGGTTATACTAATGAATTTTGAATGAAGTAGAAGAATTTGTTGCTTTTGCATGCCAACAAGCGCATTTGGCAAAGGGAAAAATTAGATGCCCTTGTTCTAAGTGTAGGAACATGAACTACATTATGCCTGATGAAGTTAGAGTTCATCTTTATAAAAAAGGGTTTGTTCCTGATTATTGGTATTGGACATGTCATGGAGAAACCGATCCCACTTTGCATAGAATATTTACCCAGGAAGGTAGTAGCTCGAATATGGCAGAAAGTAGAAATAATGAGCACTTAAATAGGGTGCATGCAATGGTATATGATAATGTTGGTCCTGATTTTGGAATATATAATAATGAAGAGGTAGATGAGGCTCCAAATGCAGATGCAAAAAAAATTTATGATTTGTTGAATGCAGCACAGAAGCGGTTGTGGTCGGGTTATGTTGGCCACACTGAATTGTCAGTTGCTGTTAGACTACTGGCGATCAAGTCAGAAGGAAATATTTCTCAATATTCTTTCAATCAAACAGTTGAACTGATGCAGGAAACACTCCTGGCAGATAATCTTGTCCCTGGAGATTATTACAGGGCAAAGAAATTGGTTTCTAAACCTTACTGCCAAAACGATTGATTATTATGTGAGTGGTTGTATGTTATTTTACACTGAAGAGATAAAAGCTTTAAAAGAGTGCATATTTTGTGGTTTAGCAAGATATAAATTAAGGAAGGTTGGTAATGGGAGATACAAAGAGGTATCCGTGAAGAGAATACATTATTTACTCTTCATTCCTAGACTCAAGAGATTGTATGCATCGATGAGTTCTGCTCCACATATGAGATGGCACTACGAAAATAGGCGAGAACATGGTATTTTGTGCCATCCATCGGATGGAGAAGCTTGGAAACACTTTGATAATACTTATCCAAATTTTGCTGCCGAGCCACGAAATATTAGATTAGGCTTATACGCTGATGGTTTTACACCATATAGCCAATCTGCAACGCCTTATTCTTGCTGGCCAATTATTGTTACTCCTTACAACCTTCCACCCGAATTATGCATGACCACTCCCTATATGTTCTTATCCATGATAATTCCTGGTCCATGTAATCCAAAAGGCATGTGTATTTGCAGCCTTTGATGGATGAGTTGAAGTTGTTGTGGAATGAAGGTGTCCTTACATATGATATTTCGAAAAAACATAATTTTATAATGAGAGCTGCATTAATGTGGACTATCAATGACTTTCCTGCATATGCAATGCTGTCCGGTTGGAGCACAACAGGGAGGTTGGCATGTCCATATTGCATGAGTCAATCGAAGGCTTTCAGTTTGAAACATGGTGGCAAAAGTTCATGGTTTGACTTACATCGTCAATTCTTACCTTTAGATCATCCATATCGAAGGAATAAAGATGCATTTTTAAAAAATCGAGTTGAGAAATCTCAACCTCTAGTTAGATTGTTCGGGGATGATATATGCAAAGAAGTTTCTAATCTTCCAAAAATCACAGAGGTTGGATTCTATTCATGTCCTGGGTTTGGTGATTATCATAATTGGACAAAACAAAGCATATTTTGGGAATTAACATATTGGAAAATCAATTTGATAAGACATAATCCTGATGTAATGCACATTGAGAAAAATGTTTTTGATAATGTCTTCAATACGGTAATGGACATCAAGAATAAAACAAAGGACAATGTTAAAGCAAGAATGGACATGAAAGAGTATTGTCAGCGAAAGGATTTAGAATTGTAACAATTGGCTAATGGAAGATATCTCAAGCCGAAGGCAAAGTTCACTTTATCTATGGATCAGAAAAAGGAAGTTTGTAAATGGATTACTGAACTAAAAATGCCAGATGGATATGCTTCTAATTTGCATAGATGTGTGAATATAAGGGATGGGAAGCTGTTTGGGATGAAATCTCATGATTGTCATGTGTTTATGGAGCGTTTGCTACCAATTGCATTTGCAATACTTGCAGATCAAGTGTGGAAGCCAATAGCTGAGTTAAGCAAATTTTTCAAAGATTTATGTTCAACAATATTGCGAGTGGATGATTTGCTAATGATGGAGCAGAATATTGTCATCACAACCTGCAAATTGGAGCGGATTTTTCCATCGGGATTTTTTAACTCAATGGAGCATTTACCTATTCATTTGCCGTATGAGGCAAGAGTTGGAGGTCCTGTTCAATATCGATGGATGTATCCATTTGAAAGGTGCCAAAAATTTTTTATATCAATTTTAAATTACGTAAATGTTAATACCTTTGTTTCTCCAATAATTATTTTTTTATATCATGATGCTATAGGTACTTAAATAGATTGAAACGAATGGTGAAAAACAAGTCACGTGTTGAGGGGTCAATATGTGAGGCATATTTGTGTCAAGAGACTTCATATTTTTTATCATATTATTTTGAATCTCATGTGCAAACACTAAGAAATAGGGTCGGCCGTAATGATGCCGGGGGGTTTCATGAAACAACCCAACCAATTTGTCAATATTCAAGTTTTCTGGCCGAGAAGCTGGATCTTGTAGAAGTCGGTACTTGAATGATAGGGAATTCGCTGCAGCACATTTACATGTTTTGCTTAATTGTGAAGAAGTTTAACCATATATTGGGTATGTCAGCAATTTTCATTGTTAGGTTCTGTTTACTCTTACTCACAATCGAAGGAATAATTATTTTTCTGCATTTTAGATATTTTGTACAATATATGGAGGCAACTTTCCCAAATATCAATCGTGCTAAGATTGATAGAAGGATAACATCTGAATTTTCTATTTGGTTTCGAAATTATGTAAGTTTTTTCTCCTTCGCAAATGATTCTATGCATGTCACAAAGTGGTTACAAACACTAACCTTACTTGATTATTGTGAATGCTAGGTTCATGATACAAATAATTTGGTATCTAACCACAATTTGCATCATTTGGCATGGGGCCCTAAGAAGAAGGTTAATAGTTGGCCTGTGCACTTTGTCAATGGTTATAAGTTTCATACAAAAGAATGGAGTATCGGCAAAAAAACTATTAACTGTGGAGTTTGTGTCAAGGGTGATGACAGTGGAAATGAGGATAATTGTTATTATGGGATTATTAACGAAATAGTAAAATTAGAATACTCGGGAGAACCATCAAAACAAATTGTATTATTCAACTGTGAATGGTTTGACGCTGTTCTTAATCGTGGTGTGAAGATCCACAAACAATATGATCTTGTGAAGGTTTGCCATACAAGAAGGTATTCTAAGTATGATCCATTCATATTTGCAACTAATGCCATTCAAGTGTACTATGTCCCATATCTAGAAAATATGAAAGAAAAGAAAGATTGGTGGTTTGTTATTAAAACAAAACCAAGAGCCACAGTCAATGATCGATATACATTGGAACTTGCATATCAAGATATGTCAAATTTTGTCAGATTTGTGGCAAATGATGATCTCCTTGAAACATTGAGAGATGAAGAAGGTGCATGTGATGAAGTAGAGGTCAATATAGGACATAATCAAGATGAGGAAAAAGATGACGACATAGAACAAACTGTAAACAAGGAAGAGGAGGAAGAATTTGACTTTGCCTATAATTCTGAAAATGATGATGAGAATGCTGAACTGGAGGCACTACTAGATGATGATGAGGAGGATAATGATGATGACGATGATGGTGATTAGTGCTTGTATTTACTTGTTATAAAAAGTATAGTATTTACTTCACTTTAACTTGTCACTATAGCATCTTATTATTACTAATTTTTTTTTTTTCATTGAAGATGTCTAACAGGGGTAAAGGCAAAGGAAAGGGGTCGGGCTCTAGGCGTCTAGACAAACTTCCAATAGTCCGGCCTCCTCTTGAAATTGACCAGAACCCATGCACATCTCCTGCAGCTACGTCATCCTCTCCGGCAGGCAATTCTTCATCAACACCAGCATCAATTGGAGGTGCAAACTCATCTACCCGACAAAACAATCCTGAGCTTACACCTGAATCAAGTAACTCTCATGATTCCTCAAATAACCAGTCAAGTACTAAGAAGAAAGCTTTGCATCTTGATGAAGCTGGGTATGTAATGAAAAATTTTAATTATTTTGATCATTTTATTTGGTTTAATATTGAATAAATCTTTTCTCTATAGATTTCTTCCCTCCAACACTGCAGCTCGAGCGATTACTAGCATTATCAAAAGCCATTATATTAAACCATGGCTTTCTTGGAAAAAAATACCACCTAAAGTCAAAGAGTTATTATTTGAAGAATTTATGGTAACTTAAAACCTCTTGAAATGATTAGTATTATTATCTATATACTTTATTAATTTACTTAATGTTTTTGTTGATTATAATAGAGAAAGTTTGATGTTCATCCTCCTGATTACCACTAGGCGAAGAAGAATTTTGAGTGCCGAGAAGCTGCATTACTGAAGAATATGCTTCAAAAAGCTCGTTCCTCCACAGATAGGCCAAGTTTTCTTGGAGACAGTGTATGGGATGCACTTTGTGCACAGTGGCAAGATGAAAGCTTCAAAAAAAAGAGTAGACAAGCAAAATTAGATCGCTCTACTGACTCATTAGGCTTTGGTGGTTCACTTCATACCGGTGGCTCTATTACTACTTCACAACATAGAGCCAATTTGGTAAAGTTTTTCCACTATTAACGTTATTTGCAACCTAATTTTTATTGTAATATTTTACTTAAGGTATCTATTCTTATATTATTTTTAACTCAAATTATTGTTATTATTTTGATAGACAAAATTGTATGGTAGAGCTCCTACTCCATCAGAGTTATTTCGCCACACACACATGCATTAGGATCAAACATGGGTGGATAGGAGAGCAAAGCATGTAGATGTAAATAGTTAATGTTTTATTTTACATATTACATTAGTTTCTATGTTAGAATATAGTTATAGGTCTATAATTATGTTAAATTCTAGTATGATGTCAATTTACACGTTATAAGTACCCCTAAATTAAAATTCTTGTATTAATTGATATAATATTCTAATTGGCAGGCTAAATTTATTCGTGCCATGGATGAGGCATCCTAGAAAGCCTCTCAGGATGGAAATGCTCCACCTACTGAGTTAGATGTGTGGCGTGAAATAGCTAGAGTTAAAAAGGGAAGGATATATGGCCTTGGATTAGAATCAACTGTTCTTGATGAAAGGTCATATTATCATGGTTTTGGTTCATAGTCCAATGCATGGGTACAAAGAACAGAGCATGAAGAGCTAATGAAGAAAATGACAGAAGAGAATAGGGCGCTACTAACTAGATTAGAGACTAATGAGAAGCAACTTCAGGCCACCAATCTACTTGTGCAACAGATGATGCAAAGGATGAATTTTCAACTAACTGATTTCGAAACCACCATTGCAAACAAGCTGAGGATGATGGATCAACTGATGATGAAGAAGAATCTGAATGAACTTAGTAGTTCTATTTCATGTTAGATGTAGTTTGGATTATAAACTATTCACTTTTATCTAACTTTGTCTGTCTTGAACTTTAGGTACTTGACTTTTATATTTTGTGATGTTGTATAATTAACTACGAATATGTAATTGAATGCAATATTGACTTGTTAGCTTTTAGTTATTGGATACTATTTTCTGGGTTGTTGCTGAATGCAAGTACAATATATTTTGGATTTTACAACATTCTGCTTATTCTGGTTATGCAGATGTGAAATTTGCGATCGATTTTTGGTTGCTAATTTTGCGACCAATTTTTCGGTCGCAAATTTGGACTTTAAATTAAAAATTTGCGACCGAAACTCGGTCGCAAATATCGCATTCAAGATCTGATTTTGCGATCGATTTTTCTATCACAAAATTTGCAATCGAATAATCGATCCCAAAATCAGATTTTGTAACCGGAAAATCGATCGCAAAATCAAATCTTGAATGCGATATTTGCGACTGATTTTCGGTGGCAAATTAGTCAACGAACTACCAAATACCTGTGCATTGGGAATCGGTCGCAAAAATTTGCGACCGTAAAAATCGGTCGCAAATTGATTTGCAACCTTCCATTATGCGACGGACAATTTTGGTTGCAAAATCGGTCGCAAATGGTCTTTGCAACCGAATTTTGTCATTTTGCGATCGAAAAATCGGTGGCAAAGGGCCGATTTTCTAGTAGTGATTGCCATTTCAATTGCAGTTTATTTTCTTTTGTATAAATTATTGATTGTGGTTGATAATTTGTTTATTAAGTTTAAATATCGTATCAAATTTCATTAGAAAAGGATAACTCGATAATAGATAATGATTAAATACCAAAAATAAGTATGGACCTTGATTACATGTTAATATGCAAAGAGTGCATTTGGTTAAGATTCTGGGATGAAAAAAAATACTTTTAAAATTTTTGGTGTTATTTGTTTGTGTTTTTAAAAAAGAGTAGAAATAGAAAATTAATAAAATCCAGTCTTTATATTTAACTAATTATCAAGAGAGTGATAGCTTGACAAATAAATAATTAAGTTTGAATCAACCCAACAGAATTTATGTATAAATATTGTATGTTAAGCTTGAATTGATATTCTTTTGTATACCTTATAATAATTTTACCAACAAGAAGGGGAAATGAAAACGGAAATAGGCACATAAAAAAAAAAAAAGGAAATAGTGGATACACTATAATTCAATGCACAAAGAAAGAACACGGGGCCTAAACTAAATCCGAACTTACTATAAATGTGGCACATCGGGTTAATTACGGTGCACTACATACAAGATTGATCTACGAATAAGATGTCATGGCGTATCAATATGCCAATACATTATGATCCGCTTTAACACCAACACTCTTCGTGGTTGGACTCGCTCCATGCCATGCATCCGCCTCCTTGCCAAATCTGGCACCAACATCAACCACCACGATCACGCAAGTGGCCTCCCGATGGTCCACATGGCAGCAGGGTATATAAAACTAGCCATCGCGAAGCTTATTCTCGATCTCAATGCAAATCACAAAGTCAAAGACGATGAGGGGGATGGGAGAAGAGCCTCTGCCAAAGCCTTGTTGAAGTATGTGGTGTGGTCCAGCGAGCACCAAATGGAAGAGCCTTCGTTAAAGAATAAGTGTCTTAGAGAATAATCTGGTGGTGTTGTTGTGCAGTCGTGTCACGAACACGGAGAGGGGGAGTGATGACCCGTCATCGGTGGCAGTACTAAGAGGTGGGGAGGTGGTCAGGACGTCGAGGACAACGATGGAGGGCAGGTGGTGTCACTGGAGATGATTGCCAACAAATGTAGTGGTTAGGGAACGGTGGAATCGCGAGTGAGAAGGGAAACAGAGAAATAGAAAAGTGTAGCATGCATCGTATGAGACTTGGTGTATCAATATACTGTTGCATCCTACCCGTTAGATCATCTGGTGTCTGGTGCACCATACTTTGTTCGGTGCACCAAAGCCTTGGCCAACTTTATGCCCTTTTTGTGAATACTAATTTAGAAGTAACATTAATCCCAAGTCTGCTTAAAGAACAGCAGCACATATTCAGTGAAATTTGTGTCCCAACTAATGGAAGTACCCACAACATGCTTATGGTTTCGAATAAGAAAGTATACGCAATATGATGATGCTTTCTCCATTAATTGACCCCCATGAGTTTAATTTAAAAGGTTGAATTTAAATGGTTTAGTATGCTGTTACCGTGCATTTGCTTAGAAGATTAGTTAGAGATACAAGAGAAAACTTGTTAGAAGTCACTAAGAAATAGGAATGCACTAGTGATGAGAGTTTGTTACTTTATAGGAACATAGAGACTCAGACATACTATTAAATAATTTCAAAAATACTTACATGTAAATGGTAGAATCATCTCATAATTTTTATGGGTTACAAACAATTGAGATATTTTAGTTTTGATTGAAAAAAAAAATTTAGTATACCAGTGATAATAAGATTTGAATTTGGGATCTCATATATATTAACTAAGTTTTTCATCATTAGATCACTCCTATTAGCTTTTTGATAAAAAGGATTAGTATGTGATCTATGTTAGGATGCAATTAGGTGTGTTCGTTGAATCAAATTGACTGATAAACCCAATAATCCAACCAAACTAATAAAATTAGTTCTAATCAGTTCAAGTAATCGGTTCATTTTAAGACAAAAATCGAACAAGATCAATTATTATTAGTTTAATTTCAAATTTAAGATTTGTAAATCTGATCATTCGGTCAACTATTTTTTTATTTATTTATAAGCTTTCACAGTTTTGCAATTGAGCTTTTAATGTAATGAAGTCACTTTTTATCTTTTTTATTTATATTTGTTTAAAAAGTTTATCTATTTATACTATTATTAAGTATTTCATAACCAGACTTTATATTATTATTAGTTATTATAAGAATAATAACTTAAAAAAATACTCTTATTATCTTAAAAAATATATTCTTATTATCGTTTACTTCAACTCAATTACCCAAACTGAATCATACCAATCCAAATTTGATTGAATCAAATTGGTTTGGTATAGATTTGTTCAAAAACAGTAATTAAAAACCAAATCAAATCAATTAAATTTGATTGATTTGGATTTATTGTTTTCTCAAAACCAGGCCACTTGTACCCCTAGATGCAGTTTTGAAGCTTAATTAGTAATTTAAGTGATCCGTATGTTTTGAACTTAGATATCTGTAACACTGATTAGTAGATAGATTACTTGTTCTAATGTGGCTAAATTTGGGGAACAAAATGTATTATTTTAATTTTAGAGACCCTGTTAAATTCAAAATTTGAAGCGAAAAAAAATTTAATTTTACTCAAAATTCTTAGGCACTATTCACGCTGACTCAGTTTTTGGTGGCACCTTTCATCACATATAACTTTTTCCTTCTTTTCTTAATAACTTGTTTATAGTCTAAGCTAAATTATTTGTGGAAAATTGATGGTATATATATTCCTAGAGTAAGAAACACTTCCAATAAAATCCTTACAATTTTTTCACTCTTTGATCTATCCTTATCACTCTTCAAATCAATGATAGAAATGTTTTCGGCGGGAAGAACTTGCCACTTGCGTCACGTATAATATAATACTAAAGGAAGAAATAGAAAACTATATACAACTTCGTCTTACTTGAATGACTCTATAGACTTATTTTTAACGATAAAAATAAATAGACTTATTTTCTTAGATTCTAATAATAACAATATTCTGCATTAATTTTTTTTGCAAACTCAAATTATTTTTAAGCAATATAAAAATATTTAATTTTAGGATTTATTATTACTGTAAAAAAGAAAAGAAATTTTATGGATTGCTTTTTTTTTTAATTTCAAAAATTAAAGTGAAATATATATACACAATTATTTGTTTTTGGTTTCTCAGATATCCCTCACTTGTGCGGTGAAATCCTGATCTTCCGAGATACGATCAAGCGCCGAAGCATGGATCCCTTCTAATGGTATTTTCTTTCCAATTACATAAATTCCGGAATTAAACCTAAGATCACATGCTCAAGAAATTCGAGTCCTTAGCTACTACTCAAACCAACACATCTTGATATACAACTCTGAGAACAAAGTAAATATTTAAACATTTTTTAAATGTAATTCTTTTAAAAATTAATCTAAAGGCATAAAGTGACATGAAGTGGGATAAGTGATTCATTATTTATTCATTGATGAAAATCAAATGATTTGAGAGAGTAACTCATCGCCCATGATTTTATGACACATTTGACATATTATGAACCTTTCTTTATGTTTTTCAGTAAGACAGTAACCACTGGGAAAATGATAGCTTCTTCAACCAATAATAATTATAATACTACATGCAGAGAAGTAGTCCCTCTTGCTGGATTCAATCTCTCCTAGAAGACTTTATTTTTTCACGGTAAAGACTAAGAAGAAGAAGAAGAAGAAGATAGCTGTAGTTTTGTCTCACTAAGATTGGTGACTTTAAAAAGCCTTGTGTAGTGAGTGACTTTAATTTTTTTTTTTTTTACAATAATAACAAATCCTAAAATTAAATATTTTTATATTGGTTAAAAATAATTTCAGTTTACGCAAAAATCAATCCAAAATATTGTTATTGGAATCTAAGAGAATAAACCTACATTTTGATCATTAAGAAAATAAGTCAATGGAGTCATTCAAGTAAGACGAAGTTATATATAGTTTTCTATCTCTTCCTCTATTATTACACTGGCTATATGACGCAAGTGACAAGGTGACCGTATTTGTGAAGAAAGAAAAATTCGTCCTACCAAAAACATTTCTATCATTGATTTGAAGAGTGACAAGAATAGATCAAAAAGTTTGAAAAAATGGTAAAGATTTTTTTGGAAGTGTTTCTTACTTCAAGAATATATCAGCAATTTTTCACAAATAATTCAGCTTAGTGAAAGAACTCACATAGACTAAGACTTTAAACTTTAAGATAGAGTGGGACACTAGAGACAAGTTATTAAGAAAAGAAGGAAAAAGTTATACGTGATGAAAGGTTTCTAAAAATTGAGTCAAAGTATGAATAGTGATTAAAAGAATTTTGAGTAAAATTATAATTTTTTTCACTTAAAATTTTGAATTTAATAGTGTCTCTGAAATTTTTTTTAAAAAAAATTACATTTTAAAATCGCTTAGACTTAGAAATGACTGCGAATTTTGGGCGCCTCCTTTCAATTTTCTTCTCAAAATTTGCTCACTAGAACCGCCTTTTTTCCTGCCAGGTTAAGCACATTATATGACATGTCAAGAGACACCTTTAAAACATTGGGCTTGATTCATAGTATTTCTTTTGCAATGGAACTCCACATAGCAATGGCTTCCCAACATAACTAGATGGATCATTCAAAGTGAGAAAATGATTGTCCCCTGACATAGGGCCAGAGAAATTGTTGTGTATGATGAGTTCAAGTGCATGCTATGGAATTGGGCTTGATTTACATTTTCGTCATCGGAAGATTGATGCAGTATCATACCTTTATGATAGCCATAGCAAAGAGAAATAAAACATATTAACTTATTTTCTGCAAGGTCCAAGATTTGCACTTTAAAGAGATTGCAGAATGCTAACATGGAAAATGTTCCCTCGCAGTCTAAGAATTTGCAATCACTACACCGTGTTTAACTTTTAGCAACATTTATTAATAAAAAGTGTTGTTAAAATTCTTTATTGCTCATTCCAATTCAATATAATTGTCACTCTGGTAATTTTCATGGGTGTTAAAGAATCTAAAATCAAGAATTGATTATAAAAATATTTACTAAAATGCTCTCATTTAATAACTACTTTATTGTATTAAGGTATGTTTGGTTTAATTTTTGGAAAAATTATGTTTGAAAGAATTAAGTTGAAAAAAAAATTTAAAGGAATTATTTTTAAAAAAATTAATTTGTCTTCGATTTAAGTATATCAAAAGTAAGTTTAAGATAATGATTTTTGTGTGGATATAATAAAGTAAAATTACTTTTAATTATTAATATGATAGTAATAGTAAAATTCTTTTTTAAAAGTACTTTTTCTATAATAAAAAGTAACTCCAAAAATATTTTTAGTTACTTGAAAAATATTTTTAGTGACATAAGAAAATTGTCAAATAAGTAGAGTTACTGTATAATCTCATTCTCATACCAACAAAGTACTTTTAGGGACCCTAAAAGTGTAACCAAATAGACTCTTAATATTTCATTATTTTTTATGTTTAGAATTTTATGGAGACTAAAATTGAAAATTTTGCAATAGATATTTTATTGAAATGTGAAAATGGCAAATAATATAAACCAAAAATTTCTACTCAAAGTAACAATTATTTTGAAATGAGGGAGTAACATTTAAAAAGGTTTATTAAAAATATAAATAATGTTGTTAAAAACTCTTTAGTAACATTTTTTTCAAGTGTAATATATAGGATATATTGCCAAAAAATTTTACTAACATTTTTATATATTTAGTTTCATTTTTCAAATGTTACTAAATCACAGTTATGTTGCAGTGAATGAAGATTCCCCAACCCATGAAAGGTATATAATGCTCCCAGGGCTAGCGGAAACTCATCATGGAGTCTTATTGCTCAAGTCCATTGACCATAGCATCGGAAATGAAAATGATTTTGGAGTGGTGCCAAAGAACTTCTGCGATGATATTTCATAACTTGGAAACCACAGCTTTCTGAAAAAGTCTAAATCCCCAATTTTAATGTGGAAAATCGTCCTGAATAATGAAGAAAAAATTACAGGATAAACTCCAAAAAATATTCATTATATTCAAAGATAATTAAAATATAATGTTTCTCAATAAAATTTTCTTTTACTATAATTTGTAATATTATAGAGCACTAGAGAATATACCCAAAATTCTCAATATAAATCACTTACTATACTCTTGGAATTTTTCCTATAGTCGCCATAAAAGTTATACTAGAAAGAACAAAATGTCCTCTTGATAAACAAAAGATAACCAATCCTCTTGATATATTTAATCGTAGCTAACTCTTTTAATGTAATAAAGTCACCCTTATCTTTTTTATTTATATTTGTTTAAAAAATTTATCTATTTATACTATTATTAAGTATCTCATAACTAGATTTTACATTATTATTAGTTATTATAAGAATAATAACTTAAAAAAAATACTCTTATTATCTTCAAAAATATATTCTTATTATCTTTTACTTCAACTCAATGACCCGAACCAAACCAAACCAACCCGATCTTGATCGGATCAGATTGGTTTGGTATAGATTTGTTGAAAAAAATAGTTAAAAACCTAAACCCTAAACCAATTAAATTTAATCTGTTCGAATTTTTTTACTCAAAATCAATCCACTCAGTTTTGAAGCTTAATTGTTGATTTAAATGATCCATTTGTTTTGAACTTAGATATCTGTAATATTGATTAGTGTAGATATCGGTATATACCATAGTCTAACAAGCTTTTAATGGGAAGACCCATTAGATTACGTTTATATACAGGCTAGGTTCCTGTACACTATATAACCCTGGCATATGCAATTTTTCGGCTTGCCTTGTTGATAGCTGCTGTGAGGAAGAGTGAGAATTCCAGAGGTAATCTAGTCTTTCAACCTTACAAGTTTTCATATTAAAGATTGGTGACTTACATGATCATAGGTTCAATAAGTAACTGGTCATTCAATTAATTTGGTGTTTTAAATTGCTAATATGAATCTAGTAACTTTCTTACAGCAAAATCTGTCCACATAGAGCTCAATGTGTAAATTGAACCACTCATTCATGTTACTGCAGGTGTAAATTAATCGGAGAGAATAATGTCCACCACTAAGTTCTCTTTTTCTGACAAATTGTCCAGTTTCTTTCAATACTTTTGGATGCATAAATCGATAACAATACATTCCTAGTCAAATAGCTGTTATTTATAAAATTCATGCGTGTAAAAGTCTGTCTCCTTTGAGTCAGAATAATATTACATACAATTTATATAAATATCACTTTATTCTTGCACACTTTGTTATTTTTATTTATTAGTTTTATTTTATTTTTTACCCATTTATATAATGATTTTATTAGATAATATTAGTATGAGAGGCAGATGGAGAGATGTGAAAATATCATTATCCTTTTTAGTTTTGTTTTTTACTATTTTTACACAAATTTCATTAAAATAAAATAAAATAATATACTAATTATTATTTATTATTTAATAAAATAAGTGTACTGGGAAAAAATTCTTAATAAAATTACAATTTTGTCTCAAGAAACTTTGAGTTAGAATATATTCGTCCATAAAATAGAAAATCGGTACATTTTGATCCATAAATTTAATCACATTAGAACAAAATTACGTGTAACTTGATCCTCAAATCTAACGAAAAAACTAGTAGATAGATTACTTGTTCTAATGTGGCTAAATTTGGGAACAAAATGTATTATTTTAATTTCAGAGACACTATTAAATTCAAAATTCGAAGCAAAAAAATTTAATTTTACTCAAAATTCTTAGTCACTACTCACACTGACTCAGTTTTTGGAGGTACGTTTCATCACATGTAACTTTTTCCTTCTTTTCGTAGTAACTTGTCTCTAGTGTCCCACTCTACTTCAATGATGAAAATCTTAGTCTAGGTGAGTTCTCTCACTAAGCTAAATTATTTGTGGAAAATTGCTGGTATATTCCTAGAGTAAGAGACACTTCCAATAAAATCCTTACAATATTTTCACACTGTTTGATCTATCCTTATCACTTTTCAAATCAATGATAGAAATGTTTTTGCCAATAACTTTTCTTTCTTCACAAATACGGTCACTTTGCCACTTGAGTCGATTATCAATATAATAGTAAAGAAAGCAATAAAAAGCTATATATAACTTCGTCTTACTTAAATAACTCCATAGACTTATTATTAATGATAAAAAAAAATATAGACTTATTTTCTTAGATTCTAATAACAATATTCTGGGTTAATTTTTTTCGATAATTCAACGTGGAGCTCGACCCAATGAGAAGAAAGAAGAGAGAGAAGAGAGCCCGGGGGGGGGGGGGAGGAAGTGAACATAGAGAAGTTCTGGACAAACTAGGAATCAAAGGCACAAAGACAAACCGAAAAAACAAACAACAGCGCCACCTGCACCGATGGACTCTGAACAGCGTAAGCTAACAAAAATAAAACTCCTAAGATCCTGAACCTCCAAAAAACGTAATCAACACAAAAGAGCACAAACTCCCGCAGAAAAACAGATCTGTGATATCTTGATCGCACTTTCAGATTCATGCGGTTGACTCTGCTTCAGCTAGATTGATACCATTCTGAATTACCAGTCTATGTTCACAGTGATTGCATTTGTCCCTCCAAAGGTTGAACCATCGAAAATCTTTTTTCTTCGATTCTGAAATAGTAATGTTTTGAAATCATTGCTTCACATTTCTCACCCTATTTTTGTCGAATCAGTGCTCCCGGTTCAGCAAATTGTCCTTGGAAAACCAGTTCACAAGATCACTACAGAAGGATGTGATATGTAGCTCCGATTCAATGCAATCTAATTCTACCAGAGCACACCGAACCGCTTCTAATATTGCCTCAAAGCATGCTGCACCAACAGAACAACCGAACTTGAAATCCACCAGCGGACTTGATGGATTTAACTCAGCTTTAACCATGTAACCTCCCATATCATATTGGATTTATTATTAACTCAGCGGACTTAACTTTAGGATTTATTATTACTGTAAGAAAACAATTTATGAATCACATTTTTTAATTTTAAACACTAAATTATTAATTTCAAGAATTAAAATAAAATACATATGAGCCTTGCTATATAGTACGAGTGCAAATCACACGAAATGGTACGAATGAAATTTGGTAAGTGTTCATTGGTAGATTGGCCAGAATACATGATAAGGTTGAGAAGAGAGAGTATTTGACAATAAAACAAACCACCCACTAACACATTCGTACCAAAAATTATGAAATCACTTTCGTAAGATTAAGCTTTTTCCAATACATATATATATACAACTTTTTTTTTTTTTTTGGTTTCTTAGATATCCCTCACTCAATGTGTGAAATATATGATTAAGCGCCTAGATATGGATCCCTCTCAACCATATTTTCTTTTCAGCTACGTGAATTTCGAAGTCAAATACAAGATTACATGCTCAAGAAATTCGACTCCCTAGCTACTACTCAAACCAACACATTTTAATATATAACTTTGATAACAAAGTGAATATTTAAACATTTTTAAATATAATTCTTTTAAAAATTAATCCAAAGGCATAAAGTGGCATGAAGTGGGATAGGTGATTCATTATTTATTGATTGATGAAAATTAATTGATTTGAGAGAGTAACCCATCAACCTTGATTTTATGACACATTTGACATATTATGAACCTTTCTTTACGTTATTCAGTAAGAAAGTAACTACTAGGAAAATGATAACTTCTTCAATCAATAATAATTATAATACTACATGTGGAGAAGTAGTTCCTTTTGTAGGATTTAACCCCTCCTATAAAGGCTTTATTTTTCACGATAAAGACTAAGGAGAAGAAGAAAAAGAAGAAGAAGATATATAGCTGTAGTTTTGTGTCATTAAGATTGGTGACTTTAAAAAGCCTTGTTTAGTGAGTGACTTTAAATTTATTTATTTATTTTTACAATAATAACAAATCCTAAAATTAAATATTTTTATAATGGTTAAAAATAATTTCAATTTACAAAAAAATTAATCCAAAATATTGTTATTGGAATCTAAGAAAATAAACCTATTTTTTCATCATTAAGAAAGTAAGTGAACGGAGTCATTCAAGTAAGATGAAGTTATATATAGTTTTCTATCTCTTTCCTTATTATTACACTGCTACGTGACGCAAGTGGCAAGGTGATCGTATTTGTTAAGAAAGAAAAATTCATCCAACCAAAAGCATTTCTATCATTGATTTGAAGAGTTACAAGGATAGATCAAAAAGTTTGAAAAAATAGTAAAGATTTTCTTGGAAGTGTTTTCTTACTCCAAGAATGTATCAGCAATTTTCCACAAATAATTCAGCTTAGTGAAAGAACTCACATAGACTAACACTTTAAACATTAAACTGGAGTGTGACACTAGAGACAAGATATTAAGAAAAGAAGGAAAAAGTTACATGTGATGAAAGGTTCCCTAAAAACTGAGTCAAAGCATGAATAGTGACTAAAAGAATTTTGAGTAAAATTATAATTTTTTCACTTAAAATTTTGAATTTAATAGTGTCTCTGAAATTTATAAAAAAAAAAAAAATTGAAAATCGCTCAAACTTAGAAATGACGGCAATTTTTGAGCGCCTTCTTTCAATTTTCTTCCCAAAATTAGCTCACTAGAAACCCCTTTTTCCCGCTAGGTTAATCACATTATGTGACATTTCTTTTTTTTTGGTCAGACATTATATGACCATTTCATGAGATACCTTTAAAACTTTGGGCTTTATAGCATTTCTTTTGCCATGGAACTCCACATAGCAATGGGTTCCCAACTTAACTAGATGGATCATTGAAAGTGAGAAACTGATTGTCCCCTGACATAGGGCCAGAGAAATTGTTGTATATGATGAGTTCAAGTGGCTGAGTATAGTCAAAGTAGGCATGCTATTGAATTGGGCCTGATTTACATTTTCATCACCGGTAGGTTGATGCAGTATCATACATTCATGATAGCCATAGCAAAGAGGAATAGAACATGTTAAATTATTTTCTGCAAGGTCCAAGATTTGCATTTTAAAGAGATTGCAGAATGCTAAATGGAAAATGTTCCCTCGCAGCCTAAGAATTTGCAGTCACTGCAACGTGTTTAACTTTTAGCAACATTTATTAATAAAAAGTGTTGTTAAAGTTCTCTACTAATCCTTCCAATTCAAAATAATTGTCACTCTCATCATTTGCACGGGTGTTAAAGAATTCAAAATCAAGGATTGATTATAAAATTATTTATTAAAATATTCTCATTTAATAACTAACTTATTATATTAAGATATATTTGGTTTAATGTTTTGGAAGAATTATTTTTGAAAAAATTAAGTTGAAAGAATTTTTTTTAGAGAAATTACTTTTAAAAAAATTGATTTATATTTAGTTTGAGTATATCAAAAGTAAGTTTAAAAAAATAATTTTTATTTGAATATAATAAAGTAAAATTATTTTTACTTGTTAATATAAGAGTAATGTAAAATTCATTTTCAAAAATACTTTTAATGATATTAAAAAATTGTCAAACAAGTAGAGTTACTGTACAATCTCATTTTCATACCAACAAAAGTACTTTTAGGAACCCTAAAAATGTAACCAAACAAGCTCTTAATATTTCATTATTTGTTATATTTTGAATTGCCTAGAGGGTAAAATAGAAAAATTGTTAATAAATATTTTATTGAAATGTGAAAGACACAAATAGTATGAATAAAAAATTTCTACTCGTAATATTCAAAAAGTTTTATTAAAAATATAAATAATGTTGTTAAAAACTCTGTAGTAACATTTGTTTCAAGTGTAATACATAGGATATATTGCTAAAGAATTTTACTAACATTTTTATATATTTAGTTTCATTTTCAAATGTTACTAAATCACAGTTATGTTCAGTGAATGAAGATTCCCCAACCCATGAAGGTACATAATCCTCCCAACGCAACGCTAGCGGAAACTCACCATGGAGTTTTATTGCTCAAGTCCATTGCCCACAGCATAGGAAATGAAAATGATTTTGGCATGGTGCCAAAGAACTTCTGCGATGATACTTCATAAATTGGAAACCACGGCTTCCCAAAAAAGTCCAAGTCTCCAATTTATTCTCTGAGTGTTATATGGGGTTCCCATCTCTTGAAATTTAACTCTTTGCTATTTTATGGAGTAAAATTTTATTTTAGTCTTCAAAAATACACGCATCATCATGTTAGTTCTTTAAATATTTTTATCATGATATAAATCCTTCAAAAATCTAAAATACTATCATATTTATTCTTTTTAAAGACTTAAGTTGTGAGATAAAAAGACCAATTATCTAATTATCTAAATTTTGTAAAAGATTTATGTGGTGACAATAATTTTTGAAGGACTAGTATAATAATATCTATATCATACAAGGATTAAAATAGAATTTTATTCTTATTATATACCTAATAACCCATGAGCACCATTAGTGTTTCTACTTTCTATGCTTGCTGAGCATCACCCAAATAACATTGAACTAAATGGTATAAAGAAGCCAAAATCATGTAAAAGTAAAATTACAATAATCAAAACTTTAAGTAATCCTAATTCAATTTATATTATAACTCCACGGAAAAAGGTGAAATCCATGGAAAAGCAAGATGTTATTACGTATCAGCTTCCTCCTAGATTAGCATTTTCTATTTAAGGTAAGCACCCCATTTTGAGCTTTGACTTTTTGTCCGGCGTCAAATTTCAAGAGACCAGCCATGCAATGCTCTAAAAAGGTTACAACCAACTCTCCTTGTATCCCTCTCCTCTCCTTAAACAAAAAATATTAAAACACGTTTTTCTACTCATTGTTTTGAATTGCAGTTTCAAACTGCAATTGTGACAGCAATATTGCGGTTAAAGCAGTGTTTCGACAGCAGACAACTGCATTTTGCCGTAATTGTCGCAACCATGTTTTCAAAACAAGCTTGAATTTAAATCCTTATAATGCCCTGATTCATTGCCAAATGAAAAAAAAAATTGCAAATGGCTCCTTCGTGTTGTGGCTCGCTTTTTCTTCTTCTTTCTCTCTTATTAGCCTTCACCACATTTGCATTTGGTGGGAATTTTGACGCTGATTTTGACAATCTGTTTGGAGATCATAGGGTGAAAATAACAGATGGAGGCAAAAGCATGGCCCTCACAATGGATAAACATTCTGGCTCGGGCGTTGCTTCCAAGAATGAGTACTTGTTTGGAAGATTTGACCTGCAGATCAAGCTTGTGCCAGGGAACTCTGCAGGAACCGTCACTGCATTTTATGTATGTCTTGTTACAAACTCATAATTCAGCTCCATATATATTGAGAAAATAAATGCTAAGCAGCCAGAATTTTGCGCATATAATCTTTAGACGAACTATGTAATATTCACTACTTTTAACTTATCAAACCGTTCTTGAATGTTAACAAATTATGAGAAATAATTCTAGTTACGTAGCATTGGTATTAATTGATATTTATTTTTATGCGCAGCTAAGCTCTCAGGGGGACCACCATGATGAGATTGATATAGAGTTCTTGGGGAACTTGTCTGGTGATCCATATCTGCTCTCAACCAATGTATATGCCAATGGTGTTGGGGGTCGTGAGGTGCAGTACTATCTTTGGTTTGATCCCACAGCGGATTACCACACCTATTCTATTGATTGGAGCCCTCAACGCATAATGTAAGCAACAAAACAAAGTTCTATTATATAAAATATATCTGACTAACATTTAGTCGGTTAAAATGGTTTAATATTTATTCTTTAAACAAAATCTTGAATTTGAATCTTGTAATCCAAAAAAATAAACTATCATTGAGGAGAATTTTATCTTGTAGTAACGAAACCCAATTTGAATCAAATTAATTAGAGTCTATTGAATTTTGAACATTTATGATTTATACCAACAAGAATACATATGAAATTTATTTTTATCTTTTTATTTTGGTGATTGCAGAATCCTGGTAGATAACGTTCCCATCAGAGTGATGCACAACAAGGAAATCATCGGTGTTCCATTCCCCACAAAACAACCCATGAGGCTTTACACAACACTTTGGAATGGAGACTCATGGGCAACAAGGTGGGGGCAGGTGAAGCTTGATTTGTCAAATGCACCATTCGTGGCAGGCTTCAAGAACTTCAATGCCAATGCTTGCATTGCAAAGCGAGGGGCAAATTGCAGTCGTTTCAATAGTGGACAGAAGAGAGGTCTTGATAATGATAGCAAGCAAAAATTGAAGAAGGTTATGTCAAAGTGGGTAGTTTATCACTATTGCCGTGATTTGAGGCGTTATGCTCATGGCCTTCCCTTTGAATGCCGCAGGGATAATCTAGTACAAACTGAATAGATGTTATCATTAATATATAGAGTGTGTCTAATGGGCAAATCATGCTAGAGGATCATACATATATCCTGAAGATGTAGTTGCTCTGTTTTGTAATATGATTGGGTTGCCATGAAAGGCTGTTAAAGGTGAATGAATTTTAAATTTCTTGGCCTAAACCCTCATGATAGATGTCTTCGGAAGTGGTTATCCCTAAAGGGCTATAATGTTTTACATTTTTACACATTTTTACTCTAATTTGTAAAATTGGTTTCATAAGTTTATAAAAATAAGAAAATTTGGTTGGAGTATGCGGACGTTTTCTTTGCTCTCTTTCAATGTTTTAAGTTCACCAGCTAAATGAGTTGCATTAAATTAATCCATGAACCAATAAGTTAGTCCAATCTACAACCCTCTACTTTGAGAGTCTCATTATTTGAACATCAAATAAATATATTAAAAAGGAACAGTTGAAATAAGAGATAGAAATAAGAGAAAAATTAAGTTTTTGAACTCTGAGATACTATTGTACTACCAATATTTATGTTATACATTATGGTGTTCTCATTGTTATACCTAACAAAATATTGAATAGGTGAAAAGGAAAAAAATATTTTTTATAATTTTGAATTGATGAAGGTATTTTTTTTTTTTTCTTGTTAGAATCTAGGAAGAAAGCATAATGGAAGTCCTTAAAAACACAAACAATGAGAAACTCTCCATCGTGAAAAAGATGCGAAGACTGAAACCAGCTGCTCTTAGTTGAAAACTATGCTCTTAATCATACAAAGCATCCTGGCAAGGTATTGCACCTCTTTCTCATCCTGAAACCTTACAAATCAAATTGTTTATCCGATACTAGAGACGTTATTTGTGAAAAGAAGTCTAACCGTGCATGTTTTTTAGTACTATAAAAGTATTTTTATAGTTACATCCAAATATAAAATATTTTTTTATTTTTGTTTTTACTTTTACTTCTACTTTTAAAAAAGTACTTATCTCAAAATCTTAAATAAATAGGTCCAATATTACACTGAAAATATGTGATAATATTTTTTGGGGGGAGCTAATGATAATAAAAAGAAGACAAAATGTATTCCAAAAAAAAAAAATAGCACATTTTCAGAAAAATGTCTTCTACCAAAACCACATAAGTTTCTTTTACCATTACACAAACTTACCTATGTCAGTAAGATTTTAAATTGCAAACCGCATCACAATGCAATTATGTGTGACATTCATTCAAATAAATTAACCACAACATAACTGCATCAATACTGTAATGAGCTGCAACATGCTGCATTGAATCTCAATGGATTCAATTTCAAGTTGAAAACTCTAAAAAAAAGAAATTTACACCACAATAGCCACATTGCGTATCACAATAGCCACAATCACAACAACTGCAATTTAAAAACCTGCTAGTGACTTATATCAAAAACTATGTTTTGGCCCCTCCACTCATGTACGGTTATCCATTAATCTCATTATTCATGAACTAGTTCCTTACTTCTCGCATAAAATATTTTGTAGAAATTATCAACACTCATATGACATTAATAAAATGAAAGCCTTACAACTAGTAAAAAGAAAGCCTTACGGTACCGCTGCCGCTGTCATTGACGCTAATGAAGGCATACTAAACATGAAAAACGAACTAATGTTCACAATTAATAATTTCTTATCTGTTAATACAAACTTAGAACGTGTTTTATTTTCGACAGAAACCTGGTAACTACATTTAACCAAGAAGGTTCCTCTAACAGACAAAATGGTTTAATTCTCACAACCATCCAACAACAAAACAAGCATGCCAACTCTAACATGAATCAACATTCACAGGCTTCGGAAAACAAAAGCCAGAAAAGCATTTGTAAAGTTTTCCACCAACAAAATAAGTTGAAGCATGGTTACGGGTTGTGAATAAACTATTTTAAAAATCCTAAGAACTTCTTGGCTACTTCCATATGATAAGTAAAAATTATTACTCGGTATCATTCATTCGTTGACAGTAAATATCTTAATTTGGAAAGCTATCAGTAGCTCTTGCTTTAATTACTTAATGTCATAGCTAAGGTATTGAGCATTAGAGATAATAAGGAGCAATAGTTTTATAGTCTTAATGTCTCTAAATATCCTGACCTCTAGTTGTTGTCGCTCTTATGACAAAAATTCTTGCACATTACAAATATTACACCTCATATTTAAGCTAATTTATAATAAATTTGGTAAGACTGAGAAGTAAAAGAGTGTATTAAACAAAACTAATGAAACCCTAGTCTGTCTAAGTATGACATATTTTATTTGTTTCATACAAGAATGTCTCCATAAAATTTTTAAAAAAAAAATTCTTAGTGCTCTAGAAAAAAGTTAGCTATGTTATATTAATGTTTGACAATTCAACAACAATATTAAAAAATATAGTTATAGAGAAAAAGTTTTCAGATATTTCTAATATAAGAAAAGGAGAAAGAAAAGTTTATACTATTTCATTCATCATTTAATATTTCAGTCATTTCATTAAAAAAATAGTAATGATCTACAAAATTGAGTTATTAGATAAATGAAATCAAACAAGAAAATCTTATTGATCTAAGAGCACATAATAATAATTTTTCTATGGGAAGGAGCCATGACTGCTCAGAAAGCTAAAGTACTAAACATCCAATGAATCATATACACAACCTTTTTCTTGATCTTCAAAATGCCGGGACTCGAATCCCATGCATGCAATGCATGTTAATTTCCCTCCTTCATCACATAGGTCACCTCCTAATCACACAAAAGGACTTATGTTTTCCAAACCAAAAATATATCACAGCAGCCACAGCACTAACAGCTCCAGCAAGACCTAAACCTTGCACCACCACCGGCCACTGCAACTCCACCCCCTTCTCTCCACCACCACAATCACTACCGCCACCGCCATCAATCGCCGCCACTCCCATCACTCTCTCCGCATCCTTAACCTTCTCTCTCAACCCGATCACAAACCACTCCATGCTCCTCGCTCTCTCCTCCAGCTCCTCAATCTTCTCCATTAGCCTTCCAATTTCCCTCTCTTTCTCTTCAACCTTCTCCTTCAACGATTCCTCAACCCTAACCGTCTTGCTCCTCTCTTCGGTCTCCTTCATCTCCGAAACCAACAGCTTCCGCTCCAGTTCCCTCACCTTCATCTCGCTCTTTGCATTCACCTGCTTCAAAGCTTTTGTTTCTCTCTCTAGAAACTCAACCCTAATTTCTCTCTCTTCTAGAACCTTCCTCAGTTCCGCTGCGGCCTCCTCCTCATCCTCCTCCTCCGACGCCGCGATCATCTCCGACATCGAATGGCGCCGCCGCAACCTCCTTCTCGCCGCCGCCTCCGGCTCCGTCGTGTCCAGCTCCGCCTCCATCGTCGCCTCCGTCATGTTCACATCGTCGATCTGCGCCTTTTCGGGCTTCGCGAGATCTCGTCCTTTCGTCTTCGATGCGTTTCTCGATCGATCACGCAATTCACGAATTCGTCAATTGTGGCTTATTCAGCAATTGCAAGGGTTTCTGCTGTGACGTGAGGGAGCGCGCAACGATTCCTAAGTTATCAGAGATCGGAGAATGAGGATGATGTTTGATGCCGAGAAAAAGAAAAATCTAATGAAGAAATTCTAATGAAGTTTTGAAGCTTTTCGAAAACTCACGTGCTCGCGTTTTTATGTATGGAGTTGAAAAGAAACATCAGGCTTTGTCATGATAGGTTTATATGTTTTTGGCTTTTTTCCTCGAGTAAAAAGATGAGAATTATTATTGAGAAACGTGGTTTCAATATTAAAAAAGTGAGTATTTCTTTTTTCACGTTGAAAGTTGAACACTAAGCATTTAGTGATAATAAATGGAATTAAACTTTATATATTTTTTTGCAAGAGATAAATTTCTAATTACAATGTAAAATAATTTTACAATATTAATTAATAAAATTACAAGAAAATATCTTTTTTTATAATATTTATTAATAAATTTTATATTTTAACGCACAAATAACATTGTTTAGAAAAAATAAACATTATATAAATATCATAAAAAAGTGATAAACACAGTATTAAGAATTTAATTTTTATATATCAACAATATATACATAATCAGTCAATTAATTATATTTTTTTATTCGCATAGCGGATGAAAATTTAACTATATTTGTTAATTTAATAAGATATGATTATATGATGCATCCAAATTAAATTTAAGTCTTAATTTTTTTGTAAATCAACATTCATCGCCACTTAAAAACTATATATATATATATATATATATATATATATATATATATTGGCTCAACTAATATTTCTCTTATTATTTTTTCTGGTCATCGTTTCTCTTATTATTTGTTTTCTCATTTTTTTTTTTCAGTGATTCAATAGAGAACATAAAATGGAATGAAGGGAATGGGTTACGGAATGAGATTTGATTGTAGCGATTGTCTAGTATGTAAGGCGCATCATTAACGGTGCTGAACCAATGACCATGTAACATTTGTTTTGACACTTTTTTCAATATTCAACTTGTGTAAGCAACCTTGTTTCACTTATAAAAATATACCAGTTATTCAGTAATGTATTTATTGATAAAAGGATAGCCCAACGAATCTTTCAGCTGGTGGGATCTAAGGAAGCTAATATATTTATTGATAAAAAAGGAAAGAAATTAAGTTACTGAGAAGGTTAGTTTCCATCCAGTTAAAACATATCTCAGAACTTAATGAATGTTTACAGAGCTACTTGCCAAATGATCCACCAATAGAAAACTAAGAGTGAAACTTAAATTATGATAATATATGAATAAAAGACTAATTAAGTGAACCAACCCCTATTAATTGTATTTTTATGTATTAATTGTGAATGGAAATATTTAATAAATAATTAGTAGGCACTCCCTCTCTATAATTAACTATATCACCATACAGAAATTCAAAGTTGCTTCATGACATACCAATACAATTTAATCTTACAATAGATCAATTTAAACTCTATAGATAATTGTCCCGGGTCTCATTGCAAGTCCGAATTTGATGTGTAAGTACATAAAATTTCATTAATACTTCAGAAGTAGAAAACCCAAGAGATTGGTCTTAAGGTGGTTATTTCAGTATAAGTCAGTAGCTCTTGAGAAAGACAGAGTTGGAGAAGGAGGGAATGAAGGATATGGATTGACTTGCAAGATCAGGACTCAGTCTCATTGTTTCAGTTTCTTCATATTTGTAGCCAAAGTTTTATAGCTTGTAACAGAGAAAGCTGGCTCTTCATAGGGAAGCACTGCCTAATGGCCCTCAACGTCCCTCATTTTTATACAAACCACCAGAGACTACAGCTCCTCCCCCTACAAAGAGCCTTTCTCTAGAGATAAGATTCTTTTCAAGTGAGTTTATCTCTGAAGCGAGAAAGCAACAATCTATTCACCTTTAAATCAATAATGTGCATCATAATCATAATTCATTAAATGATCCAAAGGTGAATTAAGCCTTCTCACTTTAGAGATAAGTTCAGTTTAGAGGGCCATTTTCTCTTTCTCTACAAGGATTGCTCCACCTGGTAAAATTTATCATGAGGCAATTGTCTTCTAGAACATCCTTGTCATACCATACTGAACAGGTCCAACCTTTCTATGTGCAGTGGCCCCACCTGCAGCACTAATCCCACCATATTGAGCCTTAGATTGTAGCAAGTTTGTTTCTATGGCTATTTGATCATCTTTTTCTAACTTGTTCACTCCCACCCGCGTCATAAAAAATGGGTTCGTGTCGATATTAATAGCTATATCTGGTGCCATTTTGGCATTAACTCCGCATTGCTGGCCATGTTTTGCTTGCAAAGGAACACCCTTATCTGCTTCTCTCGCTGGCCTTTCTTGATTTCCATTGCTAGATCTTTGATAATAGTATGCCGGGGGAACAGGTTGAGAAGGAACCACAGAACCTCTGATTAATGTTCTTGGATCATAAGAATCCTTGACAACACTCCCATACTCGTACGGAACAACTGGCCCAACAACCTTACCAGGTTTTGCTGAAAAGAAAAATGTGAATGTTATTGATTACGCACATATAAACTTAACAGGCTACAATGATAACAGGCCCATACCTAGCGGAATTCTCTGCAGCCCCGGCACCAGCCTCGGCACGGGAATTTCGGTATCTCTGGAGTTCTTCTTGTATTCCTCAGCTGTTTGCCGGTTTTTGGAGGAAGCAATGTTTGTCTGCTCTTTTTGGGGTGCCACATTTGAATGTACAACTGTTGACCTGTCCAAAAAATATCAGAGCACGGTAAAACCTGATTATGCTCCATATTAATAATAACATTCATAACATGTATGGAAACAAATGCAGCATGGAGTAGCTGAGGTTGATTTGGTTCCACCAACTTGTGATTTTCGGGAAGACTATGCTAAGACATTAAAAGAGCAGCTAAATAGTATGATTGGGAAGCTACTTCAAGGAAAGTTGCTTCATATCTACCGGTGACCATAATATAAACATTGGCTTCATAATTAAATGTTAACAAGCCTGAATGCAGGATCTGCGATGCTTCTGTATTACACTGCTCATCCACGCCACAACTGACATTTTATGTAATTTCATCTTAGAAGGAGGCCGGTAAAATCTATGTACAAAACACAATCAACTAGTCTATAAATGCTACTTTGACATTACTCTGCTTTGTAACGAAATACAACAAATTGAATTAAAGCTGACTTGCATGGTTGTAGTTGCTTAATCAGACCAGAATCAGCTGCTCTGTACCAATTTCTTTTCGCAAATACATCTGGGATTAGTGATTTTTATTATAGAAGATTCAATCCTATGATTCCTATCTAACATTAGCCTACATTAACCAAAAGTAACCATTACCAACAATAAATTGCAATGCAATATGTAAATAAAAAAGTTTAAAAAAAAAATTGCAATGCAACAAATACCTAATGAAATCCAATGAGATATTGCAATTATGAATCAGAATTACCTTGGAAGAGAAACATGCTTTCTATCAAGTGGCATAACTGGACCATTTTTACCATTTTCCTCTAGATGAGCAAACTGCTTTCTGAATTGATCAACAGCACTGCAAGGAAATGCGCCAAAAAATAAGTAAGGAGAAAAGAACATAGAAGAAGGGGGGGGGGGGAGGATAACATGGCATAAACAGTGGAAATGCATTCAAGAAATTAAAAACCTTGGATAAAGAAAATTAGTTCTCTCTGTTCCATTCATGTAGTCTTTCAATAGTTGAGGATGATACTCTAGAATCTCACGGAAAATTAGCTCTCGAATTTCTTCCTTTGTGACTCTTCGCCTTTCAAATTCAAACTCCATTTTTGTGATTGGCTGGCAGGATGGTTCCCTCTCAACTTTAGCCAGTCCTTTGAAGTAAGGATCAGCCAATGCCTGAAGACACCAAACCCTTTAAAAATCTCCAGAAAGAGAGTCAAGATAACATATTATACATTGCTATACATGTTCTATGATTCATTATACCTTCTATTATCCAAAAGAAAAAGACGAGCTCAAGAAGTAGTTAAGGATATAACTAAAATACATTTCAAGTCACATATGTGAGCAATAAAGCACAATGTAACAAACCTCTTCAGCAGTAGGCCGGTCTTTTGGATCAAAAGATAGCAGTCTTTCCAGTAGTCGTAGCGCTAAAGGGTCTGCATTAGGAAATTTTTGTGAAAACGGCACAGGCTGCTTTTTCCTCATACTAGTTAGGTATCTCCTTGCCTTCTCATTGCGTACCTGCATCCAACATAAAAAATTGTCACAAGCTTGTAACCTTCGGTCCAGAATTAAGCAATATAAATGGTTTTTCCCTCAATGGGGGAAAAATTTACCCGTGATATGGTATCCAGTGAGGGAGTCCCAAGCAGATCTGTCATCAGATCCAACTGGTGAACAACATTTTTCCCAGGAAAAAGTGGCTTTCCTGTAAGCACCTCAGCAAAGATGCAACCTATACTCCATATATCAATTGCTGGTGTATACTGCATCAAGAATTACAAAAGAAAATAAAAAATTACAATGTGAATCTGAAAGCCAGTACTATTATGATGTCTTCCATTGCAGCGAAATAGAATAAATAATGAGTTTAACATGAACTATTTAACTACATCCACTACATGCAAAAATGCACATTTAATCACAAGTACCAAAATCTGACGACAATTATCCCTTGAAAATTCACAGGAAATACAGCCCCCATATTTACAATGCTTATGAGTGAATTCAATCTCAATCGTAGATAGCAAGAGGGACACCCCACATCAACTTCGGAGAAAAATGCATGAGATTATTCTAATTTTATCATCTATCAAACGATAAAACATAATCCAACCATAAATAATATTTTTTTTAAGTTATGGAGAAAAGTGAAGGATAGCAAGAAACAAAAAATTACAACTACACAAAAACTAAGACAAATAGCGGCGTGTTTGGTTGCGCGTTGCAAACTTCAAAAATCAATTTTGTGACCCTAGAATTGATTTTGCTTTTTCTACATTCTGTTTGGCTTCTTTTTGAAGCCAATTTCATAATCAATCCCAACCTTCCAAAATCGGTTCTGATGGAAGTGATAAATTATCACTTCTTGGTTTTTACTCTCTTAATTTTTATCAAAATTACTTCTCAGATCAAACTACTAGACATAAATTACTTACCTCAAAATCAATTTTATCAACAATCAATTCTACAAATGCAAAACCAAACACACACTAGATGAATTTTAGCATAATGCTGGCCTCTAAAACTATTAACAGCCATCCCATTTGGTGAGCCAGTCAAAGGGCCTAACTGGCAATGCTTCAATTTTTCATGATTTACAATAACCTTTGTCTTGTACCATGCCTGCGAAACTTTAGTCTTGTATTCTATTATTTGTTTATTAATAATCTGCTCTAACTGAATACAGGGAAACATATTTGTTAACAATACCCAGAAGGATATGTCTTATTGCAAAAACCTAATTTCAGAAGTAACATTTGATAAGTGCACCTACAATAGTAATTTTCTAAAAGAGAAGTTGAAGATCTGAAAGAATTGTAAAAGATAACATTTTAAGCTCCACACAAATCACATCAAATTATAACAGAAGTATGGTTAATGTAGAAACGAGATTCAAAATTTACACGAAAAATACACAATTGTCTGTTTGCTAATATTTTGAAAAGAGATGTCAATTTGAAACACTCATTCAAAAAATTATAACACTACAGTACACAGTGTAGTCAAATCCTAATCAAATGATAAAGCTAAAAAAATAAATTAAAAATTTTTTTAAAAAAAATTAAAGATCCATTTGTTTGGGCTTTTTTTAAAGGAGAAAGCTTTTTTTATATAAGCTTTGAAAAAAGGCAAATGAAAAAGGGAAATAAAAAAGATTTGGTGTTTTTCTCAAAAGCCAGAAGTTTAGCTTGTGAATAAAGCTGTATAAAAAGAGTCATATCATAGAAGTTTTTTTTTTTTTTTTCAAAGCTTAATGAATCCTAACCTATCTAAAGATAAGGAAAAATCCATAAATTATTAACACACACACACACACACACACACACACACACACACACACAATTTTGCTCATCCATTCTCTATCCACTGTATTTTATATTTCAGTTTATATTATCATGGCTTCATTTCATTCTACCACCTTTTTATCAATTGCTCAATTTTAGCCCTGCTTGGTGCTTTCCGATTACTGTAATGTTGCCTATCTACTTTTTAAATTTTTATTATCTTGTTTTAATACTAGATTTCAATGAACATTAGACAATTACTTAGGTTTATATTTACAATTTTATCCCATCTAAAAATTGTTTAAAAAATCCTATGTCGTCATATACGTAATTAGTCACAAAGAATGCTCAGAGTTCATGACTTGAAAATCTGATAGAAATGTAGAAAGCAAGTATCAATTATTGCCATGTTGAGGAAATGAATGTTTTTTGGACTTGTTACACCTACGGGAATGTGATGAAAAATAACTGGATAAATGTCTCTACTTATATTTTTTTCAACACTAATATTGACAACAGTGTATAAGTAATTTGCTTCCACTCACAAAGTACACCATGCAATGCATAGCATCAAACCTTCGGCTGTTAACAACCATCAATAATTCAGAAAAACTACAAGTATAGACTTAATAATTCATTATAATACACTAAGGTGATCAATGAATCGCAAAATTTCTTCACACAGACAATGGTCTTGCAGTCAACACCAGAGTGTTAGCTCATTGGCAGATACAAAGATAACAGAAACATATATAAATAACAGATTAATAAGAATTAACATCTTGGCCTTCAGTGTTAGGTAATAACTGAATGAATATATCATGGTGGATACACAATTTGAATTAAGGTATGGTTTTATGCTATCTCTCGCTTTTACAATATCCAAAAGAATCTGGAAAAGCCATACCTTGGAATAAAATGATCCACAGAGCTCTGGAGCTCTATACCACCTTGTAGCAACATAATCCTACACAACGTGCAATTAAGCAAGCAGGAAACATCAGTCCCTACTTTCCCAGATGACGTGATAAAGTTTTAAAAAATTAAACAAATACATAATATGCAAAGCTGGAGCAAAAAAGTAGAAAGGAAAGAAATAAAGGAAATTTCTAAAAGGAATACCGTCCAAAATATAGTTGTTGGTGTGTCACTGAAGGCAACTCTAGCTAACCCGAAATCACAGATTTTAAGTTTACAGTTTGCATTTGCCAGTATATTCTTTGGCTTCAAATCTCGATGATACACGTTTGCTGCATTGTGTAGCAAATTATTAGATAAGCAATATTGACATCAATACCAGCAAACTCATATTAAGGAACGCACAAAAGAAAGACCAACGCAAAAAGGACATAGGAAGGGTGAAACATTTTGACAAAATAGTAAAGCAGGAAAAAAAAAATGTAAATGATAGCAACAGTTAAAAGAAGACGATGTATTGGTGCATGCATCCAGACATCTCCATTCAGAGAAGTGCTGAATCATTCAGTTTTACAAATGACTTGTGAAAGTAAAAATCACTAGTTACAGCAATGAAATGTGCATTTATACAGGCAACTACAAAATATCGGCAATTACCAGCATGAATATACCGTGAAAGTAACAAATACAAGTTGTAGGGTGCATTTGGATAAACTTTTAAAAAAACAAAATAAAATAAAAATAAAACAAAAAAAGGCAATATTCAGAGTTGATTTTTTTTAAAAAAAATATCAGAAGCACCTCTTAAGTCCTACCCACTTCTCAAAAAAAAGAATTGATTATCTTCTGATTCTGATTTTTTGAGAATCTTATCCAAACGATCTACAACAATTTAAGCAGTGATTTTTTCTTCTTTTCTTTTTTTTCTTTTGCGTTTTTTTTTTTCATTTTACAAAAGGGTACTTTTCTTATAAAATAAGCGCGAACAAACACACCCATAATCATTAACCACTACTACATATTGACAATTACCTGTGTGAATATACTTCAATGCTCGAAGTAATTGGTAAAGAAAAAACTGATAGTGTTCTTTTGTTAAGTCATCATTGGCTTTAATGACTTGATGAAGATCAGACTCCATGAGCTCAAAAACAACGTAAATATCTTTGAAGTCCTTCCTAGAAGGAGGCAGCATAATGTGTTTGATTTCAACAATATCAGGATGTCGCAGAAGTCTAAGCAGCTTTATTTCACGGAGAATACGTGCAGCATCAGATATATGCTCGAAGATGTCATGAATTTTCTTAATTGCCACTTTTTCACTAGTATGAGTGTCAACAGCTGAACAGACAACGCCATAACTTCCTTTCCCAATGACTTCTTGAATTTTGTACCGATTGGCATCACCATATTCAGAGAAAAAATCCATCTCTGTTGAACCCTGTAACAGAAATATAAAGTTGATCCACACAGCAAAATCAGGCAAATTCAGATTTGATATTCTGAAAACATTCACAAAACAACCCAAAGCAACAAAGGAAAATGAGAAACAAACTTTTATTGCAAATAGAAATTGAAAAAAAATGAAATTTTCTTTGCTGTCTCAAAGATAGAAATTAATATACATGGGACATATTTCAGAACTCATCAATAAAAATAATTGACATAATAAAAATCTGTGTGCGAACATATAATTCACATCATGGAACTACCACAGTATCAAAGAGTCATAAACTCAAGGAAAGAGGAGTTAGATTATATTTACAGGAATACGTTCATTTCTGCATAGATTGAAATAAAGCAATCAAACAAACAATAAACATAAAGCAACACATTGCCTCTATAAAGAAGGAATTACATTCAAGATAAAGTGTCAAAAGGGAAACAGACAGAAAAAAAAAAATGAACAGGAGTTGCAAGCAGAGGAAAAGGGAAAGTAGAATACCAATAGTATCACACTATCATATAAAATCTGATCTAATAAAAATTAAAAAAAAAAAAAAAACCTCTGTGCATTTAAACCAGGAATTCCATCTTGTATTGAGACAAATTGCATAAAGCACAAATCAAGAGGATAGAAAGGAAAAGATAAAGTATGGAGAGGAAAAAACAACCCCAAGAAAGCCATCTAATCAGTTGCAAAAAGAAACATATAAATTGCATCAAAACCCCAGAAAAAATGGTGAAAAAGAAGATCTTTCCAAAGCATGCCGTTATTCTCCACGAGTAACAGACACATACAGAAACCAAATCAGATGATGGACTAAAAATATCATGAGAACAAGCAAAACCGAAGAAATGTTACAGTCTCAAGCTAACAAGTTAACAGCATGACCATATTGAAAATTCTCAGTAACCACCATTCACCAACATAACCATGATCTCATCACTCTCTCAAAATTTCCTTGTCACAAAGTGGTGGTGGCTTCATCATAATTCAAACAATAACAATAACAACCACAACTACGCCTTAAACCTTATCCCACTAGGTGGAGTAACCTACATGGATTCGATGACGCCACAGTGTTATGTCATAAATCATGATTCACACAAAATTCAAAATTTAAAATTTAAAATATATATACATATATACCAGTTGTTATTATTCCCAATCTCAATGCACAAATTTCAAAGAGAATGAACTAAAAATAATAAAAATCCACCTTTTTCCTGTGATCTTGCTGCATTTTCTGCTGACACCAACAAAATCTCCAAAAACTCCCTATGGGCTGATGAAGATCAAGCACAAACTGAACAAAACCCAGGTCTCAAAATTTCCCAAAAACTTCAAATTTTGAACCTTCAAATCATCCACATTTGCCCCCACCTACCCGTCCTCCTTATCACAAGCCCACAACAACAATCCCAGCTTATTATCCTCCTCTTCACCAAACATAGAACCCAAATGAAATCACACATGCACTCTCTCTCTCTCCACAAACACCAACCTCACCACGCTTGCTAGAACCAGCCACACCCCACAATCCTATAGCCACAAATTTTCATTTTTTTGAGTTTTTTCACAACCCCACCAAAGATCCTAGCTCAGAAGAAATACATACCCCTTTGGCTTTCTTGCTTCAACTGAAAAAACCAAGAGAGACCCACGATTTGTTGCAGCTGAATAAGCCAAATGAGAAACAATAGTAGCAGAAAAAGAAGAAGAAGAACGTTGGAGTGCGCAAGATCTGTGTACACCGACAGGAAGAGAAGAGAGAGAGAGAGAGAGAGAGAGAGAGAGAGAGATACGTGAAAATAAAATTGTAAGAGAGCCTTGAGGCTTAAATCTAGGTTGGTGCCTTTTTTGTGTATCTTATCCTTAACGTATATTGAGGTGTACATGTATACGGATGTGGTATTTTTTATACGAAATTGGCGTATGTGTTATTTTGGGAAATGTATGAGGGTATTATGGTAAAAGCATTATACATTTCTCACAAAGCGGATCTTCTTTTTCTAGAACATCGATACTATACAGTTACAATAATGTAGTCAAAATATTTGATAGAAATTGATTAGGTTACAGTAGTTATTGGATATCAGTCAAAAAAAAAAAATTGTAGTTCTTAAATTCTTAAATAAAATTAAATGATGAATATCATTTATTTATTTGAATAACAAAATATCAAAACACTGATAATTTGGTCCAAAAAATACTATTTTCTTCAGTAATATCTAGATAATGAATATATTAAAAAATTAATTCTTAAAATATTAATATATTGATAAATTAATCTTATTAAGTTATTAACAAATTAATCTTTAAGATATTTTATATTAATACTGATAAAATACATTAACAATAATAGAATTTATTATTGAAATATCACGAATTAATAAAATATCTTTTGCAAAACTAAATTACCAACTTTTTGAATTTCTGGTGCTAAATTTGTGTTCCTCCCTATTTCAAGTCATTGTTCATAATATATTACTTTGATAATTGAATTCTAACAATAATTTTAAGAGATTAAAATTATTACATGTTTATTTATTGCGAGAAAAAAGAAAAGAGTTATTACGCAAAATTTAGATGGCTTTGATTAGCGAGCTAGTGCTTCTTGATATAAACTTAGATCAAATATGCTAAGATTAAATATATACAAAATATCATTACTGTTTGGTATTTGCGATTGCTAATATGCACAAAAGGAAGAAAAAAGAATTCAAAAATATTACGTGTATCACACTTCACTTTCAAATCATCTTTCACTCACCATATGGTGTGGCTATGCGCCTTTTGAGTTATTTTGTTGGCCCTCAAATCAATCCAAACCTTGCATCTAATGTAAAATACGCTGAAGAAGATTTGTACATTTACAAATTCATGATTTAAAAGTCATTGAAAAACACAAGAAAGAAAGAAAACGAGGAATGAAAAGGACACCAAATCGTAGAGAGAAATAAGAATGAACTGTTGCTTATTATGAAATCAACTGTTTTAAATCAACTGTTTTTAACTTTAAGTGAGAATTGCAAGTCACCAAACCTATTTTAAAAGGTTTTAAATAAAGGGGCAAATTTCATGCAAACACTATAAAGTGCAACTCACTTAGCACATTAAATTTTACTTGAGAAATTTTATTTGCAATACATAAATTTGAAATTCATTAAAAATACGTTGTGGTCATGCAAAACTCTCAAAGATTAAGTCTTATACGAAAAATATAAAGATGACTCTTTTTTTGGGAAAAAAAAATATATATGATCTTTTTTTATATTTATTTTTATATACTGATAATATAAAATAATTTTATACTATCAATAAATAAAATTTGAGAAAAATCACAAATTATAGTTATTATAGTATGTAATTACTTATTATAATTTGATATTTTTCTCAAATTCTATTAATTGACAATATAAAAGTTATTTTATAATATTAATATATAGAAATTAAATCATTTTTTTTTTCCAAATCATGTACCCAACATATATAGCATGACATTCACCAATCCGACATCACCTCAAGGTTTTCATTAGTGCATATATTTTAAACCAAATTTAAAGCTTTCATTGTATGAAAGAGATATTTGAAATACCCTAGTCTATCATTCATAACTCCTAAAAGGTGTTTGTATATACAAATGTCACTAAAGTTTGTGGCTTACACATATCGCTAGAAGTTCAATGAATAATCATAAAACACATCAAAATGAATGCTCCATTCGACAATATGAGTGGCTGAAGTAGGTTTCATCTGTGAAGCCCACAGTATTAGTTTCATCCACACACACACACACACACACAAAATAAATAAATAAATAAATAAATAAATAAATATATATATATATATATATATATATATATATATATATATATATATATATTGCCTTTTTATCATAACCAGCATAACTGGTATGATAAATCCACATTTGCCGTGATGATATGTATACTTTGACCTACCTTTACAATTGCTCTGCTTGCACAAGATTACCAGGTAACATTCCAACCCAAACATGTACCAATAATATAAGACAATCAACGAAAGTGAATCATACTTTCGAAAGTGAAAAATGATGCCGCACCGCATTTAGATAGGCGAATCAGGATTTGAACTAGTGAACTAGAGAATAATGTTGTGTAAAATTAAGGTGTTGAGTTTAAGTATTTTTACTTAAAAACTCCCGTATTTACGAATTATGAAAATATAATTTAGACTAAGAATAAAAATTAGATATAAAATTTTTGGATGCTTATCATATTTTTAAATAAAAATATAATATGCATATTATTTTTCATACTAAATCGTGAAATCTTTATAAAGAAAAATGACATGGCTAAAAATAATTTAGTAAATAACTATATATTTTAGTTCCCCTAAAGTGTCAGTGAACGGAATGTGACAGGATCAGCCCCACCAAAGCATCAGGGCCCTCCCTGTGTCAAACTCCATTCCTATTGTTGCTCAAGCTTGAACAAAAGTGACCGTTGATCGGTTCCCAAATGTTTAGACTATTTTCACCCCTGATTTTTCCCAAATGCATGTTAGACTATTTGTTTTACTCTCAGCCCCTTAACCCCCCATCATTGAGGATTCTTTTTTCACTCTCCTTAACTCACGACCCTCAATAATAATTTCCCAGAATCTTAGCCTAATATTCCTCCATATCCCCTTCTAAGTACATAAAAGATGCACTTACCCTTCATGAAGGTACTCTCTACCCCTTGTAAATGCCATGACGTGGCGTGGGGTGGTCAAGGTGTCATCATCTAGCCTACATATATCACATCTACCATCTTCTACCTTGAGCTCAGATGACAACAACGACTACTGAAACAAATTTGATATCAATTAAATTCCTCAATTTTACTTTTCCTTTGGAGAAATCCTCAATTTTACCAAGAAAGTTAAATCGACATCAACTTTCTTTAAAAATATTAAATTGACATCACTTGTATCATTAGTTACAACCGAATTATGTCTGTTATTTTTTTTAATCATTTTTATTATATATATAATGTAAAGATTTCAATTTCATGAGCTGTAAATATATAATAATAATAATAATAATAGTAATAATGATATAGCAAAGTGTATAACCTTCAGCTGATTGCAAAATATTAGGTTAAATTTTTATTTTCTAGTATAGTCAAAGCTTTTTTTTTTTGTCTAGCTACCGGTATTCATAATTTACTATACACCAACTAATTTGATTTAAGTTAGATTAATTTACTACAAAATACAACTTTTCGTGACTAATTAATTTACTCTAAAAATTTGTTAAATACCAATTCTATTTTTTTTTAAGCTAACTCTGTTACTGCCGTCATCTTTTGTGTTAAAATGGTCATTCAGTTCATTTAGAAAGAATTACGTATAGGATTAATATTATTTCCTCTCAATCTTGTAATATAACTTAATATTGATATAAATTAAAATGTCAAATTTTTTTTATGATAACGTATACAGATTCGAAATCAGAAGTTGACTTTCATAACTGTTCATATAAAAAAATTAAAAAAAAAAAGAACTTGGTGTATTTATACATATATTGAATTTGTTTGAAAGTAATAATTTGGTTATACATCAATAAGTTTTCATAATACATCAATCTCAAAATTTAGAATTTCATACCTTCCACGTGACTTGTAAAAGGAAGCGTATTGTTTTCTATTAGTTCGGATTGAAAAAATAATTTCTTGGAGATGAAGTAATTATAGACTGTCAATGCGCTCCTCTTACTAGCAGGAAAAACAAAAACTCATGTCCATAATTTATATTATATCATAATAATTAAAGTGGTTCTATCAAATGCTTTTCGATAATCATATTTTTTAATTTCTACTAAGTATTTATATAACTATTAATACGAATGACTCAAATTAATAAAAAAAATACAATATTTTAATAATTATTAAACCATTATATAAAACACTTGGTTACATGAAAACTAATCCGTAACGTCCGATATTGACATTTTTCCTTCTTGAGATGGATTGCTGGCGAATGACCCCTCTTTTGCGCCCATCCGTTGTCACTCTTCTGACTTCTATTATACAATAAGCCCATGCCAACATTGACCTGACACGGTTAGAAAAAAATTAAAAATTAAAAATTAAGTTTTAAAAACAAAATTTAAGCTCCAATAATATTTGTTGGCGGGTTTATAATGTAATTAACAACAGACTATAATAATCATAAATTCTAAATTCAGAATTGTTTTATTATATAATATTTTTGGGCCATGAACAATAAGTTTATCAAATATTTTGGTCCGAGACACGCTCAGACAAAAAAACAAACGATCCACCCTGGCAACTTGCAACTAAGGCCAATATTGGTGAATTATGATGGATTCATTTTTCTTGTACGGAAGATGCAATGTACATATATAAGAGCTGCTTATGCATATTTATAATCTTATTGTTACTCATAACATGTTTCTGGAAAACGACTGATAACGTTTTTCTTTGAAAATTGCTAATTTTGCATTTTTTATAAGAACAATTTTCAAATGGTTATTACCCTTCAAATAATTTTGATATAACATGCATATCTTTAGCATATAGTTGTAAAGTGCGCAAATAATTTTACTTCATTTCCTTTTCTATACTTTCATCTTTATCATTTTTTCATCGTCGTCTCTTCATTTTTATTTTATTGTCAATTATGTAATCACTATCTAAAAGTAAATTTATATGACAAATCACTTGCAAGTTCGTCTAATTTAATAAAACTCTATTTAATAGAAAGAAGTTACTTCTTTATATTGGTTGTCAAAATTTTATTTCATTGGTTAGAATATAATTTTGGTCCCTATATGCATAATCATTAATTTGAATTTAGTTCTTATATGAAAAAAAAATTTAAATCAGTCTATATACATACAATTGTTTGCAAAGAAGTTACTATTGTCAATAGAAATCTAAATTCTGTAGATCCTATATGGTTAATAAAATACAATTTGGCCTCAGTAATTGTTTTTATCTAGTATTTGCCACATAATAGTCAAATCATACTCTATTAACCATATAAGATTCACAAAATTATAATTTCTATTGACAATATATATAGAGATTTCTTTACAAACAATTGTATGTATAGTGATTGATTTAAAAACTTTCTATTCGTATAGGAATTAAATTCAAGATCAATGATATACATAAGAACTAAAATTATACTTCAACCTATTTCATTTAAAGTTTAATAGCATCAACTAATTAAATCAGATAAAGTCGGATCACTTATATGATATAAGCAAAAGAAGTCTGTCTTTTTTTTATTTTATTTCTTTTCTTATTCCCTAATTGAGGGACAGCAATTCAATAAAAAATTTATCACTTTTTAAATGATAACTAACTTGTCTCTTAATTAGTAATTTTCTTCAATAAATTATCATTGTTTAGTTAGAGTAATAGGACAAAAAAAGGCGGAATAAAAGAGGATAGAGAATTTCATCCATAGATCAATATCTAATTAGTTTAAATAGTTCAGTATTTACTTTTTTTTAAAATTAAGTTTTGGATTTATATCTTATAAATGAAAAAAAAAGTAATATTAAAAGAACTTTAGCAATATAATAGATTGATTCAGCTCAAATAAGATGACTTAGAATTTGTTGGTCCACCTTGACTCTTGAACCAACATTAGTCCCATACAGTTTAATGGTTGGATCTTTATTATTTTAAATCCAAAGACCGATGTTGGAGCTGTGTTTTCCATCTAATAGTTTTTTGGTTTAGTGTTTGTTGAAGAAAAATTTGCGAATGAATCCTTAATCATTATTTTACCGATGGTCTAGCATAGGGAGGTGCCGACTCAAAGGTTATGCCCCAATCCCCATAGCCATTGGGGCGGAGCCGATCCCAGGATGGGACATGAAGGGTGACAAGCTATATTGCCCCAAAAATCACACAAATGGTCCTATGGCTTGGATCTATGGCATCCCTCAACATTTGTGGGATGGCACTTTTGTGTTAGGGTGACAACATATCTTGCCCAAAAATCACACACATATCTTGCACTAATGTAAGTTGATTTCAATCATACAAACGTATCTTGCCCTTGCATATTTTCCTTTTGCCACTGAAAATTTTTTGCATCCAACCCATACTTTATAACCTCTACAAAACCTGATGCTAGTTCCCTATCTAGTAATGTATTTAATGTGTCCTTGTCAACAAGCACACGGTAAGGTTGGTAAAAAGCATTGACTAGGTTCTTTCTAATGTGATGGTTTATTCCAATTTTGCCACCAACTAAAGAATCAACCTGGGAACATAACACACAATCCAATTAATAGTGCAAAAAGGATAAATTAGATAGCAAAGATTAGCACAATTAACATTAGATGGAGCATAGACAAACCTTACATGTCTATTGAAGCACTCTTCTTTTGCAGTTCCAACACCGGGTTTAGCACGTAGCCAAGGAAACAATGGCATCGCCAATTCCCCGCGAGACAAGAGAATACTCTGACAATACTCGACGAATTGGTTGACTAACTCTCCTTGCAAACAAAAAGCCCTTAGACCCTATTTAGCAATTATTTATGGGCTTTTTTTTGCAATTAAAATAGGTGACCAATGTTATAATTGCAAACAAACTCTAGCTGTCGTGGTCTCCAACACCAAAATAGAATTTCCATCCATGATATAATTAATATATTTTTGTCTTTGTATATTTATTAATCAATTGATTGAGGTTGAACCAGATATTGATTTATTAATTGATTTAGAAATCGTTTATTTGAGGAAAAACACTGATGTAATTTGATGAGAAGTAAATTGTACTAGCCACTTGCCTACAGAGTCTGCACCATAAAAAACCTACCCTAATAGAGTTTTTTTTTTTTTTCAAAAAATAATTTTTGTCTGAACCGTATCATTGCTTAATATAACTTAGGTGAGTGTTAGACTATTCTATTCTTTGCTTGGTCTAGACTCAAAAAGTAAGTACAATCTCACTTCTTACAAATCAGCAACCTAAAGGAGATACCTTGTACATGACCCAAAAAAAAAAAAAAAAAGGAGAGATGACTTGTAGGTCAAGTAAGCAATTTTGCACATTTTAAAATTCTAATGATTTTTTTGTAGTCAGAACTTAAGAAGGGTTTCAGCTTAGATATTGAACACCCATTATAACAACTCCAATAGGCTCTCCTGTAAGGTCAGCACCCTTTTCACAATATACAAACTTCGGCCAAGAAAATTAGAAATGTAGGAAAACTCAAAATGTTTAGAAAGCAATAAAAGGATTAAATAGCTATTGGAGAAATTATTAGGTCCTCATAGAGCATATAGTAGATTATACTCTCCTACCACTAATGCAGTGATAATTAAATTTGAGACCCAATATGATCTTGTATGTTCATATGAAATATCATTCTACAAATGATGGGAGTATAATCCACTTAAATGCTCAATGAACATCTAATAATTTCTCTAATTGCATTGTCCAACTATGTTTTTAATTTATAGCATGCTGATTATTAGAAATATTCGCAATTCGGGTTTGATTTTGAGACAAAAATCCAACCGAATCAAATAAGAAATTTTATTTCAGTTTGATTTGGTTCGATTTAAATATATTTAAAGAACCAGATTAAACCAAACCGATTTAAATGATCAGTTTGAATTTATTCGGTTTTCAATTTTTTATTAAATATTTTATAAAATATAAAAAAATAACTTTTAACTTCATTAAATTAGATTAATTATTAATTTTTTAATAAAACCATGCAATTATAAAATCTAAGTTAATTATAAAAAATTACATTAATGTTTGATTAACAAGTTAAAAAATAATAAAAGATTTAAATAAAAATATATAAATATAGATATGAATAAATATATATAATATGTAATATATCTCATAAACATATATAACTAGTAAGTGTAATATGTTGTTGATTCAGTTTAATTTGGTTTGATAATAGAAACTAAAATTAAAAACAAATCAAACCAATTGATTTTCATAAAATAAGAATAAATCTAAACCGATTTATTTTTGGTTTTGATCGATTTTCTGCTTTTTCAATTGATTTTTTGTTTTAATTTGGTTTAAATCAATTTTAAACACTCTTACTGGTTATGAATTTAAGTTATTTTATTCCGCTTGTTTATATCGTATGATTGTTTATTAATTTTGTTTTACCTTAAGTATGAAATGTGATTCGTATAAGTATGTGCAAAAATTAAACATAAAAAATTAAGTCAAATTCCTGCAATATTAGGTATAGATAAATTATAAAAAAAATTCTAAACAACAAGAGTTAATCATTACAAGTCAATTATTCAATTCTTACATGTTGAACTAACCAAATTGTCATAGAACTCTCCCTTAAGTGCGTTTACTTTGAATTATCACGAAATCCGTATATTAGCGCTTATGTATGTTTCTTACACTAATTTTGGACTTCCTTGTCAAACCCCTCATTCTTGACGTTGACCATACATTTCTGGTCCCCCTTTTCTTTATTTCCTTCTGTCTTACGTACCATTTTTCTTTCTTTAACATCTCTTGCAATTTTTCAGTAGCTTTAATAATGTTACCATTACATACCATCTAATACAATTGTTACCTTATTTTTGGTGTACGTATAATTTAACTTTATCACCTTTACATATATAAGAGATTCAAGATAGTAAGTGAAGTGTAAACTGTCCATTATCCAATTTTTCACCTACTTAATCAAAACCTCACGTGGCACATAAGAAGCCGCATCATATTATTTATTTAGTTTATAAGATTTGATTTGTAGGAGCCAATAGAGACTCAAAGTTAATTGGCCATCAACGGTGGAAGGTTGATGACCAAATCTAAAAAGGTCCAAATTAAACTCACCAAACCATATGCACGGATCCGTAACCTCCTTCTCCCTCATCTTCAGGTCAATTCTGACACCTCTCTGTGAAACCACGTTTTTGACTCTACCCCGTATTAATACAACCTCTTGTATTACATGTATTCTCCTACGTAACCGTATATGAATACGGTTACATAATATCGTAATAGTGTATTTGGTTTAAAATGAGAGTGACGCGAACGAGCGTTGGTAATCTCATAATGAAATTTGTCTATTTTGTGAACTTATTTCATTTCACCTCTGATTTTTTTTTAAATGAGTTCTTAACTCTAAAATTAATTTTCACTACAAGTAATTTTAAATTAATTTTGTGGTTATCAAGTAGAAACAAATTTCATGGATAGAAAAAAATTAGGATTAAGAGAATTTTATTTTTATAATAAACTAATCCAATTCAAGTAACCTTTAAATATTAGTGGTCATCCAAACCCAAAAAAAAAAAAACAACTTTGGTGATTAAATTATCAAATTTATCTATGTCATTTATTTATATAAGAGCACTGAATATAAAGTATTTTACTTCACTTATTTGTAATTAAAATCAATTTTATCAAAATTAAGATGATCAAGAATCAAATTTATAAATATAAAATTAATAGAAATTAAATTTAGTGAAAGAAATTAATTATTTATAAAATCGTGAATCACTCTTTGAATTCCAATTAAGAAGATACATATATTTAGTATTTTATTATATTTTGAATAGAATTATCTTTAGTTAAAAGTATTTTTGAGAAGGAAAAAAATTAAGTTTATAAATGTACAACCAAATGCACACTTAGAACACAACACGTGTAGAGTTGCAATTGGTGAGAGAGAATGGTGGCAGATGTGCTTTGCCGCCATCACACGGCAACGATGGTCGGAGTTTAATATGGTGGCGGTGCCCCCCCACGTGGCCACGTGTCCTGAAGGTTGCTTCGTAGGGTACCCTAACCGGGAGCATGTAGGGTCCACGTAGGTGTGGGACCACCTTTCTGGATCGTTGGTTGCACCTACCCGACAAATAGGGAAGGGTCGCATGTTGTCTTTGCTTTCTCGCCATTTCGGTGCTGTAAGTGTGGCGTTTCATGCAAGAACTCGAGACAATTTTAGCCAGTATGCGCGAATTGGCATATGAATCTATTTTTGCAACTTATTATTTATAGTTTAATAATTGGATGAAGTGAAAGTGTAAAAGATTTTTAAATAAAATTAATTATATTTTTTATTTATATAATTATTTAAATAATGGAAGCCCATCTAAATTAAATTTATTATTTATAAATTTATAATATTTTTGTTAAAAAAAAGTTTAAGATTGAAGAAAGATTTACTTTGATCCAAATTCCAAGATTAAGATAATTCTTTAGATTTAATGGCTATATTTATAAAGGCACTAATATAAATGATCCACTAACAAAAAAAACTCAAGAATCAAACTTAAGTTATGATAATACAAGAATCAAATTTAAATTATGATAATACATAAACTAAAAGATGATCGATTGAGTTAATATTTCCCTTACTATTTAATATTTATATTATTATATTATTTTGTTTGCACTTTTTATTGAAATAATAAAATTAAAGAGAGAGAATCTTATTATATCCGTATTCTTGGACACACATTAACAATAATAATTTTTTAACATGAACAGATAAAAAATAGGGGAAAAAAGTGCAGCACCAAAAACTAATTCCTATGTAGCACAGTTCGTACTCTATTTGCAGAAAAAAAAAATTTGGGAAGAATCTTTTTTACTTTAAGCATGTACGTTAATATTTGATATGTATAAAAATATACTAATAAAAAAAAAAAATTTTCAACGTGAACTATGTAACTTACATCCATGTTAAATATTAATTTACGTGTTGAAAAAGGGAGAAATGCTCCACCATAAACTTCTCCCATTTGCAAGTATCATGCAGCTCGCGGAAGAAGGAAGCTTCTCCCAAACAGCCCAAGTATGAGTCATTTCATTCCCATATACGCACACATACTAGCTTCCCAAAGTACATAAATGGCACATGCATTTCCAATTTCTCTACGCAGAAGATCAGCAATGTGGTGGTGATGAACTTAGCTTTCCTCATTTAATTTAATTAATTACTAAACAAACAGCTATCGGAGTAATCTCACTTAAGTAGTAACTGTCATAGGCACAACATTTAATATTAAACAAAAGTTAAATGATGGGGCTCGTGTTAAGAATGCACCACCATACGTTGTTAATTGTTGGAACAGATAGTCATGGAATCTAAAATTTAGAGAGATCTATAGCATAGCTATCAAAACAGCTTCTTCTTTTTTTGTGGAAAAAGTAAGCATGTTTGGGTAATTTGGGTTGACAAGATTATAATCTGAAAGTAAATAATTTAAGTTGTTTTGATAGTAATAAGCATTAGTTTTTGAATGTAATAAAATGCTGTCTAGATGGAAAATTTCCTAAACTTGAACAACCAAGAACTAAGGAAAATGGTTCATGTATACCCAGCAAGCTTTTAGTAAATCAACTTATAAATGGTGAAAGATTGATGATCTAAAAAGCCGAATGGCATTTTCAAGCAAAGTTCTATTCCATTCCTCCATCAAATAAGGTATTAAAATCACTGTCAAATATGGTACCATACACCAAGTTCTTTAATTTAGAAGAAAAATATCACATGAATGGTATAGCATTTCCCACATCATTTTCTATCATTAACTGTTTGCTAACTGCTTGTTTTCTTTTTGCTTATAGATGATTATGATGGCTGGTGAAATTCTTAATAAAAGAAAACTTGTCCAAGCATAAAATTACCATACCACTATCAACATCCGCTCTCAAAACTATAGTTTTTAAGCTCTTCTAAAAGCTGCAATATCACAATGTCAGGATTCACATAAATATAAGGATTTAATTTTGATGATTTGTTAATATAAAAGCATTTTACATAGTCATTCAATCATATATTAATGTCATTAGAAGTTTTTGATTTTTGCAATAATTATTTCAAAAGTCATATATATGGTGATATAATTCTAAACATAGGGCAATGAAATTAGCAGAAAACATTATTATCCCCTATGAGTTGTAGTATAATAGTGCTGCACAAGCCACCCTTTTTGTACCAGCTTATCAAAAGGTGATGTTTTCCACTTATAGATGTGGAAGTGTCTCATAACAAGTGCTTACTACTCCAAGTAACACAAAGTACCACCCTCTTATTAAGCAAATGCTCCTCATCCTGCATGTTGCAGTCAGCAGGTAGATCACTAAAATTATCATTGCAGAGTAAGGTTACATGTCAAAGGGTTGGTACAGGAGCAGGATCAAACTCCTCACACCGATTTGGAGCAATAGGGACACAAACAGAGCCTAGAACAAGTTGGGGGGAATGCAAATCCCTTTTTAATTCTTGGGGAATACAGTATTCCCTTTTTTCCACACTTTCAAAAATACTTAAAAGTAGCAAAAAGTGTCATAATTTCATAAACAAATTATACACAATTTTAACATAATTCGGCCTAACAAACCCACATTTATGAATGAAAAGAGTTAAATACTTAAATCTACCATTATAACAGTAAAATTAAATCTTCAGTTTGATGGAAGATATATATCAATAACAAACCTCTAATGGCAGTGTCAATCACTTTAATAGATGTAGTCATTAATGGCCATCAATCGAAGCATATCAACGCCTGAGCAGCGATACCTACATTAACAACTGTCAAGGAGCCATTTATCACCACCCTCCGCATAGTATATAGGCATGCCTTTTGCAGGTTGCAGCACAAACATGGGAAACAATTACATCAACCAAGCATTATGTTATGACTTATGAGTAATGGTACATAGCCAGATTATTAAAATTGTTACCAGAAATTGTCAAGATTCAAGGAGGGCGTTAGTTAAGTCAAAGGAGTGAAAACCAGTATCCATCCAAATGTTTGGATCTATAGTTGTTTTATTATAAATGATGATGCAAACTATGTGTTAGTACTTGATCTTGGAAAGGTTTATTTCATGCATTCAGGAATTAGACATTCCAATAGCAAGGAATGAAAGTTTTGAAGCCAAATCTACTAGAGAAGTAGCAGATATAGCCATTGCTGGATTCAGGCATCAAAGTACAAAATGCAAAGAGTTGATTCAAGAAAACAATGCCTCAATGGCTATATCAATAAAAGTTGCTGAAATGAAAAGCATCTATTGTATTCTCCTAGATTCTTTTGTACTAGAATGGGAATGCAAAAAATATAATAAAAAAGTGAACAAACCAAACTAGGAAAATGACAAATTGACTTATACCATGTGAGAGAAAAAGTCATGGTACAATATATAACACATAGCAGTTTGAAAAGACAACTTATTAGACTCATTGGAAGGCTCCTCAACGTTCAAATCAATTGAATAGAGACCAAGTAACTTGCATAGGATGAAGTATCCATAAATATTAGTTTTCTAAACCTAGTTTAGAGCCTTTGTGACATAGTCTATGTGACTAAATTATTTGCGAATTCTTGTGATAGCTTTGTGCTTCTTATTCTTCACTTTTTTTCTTCTCATTTTGTATTATGAAATTGTTGTTACTCAAGTGAGTGATATTTGAGAGAAAAGTGTAATTCTTGTGATGGACACAAATGAAGAAATAATATTAAGAGATGTCTCTTAGTTAGTGAGAAAAAAGTAGCTTAAAGTTGAGTGAAAGAGTGACAGAGCTTAGAGAGATTTATTATAACAAAAAATACTCATAGTAAAAATCTCCACAAGGCTATAGGGATTGGACATAGAATCTATATTATGGAGATTGAACTAGTATAAATCCTTAATGCAAGCTTAACTCTTTAGTTTTCCTTTTTTAGGCTATATATTTTAAATCTGAACTTGTATTACTATATTACTTTGTGATATATATTCTATTTATAACATTACTACAAATTAACGAAAAATTGACAAATTTTATCGACGGATTTATTCCATCGGTATTACTGATAGATTATCCGTCAGAAAATTTAATCAAAGTTTTGCTGTCAAATATTACCGATAGTTTACATATACGTTAGTCAAACCATCAATAAATGTTAATGCCTAATAGTGAGAAATCATAATTGATGGCTAATCTGTCGGTAATTTATATCAAATGATTTTATATTTTTTTCTTTTTAATTGACGGATTGTACATCGGTATTTGAAAAATTGAATTCCCGTCAAAATTCATTTTTACCAAAGGATTTATCATTGGTAAAATATTTTAATGAAACGATTCGTTTCATTAAAATGATATCAATGGATTTTCCGTCGGTAATATTGATCTCGGACATTATAATGCGAGCAGCCTCCTTCTTCTTCATTCTAACATTTCTTTCTCTACACACTCTTTCTTGCGTCTCCTATTACAGCCTCAGGCCATTTTCGTGCCACCGGGAGCTTCCATTTCACCGTCGGATACTACCATTGTATTTGTGGTATGTTAGTGAGTATTTTAATCAATTTTTTTTTTTTTTTGTTCCATTTCTCTACTAAAAGTTTTTAGTTGCTGAGGTAATTAACTAATTTAATTTATTGTGTTGATTATTAAATATCTTAATTGAAGTGCTTGGTGATTGGTGGATTAACTGACTGGAGTGAGTTGGGAAGTTTTAGGCATGTACACTGGACCTATTTTTTATTCTATGTGTTTCCTAAAGTTTTAGAGACTTAAAATTTCTAGGGTAGAATTGTAGGATGGAAGAAGGAGAATGTGATTGCATGATTAGGGAAAGACTTAGAGTTTCTTTCTATTGTTTAAATTATGTGTTGTGGTGTTATATGCTTACAAGATGTGAAGTAAGGGGATGCACTATAGAACGGTTTTTAGGATTAACTGATTAATTTGTATGACTGTATATATTTATTATTTATATTTGATTGATATAATAATTTCTATGGAGGCTCCTAAAATAAAAGGAGATTCTGTCCATAATTTGTTGATTATTTAGAACAATGTTTAAATTAAATAATTATTATAATAAAACAAGTAATTGTTAGGCATGTTTAAGGTATAAATTAATTTTTGTAAATGATCTTAATTTAAGGAAAGACTCCACCTAAATCTTTTTGATTAATATGTTAATGTATTGCTTTGTAGGTGTGTGATATTATTGAAATATAAAATGTTTGCTTCAAATCGAGCATGGATGTATGATAGATTGCACCCAAGTCGGGGAGGGATTAAATTAGAATTTTATGAGAGAGTTGAAGAATTTATAATGGCTTGTATTCAAACAGAATAGTTTGTTCATGAAGGAACATCTAGGTGCCTTTGTCGTAAATATAAATGTAGCAAGTTTTTAGACATAGAGTCTATTAGATATCACCTGTATAAATATGGGTTTAAAACTGAATATTGGATTTAGATTGAACATGGGAAAACTCTACGGCTAGAGAATCAATTTGGTGCCAGTTATGTTGGAAGTAGTTTAACTGGAGGGTCTATGTAGGAAACAAAAAGAGTAATAACATCACTTTGGACGATAACCTTAATCATTATCAAAAAATAATTTTTAATGTTACTAGCCAGGAGTTTGGACTGTATTCTGAATCTACAGAAGAGTTTCCCAATTCTGATGATAAGAGATTTTATAGTCTATTAGAGGCAGTAAATAAACCTTTATGGGAAAAATGTGTGCATTCACAATTGTCTTTGGTAGTAAGAATATTGAGTAATAAGTCAGAAGCGAATCAAAGTCAAAGTTCCTTTGATTAACGGGTTTCATTGATGAGTGACATTAGTCCACAACTAGAAATTATTCCAAAGGACTTCTACCAAAACCAAAGATTAATTTCTAAGTTTTGGTTGTATGAAGTAAAAATTCATTGTTGTTTGAACGGATGTATGCTCTATTACAAAGATGAAATTGCCTTAACTCATTGTAAATTCTATGGAAAGCCTAGGTTTGAGCCGAAGAAAGGGGGAAGTGTAACGTATATGAATGTTTCACATAAAAGAATGCACTATCTATCCCTAATTCTTAGACTTAAAAGGTTATATATATCAATGAGTTCAGCACCTTACATAAGGTGGCACTTTGAGAACCGAAAGAGTGATGGTGTAATGACATATCCTTGTCATGGTGAAACTTGGCATCATTTTGATCGAACTTATCCTGATTTTGCATCTGAAGATAGTCCTTTCTGAATTATCAGATGCTAAATATACTGTGTCTTTATACATATTCGATTTTGTGCATGTATATTTCAATGTTATGTGTGCGCTGAATATGTTTATTGATTTATATACATGTTATACAAATGACTTATAGAAGGACGATGATCTGGTTCTAGACAAGGCAATGGTGGACCGAGGAAGCACGGTTTACTCTTTTCGTATATATGAGAGCTTTTTTTTTTTTGCATGTCTTTAGAATTATCTATTGTGATAATTTTATTCCATTTTTCTATAATTGACAATTTTTATTTTGATGAATAATACATATTTTTGTATTTTTATTTATATGGATTTGTAAATAATTAAAATAATAATTTGAAATATTTAAATATTAATTTGAGATTTTAACAATAATAATCAAATAAAAGTTCAAAAAATCTTTTTTCTGATAGGTTTTCCCTCGACAATGATAAACATTTAAAATTTATCTTGTTTATTTTATTGACAAAATATCTATTGTAATAACAAACACATTCATCGGTAAAATTTATTCAGTGACGATTTCTAATGTTAATATTACTGACATTTTTTAAATAATATTGTCTATAATATTAATATTTTTTATTACCGATGCGTCATTTATAGACAGATTTTTTTTACATCAGTTTATCAGTCAGTAAGAATCTTACCGACGGATTTTTGTTAGTTTTTTGTTGGTAAATCCATCAATAATGAGCGTATTTCTAGTAGTGTAATTCGAGTTATTTGATAATTAAATCTGATAGGTTTTTACTAAATTTCTCCTAATTATTTACTAGAAAATCTAGTTATGTGAATCTTTTGAATTGTACGTTAAGTGGATTGAAAAAATTTTAATCAACTAAGGACTTGATTCAACTCCTTCTCAAGCCCTCTAGTACCATTAGTTAGAAATAGTGCCAAATAATGCTGACAAAAACTCAGACAACAAAATTCTCAGTCTATTATTTTCCTTATTTCATAAGTTGGACGTGGCTACTTAGGTTAATTGACCCCAATGAGCTCTATGAAAATGATTCAGCAAAATTATGTAGAGCAAAATTTCAATAAAAAATTCACTAGCCCGTAGGTAAGAAAATCAAGTATCAAAATTCATCTCGAGATTGTGATATTACAACTACTAAGAGAACTCAATACAAAATTATCAAGTTAACACGAAGAACCAATACAGTATGAAATATATGGTTCCTTTGCTTTGAAAACCTTGAAAAGGTGTGATGTAAACTCTTGAAAGTGTTAGAAATAGGAGGCTAAAATATCAATAACAGTTGGGTGACACTAATATCTCAATCCAAAATTTTAAGTTTGCGGGTCTAATTACTTATGTAACTCTTAATTGGTTTGTTATTCTTTTCGATGTGCAACGTTTTTTTTTTTTTCTTTTTATGTACGTATCCACTTAAAACTCACACTTAATCACAACACACAAATTAAACATGCTTTTCCAATTGTGAAAGAAGGAAAACATGCAAAACTATAAAATAAAATAAAATAAACTTACACCCACGTTGTAGACAGGTCCAATGTCTATCATAACACTTTTCTTCGATGTAGTTTTTAAGTTCAGGAGCATTTTCGAAAGATTGGAACCGCAGATATATCCTATTATGCTGTGTGAACGAAAATTTTCTTCTGCTGATCAGAATGTTCTAGCCCAATTTTATTTAATGGGCCTTGGCCTATTTGTATCTTTGGGCCTTTTCACTTCAGCCATCACTGCAATTTATTGTTTAAGAGGAACTGCCGAATGTCCGAGACATTCAACTGGTTCATTTTTTTTTTTTTTTTATATTGTATCGAAAACGGTTCATATTACTCATTTCATTAATCCACTGTCGGTATACATATAATGCAATTGTTCGGTAATACAAAATTATAAATCGAAATTAAAACTTAAACATGGATCTTACGAATTTTTTCACACCCACTTTGTAAAAGACTAATTGGTCTTTTTCATAAATACATTTTTCGTTATTCAAATTTTTGACATTGCAAAAGGTCCTCAAATGTTAAGATTAAATTTGGTCATTACTTACTTAAATCCTCATAGACACATAAACAAAATGAAGCATATGTGAATCCATATAGAAAAAATAAAGTTGTTGGCAAGATAATTAATTGAATATTAATGTGTGATTAGCTATGGGTTGACAAATAAACCAAAATAGAGTTTGGTTGAAGGTTGAAATGGGCCAAAGGAAGTATTCAAGTCTAAGATAAATGATCATCAACTGAAAAGTGATTTTGGGCCTAAGAAGGACTCATCAGTCAAAGGATATGATGAATTAAGAAGAGTAAGTAAGCCTAATTGTTAAAGGAAACAAGGTAGTTGGAGACTAATGTCATAATTAAACGAAGGTTACCACTAATAGACAGTGTGGGTGCATGGAATTGAGTCGAAAACCACTGTGTGCATGCAATGGAAAAGTAGCAAAAACTTAGAAGGATATAAAAACTCATTCATATAGAATTGACCACACGAATAATATATACATCATGTCACTTTGATTATTTGCTCTTATTTCTCATTGTTGATTTTACTTTCAGCATTATGTAATTTTCCTAATATTTAAGCTTGTATGACCTCTTAAGTTGATTACTGCAGGTTCAATTCCTAGTCTAATTTCTATTAACAGATCTTACTCAAAAATTTGCTCATGTGAGTTAATTAAATAATCTATTTGTTAAGAGGTATAGTACCTTCCTTAATCTAAATTACCTAAATATTGATAATTTTTGGAAAAAAAAATTTGGATAAGTTTTTTTAGGGAATTTAGTCGATTATATTTATATCCAACCAAAGCTAACATAAAGGGGGAGTTTGTTATAATGATAAAAATGAAGAAGAAACCTCTGTATATTAAATTTATGTGTGTGTTTATAAAACATTGGAGAAAAAAAAATTATCATAATAATATAAGGAGCCTTTATATGGTTTAGTGAAAAAAAATACCTTAATTATTATCGGAATTTGCCAGTCACAGCAAAGCCAGGTTGTGTAACGAAATCAAAACAGAACTTTGACAAAGAAAGGGCGAAAGGATGAATTTTTAATGCAACGTGGCGTAATATGATTGGTGTTTACTACCCCCGAAAGTTTCGCATTGAAAAGCAGGTGAATTTAGCTCCTTTGCCGACTCAACGCCACGTCAGTACCCACAATAGCGCTTTGCTTCAAGGGAACTCATATTGCCGTGTGGATAATCTTGGTTTTACTCCTCTTGCTTAGGAATTCTATTGGTCTCGAGATCACAAGTGGCCATAATTCAGCAAAGTCATACATTCCTCGATTTAAATATTCATGCGATCTCAGCTTGGTTTTTGAAAATTGCATGATATTAAATAAGTCATTAAAAATAAAAATGTAATATTATTTTAATCATTTCATTTGCGGCAATGTAACCAAAAAACAAAATATATCATATTTTAAATTTAAGGATATGATGATATTATGCATATTTTAGTCATCTTTACTCTATTGAAGTAAAAGGGATTTAAAGCCAATGAAGGTTTGTGTTGGTAAGAAGTAGTCTTCCATATTTCACAAGAATGTGAGTCTGATTCTCTTTATTAATGTGATAATTTTTTTAATGAGTGATTTTAATGAGTAATCTTGTAAGTCTTCTATAAGTGCTATATGAATCTTAAAGCTTTCCCCTAATTCTAGCGAAATGATTTGTACTAAATTCACCTAAACTTTTTCAATAAAAAAAGTATAAGGAAATTCTACGTTAATCGGGAGAATAACATGATATTATATTTTAACTTTTTGTTTGTTTAAACTAATACTATTTAAAATCCATAAAACTCGAACTAATTTAACCTTAGTTGAAAGGACTTACTACAAGGATACACTCTTCTATTGCGCTTTTTTTTTCATTTATAAGGGTCAAAATCAAAAATTTATTTAAAAATATATATAATTACTAAATTGCCTAAATCAAGTAACCATTACTATATCATATTTTTACTTTTTGAAAATTTATTTAATGTATTCAAGTCATGGGCATCATTACTTATCAAAATAAATATTTGCTCTAGTATAATATTTCTCTCTGTGTTCATTTTGTATTTACTAAGCACACTTGTTCATGAAGAGCAGGATGGCCCCCACTAATTACCGATTCAATCATGGCATATAGCAATTTGAGTGAGGGCAATTCTATGGTGTTAGCGGTCGAAAGTGGGCACCAATGCTCGGCTCATGTGGGCTAATAAATTCATAATTCCAAATTTTGAGTTCAATGTATTATTTAATGTAAGACTTCACTTCTTCTTTTTCCCTCAATTTCCAAGTTCCAACTTCAACAAAAAATATTCCAAGTTCAATGTGTCACTTAATATTAGAGAGCTCACTTTTTTTTTATCTCCCCAATTTTCAAGTTTTAAGTTGAAAAGAGAGTTTACTTTTTTTTTGGTCCCCTCAATTTTCTAGTTCCAAGTTAAACACAACTTATGCCACATGGAGCAATTTTACTACACCATGTGAGTAGGTCATTAGTATCCATTATTAGCTGTAAGCGCTGTAAAATGCACTTTTGAGTAATGATATACGTAGTTATAGGTTGGTTCTAATATGGTCCTCGATCAATTATGGACCATGTTGATTCGGGTGATTTAATGGTAGATAAAAAGGGTATATTGATGCACCCATTTTATGTGGATATATTATAGTAATTTTTAGGATTATATAAATAAAAATTAATCAAGTTAGAAAGTGATTAGATTTTTATTTCTGTAATATTTAAAAATATTAAATTTTATCTATATGACACTTAAAAATTTTCAATTAATTTCAGGATCTTGTAGAAAGTGACCAGATTTTATTTGCATAATATTCTTTGTATTTTAAAAATGACCAAATTTTTATTTCTATAACACTAAAAAATATCAAATTTTATCTATATGATACCTAAAGATTTATAATTAATTTCATAATCTTACAAGAAAAATTTGATAATTTCCAAAATATATTTTTTTAATTTAACTATACCAAAAAAATTACAATGCACTATTAAAAAAATATATAAATATATCCTTTTGATTAACTATTAGATTTTTAAGATCAACTTAATCCTTGATAAAAACTCTCCAGGTTAGAAACACCCTACAGTTATAGACACACACAAACTGTTTTATAGATTTTATGATGTCCTACCACACCACTTACTACTCTTTTTCCTCTAAATTTTTTCATACATGCAACCCCTAATGTACTTTTTGTTAAATTTTTGCGCTCACACACGTACATGCAATCAACATTTGTGTTTCACTCAAAGCTAAAATTACAAGTGGAATAAAATTTTAATAATAAATATGTTTTTAAATAGTTTTTCTACGCACTAAAATTTCATAAATAAAATTTTAAAAATTTATTTCCTTTTTTTTCTTCTGAAAATGGAGAAAGAAGCAATTGAAGTCGTAGTTTAATTAACAACTATAAATTATGTACGAGGTTAAATTCCCTAATAAATATCTTGCTACCGAAATGCTTTGTGAAACAAAAAATATTTCTCATTTTGTTTTCAACAATCTTCAAATAAATATTTTTGTAGCGTCTCCGTACAATTTTTTTTTTCATACATGCATCCCCTAATGTATTTTTTGTGAAATTTCTGCGCTCGTACACATGTATGCAATTGACATTTGTGCTTCACTCAAAGCTAAAATTACAAGCGGAATAACATTTTAATAAAATTATAATAATAAATATAAGTTTTTAAATAGTCTTCCTTTTCATAAATAAAATTTTAAAAAATTATTCCTCTTTTTTGTTTTGAAAATGGAGAAAGAAGCAAATGAAGTGGTAGTTTAATGAACAACTATAAATAATGTACGAGGTTAAATTCTGTAATAACTATCGTGCCACCCAAATACCTTGTGAAACAAAAAATATCTCTCATTTTGTTTTCAACAATCTTCAAATAAATAATTTTTAAGTGTCTCCGTACAAAAATTAAAATATATTTTCTTGCAGAATATAATATGGCCAATAGGTATTTGTTTTGGTTGTTGTCTTTCTTTAAAATTTATGGATGTGCTTAAATAATAACGAAATCAATGAAGTGCCTTTAATTTATATATTTATTAAAAAGTATAAAATAAATATTAAATATAACTTTAAAAATCCTCTTAAATCATAAATCATACAGTTTCGAACATTTTAAAAAAGGTCAAAAGTTACTAACATATGAATAGTTATTAATTATAATTATATCAATATTTAAATAATTATACTTATATTAAGATATTTAGTTAATTTATTTTCAAAATATTATTAGTTTACCATATTTATTTTTAATATTCAAATAGTTAGTAAATATATTCAAAATGCATGTATTTAAATATCTTCTATAAATATTTAACTGAATAATTCACAATAAAATGAAAAATTAAATTTTGAACGTAAAAACCAAAAATCCCATATATGAAAAATGTTAAAAAGCATATTAATAGTTAATTTGAGATCAAGCACAATCGTTTTTTCCCTTGAAAATTTTATCATATGAAAGGCAAAACAAATTTAACAAAAAGAATTCTCGAAATCAAACCAATTAATTTTCGAAATTAAAATAATGTTTCCACTCCATTTCCCAAACTTCGAGGTAGCGGAGATTTCAAATTTCCCATTTTTTGCTTGCACTATTTTTCTTTTCTTTTTTGGATAGTATGAAAATCTTGAGCTTGAGAACTCGACGAGTGTTGAATGTGGAGCACTCGTGTCAACGGACCCCAAACGAAATTCAAATATGACACCATGTGAGAGGAAAACCAGAGAAAAAAATATTATTATATTATATTATTGTTTTTTGATTGAAAAATATTATATTATATTTTTAAAACAGTAATTAGTTTCATCCAAAAACAAAAGTTCTGATATTGAAGTTTTTTATATTTTTTATCTAATCAAATATATTGATAATATAAATTTTTTATATAATTATTTAATTAAATCTTAGTAAATATAATTAAATTTTATATCTATTATTTAAGTAATTATATAAATAAAAAATATAATTAATTATATATATGTGTATGGGGGAATGAAATTTCATAGTTATTATGAGTTTTAGCATGCATTTAGCTTATAGTTAGTAAGTTATGATTTGCTCTAACAAAAATGCAACTTTTTTTTCCTTACGACTAAAGGTTATATGAAAAATATAACTTAACGAGATTTTATCAAAAATATTAAATTTTGTTGAAAGTCAATCTGCATTCCTATTGCCAAAACAAATATATATTTAAACATTTTTGATAATATAAAAATAATTTAATTTATATATATTATTAATATAAATTTTTTATATAAATATTAAATTATATATTATTATATTAATAAATTATTTGATTTAATTATTTATTATTTAAAATTTTTTATAAATATAAATATTTAATTAAATAATAATATAAAATTTTTTATATTATTAATTTATAATAATTAAATTCATGTAATAATATATAAATTTTTAATATTAATAATATATTAAAATTAATATTTTTTACTTTTAAAATATTTCTACATATATTGTTATAAAATTAATTCCTCAATTAGCATCAAGACTAAGTGCCTCTCCTATCTTTTCCAAAAATTTGTTGATTCATCAAAATTAAATTATTTAAAATAAGATATTTTTCTTACTTCAATTTATTTATTCATTTAAATAATTTAATTTATTTTTAAATTAATATATTTAGATAAAAACCAATAATTTACAAAGATTTTTATATTACAAATTTACAACTTTGTCAGCAGGATATGTTAATAGCAGTGTAACTTACTAATTTTTCATGTGCTTGTCCTTCTTCCCTCCAATCATTTTCCTGTGTTTTTTTCTCTCTTCTTTTCTTTTCTTTTTCTTTCTCTTTCTCTCTAATTTTCCGGGAAAATTTCTCTCACTGCTGTTTTGCTCTCTGGTTTCCCGGCGACAGAGAAGGAAGTAGAAGAGTAGAAGGAAGAAATTTCTCTGCTTCTACGGAAACTCTTTCTCTTCACTTCACTTCTTCCAATTTTCCGTGATCAACACAAACTCTTCTTCACCACCACAATACCACCCCCAATAACTATCCTTCATGAAGCCCCTCTATCCCCCTCCCTATTCTCTCTTATTTCTTCTCTAATTCACAAAGGTAACTGTTCTTCTTGTTCCTCTATTTTTTTTTTTTTTATTCTCTTCTACTTTCACTTTTTTCTTGGTATATGATTTTTAAGTATATGGGGTTACTCAAATTTTGTGTTTTTTTCCCATTTTTCTTTCAAGTTTTAGTTTTTATGTGCTTGATCGGTTTAATTGGCAAGTGGGTCTTCGTTATTTTGGTGCATAAGCTTATGCTGCTGATGAGGAACTGTTTTACTTTGGTTTGGGGCTTGCTGGTAGTGGTAATGGTGGTGGTGGATAATTTGAGAGTAACTGTAGATTTTTGTTTTTATTTTTTGTTTTTTGTTTTTTCCTTTTCTGGGGTTGGGTTAAGTTGATGACTTTTACTGTGTAATTTTTGGTTTGGGACCTTGAGTTGACTCTGTAGTGTGTAGTCTTAACCCTATTCTGCAATGCTTCAGCTGCTAAATATTCTGTGTTTTCTTTATTTAATTTCTCCTATTTGTCTTTCCTATTGTTAGTATTGTGCATTTATGGCTACTATGCTGGTTCTTGTGAATAAGTTTGCTGGGTAGGTTGGGTTTGGAACTAAGTTGACTTTGTGTCAGTTGGGAATTGATTTGGCTGCTAAATGTTCTATACTTGTTTTTTGTGATCTCTGTAAATTTTTTCCTTCCTATAGGATAGTAGAATCGTTGTCCTTTTGTGTGTCCATGTATAGACAATCTGTTTGGATTCTGGTTTGGTATAAAGTTCAAAGTTCAAAACTTCAGTTCACCTAGTCACAATTCTTGAGGGCTTGTTTGAAATGATTGAACAGAATGAAAGGGATTGGAACGCATTAGACTTGAAGAATTAACATTTATAGAAAGGGAAGTGATGTGGGCTTCTTCATTTGAGAATTCTTATTATAAGACAAGCAAATTAGAGTTTTCTTGTTTGAAAGCATAAAGGATAGGAAATAACTTGCTATTGTGGTTGATTTTTCTACCTGGTCCACATGTGACCAACTTTAGTAAAACCTTTCCTTTTCCTCCCCGTGCCACCCTCTTTTTAGAGCTATAAATTGCAAGAGCAAACTGCGGTCCAACCAAGGGAATAATCTTTTCTTTGCTAATAATAATTATTTCTTCTATGTTTTGCATTTCAAACTGGGATTGGACAGCTCCTTTCTTCACTATTGATTTCATTCTGTTCAACTCAGTCCATCCGAATAAGAGATAAAAGTTGTATTGACCAAAGAGAATGTTGTGGATATAATTGCTGGTTAATTCAACTTGGTAGATATTGATGGTGGTGGTTGTAAACTCTGCTCTGTTTGGTATACAAATAACTGCTTCTTACTCTTCTCACTGGGCTCTTTAGGAGAGACAAAGTTATGTAAGATATAGAACTATGAGAAAACCTCTGTCTGTGTTTGGGGAGACTAAATTCTGATACACCCTTACATGATTGTGGCAATTTTCCCCTTTTTGGCACATTGGCTTTTGCAATTGTTCTAAAATTTCTTAGAGTAATTGTTCAATCAAAAAATTGGTGTTGAGGATTCTTACTCTTCCTTTTCTTTCATTTCACCATGTAGCTAGGCAGTGGCTGAAAAATGGAGAAACATTCTGGCGATTCTTCATCAGCTCATGGTGCTGCAGATACTTCCTATTACCTCATAGTTAATACATAATAGTAATACATACACTATTCTATGGAGAAAAATTGTTAAATCAGTTTTCTTGCTGATTTTGTAGGCCCATCTGAGACTTCCTCGCTTAATATTCCAAAAAAGGCGGGAAGCAGTGCATGGGGAATACCACGCAAGAGTGATGTATTTCATGCTTCCAGTGACGTTAGCTTGTTTTCCAGTTCACTACCTGTTCTTCCACATGAAAAGCGTAAGTTTGACATGAAGTGTCTGATATTACAGATAGAAATCATTTGAAATGATTATTGAGTGCTTTTTCTGTTTCCGTTTTGTTGTCGATATGCAGTAAATTTGACTGATTCTGAACATTACGGTCAACACGTTGATGATAACTTGCTAACACTAGATAAAGTTGACAAAGAGGATGAGGGAAATGATCCTTTTGAAGATTTTGAAGCTAATGCAATTGGAAACATGCTTCCTGATGATGAAGAGGAGCTTTTAGCTGGGATAATGGATGATTTTGATCTTAGTAGGTTGCCCAGCCAACTAGAGGATTTGGATGAAAATGATCTATTTGGCAGTGGAGGAGGGTTTGAAATGGATTTTGAACCCCAAGAGAATCTTAGTATTGGTATGTCAAAGATAAGCATATCAGATGGAGTTCCTTCAAATGGTATTGGTCATTATGCAATCCCAAATGGTGTGGGAACAGTGGCTGGTGAGCATCCCTATGGAGAGCATCCATCAAGGACATTATTTGTTCGAAACATCAATAGTAATGTTGAGGACTCTGAATTACGGACCCTATTTGAGGTATTGTACATTTACCCAATGCTTCAGTAGGATTATGTTTATGTAATCATGCCTTTGCTTCTCTAGTTACATACACTTACTCAATCTACGACTTAAGATCGCTAATTAAGGTGTTGAACATTAAGCCAATCCTTCAATATGTGTATCTTTTAACACACAACTGGTTGGTAATTATGCTTTTGCTTTTTTGCTTTTAACACATAAGCCAGTTGTCCCCTTTTTCCTTACCCCCTCCCTCCTCTCCCACTCCAAAAGTCATACATGTGCAAAAAAGGAAAAGAATAGTAATGAAGCAGAAGCTTCTGTACCAAGAAAAAAGAGGCATAAGTTTAGGAGAGGCTTGGTTTAACTTTTTGTAGTTTAGTGACCTTTTGAGCATGTATCTGTTAGAGTTGGTATGAGAAAATTCTAGTTAGAGTTTAAATAGTTTATGTTCCAATTATAAATTTCTTTTTATTTGGGGATAAAATTCAATTATTCTTTTTTTGATAGAAAAAGAAATTATATTAGAAGAGAAGAGAATGTACAAAAGAGGATAAGACATCTTCAGATAGATACAAAAGAAATAGCTACGACGTAAAGGGATAGACCATATAACAACATATGCCAATCCCTCTGAATATCAGCTAGGAGCCCACCATTAAACAAACCATGTGCTGAGCACCAAAAGGATGCCAAATAAGTAATCCTATCCTAAACAAAATCAAGAGTCGAAAAGGAATCATTAAAAACCGTAGAATTCCTTTCCAACCAAATACATCAAAGCATTGCAAAAACCAAGGATTGCCACAAAATCCTTACTTTTTCTTTATACTGGCCAAAACCTTTGAACTTAGTGAGAAGAAACTGATGTAAGTCCATAGGACAAACCAATGATTCTCCAAGATACCAAAAAGCCTGATCCATGGCATAAAATTCAATTATAAATTTCTTATTTGTGCACAACATTAGAAGTTCTTGTTTTTCTCCCTTTATCTTTGCCATAATTGATTATTCTTTCTTTCTTATTTGATAGCAATATGGGGATATCAGAACTTTGTACACTGCATGCAAGCATAGGGGCTTTGTGATGATATCATACTATGACATTCGAGCTGCTCGTACTGCAATGCGTGCTTTACAAAACAAGCCCTTGAGACGAAGAAAACTTGATATCCATTTTTCAATTCCTAAGGTATGATTTTTATGGCGTCAAGTAATGCTTGACTGATATCGTTGACGTTGTCGTTGTGTTATTCATCTTTCTTTTTGCTGGTTTCAGGATAACCCCTCAGAGAAAGATATTAACCAAGGAACCCTTGTAGTGTTCAATTTGGATCCTTCAGTATCAAATGACGACCTTCGTCAAATTTTTGGGGCTTATGGAGAGGTCAAGGAGGTAGAAACTTAATTGCTTATATGTTTACCTGTTCATTTCAATGTATTTACTTTAATCTTGGCTTAAAGTTTATCTAGTGCTTGTAGTGGTTGTAATTTTTGGTAATAAAATTACAGATCAGGGAAACACCACATAAGAGGCACCACAAATTTATTGAATTTTATGATGTTAGAGCAGCAGAGGCAGCTCTTAAAGCGTTAAATCGAAGTGATATTGCCGGGAAACGCATAAAACTTGAACCTAGCCGCCCTGGAGGAGCACGTAGAAAGTAAGTCATAATTTATCTTGGTTAGTATGTTATAAACCATTTTCCAGTAAAAATAAATTTTCTCTTTTGACCTGGTTTCTTTACTCGTGTGCATGGTAGAAAAGTAGTGCCATGCTTGAAAGTTTTGAAAATAGAGGTAGACCCAAGAATATTATTCATATTAATAGTTATCCATTGAGCTAGTGTTAATTTAGTTGCTTGCAAGTAGCTAATTAGTTAATTGAAGTTGTTTTCTGGAGAAAAACACTTCAGGTGCTTGGCTGACTAGAAAGTCAAAGTTGACAATGTGTATGAAATTATCCGTCAAACTCTTATATTAACTGCTCAGATAAGCTGGCATCAACTCATTTGGATTTAAAAGTAATTTGCCGTATTGAGTATTGACATCCTTTAAAATTAACCATACTGAAGGACCATTCCAAATATTCCATTTGGGTTGGTGAGTTTCAGTTTCAGTATGTGGATTTTGTTCAGCCATCTTATCTCCTATGACTTTCACCTTTCATGTTTTCATGCCATTTTCATTTCATCTGCATGCTAAAATCCCAGTAATGTAGCGTGCTTTTCTAGTTGGCATCAGAGTAACTATTAACTCCTTATTCTGGTAGGCAATCTTCAGCTTCTAAACCCATACAAATATTCAATGGGGATATAGAAAGAAATATATGTGAAGAAGTAAAGTTATTACACTCTAAGGCACGTCTCCTTTGATAGTTTTTTACCAATTTATTGAAATACAATGCACTCTGACTAGATGTAGTAGGGTCATTGTGCTATTATTACTTTTGTTGCTGATGTTTTCTCTCCATCTTTCTGAGGAACTCCAACTACATATCTTGGCTTCCTGCATTTTTCTGATTGTGTACAATATGCACGTAATTCTTGACGAATGTCTTTTTATCTTTTCATTTGCATAGACACTCGAGGTTTAAGTCTTTCCATCTCTTGTGCTTGTTTTAGTTTTTCTCAGTTTAGCTTTTTTATTTTTATTTATATGGTTTGGGCTAATATTTCACTATTTATTTTTCCTTATGTGAATGGCAATGTTATTATCTACATAATATAACCTATAAAAGACTATTATAGTGATGCATTTTCTCTTGTTAGCTTGATGCAACAACTGAGTCAAGAGCTGGAGCAAGATGAAGCTCGAACTTTTAGACATCAATTTGGTTCACCTATGGCCAATTCTCCTCCCGGTAAATAGCTCTTACTGCAGTCTTATTAACCAAGTGCAATTCTAGCTATATCATTTTCAGAAAAGTACCTTTGGTTACAAGCTAAATTATTTGGCAATTTTTTTTTTTTTTGGTCAGGTAATTGGGCACATTTTGGTAGTCCAGTTGAACATAATCCATTAGGTTCTTATAGCAAGTCCCCTGGTTTGGGTCATTCCAGCCCTATGAATACCGACCATTTGCCCGGATTGGCTGCAATTCTCTCCCCGCATGCTTCAACCTCTACCAAGATTGCGCCGATTGGGAAGGAACCTGGAAGGGCTGCAAATCAGATATTTACAAACTCTGGATCAACACAAGGAGCAGCTTTTCAGCATTCCGCGTCCTTCCCTGAGCAGAAAGTGAATGCAGGTCCTAGGCCTATATCTACTTTTGGCGAATCAAGTTCAAGTTCATCGAGCATTGGAACACTATCTGGCCCTCAATTTCTTTGGGGGAGCCCGACTCCATGCTCCGAGCATTCAAACACATCTGCATGGTCTTCATCTTCTTTGGGGCTTCCATTTACATCTAGTAGCCAAAGGCAAGGTTTCCCATATGCTGGTCATCAAAGCTCTTTTCTTGGCTCCCAGCCTCATCATCATATAGGATCTGCTCCATCTGGCCTTCCTTTTGATAGGCATTTTAACTACTTCCCGGAGTCACCTGATGCTTCTCTCATGAGCCCGCTAGGATTCGGGAATTTAAATCACAGTGACAGGAATTTTATGATGAACATGAGTGGCCGTGCATCTGTAGGAGTTGGTGCTGGCCTTTCAGGAAATACTGCTGAAATTGGTTCACCTAATTTCAGAATGATGTCACTGCCTAGGCATGGTTCCTTGTTCCTTGGAAGCAGTTCATATTCAGGAACAGGAGCAATTAGTGCTGAGGGATTAGCTGAACGTGGTCGAAGTAGGCGACCTGACAATAGTGGCAACCAAATTGACAGCAAGAAGCTGTACCAACTTGATCTTGACAAAATCATTAGCGGCGAAGATACAAGGACTACTTTAATGATTAAAAACATTCCTAACAAGTGAGAACAATTAAACAAGTATCCTAGTGGAGTGTTTACAATAGTAGCAATTTGATTAGGATTGAAATTGATGAATTTCTTGATGACTTTTGCTCCTTGTGATTGCATTTAAGGTACACTTCAGAGATGCTGCTTGCTGCAATTGATGAGAATCACCGGGGTACTTATGACTTTCTCTACTTGCCAATTGATTTTAAGGTATGTGCATCGGATAAATCTTTTTAAATGAGAATGATGGATTACTTCAGCCAGGCTGACTTATTTCTTAATGTCTGTTTTTTCTTGCAGAACAAGTGTAACGTGGGTTATGCTTTCATTAATATGGTGTCTCCTTCACACATTATCCCTTTCTATAAGGTTTAACTTCCATGCCCTTGCCTCAGGGTCATGTTTTACTGTTACTATATTTAAACTTTCTTGTGCATAGTCTGTGATGTAAGGATTTCTTAATTGTGACATTGTAGCACATGAGAGATGATAGATGTCTGTCTGGAAATATTTGATTTATTTTCATTTTAAAAGTAAATACAGTTGAAAGTACTTTTATTAGTATTTTCTGGTAATTTGCAAGTATTTAACTTGTCACAGTCTGGTGGAGTATGTATACTTTAATTTTAAGAACTTTATCATGGATATTTATGCAGGCATTTAATGGGAAGAAGTGGGAGAAGTTTAACAGTGAAAAAGTTGCCTCACTGGCTTATGCACGAATACAAGGAAAGGTTGCACTTGTGACACATTTTCAGAATTCAAGTTTAATGAATGAGGATAAGCGGTGCCGGCCAATTCTCTTTCATTCGGAGGGCCAAGAGACTGGTGATCAGGTAACTTCTGACTACAATTAGTTACAATTATCAGAGTGCTGAGCTGACCAGACACATTGATCCTACCTTAGACATCTTGCAAATCTTAATTATGAAAAGTGGATTTAGAATTGGATATAGTTTATACATTGATCAATTAATTCTCTTTTCTGGCTTCCCTGACTATTTCACTCTGCTTACCATCTAGGAAAATTTTCTATCCAGCAATTTGAATATATGCATTCGTCAACCGGATGGGTCTTATTCAGGAGATCTGTTGGAGAGCCCGAAGGGCAATTCGGATGAGAAACCAGAAAAAGATTAACCATTTGTTAGATATTTATATTTTTCCTAGCCACAATAAGAAATGGGGTCTAGGAGTGCTAACTACCTAAGATGTACAAAGCTAATTCATCCAAAAAGGGTAAAAAAAAAAAAAAAAAGAAAAAGAAAAGAAAAGAAAAGGGGGGGTGGTGTATAAAGGTGAAGGAGCAGCACAGTTATCAGCTGCAGGAGACTATGAATATGTCAATATTTCATAATAATTATCAATGGAAAAGAAGTAGGGAGCAGCTTGTTCATGTGTAGAGAAACAATTGTTATACAACCAGTGGAAGAGAATAAGGTGGAATGTATTGCTGGATGGTAAATTTCTACAGCAGCATGCATGTCGGAATGTGCAGGATGACCCTATCTGGGATTTGTTATTTTTTTCCTCTACAGTCCTTTGATGAGGCATTGTTGTCTATTGCAGATGTGACTAATGTGTACATTGAAAAGAGGTACTATTGTGTTTGTTAATGTTGTTGTGAAGCCAAAAAACGTGTCAATGTCTGTACAGATGTGAACAAGTTTCTTTCCATTGAACTTATGTCAGAATATTGTTATTGGATACTCTGAAATATTGGAGCTTCTTTGAAGTGCCTGTTTTATTTCTCTTGTATGAATGTGTCATCCTTTATACAAATATTAGCATGTAAGATTTGAAAGTCTGACAGAAGGGGCTCCCCCCCCCCTCTCTCTCTCTCTCTCTCTCTCTCTCTCTCTCTCTCTCTCTCGTTGGAATTATCGTATACCTTTGTTCTAGACAAAGTTATGGAAGTCTAACAGGCCAAATATTAGACCTGACAAATCGGTCGCTAGGCTAGAAATAGGCTAAGGTTTCTCAGTGTAAGAGTATTGAAATTAGGTTTGGAACATGTCCTTCCTTATCAATCTCTAGGAAACTTATAAGGATTGGTTGAGGGCTTTAAATTGAATGGTCAGACAAGTTATAAAGCCATCTAAATGTGCCAATTGGACAATAAAGGTGCCGACCAGCATTCAAGAGAAGAAGCAATTACAACCGAAATGAGGAAAGATTCTGGGATGGTTCATAAGCCCCCCAACTCATAAGTCAATTGCATTGGCCTTTTTGTATTTTTTTGGGTCTATATAGCTTTGGCTTACTGAGCTAGAAGGTTTTGGGTTATTTGGATCTGTTTGCAACTTGTATTCTATTATTACCGTGCTAGCCGGACTATTTTGTGACATGAAAAAACGAGTGTGGTTAGGATTTGTGGGTTTATAGTCTACCAAGCGGCAATAGGCTGGTAGAGATCAACAACTCTAGCAATTTGAGAAAGCAACTGAAAATTTTGGTCTAAGGTCCTTTGTCGGAAAGCTTATTGGAATCCTTTTTATAACCATTGAGAAGATCTTCAACTATGTAGTAATGGTGTAATCATTTGAGCTTTGTCTCTCCAGTGTCGTAGATTTTTTGTCCATGAAATGTCATGACCAATTATTTATTTCTAATCAGAAATTTGCCACTTGTTTAGCAATTTCAACAACCAACGTGACGATACTTGCATAAGTGTAGTGGATTAGAATCGATTTTCCACCATTTATACGTTAGTAACTTGCATGTGAATAACCTGATCAAATGGATGTAATACCTTGTGTAGATGATTATCTTATGGACATTACATATGGGTGTATACCTTATCTAATGGGCGTTACATATGGGCATAATTGTGAACGTAATGCACATATTAAGATACATATTCATCTTATGGAAGCATACTCATTTTCTTATTTATTCTGAACTCTCTCTCTCTCTCTCTCTCTCTCTCATATCACATGATTGTACATCTGTTTGCAATTTTGCTTTGTTTTATCCGCTCAGAATTTTTTTTCTTTCATATCACACTAGTAAGTGTCCCCGAGTGTTGCACCGTGCCCGTTTGTGTGGGTCTGACGATTTCGTTACACATCATCATTATGATATATAAAAGAACTTTTGTCAATTATATTTTATATATTTTAGTGCTATATATTTTGGACAAAACATTTCTATCAATAAATCAGGATGTGAATTGGCTAGAATCATAAAATTAGGCTCATTCCAACATGTAACAGAAGCCAAAATTAGAAGGTATTCATATAACAATCCAAAACATAAAATAAGATGTATGCTTAGAGACAATACGTAGCATAAGTATAACAATGAAGTAGTAGAAGTTTTAGAATGGACTGCAGAGATGTCAATCTGATTTTCCTATGAAGAACAATCTGATTCCCTCATAACAGTATTCCACCCAAACACTGTTCATCCCATAGGATTTCCCAGGCAAAGGTATTCATCACATTGACCAAGCCGTATGGCAGATATATAGAACATTAGGAAAAGAAGAACAAAAAAAAGTTCAATTCAAGTGTACGAACTACTCCTTCTCATTTCATATTATAATTATCGTTACCTATTTAAAAGATTAACTAAAACTAACATTTTGTATTTTGTGAGATGATTTTTTCTTAAGAAATTGATTATACCTTAAAATTAATATGTTCCCAAGCTCATCCGGAAGCTGTAAAATATAGACAAAAACTTATTCTATGGGTTCCACTATATGCTGTATCCAATATCCAACATTTCATACAAATACAAAAGCGTCATGACCTTACGAATGTGATCATGACAAAGGCCAAAACTTGACAAATTCACAAACAATTGAAAGGAGAAGAATATAGTTCACATAACACCAAAGCCGTCTAAGTCATTCTGTTTCTTAACACCAAATTTTATCTTAGATGAAACTCTTTCATTAAAGAAACTCAAATATGCTACTTTGGCAACATATACCACTTTGTTTCATCATATTACTCTTACTAAAATATATGAAAATGAAGGAAAACCATAAAAAAAGAAGGCATCTTTAAACATCTTTTTTTGATAATTTTATTGAATAGAGGCTCAAGTTCACTAAAAAGGAAAGGAGATAGAGATAAAAGATCAAACATAGAGACTGCAGTTCATCATATCAGGAAAAGAGAATGATAAGAGACAAAAAACCAGAAAAAGCAACACCAGTATACACATGAACTAATAACCACGTATCAGGAACCACAATGACACCTCTTTTAAGTCAATAACCTGTATTGCTTCCAATTTCATAGCTTGAATCTGAGGTGGACATTCTCTGATCTGTTGCAATCGATTGTTCACAGAGACATTGAGCTACATAAACAACACATATGTTACTTTCTCAAATCAGCAAACTACAATTTCTGAATCTACATAAATGCTAAAATACTCTGCATATAAGACACCCTGTTCCTCATCAGCTTTTGCATAAATACATGATCACTAAATACAGCTCCTTAGTCTAAGCGCGATAAAGATATCTTAGATCATTGCTCAAACCAAAATTTAGCCATATGGATGCCATCCTCCTTGCTTGTCTCCTTTTTGTCAAAGATAATTTTGTTCCTACATTTTGAAATACACTACACAGCCACAGGCACTTTCAACCATAGGGAATTGTCATCAAACACATAAAATAGAGAATTATAAAAAGGATGAAGCTTTAAAATCAAAACATCAAATCTCTATCAGAAGACTTGAAAAAAAAGCACTCAAAACAAATTTATAAGGCGAGAAATGATAAATAGAAACTAACAGATTTATCTTGGCACCCATTTTTCTTATCAGAACTTCATCGGGCATCCGAATCTTCCCTTTAACAAACCTTCTGCTCCTTTAAGCACATATACTCACCCAGCATCTCAATCAAAGTCGTCGGCACCTAAACAGAACATCAAAACCAAATAAAAATGCAAATTTTACAACAAAAAACAACCCACATGAGATGACGTGAAGGAAAAAGGAGAATAGCCAAAAGGGGTTGCAAGAGGCGCACATGGGTAGAAGAAACTTCATTGCAGCAGCTGTTGAGAGTCTTTTGTAGTTAAGAGTCTTCTCGTTGCTTGTCAGAGCAAAAACCACCAGCGACGATCCAACTATACACACACATAGATATAGATATAGATGACAAAACCAACAAAATCATGGCATTTTGAATATATAGATACAGATGACTGTACAGCTAAACCATTTCACATATATGCATAAATAGAAACATTTTTTTTTTCCCAAAAATAAAAGCACAAACACGATGATGAATACATAATGAACAACGTTAGCTGCATATTATTGAAAGGAATTTTTAGAAAACGTGCCTTATGAGAACATTAAAAAATGCTTAGTTTAACATAATGGTCATCAGGTTTAGGATAAGCAGCAACGGGAGCCAAGAAATCCATCGACACCGCTCCACACCCAAATTGCAATTGTTGCATTTATCAAATTAAATTGAAAACCCTCCAATTTCACTGCCAATGGAATGGAATCGAAATCGGTGAGAGAAAGAGAGGACGCACAAGGATGTCGTTTTGAGGAGGGGAATTATGGGAGCACATCTTTGCAGTCGAATTTATGCAACCATGCCTCCTCCTGACTGAAACTAAATAAATCAAAAACAAATAAATAAAAATATATTTAATTTATTTGATGATTAAAGATGAGAGAACAATGCATACATTGTAGGTCTCATCTCGCGCAAGAGCCTGACCGCCACCGCCAGTCCGCGGCACCACCCGTGCAAGACCGCCGGACAATAGCATCGCCTCTGACGTGTTGTGGAGAAGGAGACACAGAGAGAAAAACAAAAGAAGAAGAAGATGTCGCCAACTTGCAACACTCGGGTATTGAGAAAAAAAAAAATTTGAATTTGAAATTCAGAAAGAAGATGAAGCGTGGAGTAGAAAGTAGAGAAGAAGACTGAACCATGTCTCAAGACATGAGTGGCGGAGCGGAAAGATTAAGGAGAGAGAGAATCGTATAGAGAATATGAGTGAAGCAGTGACGGAGGAAAGAGACCGCTAGTGGTGTCAGGGGGGTTGGGGAATGGTCCAGAGGCGGATGGATGAAAGGGAAGCAAAGATGAGGGGCAGAGAGCGGCGCATAGAAGAAGGAAGAGAAGAAAGACAATGTCTGAACCAAAATAGAGCATGAAAGGACCAAATAGCCCTGGGAAACTGAGCGGGAAAGCCATCCTCTGCCAGCACTCTGCGTTTATAATAAGCGATGACATATTAAGGTAAATAGTAAGGCTAAGAAAATGCTTAGTCATAGGTTTAATCGGTTTAATCGGGAATCTGATTGGAATATGATAAAATATATATATTTAATTATTTATATATATAAATATATAAATATGATTAATTAAAAAATAAAAAATTATATTAAATTATTAATAATAATATAATTAATGTAACATAATATTTATTATGAGATATTTTATTAAATATTTTAAATATAAAATTTATTTATTTTAATTTTTACTTATATTTTTTTTGAAAAATACTTAAAGATAGTGTAGCAATTATATTTCTTTTTATTTTTTATTTTTAAATTAATTTAAGAGTATATAACAAATAAGTTTATTAAAAGAATTAAGGTTTGAAAAAAATAAATTTTTGTTTTAATTGAACTTTTCTTTTTTTTAAAAAAAAGAAATAATAATATTTTTATCAAAATTAAAAAAAAAAAAACAAAATCGGTCAACCGATTTGACTGATCCGGTTCATACTGATTCACCGATTTTACCCGATTTTGACCACAACCGATTTTGTGATGGAGACCGGACCGACCTGGGGTCCGGTTCCTGGTTGGACCGGTCCAGTCCGATTCTCTCTTCCCTGATAAATACCAATGCATTCTTAACGCATCAAGAGGCTTAAATAAAGTTCCTTGTCACATACATTATGTGAGTGAACCTGACTAAGGTTTTCAGACAAAAATGATAGCTGCTCCAAATGGATGGATCGCTGAGCCAAGAAGGCTCCGAATGGGCGTTCTTTGATTTTAAATATTTCCGATCAGGAAATCCTTCATATGCATTTGAGTTGTGTACTTACTAAAAATTTGATGAAAAAGTGTAACATTAAGCGAACCTCACAAAAGTATCAAACATATGAGCATTGTTCTAAGTGGTAACAATAATCATATAAATTAATTTATATACATTGATAATGTAAAATAATTTTATACTATCAATCAATAAAAATACAAAGAAATGTCAAATCATGGTAGATTCCTTATTATATAGATGATTATCTAATATGATTTAATATTTTTATATATTTCTATTAGTTGATAATATAAATGCATATAAATTAAACTCATTATCATATAATACTTCATCATGGTGAACCTTAGTAAAGCTTATAAAAACTATTCTTTATGTCCTATGTGTGCATGTTTATACATCACACAATAGTTAGGTGTCGTATAAAGCGTTTTAATGGTCAAAATTTCTTTTTTATTCTTTTTCAATCGGACAAAATTTCTTTACTAATAAATAATTTCTTGTTGTGTTACTTAGATGTACATCTATCTTTACTTTGTATAACATTGCTTTCTTTAAGGGCACGTTTTAATATGTATCGCTTTAAAAATGGTGCATCATGCACCATGTGATCCAATGAATTGGATGTTTAAGTGTATTTATATACCTATTTCTTGTGGTATATCACAAAAATTACTCTCTCTATGTGCACGTTGTAGTCTTAGCAATCTGTCAACAGGCTTCTTCGCAAATCCTTGGCCTTCTTTGCCTTTGGATTCACCTCAATCTCCGTTTCCAGCACCTTGTCCCTTTCCAAAAAATTCATCACAAATAGCTCCACCATCACCATCGGGTTTACCGTCACCACCACCTTCCTCTTGCAACTATTGAGCACCTCAAAACTCTCCTTCCTCACATCCACGGCATAAAACGTAAAAACCCCAAAAACACAAGATCAAATGAAGTTCATGAAATTGGAATCAGAATCCGAGAGCGCATGTGTGAGTGTGCCTGGGGAGGACCACATGCAAAGCGAGTTCAATGTTTTGGATTTTAAGGCTAGAGAAGGAGATGAAGATGCGGAAGCCGTGGTCGGTGTTAGCAATGAAGACGAGATCCGAAGGGGACGCTAGACATGTCGTACTGGATGAGGTAGTAAACATCGACGATGGTGGCGTCCTCGCAGAGCTCAACACACGCCATCAGCACAAACACCAATGCGATCATCGAGTCCAATTTTCGAGGAAATACAGAAGCTTGCTCTGGATTTTTTGTTGAAGTCGATTCTAGGCTTGTGGGGTTGTTGTTGTTTCTGGATAGCCACCAATGGTGGCACCGGGGGGGTTGGAACAGGTGGTGCCGCCAAAAGGAGGGCAAGGCAGTGGGCCAGCTTGGATGGCCGGTGGAGTCTGGGAAAGGGAGAGAGACTTTGAAATATGTTACGGTGTATCACAAGAAGAAACTGCATGGATACACCTACACCTTATAACTTGAACAACACAATGGTGCAGATTGCACCATCGTTAGTAAGGTGCATTGTGGACGGTGCCTTCTTTGAGATGCAATACTTTGTAAGGAGCCTTTGGTTAGAAATAATCAATCGACAGCCCATATAAGTAGATCTCCTTGCATAGGAGCTTCGAACGAAAAAAAAAAAAAAATAGTCGACACCCCATATCATATACGGGCAGATCTCCTCGAATAGGAGCTTCTGGAAACATTCAACGCCATGTATGAGTGGCTTCAATTATTAGACTATAATACCAAAAAAGTATTTGTTAACTAATATAGTGATCCCTCCAGATTTTCTATTTGCCTGATCCAAATTCATCTTCTCACTAACATAGGGGAAATTGTCTTATTTATGCCTTGATATGTGTCTCGTATTAATGACAGGTACCGCTCTTACCTCCTATAAATACCTTAATGGGGAGAAGATTAAATAGCTTAATCTCAACTTATATACCGACCTCTTTCTCTCTTTAGTGAAGACAGCAATATTTTGGCACTATATGTGAGAAAAGGTAAAACTCTTTTTATTACCACCCTCCCTCCCGTTATGTCACCTTCGCCATTATCATGGCCAAGCCACGCAGCAACACCAGGAGCCCAATCCAACTAAGAGAATTGAAACTCAAAATATCATCTGCCAATCAGTGGCCCAGCAGAATGCAGTCCAATTACAGGTGATAAGCACACAACTATTTCTTTCTTATCCTTAACATTTTGCTATTTCCCATAAATTTATAAACCCCTCTCCATATTTTCTATTTTCTGATCTGCTGATGTTGTCGTTTTCATTCTATACGTGAGTAGTATAATTTTTTTTTTAAAAAAAGAGGAAAACGGCTTAAGCAAAATAAGAGTCACAGTTTCTTTGCCTATATTGTTGCCATTTCTTCTTACATGACAACTTTTAGAATCCCCATGTCTTCTATCATACTTTACCTTAATTTTTTCGTTATGGTAACATCTTGCATCTTTCTTTTCTATTGGGTGCATGATTTTAAGGTAATAACAATGGAAAAAGACTTCATCAATAATACTAATAATAATAATAATAATGGAAATTGATCCTAGCACTCCACACCTTCCCCAGCACATTCTGGCACTTCTAGTTTCATGTGCTGCATATCTAATTGGAGTCCTAGAATATCAACTCTAATAAAAAATAAAAATGCTATTACCGTCTATGTCACCAAATTAAAACTCAGTAAATTGCATTCTTTATCGCTTACTGTGCGTCAATAATAATGATTTACAATGCTGAAATATCCCATTGGCTGTTCAAAACATATCAATGAAGGTCATAGAAGTCCATGCATTACCAAAATTTTATTTGCACGTTTCTTCTTTTAAATTTTAAATGATTAAGAAACTGCCCATAATCGAATAATTTTATAGATTGGCACTATAGAAAGCAAATCATAAGTTAGCAATTAATTTTCTTTAATTTCTTTGATTAGCAATCAAATCACATATATGATAATGGCTGAAATTTAAAATGCTATAATTTCAGAGCAATACTTGCACTCAATTTATGGCAGTTGATTTGTCCTGGCAGAGTATTCACATTGTTCAATATTTATTCATTACTGATGTTATCGTTACTGATATTATTGATTTTAATTATTGCTATTTATAATTAATTTGATTAATTAAATAATATTATATGATAATTAGATACTTTTCCCTTTAAACGGTTGAGTTTTATAAGAGAGACAAGCATAAATAATACCATCAATAAAAATTTGCAAATAGCACGTGATTGACTATGTACTGTTCATACTTATTAATTGAGTGCAACTGTTAAATGCTAAATGTAGTAATTCTTTCCAATACCGATATGATTTATACTAAATAATATGGTTAGCTAATTTTAATCGCTAATCAGTTATAGACAATAATTGTTTTAAATTATCAGCTTTCTTTTGATTCCGTAGTACATTTAATTCACATTCAAAATATTACTAATTATTGCTGCACGTTTGTATCACTAAATCAAAATTAGAAAGTAGGTATTTTCAGAACCATAATTGGTATGCCCCGTTATTCCTAATTTCCATTGACTTAATTTTATTCAGTTCTAAATGATATGGTTTATTATTATAGTTAATATTTATTTGATTTTAATTATGGCAAAGAAACCCTAAGAAGATGTACCAAATTACATTTAACAGAAAGGTTTACCATCATTTACAGGTAATTTAAAATAGTAATATATCTTTCTTTGATGCACTGAGCAGGTTTGAATAATTTATTTTATTGTCACCAAAAAAAAAATTGTTTTGCTAACGTTTAATATTATTCACTTAATTTTAGCCTTTGAAATTTTCAGACATGTAGCGTTCATACGATTCAAACTATAAGCTTACAGTAGATGTTTTTAATCCAATCATTATTAGTAAAGTAGTAAGCATCAGTTAATCATGTATTGCGCAGGTCCTTAAATTTAGGAGAAAAATACTGATCATGCGTTTTCACTTCTTTCCCTTTTATTTACATGTATAATATGAATTCTATAATTGAATGGTTTATGAATTATTAATTTTAATTTAATCTGAAGCATGCTTGTCTCTTTAAACTATTTATCTACTCAAGACATAGTCAACATGTTGCTAGAAAAGGAATATTCGTCTTTACACTTATTCAACAAGCAAAATTACTTTTAATTCAATGCCCATTGTCCTTTTTGCTAATTTTAAAAATGAATGCCCGTTGAAAATGGTGAAGTTATAAAAATAAACGAAATTAAAACTCTCGCATCCAAAACAAAAGAGAAAAAGAAAGAAAATAATATCAAAATATAGATGCTGAATAATGAATATGATCATAACATACATGCAATATATATATATTTTGAATGACCAATATTGTCATAATGTATTAAATATGTAGTGACCATATAAAAATTAAAAATGAGATAAACATTAATTAAATATTTTTAAATAATTAAATTAATTTTTAATTAAGTTAACAATAATAAATTTTGATAACATTAGGATGATTAACTAATAATTAATATTAACTATTCTTTTGGTTAAAATAAAAGAAGGGTATTTTGATAAAACTAACTAAAAAACTAAGCAAGTGAAAGTGGCAATAGGGGCAATATCCACTCCTCTTTTTTGATAGTTATAAAAATTTAAAAATTAACTACTTGTTTGGCAAATTATTCCACCTATTATTGTAAAGGCCAGCGTCCATGCATAGTTAATAATTAGCTAATAAAGATGACTAGTAATTTTGCACGCTTATGCTGGAAACGAAAAATCCCCAATAATAACCATTTGACTAATAACATAACCATGCCAAATAAAACTATTAATTTTCTTTGAATAGGGCGTAATAAAGTATAATCAATATAATTAAAATAATAAGGTAACCAAAGGACTAATAATATAACATTTTTTTTCTTGACTATTGGAAAAGCTAACTCTACACATGGCTAATAATTAATAAGCATTAGTATAAAATTTTCACATGTTTGCATAATACCACGGTAATAGAGATGAAGAATGCCCACGCTAAAAATGATCAATGCCCAATAATGTCCATTTAAGAATATCCACGATAATGGTATGACTAAAAATGGGTAAAAACTTAATAATCAAATATCGGCCACAGGAATATGGCTAATAGCCACCGTTTATAATGCACAACCAATGCATGATAATGACTATTGAATAATATTAATGGCCAATTAATACTCAATAAATTAAAATGAGAATAAAATCAATAATAATGACTAATAATAAATAATATCAATAAAACATATATCTATATATTTTTAAGTTTCCATTGTTTTACAATAAAATATTAGCATAGAACTGAATATTTATTTCTCATTTCAGCTCTTAATAATTTTGTCAATTTAGTTTCAGATAATAATTTTACATATAAATCACATTTGTGGTTTTATACTTGTACGCAGAAAGTCTTACTATTTCAAAATATGATAGTCCTTAAGTCAATAATTATAGGAGCCCAAAGTTTGACAAAGTTTTAAAAAATAATAATAATAAAGACGTAAATAATTTTTAATAAGATCAATTATATATATCACATATAATTATAACCAATATATATATTAACAATCTATACATATATATTAACAATATGTGTTTCTTCCACCATCTCTTCCCCTTGGCTAACTTCCGTGATGTGGATCACCTATACAGCAGTAGACAAGAATGATGACAAAGCTGATAATTACACCACTAACAATACCATGCCACTCATTTATCCTATACATAAACGCTATAACAAGTCCCAAGAAGCAGAAGATCAGGTCCTCCAACGGAGTGATATGCCTTGCGGTGCATGTTGATGCTAGAGCAGCTACAACCACGAAAATGACGCTGACGGTGTCTGGCTTCTCCTTCCTAGAAGACTCATCGATCATGCAGAGGAATAAAGAGTGGTGCCGATCATACTGATAAATGAAGCGGCTAATCTGAACCACAGGTTCAGATGTCGCCACTTCTCTATCAGGCACTTCCCAAGTCTAAGCTGTCGAAATTCGCGTGCCCACAAGACAAAGAGAACAACGACAAGACTGCATATCAAGTAAATCGTGGCCTTCCAAAAGTCCCAGCTCCGGCTCTCCCCCCAGTAAAAACTTAGAACAATTACTCATAGGAAAACATACCACCGCAGCCACCGCCGAGACAAATCCAATGCAATCCCACACTACTTCCATATTGGTGGAACTGCTTAAGACAATAAGAAAACGAAGTGAACTGATGAGCATTGATTGAACAAAATTAATGAATCAACCGACTAAGTCAAGTTATATAGATGAGTTCAGGTAGCGCGTACACCACGTTTCGAGTAACAGCTAAGCTAACTACTTTTAATAGCTCGAATAACTAACTGGGATTCGTGTCTAAAAGGGTAACAGCCGACCAGATGCTGAAAATGGAAAGGGCGCAGGTAAATTTGGTTAAACATGTGACTTTACGAAATTAACTACCCCAATATGTCTGCAGTTTTTGAGGTGATTTACTTCACGTTTTTGCTTCATTTCTAAGTAAATTCCATATTTTTTACTTTCCATCTCACAGTGCATCGTTGCAAATCTCTATATACGATGCAATCAGAAAACCATGATAGCCACGTGGCAGTATGTGGTTTCTTCCTGGTGAGTTTTATTTCTTTTTCCTTTTTGTTTTTAGTGAAATGTTTTATGCACGTGTGATAGCGACGTATAGACACAAAAAGAAATTTAAGGTGCACAACAACATCATTGGCCTATGGTGGATCAACAGTTTTATGCTGCTTTGTGCATATGCGTTGCATCATGCGTCGATGCTCATGCGCTCAAATATCAGCACTCTTGTTTTTTAAAGCAAAAACTGATGGGTGGGAGACAGCTGGATTGAAAAAAAAAAAAAAAAAGAGCAACTATTGAGAAAAGAGTTAACTATCCTACAGTAAACAATCACTAAACACTCCACTATAGCCTTAATGGTTTAGAAAATGATAATAATGCCACATTAGGCTGCAACATGAATCAATAGTTAATATTGTAGTAAATCTAATTACCGAAGTTTATGAATTGGCAATAAATAACAATTATAATGTTGACTGATTTTATAACCAGTTGACAGATATTAATATAATAACATACCAATGACGATAAGAATAATTATATTAGATAATGATGATAGAAATTTTTTTTAAGGAATATGTGATATTTTTAGAAAGAATGATAATATTTTTTGTAATAAAGATAATATTTTTTTTGGAGTGGAGAATTGTGTCACATTTATCGTGAGGCTAATGAATGTGCGGACAAATTAGACAAAGTAGGTCATACCCTCCCCCAAATCTGAATTTCTTTGATAAATTAATAGCTTGTATTTCACTAAAATTTCTAGCGGACAATCCGGATGTTTGTGTCCCGAATGGTTCGTGTGTAATTTCTTTCTATCGGTTTAGGCCCTATAGTTACTCCAAAAAAAAAAAAAAAAGTGGACGTTGATATTTGAAATTGTGATAGAAGAAATAAATTGCATGAATGTTGTTTGACATTATTTGAATTATTGTTAGGTTTATTATAATTGATTTATATCACTAACCAGATCTTAGTAATTAATATGAGTTTGGCATAACCCACGTGAAAAAAAAAGCCTCATAATATATATATTATGAGTTTGGCATAACGAAATTCATTCAAAGCAGTCGTTAGGGTTGCTTGATTTATTTTGTTATAAAATAACAGGCTCTACCTCATATATTATAACACAAATGACTTGAACAAGGTTAGCAAGCATAAAAGGCGGTAAGATTAAGCTAAATTACTGATGGGCTTTACAAATAACAAGGTACAATTCATACTTGAGAAAATGTAAAAGAAATTTCCTAATAATATAAATTGTTACACAAATGTTTATGGAAGTTGGTCATGATAAGGAAATTTAGTAACCTTAATTTTTCTACGAGATTTACTGATCAACTTGAAGACAACTACATCTCCTTCTTAAAAATGCAATTACTAATCGAAGTTAGTATAAAAATCAAAATTTTAGCTTGTGATTGAATTAGTGATAAGCAGCAGGAATTATTTGCACGTTGAAAACTTTGATTTCATGAATGTTTAGGATAATTACCACTGTCGAATATATCATGGCTATCGAATGACTAGAAGGATGAAGCTGACTCGGAAGAACTATGTCCATCATCTTTAATGGAATGTTGCCATTTCAGACCATAAGGTTGAAGGATATGCGCAACCAATTATTTGAAGGGTCGACTTGTTTGAGAGCCCGGTACACTGTAAAGCGCCACCCCATTTTATCGAGCTATTTATTATTTATTGAATTTAAAAAACCATGAGCAGGTCGGTCTAAGTAATGATATCATTTATGACACATGGGCTACACTAACATTATTAAATTAATTAATACGATGCTGCTGCTGCGCGTTTGAAGTGGCTTATTAAAAACTCTGTCTTTAGGGTAACAGGCTCAAGGATTGTGAAGCATCCTCAGCAGGGAGCAATGGCTGATTCAGAATGAAAAATTTTTAGATATTTATGAAATATCACATAATTTTGTTCATAACTAATAATAGAATAATATTTTAAAAGTTGGTCAAGAGTTGCTGCCAATAAATGCACCATTTTTTGTACCATGACTTTTAATCCGGGATTATTGACAATACAATTTTAAAGGTCGTGAAAATTGTTTGATAAGCACTTTTCTTACATGAAATAATTGGGTAATTATTCTTTGAAATCTACAACATTTATCCCATGGGTTCACACTAAAGTAACATGGATAACTATATTTTCTTAATAATAGTATTTGGTAACATTAGAACGGTTAAGGACGACAAACATCAACGCAAGCAATGGGGATAAACACGCACAAGCACATAGAATAAACACCCCTAAACCTATTGATTAAAACATATCCGACGTTTGGATGAGGAGAAAAAATAGGAAGAAAGAAAATAAAATCATATTAAATATTAATCTTTTAGTCATTGTCAGAACTGAATGGTAACAAAAGAATAAGCATAAAATTATTATTTTAAATAAGTTTAAATATATTTTTAGTTTCTATAAAATTTGTGAATTTTAATTTTAGTTTTCAAATTTTTTTGTTTTTGGTCCAAATATTTTGAAAAATTTTAGTTTTAATCCCTACCACTAATTTACCTTCATTAATTGATAACATAAATGACGGATACTTACGTTAACATTCCCATGTTCAAATAAGGATTAAAACCAATATTTTTGGAAATATTTAAATCAAAACCAAAAAATCAAAAAAATTGGGGACTAAAATTAAAATTTTTAAAAATATTTTACCAAAAAAATAGTTTCTGAGGGATTAAAACCAAAATTTACTAATTTTATAGAAATTAAAAATATATTTAAGCCTTTTAAATAACTTCATGTCTCTCTGCACTGTGAAACCATCGTGGATATACCCATAAATGCACGAACAACATCCCAGCTATGGTGATGACATATATACCAAATACAATCCATTCTGCGCGACCACATTGACTTGGATTGACAGGTTGGGGTTCTGATACCCCAGTATCTACATTGTCTCGCTCATTTTCTGAGCAATATCCACGCCATTCAGCTAATGCTTCCTCATAGGTGTCAAATGACCTATGCAAGTTTCCAGGAAAACCATTAACCTGCTGATGACATTGAGGCCAATTATCATAAATTCCAGGTATCCTCCCACGAAAAACTACATAAGTTTTCCTTTGATTTGAGGGGAAAAAAATTAAAATTAAGTACTATGAATACCCTGAGACGTGATTACGTTCTATGACTCGCAATAATAATGGGGCAGCTAAACCCGGTTATATAATGGTGATTTTTGGTATCACGAAGGGCTTCTAAGTATTGTCCTTTTAACCCTAAGCATTTATCATGGCATGGTAAGCCTCATTTATTGGGCCGAAAGATAAAAGCAGTGTGCAAGGCCCGATACGCTTAAGTACTGTTCGCATACTCACATTGATTCTAGCACAATAACAATCACATTGATTCTGCCATATCTCTCTCTTTTATTTTTATGAGACAACTCTATATCTCTCTTTATTCTTTTGATTTTGTAAATAATTAATAATTGTTTCAAATCTATCCATAATCATGTATCAGTTTAAAATCTTACCTTTATTGTAGAATCGTGTATCATACTCATTTTAATTTTTTTCTATAAGTAAAAAATTTTAATGCAATATCACGATTATTGCAACCATCATGTCCAAACCATGCTCTTATAATCACGTGTATCATGCTCTTACAAACCGCATGTATTGTAACAATCAATGTTAATTTAATGCAATATTACGATTATTTTCTATAAACAACAAGCTTCGTCCTACATCACAACTTTGTGTTTTCCTCGGTTACAGCCCAACCGAGAGTGCCTATCTTTATTACAACCCCACCGGCCACCACTAACAAAATGGACACCTCTCCCCATGTCCAATTTGTTGAAAGCATATATCTTTCCTTTTTCCTCTCAACACACCTCACTTTTGCCCAATAGTTAGAGATGTTTGCGGTACAGTTTAGATCATTTTTTAGTAGAAAATTCATTCAATCCAAGCAATAAAGGTTTGCTATGGTATCCAAGTAAATTTATAGGGTTTAAAACTCTGAGTTGAACAAATTAAATCATGATATGTAATTTAATATATTTTGCTTAAATTTTTATAGATTTACTTATTGATAATTATAAATCAAAACTTTTGAAAAACTTAATTGGAAAATACATAGTAATTAATGGTGTCACATAGTAATTAAGGAGGGTATCATGTAGTAATTAACGACTTGAGCCCCAAGATGTTATAAAAAGTTAAAAGGGATCTACATGATTTAGTATTATTTTTTATTTCAATAAAATATTAAAAATAACAAATACATAATACTCTCCATTATATAATTTGATTTTTTATTCTATTTTCTACAATGAAATTTAATAAGAAAAATAAATTATGGTAAATATTAATTTTTATCAGTCGTTTAACCATACATTTAATTTAATTATTTAAATATCTATTATTTTTATTTAAAATTATTTTGAGTACTTTTTAATTTTTGTTATATACTTATAGTTTTATTCAATATCTCACTTATTATTGAATTATAATATATATATATATATATATTCAGTAATTATTTTTTTATAACTTCCATAAGCATACAACCAAAGTTTGATTGTGCAATGTGTTGAACTTCGAAATCATGAATTTGGATTTTGAAGTTCAATTCATTTTTAATTTATATAATTTAATATGTAATGAATTGAAATTGAAATTGAAACTAAAGTTTGATCATATTCTGAGTTCAATAGTATTCTAAAAATTTTAATATAAAACTCTTGAAAAACTTATTTAAGCCTCTAAACTAGCTAAACAGGGTTGGACCGATATTATACTAACTCGTTAACACTTGCTATAGGTTAGTTTGATTAAATTTACTCATGGCCTAAAATAGATTGGACCTAAATCGACCAGGCAAACTTGTTTAAACATGTGAACAACCTTAAACTAGTTAGTCCAACATTATTATATTTAGGGTGTAACAGTATTTTAAAATTCTAATTTAAAAAAGTTTGCCTATTTAAGCTTGTGGACTAACTTAAATGGGTTAGGATGACATTATATTGTCTTGTTAACACTTGCCATAGGTTAGTCTGACTCATTCAACTCTTAATCATAAATAGGGTAAGGTAAACGAGCTGTGCCTAAATGGATTGGGCTAGCCTATTTAAGTGTGTAGGCTAGCTTTAAACTAGTCGACCTAATATTATATGTTGGCTCGTTAACATTTTTTGGTCAGGGCCTACCTCAATTAACTTGCATGCTTAAATGGGCTAGATCTCAACGGGCTGGCTCTAAATGGGTTGGGTTAAGCTGGCTTGTTTAAGTTTGTGGGTATCTTTAAATGTGCTATGCGAACGTTATGTTAGCTTGTTAATATTTACTATAGATTGGCTTGATTCATTTAACTAACCAGCCTAAATCTACTAAGCCTAAACTAGCCAAAACTAAATGGGTTATACTTGACTATTTGAGTTAATGTGCTAGCCCTAAGTAGATCATACCAATATTATGCTAGTTCATTGATATTTGCTATAAGTTGACCTACCCCATTTAACTAGTGGACCTAATTAAGTTAGGCCTCAATAGGGCAGGCTAACCTATTTAAATTTGTGGGTAACTTTAAACAGGTCAGGTCAACATTATTTTATTTAGGGTTAATAACATTTGAAAATTTTAATTTGAAAAAAATTGGCTTGTTTAAGCTCCTGGGCTAACTTTAAATGGGTCGGGCCGACATTATATTATATTGTTAACACTTATTATAAGTTGGTCTGACTAGGTTAACTCAGTGATGGAATTGGGCTAGGCCTAAATAAGCCAGGCCTAAATGGGTCAGGCTGGCTTGTTTATGTACATGGGCTATCCTTGAACAGGTTGAGCCAATATTTTGTTGGCTTATAAATATTTGCTATAGGTTGGCCTAATTTATTTTAATAGCAAACTCAAATGAGTTGGACCTAAATAGGCCAGATTAACCTGTTTAACAGGCTTTTAGATCAGTCTTGTCTATTGTAGGTCAGCCCAAATAGGATAGATAAATATTATTGATAACCATAATGTGCAGCGATATTTTTATAAATATAAAAAAAAATCATTTTTTATAGAGCTTATTTCTTTAATTATTATCTTGCAAAATTAAATATCAATATAAATACAATTTATATGTCATTATTATAAATCTACATGGATGTTTGTCATTTATCCATATATGCAAGGGTCTTAGAGCCCAAGGATATGCAAGGATTCCATAGAATTTTCCAAATGATTTGAAAACAATTCAATTTAAATAGTAACATGACTTCTTTTTTTATGCACTAAACTAGATCTTCCTTATTTAGAAACTAAATAACTTTCATTATATTTCATGGTGAAAATGAAAAGCTCAACATTATGTGACAAGTACTTTATATAATATTGACTAACAAATGAATACAAATATTACAAATACTTACATATTTTTTTAAGATAATTACTAAGTTTAAAAGTTATAAATACTTAATTTTATTTTTCAAAACACAACAAAACATTATCACGTTTTTTAGAAAAGAGGTAGATATATGATAAAAGATTTTATTATCGTCAAACCTTAAAGATAGCATAAAAGATGGCCATCAAGAGAAAATCATCGATGAGAATCACCATTGTGGTATGTTGTAGATATGATTAATGTATACATTGAAAAAAGAGAGCTATTATTCGCGCATAATAGCCACACACAAATATGCTTACTCACAAAGAGGAATGAAAAAGAGTGTATATACTTTCTTCTTTTCATTAAAAATATATTATTATTATTATCTATTAAGAGGGTTGCCATTGAGTATGACTGGCTAAACTATGTACGACAATCGTATTCCTTGAAAAAAGGAACTAGCGTGCTTGTGAATGTTGTTGTCATGAAACCAAAAAACATGTGAATGTCTGTAGAGTTGAGAACCAATTTCTTGACATTGCACTTAGGTCACAATATTGTTATTGGATACTCTGAGATATTGGATCGAAGTACTTATTTTATTACTCTTATATGAATGTGTTATCCTTTCTACAAATATTTGCATGTAAGACTTCTAAGCTCGACAAAAGTTAATTTTTCTATAATACCGTGTTAGTGCAAATTCTGATAATGAAAAAAACACATAAGTAAGAAAATAAAGCTTGCATGATTTTACCTTTAAATTCCCAATTCCGAATGGTCTACTCCATGAATTTTTAAACATAGATTATAACAGAAACTCAAAATTTTGATGCCTGTTGATGCGTAATACACGGCAAGATTTGCATTATTTGCATTTATGCAAAGGTCTTTCTCTTATGCTAGAGTTGACCCTCAAGCCAATTCACAAATACAGTCACAATAAAAATTAAATTCACCAGTTTCACCATGTTAAGCTCATAGCAGAAATGAAAGGATGTTACGGTAATGTAAAACGGGAAAGAATTGTAGTTGAGAATCCCCTTTATCACCAAGTGTTCAATATTATATCCTTGATTAATGCCTTCAAATTTGTAGGGCATTAGCAATAGACTCTGCCAGAATCAGTACTTCAAAAGGAGCCTTATTTGCTATAGCTTTGACAGTTAGTGGGCAAGAATCTGTGATCCAGAAGTAGGCAAATGCATTCTCCAAGGCTCCTGCAAATTAAATCAAGTGGCAACAATAACATCCACACATATATGAAAGCATAGGAATGTTTATGTGAAATCATGCAGTGACTAACCATCTTTATGATTGAATCTCAGGGAACACGCCGTGGGTGACATAGGCACTCACCTTTGCTGCGCCATGGGCTGCTAAAAACTTTTTGAGGAAAAACAACAGGGAAAGAAAAGAGAAAGAGAGAGAGAGAGAGAGAGAGAGAGAGTTGCAACAAGATGCAGATACATGTATTAATAGTTAGGGTTCTAATATAAAACTTAAGTGCTGCTTAGTCTGGGGTCTATTTGGTCTCAAAAGACATTTTTTTGTTTTCATTTCCTATTATTTTCGTCATTCTCTTTACAAAATCTTAAAAACAGAATAGAAACGAAAATGACAGTTTTGTAATAAAGATCAGCAACAGGAAATAGAAATAAAAAAAAAAAAAAAATTCTAAGACCAAGCAGGTTGTTAGGTTGCAAGTCCAATACCAATCTCGAAACATAGAAATCCAGCGAAAAATAGGACTTGCCAATAAGTAGATAACAAATTGTTGAGCATGAATCACAAATGAGAATCACCAAATTTAGAATGAATGAGAACATGCAAAAGCAAAAGTTTACTTTGACGAAAATAAACATCTTTGATACACAAATTGAATCACCTACCTGACACTTAATCAAGGTGCCTCCACATTGGACCAAATCATCAACAATTACGACATGATGACCAGTGACGTTGCCTTCCTTGAGCCAAACTATCCTTTTATCACCTTCACGAGCCTTGGTACATACAACCTGCCATTTCAAAATTTCAGATAGTCTATTCAGAAATGAATTACGAATTTAATGAATAGATACTTAAGAGACCCACCACTGAAAAATTTTCAAACTGCTTGTGGAATTGCTTGAAAGCACCATCATCTAGAAATACTATAACTACCTGAAAATAACAATCAGAACTTCGGGCTACAAAGGATATGAAAATAGAAAGCAAAGCAATTTCCCACTATTTTAACATCAGAAGTTTGATCTATAGACAAAGGTAATGTGATTTTGAGATCTCTACAAGAGAGGGTGAGGGGCAATTAAGGTGAGGTGTATTGAGAGGAAAAAGGGAAAATGCTTTCAACAAATTGGACATGGCGAGAGGTGTACATTTTCAGTGGTGAGGTTGTAACAAGGATAGGCACTTTGGGTTGGGCTCTAAAGGAGGAACACACGTGGCTGGGATTTAGGAAGAAGCTTATTGTTTATAAAAAATAATCATCATATTGCATTAAAATTGGTTGCTACAATACATGCTGTTTATAAGAGCATGATACACGATTCTACAATAAATGTAAGATTTAGACTGATACGTAGTTATGGATGTAACATCTCCACTTTCTTAAATAAAGAATAATAGAAATCTTGAATTATTTCCTTTAGATAGTGTGAGAATTTCTCAGGCAATACTGTATCCTAACAATCTTCATACTTAAAACTATAGGATAGCTTAACACTGTCATTGAGAATATGACGCTGCTATATGTTCAAAATTAGAAAACTATAAAGATACCCCTATGAACTTTTGTTATTTGTAGGGTTGCCCAGGACTATTAAAAAATTTCATTTTGACCCCACAAGTATATTTCCATAAGGACCTTAGATTTTTTAAGAAAATGACATCTATGTCCTTTCATCTGTAGAGTTAGCAGAATAGGGCTTTAAGCAGAGCAGAATCATGTAGTGAAACCGTAGAAGTTTAAATCTTTGCCGATTGGACCACGAAGGCAGTCGAGTGTGAAATGACATGAGGTGCCCCTAGACTTGTTCAAAATTACGGAAATGCCATTAGTTACAAAACACAGAAAACAAAAGGCTTCGATTTTGCGAAAATGTCTAATTTATGCCATTACTCTATTTATTCGGTTTCAATAGTTATGTAAGGGCAATTAGAAGTTAATTAAATATTAATTAAGAGTTAATTAGATATTAATTAGAGGGATTAGGCTTAGGAATAATTAGAATAGAGATATAGAAATTCTCTCAGAGTCATTTAGTAAAGTTTTGCTGATTTGAAGAAAATCAGCGTTGATTCGGTATTTTAAACCGCCAGAACCGAATCAGTAACATTTTACACTAACACCACTAGTTTGAGTGGCTGAAAATTGAGCCACTTCTATCCTTATCGATGGCGCCAATTGGCCGCCAAGTGAGTGGAGAGACTTGGCCAAACAACCACCAACCAAGCCTCCACCAATAATAAGAGAGTATCATCTTTTAAAACACCAAAATTTCCTCTAGCTCCTCCATTATTTTGCCCCCCACCAGCTGCCATATCCTCTCTATTCCTCCTTCTTCTTCTTCCTTTCTTTCCTTGCTTCCATGGCTATGAGCTTCAAACTCCTAGTTCATGGCCTTCTTGGCCTCAAATCCTTTTGCTCCTTTTATAAAAATTGATCCCCACCTCCTTCTCTACAAAATTCCTCTAACAATTTCATGATTAAACATCAAATAGAGCCTTCCCACATTCATGTGAGCTGCTGCCATGGTGAAGGAGAGAAGCTAGGAGTTGGTTCTTGGCTTCCTTACTTCCTTAGTTTCAAGGATTTTGAGGTAGGAAACTCAAATCCTTAGTTATTTGTTGTATTGCAAGACTATATGGCTATTGTGAGCTCCTTATACTATGCTAGTCCATGCTCATATGCTTATGTTATGATGTTTTTCTTGTGAATTGAAATGAAGAAATTTAGTCTATGTTGAGGAATTGATTAAAAACTAAAAAAGGAGATAAACAGAATCTATTTTTGTGAGAAAATCCTATGGCATCCGTACTGATGGAGTGTACGACTCTGCCTACAACCGTAGAAAGTGGATGGAACCAATTTTAAATGAAACTAAACATTTATAGCTTTCTAACCATATAAATTATAAGGCTATTGGATTAGTATTGAGTGAGATATGAATTTTTGAAATTTAACTTGAAATTCTGGGTTCTCTTTTGGGCAGTATGAGTTGTGAAGGATATAACTCACTCTACAAAACTCTAAATTGAGTGCAACCAATTTTGTTTAAAATCCAACATATAGAGAAACATCCTATAAAAATTTCAGAGTTAGATTTGATCCCAATTATTCCCAGTGATTCAATGAATTTGTCTTAAGTCTAAACTAGACTAGAATAAGACAATCCAGAAGGGTCAACTTACGGAGCTTATAACTCAAGCTCTCCATATGCAAATGAGATGCAACTTCATGAAAATAAAAGCTTTTCTATTAGCTTTAATCTGATATAGGTTTCGTATAATTTCACCTAGATTTCTATTTTGTGGTGAATTTTTACTTCTCATGGTGCAATTCTGGCTAGTTGTAGGACAAATTGAGGTAAAATTCAAATAACTTGAGCTACATAAATCAAAATGAGATGGGACCAAAAAGGTTAGAAACTAGACAAATAACATGTTAACATATCCAAAATTCAGACATAAACAAATTAAGAAGAAAGTATGGCATAAATTATAAATTTGGGTAGAACTAAATAGAATTGGCAGAAATGACCAAATTGATGGTTTCACAAGTATTAGTGTACATATAAGGCTTGGGTTGAAGGATGCAAATTTTACATTGATAGATATGTTAGATTGATTATACTACTATGATTGATTTGTCCGTGGGAGCTGGCACTATTCACGGGGAAGCAGGCCTAATCCATTATGCTGCCGAAATTTCGGCAGAAATATGTGAATTCTATGAATGTTATAAACATTTATATGTTATGCTCATAAGATTCATATATACAAGAATGATTTAAGTATTATATGAACTATATTAATGAAAACCCATAGCATATGCATGTATAATCACGTATAAAGAAGGCTAAAAATTATGATAAATTGCAAGAAAAACATACCAAGCTACCACGTGAGACATGACATAGACCTAGGTAGCGTGTGCCAGAGTGGGACTGTCTAAGACTTGGGCTAGCCTCTGAACAAATTTAAGGGGAATAAGTCAGTGGGAGCATTGGGGAAAGTAAACTCGGTAATCCTGTATAGAAACGAGCTTGATTCTAAAAAGCAGGTCATTACCCAAAGGTGAGAGAGGCCATTCACCTTTAGAAGACCAAATACAGAAAATCAAGATCAAGTTGCAAGTTAAAGAAAAAGATAAATTAAGTCAAGTGTACTTGCATTCAGTCAAGTACAAGTATCTATATGTGCATCTCTAACTATCTCATTATGTCATGATGTTATTATAATTCTCATTGAAGTATATTATACTATTCGTGTTTCTATGTCTGTCATATAATATGCCAAGTAGTTGTTAAAATATAACCTGCTTCAAGAAAGATATTTTCAACTCAAAATCAAACCACTGCTTATGTATGTGTGCTCATATTTTCATAAGAAACTGAAGTGGCTGAAATGTTTATGATGACACTATATGCGTGATGATTCGAGTTTATCTACTGAGAACCTTAAGTTCTCACTGCTTGCTTGTATATTTTTCTTTTCCGTAAACATTCCAAATCCTAGGCTAAAACTTTAGAACAAGCAGAAATCTAGGATGTTCATCATTCAAGACTTGGGCTTAAGTCAGCCCGAAAGACTATAGAGGCCGGTTGAAGTTCAGTAAGGGTGACAGCCGCAATGTAAAAATAGTTTCTATATATAATATTAGTTATAAATTTTTTTTCTTAAAATGTAATTATTTTATTCTCTATATATTAGAGATGACGAAATTTATGAACTGTATTCAATAATAAAGTGTGCAGTTAAAGGGCATGTATTATATTTTTCACATTTTAAAGATTCTTTTAGCACAGTGACAACCTCTTAATATAACTTCATGACTCGAGTATGACTTATATGATAGAGGGTGTTACAATGGACAAATTTGAAGCAATATAATTAGGATTAAATTTGTATACATTCCCAATATAAAAAGTTATATATAAATATCTAATTATATTTTGGTACATTAATGAAAGTGTTTATTGCAATCTCCAATTATTTTAAAAGTCTTATAAATACAAGTATTTGATTGTATAATAGTGTAAAATTGATGTATAGCTATTAAGCTCAATTAATTATTGACAAAGTCAAAAGAATAAAGAGAGATACGTTGGAATCAATGTGCTTGTTATGCTAGAATCTTGGACATGAATATGCTAACAATACTTAAGAGTATCAGATGTTGCACGCTGCTTTTATCTTTCGACCCAATAAATGAGCTTTACCATGCCATGATAAATGCTTAGGGTAAAAGGGCAAAACTTAGAAGCCCCTTCGTGATACCAAATATCACTACTATATAATAGGGTTTATCTGCCCCAATATTATTGCAAGTCATAAAACGTAATCACATCTCAAGGTATTCAAGGTACTTTATTTTATTTTTCCCTCAAATGGTAAATAGGAGCCCAAATCAAAGGAAAACTTATGTAGTTTTTCGTGGGAGGATACCTGGAATTTATGATAATTGGCCTCAATGTCATCAGCAGATTGATGGTTTTCCCGGAAACTTGCATAGGTCATTCGACACCCATGAAGAAGCACTAGCTGAATGGCATGGATATTGCTCAGAAAATGTGGGACATAATGCGGAATACCAAGCCGAAGCTAATGAACAAGTGAATGTCATTGCCCTAGATACTGGGGTACAACAACCCCAACCTGTAAATCCAAGTCATTCCAGTGAACGCTGGATTTCATTTGGGATATCTGTCATCATCGCAGTTGGGATGTTTTTGTCAGGTATATACTTAGGGCTTTCATAGTGCAGAGAGAGCATGATGTTATTTAAAATAATAATTTTATCCTTTCTAACAATGATTAGAAGGTTAATATTTAATATGATTTTATTTTCTATCTTCTAATTTTTTCTCCACATCCAAACATCGCGTATGTTTTAATCCTTAGGTTTAAGGGTATGTTTTGTATGTGCTTGTGCATGTTTATCCCCGTTGCTTGCGTCGATGTTTGTCGTCCTTAACCGTTCTAATGTTACCAAAGTGTGAACCCATGCTATAAATGTTATAGATTTTGAAGAATAATTACCCAATTATTTCATGTAAGATAAGTGACTATCAAACAATTTTCATGGCCTTTAAAATTGTATTGTCAATAATTTTCCACTAAAAGGCATGGTACAAAAAATGGTGCATTTATTGGCCTCGCGAATCAATGAATGACAACCCTTAACCAACCTTTAAAATATTATTCTATTATTAATTGTAAATATAATTATGCCGAACTTCGTGGACTTCTAAGAATTTCTTATTCTGTATCAGCCAATGCTCCCAGTTGGGATGCTCCACAAGCCTCGAGCTTGTTACCCTAAAGACGCAGTTTTTAACATACCACTTCAAACGTGCAGCCGCAGCATCATATTAATTAATTTAATAATGTTAGTGTAGCCCATGTGTCATAAATGATATCATTACTTAGACCGACCTAGTCGATCTACTCAGCATTTTTTAAATTCAATAAATAATAAATAGCTCGATAAAATGGGGTGGCATTTTACAATGTAATACCCGGGCTCTCAAAAAAGTCGACCCTGCAAATAATTGGTTGCGCATATTCTTTAACCTTAGGTCTGAAATGGCAAAACCTTCTATTAAAGACGATGGACATAGTTTTTGAGTCTGATTCATCCTTATAGTCATTCAATAGCCATGATATATTTGACAATGGTATTATCCTAAACATTCATGAAATCAAAGTTTTCTATTTGCAAATAATTGGTGCTGCCTATCACTAATTCAATCACAAGCTAAAATTTTGATTTTTGTATTAACTTCGATTAGTAATTGCATTTTTAAGAAGGAGATGTAGTTGTCTTCGAGTTGATCAGTAAATCTCGTAGAAAATTAAGGTTACTGAATTTCCTTATCGTGACCACCTTCCATAAACATTTGTGTTACAATTCACATTATTAGGAAATTTCCTTTACATTTTCTCAAGTATGCATTGTACCTTGTTCTTTGTAAACCCCATCAATAATTTGGCTTAATCTTTCCGCATTTTATGCTTGCAGACCTTGTTCAAGTGTACACATTTGTGTTATAATATATGTGGTAGAGCCTGTTATTATATAACAAAATAAATCAAGCAACCCTAACGACTACTTTTTTAAATGAATTTTGTTATGGCAAAGTCATATTAATTATTAAGATCTGTTTAATGACGTAAATCCATTATCATAAACACAAGAATAATTCAAATGATGTCACACGACATTCACGCAATTTATTTCTTCAATCACAATTTCAAATATCAACGTCCAATTATTAATTTTGTAAAATTTGTCATCAAAATACATGTAAATGATTTGGGGTTTGCTATGGTACCCAAGTAAATTTATAGGGTTTAAAACTCGTGTTGAGTTGGATGAGTTAAATCATGACATGTAATTTAATATATTTTGCTTAAAATTTTATAGATTTAATTATTAATAATTATAAATCAATGCTTTTAAAAAGCTTAATTGCAAAATATATAGTAATTAGTGGTGATCACATAGTAATTAAGGAGGGGATCATGAATTAATTAATGACTTGATCCCCAAGATGTTATAAATAGTTAAATAAAGGGATCTACATGATTTAGTAATTATTTTTCATTTCAATAAAATATTAAAAAACAACAAATACATAATACTCTCTTTTATATAATTTGATATTTTCTATTTTTTACTATGAAAATATCAAGAAAAAGAAAATTATGATAAATGTCAATTTAGTCATTTAATCGTACATTTAATTTAATTATTTAAATATTTATGATTTTTATTTAGAATTATTTTGAATAATTTTAAATTTCTATTATATACTTCTAATTTATATTCAATATCATTTATTATTTAATTATAATATATATTCAGTAATTATTTATATTTTTTCACAAGGATAAAAAATGTCCAAAGCTTGATTATGGAATGTGTTGAACTTTGACACTCAAAATCTTGAATTTGCATTTTGAAGTTTAATTCAATTTTAGTTTATGTAATTTAATATATAATGAATTGAAATTGAAATTTAGACTAAAGTTTAATTATATTTTGAGTTCAATAGTATTTTAAAAATTCTAATATACAACTTTTGAAAAAATGGATTGGGCCAATATTATATTGATTCATTAAAAGTTGGCCTAATCCATTTAACTTTCGAGTCTAAATAGGTTGAACCTAAATGGGCCAGGCAAACTTGTTTGAACATGTGGACAACCTTAAATTAGTCAGTCCAACATTATTATATTTAGGGTGTAATAATGTTTAAAATTCTAATTTTAAAAAGTTTGCCTATCTAAACTTGTGGGCTAACTTTAAATAGGTTAGGCCAATATTGTATTGACTTGTTAACACTTGCTACTAGTTGATTTGACTCATTCAACTCCCAATCCTAAATGGGTTAGGGTAAACAAGTTGTTCCTAAATGGATTAGGCTGGCGTATTTAAGTATGTGGACTAGCTTTGAACTAGTCGAGCCAATATTATATGTTGGCTCATTGACATTCTTTGTAAATTGGCCTGATCCATTGAATTAGTGGACTTAATTGGATTGGGCCTAAGTAGGGTGGGCTAAACTATTTAAGATTATGGGTAGCTTTAAAACGAGTCGGGCCAAAATTATTATATTTGGGGGGGCATAATAGTGTTTAAAACTTCTAATTTGCAAAAATTAGCTCGTTTAAAACTCATGGCTAACCTTATACTATTAGGGCTAACATTGTGTAGGACTATTAACACTTGTTATTGGTTAGTCTAACTTATTTAATTAGTGGGCCTAAATGGGCTAGAGAGCTAGACTTAGCTATTTTAGTATGTGGACAAATCGTAAACATGTTAGACCAACATTATGCTGGCTTATTAACATTTGCTACAGGTTAACCTAATTCTTTTTTTTTTTTTGGTCAAGGGCTACCTCATTTAACTTGCTTGCTTAAACCAATTAGGTCTCAATGGGTTACGTCTAAATGGGTTGGGTCGGGCTAGCTTGTTTAAGTTTGTTGGTATCTTTAAATGTGTTATGCCAACACTATGTTAGCTTGTTAATATTTACTATAGGTTAGCCTGATTTATTTAATTAGCGGGCTTAAATGGGTTAGGCTTGACTATTTAAGTCAATATGCTAGCCTTACATATATATATATATATATATATATATATATATATATATATATATTTGTGTGATATTTTGTATAGTTTAGAAGTGATTAAATTTTATCCATGTGACGCCCAAAAAATTTAAGTTAATTTTAGGATCACGTAGAGAAATTTGGCCACCTCGGACATGGACTGAATTAACCATTGTTTCAAATCTGGCTAAACCAGAAAAATACTACAACACATCACATTTAATTTAGAGTATGAATATACCTCTTTCATCACACCATTAGATTGGTTGGTGCATCATGCACCAAGTTTAATCCAATGCATTGTAGATAATCAATGGTTAAGATATGATAGTATTGTTCATACACAAATTATCAATAATAATAATAATGCATCCTAGTAGAGTCTATTTTTACTATTTTTCCATCCTAACATGTCTTCCCTCTCTATTGCCCTGCCCATCCCTATTGGTGGCACCCATGGCCACCACTCGTCCTCGCTTCCGTCTGTCTCCACCTCATAAATATTCTAAGATGTTAAGTCTCTTCATGAGTGAAAAAGATCGGATCTTATACAGTGGAACAAGTGTCTTTGATCCCTTTATTATTATTTATTAATCAATGTGTTATGATATCAAAAAAAGAAAAGTGCAATTCTTTTCTTTTTTCTTTTCATTTAAAAGGAACCACTAAAAAGGAACTCTCATATCCTAAAAGGCAAAAGTCACTTTATCCCCTAAACTATAGGTCATGTGCACTTTAGCCCCTAAAATTTAAAAATCTGCAAATCAACCCCTAAATTTTCTTGAATGTACAAATTGACTCTTTTGTTAATTTTTTCATCAATTATTAACAAAACTATCACACATTCAAAAAAGTTTAGAGGGCCAATTTGCAAATTACCAAAAATTTAAGGGGTATATGTAATATCCCGAAGCACGGTGCACCCGATTTACACCGTTAATTGTTTCATTTTGTTGCATGCAAGATATACACTTAATTAGAGTTGAAATATTGATATTAGAGTTTGGAATATTTCGCTTTTTAATGTAGAGAATTTTATGAAAAATCATTAGTAATGTTATGTTAATTTAGGAAAAATTGCTTTGATTTCAGTATTTTGTAATGTAAAAAATGGATCAATAGAAACTTATACTATAAGATCACTTAAATACTAGTTAAAACCCTAATTTGAATGGCCAAGATTGAGCGACACATATTCTTGGGTTGGTGCCTTCTCCACCACACACAAGGAAGCTAAGCAAAATTCAAGAGTTGTGAGAATTCCGCCAATAACAACAAAGTGAGTCATCCTCTCTATGACTCATTACAAAATGTAATTTTCCCAAATTACTCTCTCATATTTTTGGCCCCAAAGATTGATATCCCTCCTTCATTTTTCTTCTTCATCTCACCCCATCATTTTTACTTCTTCATCCTAATCATTTTCTTCACCCAAGACTTGCTCTTTACTAACTCAAACTTGGAATTTAGGTAGGATTCTTGAGTTATGCTTAATATCACAGTTATGTGGCTGATTAAGGTTTTTGTGATTCTTCTTATCATAATGTTGTATAATGATTTTATGACTTGTTTCAATTGATTGAATATGAAAATTTTTGGTTAGGTTGAGAGATTGAACTAAAAAGCTCAAAGAAGAACTGAAATAGAATAGTTGAAGTTCAAAACCCTAAGACCTATCCATATGACAAAACTATACGAATTGACCTAAAGAGATCAGCATTTAATTAAACTACTTTTAGATGAAACTAGACATTCATATCTTTCCAAAATTATAAGAGTATTGGATCAGAAATGTGAGAGTTATGAATTTTTGAAGCAGCCATTTGAATCTTGTCTAGTGTTTTGACCAGTATGGGTTATGAAGGGCATAATTCGCCTTGTACAACCTCAAATTGAGTGCAAACGAATTTTTTAGGAAGCTAACATATAGAGTATCATGCCATAAAATTTCAGATATAGATTCAAGCCGTGCTGTTTCTAGTAATTCCCTAAACTTGGCCTAAAGCTTTGTAGGGTGAAATAGGGTAGTTCTCTTTAGCCCAATTTGAGAGCCTATAATATGGGCTTTACTCACCCATTTAATGAGACTTGTGGGGAATAAAAGATGGTTCAATAAGCTTCATTTAGATATAAATTTTGAACAAATTTGATTAGAATTGGAATTTTGGTGAATTTTTACATTTGAGTGCGTAACTCTACCCCTCATTAGGACAGTCTCAAGTAAAAGCTTAATAACTCAATATATCCCCACTGAAACTCAATCGGACCAAAGAGAAAAAAAAAAGTAGACTTATAATGTTGTAACATAATAAATTTTCACATTTAAATAGGTTAAGATGATATAGCACAATTTATAAAACAGGACGGATTTAGCAAATTGAAGCCCTTGCAGATTTCATTTAATTGAAATCTCTTGCATCAAGAATGCTTAATGAATGAGATTGTTACTAAAATTCTCTATTGAACTGTTGTAGCTATTGATATATGATTATAATTAATTTTGGTATCTTAACTGGCTGGCTGGCTAGTTATATGTGCATTATTCATTGGGAAGCCTATTTTAAGCCGTTATGCCACTGAATTTTCGGCAATTCGTACATGAATGATGTATTAGGAGTTTAAATCTTTCAAATTTGATTATCTATGAACACATGAGTTATGAGAAACATAAGAATTCCGTATCACTTGGGCCAGCCTCGGAATTGAATTAAGGGGAATAGATCAGTGGAATAGTCCAAGAAAGGAAACCAGACTATCTTGTATAGGAACGAACTCGATTCTGAGAAGCAGATTATTACCTAAGAGTTATATGGCCTAGAACTCCTAAGGGACCAAGTATGAAAATTTTATGAAATATAAGTCAATAAAGATAAAGAGTCAAATGTATCTACATTGAGATTTTCATTTTTGCACTCACTTATGCATATTATGTAATAAATTGTGGTCTAGTTAGAACTATGAATTATTTTATGTAATATTTATTCTATTTATTATATGTGCTCTTTTTATTTATTAATTCCTTAAGTAAAATGGGACCTTCCTCTGGGCTACTCTTTTGAATATTTATGAATTGAGACATTTACCTTGTTGATCACACTTTTCTAAAATTAAACTAAACCGAAGCATCTGAGAATGATTGCGTTAATGGTGATGGCAGCAATCGTCTTCTTCACTAAGGTGCCAGAGCTGAAATGGCACTATGATTGCGTGCTGGACGCACTGTACATGACTGCCTCCTCCCGATTTTGCTTGTGTGTATTTTTCTGATGAGCTATTGCCATACTCTTTTTTAGTCCTTTCTTTGACCCAATGGCTCCTTTTGTGGGAGTTCCTTTGTACATGGCTCATCCCATCCCAATTTCACCTCACCAGGCATAGTTACTTGCACCACCACCCCAGTATGTACCCTAGGGATCCTCTGAGAGTGACCCCTTAGAGATAGTGGATTCCTCTTCTAGTTCATTTTCAGCCCCAGACGACGGCCAGGCACTAGGTGACCCCAGATCTGCACACATCGTCCCGAACAGATTCCTCTATTCAGAGTCTGGCTAGGGGAGCTATGTATCTTGGAAGATTGTAGTTGTATAGAGTGGCCCTCTTTTGGCATCTTTCATGACCTTTGGTCATAGACACAATTTCTTTTATTTTCTCATGTATTCACACTAGTTGAAATGTCCTTCTAAGGACCACATAGTAAATGGCCTTCATTCAGATTGGATCTGTAAAACATTTTTGCAAGCCTAGGACTTCCGCCTGCGAGGAGGCCATGTATTCTCTGGCGCGATGACTAAGTAGTCTCCGATGGTCCAACAGTGGGTTATTGAAGTAGTCGAGAAACAACCACCTAAACTTTACAAACCTTGAGTGCCTCGCATATTACTTAAGTATTCTAATGGTACTTTTGCAGGGTCAACAAGTAGCAAACAATGTTAGCTGTTATCCAATTTTTTTTTCCTTTAACAAGTTAAGTGTAATATCCTTCCAAATACAGTACTATACTTAAGTCATAATATCACATTCGGGAGTTGTTACCGTTGCTTTAATGGACCTTGTATGACAGCGCTCTTTGGCCATCTTCAATATCTCTAGTCAACTCTAGGTGGCCACCTTCAGTATATCCTGAGCTGTTTGGAGATAACACGGAAATGTACATAGGGGTAAGAATTATAAATTCTCAGTAGGATTCACTAAAAAATTACATGTCGTGTCATCGTTATTATCTCCAGCTGCTTCGGTTTATTATAAAAGGTGAGCATATTATATAAATATATTCAGTTTTATAGCTTGAAACCATATTATCCAAAGCAGAGTTCATTTTATTCACGCACTTGAGTAGAATAATAATCATAGTATAAGTAGATAGAACAGTCTCAACATCAATAAAACATGGGATATACTTATGCAAATAATCATACTTGAATTCATGCAAATACACTTGTATTTTTCTTTAATTTTCTTTGCTTTCTTTTCTTAGCACACATAGGCGTTATATATCGTCGTCCCTAGGGTGCCTTCATGGATCTGTACTTGAGCGTTACGTATCGTCGTCCTCAAGTGCTTTCTTTACTTATCTTCCTTTTGGCTTTTGTTACCTTCTTTAGCTTTCTTTAATCTTTACTACCCTTGGGCAGTCTGACCTAGGAATGGGCTCAACTCGTGACTATCATCACACAGAGCTAACTTACAAGGGGAACCACGTGCCTCTAGGCTAGGAGGGATCTCATTTTGGCCATATACCTCCAAGGTAGAGGGATCTCATAGCTTTAACTACCTTCACAAGGAGGGATCCAAGTAGTTGCCTCTAGGTAAAGTGATCCAATTTTACATAATCATATATTTTCTTTATTTGCATGCAAATATGCAAACTTTTATAAAGATAATCATGATCATATCATCATACAATGTTTATATGCATTCTAGTGCACTTACCTTCCAATATTCTTGCATATAGAATTTCATGTTCATATCATAAATTTTCTTTATAGAAACTATCATAATTTGATAAACTTCTACTGAAAATTTGGCAGCATAATGGATCAAGTCTACTTCCCCATAAATAGTGCCAATACTTCGACAATCAATTATTCAAAAAAATCGTAGTAGTGCATTCACATATCAATATCAATCTCATAGAAATAATATTTGCACTTGAATTTAAGTTGTTGTCTATGTACCTTCATTTTACCTGATTTTTGTAAAATAAGTCATAGTTTCTATTTAATTCATTTAGACCTATATTTTGAATTTGTTGGAATGTTGTGTGTCTATTTTCTAACCTCTTTAGTCCCATTTAATTTTGATAAGTGTAGCTCAAGTTATTAGGATTCTATCTTGCCCTGCCTTGTAGCTGACCAAAATTGCACACTCAAAAGTAAAAATTCACTAAAAATCGAATCTAATTGAAATCATATGAAACTTATATCATATTAAAGCTAACAGAGAAGATTTTATTTGTAAGAAGTTTCATCTCATTTGCATAAGTAGAGCTCGAGTTATAAGCTCCATAATTTGACGCTTTTGGACTACCCTGTTCTAGCCCAGTTTGGACCTAAGGCGATTTCATTGAATTATTGGGAGCACTTGGGATCAAATCTAACTCTGAAATTTTTATGGGATGTTTCTCTATGTTAAGCTTTATAAAAAGGTTTGTTTCAATTAATTCCAAGTTGTATAGGACAAGTTTTACCTTAAACAATCTTTCCTACCCAGAATCAAACTCATAAACCTATGTCAAATTTCCAAAATTCATAACTTACTCAATACTAATCCAATAGCCTCATATTTTATGTGGTTGGAAAGCTATAGTTTAATATAAAAATAGATATATTAGGTTTTGATGGCTAGATTTTGGCCTGTACAAGATGAATATATAGACGCCGTAGGGTTTTCACCCAAATAGCATCCTACTTCATTCTATTATCAAATTCTTCCACTCCAACTTTAATTCCAATTCAAATATACCTATTAAACCAACCTTAACTCATCATCTCTACCCCATATAGCATCAGAATAATGAAAGAAAGAGGAACCCTAAGCAGCCCCAATCCATAGAAAACAAGAGCAGAAATTAGAATCCTACCTTGATTTGGTAGAGTAACTAGTAAGAAGGAATCTTGAAAAGGTAGAATGATCAAAGCTTCAAAGACAAGGTAAGATGAGATGTGCTAAAGAGAAACAAGGTGAGGGAGCCTGCAAGAGAAGAAAAGAGGGCCAAACTTCTGCTAGCAAAAAGAAGGAAAAGACTCACCCAAAAGCTAAATGATGTGCTTGGCAAGTTTCATTCTTATTGGTTGAAATTTTTGTGGCTGAATTGCAGCCAACTCCACTTATTTTGGGGCTATTTTTTTGGCCACCGATTGAGTGATTATGTGGCTGTGTATTCAGCCATTAAACATAAGGGTTTAGAGTGTGTAATTATATTGATTCGATTCTAACAGTTTAAAATACCGAATCTTTACCGATATCTTTCAAATAGGTAACATGGTTTGGAAAATCTTTGTGAAGCTTTCTATATATTTATTCTAATTTATTCAACTATAATCTTTTTAATTAATATCTAACTAATTTCTAATTAGCCTTTAATTGGCTTCTGATTAAATATCGAATTGATTTCTAATTAATTTCACTGATTGGTTAAAACTGAACAAATCGGTTAAAACGATAAAATTCTTCAGACGTTACATTAAGAGTTTGATAAAATCTTTGTATTTTTTTAACTATCCTAAATCTGGAGATTCCACAGCTCAAATTTGGAAAATCTTGAAGGACGTTGTAACTCTACAATGCATAACAAACCAGTAAATGTTGTAGTGATGAGGCATTTTAAAGGAAGAACTAATGAAAAAAGCAAGCATGTGACAACACTTCACCAAAAGACAAGGTCTCAAAAAGACATAAAGACAAACCGATTCAGTGAAGGTCCATTGAAGGGCATCACTATGCAGACGAGCAACCAAAGGTATTAGCCTAGAGCACCGCTATCACAACTTTATTGCCTTCATCCTCAACTTCGTTCCCATCTATGTCTTGGGGCCAACATCATCTCGTCAATCCTTGTCTTTTGTTGAAGTGTTATCACATCCTTGCTTTTTTCATTGGTTCTTCCTTTAAAATGCCTCATCACCACAACATTTACTGGCTCGAAATGCATAGTAGAGTTACATGGTCCTTTAGGATTTTCCAAATTCGAGCTGTGGAATCTCCAGATCTAGGATAGTTAAAAAAACAAAAAGATTTTATGAAACTCTTAACTTGTCAAAGGAAAAAAAAAAAAAAAAAGGATAATAGCCAACATTGTTTGCTACTTGTTGACCGTTCAGAAGTAACATCAGAATACTTAAGTAGTATGTGAGGCGCTCAAGGTCTGCAAGGTTTAGGTGGTTGTTTCTTGACTACTTTAGTAACCCACTACCAGACCATCGAAGACTACTCAGTCATCACACTGGAGAATACGTGGCCTCCCCGTCGGTAAAAGTCCTAGGCTTACGAATCCAATCTGAATGATGGCCATTTATTTTGGAGGTATGTTATTTGTACACCCAAAAATATGGACACCCTCAACATCTTCTCTTTGCCTTTTCTCTTTCCATCAATCATTTTACTTATTTCACTTTCTTTTACAATTTTTTTTCTCTCTTCTCTCTTTGGATGTCCAAGGTTGTCTACCATAGTGGTACAAAAAATATTTCTCTTTACTTTGTTCAATTTTTTGAACGTTAGTGTTTTCCACCTATAATTGGATTGTGTGTTAATCGTGGGTTATTCAATAATTATTAAGCTACTTTTAAAATTGTAATTCTATCCTAATGCTCACTTTTTCTCTCACCACTGACCATTGCCCAACTTAGACTCAAACTCCTCATGGACCACCACAGACTTCACCTCACATCTCTAGAGACATTCACATTTTTTGGCTTCATGACAACAACATTGCCAAGCACAATGTTCCTATTTTCAAGGAATATGATTGTTGTATGTAGTTTAACCAGTACTCAATAGACACCCTCTTAAGAGATAATAAAAATATATTTTTAATGAAAAAAAGCAAGTATCTACATTTTTTTTTTATTCCTCTTTATGAGTAAGCGTATGTAGGTGTCAAATGACTGTTAAGCAAAAGCAGTAAGCTATTTTTTCAAAGTATCCAGTAGTCATATCTGCAACATGGCGAGGGCTGCTGTGCACCAGTTTGTAAATGGTGCATCAAGCACCTTGAATGTTAACGTCTAAGATCTAAAGGTGTATTAATACATCAATTAACTGCAATACATCATAAAATTTTTCTTTTTTCCTCTTCCTATCTCCTCTTTCCCTATCACCTCCCTCTCTTCTGCTTCTTCTTCCTTCTTCTTCCATAACTTCCTTCACCTTACCAAATAGAAAGAAAAATAGGAGTTGTCGATGCTAATGGCAAAGAAGAGGAAGTCGATAGTGACAAGCCTAGACAAGGTTGATCGGACGATGTTCACATCCTTTTGCAGTGCCACCAATTCGCTCTTGTAGCTATACACACAGGCCATGAACAATCAGAAGTTTTCTTTCTTAGTTGGTAAACACCCATTGGCAAAGTTTAGTGATGAACCACAAGAGCAAACTTTACTGCAGAATATCAATCCAACAGATGTCTTTTCTAAGGCACTATTCAAAATTATGTGTGTGTGTGTGTGATTGGGGATCCACTTACTCCAAGAGTAAGTTTCATATGCTTACACCAATGAATAACTTTTTATAGATATTGAATTTTATCAATCGAACCATTGAATTGAAACTTCCCACTAAGTAGATAAATTTACAAAATTTCACAAAATTTAAAAATGATCTGATGCTTCATCATACAACTTTATTTTGACATATAATATAGTTTCAAAAATACAAGTAAATGTCTATTACTAGATTATATACCTATTGATGTCTAGATTTCTTGAAATTTGGTAAGCTTGATCATTAAGACAATATCACATGATTTAACTGTTGGATTTACAAAATTCAATGTCTATAAAAAATTATTCAATGGAGTTAGTGTATAAGACTTACTCTTATCAATCATCACCAATAAGAAAAAGCCATTATTTGTTTTTCTCTAGAAAAAAAAAAAAAGCAAACTTTTGTGAACTAGATGCATTAAACCACCCTAATTGAAACCCACTCAAAGACCCCCAAAATTCAAAAAGCGAAAAAGTTAGGATCTTTGAAGAAAAAGGGAAGTAAGATGAGGTGGGTAGGGGAATTATAAGGCCATAATTTTTAGTTTTATTCAACCTTTATTGTGATTACACTTTTCAGAGTGGATACCATTCTTATGAACCAAATGCTAAGGTGAAGCAGTTTCTGCCAAATATTAGAACCTTCATAGAGCAAAAGTTCCAAGATTCTAAGTGAGTTCAATTTCAACACACTAAACCGAAACTATTTACTTATGGAATGTCGAGGCTGTGTAGTAGTCGATGGTGGCTGTGGTGTGGCACTAGTGGTGAGTAGTGGAGAGAAGGCAAGGAGATCGTGCAATTGCAGGGGGAGAGAAAGTGAAATTTTTTAATGTACACCAAGGTAAAAGAGTTGTCAATACACTCTTACATTGTGGCTATTAGATGATAAGGTGCATCAAGCACCAAAATTAACAAGGTGCATTAAGAATGGCAGCCTGCAAGGATACCACAATGGTGATTTTCACCAGTGATTTTTTCTTGATGGCCATCTTTTATGTTGCCTTTTAAGGTTTGCTACAATAAGATCTTTTATCACATATCTACCTCTTTTCTAAAATAGTTATGTTATATGTACATATTTTGTATGCGATATCGTGTCGACTTACACTCCATCCATTATTGAATGGGGTGTGAACCCAATTCAAGTAGGGTCCATATCGCATCCAATAGTGGATAAAGTGTAACTCAGTACAACATCCTACACAAAATATGTATACATAACATTTCTCTTCTAGAAAATGTGATGATGTTTTATTGTGTTTTGAAAAATAAAATTAAGTATTTGTAACTTAATAATTATTTTAAAAAATTATGTAAGTATATATTTGTTATTCAATATTATGTAAAGTACTTATCACATAATATTGAGATTTTTATTTTCACCATGAAATATAATGAAAGTTATTTCGTTTCTAAATAAAGGTAGTCTAGTTTATTACAACCCCAAAAAAAAGGACCATGTCATGTTACTATTTAAATTAAAAAAATTTAAAAAAATCATTTGGGAAATTTTATAGAGTCCTTACATATGGGGTGTGGATCTAATTCAAATAGAGTCCATACCTCATTTAATAGTAGATAGAGTGTGAGTCGACATGGTATTTCACACAAAATATGTACACATAATATTTCTCTTATGGAAAATATAATAATATTTTATTGTGTTTTGAAAAATAAAATTAAGTATTTATAACTTTTAAACTTAGTAATTATTTTAAAAAATTATGTAAGTATTTATAATATTTGTATATATTGGTTAGTCAACATTATTTAAAGTACTTATCACATAATATTGAGATTTTGATTTTCACCATGAAATATAATGAAAGTTATTTCATTTCTAAATAAGGGCAGTCTAGTTTAGTACACCCAAAAAAAAAAAAAAATGAACCATGCCATGTTACTATTTAAATTAAAAAAAATTTAAAAATCATTTGGGAAATTTTATGGAATCCTTACATACTTTGGGTTCTAAAACCTTTGCATATACACGAATCAAATAATATATGGAGCAATAAAAATCACCCAGCCATGTAGACTTATAATGATGACATATAAATTGTATTTATAATACTTAGTTTTGCAAGATAGTACTTGAAGAAATAAGATTTATAAAAAAAAGATTATTTTATATTTATAAAAATATTACAGTACATTATGGTTACCAATAATATTAATCTATCTTGTTTGCACTAACCCACAACAGACAAGACTGATCTATAGGGTTGTCAAATAGGCCAATCTGACCCATTTAAGTCTATTTCATTTAAGCTTGCCAATAAAATGGATTATGTAACACCCTAATAAACCCATATTACGCTTAAGTCATATTACGGTGTTTTATTAGTTGTTACTTATGCTCGTGGAAAATTAAACTTCACTTGAAATTAAATTACGCGGAAAATACGGTAAGATTTTTGTTTTTTTTTTAAATACATCGTCGCTTTGAAAAGTAAAGCCTTGAGCGAGAAGGTAGATAGAGAAAAAACGTGTCGTATGAGGTACATACCCAAATATCACAAAACATGATGAAGGTAAATAAATAGTAATTCACAAATACATTGCATTACATACCAAATCATTACATCTATATGGGTTCATAGTATTTATATACATACATATATATAATAGCATTACATCGAAGAAAGCTCATGGTCGCGCCATGATCCAAATACTAAACACAACTTAAATTGACATCATTCGTCACAAAATGGAGTGTATACGGCAACTACAAGTCCAATCAACGTTGTCTGGCATCCCTCATTCTACGTTCGCTCGTAGTACGGTGGCTCCAGGCTCTACTCCATTGGATGTGCCAACAAAATCTGGTGACGATGCGGAAAAGTAACTAGAGTGAGAAATATGATTTCTCAGTAGGACTCGAACCCGACACGAAGGTGTCATCGTCATCGTCCCAACTACTTCGGTTTTATAATGAAAACAGTGAACATGCATAAGATTCAGTTCTTAGGTTTTCGAAAACATAAATATCCGAAGTGGATTCAATTTTAACATACTCTATATTCATTTATATCATAACATACATGGGCATAAGTATAATCACATAAAACATGTATGACTGTGCTATAAGCTTCTCTTAACTTCCTCTCTTTAAGGGTTTGGACCGAAGTCCCTTTTCTTTTCTCAACTTGACTTTCTCTTAAATCCTTTTCTTTCCTTAACTTGACTTATTTTAAGTCTATTTCTTTTCACCCACTAAACATAAGTGGTAATGAGCTCATACCGTGGCCGTTGCCACCATAAAATTTCGGTATGTACACTAGCTGGGTCATGCCATGCTTTATGTAAGCCCTATCCCCTATACTCACACTAGCTGGGTCATGCCATACCTCATGTGAGTCATGGGTGAGGGGAACTTACTTTGAGTCACCTTCCCTTTTGAAGGGTCACGCCCTTAGTTTACTTTATCTTCTTATTAATGCTTATGATGCAAAATTATTTTAATTCTTTTCCACATTTGGGCGTTACATATCGCCGTCCTCAAATGTGATTCCTTTATCACATATTATTAAGCATCATATCCTCAACATATCATCTTCATACCATCATCATTATATCATATTATCATCATCATTATCATATCATCATCATCATCATCATCATCATGTCACTATCATAATCATCATATCATATCATCATATCACTATCATAATCATCATATCATATCATCATCATCATCATATCATTGTCATCATATTAATACATAGAGGCATACATATCACACAAAGTTTTATGAGTTTAGCTTAGCAAATTTGGTGCAAACTTTTAATTGAGGTTGCCTCTTGTATAGATTATTTTATTAGGCCTAGGGCTAATCTTATCTATTATTCTCCTTAAAACCTTTTATGTTGAATTATGAAGGTTTTCTAATACTTAATGTAAGGGTCTTAATGTCTTAAAGTTTATTCCTCATTAACCTTTAACTTTTACCCTAACCAGTTTTACTTTTACAGTAGGGCAGTAAGTTCAAAAATTCACCATAATTTCATCTTTTACTCTTTTACTTCGAATTTTCGTATGATTATACTTCTCTGAGTCTATTTTTAAACAAAAGAAATCCCACTCAAAAATTCATTTTGTAGCTTGAGTTATGCACATTTTATTCTGACTGTTCAGACTTGAAAGTTCATCTCGGGTCAGTGACTTTTAAACATTACTGTGAAATCCTCACAAGGAATCTGCCAAAACTATTTTATGGGGATGTTCCTCTATGTCTTAGCTTTCTAACAAATTTGGTCCCACTCAAAAATATTCTGTATAACTTGAGTTATGTACGTTTTATTACCTACTGCCCCGAACAGAAACCCATCCAAGAACAGTAGACTTTGAAAATTCATATCTCTCTCGTTTTAAGGCTAAATCTCACATATTTTATATGTTTGGAAAGCTCTTTGAGTCTAATTTTACAGAAAATTAGTTTCATTACATTTTGAGTTTTGTAGAATGAGTTATATAGTACGCATTACAGGCTGCCAGAATTTTCCAGCTTCCACGGTTTTGGTTTCAATGAGTTTTCTTGTAAAAATATTAAGTCTTTTCTTCAAGTGACCACTTTTCTCTTCCAAACCACTTTTATACTTTGAGATCTTGGTATTAACTCAATGTTTTAACTTCTAAAAATTTGGTTCAATAGCAATAGACATACCAACCGAAAATCTCATGCTAAAGAGAAGGATACAACACATAAAAACTCATCATATCAATAAGCATAACCATGAGGCCTTGGGAACAAGTCCTAGAACCACCTAGCTATGGAGAGCTTAGGAGTTAAAGGGCTTAAAGAACACATAAAAGAAGAAGGTTAGAGTCACTACCAAATGGGTTTCTTGAGGAGTAGAAAGAGTTGATGAGTTGGAGATGACCTTCCTCCTCCTTGAGCTTGATAATGGGGTTAAGTGAGTGTTTGTTTTGCTTCCTCAAGAACCAAAGAGGGTGGTCCTTGAAGGGCTTGCGAGGGTGGTGAAAGGAAAGAGTGTTGGATGGGGGGAGAAAGAGAGAAGAAGAACAAGAAAAGTTGAAAGAACAAAAGAGCTAGGATGAAGTTTAGAGAGAGATAGGAGCTTGGGCTTGTAGTGAGAGGATGAAAATCACAAATGAGAGAGTGGGAGGGCTAGTTTGGGGCGCAAAAATGGGTGAGGGGGCTGATGGCTTTTGCTTCTCCAACAAGCAAGAGTGAGTAGGTGAGGTTTACTTCTTTTTCAAGCAAGAAAGCTAGGAACTTTGGGGTAAAAGAGTGGGTTGTGTTTCCTTTGAGTCTTGGCACTTGGGTAAGGACCATGTAGTGTTTTCAAGTGGTTAAAAGCATGACCTATCTTAGGATTAGTGTTGGATGACTATGATCACTCCAAGTGTCATGATCTTGATGGAGGAGAGTAGATCTTTTGTCTTGACTCAAGGAATCTACTAACATAGACTCTTGATCTAAGGGTATATGATGAGAAGGCAAATGAATGGTTGGATATAACTCTTGCTTTGACCAAACTTTCAAACAATAATTAAAGAAAAGTTTCTAAAATGTTACCATTGTTACAATTATCTAAATGCTAATTAATTCAATTGGCTTAATTACACATTAGCACATTTTCAATGAAAAGGATTTTTCTCATTAATTATGTAAAGAAGATGTGAGGGTTAATATGATTAAGATGTGATACTTATATGCTCTTAGTTATTTAGGTTAGACCACCTTGATTTTATGTTCTAAATCACGAATTAATAAGGATTGGGCAATTAGGCTTTTAATTGTAATTTTTAATGCATTATGTTTCAATTGTTGACTTGCTTTTAATTTACTAAGCCCTTGCTCTCGAGATTAGCCGATTAGTTCTTAATTAATCGCTAACCCCTCTAATTAGCCGGAGATACCGAGCTAATTAGCTTAGACAAAAATTGGGAATGTTACAGATTAGGCCAACTTATAGTATATGTTAGCATGCCAACAAAATATTGGCCCAATCCATTCAAGGATAGCCCACATACTTAAATAGGCCAGTTCGCCCCATTTAGGCCTAGTCCGTTTAGGCTTATCCTATTTTCGCCTATGAGTTAAATCAGTTAGGCCAACCCATAGTAACTGTTAACAATCCAACATAATGTTGACCCGACCCATTTAAGGTTAGCCCATAAACTCAAATGGGCCAATTTTTTTTAAATTAGGATTTTCAAATGCTATTATATCCCAAATAAAATAACATCAACTTGACCTGTTTAAAGTTACTCACAAACTTAAATAGGTCAATTGGCTAGTTGAGGTCTAACCTATTTAGCCCCACTAATTCAGTGGGTCAAGTCAACCTATAGCAAATTTTAATGGACTAGCATAATTTTGGTCTGACTCATTTAAGACTAACACATTGACTCAAATAGTCATGCCTAACCATTGAGGCTCGACCCATTTAGGCTTAGCCCATTTAGGCCCACCAATTAAATGAATCAGGCCAACTTATAGCAAATGTTAACAAGTTAACATAATATTGGCTTGACACGTTTAAAGATACCCACAAACTTAAACAAGCCAGCCTAAGGCAGCCCATTTAGACTCGACTTGTTGAGACCTAACCCATTTAAGCATGGAAGTTAAATGACACGGGCACTGACAATATAACAAATTTTAACAAGCCAACATAATGTCGGTTCAACTCATTTAAGGTTAGTCTACATACTTGGATAGCCGAGTCCAACTCACTAGCCCATTTAAGCTAGCTAGTTAAATGAGTCAGATCAACAAATAACAAGTGTTAACAATCTTACATAATGTTAGCCCTACTTGTATAAGGTTACCCACGAGCTTTAAATTACCAATTTTTTCAAATTAGAAGTATTAAATATTATTATGCCTCCCAAATATGATAATGTTGGCCTGACCAGTTTAAAGTTACCCATGGTCTTAAATGGGTTAGCTCGCCCTATTTAGGCCTAATCCAATTAATCCTATTCATTAAATGGGTCAGGCCAATTTACAATAAATGTTAGTGAGCCTTCATATAATATTGACTCGACTATTTTAAAACTAGCCCACATACTTAATAAATATATAATTATTTTTATTTAGAATTATTTTTAATAATTTTTAATTTTTGTGATATACTTCTAATTTATATTCAATATCATTTATTATTTAATTATAATTATAATACATATATATATATATATTCAGTAATTATTTTTTATTATTTTCATGAGGATAAAAAATGTCTAAAGCTTGATTATGCAATGTATTGAGCTTTGACACTCGAAATCTTGAATTTAGATTTTGAAGTTTAATTCATTTTTAATTTATATAATTTAATATGTAATTAATTGAAATTAAAATTTAGACTAAAGTTTAATTATATCCTGGGTTCAATAATATTTTAAAAATTCTAATATAAAACTTTTGAAAAACTTAGCCTATTTAAGCCTCTAGACTAGCCTTAAACGGGTTGGGTCGATATTATATTGATTCGTTGATACTTGCTATAGGTTGGCTTGATTTGTTTAACTTACAAGCCTAAATAGGTTGGATCTAAATGGGCTAGGCAAACTTATTGAAGCATGTGGACAGCCTTAAACTAGTTAGTCCAACATTATTATATTTGGAGTGTAATAGTATTTAAAAATTTTAGTTTAAAAAAGTTTGCCTATTTAACCTTGTGGACTAACTTTAAATGGGTCAAGCTGACATTATATTGGCTTGTTAGCACCTGCTACAGGATTGTTTGACTTATTCAACTCCTAATCCTAAATGGGCTAGGGTAAATGGGTTGTGCCTAAATGGATTAGGCTGGCCTATTTAAGTATGTGGACTAGCTTTAAACTAGTCAAGCCAATATTATATGTTGGCTTGTTAATATTTGTTGCAGATTGGTCTGACTCATTTAATTAGCGAGCTTAATTGGATTAGGCCCAAGCAGGGTGGGCTAACCCATTTAAAATTATGGGTAACTTTAAATCGAGTCAGGCCAATATTATTATATTTGTGGGGTATAATAGTGTTTAAAACTTTCTAATTTGCTAAGACTGGCCCATTTAAAACTCATGGTTAACCTTATATGGGTAAGGCTAACATTATATATGATTGTTAACACTTGTTATTGGTTGATCTGACTCATTTAACTAGCAAGCCTAAATGGGTTAGAGAGACGGACTCGGCTATTTAAGTATGTTGACTAATCTTAAACGTGTTGGACCAATATTATGTTGGCTCATTAACGTTTGCTATAGGTTAGCCTAATTCTTTCTTTTTTTTCTTTTTTTTTTTTTGGTCAAGGCCTACCTCATTTAACTTGCATGCTTAAATGGGTCAGGTCTCAATGGGCTAGGTCTAGATGGGTTAGGTTGGACTAACTTGTTTAAGTTTGCCGATATCTTTAAACGTAGCATGCTAACACTATGTTAGCTTATTAATATTTACTCTAGGTTGACTTGATTTATTTAACTAACGGGTTTAAGTGGATTAGGCTTGACTATTTTAGTCAATGTGCTAGCCTTAAATAGGTTAGACCAATATTATGATAATTCGTTAATATTTGCCATAGGTTGACCTGGCCCACTTAACTAGTAGACCTAAATAAGTTAGGTCTTAATGGGCCAAACTAAACTATTTAAGTTTGTGGGTAAGTTTAAACAGGTTAGGTCAACGTTACTTTATTTGGGATATAATAATGTTTGAAAATTCTAATTTGAAAAAAATTGGTTCGTTTAAGCTCGTGGGCTAACCTTAAATAGGTTGGGCTGATATAATGTTAGATTATTAATATTTACTATAAATTGGCCTGACTAATTTAACTTAGACGAAAATGGACTAGGCCTAGATATAGCAAAACAGGTCGAATCCGCCAGGTTGACCCACATAATTCGCAATTTTTTACAGGGTGGATTGATATTTTCAACCCATAGAAAAAAAATTCAACCCACATAACCTGCCCCACTTAACTCGTAGGTTGAAGCGGAGTGGGGTGGGGTGTATTTGGCCTATGGGTCAAATTTTTTTTATTTTCATCTTTTTTTTCGACACAATACACACAATATTTATGCTCTTTTTTTGGTATTTATGTAACATTGGTAGACTTCATAGTTTTTTTTTTAAGGATTATGTTATTGATAATAATTATGCCTTATGGACTATGTTATTATCTTATCGATTATGAATTTATATTTTATTGTAAACATGGTTAATTTATGAGGTGTGAATTTTTTAATATGTTTAGGTTTGAATATTAGCTTGTGAACTTCTTTGTTGTGATTATTTAGTTATAAGTTCTATCATATTCTTATTAAGAATTGTGATTTTTAACTATTTTAAAATTGAGTAAATAGTTTAATACTTGATAAGTAAATAAAATGAAATGTTCTTTTATGTATTTAATTAAAAATTCTTTTTTCAAAAAAAATTAGATGAATTAATTTATATAAAAATATTTTTTTCTTTATTCTCTATTTTTTTGCATGCCAACCCGCCAACTTGTTAACTCACAGCAGGACAGGGTGAGTTGACCCATTCAACTCAAATTACTAATGTGGGTTGACTCGCCCCACCTCGCTTAAAGCTTGACCCGCAGCAGGATAAGGTGGGTTGGCCTATTTGCCATTACTATCTAGGCCTAAATGAGTTGAGCTATCATGTTTAAGTATGTGGACTATCCTTGAATTGGTCGGGTCAATATTTTGTTGGCTTATTAATATTTGTTATGAGTTAGCCTAATCCATTTTACTAATAGGCTTAAATGAGCTAGACCTAGACGGTAGATTTAACAACCCTATAGATCAATCTTGTCTATTGTGGGTTAGCCCCAGTAGGATAGATCAATATTATTTGTAACCACAATGTACAACGGTATTGTTATAAATATTAAAAAAATATTTTTATAGATATTATTTTTTCATTGATTTATATATGCAAGGTTCTCAAAATCCAAAGATATGCAAGGATTTAATAAAATTTTCCAAATGATTTTTTTATTTTTAATTTAAATAATAACATAACTTTTTTATTTAAAAAAAAAACTAAACTAGACCGCCCTTATTTAGAAACTAAATAACTTTCATTATATTTCATGGTGAAAATGAAAATCTCAACATCATGTGATAAGTACTTTATATAATATTGACTAACAAATATTACAAATCCTTACATAATTTTTTAGAATAATTACTAAGTTTAAAAGTTATAAATACTTAATTTTATTTTTCAAAACACAACAAAACATTATCATATTTTCTAGAAAAGATGTAGAAAATCATCAGTGAGAATCACCATTGTGGCATGTTGTAGATATGACTAATCTATACATTGAAAATAGAGCTATTATTTGTACATAACAGCCACACCCGTATACGCTTACTCACAAAGGAATAAAAAAAGTATATATATGCTTCATTTCATTAAAAATATATTTTTATTACCCATTAAAAAGGTGTCCATTGAGTATGACTGGCTAAACTATGTACAACAATTATATTCCTTGAAAAAAGGAACTATTGTGCTTTTCAATGATGTTGCCATGAAGCCAAAAGACATATGAATGTCTGTAGAGATGTGAAGTTTGTTGCTATTGCACTTATGTCAGAATATTGTTGTTGGATACTCTGAAATATTGGATCGAAGTACCTATTCTATTACTCTTATATGAATGTGTCATCCTTTCTACAAAAATTGGCATGTAAGGCTCTAAGCTCGACAAAAGTTAATTTTTCTACAATACTGTGTCTAGTGCAGTTTCTGAGAATGAAAAAAACACATCATTAAGAAAATAAAGCTTGCACGATTTTACCTTAAATTCCCAAATCCAGATGGTCTAATCCATGAATTTTAACTTAAAATTCTGATCCCTGCCGATGAGTAATACCCGGCAAGATTTGGATTATTTGCATTTATGGAAAGGCCTTACTCTTATGCTAGAGTTGACCCTCAAGTCAGTTCATAGTACCGTCACAATAAAAATTAAATTCACAGGTTTCACCATGCTAAGCTCACAGCAGAAATGAAAGGATGTTATGGTAATGTAAAAACAGAAAGAATTGTAGTTGAGAATCCCATTTTATCACCTAGTTCAATACTCTATCCTTGATTAATTGCCTTCATATATGTAGGGCATTGGCAATAGACCCTGCTAGACTCAATACTTCAAAAGGAGCCTTGTTTGCTATGGCTTTGACACTTCGTGGGCAAGAATCTGTGATCCAGAAGTAGGAAAATGCATTCTCCAAGACTCCTGCAAATTAAATCAAATGGCAACAATAACATCCAAACATATATGAAAGTATAGGAATACAGGAGTAGGTGAAACTGTGCTGGGACTAACCATCTTTGTGAGTGAATCTCTCCCATGATTGGTTAGGGAACACACCATGGGTGACATAGGCACTCACCTTTGCTGCACCATGGGCTGCTAAAACTTTCTGAGGAAAACCAACAGGGAAAAGAGAGAGAGAGAGAGAGAGAGAGAGAGAGAGAGAGAAATGTTAAGTTGCAACTAGATGCAGACACAAGCATGAATAGTTAGGGTTCTAATATAGAAATTAAGTGCTGCTTAGTCTAGGGTCTATTTGGTTTCAAAAGACATTTGCTGTTTTCATTTCCCATTGTTTCATCATTCTCTTTACAAAATCTTAAAAGCAGAATGGAAACAAAAATGACAGTTTTGTAATAAAGATTAGAAACAGAAAATATAAATAAAAATAGAAAATATTTTCTGAAATCAAACAGGTCATTTGGTTGCAAGTGCAACGCCAATCTCCAAACATAGAAATCCAACGGATAATAATATCAACTATAAATATATATAGAGAGAGAGACAGAATAAAAAAAAAAAAATCAGATGTAAAATTAGACTTGCCACTGAGTAGATAATAAATTACTGAGCATGAATCACAAATGAGAATCATCAAATTTAGAAAGAATGAGAACATGCAAAGGCAAAAATTTATTTTGACAAAAATAAACATCTTTGATACACAAATTTAATCACCTACCTGACACTCAATCAGGGTGCCTCCAGATTGGACCAAATCATCAACAATTACTACATGATAACCAGTGACGTTGCCTTCCTTGAGCCGAACTATCCTTTTATCACCTGCACGAACCTTTGTACAAACAACCTGCCATTTCACAATTTCAGATAGTCTACTCAGAAATGAATTACAAATTTAATGAACAGATACTTAAGAGACCCACCACTGAAAATTTTTCGAACTGCTTGTGGAATCGCTTGAAAGCACCATCATCTGGAAATGCTATAACTACCTGAAAATAACAATCAGAACTTCAGGCTACAAAGGATATGAGAATAGAAAGCAGAGCAATTTTCTATGAAATGGAAAACATCCACTGTTTTAACATCACCGGTTTGGTCTACAGACAAAAGCAATTTGATATTGATATAATGCAGAATACTCACATTATCAGCATCAGGAAGCTGATGCAGACGTTGCTTTAAGAGAGGGATACCAGTCTCAAACAAAGGCAAAACCTCATCTCCAAAATAAAACCTCTCCTGCACAATTTAAATCATAAATTAAATAGTGGAAATTGGTAAAACATGGCATAAAGGTACGATGTCAAGTACATTTGAAAGCAATGAAGAAACACAAAATGACAATGTGATGTCTCAAAATGTCGACAAGTTTCTACAAGAAGCCATGATGATCGCCTAAAAGTTCTAACAGAGAACATTACAAGAGAAAGAAATATATAAATGAATGAGAGCAATAGTTGCTAACTTGTTCAAAGTATAAAAGTTATACAGATATCTATATGTTAAAGGTAGAATATCCTTGATCATCTGAGGTGAACAACATTTAAGCAGACACATTATTCATAAAGTTCAAAATTTGCATCCATCTAGGCCATGTGTTCTATTGGATGGCACCTTTCCTCATTATACCGAGAGTGCATCCCGAACTTCAATTGAGAAAAGTTGTTTAATAGCTCAAGACAACAAAACAGAAGTGCAATATAAGTATGAACCAATCATGCATAATCAAAGCAAAAGAGAGTATGCAAGGAAACCTTTATTAACTGAAAAAAAGAAAAAAGGTTTAATAGCAACCCAGTAGATCACAAAAGCAAAGCATATAAATTCCTTTTAATGCATTAAGTACACAAACCTGCAAAGCATGAATGTCATATATGACTAAACTAGTTGGGCCACCTCTTGAAATTGGAATATTTGACAACATCCTTGCAAGGGTGAAGGCAGTTGCTACATCTCCTTCTTCTTCCATTCGCTCAAAGGATCCAGTTGGAAAGAAAGGCAATACCAATGTGAAGGAAGCAACAAATAGACGAGGGAGTGCATATATGACAGAAAGTTGCTCAAAGACATGTGCCGGGGAGCTGAAAGATGCTAAAAATGCAACATGTTGACCTCGGAGCTCTTCTGCATTATCTATAAATATATTTGGAAAGCCATCAGCAAAAGACCTGGATAACCATAAAACTGATCAGTTTTTCAATTTTTGTGAAAAAAAAAAAAGCTAAATATATAAAGGATATAGCCAAAATTTGTCACAGAATAAGATTTATAAGCAAATTAAGTCATGAGGAAGTATCAAAACATATGTACACAACCAGATGTAGACAAGATAATTTCTTCTGAGAAAGTCCTAAGATAATCTAAACCCGACCTATACTCCTCATCGGCATACATCACATCATCATCAATGTTCTCTTCAACTCCATCATTGAATCTATATTCCTCAGTTCCTTTGAGCTCATCTCTCCAATGAATCAGATTATGGACGTGTATCAAGTGTATGTTACAAGGAAGGGGAAAGAAAGCAAAGGCTAATGACACATGGTTGAGAAGGGCAGAATAGGAAATAAAGGGAATATTCATGCTGCTGTTTGGTGCATAACCAAATGTGGAGCTGGCAAGGTATAGTGGGAGGTGGGAATTCGGATGGAGAGAAGTAAGAATATAAGAGGGAATGATAGGTAGTGCGAGATATGCATGAATGAGAGGAAAAGGGAATGGGTTTGGGCTAGAGGTTCTGTGCGCCTACAGAACTGTAGATTTATATTTTATTTCCCACATTTTTCTACTCTTACAAGAGGTAGCCCCCACTTATCAAATCAGTAAAACTCAATTCCTATCAGAATCATCCACTATTTCAAGATATCATCAAGAGGGATGGAATTGATCATAACCTATCTATCACAAGCTATAACAAGCTTTAAGTGGTTGGTTTGATGAAAGCTTGATCATGTAAATTTTTATGCTCAATCCGCTCTTCTTTATATGAGGCTGCGGCATGAAGTTAAGAACAAATGAAACTAACATGCTTGATGCTTCTTCTACTGTGCTAAAGTTTAGTAAGCTATAAAATTTGGACAGCTTAAAACCCAATTATAAACTTACATGCTCAAACACTCCAATTCCTCCCACAACCAGTTGGTAAGTGACGATTGGATTCCGTAGTAAGAAGCTCTCCAATGAAAGCATGTTTTGTTTTGCTCAATTTAAGCATAAGTTCAGCATCTGAGCTAAAAGCTCTCTACATAATTTTGACTACAATCTCTTTTGGACACAAAATAAGCTAATCCATATATTCGGTTACAGTTGGAATTATAATCACGGACATCCAAGGTGACTCAAGTAAAACACTAGAATAAGAACCAATCCACAATCCATAATCCATTAGTAGCTTCAAGTCAAAGCAAAACATCAAAGAGTCATAATATGTTTATGCAACAAGCAACAAGCAACAATCAAACATATCAATCAACTTAACGTAACATAGGATGCGTTTGTATATGGGCTTTTTTTTAAGAGTACCTCCATTTGATATTCTGGAGAGTGATGTAGTGGGGGAAGTGAGAAGCAACCTTGTTGGCAAGGTCCTCGCAGTCTAGGGAGTAGAACAGGTTCACTTGCTTCTTTGGGCACTTCACCATTGCCATTCTTCTTTCTCTCTCTTTCTCTTTGTTTCTCAGTTCCAAAACCAAAGCACAGCAAAGCGTGGAGACAAAGCAGAAAGAGAATTTAGAGGGAACGCAGCAACACAACGCGACAAAACCAAACAGAACAGAACAAAAGAAGAGAAAGGGTTTTAGTTCGGTCAGCCCCCAAGGGACACGGAATCAACGAGGTCAAATAAATAGTGGGTCGGGTCCGTCTTGTTTTGGTATAGTCTTTGGTCAGCCCCAGGAACCACGACTACGAAGTACGGAGTCGCTTTTCCAATTTACCATAATATTAAAATTCTTCGGGATTTTCCTGATACCTATATAAAATTTAAAAATATCGATATATTTTATTTTTTTTACTAAAAATTTATCATGTATTTCATTAATTTAAATTATTTATTTTTAAAATTATTTTTTAATTATATTTCAGATTTATAAATTTTATGATTAAATAACAATTGTTAAATATAAAAATGTACCAATACCATAATAAAAAATAAGACTATAGAAGAAAATCTCAAATCCTTAATGGTGCAGCGTGCAGCTAAATTTTGTCTAACTAACCATAAGGGTACTCATTAAAAAAAAAAAAAAAAAAGCCCATAAGGATTATATATGATAGTAAACAAATTAAATTTTTATAAAGAGAATATGGATTCAGATTTAATAATAATAATAATAATAATTGTTAATAGTGTCTCTTAATTATGATAATAACGATTAAAACAAAATTTTCCTAGGTAACAATTAATTTCTCAACAACTCTGGTACTATTTGGAATCTATTAAATTATTATAAGGAGTGTTAAATTACTTAAATTAAATATAGAAAGAATGTCTAGTTTATTACTACTAGTTTGTATTATTTTTTAGAATTCAATTTATATGTATTGACAGTGTAAAATAGTTTTACACTGTTAATTAATAGAAATAGTGAAAAGTACCAGTTTATACAAATAACTATCAATTATAATGAGGGACCTACCATAATTTTTTATTTTTTTCTATTTTTATTGGTTGATAGTGTAAAATTATTTTATATTGTCAGTGCATATCAATTAAACTCTATTTTTTAAATCAAATAATTTATTGTATTTTAACTAATTTAACTCTAATCATGTTGATTTAATTTGAGATTAGAACTCTCCTACAGTTACTTTTAATGGGTTCTTTTGAAAGAGTCAAATCACTTAAGAATCAAATGGCAAACAGTATTTTTCAACTCCATTATGTCACGTGACATGAAACACGCCACAATTGGAATTGGGGCTGCGCTAGCGTGCAACACGCAATAAACAGCTGCAAGAAATGGAGCGTACGTTTACGTGCTTTTTTCATTCAAGGTGAAAAATTCCATTAGCCGCCCACCCCGCTCTTTCTACTCTTAATTTTCTTTCTTTAGCTTTTTATTTTTTCATGTAACGTAAAAAACAAAATTTAGAATGGACTCAAGACAAACCTTTTATTTCTATAGCATTCAATCTTTTTTCAAAAGAAATTTTTTTTATATTTTTCATTGAAAATATAAGAAAAATAATGCATAAAAAATAACGACAAATATCTTTCCCGTAGCCATTTGAAATAATTCATAAATAATAGGAATTGTAAGATAAAAATCATTTTCGTTAGTCATATAACTCTCTCTGTCCTCTTTTATTTTTACAACGATGGCTACAATTTTTGAGGGGGGGAAATTAAAACTTTTGTAAGCCTATTTGTTTCAGAAATTGATGGTTGCAAGACAAAATGACTTCTTTTGGATTACTATGAATAGAAGAATAAAATAAAAAATGTAATAAGTGGTAAATTTTTAAGTTAACTATAGTAATTCATATTTTAATGCTATAAACTTTTAAATATTAGAATTTAACCTTAAATTTTTGGTCAAGATACCCCCCCGGGGGGCGGGGGTTTGTAAGCCGTATTGTTTGCAGCGATCGGACGCCTAGGTTACGCTAAATTTCAAAGGACGTTTTCATTTTATGCCATAATTAATTTAGATTGGACCCTAATGCCATACAAATAATATAAATGCATGTGTAAAATCTTACTTCTGGTGAATTACTACAGAGATTATCTAGGAGGTAAAAATAACTACTAAAAGCATAAAAGCTCACATTAATTTCGTTACTGAACTTTGATTTTCAAATGTGGTTAACTTTGGCAGGTTGACAGTAATTATTTCCTATATTTGCTCCACGAATTTTTCCACCCTCCATAAATCTACATGTGGGGTTATGTAGAATTGTTTTGCTGTTTGCGTGTTTCAACTTCTACTCTAACATGACAACTAATCAGTTGCTCATTACACAACTGGATGTTGAGTGTTATGGGCCAATATTCAACCATGCATTTAAAAAGGAGCCATCAAGATTGCTCTTGTCACACTTAGATTAGATATCAGGAGCCAAGATCTTGGCCTTGTAGCAGTACACTCTGGGAGTTTAGTGGAACGTGTTTGAGTCATTAGGACCTAAGCTCCCTGTCCAGCCCCCCTCTGGGTGCCCCAGTAGGGGCTAACCAAAAAAATTTAGACATCAGGGTATTGATAAGGGTTGAAAATATATAAGCAACTTTGATCCCTTAGAGAGATAACAATAGTTTAAACCTTAAAAAGGCAACTCTTGGGGCGAGAATGCATAATTCTTATTTGTAACTCAATGCATAACTCATATTTTGCTATAACTTAAGTCGGGTTTTTGGATTATCTGGTTAAAAAATTATTTGTAATTACTTTCATAAGTGCTTGATTAATTCAAAGATATTTTGAACTAAGTATTTTTCTTAACCTAATTTTTTAAATAAAACAATGATTCAAGTGTTTATCCATATGTGAATTTATTTCGCAAAGCTAGACAATGATGAATTGAAAGTGCCTCCGCAGCTTCTTAAAATTATAGGCTTTTCTTATATTTTCTAAGTGAAAATAAGCATTTAGAAAGTCATGGAAGGCAAAGTTTCACATTATGTATGTATTGCATTGTCAAGAGTGCATCAAAGGGGTTAAGAATTTTTATAATTAACGGGGATGACATATACACAAAACACAATAAAAGTGTTATTTATAATGAAGTTTTCAGTTAACTCCCTTAATATAATTTTCTTTGATTTATTTTATTGTGTAGAGCAATTAAAAAAAATCTTAATATCTTTGTGCCATATCTAATTTTTAATCACTTTTTATCAAAAACAATTATAAAAAATTATAAACGCATGTAATACATAAGAATTAACTCTATTTAACTCATATTATTATATATAGAGGTTTATTCATCGGTCAACTTCTTATAAAAAATAATTAAATAAATCTATCAAAAAAAACTTTTCATTTATATTTCGTTCAAAATATAAAACCTATTAGAAATTATTAAAAGCATATAATTTATTTAATTTTTCCATCTTATTGGTTTTTTTTTTTGTCTTTCCATATATTGTTTTATTTTTCATGAACATGTTGTGTTATAGAATAAATGATGAAATGATTTGAATATACAAGCACTTTTAGAGTAACTATCTATTCTTAGATTGAATGAATTATAACTTTATAAGTCAATTTTAGATGTGAGTGAAAAATACGTTTTGCATGAAAATTATTGAAGAAGTTATGATTTTAATATTATATATATATATATGATTATTGTTTAAGCCTTTTTGTCAAATCTATCAAGACCAATCACTTGTAAATCAATTATACTATAAAAATATTTTTTTTTCAGTTGACATATAACTTATTTTTTTTATTGTGATTAAAGATTCAAAAGATTTATTCATTGTGTATTTTAATGTATTGATATTTTTATATTGTATATCTTTTATAAAAGATGTAAAATAAAAATATATATATATTTATATAATATTCAAATTATTATTATCTAATATAATATGTAAATTTATTAATATTATAATTTAATGTGACTTAATTATTATAAAATTATTATAAAACTATAATTTTCATATAAATGTTATTTATTATATTTAAATTTTTACAATTATTTTTTTAAGAAAAAATTGATGTATTTCACGGTACAACTCTAGTGAAAAAAAGATAAGAGGATAACATCCATATTAACCAAATGGCATTAATTATAACAATATAGCATTTGATTTATGATTAAATAAAATTTCAAGAGTTTAAAAGTATTGTCAAATACAAAATACTCCTACACATGATTTATGATTCTATTTTTTCTTTTAAGGTATCTTTACAACTATGTACTACCGTGACTAAAAAACTTTCTTAATAATTGTCTTTTTTAGTGTTGTTGAATTTTGATCCTATTTGGCTCTTCTTCTTCTTCTTCTTCTTCTTCTTTTTTTGTCCTTTAAGGTATCTTTACAACTAGGTACTATCATGAGTACAAAACCTTCTCAATAATTGTTTTTTTTAGTGTTTGAATTTAATTCTATTTGTGAGAACGTAGCTGAATTACAACTACAACCAATCTTTATTAGTACACATGCTTTGTTGTTTGGAGGATGGGAGGAGTTCTCTTACAATTAAGTGCCTGGTCTATGATTAAAATAACAAAAACAATGAAAAAAAAATAGATAATGATTAATTACACGATAACATGAGTTTGCACCAGTTGGCAGTTAGCTTAAGGTGGAGATGAGGACAACAGGATTGCTATTTCACACAATGAATCGATGACTACATCCAAGTCTGATACTAGATTTGGAATTTTTCTAACTTTGGTAGCTTGACCCTGAAGGATAGGGATATGGTTTAACATCGTGGACTTAGAAGCCATTGAACCCTTTAAAATGCGCAAAACCTCGATCTTTTGCATATTACAAACATTGTTGCACCTTCATGCTCATCGTAACAACCATTTCCTTTGTTTCTCGTTAGTCGTTGTGTCTTCATATAGCTTCCCCGTGTTCGGAGACTTTGTTGTTGAACAGTACGAGAGAAACCATGCCGACCAGTGGTGAAATTGCGAGCGGGAACGATGATTTGGCGAAGATCGAGTCGCAGAAGAAGCAGAACAGGGTTTGCAATGATGAGGGAAGTGCTCCAACGGTGAAGGCTCAAACCATTGATGAGCTTCACTCATTACAAAAGAAGAAACCTCAACCTACCACTCCCATGGGAACTCAAGCTACCTTTTTCACCATCTCTGAGGATGAACGCCACAAACAACAGCTCCAATCCATCAGGTATCTATCTACCTATAAATATTGTTACAATGGGGTGTGTTAATACATATTACATGACCAAAAGTTTCTTATGCAATTCATTCAATGTTAAACATCGTGTCAACTTATATTTACCTCTAGAAATACCCTTACTTATGCTAATTATTGAATAAATTACCTGTTTTATAGTTTTTCATTCATGACATACAACCCAATTTCGTTCAATTACTTGAACAAGCATTAATGAATAAAAATTCTAGGCTTATTCTTGCCTTCATCTGAAGGCTGCAATGTGTGGAATTCTCCCCCACATGGTGTAGAGTTGTTGTTACTTGCATATTTTCTTAACTCCTGTAACAAAATAGAGTAATGATAGGTAAACTCATCTTTTCTGGAATATCATGTCAATTTACACTCCATCCACTATCGAATGGGGTATGAACATAATTTAAATAGAGTTCATATCTCATCCAATAATGGATAGAATATAAATCAGCGTAGTATTTCAAAAAAAAAATGAGTTCACCAAATTTTTTTTTTAAAAAAAAATAAAGTAATTCTTGACCAAACAGTGATGAATATTGTAAACATTTTATTTCATATTTAATATGTATAAAGTAATAAGACCTTTGCTAAGCTGAACTAATTTCTAATTAATACTTCTATATAAGTTAATTGTTGAATAAACTACTTCAAAATAACGTTATAGATAAGAATTTAATTTAAATGTATTAATAGTATAAAATAATTTTATACTGTCAATTAATAAAAATAATAAAAAATATCAATTTATACAAATAATCATCTATTATAATGAGGAATCTATTATAATTTTTTATTTTTCAATATTTCTATTAATTAATAGTATAAAACTATTTTACATTATCAATAAATATCGATTAAATTCTATAGATAATGGCTAATAAAAATTTTTTGTTATATTGAGTGTTGGTTCATTATGAAACGCCACGTTTGCCAATATGCTCTGCATGAACCTTCTCTCTCTCTCTCTCTCTCTCTCTCTCTTACATACTAAAAACTTCTCTTTTAAAATTCGGTGATATAGAGTGCATTATTTTCAAAAGTTGTGCAATTTATTTAAGTAAACTTATTATAAAAACCGGAGTAAATTTTTATTTTTTAAAAGTAGACAAAAAAATATTTCTACTTTTACTTTTGATTGTCCAGATACACCCATATTTTACCCTTTTTTTCTCCTAAGAAGCAACATTTTCTTTATTATTGGGAGTTTCCATTTTTGTGTTGTGTATTTTTGGATGTCATCTTTATCTAAAGTGGAACCCATTCAGGTTGTCACCCCGCATGTTTACTGAAATATTCATTATGCGCTGGTAATAACGAAAATAGTTTGACCTTGACAACACTACCGAATTTTCTGGAGACAATTACGGGAAGAAAGGAAAACGTGGAAAGTATTGAAATTTATTTATTTATTTTTATTGGGTAACACAACTATTTCGCTTACTAGTTGACTACTTCTTTTCTTTTTTATTTTTTATCCCCGATATCTATTTTTGCTCCATATTAATTAAATGATTAATTTCATTTTTTCTTTTTCTTGAAATAGTGCATCTTTGGCATCCCTAACAAGAGAAACTGGACCTAAGGTAGTGAAAGGAGACCCAGCTAAAAGATTTGAAGCCCCAAGGGTTGCTCACGTATCGCACCACCGCGTCACAACACCAACCATTGGTGTTAGCGACAGTGCCTTGAAATTTACCCATGTCCTCTACAACCTCTCCCCTGCAGGTTCAAAATTTACTCTTTTTTATTTTTTATTTTTTTTTAAAAATGATCAGTATGAAAATTTATCAAATTATAGTTAATTTGATTTGATTCAGGTAAATTTATTATAAGAAATAAATTTTATTAATATTAATTTTTTTTTACATAACTGAAATTTAAAATTTTATTTAAAGAAAAATTAATATTAAATTATTTAAACCAACTAATCATTAATTTTTCTTGTAATTATGATATATGTAAATTTTATTAGTTTATTATTGAAAAACGTAATCTGAAAATAGCTAATAAAAGTAATAGTTTTGCTTATAATATATACTTTATCAACGTTTCATAAAATAAAATCTACCTGTCTTGTATGTCCGTTTGATCCACCTAAGCTTCCTGTGTTATAGGTCTCCTGATTTACGTTATGTTATATGAATCTTAGTTTTGTGTTTGTTAATTCACAACTGGATCAGGGTTGCATCAATTTGTACATCTGGTGTATGAGAATGAGTCAGCATCACCTTTGCTCGCATGCTTTAATAATATATGAAAAGAAAAACAACGATATTTCGTAGAAAGTTGTTGAAACTATCCCACCATCATTTTGTCATCACTATTTGTTTTTTTTTTTTTCCCTTTCTTTCTTCATAGCTAGTTTGTCTCTCAAAAGAATTAATCAAGCATGACATCTTACTTTTAATTAATGATTTGCATAATCTGAATCGATTTCACATAGTAAAACTTCATAGCTCGCGAATTTACTATGATATATAAAGCCTTCTTAACACTTACGCGGGTTACGTGAGAAAACCTTATGAATATTGGGATTTACTTATTTTGTTAATAATTTTTTTTATAAATATTGAATTTCAAAAATTCAACTATAAAATTATATTATATTACTTTGATGGTCAAGTATACTAATTAAATTTTAGAAAAATTAAATGTTAATAGACACATATTTATTTTTTAAAAAAATATTATATATTAAAATATAGTAAAATTTTAAGTATTGACTCATTTTAAATGGCATGAAATTTTATTCACATAATCTATTTAATGAGAACTTTTAATTATATGTTATGATTTACTCTTAAAGTAAGCTAATCCCTACCCATTTTTATTTTTAAGAGATTGTTACTAACTTCTTAGTATAGTAGAGGGTTTTTCTAATAATTTCCTCCTATGTTTATTTTAAGATCATTATTGTGATATTTGAGATTTGGACTTCGTGTAGAACTTTATGAGCAAGCAATCAAGTATGAGAAAGGATCATTTATCACTTCCACTGGGGCATTGGCTACGCTTTCTGGGGCCAAGACGGGTCGCTCTCCTAGAGACAAACGAGTGGTCAAGGATAGTGCTACTGAGAATGAGCTTTGGTGGGGAAAGTAAGCATTTTTCACCATATACATTGTAGTGTTATCATACTCTTCTACCATACTATATGCATGCCTTTGTTTTTCTTCATATTTCTTTTAACTTGTTTAATTTTCATTTCTATGTAATGCTCAAAATTGTTGTGCTATGAAGAGGTTCCCCTAACATTGAGATGGACGAGCACAGTTTCATGGTGAATAGAGAAAGAGCCGTTGATTACTTGAACTCTTTGGACAAGGTCAATTTTCTCTCCTGCATTTCTTTCTATCTTCCCTCTTTCTCCCAGGTGCTCAACATGTAAAAAAGGAACCAATTTTTATGGACAAAACTTGGGCGCATTTTTTTATATTCTTATTATTTATTCTTAAATTATGTCATGTGTACCAAAATTCTGTTAAAGTGTACTGCTCTATCGAAAAAATATTTACATGACATAGGTTGATTTGAGAATTAAATAATAAAGATAAATAAATTAGACATAAATTTTCCCCTTTTATTTTATTACAATTGTGCCTTGCCCTATTTCAAAATATGTGAAAGAGACCGCTCTGAATTGGTTGGTGTATCTCATCTTTATAAGATTGGTGACTAGGGGATCGATGGAATCTATATTGTGTCCAAACATCCACTAATCCAGTTGGGATATATATTGAAAATTAATGCTCCCCATATATACACACTTACGTAAACATTAATTTATGGTTATACTGTTTCTATTTGCTTAATGCAGTTGGCATTATTAAATTTTTTTTGCTAACATGTGTTTTAATTTAGTCACCTAGATGTAAGAGATGTGAGATGATGAAAACTTGATGTGCAACAATATGTAAATGCCTTATCTTATCAATTCTGTCAGAAATTATTACTCAGATTATATGCTTCATTTTCACGAGATATAGCAGCCCACTATGTGATGAGTTTGATTAGCTCCATTGAAAAAGAGAGTACAATTACTTACATACATTATTTTATATATATTGGATTATATAATTTTTATTATTTAATTATTATTAATTACATTTTATTTTTGTGTACTTACATTTTACTACCGGTACATATCTTAAGCAGTAATACTAGTAACCAACTTGTGGTACCATATGCATTCTTTTGAATTCTAAGTTGTGATAGACTCCATTAGATAGATTGAATGTATCTCCCATATTCATTGTTGGCATGACGTGTATTTGTTAACTAGAAATACAAAGTATTTCATAAAATCAAAAGGGGAAATTGTTGGCAACTATCTTCATAGTTTATTATTAATATTATTGGTAATCCCTTCCGCGGAGTATGTTCCTGGAGTAATGGATGAGAGTTCTTGACCAATTTATTTCTATAACTTTGCTTACATAATTTTTTAAATACATTATCTGACTATGGATGGCAATTGATAATGTTCTTAAAATAAAAAATAAAAAACCCTCCTGATTTGCAGGTCTTTGTTAATGACCAATTCTTGAACTGGGACCCAGAGAACAGAATCAAAGTCAGGATTGTATCTGCGAGAGCTTACCATTCCTTGTTTATGCACAACATGTAAGTATAAGCAAAAGATCAATTTAGAATCCAACGCTACTTTATTTCACCCTTCTTCCTTCCATAGAAAGGTATAAGCCCCACCACATAAATGCACATCCTGCTGTGAATATCTAATGAACATACATCCAACTTCAGTAGAGGAAATAAGTTCCTAAAGTAAAATGATTGAATCTGCAAATTGTGTATCAATTAATTTAGTTAGAGTACTGTTACTTTTTTTTCACACCATTAGACACCTGAGGAATTACGTGTAAATAACTGATGATTTCAATTGCAATTTTTTGTGAATTTACCTTATGAGAAGATATAGAAAATCATGCGTCAATGATGGTAAATTTCAATTATATTATTAATGAATTTAGTAAAAGAGTTTCACATCTATTACTAACTACCGCGCCTATCACATTCACCAGAAGCGTAATTGAAATCATTAGACAATATCCATTGATCCCCAAATTGATAAATGATGTCTAAAATTATAGATATGAATATCATTTCTCATTTAGTTATGTACATATATCTTGATAACTTGGCGTGTGGCAGGTGCATCCGTCCCACTCCTGAAGAGCTAGAGAATTTTGGCACACCAGACTTCACTATTTACAATGCTGGACAGTTCCCATGCAATCGTTACACACACTACATGACATCATCCACAAGCATAGATCTTAACCTTGCTAGGAAGGAGATGGTCATCCTTGGCACACAGTATGCTGGGGAAATGAAGAAGGGCCTTTTCAGTGTCATGCATTATCTCATGCCTAAGCGCCAAATCCTCTCCTTACACTCTGGCTGCAATATGGGAAAAGATGGGGATGTTGCTCTCTTCTTTGGACTCTCAGGTATGTATAGTGTCAATGCATCAAAAGGGTCTTTTTGAATGTTTCTACTAGCTATGCTTGAGTGCATGTTATAAGAGAGAACAGCCAAATTACTCCTCCAAAAATATATGCAACATCAAGTTAATCCTTCAAAGATTTTAGACATTAATTTAGTCCGTCAATCATGTTTAAAATATATACCATTTTAGTCCTCTAATATATATTTAGACATCAATTTGGTCTTTGAGTTGATTGATATTTTGTACTATGAAAAACTAAATTAATGTAAAAAATCTTTGAAGGACCAATTATGGCTTGTTACACTTCATTTTGCAGTACTAATGGACCCTTTTTCCTTCTATTATTATTGTTGTCTATGTTAGGGACTGGGAAGACCACTCTTTCAACGGATCATAATAGGTACTTAATTGGAGATGATGAACATTGTTGGAGTGAGAACGGTGTCTCCAACATAGAAGGCGGTTGCTATGCCAAATGCATTGACCTCTCCAAGGAGAAAGAACCTGATATCTGGAATGCAATCAAGTTTGGAACAGGTGTTAATTTGGGACTACTATAACTTATTTTATTAATGAAAAAAAATCTTTGAACTCAACTTAAAAGAAATGCATCTTGATACATTTATTCTTCACTTGATTTCCAGTCTTGGAGAACGTGGTGTTTGATGAGCATTTTAGAGATGTTGATTACGCTGACAAATCAGTTACAGGTAAGTAATGACTTGGATTGTGTCAATTAAAGTATGTGATTTGTACCTGACAACAAAAGGGACTTAGTTGTGCCTGGCCAAAAATAAAGGGAACGAGTTGTGACTTGGTCATACCAATGATTGCTTTGTTGTATCTGTTGTGTAAGGTCAACTCTTGCAAATAAACGGGTTGCTTGAATAAACTATCAACATGTAGCTAGGGATAAGGACGGAATTGAATGAAGACAATAATATTACAAGAAACAAGTCACACCTCTACTTGCCAACAATTTTTTTTAATAGAAAAGAAATTTTATTAGAAGAAAAGAAAATAGTACAGAAGAGGATAATACATCTTCACAAAGATACAAAAATAATAACTAAGTCATATAAGAATAAACCATGCAACAAAGCATGACAACCACTTTGAATATCAGCTAAAGAAACACTATTAAACAAATCATCTGCAGGATGGAAATAACAAATAATTATTTGGATTACTTGCCAACATTTCTAACGGGAATCTATAGGATAAACTTTGCTTATACTAAACAATTACAAGTGGCCTTGCTGACAAATATAATATTAATTTGTTCTTTCACATTGCAGAAAATACTCGTGCAGCTTATCCAATAGAGTACATTCCAAATGCAAAGTTACCATGTGTTGGTTCTCACCCAAAGAATGTCATACTTTTGGCATGTGATGCATTTGGTGTGCTCCCACCTGTGAGTAAGCTAAGCCTGGCGCAGACCATGTATCACTTCATCAGTGGATACACAGCTTTGGTAATGTCTAGAATAACTTATTACACTCCTATCTCGCTAGAAAAATGCTAGACAACTAGAATCTTTCATCAAAAATTAAGTGTCAGAATGATACGACATGATTAGTGACCTTTGGATGAATAAGTAGATCTTACCACTATATTTCATCCAACAACCATTATGATTTTTATCAATAATTCTGGCTACATTATTCTAGCTTTGCAGCATTGTTGTCCTGCTAATATTGTTTCCTCTTTAACTCTCAATAAATTCTTTTTTGTATGATAAATAAAGGTGGCCGGCACTGAGGAGGGTATAAAGGAGCCACAGGCAACATTTTCAGCTTGTTTTGGTGCAGCATTTATAATGCTCCACCCTACAAAATATGCAGCCATGCTTGCTGAAAAGATGGAGAAACATGGTGCTACTGGATGGCTTGTTAACACTGGTTGGTCTGGTGGAAGGTAAGCTTTTTGGTTGTGATCATTAAAATAGAATTTTGTTCACTAGAAAAATCTAAAACTAAATCTGTTCTTTTTGCCAAGTTGCAGCTATGGCTGTGGAAGTCGTATTAAACTACCATATACAAGAAAAATTATTGATGCTATTCACTCTGGAAGCCTCTTGAATGCACAGTACAAGAAGACTGGGATCTTTGGGCTTGAGATCCCTACTGAAGTGGAGGGAGTCCCCTCCAAAATTCTAGACCCTGCGAACATGGTTAGTTGTCAAAAAATTCTTAGATTCTCTTAAAGAAATATTTCTCTTATGCCGAATTATTCAATAATTATCACATAAACTTTGTTTATTACTCATATCTCCTTAATTACTCACTATCTTTTTCACAAAATTTATTGGCAAGTATTAAATAGACTAGAGTAAGAAAAATCTCTTGCTCAAAAAACACCTAAGAATTCCTCATTAATTGTCCTACAAGTCTCAACTGTTTTAAGTATCAAGTATTTTTTTCGATTTTCAAAGTCTTTTTTGCATTTGACATTTTGCTTCCACTGCAGTGGCCAGACGAAAAGGCCTACAAGGAGACACTATTGAAGCTGGCTGGACTGTTCAAGAACAATTTTGAAATCTTCACCAGCTACAAGATTAGCACAAACAACAAGCTGACGGAAGAGATTCTTGCTGCTGGTCCAATTTTTTGAGGCTTAGCAGACTAAGGCACTGCTAAGTTTGGTGATTGGAATTACTAGGATGCTATAGAATAAGTCTTGGCTATAACCTTTTTTTTCCCCCTTAGCATTTGTGGGGTTCAACTGATATGTAAAGTTTATATTTCAAGTTTGCTAATGGATGGAACTAAAATTCTATTATTTTGTTCCTTTTTTTAAAGTTGACATGAACTCAAGTTCTATTCTTTACATTGATGGCCTTGTATCCCTTTCTTTACTGCAAATGGAATCTCCTCATTCAGAATAAGCCTATTAAAGAAATTATAAAGGAAAGCAGAAAAAAACAATGTCCTTCCATTGTGCAAACTAACTTACAACCTAAACAAGCACAGAAGGAAAGAATTTACGAGTTAAATTCATGAAACATGCGCTTCTAAATTGACTTGGCCTTTAAAATAAGGAAGTGGATATTTACAATTAATTTAATAAAATGCATTGTGATGTTAACTTATTAATAATCTAAGAATGCATATACCTTAAGGGCATAATTGATAACAGCTTATTTTCATTTTCCAAAAAATAAAAAATTGAAATTGAAGCTTATAATATAACAATACCTGGATAATAGTATATTGATATGTAAAAATTTAGTTGGTACCTTAATTTTCTTGTTAGCACTTGCCATTTTCATTTTATCATTCAAATTGCACCCCTCTCTTTAGGAAATTCAAACCATGCGTATTATCATTACTATTTGCATAATGTTATTTCAAAACATTGTATGAGATTCTGGGGAGAGTGAAATGATATGGAAGTGTGTGAAATAAAATAGAAAAAGAAATTACTTATCACAATTAATAATTAAAAAATTATATAAAATATAATATATATTTAATTGACGGTTAAACTACAAAATTTGACAAAAGTTGGAGAGGCCGAACTTGAAATTACCAACAAAGCATTACAAGTGTATCCTTCCTAATGGTAAAAGATTCTATGCAGTAACAGGAAACAAAATACTCTTCAGGGAATAAGTTCCCAAGCTTGATGCATGATGTCATCATCTATGAAGGGACGCCAAGACCACATCTCGCAGAAGCTTCGCAATTCTTCTGATGGCACCTTGAGATCTAAAGCAGAAACTATCTTTTCCTGCAACAATAGAAAGAAAGATTTTTAAGGGTTCTCCATTTTGACTATGAATTGTAAGGTCACAAAAAGAGACCAATTACCTGCATCAAATAGTCTTGCTTGACCATACCGTATATGATAGCCATTAGGGAAGCTAAATGTGTGACATCAGTGTTTTTCTTTTCTTCAATAGTTGTTACATTACTTTGAGAATGTGGCAAATCAGCATTTTCCTCCTGAGAAAAATGTAATTGCCATTCTTAAGTGAGCTACAATTCCATGGTTTCCGTTATCACATTTATGTCAAGGACGCGTAAATGATGCATGAATTTAGTGAATATGTATAACTTCCAGGCAAAGCAGAGAAAGAGGAAAATGGCCTTCAGATACATGAATGTCATCCCACAGTTATTATGTCTAGATTTTCACTTTCTTTGTGGGAGTTAAGGGTGGAGGCTCTGTAGAAATGGGGAATGGGGATCACAAACTCTATATAACTGGTATTTATTCTTAAAAATTTTGACGAGTTTGACTTAACTCTAAATCAGTACTTCAATTCGCATAAAATATATCTGAGAGTAATAAAATATTGCAAGGATATGATGTAGCAAAGATTATATGTGAATACAAACAACCCCCCTCCTCTCTTTTTCCCCGCTTCTCTTTTTTCTACAAAAAATTATAACCACATATAGAGAGAACTTAGTGAGTGAGACTCAAATTTTAGGCAATGAATCATGTCATGTAAAATTTTCACATGACTAGCTCATGTGTGATCTTCCACTATTGATTCTCTTTTGTCATGTGTCTTGTTCCAATTGTTTGGATCTCACTTTCGGAGCCAATAGTGAAAGGTCATATATAACCAAAACATGTAAAAAATTTATATGAGAGGATCTATTCTTGATATTTTATTATCAAGTTTTAAAATATAAATGGTGTTTAAAATAATATACATGGGCAAAAGCTGAAAAGATAGCAATTGCATTAAAAATCTTCCCCAAAAAAAAATATATATATTACCAAACCATTATAGGTCGCCTGCTCATTCAACTCAACGCCAAAATCCAGATCTGATAAGGCTAATAAATTTTCATGTGTACTTTGTACGGTGCTTGTTAAATCACCCAATAAACCTTCAAGCTCATTAAGTATTACCTTGGCTGCGAGACAAACTTGACTAGTTAATCATCAGATTAAGACAAAGAAGACAATATCACTAAGAGGATTATGACACTCCACTAAAATCCCAAGAATACATACAACACACAACTCAATAAAACCCTGAACTAACAACTTGGTCTTCTTGCCCCACTGCAAGAAAGGGAGTTTCATTTTATCAATAAGGACTTTTATATTAATGACAGCCACTATATTAAACACAACTTTAATATCTACTAGAACGTTCTCATATAACAGTAGAAAAGGAAGTCCATTACAATTTACTGAATAAGTAATACAGATTAGAAAGCAATATCGAAAAATGAAGAGAAGCATTGTCCAAGTTAGGATGTGTCTTCATAAATTAAGCTGCCAGTCATTTATTGCAGGGACATATGCTAAATGTAAGCCAAAGTGAAGGCTGAAGACAAAATAAGTAAAGGCCCAACATTTCAAATGGTTAAATAAAAGTAACAGTTCTCCTTTTCAAATACTTAAATGAGGAATATAGAAATATAGCACACAAAAACAGCAAAGGCCTGTGTTATCACGAATACAGAAATATAGCAAGAGAAGTGAGCAATCATATTAAAAAAGAAGCCATACCTTTGCTTATATGGTCAAGAAGTCCACGTTTGCATGAGTGCACTTCCATATCCAGTTTTGCCATGTTGAAACCGTGATATAGTCAGCACAAAGAAATAGCAATAAAATTAAAGTGAATAGAAACTAAAATGAGGATTGATGACAAAAGATTTTATAATGATGTTTCAAGCAGATTTCTGTCATCCAGAAACAAAAAGGACAAGAAATGTCCAATTCTTGTTGTGACTTCAATCAAAATTTGCCAATAGTAGTTACGGTGGAAATTTGGTGAAATGACTAAAAATAGGTGAATAAAGGAATTAGACAGAAGCTGAAAAGCAATGAGACTGGAGAAATGTAAAGAAACAAGAATTACAAGCAAGAAATGTTAACCCAACTGAACTGATCATGAAGACATTGCGCTGCCTAAATCCTATTTCTCATAAGCATGAAAAGCAAGTAGGATCATTTAATGAGAACAAAATTTGTGAGTAGAATTCAGGGTAATTTTTTAAAACCTGCACAGTTTTGTGAAAAATTATGAAATAATAGTAGTGTTGCAGAATTCAATATCAACTTTAAAATGTACACAAGAAGAAATCCCCTGTTTTCATTTGCGTTGAATAGAAAAAGATTCATGAATTGTTAATAGTGTCGCACAAAACTCATTTGTTTACTTCAGAAATATATGTGACACTTCAGAAGGCTAGAAAAGAATTGTACTTTGATGATTCTTCAATGGTAAGCCATTTTGTAAGCATCAGTCTAAGCTCTCACTGAGACTTGTGGCATACACAGGACTTGGAATGACACAACCTAGCCTGCCAGTAAACTTTTAACTACCAAAAACCAAGAGTTGTACTTACAGCTGGTTATATTCTGGACAGTTTCATTGGGCTTCCTACATCCAGAATTGACATAGGATTTAAGTCTATTAGATCCATTAGCTTCAATTATCTTGCCGACTAATGTAGAATTTGTATCTATAGGAGGCCTCCGAATAAACTCTGCACGATAAAAGAGAAAAGTTATAACAACAGCGAAGAAGGAGTAAGTAAAATTATTATTTTACACCAACTACTGACAGATGGTAAACATAATTGTGTAAAAACTACCAAGTGCTTGTTGAAATCCAGAGAGCAGCCTGCTTCCTGCATTTCCCAACTCGTCAATCTTTGTAATCCTATCATTGGGTAGCTGTTGAGAAACATAAATTTGCATAGATATATTTTCTGATTAAAACAATATAAAATATGCTATCGTAGCTCTAATTCCAAAAGAGAAGGCAAAAAAAAAGAAAATGTATATTACGGCAGTGTCTCAAATCATAGTCATAAGTATTTACCAATACACCTAGCCATGAAAAGTTTCCCATGATGCCCTCTTTCCACTACCTAACGTTCCAACTGTTTTAAATGTTTTTCCTGCTACCTCTGCCATTAGTCAGTTATCACCACCTCCAGCCAACCTTGGGACTAGGGATCATTGATTATCTAGAAGTGGCCTACCAGTTAGGGATTATGCAGTTTGTACAAGGTCTTAAAATCAAACCTTCAAGCTGTCCTTATATAAAAAATTACAACAACAACCAAAAACTAGGTGGAGAATCATCCTGAAGCATGTTGATCCTCTTGCTTATAAAAACAATCCAAACTCCAAAGCAACAATAACTCATGCTTAAAATATTTGTAAAGGGTGACTCAGTGCCCATCTAGTAGGGTTTGGAGAGGGTAGATTTATGCAGCCTTATCCCTGTTTTAGGATTTGAACCTGTGACCTCCAGATCACAAGGCAAGCAGCAGCAACCTTATTGTTGTTGTTGTTGTTGACAAACAAATAGAACTACCACATATTATCAATGGCACCCAAAAAAAAAAAAAATGCCAAACAAGTATAGACATAGCAATTACCCTGTCATAAAATCTCTAAACTTATGGAAAATTTCTTCCTCTAGGTAAGAAACTGACTTATCTTCCCCACTTCCCATCCTGCATTTCATATGAAAAGGAGCACAAGTTAACAACAAAATAGCTTCCATACCATGAGAAGAGGGACCTTAGCAAATCACCTCATATAAATTTTCATTATTGCCTTGATTCTACACTCACAAAGACTTGGGAAAAAAAAGGGGAAATGACTTGCACAAAACAAACTCATATAAATTCAGACAATTTAAAATGTATACATATAAATGTCATGACCCAACCTAGAGGTCATGACCAGCGCATAGGAGGAGCTGGTCCCCTAGCAAGCCTACTGAAAAAATTACTAAAAAAGGGTCAGAAGTTCCCCTAAAATCAAACAATTCCCATGAATACAAAGTTGCTGTTATAGACACAGAATAAGCATCTAAAGCATAGAGAGAAAGGAAAAGAAAAGGTGACTCGGTGAGAGATAACTTAACTATAGTAAAACGTGGAAAAAAAATGTCTAAAATATAGCTATCCAATATGGTGAAACAATATACAGCAATTGAACTATGCCACGTATACATTTATTAGGTAAGTATCTAGAGAGAGCTTTCAATTACCAAAATATCAATCATACTTGAATTTACAAAAATCATGTATCAAAATTCATAGCTTACATAACATGACCAGAACTCGAGGTGGCCCCCGAACGCCTGTTTGGTCCGTGGCACTTTGTTCCTAGCCCTAACCAGCACTCAAGTGGTGGCTCCCAAGTACTTTATCCTTTGTGGCACTTTGTTCCTAACCTTTACCAGGACTCAAGTGGTGGCCCCTAGGTACTTTATCACTTGTTACACTTTATTCCTGGCTCTCTTAAGTAGCCCCTGCATACTCGTTAGGTCCGTGGCACTTTGCTCCTAGGAGGTTAAGTGCCAAAATTAATGTATAGATGTTCCTAGCCCTTCTAGGATATCAAGAGGTGGCCCCCAGATAATTTTATAAGTCTTGGCACTTTGCATCCTTGAGCGTCATAGAGCCAATATATCAAAATTTCACACTTCACATTTATGTATAAAAATAACATGTTGATCAAGATATCATGGCTCAAACTATCATATGGATCAAAGTTCAGACAACAATTCCAATACAATTTCATAAGAGCTTGTCCCATTCACAAAATTCAAATTCACATCCATAATAAGCATCATTCAAAAAATTAATAAACACACTAAATAGAGCAACCACATCATACTCTCACAATCCAAACATTATCATTAATAATAACATGCTCTTACAAAATAACACATTAAATAAGTTATAGATATCCTATTACTCATAGAGTTAACCCATTTAAACTTGACAAATAAAAGGGTTGCCGCAAACAATTACCTTGCCATAAAAAAAATCAGCCCTTTAGTCATAGCTTTAACCTTCAATCCTTTGAAAACTAATATAAAAGTAAAACTAGATATCTACAATATATAAAAGAAAGACTCTATAGATATATTATCTACTCACCGTACACTCCAAAAGATGACAGAGTAGTTCCTCAAAGTCCCAAAGCCAAAGTGTTGTTCCTACGAAAGATCTAACCACATAGACATGACAATTTAACTAAACATTAGCTTAGGGACCAAGAATTAACATATTCTAACCCAAATCAGTGAATCACCAAACAAAACAAAAATCTCCAATCCTCTTTCATCACCTTCACAAATAAATCTTTATTGAGTTATTCCTTAATTCTTTATATGCTTTTCTCATACCAACTTATCTAACACAAGGTTTCTTTGATATAATATTCTTAGGTGGAAGCAATATTCTTGGTGATTTTCTTCACACTCTTTCCTTCCTTTTCCCAGTACCATGATAACTATAAAATTTCCAGTACAATATCTTAACCATAGTATCAAATGTCAGGGTCAAATCGAGAATAAAGCAACCTTAAAATTTCCTTTTCAGTTCCAATGAATGAGAAAAACAGCTTCAAGTGCAGACAAAACACATACCTCAGCAATAGAGAATGAGAAGACACATACCCAGAGCCAATACTTTGAGCTTAAAAACATAAGTAGATCAATATCTCAGAGACGCACCCATATAAGCTCGGTTACAAAACAATATCACGGACTACGTTAAAGCATCGCGACACAAAAGCTTCTACCAAGACACAAACCAAAATGAGCAAAGGGGTTAGAGGCAAACCGAGATAGTGTTGAAACTCGAAGATGTGACGCACAAACTGCAGGCAGAGAAACTCGTCACCGCTCGATGGATATGTAGCTGAGGCGAAGTCGGTGGAGGCCGCGGGTCGCTGCTCGACGCGGACCGCCGCACGTCGCTCCCGGTGATATAGGTGGCGGTGAGGGGAAAGAGAAAAAGCGAAGCACAGTTTTAAGGGGGAGAGAGAGACACGAGACAAAATTGAGACAGAGAGAAATAAGAACGACAGAGAGAGGAATGAGATAGGGGCAGTGAGGGCGGATTAGCGTGGAAGGAGAAGAAGAAAACAGAAAGGGAAAGGGTGTTCGGTGGTCTCAACCTCTTTTTTTTTTTTTTTCTTTTTCTACGTACTGTTTTTATTTAAAGTATTATCCTCTTTAATTTAGAGTTTAATTAATATTCATTGATAATATAAAATTATTTTATATTGTTAGTTAATAAAAATAAAAAATTATAATAAATTTTTATTATAATAAATAATTATTTATATAAATTAATATTATTTATTATTTTTATTAATTAATAATATAAAATTATTTTACAATATCAATATATTTAAATTAAATTCTTAATTTAATTTAATTCTTCTAGAATTATAAAATTTAATGTAAACTTTTTTCCCATTAGGAACTTTTATATTTGGGTAGGGTATATTACATTAAAAGTTAAAACCCAACAACACTATTTTGAAACCTTTCGTTCAGATAATTAAGTTTCAGATAATGTATATAAATGGTTATGGTGGTCTATTGCGGCAGTAAGACTGCACAAAAGAAAAAGCACAAGGCTATGACAAGTGCTTTCTGTTGATGAAACAAGAAGATTTAACACTCACAAAAATCCTAGTTTCATTTCTAATATATATGGAGAACGTAAAACTGAAAGGAGAAGTTAAAGTGCAGCTCACTCTTTCATATCTCTCTTCAATTTGCCATTCATGCAGTAGTAATAGGCACAGCACTCGACCTTGTGGGATTCCTGCCCTCATGGACGTCACCGTCGCCGGAGGAATTTGGGTTTAGAGTGCAACAATGAATTTTAGAAGTTCTTTGTCTCGATGAAATTTGCCTACTGTCCCAAAAAATATAAAAAATAAAAAATAAAATTTAATTGATATGCATATTTTTATTGATGTAATAATAGCAATGAATGCTCGTATATGATTGAATATTATCTATATAAAAAAAATTTATATTAAAAATATATATAAATTAGATAAAAAACACTTTCGTTTTAAATTTAAAAATTAATTATAAAAATATTTTAATTTTTCTTGATACTGGATAGTCCCTTAGTTTGTCATGGGAATAAGAATATATTCACCTTAAGCCATCCAAATTCTTTTTAAGAATTAATCATTAATTAAAAAGGTATTAATGCCTTTGAAAAGATAAAATTTCCATTGCTTTTAGATTAAAAATTATTGTTATTATACAATATGAAATTTTTAATATTTTTTAAAGTAAATGTTAAAAAATTAAAAGTAATTTTTATGTGAGAATTAAAAGTAAAATTTATTTAGAAAATATGCAAGTATTTAACTATCTTTAATTATATAACTTGTACTTTAAGAATACATATTTTAAAAACATTAATTTTAATATATTATCACATATAAATTATATTATTAACTAATTATATATTATTACATTATTACAATTTTATTTTGTATAATATTTATTTTAAAAAATTATAAGTCTAATAATATATTAATTTTAAGAGACTAATTTCTATATATTAATTGTATGAAATAGTTTTATATCATCAACCAATATAATTATAAAAAAATGACAAAATATATTTAATAAGTACTCATTATGATAATTACCTGTTATAATTTATTATTTTTTTAACAATTTTATTAGTTGATAATATGATATTATATTATATTATTAATATATAAAAATTAAACTCTAATTTTAATATATTATTAATATAAAATATTTTATATTATTAACTATAAAAAAATCATAATATATATTTTTAATTTTTTAGTTAATTATTACAATAATTAAATAATTACGTAAAAATATTTCACATAATTTAAAAAATATATTAAAAATCAAACACTATTTTTGTTTAGACCTACATTAAACTCCATTTTAGGGTAAGTTTATTTTATATTTTAAAAAAAGTGATTTTGAAACTTAAATTTTATATATAATAAAAAAAATTGAAAGCTGATTTTATTTATAAAATACTCTTTTTAACTTTTCTAAAAATACTAAACATTAATTTTTTTTAAATATTATTATTTTTAAAATTTTATTCAAATATATTTAAATTAATTTTTTAATAGAAAAAGTAATTTTTTATCCAAAAAAAAAAAAACACAAACCAACACACCTAAAAACCTTACTAATATGATTATTGTTGTACGGACAGGCCAAGGTGTGTAGACCTGGTAGAGCAATTTAAGGCGTAGATAGGTCTAATCTTTTGGATCAGTGTAAGGAAATTTTTGCAATTCTGATAATAAAAAATATTTTAAATAAATAAATAAATAAAATAAAAATGTGCATAAAAGGAGCTTCCCTTCCCAGATCCCTCTCTTTTTCGCTTCCCTGATCACTGAATCAATCAATCATACAACGTAAGCCCTTTTCACAATTCCCCATTTTTTCTTCCATTTTTCGTTATTTCAATTCCTTCATCTTTGTTATTATTGTTACTATGCATATAATCCATTTTATTCTCATCGTGCTCGATGCGGATCAACTGATTATCTGAATGATTGGATATTCAGGGAACAATCAATCTACCGTAAAAAATTTTATTTATTTCATGTAATTTTTCTCAATTCTAGCGTATTGTGCACCCAGTAACCCTAATTCCATTGTTTTTCAGATGAAAACAAAAATTGTCTCTCTTTGTTCAAAGGGTTATTGGGTCCTTTCATTCTGCATCGATTCTAACCTTAAAAATTTAATCTTTGCATTGCTTTGTTTATCTGATTGGTGCAAACAGAGCAGAGCAAGCATTCTGCCATCAATTACTCTTGCAACTGGTGATTCATTGGTGATTCTGTACTGGAAACGGCAATGCGGGGTTATGATGATGATAGAGATGTAAACATCCTCATATTAGGGTTTTAAGATTCCCCATTTTGTTTATTTTTTAAATTATTATTATTATTATTATTATTATTTTTCACCTTTTGATTATTTCTTCTGCTTGTGTTGTTGTACTTGTGCCACTTTTTTTATGCTGCATTTTTGGCTCATGATAATTCCTAATTGCAGGAACTACAGGATTATGATGATTACTATGAGGAGGGTGAGGGACAATTGTATGAACAGGACGGTGGGGAAGAGTATGAAGAGGAAGAGCCTCGGAAGCCTACAAAGGAAGAACTGGAGTACCTTGAGTTGAGGCAGAAATTGAAAGAATCAATTAGGAAGCAGATGAAGAAGGAGAGTAGTGGTAGTGGTAGTAGTACTTCCCACACAGATTCGGCTGATCATAGAAAGAGGAATAAGCTCCCTTATGATAAGTGAGTCTTGCAATGCAACCCCACGTTTTGATGAGTGCTTTGAGCAAGTCTCGAGCTAAAAAAATCATATTTTGACTTGGGCTTTGGTTCAAGAGTTCAAACTTTTTCCTTTTAGTAACTTCAATTGTACCTTCTCTCCTTAGTACAAATGCCCTTCAGGGAATGGCAGCATTGATTTGATGAAGTATCTTGTTTGTCCTGGAGATATGTGTGATGAAGTGGCTGTTTAAGGGATATGATCTCATTTTTTGGTTTGATAATTTTCTTTTTTATTCTTATTGTCTTTTTTAATGGCTATTCTATAGACATGGTATATGTATGATAACACACAGTGGCATCATTTATTTCATGTAGTCAACCCCACTCAATTAGAAAAGGCTTAACTGTTGTTGTTGAAAGCTCTTTTCATGTTAGGAGGCTAGTTGCTGCTTGCTATCATTGTGTCTTATCCTTTTTTCGTGGATTTTCCCTACATTTGTGTAGATTTTTTTTTCTTGGGCACTATTTCACCCCCATGTGTATGTACTTTTAACTGAGGCTCTTTTATTTTTTTTATTTTGTGTAATCATTTCTTTGTGTAATAGTTTAATTTTAGTTGGGTATGTGATATAGCTGTCACTTCCTTTTTGCAATTTATGATTTTGGGGATAGAGATTTTGTTATTTCTTTGCTTTTGCCTGTGTAGGTGATTATGTTTATACATGCTTTGTGTTCCTCATCGATATAGTTTCAGTTTGCTTAGCATGTTGCATTGTTCAGTTGAAATTTGCTGTCAGGAATAGTTAAACTACTTTCTCCATCTTTTGTTGCAGTTATGGCTCCTTTTTTGGCCCTTCTCAACCAGTTATTGCACAGAGGGTAATCCAAGAGAGCAAGTCATTATTAGAAAACCAGCATTTGGCATCTAGGATTTCTAACCCCCATCACATTGTATGTATTCACAATCTATGTTTTGGTTTTTTTTAATCTTTCGTATAAAGTTATGCATGATGTTATTAATCTTCATTTTAAGCTATTATAATTCCTTTTTACGTGTTTTGACATGTTTTTGCTGGGATTACGAGGACTTCCCCCCTTCTCCGAGTTCATGCATGCTAAACCTAAAATTTTACTGCTGCTGCCTAAACATTTCACATTATATTTTAGTTACTCTTTCTTCTGTAGTGGTTTAGCTTTATACATTCCTTTATGCGGTTCTTTGCCTCTGTACCAAGAGCTACATTTACATCCCTCCTAAGTTTCTTGCCAAGTGTTCTTTTATACTTCTCTTTACACCATCTAAGTTGTAGTAATTATGTTGTTTTGTGATGCCTTTCGACTCACTATTGAAAATATGCAGCAGTTAAATGTGATGCCTTCTTCTTCTTGTAGTATTTCTGTGGATGCAGCTTTCTCATAATGATCTTGTTTGCAGAAGAAGAACCCGAGTAAAGTATCCAATTCAAATGGAAGCTCAAAGTCTATATCTCATAATCCGCCTCCCAAAGTCAGCAAGGTCTTGTAGATATCCGTGTAAAGCTTTTCATGTTACTTTGTAACTTAGCCTCTATGCTCTCAATGATTGTTTTTCATGTTCATCAGATGAAGGTTAAAGCCCAGAAACTCAAGGATACAAGAGACTACTCCTTTCTTTTATCTGATGATGCGGAGCTTCCAGCTCCTTTGAAAGCGCCCCCAGCTCAGAATGTGTCTGTACAAAATTCTGGTATATTGTTGTTGGCTATTTATTAATGCGGTGTTGAATTCTGGGGGTTAAAACATATTATTGTAATTGAGGAAACTTATACAGGATTTTTGCTGATGTTGAAGAGGGACGACCAGCTCAAGTTCCAGGGAGGAGTAAACAGCCTTCAAGTAATGGTGGCAAGCTTGTTCATGGCCGTCACGAGGAACGGAAACTGGGTTCTGTGGCTAGTCATTTGCCACCTAAATCAGGATCCAGTTATAAGTCAAGTTCTACCAGCAAGCCTAGTATGGCATCAGCTGATTCTAGAAAACAGCTTGGTAACAACAGTGGGAATGGACCAGGCTGGCCGGTTGGGCAAAAAGCACCTTCAAAGATGTCTGTTGGTACCACAGGGAATAAGTCTTCAACACCTGGTATACGAAACCCTGTAAATAGTGTCCAGAAATCACTTCCTCCAAAGGTCCATTCATCTGTTCCAAGGCAGAGTGTGGAACAAAGAAAAGACATACGAGAACCAAATAAACCTAAAATGATTCCAAAACAGCCAGTGGCATCATCAAAACCACAGGTGTAGTGCTATATACTTGTGAACACATACACATATATCCATTATGTTATGGATTTTTTATTTGATCTTGTTTGTATATAATATATCTTTAATTACTTATTGGGAATATATGTTCACTCGCTCTACAGATTAATAAGCCAGTTAAACAAAATTCAATGAATACTGCTTCACAAGATCACCGCCCCAAGAAAAAGGTTGTGAGACAGCACCCTGATGATGCTGAGGATGAAATGGATATCAGTAGAATGATCAGATCAATGTTTAAGTAAGAGTTTATTTGTTTTCAATTGATATGCAGATAATCTTGATTTTTATACAATGTCTTCTTTGTTTTGTCTTAGGTTCAAGAAAGAAAATGTTTTGAGACTTCATTGTGCATGACCTCATTCCTGCAACAGGATAAACAATTATATTTATTGTGTAGCTAAAGCTTTTTGAAATTCATATATATATATATACATCTTGATTGTTGTGCTTCTTTCTTAATTTCTCTCATGGGAATGAAGAGGCAGGGGTTTTGTTAAAAAATGCTTAAATCGCTGATGTAGGAAGGAATCCATCCTCAAAAAACTGAATACATATGTTAAAATTAATCTTGATTGTTGCAATGCATGTCTCTTGATTTCTTTTATGGTTTTGAAGAAAAAGGGGTGGGGCGTGGGAGGGAGAATTGCAGGGACAAATTTTCAGTTACACTATGTTTCAATAAAATTTAATCTTGATTGTTGTAATGCATGTCTCTTGATTTCTCTTATGGTGCTGAAGAAGAAGGGGTGGGGGTTGGGAGGGAGAATTGCAGGGACAAATTTTCAGTGAAACTATGTATCAATAAGTAGAGCTTGTGTCTTGATTTCTTCATTTACTGATAATTTAGAACTGTTGATAATAATTTGTTGGATCATTTGCAGTTACAACCCCAACAAATTTGCCAATGATGATGATGATGACAATATGGAGGCAGGCTTTGATGAAATCTTGAGGGAAGAAAGGAGGAGGTATGCTCAATTCAGCTTAAAATTAAACTATGTTATATATTACTTTGTTCAATATTGCTTTAACTTGTTGATTGAGTTGAACTCAATACCTAGTGCAAGGAACCTTTTTTTCTCCTATTTTTCTTATCAAAAGTTGGCCTATAATAAGCAATTTTGGGGTTGTTGATGATTGTGTTATACACATGCAGTGCCAAAATTGCTAAAAGGGAGGATGAAGAGCAACTTAGGTTAATCGAGGAGGAAGAGGAAAGAGAGCGGAGAAGACGATTGGCAAAGTTAAAGAAACAAAAGCTTGGCGAGTAGTAATAGTAACATCAACACCATCCTTTGGCTTCCATTCCATGTCATTGTTTGGTTCAAATGGAACTTCCCTTTTTCCTAGGGCAGTTTGATTATGGGATTAAATTAATCAATTCATCAATGGTCATAGAAATCCATTTGCCCACATTCAATGTGTTCAAGTTTGAATTACTTGCAAAGATGTACTGTTGTGTAAAGGCAATTTCCTTTTTGGTCAAGTTAAGGGCTGTGCTAAAGGGATTGAGTTGCATGATTTGAGCTTTTCGAAATTGCTTGGCCTTTACATTATACGTCCAGTGGATAAATTGGAAAATGAGATGTTATTGTTCACTCTGTAGGCCCTCATCTCTTATTCTGTTGTAAGACCTCAACAACGTAGTTTGTAATTGTTCACTCTGCAGTTTCTTAGAAGGCATAGTTCATTCATTTTTTGGCAAAAAATCCATGCACTATATGTTGCGAAAACAAAAAATTCACCGAAGGCACAATATCAAACTTCAAGGGTGGCTATGTTTTTTCAAATTAATCAGAAAGCATAATTGAATATGCACAAAGAGCCATTTAGGAAGTTAATATGGTACACTGGTGGCTTAAACAATGTTGGGGTTGTTGACTGCACTGGGGAGGGTAGAACACGGGCTGGAGGTTTGGCGCGTCTATCGAGTGGAGACATGTACTATAAGTTATTTCATTGTCAGCAAATCACAAAAGGATGATAATATCAGGACATATTTCTAGGTGGTAGACAATTGGTGGTTATGCTTTCTTTGAGGCTAATCGTAAGCATGTGAATTGGGAATTATTGAAAAACTCGGTTACTTTTAGGACACTGCATGGATTTTTCGTTAAAAACTAACAGCTCTGTTATGGTGCTACAGTCATATGTTGTTAGTAATATTGTTTTCCCAGCCTCGTTTTACTCATTTTCGTTGCACAATAAAGGTTAACAGCCATTAGTTGGTGCCACTCATCGGTGTACCACATGCTCTTCTTTTTTTTTTTTTTTGTGTTCAATAAATATATATTCAGGCAATAGCCTATTTACATTAGAGATTAATGCATCAGAATTTGATAATATACAAGCTAAATTTAATATTACAATCGATGTAACGCAACTTTAATCAGAACATATTAGAATATGGACGATTAAGCATCATACCACAAATAACTATAAGTGCACATGTGAGCTCGTCAAATTTCTATTCTTGGTTCATCGTTTAAATCCCCAATTAAAGCATCTCAACCAAGGATTCCACTTAACCGAAGAATTGAATACAGGACCAACAATCCCACACAACAGTATTTATCAACACGCTTGTGCAATAGAACATAGTTAGGCTGTCAAAGAAAGGGACGTATCGCCTCAATAACACCTTCACAGAAGAGGTCACTAATTGATCATAACCTGCGGGCAATCTTCTGATATTGCGTGACGTCAGCAATCGTGAAAACCATACACGTGAGTCAATCTCGCGCCATCTATCATGATCTAGATACCCCCACCATCAAGAAAAAAAAAATTTGATAGATAGGTTATCAAATGAATCAATGTCCTCCCTATTTTGATTCTCCCACACCTTGTTCTTGCCTTGGATCCATTTGACCTAAGGAACTTTGATATATTGCCTTCCGATAAATATGCGGCACCCAAGAACAAGTAGCTCATTTGCCACATGGGAACTTGAGTGGGTGTATCATCTATTCTCTCTATTTTTTTTGTCCAAATTTCACTATTCCTAAAATACCCACTAATTTTGATAAGTTAAAACAATTTAAGTAGAAGATAACAGGTATAAAAACAACAAACCTAATCAAGTAATAGGTGTTGAAGGATGCAATTTTAGAATTTTTAAATCTGTAACAGATATTCACTTCAGTAGTTCAGTTTTAGTTCAATTTTTCAGAAATGAACAAAAATTATTAAATTTACACTAGAAATTTTTTAAAAAAAAAATGTGAATTGATAGATCCACTCGTAATAATAAGAATAAGATAATAAAATCCCAAACGAATGATCGTCTCAGACAGAAACCATGTAATACCAAACCCACCACAAATTATTGGCTTTTCGCAAAAGTTCACCTGCTTAACTCGATCAGACTAACTTGACCTCATGTCAATTGCTACCCCACCTGGTATCTCACGTTATTAAACAACTTCACACCTCATATTATTAGGGTCCCCGACTTGTAGAAAGATCAGATTACCTTACGCTTGCAATCCGAGAATAACAAATCTGTTTAAAGTTAAAATGCCCTTGCTCCAATGACAATTTCCTTAGGGTGGGGAAAAAATAAAATAAAATATAAAGCCAGAACAGCAGAAGACAAATTCAATTCTCTTTAAAATATATACAATCAAATTAACGCCGAGCATCTGAATGATAATAACACCCTAATTCACCTAAACCTGCTACAATTATTCCTCATAAAAAAGGGGGAGAAAAAACCGAGCAGGATATTTACTGCTAGTGAATGTGCTGCCATAATTGGTGCAATTGCTTGGATGACAAATCTTGAAAACCACCTGGCCGCTGAAGTTCATTCACAACCCGTTTCTGAGAATGATGATAAAGGTCAGAATATCCAGGATTTGCATACTGTGACAGGGATGCCAAACTTTGCTGCTGCCCCAGAAGGTTATACTGGGTTCTCTCTGGGAGAAACGAAGATCGTGACTCAGCCCCATAATCCCATTGAGGTAAGTTACCATGCTGGACAGAAGAATGACAATTTGTTAAACCCAGTGACAATATTATATAACAGTAAGCTTAATTGTATGGAACATGTCAAGGTTAATAGTCTCATAATTAAGCGGAGTTGTGGCTAACCCATCATCACATAATTAAGAACAGCTGGATGTCATCCCTTTTTCCACTTGCGGGAATAGGGATAGACAGATCAACAATAGCTGACTTTAGAGGCCATCTTCTCATAATATGCATTATGGTCAATAGCATTCAATCATGTAACAACCATTACTACGTTGAGTTTAATTCTGATGCACTATTTACGTAAAGTTTTTATTCTGTTAACCAATTATATACGATACATTTAAAAGTAATCATCACACACTATTAATGATATGACAATGCAAGGTTGGATGACTATGTAAAACACATTTACACTAACGCTTATCAACACATTAACAGTAGCCTTGAAGAAAAGATCATTCATCATTCTTCACCCAAAAAAAAAAAAAGGAGTACAAATCTTACCTGTTGAATGGAGGCTATGTTACGTCCAGCATTGTACTGAGAAGGTAAAATCTCATCCAAGTTACTCGAAGGCATCATATAACCAAGAGATGAAGACAATAAGCTTCCAGGACCATATAAGGAAGAGCCAAGATTTCCATAACCATATGTATCTCTGGTAGTGGCAGAAGGCAATCTGCTCATTAGGAATTCGATTCTATTTGGTTGAAGGTTGCACTTCATGTCCACAGGAGATTGATTATATGGAGGATTGCCTGAAAATGCTTGCTGTGAATTTATGGTTGTCATATATGACTGATTCTGGGGCAGTGAACAATATCGTTCCATGTCAGGCAATTGTTGGAAGTGTTCTGAGGACTGCACTGTAAGATCCTGGGAAAGTGCAGATTTTCGAGGTAGAGCAAAGACGCCTGGTTCCATGACCTGCATGATTCAACATCTGTCAGGATTCAAGAATATCAATGACGATAATTATTAGGCCAGATTCATCAGTAAATTAGCCAAGGGCCCTGATCCTTAGCTGCCTTTTAAGCCTCAGATGAAAGATAGCTATGCACTTTCCTTCAACATTAACTTTCCTTCAACATTAACTAGAATGCAATTTGCACTCGAATTCATAGTGTAATATATACGTTAATATAACATTAATAAGTTAAACTTGGTTTCATGGTTGAAACATCATCAAATGATGGTTATTGTGTCAGGAATTTTCACCATAGAAAGAACTTAATGCCAGATTTTAAGTCATGTTATCCAGACAACTTTAGCTCCGTTACTGCTGTGCTAGTAACCCAAATCATGAGTTGTATTATTCAGATGGCATATCAATTCATCATATATTCCTCACTCTCTTAAAAATCCCTGATCCACCAAGAGCAGCTGCTCCCCACTAACCCATCTGTTGTCCGGCCAAACCAGTGCAGATACCAACTTTCTGGCAGGGGATCCATGAGAAAGAACTAGTTAACTTATATGTGTGTCTGTGCGAGTATATCTATAATATATCCAGGAAACCAAGCATGTATCTCTCTTTATCCAAGCAAGTAACCATCCAGACAGTAATGCAGTACTCCAAATCGTAAGAAATATTGACATCAGAACTTTTAGGTTTTATTAGCTTCTGCCTTCTGAATATCCAAGCATATAATAACATTAGCTTGAACTCTCTTTCAGGTTACTCTTCTGTCAACAATTTTCTAGTGATTTAAGCATCTCAAGTTGACCACTTCCAACCAAAGAACTTCTGCTCTATTAAGTTATTAGCCTAGGCATGATTACAATAAAATCACAGAAAGAACTAATGAGCAATAAAGGATAGAAGAATATTGCCAACATACGTCAGATACGGAGTTGGCAGAATTGCTTATGGATGATACTGCATTGTTGTATCCTACAGGTTGTGATTGTGACCTGAGGAATGCCAACATATCACCAGGTATTGAATTTGATTCAGCATGCTGCGTCAAGATAAATAGAAGCAAATCTCACTTATACAGTATAAAAGCTTAAATTACAAACAACAACAGCAACAAGTTGACAACAACCAACAGAGTTACTACATTTGCACCCAGGGGAAAAAAATAAAAAAGCCATGCTTTATGACGTAGGGAGTCTAGCAATATCAATAAAAAACAAGCAAAAGAACTCAAGTTTGAAGGGCTATACTGTCACCATTTCTCTTGGAAAATTAGACTGACTTCCACTATGCAAGCCTGGTTGCTTCAAAGGTGATAAAGAAGCCACCCAGTGGGTTTTTGGCAAACTGGGATCTGATACAGATGCCACAGTGTTGTATTCATGCCCAAGAGTTTCCTCTGGAATAATATGCTTTGGAAGCTCTTGCTGAGGAGATGAAAGGAAGTCGTCATTTTTATCGTCTGCTGTTCCTCTAAGAATCTCAAATTCAAGCTGTTTATCACCATGGTGTACAGAGCTAATACAGAGAGAAAACAATAAGAAAATGAGTAGCAATAAACGAAGCTGAGTATATCAAGTTGGAAACAGAAAAGAAAATGCCTGGCATCTGAAAACTGAGCCAAAGAACTATCCACTGCTGCAGACTTCTCTTCCAAGCCATTTCTAGAAAGATTAGATCCAAGAATCACAGAAGATGCAGTATTACTGCTACAATTAAATGTTCCAAAACTCAAATGTGAGCACTTAGCAGCCAAGGCTTGTAAATGTAAATTATTAGGAAGAACCACTGTAGGATTGTCTTCAGATAATGGCACTTCCAGTTCGGATTCTCTTATACTTAGCCTCTGGAAATCTGAAGCAGCCGATGACACATCTACAAAGGCATTTCCAGCCAAGTTATTTGAATGAGAAATAGAGCAATGGCAATCCATTACCTACTCTTGAGCAGCAAGAAAAAAAAAGGGGGTGAAAACAGAGTAGATATTGCATGAGACCGATATTTTGTATCATTGTACGTACTAAGAATGCACAGAACAGCACATCTTAATATTGCTTTTCACATTGCTTTCTACATAGTCTGATTCAAGGACAAGACACTTCTCCACAAAATTTGCGTACAAAAGTTAGGAACTATAGTCATAATCACCGAAACTAGCCATACTTCACATTTCAAACTCAAGATCTGGTTTATGGTCCAATTCACTGTTTGACACAGACAAAGATTATACAAAAATGTCTACACTTTTAGTTAACGAATGAATCTGAAAGATCCCACAACTTCGATGCCACAAGGAGAGATAAGTACACCCAATTAGACCCTAAACAGTTTGGAAGAAAATAGCAGTTCCAATCCTCCAAAACAACAGAAAAAGGGTTGGAAAACAAATTTTGATTATGAGACTTATATGAACCTTTGAAGAACCCTACCACACAATCTAGACATCAGTAGAAGAGCCCAAGTCCATATAAACCTGACATCAAGATCTAATACTTCTGAAGTAGGACTTAAGTCTCATACCTGATACCTTGTAATTGGATCGTAACAGAGATGAATTATAAATGCACAAATGCATTTAGGTACAATTCCAAACACGTAGGAGAACAATAGGAACCAACATCAATGACAACAACCAAGCCTTAGCTCACTAGTGGAGCTACAAGAATCAAATGATGTCAATGGGTTCTATCAAAAAACAAATAATCAATAAACACATTTAGGGCATACTCTTTTTCAATTGTTTAAACATAGATATTTAGTTATAACAGTCCTTGCATGTATGAACCCTAAGAAAGATCACGGCTTCATAAATCATCAGTCATGCATACTACATACTCACGAAATCATCATCTGCCATAAAGATGAGTTAATGTAATGTTGCAATCATGGCTATGCTTACTAGTAAACTAGAGAATTAGGTTATTCTAAATCTAATTTCAGCATACCTCCATCATCAAGAAGACATCATGCAATGTTGTAATCATCATTTGTTTTTTATATCACAACAGAGAAGTAGGTTATTCCATATCTGAAACTACAGTTACAATAGTTACCTTCATGGTGCCCATAAGAACTATGGAAGTCAGAGGAACAAATATCCTTTAAGTTAGAGTTGGAATGAAAACCTAGTCCAGCATTGCTGCTCATAACATCATCACTAGCAACATCCCCCCATGAAGCTTGGGATGCATCTAATTCACAGTTCCTGCACAAACTAACTGCAGTATTGCGCAAGCTACTATGCTCAGATGGCCCATTAGCATTTGATGAGGCAAATATGTTTAGTGCTCGTGAATTGCCAGTAATTGCCTGTTCATTTACAGGCCACTTGTCATGAAAAACTTGCTGCTCAGAATGATTTTGACAGTGCAGACTTAACCTTGACTCTGAATTTCCGGATGCAGAAACTCCTGAGGCAGTATCACAGCCATGTGAAACAACATTTTGAGATGTTCTACTACCCATTCTTACAATGTCTGCCATAGAAAGATGTCCTTTGCTCACTCCTAGTAATGAGGTTTGAAGTCCTGAAGAAACTTGGGCGAAAACTGATATGGAGTCACTTGTTCCTAATGACGGTCTTCCACTATCAGTACTAAAAGAATCACTGCATCAAATTATCAACAAGTAGAAGAGGTGAATACCTAGACATTTTATTTAGAAAAATAACTACATATTGCGAAATTCTAATGCCAGTGATATCAATATGCCACTGTAAGACAGGCAAATCAAAAGAATAAAAAATTTCACCTTCTCATGCATACTCCAGAAACGTTAGTATTCACAGATTATTTATCTAAATACACTAATGCATACATAAATGCACATAGAGAAAAAAATTGGCTTCACTCACAACTAATACCAGTGAGATATAAACAGGACACAACATGGACATGGGAAATTGTAGTACACAGACACAGCACTGACAGCACATATAATTAAAAATTTAAAGAAAAAATTCATTATTCATAATATAATATATATATAAACTTTATCCATGGCTTATTTTCTACTTTTGTTATTAAAATCACTTAAATGTTTGAAACAAACCCAAAATGCATTCTTTTTTTCTTTCAAATTTTAAATGACCTTGTCAATGTCGTGTCCGGACACATTGAAGTAAAAAAAGTAAGTTAAATAGGCACAGATGTGTGACATCTGTATGTTATTAGTATGAAACAAATATAGCAGCAGCTGGCAGAACCCAAAATTTCATGCATTTTCAAAGACAGTGCCCATGAGAAGAGTTTCTAAATTAGGAAAAAATGCTAAGCCATCAATTAATGCTTCAGTTGTTTGTCTCCAACTGTCAACCATCAAATTCCCTAATGATTTGTAATTGGAGCGCTTACCTTCAAAGACCAAAATAATATCGGACTTACGGATACTGACAGTCACTTTAAATACCCATTACAAGATGCCAATTTGGACACATGGTACAGAAACAAAACAAAACGAAACAAAACAAATATCCAAGAGAAAGAGGAAGAGAGTGAGAAAACGGATAGTTTGGTCAACCATAAACAAAAACCATCAAGTCCATTGCTAAGACATTCTTAAATCTATATAATGAAAACAGTAACTGTCTCATTGAATAAACCGCTATCAAGGCATGCTCCGTAAGTCCTTTTCAATTTGAATTCACACAAGCACCAGAACCATATTGCATATTGAGAAGAAGGGGGGGGGGGCACCTCACCTTCTTGCACTTTTCCCCACAACATGATTTGTGGAGGATGTAATCAAAGTACCAATAGACCCAACCTCTTCCTTGTTGGCAGGTTTAACATTTTCTGAAAGAAGTTACACATATTCCACAAGGTAAGGCAATGCAATACTAAAAACATCGATCAATATACTAGTTGCATGTACCAGAAATTGTATGATGATTCCGCAATCAGAGAAGATACCATTATAAATCACATGTGTCAATCCACTGCTAGTAACGCCAGGATCACTGCCAGTGCTATTGCCAGTTCTGCCTCCACGACTCAACCCAACATTACCACCCCTTGTCCTTGAATCCAAGGCCTCCTTCATCTGAAGTCAAATAAGCAAACAGATTACTCATCCCATCAACGTCAATGAACAATGTCATATGAGGAATACCTCTTTTCTTCTTTCACGTTTGCTTCTGACCTCATGAAAAGTATCTACAATAATAAATAATAATAATAATAAATAATAAATAAACAATGCAAACTTAAAACAATTATAATGGCAAAACAAATCATCAACAATCATTCATAAATCAAAATACTAAACAGCTAAATAAACAAAACCAAATGCATATAAATAAATTATAAAAAGAAGAAAACCTTAAAGTTCACTCAACCAGGATAAACACTAAGGAAAGAAGATTAAAACAAAGTCAACAACTTTCTCATCATCATCAATTTTCTCAGCAACCAAACACCAAACAAAAACAAAAAGGAACAAAGAAAACCGATGTTCCACTTCAACAACCGAAAGAAAACATATTAAAAAAAAATTAAAACAAAGTCAACAACATTCTCATTTTCACCAATTTTCTCAGCAACCAAAAACCAGGCAGAAAAATCAAAAACGAAAAAGGAAAGAGCGATGTTCCACTTTCAAAAACCGAAAGAAAAGAAAAACACAGTAGTAGTAGCAGCATTGAAACGAGCAAAGCGAAAAACCTTGAGTGAGAAGCCTCTCCACGGCGCGGTTAGGGTCCAGGTCGCATTCCTTGAGCACCGCGTAGATCTCCTGCTCCGAGCAACAGTTCATGATCTCCTTCACGCTCTGCACCACCTTCTTCGCCGTCGCCGGCACCGCCGCCTCTCCGCCGCAGTAACCGTCACCGTTCCTGCTCTCGCTCCCCATTCGCGCCAAGAAAAAAGAAAATCAAATTTTCTCGCACTTTCTATCTCGATTTTCCGATCAACCAAACACAAACAGCACACAGAACAGAAAAGAAGACCCCTTTCTTCTTCTTCTTCCCCTCCTCCTCCTCTCAATCTCTTTTGAAAAAACACAAAATCTCTTTTTCGGTTTTTCTCTTTCTTCTTCTCGCTTTTTATATATAGCGGTTATTTATTTATTTATTTATTTATTTATTTTCGCTTGCGGACTGTGATGGAGTATTTAGTAATCACTGGTCGCAGGGATACCCTATTGTCACTGCCTGTCATGTACATGTTGTCACTGTCAACGTATCTCTTGCCACCTGTATTGGAAGAGTTGTGTTGGCCTTTGCTAGGGGAAAAAAAAGACAGTGGGAACAGACGCGTGAGATTAGTGTGCTTCCTTACAAGAATCGAATTTTTAGGGGTGGTATTTTTTATTGCAAAGTATGTCTTAAAAAAGTCAGAGGATCAGTTCTTCAAGTAAAAATTTAATATATTTTACTTTTTTTATTAATTATTAATAAATCACTGCTGTGTTGTTTGGTGAGTTAAAGATTTAGGTTTGATACATTGATAATGCAGAAAATTTGTATACAGTAGTAATCTAGTCATGCATTATCATATTATTATTAATACTGTTTGATTATTAGAATAGTTATATCAAAAGTTATATATGTAATAATACCTAATTGATTGATAATATAAAATATTTTATATTAATAATATATTAAAATTAATATTATAAATTAGAGAAATATTTATTGAATATAGTATACAGATATGTGGATCAACATATGTAAATTATAATTTAAATAAATACAGATTTTATTTAAGTAAGTGTCAAATGCAATATTAATAAAGAGAAAATGTCAATTCGATATTTATATAAACAAAATTTATACTTATTTAAAAAGTGATCTATATATATTAATAAGTATATTTAAATAGATATATATAAATAATAGAACTCTAAATATTATTATTAAATATTAATATATATATTTTTTATATTAACGATACATATAAATTAGGGTTTACTTATAATCCTCTCATATGAGTTGCAGAACCAGATACTCCCAAATAACAAAAATATGAGTTGAATCGTTTTATGTGAAAGTCGTATGAGGACGGCTCATAAATAACTTTTAGGGGACTTGTAGTTATATAAAGGGATAATTTTATTCTCTCTCCAATAACATAATACAAAGGTTAGAGAGAAGATAAAGCAATTATATAATAACTCTAAATTTCTCAAAAGTTCTTCAAGAATCCACTTTGTAAAGGGAAAAAATATATTATCTCTTCAATAATTATTTATTTTCTCTCTAACCTTTCAATTATATCATTGGTTAAATATGTATTCATGTATAAAACCTGGAGGATTTTTCCATTAAATAGTGGAGATTTTTACCATATTTTCAAAGGGTTTAATTTATAGGCACTGACATTGTAAAATTATTTTATACTATCTTCTAATCATATACTGCTATATAAGCAAATATGTATGATTCACATCCCCAATACTCCAAAAGTCATGCAATTGGGAGAATATGATTGGATTTAAATCCATTTTTGAATGTGTACTCAAGTATAAGTGGAGCTGTAAAAATCCCCGTTACATAATTATAAATCCCCAAAAATTTGAACATTGATCCTATTATATACTCTAATACAAGTTTCAAAATATATTCTCTCTCTAATAATAATTTATTTTTTCTTCAATTTTTCTATCATATTATTGGTTAAATGAGCATTTATGTATAAAACTTATGGATTTTTAGTAGTATTCAACAGTATATTTAAATACAAGTTTGTTTACCAAAATTCCCATTGCATAATAATAAATTGCAAAAATTTTGAATAGTTATCTTCATTATGTACTCAGGTACAAGGTTTAAATGTTTATCTTTCTTCATAGTTAAAAACAATAAAGAGCTAAAGAGAGAAAACAATTTTATCCCCATTACCTAACTGAAAGTCCTCCAAAAATTATTTATAAATCCCCATTATACAATTTATTGAACCTTTGAAAAAAAATAAAAAATAAAAATTGTGAGGATAAAATATTCCCAAACCATTTTAGAGGACCGTGGCAGCTTCCCATGAATTAAGCTATAATGTAATCAGTGATATAATCTGTCTGAAATATTGCAAAAGGATGTGGCAATTAGAGTATGCCAGACCTTACATTTTGGAAATTGACTTCTATGTCGGGTGATTGTATAACTTTTGACTCATGTTAATTAAAATCACTAGGGCGGTCTTCATTTCAATTATTATGGGATGTGATGTGAAATGAGGAATCTAGTTAAAATGTCCATCACTGCATAGGTATTGACTTATCAGTTGTATGGTTGTGCAAGATCTAATTGGAGGATAAGAAACCAATGGCCAAATGTTCATGTACATTTTTCTTTTGGTTCTAGTTGATAAATGGAGACTCCTTTTCTACAAATAACATATTTATATTGCAAATTTAAGTTAAATTAATATGTCTGTCTCTATATTTTTAACATGTTTTTATATAATTTTTTATACTTTGAAAATTTTTAATTAAATTTATATATGTCAAAAGTTTTGTAATTAAGTCTCTATAATTAATTAATCATTTATTTCGTCGATGTATTCATAATATAATGTAATCAATGGATAAGTATCTTGCTCATAAAGACTAATTCTGATGGATTAAAAAAATAATAATATATTAAAAGCAAACATTGAATATTCTTCTATTAAAGATTGATTTGATTTAAAAACTTTTAAAAATAACAACTAAGTCTTGTCTTATTAATTAGAATAGAAAACATTATAAAACAATTTTAACTTTAAGTGAAAAATTATTTAAGGATTTTAAGTTTTAAATGTTCTAATAAAGGATGTATTTAATTTATTTTTTAGTGCATAGAAAATGCCAACTAAATAAATAAAAAGTTTCTTTAAGAATTTTTATAATTTTTATAGAAATAAATAACATAATCTATACCAATTATAATTTGCAATACCAGCTCTCTTTTATATTTCATTTTTAACGACACGTAAGACAAAATAAAAGCAATACACACACATCAATCATTTTATAAAGTAAATAAAACATACATTATTTTTTCTATACAAATTATTATTTGAAATGGAAATCATTTTTCTCAATTCATTTTTAATAATAATAATAATAATAATAATAATAATAATTTAATTTGAATGTATTGTTAGTATAAAAAATTTTTATACAAACATCCAATCATATATTGACACATCATCAAAAGTCTTTGATATAACCATCCACTATTTGAATGGTCATGCAAATGGAAGATTTTGATTAGATGACAGTATAAAAAAATTTTACATTGTCAGTGTACCCCAATTAAGCTCTAATAATAATACTCATTGATGTTATAGACGGAAAAGTTTAATATTAGCGTCACAGTAATCTTATCGACGTTAATTTATTTGTTATTAGAAAAATATATGTATTAGTGACATATAATTTGAAATTTTCACATGTTCTGGTAACCAGAAATTGGTTGAGGCCTTTGACTAGAAAATTTTTTCAATAAAAAAAGAAGGTCCTAAATTGGTTGAATAATAAAAGTTGAGGTCCTCCACTAGGTGAGGTAGTTTAAAAAATTTAATTGATTGAAAATGATGTAATTTAATAAAATCAAAAGATAATTATTTCGACTGATAAACATTAATTCAAATAATTGAAAATTACTTTATAATTTAATTTAAAACAAAATTATATGGGAATATAAATATCTTGAATCAACACATGTCAATTAAAAAAATCAGCATTACAATAGGCTGGATCAACGCATTTTGGGCTAAGCGACAAGTATAGATGGTTAGTATTACAATGAGCCAGTCCGGAATGGGCCTAAAGGAGAAAAACTCTCAGAAGGCTACCCTTTTTGGTTTTTTCCTCTTAGAACATAAAACTATTTTAAAGACCAAAAAGAAAAGAAAAAACGAACACAAAATTATTTTCCAAATTTTTGTCAGTAATTGATTTTATAATTAATTATTATTTTATGTTATTTTAATTTGAAATTAACTTAAACGAAATTAGATAATGGCAACAAATGTAAAAATATTTTTTGAAAATAAATATACTTCTAACATATTTCACATAATATTATGAATTTAATTTTAATATACTACTAATATAAAAATTTTGCACAATCATTTAATCATATATTAATATATCATAAAAATTATTTATTTAATAATAGATATTATAATTAAATCTTATATATAATAATCTATAATCAATTAATAATATAAAAAATTTTATAATAACAATACATTAAAATTATATCGCTCCCTTATGTTTTTCTTTTTTCAGACTTAAGAATTCCCAACACAATTTTGAAGTAGGAGTGATGGTTAGGTAAAACCCTTAATATTGGAGTCAATTTACGATTCTAATCCACTTATTTATAACCAACCAATTTTGGGTTATCTCTCTTTAATTTTAGTACTTATAAAGGTTAACTTGAAAACTTCTCCAAATAGTGTTAATATTTGAAATGTTTATTTTTTTAAAGTGACATGATATATGTATTGTTTGGTTTAGAAGAGGAGGAAAATAAAACGGCGCATTAGAAAATGTTTTTTCACCTTTGTGATGGAAAACAAATAGGTTGTACATGTTCACGTTACTTGTAGAAATGGAAATTTTTTTTTTTTAATTCACCGTTAACATTGACCACAATCTAAACAAAACTTCAGGAAATTATTACATGTTCAATGAGTATTGCATAGAATTGTACTCAACCCACTTATTATACCAGTTTAGTTTTAGTTAATGATGAGATTCACGACTAATTTACATTTTTTTATTTTTAAAATTTAAAATATGATTAGCAGAAAAAATATGTAGTGAGTGGAATTATAGTCTTTCAATCACGCAATAATTTTTCCAAAATTTCCAAATGCATCACCCATAGCGTTTTTTATTTTTTATATGGTATTTGGATTGTATATATACCAAACTATTATTTTAATTGAATTCGGAATTTCCGACTTCACCTGTTCTGAAATCGGAAATTCCGATTTTCCTAAATCCCATATCAACGTAAATTCTTCCTAAATCTCATATTCTTGTATATTTTTCATCCAAATACCATATAAAAAAAAAACACCCTCACCCATATGACTTGAATATTTTGTCTTTAGATAATAACAAAAAACAGCTGGTGACGCGCTCACAAAAGTGATTCTAGATAAAAAAATCATTAAAGAACCAAAAAGCGACCGTTAGATGAACAGTACTAGTAGCTGGCGAAGGAAGCAGAAGTCAAAAGCTGATGCAATGGAACTTTGGGTCCAAACAAGCAATTCTGGTCAAGTTGCTTGCCCCATTCCCCATGCCGATGAAATTTGTAGAAACAGACAAAATTCTTCACTAACTTTGAATCTATGAATAAAAATTATTTTACCGATCACACTACTTGACAAAATCTTGAATCATTCGGTAGTTTAATTTTCTGCTGTCTCAAAAATAATTGCACCTATAGTATAGTTTCATTCGAAACAGATTTTTATATTTAAGTTTTTTATAAGCATTCTTTAAATATAGTTTTCTTTTATTTAATTTGAACGTATTGTCAATATAAAATTTTTATAGAGATATTTAATTATATATTATCACATTAATAAATTTTTTTGATATAATCATCTAATATTTAAATGATCATATAAATAGAATGTTTTAATTGAATAACTGTTAATATATCCAAATTAAACACTTTTTTTTTTCAATTATTGCAACCACTCATTCATTTTAAAATTTTATTTAACTAAAAAAGACGGAGTTTGTGTTGTATGAGAAATTTTTTTTATATTTTTAGAGTAGAAAATGTCTTTTACTTTGTTTTATTTATTGCATGATAAATCATTTGGTAGTTGTTATAAAAAATAATAGTGAATGATTAAGGAAATAAAGACAACTCATAAAAATAATTTGTCATACAATAAAAAAATAAGAAAAAAAAATTTCCTCTCAAAATATACAAACATTTAATTGTTACAATAATATTATTCAGTCAGATAAATTTAGTCAAAATTTTTGATAAAATATAATAATTATTAGATAAAAGAAAGTGATATAATTTATTTATTTATCTAGAAATTAATAATTATATTACATCATTTTAATAAAATTTTCACAAGATTTCTGGCTCCACCGTTTTTCTTCTTGTTATTGAATACTTAAACACGAGTTAGCGGCCGTTCTCTGTCCGTTTGAAAACAATTATGCACGAAAGTTTATACATGTTTATCAATTTTTAGGATATGGTTGGTTTAAGTTTTAAGGGAATTATTTTTGAAAGAATTAAATTAAAAGTATTATTTATAAAAAAAATTGATTTGTATTTGATTTAAGTATGTTAAAAATAAGTTTAAGAGAATAATTTTTATTTAGATAAAATAAAATAATTTACTTTTAATTATTAATATAAGAATAATAATAATATTTTATTTAAAAAATATTCTTTTTCAAAATAAAAAGTAATTTAAAAAAAGTTCATTTAAAAAATATTTTTAGTTACATGAAAAAACAACCAAAAAACGTTGAATACTTTGCAATTTTATGTTCATTTTTCTCGGCTTGTTTCTGGGCTTCAAAGTGCAATCCAAACAGGTATTTATTAGTATTATTATTTTTAAAATACTTTGCATAAGTATGCATTCGAACTTTGTCAGCATCAGAAAAATAATAATAATAATAATTGGCTAAGCGGCAATCCGTGAATGAAGGACTGCTTATGTCAAAATATTTTGAAGTATCTCTGTCATGTGAAATTGTGCATCATTTGTTTGACGGGCCATTCTATAGTGTACCGTCTTCTAAATGGTGCTTCACGCACCTTACAGATTTAATGGCCAAGATCATATGGTATTTTCATACACCAACCAATAGTGATACACTATAGTAATCACTTTTCCTCTCTCCCTCCTTCACATCCCGCACCGATCGCAGCCACCATTACCCTCTTCGTCGTTTGCTCCGTCATCGCTCCCCCGTATCTCCGCCTGTGCTGCGGCTTCTTCCCCGCCGTGCATCGCAGCTACCACCGTGACAGGGAGTTTTGTGGTCGCTACCTCCTCCACGAGAAGGAACGTCATTCGAGTTCACATCGATGACCACGACCACCGTAGAAGATCCACCGTAAATCCCCGCTCGTGAACCATGTGATCGAGCATCTTCTTCGCGTGACTCCTCATAGCCATCTTCTTTGCCGCCATGGCTTGCGACGCTGTTGTCTCCGTCGTGGTGGTTGAGATCTGGTGGCGCACTTGAGGTCCGAAGTAGCCATGTCAGCAGCAGGAACAGCACTGGCCTTGGCGGTATGTGGTGGTACGCAGTGTTGGTGGGTGGTGGAGGGCCATGGGGGTTGGATCTAGAGAAGATAGGATGGTGGCGATACGTGGTGGTACATGGTGGTGGTGGGCCATGGTGATTGGCAGACGGGTGGGGCAATGGGAGTCCAGGATTGGATTAAGGAGACGGAGATAGGCTCTCCTATGGTGCATCAGTGAGTGACGGTATATAGATACACCTACTACTTGAGATTTAACCAATTCACATGTGCTTCAAGCACTATAAGGGAGAAATATTTATATGATCTGAGAGTATTACGTGGTTGTACTCTTAAATTAATTATATAAGTATATTTTATATAAGACCCATTATTAACATATAATTTCATAAAAATGCACTTACATGATTGATCGGGAACACAATCACGTGATGCTCCCGGACCATATAAAAATTCCTCTGAAAAAAAGGTGTATATATATATATATATATAACTTAGATTTGATTTATGAATTATATTTAATTTATAGATTTTTAGATTCTCACTTTAATAATTTTATATATATATACCTTTAAAAGCATTTAATAAACTTATAACATGTCTTAATTTTACGATTAATATTTTTCTCAACAAATTTTTTATGTAGAAAAATAGTGATAAATCCATAAAAGAATAGCTATGAAAGAATAAAGAAGACCAAAATCAATAAGAGAAAGTTGAGATAGGGAATCAATGCAGTGGAATGGCTGAAACTTTTTCTTCCCTTATCATTTTCATAAGGATTCATATAAATAAATGACGTAATTTATTTGTGGAACGATCGCACTTCTCTTTATGAGACTTCCATTCAAAAGGAATGAAAATGAAAAGTTGACTCATTTTTTGAATGAACATTCATGGACTCCTTTATTGAAAATTCATATGATAAGGATAAACTAGTGACTATTAGATATTGGAAAAACCTATGAAAAAAAATATTGATGCAATATTTATTTCGAAGAAATAAAAAATAATATGCTTTGTATAAAAAGTGAGAATTCTACGTAAAAATGTGGGATTTTCAGTAGGAATGGCAATGGGTATTTATGAAGCGGCTCATCCTGATTTAAAATTTTCCACCTCATCTTTGTTCCCTATTTCCTCATAAATTCATATTTTCGTGGATATTTGCGAGTTTATATAAAAAATTTTAAAATATCTAAAAAAAGAGAAAATTTTAAATAAAATAATCTTAAATTTAAATAAAATATTCATAAATATTCATGACTCATTATAATATTATCCAACTCAATACAATTCAAATTAAAAATAAAATTCATAATGTAAATTTATTAAAAAATAATTAGAAGTATCCAAATCACAAAGACACTAATATTATAACTAGAGTTTTTTTAAATTATAAATTTACATATATGAGGGCATTAACAGCGATTTAACGAGTCCTCATGGAATGAGAACCTCATCCCCCACTTCCATCCCATTTATTAAATGGGAACTTTCTCCTCATCTTCATGAGGACCAAACTTATCTCCGTCGCGGATAATTTCCATAAGTATCTACTTTGATAGATTTTTTTGCTATCTCTAATTTCGATCCCTAATTTTTAGTGTGAATGCCACTATTTGTTACTTCATAGGTTTTTTTTTTTTAATTTTTTTCATGAATTCTTTTCTTTCTTTCTTTCTTTTATTTTTATTTTCACTATCACAGCGACATTAACATCCTCAAACCGCACATAACTAGCTGAGCTATTTACGAAAACAAAAATATTGAAGTGGCGTTTTTAACTTTTTTTAATTGTTTTTTCAATTGATATGTTTGAACAATAATTACAAAAATACTATCTTATTTTCATTTTATTTCCTACTTCAAAGTTTTGTTAAAGATACAATAGAAACAAGACAATATTTTCACAAATTTCTTTTAACATAATTTTGAAAACAAAAAGTAGAATGAAAAATAAAAATGACAAGTTTACAATTACTAATGAAAATAAACAACAAATCAAACGCCTCCAATTTGAGCTATAATTAACCAATAATATCATCCACTAATCCAACCACCGTGTCATCTTATTTGTGTTTCATGCGGTAATGGCATCTTGAGAAAAGTTCATTTACTGTCAGAAATTTGTTTACTTTATCTATTTCCTGTCAGGTCATCTAGGCAAGTTGTCAACTGGACAACAGTGCATAATCTTCCGCATATGCTCTCTAACAATTTGAAATTGGAGAGAACATAGAGATGTGGAATCAAGTCGTGGAGAAATTAATACAACCCAGTCAACCACGGAAAAAGAAAGGGATAATATACTATCAATTGATTTAATACTTATGAAGCTTATATATCGTTAATCTTAAAAGCAAAATGGCAAAAGGACAATGAAGCCAAATATAAAAATTTTCACTATCTCCACTCTCCAGAGGCATAAGGGATGGACCAAAAACAAAAGGGTACAAATTAACAATCATGTAATGAGGAGATAGGCTCCTCAAACATCTGCACAACATTAACAATAGCACTCACTCACCCAACAGCCACCAGCCCATACCCTTGAGTTGGCCACGCTGAATAAGAAGATGCTTCGTTATCTAGATAGGCTATCCTCTCATCTGATTCTCTTCTCAGATGCAGCAAAAAAAAATTTCTCAAGACAAACTTGGATATATATGGTGTTTGGTTGGTTACTGGAATCAGTACAAAGCCAAATTCTACATGGAGGTTATGTCATTTGGTTGTCAAATCCTACTCTTGAGTTGTCTCAGGCACATTGCCTTCAGGACCCTTCACCTTTTCAGCATCAGATGGACCAGAATTATCCTTCGCAGATTCGATTTCCATGCTGGCAGTACGGCTCTTTCTAGCTCTTCGATCCTGAAAATGATATCAATTATATGATTAATTAGCTTAAATTTTGGTGTATTGACAGGCAGTGCAAGTTGGCAACCTAACGAGGACCGAATCCATTGGAAATGCTAGTGGTGAAGGGAACTTGCAGAAGGTCATAGGTGCACAAATAAATATGAAAGCTGAAGAAAACTAAGTAAAATAGTTCGTGATGGTATGTCAGCCAACAATAAAAATACACGTAAAATCCCAAAGTCGCAAAAATGTGATTGAGGATTCAAAGTCCTGCAGCAGGAAACACGAATTACATAAGAAAGGATAAGATAATGAAGGGAACCTCTCGGAATGGATATTCGTCAGCTTCAAGCATCCTCACAACCTGACTCATTTTAGGTCTCTTGTCTGCATCAGGATCAACACACCTAAGTCCGACCAGAAGGGAACGCTTCAAAGCATGGGTCGATGGTTTCACTTCAAGGCTTGAGTCCACAACTTCCTCAGCCCTCCTTGTCCCCACCATCATCTTGAGCCATTCAACAAGATTCACCTGCCATGAGGATAACCAAAATAAAATCAGTTAAGCGAAAGGCAACAACACCCTTCTTATGAAAGGCGAAGTTAGAACTGGCAAGCTGGCAGCATTCATAAGGATTCAACACCTCATTTGCAGGACGTGCATAGTCAACAGGGTCCCTTCCAGTAACTGCTTCCAGCAGGAGAACTCCGAAACTGTAAATATCACTCTTCTCATTTAACAAACCAGTATTAGCATATTCCGGTGCCACATAACTGAAATTGAGAAGAGAAGTTAGTTTCAGTTTATGAACTCAAATTTAAGAAAAAAGGACACTGAAAAATTCTGCATACCCAAATGTTCCCATTACTCTAGTGGTTATGTGACTCTCTCCTGCATCCAAAAGTTTGGCCAAACCAAAATCAGAAACCTTCGCGTTGAACTCGCTATCAATCAATATGTTGCTAGATTTTATATCCCGGTGAACAACTTTTGGTTCTATTGCTTCATGTAAATAAGCAAGCCTGCCACCAGTCACAGTAAAATAGGGAGTTTAATTAATCAGTGGGATTAGGTCCAATGTTGAAATTGCCATAACAGTAAATCTGATAACCAATTACGCAAGTGAAAGCTTAACACCATAGAAAACAGAAAGTCTTGGGTCTTGGTCCCATTCTCACTAAGCCTAGGGAGTTTAACCAATGGGCCAATAGATCAAATCAGCAGAGAACATATTCTGTTGTCCATAACCATAATCCTTATGGATTTAAATGAATTGCAAAATATGTGAACATGTAAAGGCTATAACCTTACAATATCAACATAAATAAACCCTCAATACCATGTATGAGATAGTTTGATATACACAACTCACAAAATACTGATCATAAAAATATTAATTTATGGTACACAAAGCAAGGATAAAATGAGTTGTTTACAATCATGACCATACTGAGATGAGGAATACAAGACAATCATGATTTATACCAATCAAGTTGGCACAAGACAATAATAATGATTACTGTGGGCCACATTGTGTGTTTTTCAAGTTGAACTTACGCTTTGGCTGTGCCAAGTATAACCTTCATGCGACCTTCCCAGGTAAGTGTCCCATGTTGGCTCATAGCTCCATGTAACCATTGTTCTAAATTACCATTATTCACATATTCATACACCAGCAACCTGCAAATAAAATGGAAAGTACACACATTATTAAAGATAAACAAACATATAGCAAGAAAAAAAAAAAACTTCTCTTCAACTTTTTTCCCAAAATGAATGCAACTATCATAAAGCCAAACTTGAACCGCTATCGAATATAAAAGAGATAATGAACACTTATGAGAATTGTAAGTAAACAAAGTTTACCTGTGAACTCCTTCTATGCAATATCCAAGTAACCGCACAAGATTTTTATGTCTAACATGGCCTATAGCCTCCACTTCAACCCTGAATTCTTTCTCCGCTTGTCCCCTATGAACTCAACACATAATGCAATTACGGAGAAAAGCAAAGGTCATTGTCTAAGAAATAATGTCAACAAGCGCAAAATGAGAAAATTAAAGAAGTTAGTACCAATGATATCATAAAGTATGCTTACAAGTTGTTAAGAAGTCTCTTCACCGCCACCTCGGATCCATTGATCAGTCTTCCCCTGTAAACAACTCCATATCCACCCTCGCCAATCACATTCTCTGCCGAGAAACGATTAGTTGCAAGTTCCAGATCTCTAAGTGTAAACCAGTGGCCCCACCCAAGGTGAGAAATCTCCGGCAAACCAATTAAAGGAGAGGCAGTTACCATCCCCAACGCGGACTGCTTCTTAAAGGTACCAGAGCTTCCTTCTTCCCCAGACATTGAGCTAAATCCTCTTTCATGATGATAAATAGAGCTGCACTGACTGATATTATCTGCATCGCTGGATTTGCTCGTGCCTAAATGAACTAACAACTTTTCCGAATTATTTTCACTCACCTTGTCATGAACAGGAATAGATACACTTTCTGCTTGATCACGACAATTCTGCTCCCCAACCTTGTCAACCTTGATATCTTTCGAGACATTTGGTATTTGAGATAGAGGGTACTTGTCCAGAGATCTCCTTGACTTTCTCCGAAACATCACCCATATAGATAATATACAAAGAATCAGAACTATAAATGCACCAACACCTATCCCAATCAAAACCCACAGTCTCAAACCCAAAAATGCTGTCTTCTTCGACAATTCAACCTTCAAAGAACTGTTGGCAGACATAATTGGAGGCTACAAGTCAATCAATTCTTGTCCTTCAAATTCTTCTGATAGTAGAATCAAGACATTCCTACCTGCATGCAAGAATCCAATTAAGTACCCCTTTTACAAAAGGGTTTGAAACACACATGCAAACATTCTAATTAACAGCCAACAATTCATTCCATGCAGTGAACCCCCATAAACAAAAATCCAAAATCAGCAAGTCAAGTAATCACTAATCACAGCTTCACCAAAATTGAAGATAACCTGCCACTCTGCCAGTAAAATGAAGGCAAATCGTGAGAATTCAGGTGCCCCCAAACCAAAAAAAAAAAAAAAAAAAGGTAGTGATAATGCTTCAAACATTCAACAAATCAGAAACCCCATTTGCATTTTATGTCACCCCAATCAGAAAGTTCACACCAAATTCAAAAATTTATTGGAAAAAATCTAATCACAAGCCAAAAAATCTAATAAGAAAAAAAGAGAGGAAATTAACATGTGGTGTAAAGCATCACTTATGATCCAAGTAAACAAAAGATAAAAGCCAAATGTGAATTGTCCAAAAACGTGGCTCAGAAAGACAAAGCATTCTTTTTTACCTTTGTGTTGATCTATGTCACCCCTTCCTTGATCTTTCTACCTTCGCCACCCACAGAAGCAACAATAAAAAAGAAAAAGGCCTTCTTTCTGAACCCCAGAGAAACACAATGAACATAGCATAGAAAGGTGCAGGAACACCAAAACACAGGCCCTACAAAACCCAGATTCTGCAAAGAGGTGCAGTCACATAATAGTTAACTAGTGAGTGTCGTGACCTCAAATGGGTCAAAAATAACTCAAGAAAAGAATGAAGGGTGCTAAGGGAAACAAAAATGGAAGGGAATGCTACACACAAAAAAGAAAAAAAAGGTGAAAAAATGAATTTTGGAGAAGAGAAAAAGGAAAGGTGAGGGAAATGGTTGGTGGGGTACTGTAGTTGAAGGATGAGGGCGGGACCTAAACAAGCTGGAAAGGATGCTTGGTTTGCAATGGAGAGAAAACCACACACAAACAGAGAGAGAAAGAGAGAGAAAGAGAAAGAGAGAGGGAGAAACGGTAAAGGAGAAGCAAAAATTGAGATGAACAGTGGTGGCATTTATAGCTGGTAGCAAAGAGTGTGGTGAATAAGCTAACAAAACTAAAGTGAAGAGAGAGAAAGAGGAAGAGTTAAGTTTAGTGGCTTGGAGAGAGAGAGAAAGAGAAGGGTCAACCTCACTCCTCACTCCAACAGAGAGGAACTGTTGAAACCAAATCTAGGCTTGTTCTGAGGTATACTTACCAAGGTGTCTTATTTGTGAAAAAAAAAAGGGGGAAAAAAATCTTATTGCCAGTCTTAAAACATGGCATCAGCCTCTTTGTACTTGCACAATATTTTTGCATTTGACAGTGGAATTTGGATTCTGGAAATCCGTACCGTTACAGAAAATTTTACATTTTTTTTATTGGATTTAATTTTAATATTAGTTAACATAAAATTTTTTTGACGCAGTTGTTTAATTATGCATGTATAATCATATTATTAAATTTATTTAATTTTGTTATAATTATCTTAAAAATTATAGAAATATAAAATTTGATTAGTGATAATATAAAATAATTTACATTAATAATATATTAAAAATATTTAATTTTAATACATTAATAATATAAATTTTTTTTATACAATTATCTAATCAAATTCTTTCGTATACATAATTTTTGAAATAGTAAATATGAATTTGAAATATATTTGCTAATGTAATAATATATGATTAAATAATAATGTGAAAAATTTTATACTATTAATACATCAAAATTAAATTTATATTAATTTTATTGCTTTTTATTTATAGCTGGCATGTACATTTATTCCAGCTTGTGTTTTGTTTTCCTTGTGGAGAACAAATTCTAGTAGGAAACTTCTTTTAAGATTGTTTCCTACTGCAAAATGTGATGACACTGAGACCTTTGCAGGGCTTGTGGAATGCCAAGGCTGATTCTTTTGCACGTGGAATTAAATAAAAAACCACAAACAATCCTTCATGCATTCGTTAAAGTTGTACTGATTGAATTTCAATATGTGTACTTGGGATTATGACATGATAAACCAATTGGAACCAAAACTAAAAACAATTAAAATACAACGCGGCTTGAGATCATTGTTTAGTTAAATTAACATGGTTTCCACTCATTTGATTCGGCCAATAGATTTTTTCTTGGCAATAATATTTTTTTTCAAGTGTGGATTGCAATTAACTTGTTTATGGTAGTGATACATTAAGGCTCCAGAGAGAACTTTGATTTGATTTTTTTTTTTCAAAAAAAAAATCTATTAGGAGGACAAATTTATCTATACTTGAAGGGGATTATAGTCTCTTTTTTTTATAATAGGAAGAGAGAATACCTTTATAACAAATTCATAATAGTTTATAATTGAAGGTGTTCAACTTTTAAAATAAATTATTATTTATCCAATTTAATGGGTTAGCAAACACGGCTTTTTTTTGTTTGACGTGTAGCAAACATGACTTTAACATATAATATATTGATTGAAATATAAAACATGACCAATCAAAAGATTATCACCACTTAAAAAACATATATATTATATCTGCCAGCTGTTCATGACTTAAAATTGAGTTTAATTTTGTCCAAACTATTAATATATGAAGTTCTTTAAATCTTAACTAATTTAGTTTAAATTAAATCAATTTATTATGTGGATAAAAAGTAATGTGATTTATTTTTCATTAATATCTTTTATTGCAATTTCTCTCCTTTGGGCTTTATATATATACATGTATATTAATTTTCAACAAGTATCCTCCCTCTAAAGGCAATTCTTTTAAAGTATTGTAGGCCACTTAAATTAAGAGTGTGTTTGTTTGATTTCTTTTGACAGAAGCAAATTTTCAACTACAAGTAAAAAATTCACTTTTCATAGAAGCTACTCATTTTGTGTGTATTTAGGAAAGCTGATAAATTAAAATTATTTCAATAATATCTTATTTGTATAATCACTTATATGATAATCAATTTATGTTTGGATACTTTAGCTGAAAAATAATTTTAAGATAATCTATTTTATTTTGATTGTATGAAAAAAGTTACTTTTATATGGTAAAATTACTAAAAAGGGTATGAAATAATTATTTATATTATATAATTTATAATACTTAGAGTTAATTTGGTAAAAATATAATAATTCTGAATATAATCAATTTTTGCTTATAATTATAAGCTCTAAAAATTTGCTTATACTTATAAGCTATTTTTTAGTTTAAAATTATCAGTTTTTTTATTATGATCTATTCTATAAAAATTAGGGTTCTCATGCAATTTTATTTATATAATTAGGGATAATTTAGATATTTCACATATCAAATATCCGTAAGTATGAAAAAAAGTAATCCCTTGCCCCGCTTTGTTTAGCAAATAGCTATTTGAAAAATCTATTCCCCATACTTGCAGAGAAAAACTTTTACCCCGTTACGAGTATTACTTATGAGTACTCATTAGGACTAGTAAAATTGCCAAGCCTAAATTGGGGTTTTAAAGAGGTTTAAAATTCAAATTACCTTTTATCCATACTAAAATATTCAAATTCCATTTTTATCTATTATTTCTAATTTCACATATTAATTTTTTCAACAAAAACAAATTAAGAGAAAAATCCATAGTAACATACAACTGCATTATATATATATGTCAACAAATAAATTTCAAAATAAGATAAAGCGAGAATATGACAGAAAATATTTTAATAGGAAAAAATTTTTGATAGAATATTTAGAAAAAATTGAAAAAGAACAAATTATTAGAGATCCAATATTAGTAGATAAATTTTTGGGAAAGAAAATATTTTCAAATTAACATTATTAAGAAATATATTAATTATATTTAATTATTTTAATAAAGGATAAACCCATTATTTATTTTACATTACCAAGACAGTAAGGTGAAAATTTCTAAATCTCTCATTTCATCATCCTTCATTACCCATTAATGTCTTCCTTTCATTTTCACTCATAACTTGCAAATGGACCCTTAAAGAGCTCAACTAGATACTTCTATTAGACTTGGTACTTGAAACTAGGCCTCAAAAAAAATGTGTAAACTTTATTTGTCACCCTCTTGTATGTTTGTATCTAATTGTTGGAAACTAAAATTTGAAATTAGTTACGAGAAGTAAACTAGCTTTACTTGAAACCCACTAAAGCTGCAAAAATGGGCCAATAGAATACAAAATTGGAAATATTAATTTTAAAATTCAAATTAATATAATTTTAGGTCAGAGAGCTATATGGGACCAAGTTTAGAGCCACTGAGATGGATTAAGAAGAATCCCTAAAGTGTAGGAGAATAAAAGGGAGACAATTATATTCCATTTTTAGCTTAGATGCCATCCTTTTCTCAGCTTTCATGCCATGAAACTGCGTGATTTTGGCCATCTAGACCCTTTATAGGAAGATAAAGATAGAACATGAAGATTAGAGGGCAAGTGACCAAAAGAACAAGAAATGTGCATGAGGGGATGTTGAAGCTACAATATTCAAGTTCCTACTCTATAAATAGGCACCAAAGTAGAGACCATGACCAACTAAAAATGCATTTTATTAGAGATGGCAAAATTGGTCCAATTCATTGGGTTGACCTACCCCTGACCAGCAAAAAATGGTTGGTTGGATTACCATTTTTCAGCCTACCTTATTTGCGACCCACCTAACCTATGAGATAAGGTAGGTAGGGGCAGGTTTGGCTCATGGGTTTGAGCTTTCCCTTTTTTTTTTTTTTGTAGAGACACATAGACATATGGGTAATGGGCTTGTATCTTAGGTCAGCCCACATGTGTTAGGACTAACCTAGCGTTTTGTCTTATAATCTTCTCTTCTCCAACAACGAAACCAATGACTCTCTCTCTCTCTCTCTCTCTTCCCCATTCATCACTTAGCGACTCTTCTCCACTCTTCAGTCCAACCAACGCAGACATAGCGGACATTGGTGATTGGTGAGCAGTGCAACCAGCAATGTGGTGTAGCTATAGCGATGTGGCCGTGCAACAATAGACAGTGTAGCGACAATCATGCGAACAATGAATGTAATCATGCTTCCCTTCCTTTCCTTCTTCTCACAGCATTTTTTTTAATGTGAGTTTTATTTTTACAATTCACATCTTAATGAGGTATGAGTTATAGTTATGGTAAATATTGGTTAGTGTATTTTTTTGAACAAATGAATATTGATTAGCGTATGTTTTAGTTTTTTTAAATTTTATTTTTTTTGTCAAGTCAACCGACTAACCCACCCCCTGGGTGGGGCGTGCCAATCCATATTGCCAAGGCAAGTAAGCTTGCCCCACCCTATGTTGGGCCTGACCCGCGGCGGGGCGAATTAGGGTAGGTTAGCCCTTTGCTAATGTTAAATTTTATTTATCTTTAATTTATTTTTTATTTCAATTATTTTACAAATTTTCTTTACTCTGTAGCATGTTTACATGTTTTCTTCACATTTTCAGCATCTTTTTCACATTTCTTTATAGCATTCCATTTGAATTCTCCCTTTTATCAATGGAAATACTCACTTCCATACTATTTCCTTGTGTTTTTCCCCTCCACTAAATTAGGCTTTCCAAAAATACCTTAAGAACCCACATCAAATTAGGGATGTAAGCGGATTGGGCCAACCCGATCAATCTGAACCAAATTAATTAAATTGGTTCGGTTTGATTTAGGCCATCGAGTTAATCAAATATGATCCAATTAGAATGGATCAATGTTTGGTTTGATCATCAGATCTGAGTTTTTGTAACTCAATACCCAACCCAACCTAAAGCCCCCATATTCTTTTTTTTTTCTTTGAACAAGATAACACATTAATATAACGCTTTTCCTTTCCTGTTATTCCATTCAGTAACCCTCTCATTAATTAAAAATTTGTATTTATGGCTTTATGGACGTGATATGAGCTATGTTATTTGATGTATAAACTTGGGCATAGACAATTTGCGTCTCTTGAATGGTGTTAATATATATTAAAGTTAGATACTATTACGTTAATGACCTTTGATGGTAATGGATTAGAGTGACAATTATTTGATGTTGGTATTTCTACTAATTATATTATTAATGATAATATTAGAATGATTTAGTATTTGGATATTAGAATAGAATACGAAATTTCTTTATGTGAAAATTTTGATATTTTATGATTAATTTCTATGGTATTTTTTAGTAAAAATTAGAAAAAAAATTAAATAGGTAATTTAATCACCCGAATCAAATCAACCCAAATTTGATTGATTCAATTTGCTTCGGATTTGTTGAAAAATTTTTATGAATTCGAACCAAACTAAACCAATTAAAATTTGATCAGTTTGGATTTATTTTTCCTCCAAACTCGATCCAAATCAACCCTTTTACACCACTATATCAAATAATAAGTTTCTCTCTTTGGGAGTTTAATTTCTTAGCCGAATTTCATACTATATTATTGAGACAACTGTAGTAGCGTAGAGTTTGCTTTTGCTTTTGCTTTTGAAATAAAAGCTAATTCAGTTTTTTGCGCACCAACACCACTAATTAATACTTTTTCTTTACTTGGTATCTAATTACTATGGATACAAATGGAATTAAAAATATATATTTTTGTTTTTTAGTGATAATTGTTATGTTGAATAAGACAATGGAGTTCGCATAATATTTTGAAGAAAAAAAATATCCAATATATGCAAATTTAGTAAGAAATTAGAAAAAGAAACTGAACATATGAAAATACCTAAACATACCAACCATGCATGGTGAAAAAATAAAGAAAAACGAAAAAGGTAAAATCAATATGTCATCACATATGATATTACAAATTACTCATGCAATTTTCAATTAGCTTAGCAGTTTGGTAAAACTTAGCTAAAGTGGCAATTTCGGGATTCGAACCCTTGGCATTACAAAAGTTTGTCTGGAGTGACAATCCACATTCATTATAATCAATCACTTTTAGATAAAATTAATATGTCATTATAAGTAATGAGAAAAGCTATACTCCAAAAGAAAAAAAAAAAAAAAACCAAACTATGGGAGATTTTAGAGCTTTTTGTTTATTTATGATTGTTTGTACCAAGACATAGAACATAAATTTATGAAAAAATTTGAAAAGTCAAACTGTATTTTATATATATATATATTTTCTGCCGCTATAACTATCACTTCTTATAACAAATAATAAATTCTGCAAATAACAGGTGTTATATAGTGATGTAGATTTGCGAAGCTTTTATAATGTTAGAAGTTTGAACTTGCAGCAAATTATTTGTGACGAGAAATAGTTTTAATATCGCGATTCAGGATTAACTTTTTATTTAAATGTTGTAGAAATAATATGTAAATAAAAAAATTATGTATTCATCGTCAACAATAGTTAACTTTTTACAATTAAATATACAAAAATAAGAATAAAATGTTGGCTTGACTAATGGAATATTGTGGACAAAAGAAGAACCTCTAAATTCCATTTTACTCTTCATATGATAATATGTAAGTATTTCATTAAACCTTAGTTAATAGTTGTAACATGCTTTGTGGTTATTATTATTAGGCAAGTTCCCCCCCATCTCAACTTCTTTTAGCCAACAAAATATCGAAAGTCAAGGAAAAAGTTTCCGTTGTCAACTTGTTAGTTGACGAATATTGGCAAAAGCTTGACTAGGTTCCAAATTTTTTATTGATAGATAATTCCTTTTTGTATTGATGGATAATATGGTGCTAAAATGTCTGACAGTGCACTAGGATTTTTAATTTGATCGGTTTAGAGGGGTAATTTTGACAATACAAGTCCGACAGTGCCTAATCTTTTCAGAACTCACAAAAATTTGTGAGTTTTCACATTAAACAACTGTACCTTTTCTGGTTATAATCATGCTTTGGGGCCCAGGAAAAGTCACCAATGGAGGAAGAAACAGAGCCTTTGATTTGATGCATAACTTTTGATTGAAGTATAACCCGGACAAGACCCTTGCAACTTTCTTTGTCTTTCATAATGATTATCATAAATTACGAACATTAATTTTTTAAAGGTTTTACTGAGCAGGATTCTAGAGACATTGGTTAAGAAAGTAAAAAAAGGAAAATTTTCATAAAAGAAAATAAATTTTTAAAATTTTTAATATATTAAATGTATTAAAATTTTTTAATTTCTTAATTAGTTTCCTTAGAACACAAATTAGATAAACCCATTTCTTAATTATCTTTGTAATTACAGGAATCAAAAATGAGTATGTGCACAAATATTTGTCTTAGCCCACATTTTTGAGATAACCTATGTAACTCAAATTATTTAAGGGAATTGTATCTTTTCCCTTCCATTTTATAGAAAAGAGTACTATCTACAACATTAAAAGGTCTTTTATAAAATAAAAATTAGCATAAAATAAAAATTTTTATAAATATTATTTTGACAAAGATATATAGGAGTCATTCTTTTCTCTTACTAAGAAAATAAATGGTGGGTTTCCTTTTTATGTGAAAATAAATGGTGAGTTTTAATAATTGACAGAGTTAAATTTTAGGTTTATAAGCTACTTTACAAACCAACAAAGTGTACCAGCTCAAAGGCTGAAAACAAGCAAAAATGTCAAATAAAATGTATAGTACAATGATAAGATCTAAAAACTGTGGAATAAACAACGGCAAGAAACATCGTTCTCAATTGTCATGTAGTACTAATGTTAAGAGATGTTCTATTTTGTTTTATTTCGTTAATTTTCCTTATTAAATGAAACTTACAGCTTCTTTCATAATAATGCTATCTATCACTGCATTCTACTTTTATTACAGTCATTATGTGTATTGATAGAATAGTCTTCTCAATTTAAAATTTTATATAATTTTATTATGTGTCAATTTTTATTATTAATTAAAAATATGAAATCAAGGATAGGATTTATAAAAGTATCTATCAATAATAAAAATTAATATATAATAAAATCATGTGAATAGATTAGGCAAAATGGATACCAGTGAATTGAGTTCGAATTACATACTTCTAACTGTGGTTAACCACGTTCAAAATTTTTTTTTTAGATTTTTTAAGAGTATTCCTTTATCTATTGCTAGAGAATAAAACTAATTTCTTTAAAATCGTAATATGGCTTTGTTACTCTGCCAACTCCCTTGTCTGTAACCATTTTTGAGTATTGGCAAAACTCAAACCTAAACTACAAATATAAGTGGTCCAAAAAATTTCTAAAGATTGCATAAACTTATGGGTACAATTTTCTCATTGTCCCTCGTCTACAGGATCGGCTCTCCGCATGCATCATGTGCACGTCACGTGTTTGACAAACTTTTTCTCTCTTGGCTAGTTATTTGTGACGGACACCCTAACATTTGCTTTTGGTTCATTGCCAATTAAGACCAACCATAAAATCTTTTTCGGTTACTTTTCCGTGGCTAACCTATTGTCATTATTGGCTATTAAAAAAATATATATTTTGTACAATAGATAGTGGATGAATGTCTCCCTGCTTCCCACAGGACAGAAAAAACTGTGAGAGCATTAAAAAAATGGTGCCTTTTTTGGTTCTCTACAAAATTCTACATGTTGCCACCCTGAATTTATAAAAATGTTGAGCTACACTCACATCAACATCTAATTACATCATTTTCGTTCGTGTTAAATATATGCACATGAACATCCCCTACACCGTGCAGAAATTATTCTATGAAATATTATATAAGATTTTTTTTAAGCTAAAAACTTTACATAAGGTTGTTCTTATTATATTTAAAGCATGACATTTCACTCACAATTTATAATAAGATCTACCATCAATTTATATCTAGATTTTATTTGCTTTGTCTAGGTACCGAAACAAAAAATCTAGATTTTATTTTTTTATTTTAAAAAATAAAAAGTAATATATATTTAAGTTAGCAATAAACATATCTAAAAGTCGCAACTAAAATGTTACAATATATTAAAATGCCATCTTATTCGATACTCTAAACATGCAATAATTTCTCAATATTATAGTCATTCACACCTCTTTAGTATTTATTTTTCTATACCATAGAATTTTTTTTGGTTATTAAAAATTTAAGTTAAGGAAAAGATTTGTTTCAATTCAGATTAGGACAATACCTCTAAATTCATGGAGTATTTACAAATCATCCACCTGTTGAAAAACCTAGAAATCAAATGTAAATCATGACCATGCATAAATAGAAAACTAACTAGGTAAGCTAACCGCACTAGCCCACAAAATTTATATATATAAAAGCAAAAAGCAAATATACAAACAAAAATATATATAGAAAATAGTAATTTATACAAAAAAAAAAAGAAACGAAAAATCACAACAGAAGAGATAGATAATTTAATAATAAAAGATGTAAACTTTTACGATGCAAAAGATTATAAACCTATTAATACTCTTTTCATTAGTATTCAATTTACAGGCCCTATTAGACCAAAGAAATTCTTAGACACTCAAAAGCATGCATTTCTAACATGTTCTTCAACAAACTTATCACACGATAACCATTAATTTAGGAGTCTATACAATACAATACATACCTACAAATTTCTCTAGATACAAACCCAACTTCCAATTTTGGTCAGCCTAAGTTGAGAAGCCTATTTCGCTGCTCTCCTTAACTTACTAGAAATTCATTGGCTAAAACACGCTAGCAGGACACACTGTAGATTGTGATCCCTCCAAGCACGTAACTAAAGATCCTCATCCCACAAGTACACAATTGTTGTTCAATCACTGCTCTAAGGTATAATTCTTACTCCCAGTTATCCAAGGTCATCAAAGCAGACTAATTCATTGTCTTGCTCCTCATCAAGAACTCAAACCAACTCAATACTTGAATCATACCCAGCAACCGAACAACAATGATTAAATCTTTGACATAATATTAAACAATTCATTTTCAATAAGAAAAAACTGTGTCCATAGTCAATAAGCTAACAAATCATGTAACTGAGTTGGATTAAGTCTTATCTAATTGGTCCTCTTGTTGTCTCAATACAATGTCAGCAACCTTCTAATAAAGAGATATCAGGAGGTCCATAAGAGTACCACATGTCATGTCAATAGCTCCGAACACCAGAATCTGAATTGAGCCTTGCAGAATTCAGACTGGCACTAAATTACAAGTCAGGAATCCAGGACCTTGGCAATGATGATCTGAATACTTGGCAAAGCAATGTTTTCTCCCTTTTGCCTAGCTTGTTTACACCATAGCCTCGAAAAACACCTAATTTGAGTGCTTCTCTTCCTTCTTCTACAGCTCTTTTCCTCACAGCTGTCAACAAAGCTGCTCCTTGAGGAGGTTCACCGTTTTCAGCATTTCCAGTTTCACATGCCACTTTTTCGGCTTCATTGGCTCTCTCTTCAAGTTGACGCTTGGCTCCATCTGGGTTGGTGCCTGCACTATCATCATGATCACTACTTCCCCACCATTTATTTGAAGTAGTTGATAAGCCTTCAGATGGAAACCCATATTTAAATTCATCCATTGTTGTCATTCCTTTGGTCAAGTTTGTGTTGAGTAAACTCTGTGTACGGCTACTATCAGCACTCTTGTTTCCTTGCTGGTGTGAATTGTGAAGCACTGTAGCACCTTGTGCTTTGGACCTCTCATCATTTGTTTGTTGTGAAATACTGCAGTAAAACACCAGATAAACATAAACCAGTTATAAAGACTACTCAGACAGGTTAGAAAGTCTCTCCCAATATATACAATGCATGTTTCCACTGAATGCACTATCATGTCAATGAGATGAAAGTTTCATTTTTTTTTTTTTTTTGTTTCATCATATTTTCAATTTTTTTTTTTGGGGGGGGGGGGGAGGGGAGAAAGAAATCTCAATAACTAATTTGATATCAACGATCAACATTAAATAATGCTTATGATGGACTTTGAACTAGGTAACCTCTCCATATAAGGAGATTATCGAATATGACCTGAGCTGCAAATGAACAGCTGGACGCATCTTACATTTAAACCTTTTAAGATTCAATCACTTCACATGATAAAAGAGGAATGCTGAACATAAGAAAAGCATAACATAAACACTTTATTAGAAATGAGAAAAGAGTACAAGAGCACAGGCTAAGGTGACCCCCCCCCAACAAAACAACAAAAAAAAAAAAAAAAAGAGGAACAATCAAGAAAGCTCATCGGTAAGGCAGGGATTTCCAAATCTCTTCAACTAAGAAAGAGTACAAATTCTTTTTAGTTCTAACACTTTGAAGTTGACATTAGTTTGGTCCTAAAAATTTTTTTGACATTAATTTAATCCGAATATTTTGAATTTTGACATCAATTTCATCCTTCCATCAAATCATCATAAAGCCTCCAAAATAACCAGTATCTGATTCCAAGTGTCGCAAAGCAGCCAAGAAGACCACTTTAGCCCATTAGAGAAGAAATAGTGCTCCAAATCATGCAGACAAATCCATTTTCACCAAAAATACCAAAAAAAATTTCCTTGACAAGTGGAATTATTGAGGAAAACCTCACATACAAGCACGTGTTTGAACTGAAAATGTTTCTGGCAGTGGCATGCATACAAAAGCGTTGAGCACAGGTACTTGTGCACCTTTAACTTTGAAAGTCAGACCACAGTAGGTGTTGTTGGGGGTTAAAAGGTGTCACTGGACTGTGGTATTCCCTGTTAGGTCGATTTTAAGTATTTTACTGGATAACACTAGGTACAAATGAGGTTTGAAACATAATTGTGAGGCAACATGCAAGTCCCATGATAAAAGGAGATTAAAATAGTCTACTAAAGCAATAGGACCTGTTCAATATGGACAAACATGGTTCCAACTAAACATTAGAAAACCAAAAAACGACCTAACTTTAGGGCACTTCAAAGCTTACCTTTTGTTGTTGCCACTTAGCAAGACCATGGTCACAGACTCTTGAGTTATTAATACAACAATTCAAACCCCACCTGCAACATAATAATTGGCAAACCACAAAATTTACATGATGCTTTATAAAAATTAAATACATGCCAAACTGCAGCATGTGGCACCTTTCAAAAGCGTGTTGGTGCACTGTAGCAATGTCTCAAGTGCTTATGTATGACCTACTATAAGCGATATGCACTCTGTTAAGCTGTTGTTGTGAACAAAAATGACCCCATAATAATTAACGAAAACAATGAACAATGATATCATGTGTGATGAACACCATCTGTTCTAAAGTGACTAACAAAGATAAGAATACAATCTGTTACATATGTGACATGTCGTTTCACTACAGGATTCTTCTTGCAAAAAAAACAAAAATCATGGCACTTGAGAAAAAACCGATAAAAAACAGACAAGCAAAGAAAATTATAGCAATGCATTTTTCTTTCTTGTTCTTTTACCAATCACTCATGCTTATTTCAATTATTCACCACTCCCAACAAAGAAATAATTTCACCCAAGGTTTCATCTAATCCTAAAACAAAGGTTGTCAAACTCGAGAGTTTAGTAAGCTCGACTGTTAAAAATCATTTTTAAGAAAAAACATTACACTATAAAAATATAATCTAATGTAACCTCAAATGCAAAAGTAAGCATTCCAACTTCAAAGCGCACACATTGACAACAAAATGACCATAGAATAGCAGATTTTAGAACATCAAAACCCACAAAATGAAAATAGCATGAACCCACAAATACAAATATTTTGCAGCATGAAAGTTGAATTGAAACATAGCACATGTGCATAACCACACACATAGCTCATAGCACAATCCACAAGAACAGATATCATCGTAGTTGAAAACCATTGAAGGAGGACCAAATTTCACAATATCTATGCATAAACAATTGATTTGATATCACATTGAAGGAGGACCAAATTTCAAAATATCTATGCATAAACAATCTGAGACAAATAGCAAATTAACATAGTTGAAGGAGGACCACAAATAAAAGAACCGCCAAGCAGAACGAGATGGAGCAACGGTGAACGAGGAGGTACAGAGGCAGCTGGGCAGCACTAGCGATGAGGAACGGGGGGCTAGGCTCGAAAACGAACGTGCAGCGGCGATGTGGCTCCAATGGTAGATTGGGGCGCCGGTGAGGTCGAAAATGGACATAAGATGCGAAGCCAAAGTGAGATGGTGGTGGTGACACAGCACTAGCGCTGAAGCCTAGGCTCAACGTTGGAGAAGAAACTCATGAATGGGGCTGAAAATAAGATCGCGCGAATATGGCTTAGTGGGGTTGAACAAAACGGCATCGTTTTGGCACCGCACTTTGGCAACTCAGTCGCGAGTTTCCTCGAATTCACTTGAGTTTATTCCTAAACGAGTTTGTGAGCGAATTAGTTTGATTTTGCTACCTAAACTCGTAAACATGGATGATTTTATAAGTTGGCTTGCGATTTTGATAATAATACTTGCATATTGCTCTACAGGTAAAATTAATAAATTTGAGAGTTCAGATGGATTTATGAAATCTTATCAAACTTGAATCTTGAATTTGACCCATAAATTTGTAAGAGCTTATATGTAACATCGCCAATTTTTATTTTTGTGTACTAAATTATTTTCCAATTTTTTTACAAAAATAAAAATTGGAGATGTTATATTATATACTAAAAAAAATATAATTTAAAAAATATGTTTTGGTAACTAAATATAATTGAATAAAAATATATATATATATATGTATATATGTAAAATTAATTATAATTTATAATTTATATATGATTATACTTTTTCTAAAATTTAAAAGATAAAAATATAATAATTCATGAAGTAATAATATTTTAATTATAATTATTGAAGAATATTCTATATAAAAAAATTAAAAAATATTCTATCACTTCAATTTCTAATTGTTCATTAGGCAACTCATTAAATAATAATATACAAAAATTAATGATAATTAATTCTAATATTTTATCTTTTTCACATATATTTTGTTTTTATTTTTCAAAATAAATTACTTAGTTCCTCTATTTATATATTCAAAATATACAATCAACTCTTTTTATTTTTTACGAATTTATATGATAATTAAAGTTATTGAATCAATCTCCTCCTTTAAATGACATAGACTTTTATGTCTTATATCAATTTGAAAGTGAAATTAATTAAATATATAATTATTCTATTTCTAATAAATATGCTCTATTATTATTTATAAAATTTATTTAAACTTGTATTCATCTCGATCTTTTGAAAGAGAAATATCGATTACTAATGATTAGTACACATTTTTAATCACAAATGAACAAAAAATAAAAATGTAAGTTTCATTAGCCAACTTCTTATAAAAAATAATTAAAAGAAATATATCAAAGGAAATCTTTTCATTTTTATTTCAATTAAAATATGAAACCAATTAAAAAATATTAAAATCATATAATTTATCTATTTTTTTTCTCTTTCACATATTCATTTTTAATAAATATATTATGTTATGGCCATAACTCAAATGATATTTCCCTTGGTTCTTGTGCGAAAGGATTGATAGTATTGGGTCAGGGGTTCGATCGCTGTATGCCTATTCTTTTTCCCATTCTCTAGCTTCACTAGGAGCTTCTTAATACAAAAAAAAAAAAAGTTCTTTCCCTATTCCCTAACTTTATTAGGAGCATCTTAAAACCAAAAAAAAAAAAAAAAGGTTATATTATGTAATAAATTATAAAAGGAAATAATCATACAAGAGTTTTTTATTTTTTTAAATTATCAATCAAAAAATGTGAAAAAGAAATAATTTTTATATGATACTTTGAATGGAGTAATTTTTAATAGTATATTTATGATGTTAGTCTTAAATTAAAAGAATGATAAGTAAATTTTGCATGAGTGAAAAATAAATTTTACATGAAAATTTTAGAACTTTTAATCATAAAATGTGAATGGAAAGCAAACTTTGCATGAAAATTCTAGATGAAATAATATTCTAATATCATATATATAATTGTTGTTTGAGAATTTTTGTTAAATTTTTATTTTAAGACCAATTGCTTGTAAATTGATTCAAAATCAAACAAATTTAAAATCGTAAATTTGCTAATAAAATCGAGAGTTTACTAATTTTATTAGAGTTTACTTAAACTCATACGAGTTTATTAGAAAGAGAGTTTGAATACTAATTAACTCGTTTTTGTATGATGGATTTGTAAACTTATAAGGATTTAAGCGTTGAATCGAGAGTTTAACAACCATGTCTAAAGATATTTTCTTCTTGCATAAAGTTTTCACTTTTTCCTCCTGATTCTTAGACTCTCTTCCCAGCTCTTATGTTGCTAATGCCAAGCACAATTCTGCTTCAATTCCCACTTCCCTCTTTTCTTGTTGAAGAGCAAATACTAGGAGCAAATGAAACAATAATCTAGCTTAATTCTTGAAGACTACTACATAACAATTAGCAATAGACGATACCAATTGGAAAAAAAAAAGTATAATGAGGTAAAATATTGTGTGTTTGTCTTGCTTTAAAGTTTGATGAGTGGTGGTGGTGAGAGAAATTATAAATTATAAATTGAAAAAAAAAAAAGAAAGAAGAGGAAGAAGAAAGAAAAACACTTAATGGGAGGAGAAAAATAAGAAACTAAAATACAGGTAAAAAAGAAATTTTGCTATGACCCAAAAGCATAAAACTTGGTTAAATTAAAAACCTCATACACAATCCCAATCACACATGCTCAAAATGAAAAAAAAAAAAAAAGAAACACCCATTTTGAACCAAATTGTGGGAAGAAGAAATTTGAGGATTACCTCATAGTGCTTGAATCGAAACTCGAACAATAAGCCAATATATTACACAACAAGCATGTGGTTTTGTTTTGAGGAATCAACCACTTTTTAGGTTCAGTTTCAGCTTTCCGAGTTTCAACCTTCGACTTGGTATTTTCTTTGGTATGTGAAATGATGGTAGGGTGTGACATCATCTCCTCTAGACATTACTTGATGTAAAATTACAATAGTGACCTTGCGCTAGAGGGTATAAAAGGCATTTTGCTTTGAAAATTTATATAGTCTCACATAATAAATAAAGATAGTGTAATGTCTCTTTTGAAATGGAATCAGCTCAAAAGAAAAAGATGATTGCTTAGCAAATTTTGCACAATCTATTTACAAGGAAATTTTCTTATATCCACTTGGAGGAAGAGTGATTCTTTCTCCATGTGGATCTTACACCATCAAAAAGATTTTGGGAGATATGAAAACGATGAAACCCAATAAGAATGGATAGAGAAGATGATGTATGGAGGAAGAAATAATTTTCTCTATAAAGAGAAAAGAACTTCTCATTTACAAGGGTAGTTTACATGTAAAAATTTGATGTCAAAGTGTCATATCTTCCCCCCACAAATAATTAGCAAAGTCTATTAAGCTTTATCTAATCTATCTCAAGTTAAGTCAGTGTTAACTATTTTTTGTCCATAAGACCCAAATTTGATAACTTGTTAAGAAAAACAAATGTTGAATTATTTAAACTAATCAAGCATTAATTGATTAAGATGCTAAATAAAAAAAATGTTTTTATTACATATAAAAATTAGGTTAAGAGGAAAATCCAGGTTCAATGAGCATTTATATAGGTATTTATAATCCGCCAATAGAAGAACTGAAGAATCAAACCTAAATTATGGCAATACATAAATAAAAGGCAGACCAAACAAATCAATCCGGCTAGATAAAGAAAAAGCTTAATGATTGGTGTGTATTATGCAACAATTAAAATTGATAATTAATTTTCATTATATCGTAATTGATGTATTATGTAGTAGCACACTATATAATGACAATGAACATATGCTGTGATTGGCATAAAAATGGTATGGGATAAAGAAAAGAAAAAACTTAGACAAATCAAGTTTCTTATATTTCATTTCAGTGAGTTCTATCATGCACCTTACAAAGTATGGTGTATGATGCACCCTATGCCCAATGCCCAAAATCAAGTGTATTATGTTCCCTTCTCCCATTTTCTCTTTCCCCTCCCTTATTTTGATTTTCTTCCACCCAGCCAAGCACCGCCACTGCCGCCGCCCAGCTCCAACTTTCTTGTCGCGCTCCATGTCTACTTTAGCTTCTATCTCAAGCCACCGCGATGCCGCACAACAATGTCGTTTTTGTTGTTGTTGATGTTGGGCTTGGTGGAGGACGGTGGTTCGTGACTGCTAGTGTTGTCTCTCTTTGCAATGGGGTTCTTCTCCCTCCGATCATCCAAAACCTTTGTGGCCATTTTCAGCACGTCATTCCTCACAGGAGCTCGACCACGGCGAGTGCATCCATGATGTGATAAGCTGCCCATTATTCCTTCCTAGTCATCTTCTGCAGTGAAAACAGCATCTTGGAGTCGCTGGCTGCGAAAGGGGAGTCACGGTGGTGGATCGAGGGAAGGAGGGTGGGAGAGGTCCTTAGAGTGTTGTTGCAGTATCTGAAGAAGTGGTGAAACCTGAGAAGGCACGAAGGCAAACTGCATTAGTTGTAATGAAAGTGAGCTTTTAGCAATGCCTTACAGCCATGTGTTTCACAAGAAGTGCTTGGGAACTACTAATATGAGCCTCTTATGTAGCCACCGTATGCCCATGGAATAATTGAATCTTGTATTAAATTAAATATTGCTATATGGGAATGCAATTTGGTGGTTGGACAAACGATGATGGTGGTAGTTGCAAAGGCCAATTGCAGAGGGGAAGTCACGAGGGTGGATCGTTGGAGGGAGAGGAAGAAGGTAAAGAGGTCACTTAGCCATAATTAGCCATACTTTTATCTTTATTTGGCCACATCTTTTGAATGTGGGTAAAAATGTAAAGAGCATATACTTTTAAATTTTAAGTTACCATTCTAAGAAAAATATCCGTAGGTCATAATTTAATTTGAGAATTGATTAAAATGAATACAAGGAATTTGATACAAATATTGTCTATAATAAAATTGATCCATGTAGAATTTGTTATACATATATATATATATATATAGAGAGAGAGAGAGAGAGAGAGAGAGAGAGAGAGAGAGGTGTGTGTTAGAGTATGTAATTTTGTTATGAGAGAAATAATGTAGAAATGACTTAATTAATATAGTATGTAAATAATATTATAGGTAAATTACATTTTACCCTCTTAAATTCTAGATTACGTGTATTTTAACTCTTAAACTTTAAAAGCATGTAAATTGACCTCCTAAATTTTTCTAAATATACAAACTGATTCTTAAGTTAATTTTTCCATCAATTGTTAACAAAAAATTCATATTCAAGAAAGTTTAGCATATTGGACTACACATTTAGGAAAATTTAGAGAGTCGATTTGTACATGATTTAAATATTTTGGTTAAAATACACACTCACGAGACCTATACATTTTTTAAGTTTAGAAGTTAAAATACACATGGCCTTTAATATAAAGGAATAAGGTGCAATTTTCCTTAATATTATTGAGAATCAAAGTTTAGTAGATAAAGCTGTAAAGACACTCACAAGCAAAACAATTTAAACAGAAGTTGATTTTTAAATCTTGATACTCCGTTTTTGAACTAAGTGAAAACTGCTATTCAATGTGCTGCCACCAATGGCCTTGTTCATCACTGGAAATGTATAATTTAAAGCTCGATAATGCTTCTTTACACGATCTCTATTCTGTTATATCAAGGTTATGTAATAGAATATAGAATGAGAGTTACATGTGCAAAAGAAAATACCACTTACTCTAGCTTAGATATGTTAGATTTAAATACTTAATATTCAATCTGCTATAAAAATCTTAGGATTTACCTGAGATTAGAGACAGGCTTCCTTTTTGGTTAAACCAGTGAAGACGTGTTCAAATTATTTCTTATACATCCATTATGTTGTTTTTATATTAATAAAATAACCAAAATTCATACTCCAACACACTTTCGCTCTCTTTATTTTCACAATTTTTTTTTAACAATTAAATGTATTAAAGGAGAGTGCAACATTTTCTATGGATTTATGGCCTAGGATCACAAAACATTCTGGAATCTCAATCAGGGGAACATTCTCACCTGCTCTTCCCCTAGCATATCATCTTTCTAATGGAAATCCAATTTCAAAATGGGTTCTATGCAACAGCAATCACAATGATACAAGAGAAAGTCTAATTTTATTTAAGGCAAGACTCTTTCTTCTTTTCCTTTTAAAATGTAAACTAACACTGATCTTGATATATAAGAAAGCATATTAAAAAAAAAAAGCCTTGAATCTAATTAAATTGTAATGAATATTGAATATTAATGATTTTCTCCTCTGAATCCTCTTTCCTCAGTAATATAAACAAACAAAGCTCACCCCTAGATCATACACGTACAATGCTGATACAGATATGTCATTTCATTTGGTAAAAATAAAGTCTTTCTGCTTTAATCATTGCTTTGATTTTGGACTATTCATTTGTCATTCTGGCTCTCAGTGCTATACAGTATGAAAAAGAATGAATCATCCATCAGTCTCTCCCAAAATTTTCTGACACATAGGAGGCTGATCTCACCTCAAATTGAAAACTCTTGCAATTCCTACCATCATTTGGAAAGATATGGAATCAGTGAGAAAAGTACCAAAAAAATTCACTTTAAAGCATGATATAAAATTAACCTTGATGTATGGGTATAGTAAATTCAAGGGTACCTTAGCAATTTGATAATGTCATTCAGATTTATCATTTTTATCAGTGTCCTTCTTCCCAGCAAGGATCATAGAAATCTGGAGTCCTCTACTAAATGCTTGGTTGAATAGCAAACGGGTTTGGAACTCCGACACAAATGGGAACCATGACAAAACTGCTACTGGCATGAAGATTATTAACCCCATTACATATTCATAAGCTCTGGATAGCTCTTTCACTGAATCCCATAGTCTGGCACCCTTCAAGCATACCCGGCATGCTTGCGCAATCTTAGATTGCAAAAGAAAGAAGGAATATCAGTGGTTTTGAGTGAATCAAGTACTTATACGTCCTTGTAGAAAAATTTCCAAAATAACAAAGCCAAATCGTAAGAGGACAAACCATGAAACAACACATGCCAATCTTTTTGAAGAAAGTTTTAACCTACCAGAATAAGGGTCCATCCGGAGGGCATGAAGGCAAGAACAGCAGCAAACAAATCTGATATGCTAAGCCCACATACCACAAACAGTACAGTCATGACTGATATGAAGCCAAGGAAGAGGAGTGCCTTGAGAATACGAAACATGAGCTGAAAGTCGGTGCCAAATCTTCGTCTACCCATGGATACCATCTGACATCCGCATGGAAATTCATACAAACAACAGAAGACAAACGCATGTGTTTTAAAATTGTCAAACAATTTTAAGAGTACAATGGCTGTAATAGTCTAATATTTCCTCTTGTTTGATTGAGAAAACAAAAGGTTTTATGTCTAAAATTTAAACTAGATGGAGAAACTCATTTTAATCATTGGTTAATAATACTTCTGTATCAAACAATTAGTTAGGCTTAAATTGGTACAAATAATAATGATTTCATAGGAAGTCATTCTTGATCCCGCGTAGCACTCACATACCTTCAAGACAATAAGAACTATTACCAAAACTGCCCAAGAAAGTCCATATACCTACATGAAAAAATGTAGTAGTTAGATGGAGCCATAAAACTAACAACCATTAATAGGACTGGAGAACATATAAATGAGTTTCTCTACCAGTATATTTCTGCTATGATGAGCAATATCCAGGTGGTAGACAATTCCATATTGATAAATAAGGAAGCGACATGCAAGTATTATCTCAAGTAATTTTCCCCTTATATTTGAGTATTTCAAGTGTTCATTTTCCTCGTCCCACCAAGATTCCCAACTTTTCTCAGCTGGGATACCAATACCACCACGATTTCCCATCCACCTCTTCCAATCTGTCCAATCATCCACTGTTTTTTGCCAATCAAAACCAGAAGGGTTGAACAAGAATGGAGCAAACAACCAGGAGATGGCCAGAAACCACATTGAGAATGTGATGAACAGATAAAGCGAGGAGCTGAATGACTCCCCATAAACTTCATAAACAACCAATAGTATAAGTATTTCCAGGCCTTTCACAAAGTGACTTCTTGAGTACATCCTGTAGTTATCAGCAAACTTTGCGTGGAAGACAACAAACCCACGACCGGTTGGTCTGTACTTAGAACCGCCATGTAAGAGAGTTCTTCCATAATAATGAGCTTTTGTTCCAAGCTGGAAAGTAAAGAACACTGAGGCTAGCTGCAGCTGCATGATGATAAAATCACCTAAGGCAGTGCGGAATCCCTTCTCCAAGCCAATTTCCATAACCATGGGCAGTACCAGCAGTAGTCCCAACTGAACAACAGACTGGGTTGCCAAGGCCTGTTCAAGGGCTTTGCTCTGCTGCATGGCTGGACTTTGAAGAATTTCTCTCTCAACTCCACTCAATACCATATATACACGGCCGTATAAGAACGCATAGACGGTAATCACAGTTATCTGAGAAATTCATAACACAACTACAGGCATTAGCTTAACCCCATTTACACAGAAAGGTATGGTTTTCTGCATTCATAATCATTTAAGTCCCACAAACATCAGATTTAGTGTCTAGTTATATCTATGACTGTATTGCACTTTTTTACATTTCAATATTTCATTACATAGCCATATAAAGCAGCCCAATATGAAGCCTAAATTGATTTTTATAGATAACCTTAAAGTTTAGGAATTTATTTCCATGGCTAACACCAGATTAATCATTGCGATTTTCATAGATGATATGGATTTTGTCTTGCCTTTGCTCTCAAGAAGTCAACACTGTCTTAAATGAGCCCGGATTAAACTAAATGCATCATATATATTAACTACATATAACTGGAGTAAGAGGTCCCTGTTTGATGTGGTAGCAAGTGTCTTGACAGTAAAGCAGAAGTGCTTGAATTAAGTGGCATCTTTCATGCAAAACTGCAGATGGAGTTGACTATCCAGATATCCCTTCCATATCTAGTTTCATTTTAACCATTTTGAGCAGTAGACCCATCTTCAGCAATAATTATGATTAAGCATAATGCAAACCACAGAAGGATCCAATCGCAAGTCATACATTACATGATTTCTAACATTTTGCTATTTGTTTTCTTATTTATTGTGCAACTAGAAAGTGTGACAAAAGCTGTTTCCTATCATGTGTCCAATAAAAACACCATCTAGTCCAAATTATGCAAAGTTCATTCTGGTAATGCGCTATTCATATAACCATCACTATCAAGACAGGATCCCTAAAAGGAGATTTCATTAATTACCATGCTACTGAAATAGAAACCAACTGTTGTGAAGTAGAACGACAACATCCTGAAGAAGTCAAATCGTCGCCCAAGGCGATAGACATCACGGCTAAGTGTTTGTTCTCCATTTCCATTTGCAACCTTAGCCTCAAAGAGTGATATCTGATTCATGCCCACGTCACGCCCCTTACCTACTTGTATGTACTCATGGTGGGTGATAAATCCTTGACGTAGAGTTGAATTGAACCCTATGGAGGTTAAGCACAATTAGTAAAAAATTTCCGTCCACTAGACATACATTTTGTACTCAACCTGGATGTACCTGCAAATATATCCTCACTCAAGTTTATAACTCTTGATGCTTTACTTATGCCACCTCTTGTTATGTGGAAGATTCTGTCAAATATATCAGGATGACCATAATGAAATCGAACCCTGCAAATTCGAGAATATGGATTACTTGAGTTGACAACAAAGTCTACTGTGCAAGGAATAAAACAAGATAGAACTCTGAAGATTCCCCAAGTTATTTTCAAGTTATTCCAACTTCATTACAAATTATGTATTTTTCATTATTTTTTCTTACATAAAGTAACTCACACGTATAACAGAATGAGAAAATATGTTCAACAAGTAATCAAAGATTGAAATCCATAACAAACACAATTGTGGAGCTTACTCCAATATCTCTTTTCGCTTGAATGGAAAAGGTAGAAAAAGATTGTGTTAGGTGGTTGACAAAAAATGTCAAACTTTTCCAAATCTTTATGACATGGACATACGCTGTTGGTAGAGAAAAGAAGGAAAGAGTGCAAGAACAAAGGACATGATATCTTCCTCAGATATTTCTTTTCTTTCCTCTTCCTAGTGGATAAAATATGGAAAAGTAGTACAATGAAGGAAAGAAAAATAGAAAATTAATGCAAATAAATACCCCCCTTAGAAGCTCTATTTCGAGTACCACAGTGACGTGAGCAAAGCTTGCCTTAAAAATCAAGGAAGTGGCACAAACTGGGTGTTGGAGTCAGTGATATTCTCTCCGAAGAAAACACGACAAAAAACAGCAAGTGAAGCATTTTTACACAAAAGATAATATATCTTTTGACTCCAAATTCAAAGAACACCTTGTACAAGCCCAATACAAGTAGGCACAACTGACATTCTCCAATCCAAGAGGAAAAATAAGACTAAAAGAAATAGATAGGTTCAAGCAACACAATCACGATAAATGAGGTAAATGTGAGGTTCTAGCCGTTAACAACATCAGGTTGTAAATTATAATACTGTGTTAAAGCTTCCAACTCAAGAGATTACACACAAGTCCTTCAATATTTTTTTTTCTTAATCAATAAGCATGACAACATTAAAGCTTCCAACTCGAGATCACAAACAATTCATTTTCTTATCAACTAGCATGAAAACAAAAAGTACCACAAAGATAAAAAAAGAAAAAAAGTGATCAATTAAATAAATCAGATGAAAAATAATAGACTATAGATATAAATGAAAAATCTTTCCTAGACTTCTGCTAAAAACTAAAGCTTTTATGTGATTATTTTCTTAACATGTTATTGAAGCCACTTTAACATGTCTTGCTGCTCCTATTTTATATTGAATCCAACTACAGTGCAAAGTAGTGATGAGTCTGTGCTCCATTCATGTTTCAGGTTGAAAGGGAATTCATGTGAGGAAGCATGTCGATAGATAATAAAAATGAAAACCCTTTCTTGCAACAAGTGGAAGAAAAAATGAAGAAAATGGAGTAAAATATAAAGAGTGTGAAAATAGGATGAAAATCCCAAGGAAAATTAAATAATAACCGTTGATCACATTTGAAGGCACTTTGGGACAAACAAAGTGGTACTAACCTTAAGGGACTTGCCAAAATTCGTTGGCCAATGGTCACGAAGCTGGTCTCCTGGTTTGACATAAACCAAGCAAGTGATGAAACACTGCAAAGTAAGAAACAAGTAAGCACTGATAACAGCTTCCATTTCATGTTTGAAGAGAAAGGAAAAAAAAAAAGATTTATATTTTCTTGGTCATGAAATAATTTGCTCAAGTAAAACTTAATAACTCGACACTGTCACAAGGCAGACCTTCCAGTAAATATGTGCTCCCTTAGACCCAATATTGTGGGTCTCCTTCGCCCACTATGATCTTTATGGAATTCTTCCAATACATTTCTCATTTTGAAAGCTTCTTCATAGTAATTATCCTTATCCAAAAAAGGAAAAAGTAAGAGTGCTGAATTACACAGAAAGTACCACTTAATGCACATTAAATTGAAGTCCAAAGAAAAATTACCTGATTCATGTCTATGGTCTGCAAGGCTTCACCACGAGTAAATATAATGGCATGATTTTGGTTTTCAGGTTTCCCTTCACCAATTTCTACTGGAGAACCAGGAAGCTTGATGCGATATACTTCCTAGTAATGCAACATAGAACCATTTCTCAACCAAACAGAGCAATCCAATCCAAACTGATGCCTTGGTTTGAAATTATTTTAAATATTTGGTTTGGATTAAATACTTGGTTTAAGCCAATTTCCGGCTAAACCCAATCTAACTTGTTTATGATACTAAACTATTTTGATAGATGATATATAATTTGGAATAATATTAACACGGAGTAAAGACCATCCTTCAGTTTATGTCATGCACATAGCCATGCATAACATCCATTTGTCCATCACCTAAATAATCTTTCACTCTGGAATTGTATAGTAGTATTTATATATGCTCTTTTGTATCTTTGTACTTGTGTAATCTCTTATCCCTAATGGTTTTTCCATTGTTAGATAAGTGGTTAACTACTGTTGGGTATATAAGAGGTCAATTACTTTTTTGTATATAGTTAGAATTCTGCTTACTGGTACAGCTGAATATCTTGTAAAGCAATCTTCTCTTTCTAATAATAACAACATAAGAGGGGCGACCAAGTAGTGATTAAACATCTATCCACTGTACTTAATATAATTGCATTCTATGATCAATTCAAAACTCTCTGACCAACCAATGGAACCTATAAACCTCACCACTGCATGCGTCTCTTCCTCTGCACACGGTTATCATGAACTAGACACACTATTATTCTTTGCACGCACCCATGTTAGATTGGCCAATCAAGTATATCCCTAGGAGAAAAACCACACCAAATGCTAGTGCCAAAGAGAAGATATTCTAGAGAAACCTTTGATTCAGTTACATATTTCCCCTTTAGGAATGACTTATCACATATTTATTAGATTTCATAGTAGTCTTTCCTATAAGGTGAATGGCTCGTGGAAGGTTTCACAGTGTTCCAAACAACAAGGCTACAAAAATAACGTAATTTATTCTTTCTTTTAGAAAATATGGGTGAACCAGAATTGAAAAAGAAAACATAAAACTGGAAAATTTGACCATACCTCATCATACTTGTCCCCTCCCTTGACAAGAACTGAGTAATAAACCTTCTGTGATTTCCCACCCATTGCCTCTTCCACTTCATCTATGTAAGCAACACGAAGTGCTGGATGGCTGCATGGTATGTTCCATTTTTTCATTGAAAATTTCTTTGTTATTTTATACAAGTACACTTATACGGTTTGGAAAATGGTATTATTGACTCACTCTAACATCAGACTGAGAATATTATTATAGCATCTTCTGTCTCGAGGATTCTTGGATTTTTTTTGAGAACCATAGACTTGACAAGAAACAACATAGGTGAACTTTAAATCGGCCAGAGCTTCTGCATATCCGATGAGGTTTCTCCTATCTCTCTCATGGAAATCTATTGTCCGGTAGCCGCCAAATATATCTGCAAGAAAAACGATGTATGCTTCATTCTTAAATGAATGGCTTCTGCCGTACCTCTGGATTAGAATTTGAAATAAAATAGATAACTGACCATTGTCTCCAGCATCTTCTAGGAAACACTGAAGAATCAGAGCTTGCCTATAATACATCATTCCTCTCACTAGCAAAAACAAATAAAAAAAGTTGAAAAGCAACATTTAAATTGGAATCTAGATACAAATCTAGCAATAAAAATAACATTCACTGTGATCAAGACCTGTTCGAGATAGTGTCTGCCCTCTGTAAGATGCCCACTGAGTATTCAGCTCACGCTTTTCATCTATATTCTCAATTTTCATTTCCTTAAGGCGCTCATTGAAATTAGCCCATTCATCTACAGTGCATTAATGCCAGGCAGTAAAATGAGTGCACATGTACTGAGGAAGGGAAAAATTAATAGGTAAGAAAAATAAATCCAAATTCACCAGGATATATCTTTCTTAGGTAGAATAAGATTGATATCCCATCTTCATTTTCCTCATCAAGTTCTTCAGGAGAATATCGAACATCTTCTTTGAAATACGGTGTCAGAACACTGAAGCAAAACTCAGATAAGTTCCACATCATGGTAGCATGAGGTGAAATAAACAATCATCTATACATTTGGGAAAGCCTATAGTCTGTAGATATGGGCATGCAGCCACAATAAATGACGTGGCACTTGTTACCAACAATGAAATGAGGAATGGTTATGAGAAAACATATTTGATTAGTAGTTTAGGACCATAATCTTTCCTGTCTTTTGAGCGAGTATAAAAGTATGGACAAAATGGCTTTCCAAATGACCTATTACAAAGATGGTAGATATCATGTACAGAGTACATTTCATCCATCTATTTTAAATTGTTATTTGCTAGATAAAAAACCATTCATGACCCCTTATCTAATAACTTAAACGTTTAGAAGAGTTGATTCTTGACCAAGTGAACACGAATACAATCCTTGATGCTTCCATTCTTCTAATATAAAGTTGACTTTGACCACAAGGTGGACTGGACATATGCATTTGTCCACAATTAAAGCTCAAAGGGCTCTTGACTTAGGAGGCAAGTTCATTATAAAACCATTATGAGCCTTTAATAGTTTAAACTTTTAGGAGAGTTGGCCCTCGGCATTTTTCAATATCCATTCTATTTTTCTTCCTTTCATTTTAATAAATTAATCAATCACAATGGCTAACCTGAAGGAAAACATGTCTCGAACTTTGGGAGCCTTTGGCATATTCATAAATAAGGAATTTGCAAAGAATGTAATACGGCGCCGGGCATCCAGATTTTGGGGCACATTTATGGCTGACTCCTTAACTGTTAAAAGCAAGTGAAGCCTAACAACCTACAAAGAAGAAACAGAGACGAATAAGCAAAAGCACAGTTGAAAAAGAATAATACAATGTATTTGCTGGAGTTTAGTTGTCAAGACTACCTTCTCCTTCACTGATTTGTTGACTGTAAAAGAGGTGTCAATGTTAACAAACCTCTGCTGTCCACGCTCTCTGGTGTTGAGATCAAGTGTTTCCATAAATCTGGAGAAAGCAGAACCAAGCCAACATCATAAAGCAGTAATTATTATAAGGATTAACAAACACACACACACACACTAATATCTCATTCAACATTTCAAACATACAGATGCCCATCAACCATAACATCCTGTATGATAATTTCTACAATATCCTGGAGAACATTGACTATCTGGGGCTTCAGTGTCTCAAGTTTGTCATCATCAGATCGCTGCCAATGAGAAAGAAAAAACAGTGTTTATAAGACCTGAATGGGTCTATGAAGGAAGCTGAGATACAATGAGAGAAAAAAAGGGAAAACGGAAGTCTGATGGACACGAGCTACCAATAGAGTTAAGAATTTCTCCAACTTCTCACTGAGTGAAGCCAAGCCACTCATCTTGAATTCCTTGACAAATGTCTGCTGCTGTATGCTCCATTCTACTTTATCACATATATTGATTATAACCCTGTCTCAACACACGGAAGAGGCCCAATAATCAAGAGGATTTCGGTAAGCAGAAAACTAAATGGGTTAACAGGGGATATACAGATATTTCTTCCTTACGTCTTATCATCATCATCTAGCAGGAGTCTACAAATGATCTCCTTGAGAGTCTCATAGCATTCAACAACTGCCGAATACATGTAGCTGTCATTCCTTATCTTTTTAAATAGTTCACCATCGTCGTCCTTCTTATAATCTTTTGCCATGTCGAGGGCTATAGGAATCTATCACAAATCGAAGGGATTCAAAAAGGATGCAAAAGTCACAGGAATTCAATTACAATACCTTACAGCCTTTAGGAAGCCAGTCAAATAATAATATACCTTACTGGCAAGCAAGAATGGAGGCCACTGGATGACAGAAATATCACTTGAAGTGTATGGGACTAGAAGCAAATCTCTATCCCTGAAAAGTTTATAGTCAAGATATGCAATCAAAAGCTTGAAATTCATGCATCTTATGCAAGTTGTGCTGGAAAGCAGAAGTTTGAACCTGTTACTGATCAGGTCTTCATCTCTCATTGAAGTTATAAACTCATTCCAAACCTGAGAAAAGTACGCAATATTTCTCCGCTCATATGACTCATCCTGCCACAGAAATTGTTTGCTTCAGCCAGGCATTTAAGACTCCCAATAAATATCTAGCATCTATGTAGTTATATAACTGCATCATGAGGATGTACTGAATTTTGAAATAGAAATGCAGTACCGAGTCCTCTTGTTTAGTCTTTCTGGTTCTTCCAGGCAAAAAGCAATCACTGAAAGCTGATGGTACAGATTCAAATCTGGAGCGGAGCATTCCAAGGGTCCTTATCTAAGATATGCAAAATGTTAGAAGGACATAATCAGCAGAAAGGGATTATAATTGGTAATACCAATATGAACTTAGTACTACTATTACCACAAGCAAAAAGTCAAATCTTTTGAAAAGCAAAATCATGTTAAGGTGACTTTTATGACATAGCATAGTATCTGCTAAGATACCAAATCAGCTGGACAGTATAGGCAAATCTCCCTTATAATGACTAGAGCAATTCTCCCTGTTCAGCTAGATTTTGAGGCTAACATAGGTCTAGTCCATTGTCATTTCTCATATGATTTTAGGGCCTATCTTGGCAATCTTGATAGTGGGCTACTCACATATGTCTGGTCCTACAAACTTTATGTTTCAGATGGAGGGAGTGTGTTGAGGTCCCATATCAGATGGGTATATGGACAAAGTACACCTTCTAATGACTTGGGTAATCTTCCCACTTTAGCTAGCTTTTGGGGTTAAGTTAGGTTTCAATTCTAACAACACTAAATATTGCAATTTTAACTTTTCTTCTGGGATAAAATAAGAAATCCTATAGATAAAGGAGGATATTACAAAGATTCAATATATAATATCGCAATAAATTTGCTACTAACCTCACCCAAATGGCTGAAGGCTCCAACAATCCCGCCAAATAGAGTGGCATAGATGGCATACCATATTTGAGTATCCATAAAATAAACCTATATATAATAAAACATATAATACAGTAATCAATTAAGGCACAGAAATGTGAAAGCCAAAGGAATGGAACAAGACAGTTTTTGGCTCCGAAATTCCATTTCTACTGAACTCACCAGGACAATTGGAGCCCATATTGCAATTACAATACATATGTTGTGAATCTCTGTAGCACTTACAAAATGTGAGTTGAAGCTAGATATGACACAAAATGTAGTACAGATAGTGAAAAAGCACATAAAATGTTACCATTTTCTGGAAAGAACTCATGCCACTGGTAGTTATCTATAGACATTCCCATGATCAATTTTGTGGGTTCAACAAGGGGCAATATCTATTGAAAGATTAGTATAGTGGAACAAAGAAACAAATTAAATGAGATACAATTTAAAATATATTTTGTGAGTTTCATACAAGCATTATACAGCAGAACAAAGAAAGTACATGAAACATGATGCAAGAATTCAACAGTTCATACAATGGGGAATTGATTCCATAATATTTATATTTTCTGCACAAACTCACTATTGAAGCTCTGAATTGTTTTTTTGGGTAAAAGAAGATACAATGGGGAATTATCGAGATGAAGAGAAGAATGATACAAGAAGATGGGAGGACAAGCGATCCTCCTTACAAGAGCAAAAACAAACAAAAGAAATACTATCAATGAAGCATAGCTTTCCAATCTCTCAACATATCTGAGACGGAAATTCCTCTAAAAAGATCATGTGCTTTAAACTAAATAGAGGCCAAATGCCTAACACTATTGAAGCTCCGTATCGTTAATATCATGCTAGTATGAGTTAAAGAAATTGTAGTAATATTTGGGCTGCATTGTTTAGATAGCAAAGCAAAAGTGCAAAACAATTTACAGAGATAATACCTCCACATAGTAGCTGAATGCTAGCTTGGTAATTAGCAGCATGATCCAGAAGAGGGTATATCTGCCATAACAAAATATATCTTAAAACCAAAACATATAGAGAGAGGAACTTCATAATGGAAGCAGCATATACATGCCAAGGATTCTAGTCTGATCCAATTAAAAAAAAAAAAAAAAGAACCCAAAAATTGTCCATTTATCCCTACAATCTATTGGCCAAAAAGTTTCATAAACAGTATGGTGAAAACTTTAACAGCAAGTTGATAGATATATTCTTCACTGTGTCTTTAACTAGGAGTGTGAAAAGTTTACAAAACTTATAATAAACTATGTTGAATATAATAAAACACAATTGTAGTTACACATTCATGCTTATCCTTCTGACTTTGAAAATTCCCTGCCAAAGTCTGCTTTCCCACTCCCCATATACCATAAAAAAGTGGTTGGTCAAAAAACGATATTGATAAGAATTTCTCACTTACTTCAGCAGTGAGAACATGTTCTCATGCATTCCCCTGCCTATATACAATTTTGGCTGCAGTATGGTCAATGTTAGACACACAACATCCAAAATATATTTCAAATAGAAAGAGATGCAAAGATTAATATATCAAGCATCTGGATACAGGTATATCAGTAAAAATGATATAGCTTGTGTTGCTGACCTGAGCCCACCACATTAAAAGGGTGACGATTCTCATATTTGAGCGCTCCAACTTTCTCCGCAGAGGTGGAAGGAAAAATAGTAATACAGCCACTATGTTTGGCAACAAATATAGTAGAACAACATAGGTATAAAGTGACTGGTTACCCCAATCCCCAGCCCAACTGGTGAAAAATTTTATTAGCTCCGGTGGATTCTGCACAGAGCTAGAATAACAGACTGGCAAAACAACAACCCAAACAGCTGCCACCACAAATTTCAGAAAATACCGTAACAACTGAGTAAATTTCATATTCTTCAATGCATTCAAGGAAAGGATAATATCCAGGGATACTGCACATACAAGGAAGACATGAGAAAAAGGTTAATAAATGACAACAGTAATTGCAATGATAGTGTGTAAAGAACAAAGTTATTTTCATTTACCAAGCAGCTCAATAATGTCCAATGGAAATGAAAAGTAGCTTTTTGGCTACAGCTTTCCAGTAATGGCTTAAATTTTGTGTGTAAAGAAAAATAGCAAAGTCAATAAAGGTTTACAAATACAGTAATAGAAACAGAAGATCAGGTCTGACAGGGGGTGAGCAATGCCATTACAATTGACATGGACAAGGGAGGAAGTAGGGCTTCGCCTGATTCTAATAAACCTTGATGATAGACTGTAATGCATGTATTGAATCCCTCATACAGCGTGGTTGCAAATTTAGGGTGTCAAAAGTTTCTTGGGCTGCAAGAAACTATATACCTTTTTCCTATAGATCTTTTTTTCCCCACTTTTGGTGCTACGGAGGGACTAAATAGCCAAGATAGCATCTAGTCTTGTCCAAATAAACCCTAATAGGCCCATGCAGTTGGCTCTGTCTTAGCTTTCCAAGCCACATACCCAATCCATTTTACATTATTGTTGGCCAACAGATCCTTTCTAAGTTGCAGGCCAAGGTGGACTTGCTGGTCCAAGAGTTTGAAATTGAACCGCCATTGAACTCATTATTTTTATGTAGAAAAACTTCCTTTCAGCACTAATATATATACATACATAGGGAAACGCTAACCTTCACCAAAAGGGTGAAAGTTAGCAACCTTCGCTCTTTTAATTGGACTAAAAAGTCCTTTTTCACTTTTTCTATTCAACTTAAACAACTTAATGATGATGTCTATTTTAGTAATCAAATACCTTATTAATTAAAGAAACCAATATTTATTGGATTGAGCGCTTACCACAAAGCTAAAAGCTATAGATGTTAGTTAAGGCATAACTCTTTTTACTTAAGCTCATTACCAAGTGGTCACTGTTTAATTTGACTCTAACCCTACTAGGGCCTTGACAAGGCCTTGGGATATGATCCAAAACCAACAATCCCCTTCCCAGTACTTTCCTTCTGTAGTCCATTCTTTTATGAGAATCAAGCCTCTAGCCCAAGTTGACTCCCACCCACCTAGTGTTGCCAAGGCACAATGTTTGCCAATAGCCAATATCCCCTCCTAACACGTACCAGCAATCTATGCCCTTTTGGGAATCAAAATTGTGACCTTGGCTCTGATACAACTTGCAGTGCACAACCAAGATATTTGTTGGAAAATCGGCTCATGTATCATGACAAAATAAGGATTCATTTTGTTTATGTTTATCTTTAATAAGTGTATCCTTGGATATTTAGGACATTTAAATTAAGAATTAAGAATATGGGACAAATATGTTTGGATTTAGGTGCTACCTTCGAGAGCACGAAAATTATCAGTTATTACACACACACACACACACACACACACACACACACACATAGAGTGAGATAGACGATATTTTGAGAAGGCCTGTAAAGTCCTAGTAAGGAGAGTAGCTCAGGTGGAAAGTAGTCCAATAGCTAGAGGTAGAGAGAGACCTAGAAGAACCATAGTTGAAACTATTAAAAGAGATTTAGATTTTAATAGTTTGAACTTTAACATGATTCATGACAAGACATTTGACATCATTTGATCCATGTAGCCAACCCCACTTTAGTAGGACAAGGCTTAATTTTTGTTGTTGTTGCCGTAGTAGTAGTGAGATACAGGATATTTTACCCTCCCACCTTTGGACTAGAGGTAGAGGGAGACTTAGAATAACCATAGTTGAAACTATTAAAAGAGATTTAGATTTTAATAATTGAACTTTAACATGATTCCTGACAGGGCATTTGACATCATCTAATCCATGTAGCCAACCCCACTTTAGTGGGACAAGGCTTAATTTTTGTTGTTGTTGCTGTAGTAGTAGTGAGATAGAGGATATTTTACCCTCCCACCTTTCTCTCTGAAAGAAATCTTTTTTTTTTCAAAAGACAATACAAATGAATAGCTCAAACATATAGGATCAAATACCTTGCAGAAAATTGAGAATAGCATATGTAATGAATATACTCATAACATTTCTGAAGACGTCCGCATCAAGAAACACCCCAACAGGTCCCAAGGTACTCCATGCAATAATAATCATAGCCTGAAAACAAAGACTTCCATATATGAAACAAAATTTGTGTCGTGATGTTCCAAGGCTAAACCACAGGTCTAAGTATTAAGGTAAAGCCAGTATAAAGAACAGACCATAGGTCCAAGTATTAGGATCACCTGTAAAGCCAATATAAAGAATATCCACATTCGATCAAAACTCCTATACAGATGCAAAAATGTACGAACTTCAACAAAATTTGTTTTCGGCTTCTTCTTCCCAGCTACAGAGCTGGCTTGCCTAAGGCCCTGCCATTGGCATTTGTACTTCAACAAAGTTCTCTAACAAAGTAATGTGAGTGCATCTGACCATGTAAGTATTTACATACAGTACTGTGATCAATGAAAAACACTTTTCTTAGCTGTGAAAAGGAAAATACAATTAGGCTGCTTAAATATGTTTGACGGGCCTGTGGGAGAAAGGGAAAAGAATAACAAGAACTAAAACAAGGAAAATGAAAATATAGTACTGTTTTTAATCTGTAGCAATGAATTTTTTTATATAAAAATGCATTGTCATGAATTAATTAACATTTAAATCTTTTTTTGTTCAATTTGGATATGATTTGTTGTTCTATGAATAATTTAAGCTACTTTTTAAATATCAACAACATTTTAGTGATACAGATGCCCCTATACTTCTAATTAAATTAAGTTTCAGCAAAGGTACAGAGGCTTATTTGAACATGAAGAATAAAGTATGTGATATGCTCAAGTGGAAAAAAAAAAAAATACCAAATATTCATTTATTGTAAACTACATCTGATATGTATTGTAAGAAAAGCATATGAAAGTTGAAATATCACACATACAAACAGTGCAGGAAAAGTGAAAGAGAAAATAGATAGAAAGACAGACGTGATATGCTGTTTGTATATCATCTGAATGCCTAAAAAAATCTGCTTTGCGATTCATTGGCCAGCCTAGCCTAAAACACCTGTCAGACCTGGAAATGGACAAATTTGAGCTTCTTGTTGTCCCAGTGCTTACAAAAAATAGCTTTTAGCAATGTTTTGAGTGTTTTCATTACTTTGATAAGTAAAAGTTCAGTGGAACATTTACCAAAAGTATTCGTTAAGATCATCATAATTTCTCCAGTTGGAATGACTAGCCTTGCCTTTGTTGTTTCTCTTTGCCTCCTTTTCACCAAATACAGAAAAGAGCTTCAGGAGCACATATATGAAAACATGCAGCAAAACTGATCCAATTATTGATGTATCATACTTACCCTGGCTAAAACTTCATATATAGGAGTTATAACTTCCCTGAGAAAATATTCATCACTGTTTGCAGCTACTGGGTATGTTTCCCCGCTCACAGAATGCACATTGCCATTTAAAATCCCATAGACATCATTGCACATCTTTGCGGGTTTAAAAAAACACAAGAAAGAGGGAGTTATTAACATGGTATCTGTCCAGTGCTTCTCATCTTATTGGTTCTATTCTATTGGTTTCTTTTTAACATTTTTGCTATGTTGCTCTGCTGAAACTTGAAATTGAAATTGGAAATGTTAACTGACTGCGTCAGAGTCAGGACTATCAGGCGATAGAGTTCCTACAGCTAAAATTAGAAAGAATGATGTTGGAACTAGGTCTCTTGTCAGGTGGAAACATGGAACAGACGTTCAGAATAGATATGATTTTGATTCTCTGTTTGCTTCATGAGGACTTGGACAGTTGAACATTGATCATGGATATGCGTTAATTATGTTTGGGCACTAGGATATGTTTTAAAAATATTATTATTTTGAAGTAGGTAAACTCTTACAAATATATGACTTGAGTTTACTCAAACCCTCAAGTTTTACATTGTTGCATGAAAATCTTACTCTCAATGTATCTCCTCAAGAATTGGGCATAAAGAGTTAATTTTGGCATCATAATATGATATGTGGTGTTCTCAAACTTAACCGGCAAAATGTCTCCTGTCCCACAAACTTCCTTTAACAAACATGCAACTTGTTTCATTTTATTTGCAAGTTTCCGAGTAAGGTATTTTGTCAGATTGTAAATGTTTAGGCACCTCACGAGAGAGAACTGATGTTGTGGGGACTTCATCAAAAGCTATATCCAACTAACAGTCCCAATGCCACATTAATGTACAAGAGGAAAACAGAATCTAGAGAGGTTTATGGAGGAAGGCTTTTTCCTAATTAGAGTGAATTTATTTGCTTAATCTGAAAATAAAATCTACTTTGCTCTATCCGTGAAATACCTTTTCTTAGCTTCAGTGATTTCATTTTCTCTAAGATTTATTTCAACATATTAATGATATTGAAGAGCAAATAGTCAAAGATGGAAGCAATGCATGTACCCTCACTGATAGCGGTGAGAATGATGGTATAATGATAGTTTAAAAGAGTTATCACAAGAAATATATTGTTTAACATAATTAAGCATAAGTTTGCTAAAAGAATTAGACCATAGGCTTACGATGCTAGACTCACAGGCACATCAGAAGAACGAATGCTGTGTCATTAGCAATGTTGGATAGACTGTTGGATAAAACTTACATGATGGAAGATATAGCAAAGACATTCAGGCATAAAGCGAACATTTGCAGCTTCTCCCCATATTAGAAGATAAAGGGCAATGTAAATAAGTTGTAACTGCTGTCTGTCAAGATCAACTGGAAACCTATAAAGCGTTAAGAAAAAAATTGCATACACAAAAGTGAATCAAACTGCTCGTTATTATATAAACATCATATGAAGTGCAATTCAAGAGAAATATCTTAGGCTTTAATAATCTCAAATTAAACATTTAATTACCTAAGATTGGATTTACAGCGCACATAATGACACCATGAGTCATAATTTTTGAAAATTTTAGCTGACAACTTTTCTACAGTTCCTTCATCAAGCTGCAACAAGCTTCTTATTAGTTTTCAATATGATAAGCGGAAATGTGATACAAAGTTAAAATATAAAAATTATGCTGTTCATTAAATATGGAAGAAATTAGAAAAACAGAAGCTGTTTGCAGGAAATAATAGTTCACCTCCTCCACAGATTCAGCTTTATCCCTTATATCAATATTGGCAAGTAATAATATAAGGTGCTCCCTTTGATTTGCCACATTTCCTTTCTTTGTATCCCAAAATAGTCAAAAACATTAAATCAGAATCTCAGATGATTCACCAGAAATGTGCAAGACAAATATATGTGGTAGTATCATTCATTGGAAAATATCAATAAAAGGTTAAAAATAAGAAATATATATAACTTTGATACGAAAAAGAGATTCAAATTCACACCTCTGAAGCATACAATAAGATAAAATTAAAATAAAACAACATATGATCTATAGTATCCAGAACTTTGAGTGACTGTTGTTTAGGAAAGAGATGGTGATCTCATCAGAGAAAGTGATAAGTGATAACAGAAAGGAACATCATATTGATTATTGATATATTTACAATTTAAGATTAGGGCTTAATTAGTCATAATATAGGAATTTAGGATTTGGTTGCATTGATCTTAGGTTTTCATATTACCCGTTGGATTAGGATTCTAGTACTTGTTTTGGATTTCAAATTACTTTAGTATCAAGTTAACATTAATTGCCCCAGTGCAATTACAGTAATATGTAGTTAGAAATTTTTGCAATCCTACTGAAATTTTAGTGATTATACTCCCAAGAAATTTCAGTTTCATTTCATCTTCCTGCTTGTCCTTCACTGTACGATGATTGAGAAACAATGCTTTCAGGTAAACATCAATCTATCCTTCCTAAACTGTCATTCTTGGTGAGATTCAGGTAACTTCAATTTATGAGCTTGGTGAATTAACATATAGCAGGTTCAGGAATTCAATTTGAAGGCTTTGTTATAGGTTGTTATGATTCAAAATCCAAGTTAAAAGAAGTGAATGAGATAAACATTCGAACTGTTCAAAATTTCAAGGTTTAGGGATTGGAATGCTTCCCATTATCTGTCTCTTGAAGGAATGCTTATTACTTGGGAAAAGATAATAGTGTCGCTATGGTTGTTGATAGTCTGAATAGTTCTAACTTGACATATATAACAAGAAGACCAAGCCTAACTCCATTAGGTTGGGTCAGCAATAGATACACCTAGGTTAGAACCTCACTAGCTGCAGCATTTCCAACTTAGAAAACATAGGTAGCTTGGAGGAGTCTTGAGAGTCTGATATCAATCCAAGTGTTAGATATAAAACCATTCATAAGTTGTAAGGTAGAAGCATATGAATGGTTGTTGATATAGGTTGATTTGTTTTTTTTGTACATAATCTAATCATATATGTTGTATTAGGATTAGAATAAACAATTTTTATTTCGATAAAAAAGGATTAGACTGAATAATTCCCATAAGTTTGGGATTCAAATCTCTTATTTCATCACAGCTTGGAAACAGCCTCATTTTTTGTCCTCAATCAATCAACATTTTATTGCTTGTGGATCAGCCTCATCCTAAAGTAAGTCCAATAAAACCTTCAATCCACCAATTCTAAAACTAACCCAGGCCTATTGAAAACCTGATTCCTTTTATCCCAAAAGGAAAAGGAGCAAAAAAAAAAAAAAAAACTTGATTCCAATTCTCCTATGAATTCAATTATCACAACCCAAAATCATATGTGCATTCTACATCTTCATCCACCACCATCTGAAACCTAGAACTTGCCTCCTATAGGCGAATACTAAGCATGAATCCTAATTCTTGCCTACATTTGTAACCACGACAACTTCCAATCAAAGTGAAATCACGAAATAGGAAAAAAAAAATCATTACCTGAAACCCGAAAATAATGGAAATCCAATCAAGTATATCATTAACTTTTTTAACTTTCTGTGTAGAACCATCCTGAAAGGCATCAGGATTAGGCCGAATTACTGGAAGATTGTCCACCCTACGTAAAGCATGAAGTGCTGCTTTGATCTGTAATTTCAAGGGGCAAAAAAAAAAAAAAAAAGAAGAAGAAGCAGATAAGTAAGGTAAATTTCAGGAAAATTGCATCATTAGCAGAAGCGAAACTAACAATGCATGTATCACCAGACATACAAACCTGAGGAAGATCCATGATTACTGGTTTAACACCAACAGCATATAATGGAAGGATGTTATAGTGTTCATATTCTCCCCTTTTACTCTCAACATCCGCAGAATATCTTTTTGTCTAGAAATGAAACAACATACTCAGTCTACAAGCCAATTGTGTTTAGAAGTATTACACAAATTTTAGTCATGATAACCTAATCAAGAAAAACAAACCTTCTCCTCAATACTTTGTGGAGGTACCATAGCCTTCAGCACTTCATACAATACAGTGGCAATCTGAACATTTTTAACCATCTCCTCCCTGCAAGAGCAGCTCAGAAGAATAAGACATAGTAAATCACATGATTCACACAACTTACAAGCACAGAAGTATATATCAAGCCTCACGGTTTTTGGGTAGTTTCTCCATGCCGGATTCTTGTCTCATAGAATGTTTGGTAGTAGGTCTGCAGCTCCCTAGCATCACTTTTGGTAGTCTTAGCTTCTGTCATTTCCCCTTCCTGCAACCAGGAAATTTTTTAAAATGTCTATAACATATCAACTACTAGGGTGTTTTTTTAATGAATAGCAACTAAGAAATGGCAGCATTTTGCATTCATAAATGATCAAACTATAGCCCCAACATAATCATTGCAAGAAAACACCACCTTCAATAACTAAAAGAACTGCAAGAAAACAAAAATTAGCCAGTCTACCTTTTCAAGTCTGTGCAACAGGTAGGTCTTGAACTGACGAACACCACGCCCACTTGATGTTGGATCCATATTATGTGCCTTCTCAAATGCATTGAAGCGACCTAATCAAACAAACAAAGAGAACTCATTAATATCATATACTCTTCTGCAAATATAAGTTAAAAACACCTTTGATATGCTGAAGGAATGTTTCCATTTTATTTTATTTTTCTTTTCATTTCTCATTTTTAGATGTTGACCTTGGACTTGTGTTTGCAATCAGAGTAAGAATTCTGCAATCAGAATATGGTTTCAGTATGATACTTTACAATCATGATTAGGTTCGGATATGCTTTTACTGATATTGTTTTGTTACTAATATCCTTTTGTTTTGCTTTCCTCTGGATTCTGTTTGGATTATGAACTGTCTAAATTTAGGTTCACAGAAACAGCCCAAGAAAAGAGTTAGGATTTTGCATAAGTAGCTGGAGGTTCATCTCCCTCACTGGAGAAAGAGGAGATCGAAGAAGCTTAGAATTGGTTCTCCCAACTCAATAGAAACCAATTAATTTTCTGCCAGAGCTCTAGCAGCAACTTTGAAGTCTGACGATGAGGAAGCATGTTTGGTCCCTAACAGTCAGAATTGCATGAATCATCATGATACAATTCATGTGAGTTGATTCAATTCACAATTTGATAACCATGAGCTAGAATATGTTGCTCAAACTACCACTTCCATAATCAATAAATTGACTCCCTTAAGCAGAGCCAGAAAGCTGAGACGGACACCACTTAGGAGTTTGAAAGATAGCTCCTCACACCCATTAATACTCTCATATTAGCTTTCTTTAACATGATTCTATATGCATTAATATGAGTCATAACAAGTAACATGGCCAAATTGTTAAAAGGATAGATATTAATATGTGCTAGACTGTTCTGCTATCACAAGGACAATGCAATTTCACATCAAGCCTATAAGCTTCCACCATAGGGGTTTCAATGAGTCACCAAATACAGATGAATGTACTTTTAGCTTAACAATAATTTCTTACTTAAAATTCAAGAACTTTTTTTCACATTATATTCATTAATTCCATGGATAAAAGAAGGACCACCAGCTTGCATACTTTTGTCTACCTGCATGCTTTTCTTCGAATGAATAATTAGCAGATTTTGCAGGGGCCTCTCACCCATAAGGTGTTCCCTTAAGTGGTAATATGTGGGATATTTCTTTCTAGGATCTTGTTCAAAAGATTTCCAACCGCTTGGATAACTGGAAGGACTTTTTCTTTTTTTGCCCCTATAGACAGTCACATTAACTTAACTTAGGCCTGTTTGTATCAAGTATTCTTCTTTATTACATATCTCTCTTCCAAATTCCAATAGGGTCATCCAAAGGTTTGGGAAGATAAAGTACTCTTCAAATAGAGAGTACTTTCTCCATGATCAACCCCTATGGAGATCCAAATCACCCTCCAAAATTTTGTATTTCATCTGGACAATGGCTTTCAACAAGATAAGCATTAAAGATCTGCTCCAATTCAGAGAACCACAAAGTATTCTCCTGTGAATGGTTTTAGCTATGGTGCAGTCACAGCTTATCTTCACATTTCCCCTACAGCGAAATCCTTTTAAATATTTTATTTGCGAGGTGAGTGCTGGATGTTCCTTCTCAATTTGGAGCAGTCTCTTCTGATCAACTTCGAGGTATCAGTGGAAATAACAAGGGAACCTCTTCTTTGTTAAGGTATCTTATCCAACTCTTCTTCTAACCTCGTTTTTTCTTCCCCAAAATATAATATGTCTTATTTTATCCAAAAAAAGATATTGTTATCAGGTAATAACATGCAATACATATCTTAAAATTCAAGTGTTTTTCTCATTGGTTCTTTTTTTCATTTTAATTAGAGGGTATATCTCAGCTCCAGCTTTTTCACCGTCCTCTCCTCTCGTATAACTAATTCCTTTGTGTAACCAAAAATAAATAAATAAATAAATCTTTTATTTAAAAAAATATAAAAGACATATTGCAAAACGGTCACGGAAATTCATTCAGTATAATACCCTTTAACATGTCACTTACAACACTAAAAAGAAGCTCAGACACCGAGATTAATATTTGACACGACATGACATGAATATGGAGACATGGCAAATTCATAAAATTGCAGGAGATGAACATCACATATATATATATAAGAAATTTAAGAAAAAATTATAATTCATAATATTATATTATGATACTTTTAGATATTTATAAATATTAAACTACTAATTTTTATTATTTTTCAAATCTCTTTCAAAAAAATATGGAGTATTTTTAATATATATTATATGTATTTTCTATGTCTCTTTCAAAGAACAGGAGCTACTATTTTTATTGATATTTCAAAAAAAATTTTAAATAAATTTATAATTTTAAACTTTTGAATTTTCTTTTGATCCCACAAATAATGCAAAAAAAAATACTAAACCGTGTTCTAATCATACTCGAGTCACGTGCATGTGATACATGAATCATATCCAATTGCGTCCAATATGCATCCAAACCGAAAAATAATGTTTTTCAAATCGGACACGTAACACCCGTGGTAGACTCGCGGACTCCCTGCTTCATGTAAACACTAAACACTATTCTATTTGAAATTATCGAGCAAAAAATAACCAAATAAATAAAAGATACAAAATACAACAAAAAAAAAAAAAAATGATGGAAACCCATTGAAAAGATACTCACAAAGATACGCAACTCTGGGATTCTCCTCCTCAATCTCCATGGCAGCTCTGAGGATTGGGACAATGGCAGCAAGGGAAGAAGGCACAATCTCACTATCCACGCCACCTTCCTCACTTGTCAGCTCCACAATCTTTGTAGCAGACCTTGTGAACCTCCTTGATGGAGCCCTTGGCGCCCCATGAGGACCCTTTGTCCCACTGGTGCTGGCCATCTTGTCCCCAGCACCAACACCAACACCACCACCAGTGCAATGTCTTTAAGGTTGTTCCTCCCACAAAAATGTTGTTGTTTTTGTTCGTGTTCTTGTTCTTCAGCACCACCCAGAAAGCACCACAACAAAAACTCTTGTTGGGGTTTGAGTGGAGAGTTGGGGAAGCTAAAGTCACCACCATCTTTTTGTATTGGAGGGTGTGAAGAAGGAACCAAAAAGATGGATACTTGGATTAGGAGAGTGGTTTTGGAATTGCTCTGATTGCAAGGATAAAAAAAAAGGAAAAAGAAAGAAACAAACAACAACATAAAGAAAAAAAAGGGGACAGTGTGTTGTGTTATGTTGTACTGCTGCTATCTTTTCTTTTCTTTTTTCTTCTTTGCTTAGTGCTTTTGCTTTTGGATATAAACATTAAACAAAGGAACTGAAAACCAGGGATGAAGCCTACTTCACTCACACATCACACTGCTTTTTTTGAAGGGAAAGTTGGTCTTTGGAACTGTTATTGTCGAATTTGCAAATTCTCATGAGCCAAGCAAGCTATCTATCCGAAGCTTTGGAGTTTGGAGATCCCATCAATCATGTGTGTTTTTCTCCAAAGGGTTTAAGGATGATTGGTATGCGGGGGCGTTTTTACCACGAGGTATCTATTTTTGGGTCCATCATGGAGCAATCATTATACACCATTCGATTATGTCAATAGTTCAGATTTCATATACTTGAAATCAAACGTGAAAATTGCACATAACTTTATTATGATAGATTTTCACCAGGCCTAGTAGCATAAGAATGATTATATAAGGTTTGATAAAATTTAATGTTATAGATTTTATATAAGATATTATATTATATAATATATTACTATTATCTTATTATCACAAATAATTTTATATATAAGTAAATATTTAACCAAAAATAAAATTATAGTGTAAAAGTAAATTTTTATTAATTATTTAATTATAAATTTAAAATAATTATTTTGACTTGAATATTATTATTTCTAATAAAAAAATATATCTTATTTTTTATTGTTTTAAATTGTAATTTGTATTGAGTGCTATTTATTATTTATTTCAATATTTGTAATAACATTTGCATAAAAAAATATTTTTAGTAACAATTATTTTATTTTAATAAAATATAAAACATTAACGAATATATAATACCCTCTCTCTTTTGTATATTTTAATACTTGTTACTTGTTCTTTTTTAATAATATATAAAAATAAAATTATATTGATATAATAATTTTTATTAAATATTTAAATTTAACTTTTGATAATTAATATATATTTATTAGCTATAATTATTTTAAAATATTTTATTTTTATGATATATTCCATTTTATATTAAATATGATTTATTTTAAATATTATTTATTATTAAATATATTTTTAATAATGAATTATTATTTATATATTATTTATATTATTTTGAATAGTTATTTTACATTACACATTATTAATTTTAAATATTTTATTTATTTTAAAAAATTATTTAAAATATTTATTCATTTATTCATTTTTCTTTTTTTAGTATTATTTATTTAAAAATCATTTTACAAAATAAAAAGAGCGAATGACACCTTATACATCAAAAACTAGTTAGCCCTAATCCTGCTTCCTTAGTCTAAATTAATTTATCTATCATTTTGATATATGAGAGAAGTGGATGAATAAACTTATACAATATATTGCTTGTACTAAACAACTGATAAAGTCATAATATATTTATTAATTTACCCTATTATGCTTAATACAGTATATCAAACATGAATCCTAAAAGAAAATCTAACATGGATCTTAATATGAATCCTACAAGAAAATCTAATTAATAGTAAAAATCTATACATGATAAGATTATATAAATTTTTTTAAGTAAACTACTATTTTTAGCCTTAAAAGATCAACGTATTGACAAACTACTTCTAAAAAAATGTTTTATTAATCTATGAATCTATGATACCTCAATGATTAATATGCTAAAAAATTAAACTTGATTTAGCATTACTGTGACTTCTTTATAATTGCTAAGCTCTCTAAAAATTGCTTTTAAAATATCATAATAATAATAATAATAATAATAATATAAAAGTTATTTTTAATAATCAGAAGTTATAAAAGTAGAATTTAATAAAGTTGCTTTTAAAATCTAAAAAAACTCTAATAGATATAAATATTAAAAAGAGTAATTTCTACTTTCCTATCATTAAACTTCAATATTTCATGTGATAAAAAATAAATATTTATTTTATTACTTATTAGTTGCTACGTTGCATAAAAGTAATTGAAAAAAATTGATTTTTTTTTGTAAATTATAATATAAAAAGTATTGCAATATTCTAATATTTTTCGTTGCACACATTTTTTTTGGAGTATTATAAGGAATTGTATATAAATTTTGATGAAATTTATAAATGTTGAGAAACATAGATTTTTTTAAAAATTAAATTGCATAATTTGTTCCTATATTTTTATAAACATATTTCCAAGTTTGCCAGACGTATAGAGTTGAGATAGATGAAAAGTTCACCGGAATAAAAATGAAGAGGGAGGGTTAGAGAGAAAAATTAGAGATTGAAACCAATAATCAATAAAAGATAAAATTAGATTTTTATTAAAATTTAATATTATGTTATTCTTTTAAATTTTAGAAAGTATAAGCTAATTTTAAAAAATATTTCTGAAGGCTCTCAAGAATAACCCCCTGCTTTTTAAAAGTTAGGAGTAAAAATATCTCAATTTTTTTGCTTATCAAACAAAATATATTAGTTTATACTTCTTATAAACAGATGCACTTGCTCAAATAATATTACGAAACCAAGTTTTAGTCTCTAAAAGATCAACACACTAATATTTTAGTCCCTAGAAAATAAATTTACTAACAAATTAGTTTCTAAAATATTTTTTCTTAACATTAACGAAGTTCACTAGCAATATTAGAATTGACCATTGGAGTATTACATAATAATAAAATACCTTTTAAGAATTAATTTGTCAACACTTTGGTCTTTTAAATATTAAAATAGTAGTTTACTCTAGAACTTTTACATAAGAACATCACGGTGACTTTGGGCTTCAAGTCCTATGCCAACGGTGAAGAAGAAGCAACAATCAACTGTTTCTCGAACTTTTGCCGGAAATTTTGTTTTGAATCCGTTATTGCAATCATTGATGTAATCTAACAGTGTACAATAAGCGGTCTACGGACCCAAAAATAGAGATCCCCCTGGCAAAACTCTCTGGATGGTATATCCTGTTTCAAGAAAAAAAAATTAATTTTGGCATTTTAACTAAAAAATACAGATACTGTATCAATACAGATACATTAAGGGAGCTCCAAGATAAATTTTGTTTAATGCACAATTGAATCTCGACTCCAATCTCATTTTTAAAAATGCTAGTATTTTTTTTTTTGGTTAAAATTATAGGTATCCTCTTATTAGAGGAGAAGCAATCTTATTCGAGACAGATAGGACTAATTAAATGACAAAGATTTCCCTTACAAGTTTTAATCTAATTGCATGCCTAAAATTCGAACCTGAAATATCTGCTTAAGCTTGCACAACCTCCACTCAGTTGAGCTATGTGCTCATTGATTTTTTTTTTTTTTTAAGATAGTTATCGGTTTTCTTTAAATACAAAGATTTGATGCCAATTCGATTGTTTTATTTTTTTAATTCTTTTCTTTTAGGCTTCTCCGTCATGATTTCAATTGCAATAGATAGTTACCAATAAGTACAATACATACGACTCTAACCAATATAACTTGGAGCACATCAATTTTTTTGGTATATTGATAATAATGAAGTTTGAACTTAGGATCTAATGATAACTATCCAAACTCTTCCCCCCCCCCCCTCATGCTAATTTGGAAGGAAAAATGTGTGTCATTACAATTTTTGAGGTAGCATGAAGTTTGCCACATGTCCTATTTCTATTGGTTGGTATCTTTTCATATCATTTCTAAAATATCCACCGTTGAATTATCTGTGGCCTGATTTGACCGTGTTTGTTGATCACAAATAGCTTTTTCACTTCCATTGTTGGATATATTATTTAGAGTGAGAGGATATTTATTTGCTTTCTTCCCATTTCATTTCTTCTTCTTCTTTGTCTCTTCTAGGAAATGGAGCATATAGACTTGTAGAACTCTCGGGAAAAGGAATCCCTTGTACCTGGAATGTGACAAAGTTACGAAGGTACTATAGTTAGGCCTATGCAAGCCATGTTAACATTAGCTTAATTGTCAATGTAATGGAGCTCTACTCTAGTTTCAATAAAGTATTTTAGAATTCTATAATTGTAATGACATTTGTTATAGTTAGCACAAAGCCTGGTATTCACTAGCATAATGAAGCTTGGTATTCACTGGCACATAACGAAACCTGGTATTCATCAGTACTTAATAAAGCTTGATATTCATCGACATTCAACGAAACTTGGTATTTACCGATACTCAACAAAATTCACTATTTATAGACACTAAACAAAACCCAATATTTACTGGTACTTAACAAATCCCGGATTTACCGACACTCAACTAACCCAATTTTCACTGGTATTCAATAAAGTCTAGTATTCACCAGCACTAAACAAAACTCGATATTTGCCGATATTTACCAGCACTAAACCAAATCCAATATTCACCGGTATTCAACAAAGCTCAATGTTCACAATGTTTTCAAAGGAGTTGCATGAAAAAGAGAATCATAAAATGGGGGTTACATATCTACCCATTTTCGAGATTAAATTGAGGTTACATGTCTACTGATTTCCAAGCCTAAAAGGGGTTACATGTTTATTAATTTCTGTACTAGCTTGAGCTTAAAATAATGTTTTTTTTCTAAAGTGGTGACTCTAGGAAAATTTGAATTTATATATACTTTTAATGGTCACAAACGGCTTATCACTTGGCCTGATCACCTTAAGATATACACTGCTAAGTTATTTTAACATGAAAATTAAGGCTTCATGTAGATAGTAATAATGAGTGGAATATAAAATTGAATGGAAAATGACAAAATAACATAGCTTAAATGAAATGATTCGATTGGATGTTTAAAAATAGATTTCTTATTTTGAAGCAACTGAAAAGCAGAAGAGTTTAAAAATAGAATATTGAGAAATTTTACTCATTCGTCTTGAGGGTTGCCGTAAGTGAAAGTGTAATTTTCATCAGGGAGATGAGAAATACAAATTTTAATCCTTACAAAATATATACATGATTAAAATCAAAAGTTTTAAAAGAACACATAATCACTTATAAAGGTTATATTATATACAATAATATATTAGTGAATTTTATCTTATTTTATTATATAATTTTTTGAATATCTCGTGCATTACACAATCTTTTTTAAAAATTAAGTTGACATATGAAAGTTACAAATTAAACTACAAATTTTGAACCTTAAATACAATCATATGCCTAATGATTAGGTTAAAAAAAATCATCTAGCTCCTTTAACTATTCACTTGGCCATGCATGAGGTCTCATTTTTCTCTTTTTGTTTTTTGGTCACAAATTGTTTCAAAAATAAAAAAACTAGCAATGCAAAGTGATCCTTCATTTTCCTCACATTTTAAAAACAAAGTTTAGAGAGAATGAGGTGAGAAGATGTGTGGTAGACAAACATAACAGCTAATAATTAAGTAGTTGTTTAAAATGTTAGGCTTATAATCAAACTAAATTTATTTTGGGTAAACTACATTTTAATATGCAAATTCCCAATGTCACAGTTGGACTTTATGGCCATAGCATATACAATATAAGCATATACCCATGAATATTTAATTAAAAAGAAAATGACTTAGCAAGTCGCTTGAACCGCTAGTCTTGCTCCGGCAACACCATTGCCTTTTATACCAAACGCTTCTTTTGTCACTGTAAATCCACAACGCTCTTTTCCAACACATGCTGCTTCCACCACAGATTTGCTATTACTAGCTTCCCAGGTGCCTCTGGTGAAAGAATCACATTTACCTTGTGGGTCTCCAAAGCTCGCAAATTGAATCTCTGAGATTATTTGCCCACCTTGGCATGACAGCTCTAGTTGTGCACCTTCATAGACATGAGCGCAAACAGTTCCTGTTGTCACTGTTTGGAAGGAAACGTTCTTAGGATTTCCACCTATTTCTTCAAACAAAACCAATGTGTTCCTGTCATTGTTTAAGAATGACCTTGGCACATGGTACCACCTCTGTGACGGATTGCCACAATTGGTGTTGCACTTTTTTGCCGGTTCATATTTTCCACGGTAGTCACATGTGTCACTGCATCCATCAGTAGCAGTAATTCGGGAAGGCCAATAACGACCAATGCTGTGCCCATTCACCCAAGCATGCCCTTTACCTAAGCCTTGCAAGTCCACCACCACAGGGTTTGTTCCAGAAGGAGCTTTGAAGTCTGCCTTATACCAAGTCATGGGTCTTCCAATAGGATAAGATGAACCATTGTTCCATGATACGCCAACACGTGGTTTTAAATCATAGAGACGTTTTCTCTCACCGTTCAAACCAATCTTGTAAGACCAGAGGTTGGTTGACAAGTCTATAGTCACATTGTTCCTTCCACTTAATTGAACTGGACCACCTACTATACCAGTCTTGATCATATCAAAGTTTGCGCCATAGTTTGCAAGCCCAACGGTGGCACTAAGTAAAGTTATGACGTTTGTTCCCTGCTTCAAAGAAACACGTGTCTCATATGTGAAGTTGCTTCCTGTTTGGCTAAACTGGTATCCCGCATGCCTTTTATTAACATAAGCTTGAAGTGTATGACCCATTGTGTTCACACGAAGAGTTGCATTGTTCCAAATGGAAGTATCATTGATATCGACATTAATCATGTACCACAGGTAGTCACTGGCATCCAAAGTTAATTCCTTCTGCTCCAAAAGGTGGTGTCCTTTGAGCGTGCCCTGTCCTTGCATAGTGTCTTTCGTTGCCTCTAGTGTCCATGACCAAGTGAGCGGAGTAGATGCATCATCACTCTTCTTCACCTTTATCGAAGTCTGACTATTAACCTTTGCAGTATTGAAAACCTCTTTGTTGCAACCATCAAGAACGGTCACGGACCAAGCAGGGACAAAGTACTTCCCATCTTGTTGTAAGTCAACGTTTGCATCTTCGTTGTCGTTTGCATTGCTCAAGAAACAAAATCTTTGCCCTGTGGCATTGTTGGTGTATGTTGTCAGCGTGACTAATTTGCCGAAATCCTTGTCGGTCCTTGTTCCATTAGTGAGGATCTTTTCTCCTAGTTTTATTGCTGCGTGAAGCTGCTTAAGATGTCCCCATTTGGGTTGATTCAAATTCCCGTACTCATCAATTGGTGCATCATACTCATAAGATGTTGTCATGTATGGGCCTCCCGCTGTGCGACCAAAGTTGGTTCCTCCATGGTACATGTAGTAATTATTTAATACTCCGCCCTTTTGGAAGAAACGTGCAACTGAGAAAGCTGAATCTTCAGCGGTTCTGTGGGGCACCCTTTCACCCCATTTTTGGAACCAACCAATCCAATTTTCGGTGAACATTTTGGGACTCTTTGGGTTATTGGGTTTAAAGTCGTCGCAGTAGTGCCCATTGCAAGTATTGATGATAGGTTGTGGAGCATCATTTTGTTGGCACATGATCCAGGGGACACCAATATTCTGTGCTAGAGCCATTTGTGCACACCATTTGACATAGGCCTTCCCTGCATCTCCGTAACTCCGCATGATATCTCCGTATTCATTCTCAATCTGAGCAAGGATAATGGGTCCTCCTTGTGATGCAAACAGCTTTGCTTCTTTGGCCATGTTCACGATCTTTGTAGTGAAAATTTGCATTTCGTTCTTGTAGACCGCGTTATCAGTTCTCAGCTCAATCCCTGGCATATTGTGCAGCCATACCGGAAAGCCTCCGTAGCTCCATTCTGCACAAACATAAGGACCAATCCTTAAAATGGCATACAAGCCAGCCTCCTGGATGAGCTTGAAAAACTTGATAAAATCCAAGTTCCCTGTAAAATTATACTGGCGCCGAACGGGTTCGTGACGGTCCCAGAATACGTAAGTTTCAATGGCATCAAGACCTCCATCCTTGGCCTTTTGAATAATGTCAGGCCACATTTCCGCTGTGCTTCGTGGATAATGGACTGCACCAGAATTAATAATGCGCCTTTCTCCATTGATAATGAGAGCATTGGAATCATAGGAAACCTCATAGGCATAGCATGAGCCCAGCACAGCTAAGCTCAATAAGAGAATCCTAACCCAAGAGCTAGAAGAATCCATTGTAAACATAGGATTTTTCGATATCTATCAATGCCTTGTCGAAATACAGCACAATGTTTATATAGGGAAAAAAAGACAGTTAAACAGCTTACCAAATTGCTAAATTGGGTTTGTCATCATAACTAAAAGTAAAGACACGTATGGATGGATGAACTCTCTGCAAATATTAACGGAATATCGTTTGAACCATTTGATTTTTATTCATTCCCAATTTATCCATGAAAGTATGACCTGTGCCAGTTAGTTATATGACTTGTTAAATTCAATCCTGCTTTTGCTGTTCCTTTAAGGTATCCAAAAGTAGTATTGTGTGATGCGTTGTTATCGTTATAATGGACAACTGATAAGGCATGAGATGTGATACACCTAATATGTTCAGGTAATTTTTTTTTTTTCCCCTTTTTGCTTGCAATTAAGGCTACCGTTGGGTTATTTAAAATATCGAATTGTGATATTTCTAATAAATTTATTTTAATTACTGTTAATTATAGTTATTTAAAATTATATAATTTCGATCTTTTATTTCTTTTAATAAATCTTTCTTAACTCTTCATCTTCAATAATCATTTAAACTTTTTATTTTTTAATTTTTTTTAAAATTAGAACTCAAATTGTACTCGTTTTTAACATTAGGATAAGATATATAAATTTTTGTAACTATATATAAGTTAACGTGATAAATTAAGACATACTAAGTACTTGATCTATTTTTTAAAAAAAAAATAATCAAAATATGAAAAAGATAGACTTGAACACAATCTTATAAAAGTAAAAAATAAAACATTAAAGAGTACTAATTATAAAGAATTTTCCTATCGTAAAAGACTAATTCAAAATATTTAAATAAATATAATAATTCTTAAATCTGTCATTTGATTTACCTATACAAAGCTAAGAAATGCTTATAAACGTTATTTTTAATTCAAAATATTTAAATAAATATAATAATTCTTAAATCTGTCATTTGATTTGCCTATACAAAGCTAAGAAATGCTTATAAACGTTATTTTGAAAGAAAAAATAAGTCAAATAATTATTAAATTCTGGACAAGACTTATTTTTTCTTTCAAAATAACGTTTATAAGCATTTCTTAGCTTTGTATAGGCAAATCAAATGACAGATTTAAGAATTATTATATTTATTTAAATATTTTGAATTAAAAATAACGTTTATAAGCATTTCTTAGCTTTGTATAGGTAAATCAAATGACAGATTTAAGAATTATTATATTTATTTAAATATTTTGAATTAGTCTTTTACGATAGGAAAATTCTTTATAATTAGTACTCTTTAATGTTTTATTTTTTACTTTTATAAGATTGTGTTCAAGTCTATCTTTTTCATATTTTGATTATTTTTTTTTTAAAAAATAGATCAAGTACTTAGTATGTCTTAATTTATCACGTTAACTTATATATAGTTACAAAAATTTATATATCTTATCCTAATGTTAAAAACGAGTACAATTTGAGTTCTAATTTTAAAAAAAATTAAAAAATAAAAAGTTTAAATGATTATTGAAGATGAAGAGTTAAGAAAGATTTATTAAAAGAAATAAAAGATCGAAATTATATAATTTTAAATAACTATAATTAACAGTAATTAAAATAAATTTATTAGAAATATCACAATTCGATATTTTAAATAACCCAACGGTAGCCTTAATTGCAAGCAAAAAGGAGAAAAAAAAAGTTTACCTGAACATATTAGGTGTATCACATCTCATGCCTTATCAGTTGTCCATTATAACGATAACAACGCATCACACAATACTACTTTTGGATACCTTAAAGGAACAGCAAAAGCAGGATTGAATTTAACAAGTCATATAACTAACTGGCACAGGTCATACTTTCATGGATAAATTGGGAATGAATAAAAATCAAATGGTTCAAACGATATTCCGTTAATATTTGCAGAGAGTTCATCCATCCATACGTGTCTTTACTTTTAGTTATGATGACAAACCCAATTTAGCAATTTGGTAAGCTGTTTAACTGTCTTTTTTTCCCTATATAAACATTGTGCTGTATTTCGACAAGGCATTGATAGATATCGAAAAATCCTATGTTTACAATGGATTCTTCTAGCTCTTGGGTTAGGATTCTCTTATTGAGCTTAGCTGTGCTGGGCTCATGCTATGCCTATGAGGTTTCCTATGATTCCAATGCTCTCATTATCAATGGAGAAAGGCGCATTATTAATTCTGGTGCAGTCCATTATCCACGAAGCACAGCGGAAATGTGGCCTGACATTATTCAAAAGGCCAAGGATGGAGGTCTTGATGCCATTGAAACTTACGTATTCTGGGACCGTCACGAACCCGTTCGGCGCCAGTATAATTTTACAGGGAACTTGGATTTTATCAAGTTTTTCAAGCTCATCCAGGAGGCTGGCTTGTATGCCATTTTAAGGATTGGTCCTTATGTTTGTGCAGAATGGAGCTACGGAGGCTTTCCGGTATGGCTGCACAATATGCCAGGGATTGAGCTGAGAACTGATAACGCGGTCTACAAGAACGAAATGCAAATTTTCACTACAAAGATCGTGAACATGGCCAAAGAAGCAAAGCTGTTTGCATCACAAGGAGGACCCATTATCCTTGCTCAGATTGAGAATGAATACGGAGATATCATGCGGAGTTACGGAGATGCAGGGAAGGCCTATGTCAAATGGTGTGCACAAATGGCTCTAGCACAGAATATTGGTGTCCCCTGGATCATGTGCCAACAAAATGATGCTCCACAACCTATCATCAATACTTGCAATGGGCACTACTGCGACGACTTTAAACCCAATAACCCAAAGAGTCCCAAAATGTTCACCGAAAATTGGATTGGTTGGTTCCAAAATGGGGTGAAAGGGTGCCCCACAGAACCGCTGAAGATCCAGCTTAGTCAGTTGCACGTTTCTTCCAAAAGGGCGGAGTATTAAATAATTACTACATGTACCATGGAGGAACCAACTTTGGTCGCACAGCGGGAGGCCCATACATGACAACATCTTATGAGTATGATGCACCAATTGATGAGTACGGGAATTTGAATCAACCCAAATGGGGACATCTTAAGCAGCTTCACGCAGCAATAAAACTAGGAGAAAAGATCCTCACTAATGGAACAAGGACCGACAAGGATTTCGGCAAATTAGTCACGCTGACAACATACACCAACAATGCCACAGGGCAAAGATTTTGTTTCTTGAGCAATGCAAACGACAACGAAGATGCAAACGTTGACTTACAACAAGATGGGAAGTACTTTGTCCCTGCTTGGTCCGTGACCGTTCTTGATGGTTGCAACAAAGAGGTTTTCAATACTGCAAAGGTTAATAGTCAGACTTCGATAAAGGTGAAGAAGAGTGATGATGCATCTACTCCGCTCACTTGGTCATGGACACTAGAGGCAACGAAAGACACTATGCAAGGACAGGGCACGCTCAAAGGACACCACCTTTTGGAGCAGAAGGAATTAACTTTGGATGCCAGTGACTACCTGTGGTACATGACTAATGTCGATATCAATGATACTTCCATTTGGAACAATGCAACTCTTCGTGTGAACACAATGGGTCATACACTTCAAGCTTATGTTAATAAAAGGCACGCGGGATACCAGTTTAGCCAAACAGGAAGCAACTTCACATATGAGACGCGTGTTTCTTTGAAGCAGGGAACAAACGTCATAACTTTGCTTAGTGCCACCGTTGGGCTTGCAAACTATGGCGCAAACTTTGATATGATCAAGACTGGTATAGTAGGTGGTCCAGTTCAATTAAGTGGAAAGAACAATGTGACTATAGACTTGTCAACCAACCTCTGGTCTTACAAGATTGGTTTGAACGGTGAGAGAAAACGTCTCTATGATTTAAAACCACGTGTGGGCGTATCATGGAACAATGGTTCATCTTATCCTATTGGAAGACCCATGACTTGGTATAAGGCAGACTTCAAAGCTCCTTCTGGAACAAACCCTGTGGTGGTGGACTTGCAAGGCTTAGGTAAAGGGCATGCTTGGGTGAATGGGCACAGCATTGGTCGTTATTGGCCTTCCCGAATTACTGCTACTGATGGATGCAGTGACACATGTGACTACCGTGGAAAATATGAACCGGCAAAAAAGTGCAACACCAATTGTGGCAATCCGTCACAGAGGTGGTACCATGTGCCAAGGTCATTCTTAAACAATGACAGGAACACATTGGTTTTGTTTGAAGAAATAGGTGGAAATCCTAAGAACGTTTCCTTCCAAACAGTGACAACAGGAACTGTTTGCGCTCATGTCTATGAAGGTGCACAACTAGAGCTGTCATGCCAAGGTGGGCAAATAATCTCAGAGATTCAATTTGCGAGCTTTGGAGACCCACAAGGTAAATGTGATTCTTTCACCAGAGGCACCTGGGAAGCTAGTAATAGCAAATCTGTGGTGGAAGCAGCATGTGTTGGAAAAGAGCGTTGTGGATTTACAGTGACAAAAGAAGCGTTTGGTATAAAAGGCAATGGTGTTGCCGGAGCAAGACTAGCGGTTCAAGCGACTTGCTAAGTCATTTTCTTTTTAATTAAATATTCATGGGTATATGCTTATATTGTATATGTTATGGCCATACAAGTCCTACTTTGACATTGAGAATTTGCATATTAAAATGTAGTAAAATGTAGTTTACACAAAATAAATTTAGTTTTGATTATAAGCCTGACATTCGACACAACTAGTTAATTATTAGCTGATATGTTTGTCTACCACGCATCTTCTAACCTCATTCTCTCTAAACTTTGTTTTTAAAATGTGAGGAAAATGAAGGATCACTTTGCATTGCTATTTTTTTATTGAAACAATTTTTGACCAAAATGCAATAAGAGAAAAATGAGACCTCATGCATGGCCAAATGAATGGTTAAAGGAGCTAGATGATGTTTTTTTTTTAACCTAATTATTAGGCATTCGATTCCTCGATAAGGCACCGGTTAGGAGAGTAAGTCTGACTACACTCGAAAGGGATTAACCTCTTTTCTAGTAATAGGAAGAGGATACCTTCGATAAATAAAAAAAGAAGGTTCAAATTTTGTAGTTTAATTTGTAACTTTCATATGTCAATTTAATTTTTAAAAAGATTGTGTAATGCACGAGATATTAAAAAAATTATATAATAAAATAAGATAAATTTACTAATATACTATTGTATATCATATAACCTTTGTAAGTGATCATGTATTCTTTTAAAACTTTTAATTTTAATCACACATGTATTGTGTAAGGATTAAAATTTGCATTTCTCATCTCTCATAGCAAAACTATACTTTCACTTGCAACAGGCCTCAAAATGAAGGACTAAAATTTCTGAATATTCTATTTTTAAACTCTTCTACTTTTCGGTTGCTCCAAAAAAAAAATCTATTTTTAAACATCCAAACAAAATGATTTCATTTAAGTTATGTTATTTTGTTTTTTTCCATTCAATTTTATTCCACTCATTATTACTATCTACGTGAAGCCTTAATTTTCATGTTAAAATAACTTTCCAATGTTTAACTTAAGGTGATCAGGCCAAGTAATAAGCCATTTGTGACCGTTAAAAGTATATGCACATTCAAATTTCCTAAAGTCACCACTTTAGAAAAAGCCTTATTTTAAGCTCAAGCTAGTAAAGAAATTAAAATTTTCTGCTCAAGCTTGCTATGCATAAAAAAATTAGTAATGTGTAAGAAGAAATCAATAAATTTGAATATAAGTAATTTTGCATAAATATTTTTATCTTTAATCTTAATATTTCTATTTGCATTTTTTTCATAAATTTTTATGTGATTAAAAGTTTCATTCACCGATTACTTTATCTAAAAGTTTGATTTTTTTTTTTAATTTTTATCAATACTTGCTGTTAAGCCTGGAGACAAAAGATGAATCCTGTCCCAGTGAGTTTGTTGATGGCAACAATGTTTGAATCATGAGAGAGGGCACGGGGACGGTTCACATGTCTATGGTTTTGGCAATTGCTGGCAATTAAGGCAATAATGTAAGATTGTGCCTAGGGTCGATGATAGATTAGTGACCTTTGTTAGCAGTGGATAGGTTAGATCTTCTATTTGTGCTTGCTGGTTGCTTTATTTGGTATAAGGTTTAAGGTTTAGGATTTAAGGTTAAGTCTCATATATATTGCAGTGGTGGTGTTTTCTCTAGCCGAATACTTCTCTATTGGATCTATTTTTTGGTTACCTTACTTTAGAGGCTCGAATTGGAATTTGATGGCATTTGGTTTTGTCTTTTGTGGCAAGTAGCAAAATCTCATTTGTTTTTGGGAGCATTGGATGCTGTGGCTTCTCCCCAAGTTGGTGTCATCTTGCTGGTTGGCTTTTCTTTTTTTTGGTGGAGTTGGTGTTATCGTTGGAGTCTTCTTTGTGTTTTACCTTTGTTTCTCTATGTTTGGATCCTTCTTAATTTGTTTTTGGTTTTCTTTATTCTTGTCCTGTTTGCTCCCCTCTTGTTTGAGGGTCTAGAGCATTCAAACTATTGGGAAAAAAAAAAAGTTAGTGCTTTGTTTGCTTTTATATTTTTTTTTTGTATTGGGGTGTATTTAGCACGCGCTTTCTTTTGTGTAGGTGCTAATAAGGCGATAAACTTTACTTTTAGTAGTTTAACTATGATTTATTATGATTTATTGGCTATTGCGCAAGTGTGTTGATAGGTATGTGGGGATAGTGCTCCTGTGTTCAATATTTTTGGTTCAATAAAATCTTTGCTCTAGGTTCTTTAGTTAGAAAATTAAGGTTTGTGTTTGGCACTTTTCCTTCTCTTGCTGCACAATTATTTATAAAAGTTCTAATCAAGATTAGAGATTTGACAAGCTGACTTAGGCTCTTATGTATGTTTGCTGTGTAATCCAAAATCATCATATTTTGATGAGTTTTATTTATTAAAGTTGTGTGATTTCATTGGCTGTAATCATAGCTTTAGCCAATATATTATTAGATATACTGGATCCTCTATTGGGCTATTATCATTGACTGTAAATGTAAATACGCTGTTATCTTTGATTATTAATCAATGAAAATATATTAAAAAAAAGTGAAGCATAAACACAGAGTGAAATTTCAAATTGGTCCACAAAAAAATCATGGGATATTAATTTGGCCAAAAAATATTTTTTGACAACAATTTAATCATTAAAAAATTAATTTTTATTTCACATTAATCTAAACATTAGCCTCGTGAAGAAAACATTAAATGTTATCTGATTTTTCACATTATATGATAATGTGTAAGGATTAAAATTTACATTTCTCACGGCTCAGATGAACATTACACTTTCACTTGTGAAGACCTCCTAAATGAATGATTAAAAACTTCTCTATACTCTATTTTTAATCTCTTCTTTTTTTCAGTTGCTCCAAAAAAATTATTCTATTTTTAAACATCCAAACAATTCATTTCATTTAAGTTTTGTTATTTTATTATATTCCATTCAATTTTATTCCACTTATTATTACTATCTACGCGAAGCCCTGATTTTTGTGTTAAAATAACTTAGCAATGTTTAACTCAAGGTGATCAGGTCAAGCGATAAGCCAATTGTGACCGTCAAAAGTATATGTACATTCAAATTTTCCTAAAGTCACTATTTTAGAAAAGCATTATTCTAAGCGCAAGCTACTAAAGAAATTAAAATTTTCTACTCAAGTTTTCTATGCATAAAAAAATCAGTAATGTGTAAAAAGAAATCAATAGATTTGAATATATATGTAATTTTGCATAAATAGTTTTATCTTTAATCTTAATATTTCTATTTACGATTTTTCATAAATTGTAATGTGAATCAAAGTTTTATTCACCAATTACTTTATCTAAAGGTTTGAATTTTTTTTTAAATCTTTTTTGTACTTGAAATTAAGCCTGGAGACAAAAGATGAATCCCGTCCAGTGAGTTTCTTGATGGCAATAATGTTTGGATCTTGAGAGAGTGCGTGAGAATGGTTCACATGCCTATGGTTTTTGCAATTGCTGGCACTTAAGGCAGTAATATAAGATTGTGCCGAGGTTCAGTGATAAATTAGTGACCTTCGTTAACAGATATATATGTTTTTTGTATTGGGGTGTACCTAACACGCGCCCTCTTTTGTGGAGGTGCTAATAAGGCGATAAACCTCTATTTTTGGTAGTTTAACAATGATTTATTGGCTATTACGCAAGCGCATTGATAGGTTTGCGGGGATAATGCTCCCGTATTCAACATTTTGGTTCAATAAAATCTTTGCTCTAGGTTCGTTAGTTAGAAAAATAAGCTGAGTTTGGCACTTTTCCTTCTCTTGCTACACAATTGGTTGAAAATTTTAGATAATTTAGTCATGTAAAATTTTTTATTATTAATTTGAATCTCCTATGAGTCTTAAATTTGGTCATATCCTTCTAAAAATACTAGGTCATATAAAATTTTTACATGGAAATACATGAAAAATATCCATTTTCCATGTCACCCCAACCAACCAATCAATTAATCTCGCTGTCCAGCCGCAGGATAGCCACCGCGACACCAAGTTCTGTTGTCTTATGTTATCCAGTCGTCCGGTCGACAAATTTCTCAACTTCCAACGCTCACCTGATGCCTCTTTTAACTCTATATTTTTTTCTTTCTTATTTACTGTGATTTTTTTCATTATTGGAAAATTTTTAAAGAAAGCACAATTATATAACGTAAAGATCAAAGTCGAACAAATTTAAAATTAATCGGTTTAATTTGATTTAAATAAGTGATTATTTTAATTTCCTCCTAACACAATTCCATTCAACTTGATCCATTTGGACATATTTTTCCACAGTTTGACTTGTCCCACTCCTTGATTATCCCAATTCCTAAAAATGAAAAAAAAAAAATATTCTTCCCCAAAATATATAAGTTTCTCCGTTCGATTTCTTTTCGGCACTGGTGGTAAGTACCCCCATTGTATGATTAGTTGATTATATCTCTATTTTGTTTTGATACATAATACAATAGTCAAACTTGATGAATTTCTAAAACATTTAAACTTTTTCCATCATTCTGTCTCACCAACTTTGTCTTTCTTTCCTTTTTCAATCATTATCCGTCGCTCCATGTCTTGACCAATGTTAGCAAAGAACTCTTACTTTCATAATTATACACAAGTGCTGCTTTCTGAATTTATATTTTATTCGGTTTTATTACTTTTAAGATAAAGTTTAAGATGAGAAGTTATTTCATTTCAAGTTACAAGCCTCAGCAAAGATTGACGAGCTTTCAAATTAATAAAAGATACTAATCAGAATAGAAAGTTTCATGCTTGTTTTATATAATTTAAAATTTTACTATAAAAAAGACTTGTATTTTTTTCTTAAAAAAAATTGTATTTGTTTTATGGCTTAAAAACAAAAATTAAATTCAAATTCCGTAACAGCACATGATCCCACTCATTATTGCACATGCATCCTCTTAATTCCATGTGATGTTATTGAACAAAATATATTTGAATCAAAAGCTTGGCAAACCATCTGAATCCACATTTTTTTTTTTTTTTATCTTCAACGTCAATAATAATAATTAATAAACAACAAGTTGGAAAAAAAAATATTTGCAAAAAAAATATACCACGTCAAACGAATCGAGTTTCGGATGAGATTGAGCCAATAGAAGCATTATACACGCCGCAAAGCTTCATGGATGACACGCCCAACACCTCATCCAGCATCCGATCATGCCACGTGTCCCTCATGGCTTCATTCAACCGTTGGATGAACCCCTTCTTGTATTTTTCATAATAATGCAAATAACGTGCCACTTGCCTGGGGTCCTTATCCTCCCACCACCAACCTTGATGACCATCACATTCCGGCAACTCACCACCGCCGACGGAGACTCTCTTGCGGCGAAACCCAGCTAACTCGGTGATGTATTCAGCCATGCCATCAACGAGCCTCGGCGGAGCCCTAGACCCACCATCCCATAGCCACACTCGTGCCATGGCACGTTGTATTGCGCCCACTATAGGCACCATATTATTATAGTCTTCACCTTCAAGTGACACTGGACTAATATCAATTACAAAATAACCCTTGAAATTTTTTCCTCCACCTTGGTGATCTCCAGTGACGGTCACAGTGGCGGTGGCCGCGGTGGCGTTGAGATTCCGATGAGAGAGGCGGAGGGTAACACTTTCTATGTGCTTCTTGGGGTAGGGCTTATTATTATTATCACTGGGGTAAAGGAGATGTTCCACAAAGGAACTTGTGTTGAGGACTATGCGAGTGGCTTTATCGTTTGAGACATAGGAGAGAGCAAAACGCTGTCCAGCTAGGGAATCCTTGGCATCATTCACTATGGTTACGTCAAAGGTTCTAGAAGCCTCATAATTTGCCCATATTGAGATAGCTGCCACCAAGAGGACTACAAGGATTCGGAGTATGATGTTGTTGTTTGAGATGAAGAGTTTGGAATTGTTGCAAGGATCATTGTTGTAATCATGGATTGAATATGAGGAGGAGGAGGTGGTGAAGGTGGTAGTGGAGGAGGTGGAGGTGGTGGAAGAGGATGGGCTGAAGAGGGGTATGAGGGGTTGGAGGAGAGAGTGTTTGTTCTCCTCCTCCATTAATTCCAAGAGCAATTAAAGGTGCAAGAATGGAAGATAAATAATGTAGGTAGTCATGGATATCATATGGGAATTTTATAAATTATTTTTTGGGTATTATGTAGAATGGGAGCGTAATGAGTGGACAGTACACCTCAGAGCGGGGTAGGGGACTAGTGGGATAAGTGGACAAGCCATGTGATATTGAAGAAATGTGATTGGCGTGAAAAAAATTAAAGATGATGGCATAACCACTTCAAATTCATGGAAATATTCTTGCTTTGATGCGAGCATAAATACTTGCTTGGTTCAAAAGTACTATATGATTGTACTCTCAGATTAATTATATAAATATATTTTATATAAGATCTACCACTAATACACAATCTCATAAAAATACATTTATATAATTGGTCGG